>OZ005741.1:319374756-320823342 GCA_963930735.1 Dioctria linearis
GGATAAAGGCAGCAGCAATACTTAGTACAGTCGAATTAGATACCGTGCTTAGCTGCTCGGTAGAATATTTGGATAATAGAAAAGTTATCGAAGTCCGTACTAGGACACCTACCACCGAAGAATTTGAAAATATTGAAGAAACTTTAAGAAAATTGCAAATTAGTGAAGAAAACATTTGGGACATTATCAATGATGTGAACATATTAATAGAACAATTTAATAGAATATTAAATGTCGCCGATGATACTGAAGATCTGCGGATAAGAAAACTCTTTTCTGAATTGAGAGAAGATCCATTCGACTATCAGGCATATTTCGAAAGTTTTCTGGGACATCCTCTGAACGATGATGATATTTTTCATTTAGATTATGACCAACCTGGTTATCTAGATAGATTTCTAAATGTATTCACAGAAGTCTCACCTAGAACTGTCGCTAATTATATTACATTTAGAGCATTACAGTATGGGGAACAATATCGCGGTAACTGGCAATGGCCGTTAACTCTAAGACATTTTACTCCCATATTACTTGCAGTCAGCTTTAAGTATTATTGGAACCAAGCTGAGCGTGACAATCGTAATTACGTTAGAAAAGTATTAAAGGATTCCTTAGAAAGCTATGAGAAACCTACTCATAATTCAGAAGTTATTGATTTGATCTTAAACCGAGATGAAACTGTTTTAGAATTTATCAATTCCAATTTTCAGTACCAAAAGATTGAAGCCGAATACGATGGCGTAGAAATTAATTCGGACAATTTTTTCACAAATATTATTAATGTCGGAAGACATGGACCACCAGTTTCACTTAGAAAATGTTATTCATGTAGATATGAAGAGCAAAACATATATTATGATTCAAAAGCTTTTCTGGAATTTTTTATACAACACCACGACAAACCATTCCTTTATTATTTTTCTGGATGGAATGCAGACATCTGGCATAGAATTTGTGATAGTATGATTGGAGACATGGAATGTAAATTGCGTTTTGAAGCATTTGATAACATTGAAAGATGTATACGACAACAAATAAAATCAATAAATCCTTCAGAAGATCAGGATCTAGAAGAAGAATATGAAGATGAGATAAACTATCGGATGCATATTTATATTTGTGTTATAATAAAACTAAGGAAATCGTACGAAAACTACAGTACTTGGCTGAGTGAAAATGAATATGAATCAAGGAAACAAGACGAGATACTGAAGAGGCTAAATTTAAATAGTAGGAAAGCATTCTTTGTATCATTTGCTCAACAATTTTGTTACAAAGAAAGTGAGTGCCGGATGGCAGAGATTTTAGCAATATTGAACTGTGAAGAGTTTGCCAAAGAATTTCAGTGTGAATCAGACTCACTTATGAATCCTAAGAATAAATGTGAATTAAAATGGAGTATTAGCTAATTTGAGGAAAATTGAAGACATTTTTAATTACCTTTTTATATTCCTACGGATATTCCTTTTTTTTATATTCCTATGAAGGGCAACTTGAAATTCGAAGTCAGAATAGCCAGCTCTTCAGGCAGCACGTCTTTGGCTACTCTGAGTTATGTGATTATTCCAGTTTCAAGCATTGCAATGTGTGTGTAAGACATTAATGATTGTTAGATGTAATCATGAAGGGCACTTTGAGGCACCTCAAAACGCACCTCCTACTGACCCATCTAAACAGAGTCTATGCAATATATGACTCCCTCCATCTATATCTGTCGATATCCTCAATAACTGTGGAATCCTCAAATTTCAATGCGCCAGACTGCTGCAGTTGGCGGTCTATTAAGATATTTTTGAATAAATTATCTCTGTAGCATCATGAATAAAATGAAGTTGACCACTAAAATCCTCCGGAAGATACCAGTCAGATTTCACAATTAACTTAAGTTTCCTTTTGTAGTCTGTAAGTATTGCGAGCAGCTTTCTACATAGACCCAGTTTAGACGGGTCAGTATATTCTTCCTCTGGCGCTTAAAATCTGTACGTAAGTTGATGCTTCATTTCTACCACCAACTGTCATCTTACCAACAAGTTTTTGTGCGACATAGAAAGAATATACTGACCCGTCTAAGCTAGGTCATATTAGACATTTTTGTATCTGATGCACACTATTCGAAATCGGTGTACTATTCTAAGATTTTGAGTATGAAGTCACCCTGCAACTAATCCTAATCTTATAGACGTGGTTTGAGTCTTATTCAATATAGTACAATTTGCACTGACTTCTTATCCGCCAATCCCCTCTTCCCTTCCGTGTTATAAAAGTCAAACCCCTTTAAATTTGGAAAATTGGATGTTGTATGGATTTTTGTAAAAAAGATAAATTTTGTTCAAGGTGCCGCATGCCGTTTTGATAAATATTTTGGAATCCTCTAAAGAGTACCTTTGATTTAAGTCCAAATTGTTGTACATTATCCCTCTGTTTTAGTTATTTCAAATAGTGTCCGCCAGATTCAAAAACGTCTTCTACATAATATATCTACATATATGTTTCCACGCATATATTTGTCATATAATGCAAATCCGTCTCAACTGGCACATTCTGCATACAATTGTAACAGAAAGCGACCTAACATAGTTCAATATGGTTGCAGTTGTAAAGTGTAAATAATCAGAGTAATATAATATATGCCGGATGGCTTGGATGGCATCAATTATAATGTATGCGTAAACCCTTTGGTTTTTGGACTACCTATGTATATGTTCGAACAGATGTAAAATTTAAAGCCTCTTCTCCCAGCTGCATATACATATGTATATTCGAAAAACTCTTTCGGGTTTTATTCTGTTGCAGGTTACACCCAGGAGGAAGTACGGCCGGTTGATTCGAACCCGTTATCCTACATGTCAACGAAATTTCAAAATCTAGTAGAACACTACCTTACGTACTCAAGTTCCAAACGCCTGCGTCACCTTTTGAGGTATCTACCTTAGACTACATAGGACAGGAATGGGAAATTTCGTTTAAAATTTGGTACATGAGCGTATTTTTATAAGAATGGAATAAGGACATAATTCATTGAAGTAAGTCAGATGTTCGGGAGCTCTACTGTCAAAATATATACATATAAGAATGCGAATTCAATTCAAGCCAAATCAATATACTTGTGCCAGACTAATCTACTCAGAGTTTATGGTAGTGTTTTTATACTACGTATGCACTGAAGCGTAAAAGCTTGGGATTCCTAAACCCAAACTAATACTGAGTGGTGAATAAAATTATAATGTCCGCCAGTCAGATGGTTTTATTTTAAGAATCTATATGCGAAAACAGTTACTCTTAAGATGAGATAATATTGTGTACGGCTCCTATTACTTCTAGCCGAAACAACCTGCTACAGTTTTGGAAAGATCGACTTACCTGGCTTTTCAAAGGATATATTTTTCGTTCTTTATCCTTAAATATCTCGAATGTGCAGATTTAATTTTGTTTTTATTATTTTTATTCACATACATATATAGTTTCAACTTGGATCAAAAATGGATAAACTGGTATACACCATGGTATAGCTTACTCTGCTATACAACTCCCGTGATTCAGCCGGAAATAGCAAATAGGTTTTTACGAAAAATAAACAATTTTTTTTCAAATTCGTCGATCATTCGTTTAGTTCGATATTCCATATTCGAATATAAAGTTTTTCGAACATAACTTTCGAAAATCTATGTAAGATAATATTGCCAGAACAAAAAAAACGATCTTTCAATTTCAAAATACCATACATAGGTACTTCTGATTAGGGTAGAATTTTAACAGATGAAATGCTTTTGTTCTGTGCTATATTTTCTAAAGCTTGACGATTGGCATAATTCGAAAATAAACCCATTTTGAGTTCAAAATTAGTTATCCTTGCGATCGAGTCCATTTCTTAAAATTCTAGCGACTTTCTTAACTTACCTTAAGAAGGACTTTCCGAGATGCGTTTGATATATGGATTATGGGCGTAAAAATGGGGAGTGTAATCACTGCACATTATAAAATTATTTCAATGCGCTTTCTAAGGCGAAATAAGTGTCAAAAGAGAAGTGCTTAATTGTAGGTATACGTTATTATTCCCATTGAAGGTAGTGGTAGGAACTATGAATAGCTCACTGTTTTTAGAAATAATTTGGACAAAACGGTCAGCTTATTGGTAGAAAAATGATGCTTCAAACTCTATGAAAAATTTCCAGGTGGAGTAGAACTCTAAGCCCGACAAAAATTATTACCACAAATAAGGCATGTTGGGAATCAAATTGAAGAATACTTTTTTTCTATGTTGCATGAAATCATTTGGTTTTCAACCTTTAATACTTCATAGTACATGTTTTCACCCGTAGCACCTAACCTTCGGGATGTACATAAATATAATATAATAAATTTTAATTTGGTCAATATCTTCCCGAATTGTGTCAAAAAATTCCCGGGATAATCAACATTAGAGAAGTATTCAAGACATTAACGAAAATAATCATTGAACCGACAGTGGAGATCGTGATTGAAAGGTTATTGGGATTGAGCAAACATTCCTTTTTCCATAGCAACAAAAAACACAATCCGTATCTTGAAGAACCCGAATCCTTGCTTCATGTAGACTACAATATAGTCTCTTGAAAAATTCTGTATTTATTATTGAAGATGAAATCAAGGAACGCTGTTGATCAAGTGATCGATCAAATATTCATCCTTTTGGGGTAGGGTATATTTTTGCAAGAAAAACAAACACAGGTAGTAGAAAATACTATTTTCCGAGCTGATATTAAATAACATTATTCAGCATTCACACAACTCTATCATTGTAAGCAGAATTTCCAAAGGCAGACTAAGTTTTAATTTAAAAACATTTTACTTTTCTGCTGTTTCAGATAGTCGGTTCAATTATTGAAACAATTTGTACAAATTAACATTGCATCGTGAAGAATTTTAAGCATGTAGACGTAAAGTAAAATTTATTTAAAAATAATAACGAGGAAAAAAGTTATTTACGTTGCAACTTTAAAGTAGCTTGCAGCTAATGACACCCTTCAAATACATGCTGATAACAACTCTCTATCAGTTGTATGTAATGTTGTATAATCTAATCTAATCTAACCTGGATAATTTGTTATATAGTTTCAGTTTGAACAAGTTTGATCAAATTCAAACAAAGAAAATATATATGTGGAGTTCTCTAAAATTTTTAATATGGAAAAACATTTATCTTGAATTCGAAATTTGGCATAACATCTAAAATCTCTTTTCAGATTATAAGTTGTTGGGTAAGAAAGCAAATGACACGACCTCTAAAATAATACTTCCTAAAAGACAATTTTCGCTGTTACTTGCTAAAATATTTAAATGGCTGCATAATCTGTTTTAAATCAGGGAATATGTAAAAATTACAGACAAACGATAATCCTCAAGATATCAATTAAGATCTAAAAGTCACAAAACAGAGAGGATCGAAATCGCTGTGAACGAACAAGAGATGCTTGTTTACACTGCAAATCAAAATAATTAGTTTTGGTAGAGGATAATTATTAAAGAAAAATTCAAATTAAGAATTGAATAATATTAAGTGCGTTAGGACAATGACACCATTATGAGATTTAAGAAAGCCCAATTATCAGAACCAAAAACCAGGAACACTCCGATGTGGTAGGGTGACAAACGGAACCGCCTCCCCTCTCACCAGAAGGTAAGTTTGTTTTTACCGTAATCTTTAAATCAGGATAGGATAAAATAAAACCTTTAAATCTAAAATATAAATGTGAGTTATGATTCCTCCTACCCTCACAGTCGGTGAAAAACTGTTATGAATCATTATAGTACTGAAAAATTAATTTCAAAAATTAACTCACAAACGCAACCTCATAATTTCTCCCATAGATGGAGCTATTGAGTACATGATATGGCAGGATCAACGAAACGTAAGTAAATGTATGTGTATCAATTTCTTCTTAGTACATCAATTTTTTATATTTAAATCAGGGTTTCATTAAAATGTTCCAAATAATGTTAATATTTCTTTCCAAATGCTCCCTTCCAATTTTTGTCACACAGAACGATCGTAAGCTATAAAAATTCTACTGTTTTATTCCACCGAAAAAGGCATAAAAGATTCCCTGGAATAAATTCTATATTTTTCAACTTTTTGCACGACATTAGTACTATCTGTTATGTTATGTGACAAAAAGCACATATACTTCTGTAAATAGTTGGATAAGCAAAATTACAAATATTAGTGCAATAAAGTGGTATAAATCACACATTTAGGGGGAAAAACGCCTCAGCAGCTGTTACTGATCGCCCATCCATACGAACAAATTATATTTTCCTTTTTTTAATTCCATATTTAAGAAAAATGGAAATTTTGTCATAAAATAGACTCGAAAGTTATTGAGTCCTTCCTACATAAGAAACGTTTTAAATATAATAAAGTATTTGTTGAATTAAAGATTTCATTGCAATTGAAGATCTGTAAGTAAGGAATATCTATGGTATACCAGACCGGTAGGAAGGTTATTTTGTAAATTTTCCGTAAGTTTCAAGGTAGAAATACAATGATGCCGCACAACATTTACGATGACAAATTAATTATTTACGTTATGTCAATACCATTCTGCTATACCCAATGGCGCCGACCTAATTTGTCGCCATAATCAGAGTTGGGAATAATTGAACTTTTATCATCGTAATTTGAGTTTGGCAGTAATAAATGGAATTGCTTTCCCAACTGCATTTAATTACTTTCGTCGGAAGTGATTTACACGAAGGAACTAATGTTTTATTAAATATTTAAACGGTTGTTGCTTTTGCACCTTAACTCTGCACAATTCAAATTGTCTTCAATCAATATAGTTTCTCTCGAATCAGCTAAAACCTTCGTAACATGCCCAGAAGGTCCGGATTTTCTCATTTAATTTGTTACACGTTTCGCTCGACTAGCAACTGACTTTGAATATTAATTATATGTAGATTAGCTACAATAATCACACAATGTTAGCACTATATTGATGTCGACATACATAAGAAAATCGCTGTGCCATTAGGCTAAATAATTTGTATTGTAAATTGCGTGGGCTGAAAATAAATAAATAATTGGGTTCCATTGTTTATGAAATTATGACTAATTTATTAAACATAATGAAAACAGTAGCTTTATGGTCCAAGCCGAGATTTTAGTGGATATAATTCAAAATTCAAGACCTTCAAAAGAACCAGTTCTTAGGTGCTCAGATGGGCTCAGAGTGCGTCTTTAGAGCCTTATTTTCCGACCGCTCTTTAGATTGGGCATAGGTGCTCCCCAAGGCAAATCTTAAGGACGCTACTGATCGTAATCATAACAGGAAGAAAGAGAAGAATTTCATTATGCAAATGGTTAAACTCTCCGAATGCTGGCCTTCTTTTATTGATCTGGTGAATTAAATGGCTACTTTTTTTTAACTAAGTATGCACGGAAGACGTAACCATGCCAGTAGCTAAAACCATATTAAAAGTAGGGTATCATAAATTTAAAGTAGGTCGCACATTTTCGGTGCATTTGGGATCCATCTGTTCAGGTGAAGGGACATCTTTTTGTAAAACTAAGGTTCTAGAACCGTCATTTTATTACATTTTTTTTTTATACGTGTACTAAGACAGGTTTCTACAATAAAAAGAAATAAATGGACTAAACAAGAAGCACAACATGGTAAAAATAATCAATATAATTGCAGTCTTCGATTTACGATATTGTGGAATTGTCGTAGCACTTTGTCAATATCTTTTTTTAGAGCTGATTTTTTTACGTTTTTTGATCGGGTTGATATAGATAACGGATTTTTAGGTATTTTTTCAGGAAAACACCGATCGTTTTTGTTTTGAAGATAAATTTTTTTATTTCATTTGCTCCACGTTTCGGGTCCAGGTACGGCCCTTCTTCAGTTTTCTTGAGGATAGTACAACAATTTTTGACATACTTTTTTGTCTGCGCGTATAAATGATTTTCTTAAAAGTAGTAATAATAAATAACAATTACACAGAATAGAAAACTGATTACATTAAAATAAAAATAAAATAAAAATCATTGTTAATAAATTAAAATAGACTTCAAACAAAAACAATTTACATGTTCGAGGACAATATGCAAGTGAGCGGTTGTCGAGAAGAAAACGTTTATATAGGTGACTAATACTATGATTTCATATTGTCCTCGTAGCATGTAAATTGTTTTTGTTTGAAGTCTATTTTAATTTATTAACAATGTATTTTATTTTATTTTTATTTTAATGTAATCAGTTCTTCTATTCTGTGTAATTATTATTTATTATTACTACTTTTAAGAAAATCATTTATACGCGCACACAAAAAAGGTATGTCAAAAATGTTTGTACCAATCTCAAGAAAACTGACTTATGTGCAATTTTATTTATGTATGTAGAGCTCCTGAAGAAGGGCCGCACCTGGACCCGAAACGTCACGCAAATGAAATAAAAAAATGTATCTTCGAAATAAAAACGATCGGTGTTTTCCTGGAAAAATACCTAAAAGTCCGTCATCAATATCTTTTTTGTTTATTATTTTCCGGTCAAATGCAAGAAACACCAAATAGCAATTAGTGCCGAATAGGTAGATTCGCAGGAAGCAGTACTACATCCGATTGTTGCGACTGATGCAAATAGTTCATACGTATCTCTGAAGGATTTCCTTCGACGGTATAGAACTTCTAATATTTTTTCGCTCTGATCTCCTCGACCATTCAACTCATTCAAGTACCTTTTCACAATAGTAGCTTCTACTTTGGAAGGAATTTTTATACCTGAAAAACAATTGCAAATACGGATTTCGGTTTTTCTCATTAATTTCCTCACAATAACTATATATTTAAATGTTGAGCAGACTTAAACTTTATAAAACTCATCAAGACAGAAAACTGAATCTAGTAGATCTTCATTGTCTTCAAGTTGTATGTTCATTTCAGCTATTATTATGTCTACAGTTTCATAATATTCCACTTAAAATGGCGGAGCTTAAATTATTCTAGCAGTGTTTTGACGAGAAGATGAGGGCTCTGCCTTTACTTGTCTCTTCTATTCTGGGAACTATTTTGAGATTATTTTCTACAATATGGTATTTTCAGCTTCTTCCAAAATTGTCTCATTATACATCTCTTCTGACATCAATTTCTTCCTGGACACATTTTATTAATGATATGGCATCCTTTAATCCCGTGTTTCGACCCTGTAAAACCGCAACAGCCGGTTGCAGAATACATAATATTTTTTTTCTACTATCTTTGCCAGTAGAATTTGCATGTTTAACATAAAGCCTTTGATGTCAATACTTTTTGCAATATCATCACCATTGAATTTTCCATTTTCCATTTTATCTGGAGTCTTCAAAATCAAAGAATGATTTTTATATACGACTCTTGTAACAGCCAAATGTCCTGATCAAAGCTGTTCAAGTAGTCAACCAATCCCTTTATACATGGCAGGAAGAGGTGGGAGGTACGCAACGCAAACATGGCCGTGTAGTGGCTGACTGGTCAGTGTTGCCGATCATTCAGACTCTCCGCGATGACTTTTATGACGTCGCCGCAGAATAAGTTGAAAATTTTTAAGAAATGACATTGTCATTTTAAGGTAGAGCATTGCCCCTCTATGCCCTCCCCTAGCTACAACCCTGGACGTAACTACTTTCAAGTAAAAGGATTCACAGTATTTTAGATTGCATATTGCACACAAACATTTTAACTGAAATGACAATCGAATCTACTTTTTTAACTGAGCACCAAGAATCATGGATTAGCTTAGAAATGGAATCATGAAGCGTGAAGCAAATCCGCTCTACGATTAACGTACCCTTAACACTTTTATTCTTCTATTTAATTCTAATATTTATTCGAACACCTTTGAAGCTCAATGCTGTAAAATAAGTAACTTAGTTATACTTAAAAAATTCCAAAACCCTTTTCAGTGTTGAAAAATTGTTGAAGATATGTAAAATTCGTTTAGCACTAAAAAAATAAAGGAAAATAAAAAACAAACTTTTCATCTATCCACCTTTCCATTTTATTTTGCATTTATTCGTAGGATTCATACGTGAGTCAGGTTTACATTGAAATTCCTTTGCAAACTCTTCACTATTCGATAAGGCTAAAATCACTGATAACCGATACTCAGGCTCCTCAAAACAATATTGTTGAATAAAAGATACAAAGAATGCTTTCCTACTATTCAGATTAATTCTCTGAAGGATCTGATCTTGTTTCCTTGCTTCATCTTCATTTTCACTTAGCCATGTTTTGTAGTCTTCGTAGGTACGGTCTAAAGTTACAATCGCTGAAATATATGATCGCATCCAAAAATGTATAACATCAGTTACAATACTTTCATCTTCTTCATCATCATCATCACCTTCTGCAAGAGGATCAAATGATTTTTTCTGTTTTCTTAAATTCTCTACAATTTTATCATAGTCTTGAACCCGTGCCTTCATTTCCATTATTCCCATGATGATCTGACAAAGATTCTCCCACTTTTCTGCATTGAAACCGGAGAAATAATACAATATTGGCTTATCATGATGATTGACAAAAAATTCCAAAAAATATTTTGACACATAATAGATATCCTGCTCTTCATATCTGTACGCATAGCACTTTTTAATTGAAGCTGGTGGCTCATGATTTTGGATGTTAATAATATTTTGAAAAAAATTATTCGAACTTATCTCTAAATTTTCGTATTCAGCCCTGATTTGTTGGTATTGAAAGTGCGACTTGATATATTCTAACACCTCTTCATCACGATTGAATAATGTATGTTGTATGTCACTAGGATCATCTATTTCAGGTTTTTCGTAACGTTCATATGAATTTCTTACAATTTGTAAAACCTGATTACGTTTGCCTTGTTCAGTTTCACTCCAATATGTATTAAAACCAACTGCAAATATTATGGGTGCAAATCGTCTTAATGTTAGCCAACGCCTCCAGTTGCTTCGATCCCAATCTCCTTCGTATAATGCTCTGAACGTAATAAAATTGGCGACTGCTCTTGGTGATGCCTCAGCAAAAACATTTAAAAATCTATCTAAATGTCCTGGTTCATCGTAGTTTAAATGAAAAATATCATCATCACTTAACGGTTGTCCCAGATAACTTTCGAAATATGTCTGATAGTCGAATTCGTCTTCTCTCAATTCCTGGAAAGTTTTCCTTATTCTTTGGTATTGAGACTCATCAGAATCGTTGGTTATTCTATCAAGTTGCTCCTTAATTTCGTTTACATCATTAACGATATCCCAAATTTTTTCCTCGCTGATCTCAAATTTTCTCAACTTTTCTTCAATATTTTCAATTTCTTCATCATCAGGTGATAAAGCACTAACTAAAATTATTTTCTTGTCATCCAAATACTCTACCGAGCAAGAAAGGATAGTATCCAATTCGACTGCATTTAGTATTGCTGCAGCTTTAATCCAGTTGAAGTTTTCACTTGTCCATGTGTCGTGAAATGCAGGAAAACCACCGCAAAACTCAATAACACCATCGTCTTGTAGTACTCTCCAATGCTCTGTCGGAAGTGAATTGTAAAAGTCACGAGTTTTTCTAATTAAAGAGCAATTAATGGTTTCATTTTCAAATATTCTTTCAAATCCATCACCGAAACGGGGTGGCGGGTATTCTCCTAAGCTCTTATCATAGTTTTCTTCAGTGATTCTTCCGCATGCATACCCGAAGAAATCTTCACACGGATCAATGTCTGGATTGATGCCTTTCTCCATCCAATCGACAAATTTTTCAAAGGCACTTCCATTATCACTTTCACTATTCTTATTATCCATACTAACTGCACCAGATTGTCAGCTATGATGAATATCTATAGGTTAGGTTGTCCATGAAATATCTTCTAACCTACGAGATAACGTTTTTTCTTAATTGTTTGAATCCATATGATAAAAAACTTACATTTGATGTCATTCGATTTTATTTCGTTTTTATATGTAAACAGTGTGCTGTGTGAGCGCCTGAAAATGAAATAAGCTGACTTGCGAAATGGCGAGTAAAATATGATTAATAAAGATAAAACCGTGAATTTAAACTAGAGAGAGGTGAGGTATAGAGAATGACTGTACTACTAACTACTTATATAGCTCCAACTAAAGTCCAACGCAAAATAAATAAATACTCGTAGCTTTTACATGCCACGCTTAAGCAAGTTACGTGTCGACATAATTCTAAAAATACGCCAGCGGAAGATAGCTTTTGATTGAAATTCTTTGAGAAAGCTTTTCGCTGCTACCAGTGCTGATAGTGTCTACCAATACTAGAAAACTTTACAGATTTTTGTTTTGCTTAGAAACGGGTAATTTATTAGCAGAAGCAAACAAGAGAGTTTATGGTTTCCTTCTCCGCCAATAATCTCGTAATGTTTAATTTTTTTTGTGGCGATTTCAACATAAGTGTGAATACTAATTCTGACCTTAGTATAACACAAATGGATATTAAGTGAACTAGACTTAAGCTCAATAATATCATACCAACACGTCAGAGCCTTGATTTTGATCTATTGGTCGCATCACTTAATTTAATTCCTATTCGGTCTGGTCAGGCTTCTATGTATTGTCTCTGATTATGAAACAATATTTGGCATCTCCTGCGCATGTTACATCAAGGAGGCCAAAGAACCTCCATTACCCCACATGGGAACGAGAATTTTCTCATAAATTGGAGACATTTTTTTTTGTTTTTTTTAGTCATTGGGACAGGAGACCCCCTCCCAGTCACGGAAGCCATCTTGCCCCATTGTGCTATCCTGCTAGAAGCCCATTCACCAAAACCTTCCGTCTTCTTAATGAAGCATATCAGCTCTTAGTGAGGAAGGTTTTTAGCTAACTCATCCACAGATAGAATGACAGACCCTATAGTGTCCAGTCTGCTCCGGGTGAAGGCCAGACATGCACACAAAAAGTGTTCGGCTGTCTCAGGCTCTCCCTCCAGGCAGGACAGACACTCAGGGCTGTCAACAACTCCAATCTCTGTTAGATGAGCGTGAAGCGAGCTGTGGCTAGCAATAATGTCAATTCACAGTTCTACATTGTTTCTTTCCGAGCCTTAAGAGAAAATCTGAGATATTCCCATTGTGCCCATCAAGAAATAGTTTTGTGCACCTGCAAGTACTCAGGTTCTCCCATCACTGTTAATGCTTCCTATGGATTGAAGACAATATAGTCTCACAAAGAATTTATTAAACAAAAGCCCCGTCAACAAATAATTTCATAAGGTAATAGTAATAAGACTCCATACTTAATTTCATGTGAATAAAACTGTATGAAACTAAGTAACAAGATTCGCTACATGCCAGGCACAAAACGTGACTTATTTAAAAACTTCAAAATATCTAAAAAGCACAGAAAATATGTAGATCATGATGAAAAATCTTTAGTTGAGCAGAGTTTAGTCGTGGTCACGGAGTTCGTCAGATGTTTTTCATTTTCAACGATATTAAAATTAATTAAAGATTTTGTACTAGATTCCTTCTTTTTTTATTAATAAAGAGTTTAAAGAAAGTTTATTAGTATTTTGTTCTCTAACGATTTTAATCCTGATCACTATCAAAGTAAAGAACCTACTAATTTCGCATGGCCTTCAAGCTAAGGAACGTTCAGAAATTCAGTAAGAGACAAGTAAATAATGCTTAACTGTCCTGATCATCTATCTTAGCTAAATTCCACTGAAGCTGTTCAGATTCTTTTCTTCCAGACATGTTCCCCTTAAATCTGTGCGGAATTAGAACTAAAATGCCCAAATTTTCGGAAGTCATCCTTAGCTAGCTATCAATTATGGTGCTGGAAGAGATTTAAAACTTCTAACGTATATAGAGAATTTCGTTGAGTTCATAATGAAGGTTAAAATCTAATTAGAACTAAAACTACCGAGTTTTCTCAACGCAACTTTGATTAGGATGGCTAAATTGGAAAAAAATACTGACCTCCTCTGTATTGCTTCTAAAGCAAAAGCCAAGTCTAAGGCTTAAATTCAATTGCGATGGGCAACGCCAAACGACGAAAAGCTGTCAAACTTCTAAAAGCACAACGTCTTAAGATCGATGCACACTTACCGGCACAGAACGAACCGGCACCGGCAGATACCGATCGCCGATCGCCACCTGTGGCTAGAAACTAAACCGGCATTTATCGTTTGCTGGTCCAGTTTCGAAGCCAACATGGAATCACTTTTTTCTATAGTTTTCTCTCGATATTTGCCTTAATTGAAAGTTTGAATTCAGTTTTATGTCGTTATACGTGCACCAGAAATGCCGGTGCCGGTTCGTGTTGTTTCTTATACATTTTCACGAGAATTCGTCGCTAATGGCGGAACGCGGTTTGTAATGGGAATACCTTGGTGTTTACCATATTCCGTCTGTCTTGCCTATATGTAGAATTCAGGTAAAATTAACCTTTTGAAAATTAAAGTCGGAATGAGTTTAATTTCTTATAAGCGATTAAAATATCACTTGAACACAAGAAAAGTATTTTTTTAATTTAATTCCATTTTGGGTGTAAAATTTCATCTGATTGGTTGAGTTTCACGTGTTTTTTTTTATGTAGTAAACGTTTTAAAATGTGCTAAACCCTGACATACAAAAACACAAAATGTGTGCCACATCAAATAGCAAATCGCTCACAGTCACTGGTCACAAGTTAGCTTTGAATCTAAATAAAACATGTTTCGTCAAATTTGGGCATGAAAAGTTAATCTTAAGATAGAGTTGCAGGGTAGTATCCTCCAATGCATGAACGAAGTGAAATATTTAGGTATTCTTATAGATCAGAAGCTTAAGTGTAAAAAAAATATCCTAAGTTTAAAACTTGATCTGTTCAGAATGGTTTATTTTGCTTTTATGCAATCAGTTATTCATAATGGAAATCTTGCTTGGGGACCCACATATACTGCCTTGATAAAACCGTTGTCAAATCTTCAAAGCAAAATAATTATGATATGTTTAAAGAGATCCAAATACTACTCCGCTACACAAGCGTACAATAAATTTAAAGTAATAACTATAAGACAATTATATATATATATTCACCTTACTAAAATTCATATACACAAATTAATCTAAGCTTACTATCTCTCTAACGAACTATTGCAGCCGCAGGCAGATGTTGCAACCTTTAGCAAGCCCTAGGACTACCTGCAGAAATAAAAGAGATTCAAAATGTGTCCAATTATAAAACCGTGTTGAAAAACTATGTATTTAATAACGCAGATATTTTCAGTAGCATAGTCCATTACTTTTTTTAAGAAATTTTGAATTATGTATACATTTTCATACATAATACACAAGCTATAAATTTGGAACTACATACCCTAACTACATTATATGTCACAGTATAGTTTAGATTTATCATTTTCATATTTTTATTTTATAATATTAGTAAGTAATCCCAGCGGGATAGCTTGATAGGGGAAGCGCTTCCACAGAAAATATCTTTTCCAAAGCGCTCTTTTATCATAACCAAAGGAATCTTTGCGGAAGCAGATCTCTACCCTGAGTTTGGGCTTATTCATTTTTTGTTGAGAAAAGATGAATCATATGCATCGGAAAGTGCTGCAGAAATGTCAATATTTTCCAAAGACCTCTCTTACCATAGCCAAAGGAAGCTTAGCGGAAGCAGATCTCTTCTCTCAGCTTTAGGCTGACTCATAAGTTATCTGTTTTTTGTTGTGAAAAGATGACTCATATGCATCTAAAAGTGCACCAGAATTGTCATTCTTTAGTAGTCAGTTGAAGTGTGCGGTTAATCGAAAATTAAACAGAGCGCATTCAAAAAAAATACTGAAATTTTTAATAAAGCCCTTATCTTGATTCCCTTTATATTCCTTATTCGCGCGTCAAGAGTGCTACCTACAAGTGCTCCGAGAGTGCTAGCCTATAAGCGCTCGTAAAGATCTTCCGAAGAATCTGCAATTGAGCGCTTCCCTCTGTGGATATGCTCAGGTTAAAATGATATGAACAACGATACGGTGGGGAAGCGCTGTGAGCTTCCAAAGAAGCGATCCTGCATTCCTTTTTGGGCGCTTCCATATCCCGCTGGGAAATTAGTCACAACCCTCACACACAAGCTTCGACTTTTGTGAGCAGTTAACTTAGGTTATAAAATGTTTACTTTAATTTTATATATAGATTTTGAAATGCGTATCAGGCTGCACTAAATTAATAAATAAATAAATAAAAAATTAAAGTTATCTTGCCTCATATTCAGTCGATGGTAGCCCAGCTTTTGAAAAACTGATCGTGTGCTTAGTACTGAAATTTTTGACTTTTCATGCCAATCCCCCCAAGATTGCTTCAACGATTATTTTAGGTTATTGAAGGATTATATCATAGTTTTACCTTCGATCGCGAAGGCGATTCAAACTCAGAAAGCGGATCAAATAATCAAACACATCAGTATGAATAACTTTTATTAGAAATTTTATTCTGGCTACAGATATACGCACTCCACGTGCACTTTTTATTCTATGTGTGATACTGAGGGTAATGTCATTCATATTTTCTTGGAGAAGCCATGTTTTATCTAGGCTATCGTGAGCACTTAACGCTTGTATTAGATAATAGATTCAATAGACAGCAGCATATTCTCTCACTGGCTGGTGAGTTTTTTCGTATGAAGTATTTAACTTTAAGCTGGAGTATGGAGTATTTAACAAAAGCTGTCCACTCGATGCCAATCAATATACCTACCAATCCGGAAAATCCACCGAGGACTTTCTCAGCAGTCTGGTAGACCTCATTTTGACTCAATCAAGAGGATATCCGAAGATAGAGGCATAGAAACCTGCATCGTCAGATGCATTGGCATTATGCTTGAGAAACGCTGCATAACAACTTCCATGAACGACGAATCCACAACAGTAATGGCCACTAGAGGCTGCCCACAAGGCGGGGTTTTATCACCGCTTGTATGGATTCTAATTGTAAATGAGCTATTAAACTTACTCCAAGAGGCCGGCTTTAAGGCCCAAGCATACGCTGATGACATTGTCATCTATATGAAAGGAAAGTTTGAATCAGTTTTACCCGAGCTTATGCAAACTGCTTTTAACATCGTTACCAGATGGTGCCAGAATATGAGAACTGAGAATTGCAATAGATTATTCCAAAGAAGCAAAATACCTAGCAATAATCCTAGACAGCAAGCCTATCTGGAATCCCCACCTGGAAATGATAACTAACAGATCCATGTGGGCATTCAGCTCTTGCCACAGGCTTTTCGCGAAAAAGTGGGATCTGACCCCAAAATGACCTAATGGATCTTCCAGGGCATAATCAGATCCATACTTTCTTATGGGGCAAAGGTGTGGTGGCCTAAAACATTGCAGGCAACTACCAGATGAACGCTTGATAAGGTGTAAAGGATGGCATATTTAGGCGCCACTGGCGCCTTTACATCATGTCCTCAACGTACGCTTGAAGCCATTCTGGGCTTACAGCCTCTCTACCTCTTTATTCAGAGAGAAGCAGCGGCTAGCATACTTCCTCCAAGATGGGTCATCTCAGTATCTTCGAGCAGGTCAATGTTAACGAACTAGAAGCTCCAGCTGATACTATGGCTAAGAGACTTTCTTTTGAAAGAGTTTATAAGGTAATCATTAATGAAAGGAGCTAGATACTAGAATATTAACAAAAATTCCTTAAATTTAAAACTAAATAAAAGCAATTAGAGACACAGGTCGTAAGTTTTTTTTTTTATGGCAGGAAAGAAAGAAAGGGTAAGGAATTTGAGATTAATGGATTGAAACAAGGACGTGAATTTGTATATTCCACTTGATTGTTTACGCATTATAGCAATGGGTCTGGAAGGGGCGGATAGAGGATGATAAACTATTCATGCTCTTCTGCTTATGAAGGATTCGCGGAATTCCAAGCTGAATTTTACTAACAGAGATTAGATGAGCTCGGGTTACAGCTCGTGTGGTACACATAGGAAGAATTAAACAAGGGTTCATGCTAGACATTTCGTCGGAGCACTAACCATTGAAGTAGCGATAAAAGAGAGATAGACATCCGACGTTACATCCGCCGATACTCCAGGGAATACATAGTTGCTATTATTATATTATCACTAATAATCCGAAATATCTTCTTGTAGACGTTTTTTAACACGGAGAATACAGTGCGTCCAGACCGTGCCCAAATATGAGAATTATATTCTGATATAAGCCTGCTCCAAGCCTCACGAAGTAAAATATTTTTTGCATCTTTGCAATAAGCCCAGGCACTTAATCTTATTTTAGGCAATACCAAAAAAGGCAATCGGACCAACTAAAATTGTTGGATATCTCAATGCCTAAGTTGTTTAGGGGTAGCTAGTTCGGGATATCTACTACATCGCCGGATATGGATTGGTCGGCTATTGTGATACATTTAAATGATATCAGACAACATAACGTTTTGGAAGCATTAAACAAGACCCAATTTGATCTGCTTCAAGGGATTATATATAAGGTCATTGTTTCGTGAAATAAACATATGGTTGTCAACTATAACATTCCCGTGGAAGTCAGCTATAGAATCGACCAAGTACATGATTAAAATTGAAAGCTAAGATAAGCTAAGATAAAAATAAGAAAAAGAGTAGGAAATAGAACAGAACTTTGCGGTACACTGGCCTGAAGTTTTTTGCTAAAAGAGCAGGATGGGATAGCAGACTTAATCAAAGGCATGTCTGTAGTTTCGTGTACTTTGCTGCTCTGTCTCATTTAGTTTTTTTGATAGTAACCATAGCTATTTTGTGGACCTCGGATAACGACTAAGTTACTGGGGGATTGCAGGTAGTCCGTGGATAAGTTGTGTATTCACAACAAAGTGTCCCTCCTGCGGGTTCCTGGTCACATGGGGATCATGTGGAATAAAAGGGCTGACCTTTTAGCTAGGGCTGGCTCTGATTTTCCGTTCGTCAGACCGGAGCCCGCCGTAGGCGTTGCCACCTCGAGTGTCGGGTCTCTCATCAAGGCGGATGTTCATAGGAAGCATCAGCAGAGATGGAAGAACCTGAGTACTTGTAGGTGTACAAAACTGTTTCTTGATGGGCCCAATGGGAATATATCCGATTTATTCATGGGTCTCGGATGAAAACAATGTAGAACTCTGGTTGGCATCATCACCGGCCCCAGATCACTTCACGCTCATCTAACAAGGATCGGAGTTGTTGACAGCCCTGAGTGTCTGTCCTGTCTGGAGGGAGAGCCTGACACAACCGAACACTTTTTGTGTGAGTGTCCGGCCTTCGCCAGGAGCAGACTAGATACTCTAGGGTCTGCCCTTCTATCTGTAAATGAGCTGAATAACCTTCCTCACCAAGACCTGATGCGCTGCATTAAGAGGACAGGAAGGTTTTGTTGAATTGGCTTCTAGCAGGACATCACAACGGGCTGTTATGGCCTCCGTGCTTGGGATGGGTTTCTCCTGTTCCCCTATCTCTTAAAACAAAAGCATATTTTTTATAATTTTATAAATAAATTTGAGTTTCGAAAACTTTGATTTCTAGACTAGCCAGCGACAGGTTATGCACTTGAGGGTAAAGCGAAACAAGTACTAACACTAGTATTACATAAAAAAAAAGAACTAAATCCTTATACTTATGGGCATAATATCAACGAAACAACTCCTCATTATGACATTTAACAGGCGTTTTTAAGCTACTGTCCAACAAGAAGATCTACGTCAACATAAAAATACATAGATAGACGCAACATCAGGAAAATTAAATTCAGAAAAGAGTAAAAAACCGTCAAATACATAAAAAATTTATTAACAACTATGTAAATAACGTTGTGAAATAGTTAATAATTATCCTCCAAATTTTTGATGGACATTGTTCTTAAATCAACAACACAAAGTTTTTCTATCCAATACTGAAGTTCTGTGTACTAATTCATACTCGTTCCAACTGTGAAATACAATTTAGTTTTTTTCAATAGTTTAAACTCCTTCAAAAAAAATTCCTTCAAACACTCACAATTAAAGGAGTTATTCAATTATGTCAGCAAAATATGCTAGTAAATGACATCCACAAACAATGTACGGATTTCTGTGAAAATTGCACTCTATCTGGTGCCAAGGATCGAATTCCAGTGGGAACGTGTCCAGAATATTTTTCCTCTAATTATGCAATATCACGGAGAACATGTTGACATATATTGGACCGCAGAAACTGAAAACTTTGGTGTTGAACTCGCATTGGCATTTGGGAGCTTCTCTTGGTTTGGTGTCATTAAACTCTGAAGTATTGGAAAATTGCGGATTCCAGTGACAATGTCTAGCATTAATTTCATGGGGTCATGGATGAAGTTTCGTTTTTACTTTGACAGAGTTGCACTTCGATTCTATCATTATCAGGATTCAAGGAGCATCACAAGTGGCTTAAATATGATTGGAAAGCATTGTTTGAAGGATTAAGTGATAATAACGATGGTCGAAAATAATTCTCATTGGGTTTGAATTTGTTTTTGTTTCTTTTTTATTAATAAATATAACAGCGGCTTAACTATTGAACACATATAGACGACATAGTATGTGAAGTACTATTTTAGAGGACAGCCGAAACTTCATTAAAACTGACCTACATCATGTTGTGCCAGGCTAATGATTGCCAAGGAAATGTTACGTAAATATACAAATTTAAAGGGAAGTTAAAGTTTATTTTCCGTGAAATAATAACCGCAGAAAGCATGGCTATCAATAGCGACAATAAAATTCTATACGAATAATTTGACAGCAATCAGAAAAATATTTTACAAAAACGGTATGCAATAAAGCACTAAGATAAATGGATATTGATCAATGAGAAAGTACAGCTCAACAGGTGGAAGGAACATTTCATCCACAGGATCTGAAAAACATGTGTAGATACAGATAACAATAGAAACCACCCTATTAGATTCGACTCTTATCTAACTGTAGGCTTTTGTTATGCTTTCTTGGATTGATAAACCGCTATATCGGCATGGAAACTCAGTTTAAACTATTCAGCTACACAGTATCAGTTACGAGTGTAACACATGAAGAGACTCGATACTTGAAAGACTATTCTTACATGGAAAATACGGCAAAGGCTGTGAGCGCTACTCATAGACAAACATCAAAATCGACTTAAATAAAAAAAAACTTTATATTTAAAGTCCACATTAAGATAATGCTTACTCATAGACGAATTTGAAGTGTGTTTGAACTGAAGTGTACTTTAAAACACAAATTTATCAGTGATAGACTTTAGTTCACAAAGCAAGAAAAGGAAGGTCAAAAGGTAGAAGTGATAAAAATTTAAAAAAAAATAGTTAAATATGTCGCTAAAAATTAATCAATGTCTATAAGGGTTGTAGCCAAAAAATGGTATACAAGTGCTACAATTATCCAAGATGTAAACAAAACAAAATTTTATTAAAACAAGAAGAAAAAAATCCGGGAAACAGCAGAATATCGCCATAAGGCAAGATTCTTGTTGAAGCTAGCAGGTGATGCTAAATATGTTTTGCACCAGGTCCCCAATTCTACAACGAAGCCAATAAAGAAATGTACCAAATTCAGAAAAAGCCCTTGAAAAATTAAAGAGTTTGGTCGTAATATTTTCGTGTGGCAAATAATTTACTAGTGTGGTCAAATAACAAAAAAAAATAAAAAAAGTGTAAAATAAAATATTTCATAACATAATAAGTAGGTATCACAATAAAAGCTATCTACGAACAAAACTTAGTATCTTTAGTCAAATGAATAATTTTTTATAATAATGCAAAATGAGCTCTCAAAAAATAAATAAAAAAAGAGAAAAATTATTTATTTTAAAACAAGCGAATAAAGTGAAATCTTTCAAACTAAACTAAAGTGAACGAAAAAACGATCAGTGGAGTTGGACTGGGTATATACGATTCCATATGCCATATATCAAAGGCCCTGGGCTCTACCCCTACCGTATTTCAGGCCGAGGTATAACCTATTGAAAAACGCGTCAATAGTTGCATTAAAAGAGCCATAAATGGCTCAACCATTAATATCTTCTCGGACAAACAAGCCTCTCAAGGCCCTAAAGTCCTGCACTATCAAGTCAAGGATTTTCTGGGAGTATCTGCAAATCGTTAAAAATTTATCAAGTACAAAATATATCCTCATGTGGGTATCTGGATATGAGGGTCATAAGGGCAATGACATTGCTGACGTCCTAGCTAAAAGAAGAGCGGAATCCACTTTGTCGGACCACAGCCGTTTTGTGGTATATCAAAGTGTTACCTCATAGCTTTCCTAAATTGCTGGGAGAACAATCAAAAAAATCTCTTTATTGGGAAAAGCTACGTCATGCAGCAATTTTATCGATAACCCTGGCGGAAAAACAAAAAATCGTACTTCTTAGGGAACAGAGCTTAAATGATTAAAGAGCTCTTCTCAGGCCGTTGCCCCTTGAGGTATTAACTTGGCTTTGGCTGAGACTTCATCCTGCCGCTTCTGTCAGAATGCTAACGAAATCTCGCAGCACCAACTCTGCAATTAGGAAGGATTGGCCAACGGGCACTACTCCACCTCGAAAATGCTTCTGCTCCACCAAACTACGTGTGGAACCTAAGTCCCAGAATAGTTCTAGACGTTATTAACAGTCTAAGCCTAGAAAAGGAGTAAATTGAACGGAGACTCACAATAGGTAGCAGTGAGTGCAAGGCCTGCAAAAATTTAATTAAATCTAACTAACGTGAACTCTTATTGACAAAGACGTTTCGTATCAGCAGAAACTTAATACTTTTCAGTAAGGCTAATTTAATTCCAGGCGTATACGGTAGGCAGGGACTAGCTCTACTGTAGAGTATTAAGTTCCTGCTGTTACGAAACGCCTTTATCAACTTCACGAGTTGCAGATTTTTGCAACAACATTTTCCATTATCAATTTTTAGAATTGATAGCATTTTCTGCAAAAATGTTCATTAAATTTCTATATGAACTTTTATTTCCTAATGCCCTAAGTACACAAAGCACACACACAAACACAGAACACACTTTTTTGTATCAAAAATATATTTGCGTATAATAAATAACTTTTAATTTCCATAATAATAGCAGAAAGACTTAGCGCAGCCACAAAAAGGCCACATGGGCGGGGGAGAAGAGTCATTATTATTGTCTTTATGGCGCAAAAATATTTTGGAGCTCCGAAAGTAACGAAAACTCATAGGATGGCAGAAGAAGTTCACATAAAAATGAATAATTTTACGCAAAGATATCAATCTAATAATTTAGAATTAATGGAAGAGTTATTCCTTTTTGTAAATAATCGTTTATTATTCTTAAATAATTTGAATAAAGTTAATAATATTATAAAAATTTACATATTTATATTTCATCTTCGCTTTTTCATCTTTATTGCAAAACCAGTTTGACAGTACAGCTTAATTAGAAAAAGTGCTGTGTGCCTATGAATCATTAGCGTCTAACGAGTCTTTAGTTAATTGTTCATTAAGATCGCTTTGTGTCTAGGGTACTAGTCGCAGAAGGAACATCAGTTAAATATAAAAGATCGGCGTTCTCTAGCATTTTACGCTCAATGGCCGCCATTGCCATTCCCACTAACTGCTCTTCTGGTACCGAGAATCCCCAATGTATTTTTATGATCTTCCTCAGACTTTTCTTGCTTATTTACAATCGGGTCACCTTCATATAAGAATTGACCCTTAACTCTATCAACTCTTTTTAATAACTTTCTATGAAGATCAACTTACAGACCCCTGACTCAGAAAGTTTGTGTCTGAACGCCTGAGAGTGCCTTTCGTGACAAATAGTTTTAGGGTAGTAAACGTGGATGGATTTACATCGGATTTTTTAATTTAGAATGGGTGAATGTCGAGCTTTCCGATGGGGTAAAATATTCATACGTGTTGGGCGTTTTCGGGTGGTGTTGGTAACTACCACCCTTCGAGATTCGAGACTCGAGTTTCGACAGTTGGGTTTCGAGAATCGATTTTCGAGAGTCCATTTTTGAAAGTCGAATTTCGAGAGTCGATTTTGGAGTCGAGTTTGGAGAGTCAAATTTTGAGAGTCGAATCTCGAGAGTTAGACTAAAAAGTAGAAAATAAAATATACTAAAAAACTATTATAATTATTATATTTATAACTTTTGTATATAAAATGGACTAAAAAGTTAAAAATAATTTTTTTCTATCTCAGTGATATAAACAAGAAAAATGTATAATGCAAAATTCGAAATGCTTAAACTCAGATTAAATCTTAAAAGTTTGGGCAATCACAATTATATAACTGAAAATCGGGTAAATCCTTCGTCGGGTTGCAATACAAAAATTTCGTGTTTTACTATATATTTGGACAGTGCCTGACAACGCGTCGACGTAGAGAACTGGAATTCTCCGCACAGAATTAATAAATTTAAAATCGAAAATTGTACGAAAAGGGCAACTCCATCGTTTGAAACTGTATATTTGAATACTGCTTGAGAGCCCGTCAACGTAGAGAACTGAAATTTTGTACACTGATTTTTCATAGTAATGGTAAGTAAAGCTTCAAAAATGGACTGAATCTGGTAGCCCCTTCTTGGTGTTGCTATTCAAAAATTTCGGTTTTTTACGTACACTGCATAATTTATCAGTCCTAGACGTTTTTATTGTAGGTACTGAGAAGTTCTTCAGAATTTGAAATCCTATAAAATTTGTTTTAATCATTTTTACTGTCCGATAACCGTTCTAGAAATATATGCTTAAGAATTGGTGTTATAGACTAATTCCAGCTGTTTTGCTTGTTCTATGAAAACAAGGTTCAATATCGATCCTTGAGGCAATATACGTCATCTACTCATATCCTATTTGCCTTGAGCTAGTTAATCTTTGCAATAAAATAGATTTGGGAGTAGAACTGTTGAATAGTGTTAGTTATCCTGTCGTATACTTTTATTGAAAAGCCACTTTTGTGATGTTCGAACCGACAATATTTTGTACAATCGCATAGTAAATAGATTTCGCAGGAATATAAAAATGCTTATATTATCATGTAAGGGAACACTGCATGACATTTGCAATTTCCTGTGGGAATATCAAAGGCTCTGATTAGGCTCTGATTAGTCCAAAGCCGATATGCAGGTCGCCCGTTTATACGACAAAAAAGGCGATTCGCAAACGCATATCACTGTTGGACAGAGCCATGCCAATTGTTTCATGACAATTCTGTCTATGGAAAGGGCCAGAGAGCTTTTGAGGAACAGTAGGACAGATGTCAGACTCTTAAACACCTTAAGCACCTAATCATTACTGGCGTATGCTCTGATCTTACCTGTAGATTGTGTCTGGATGATAATGAGACTGCTTTCTTTACATGTCTTCTGTGAATATCCTAAATGCAAAAAGCTAATCTTTGGTAACTAAAGCTGGATCCTGGTGAACAAACCACTTCGCGGATTCTTAAACCTGCTCAAGGGGATTGGTTTCTTTCGGCATGGAATAGCTCAATGTAGAAACGCTTTGTATGACCGGAGCAAAATTAGAAGTATCAGGTCTCTGTGGACGGCCAATTTAAGCTCGTTTTTATACATACATTCTATGGAGGGGGAGTAGAGCAATGCGGTTTTTCCTTATATTTGTAATGTTCGGGAGAAAAAAATAGGTGAAAAAAATTTGTTTGAGGGGTTGTGCGGTTGAGGTAGTACCATTGTCCATAAGGGTTGCCCAAAATGGGGCGTATGGGGTATCAATTTAAAGGAGGTGACGAATGTAATCTAGTGGCAGGGTTATTTTTTTGATCCTGTTAGCTTAATATGGACGTTTTTACCGTTAAATAGGTTTTTTTGGCATTTGGGTCATATACAATCCCTTCCTTCATTTTTTCTTTCTTGAATTTAAAATCAACCCATATTTTCACTCAAAATACTGCAATTTGCCAATTTGAAAAGGACTGGTTCATTTCTTTTCGAGTTATCTTGAAAACTGATTATTGACTTAAGGGACAAAATGAAGATGCAATTGCATTCTATCAACATCCCTCAACATTATATTATATAGCATCTCTTCTGTGCTGGAAGATGAGCAAATTGAGCTTTTTTTAAATTAAAAAAATTTGGCATTCCCATTGGACGCTACCTGTTGGCGGCACAGACCTGATATTTCTAGAAAGAGCATTCCATATGACAGTTTTATCGTAAAAAATTTATTTGACCCAATTCTGTTACTTTCTTCAAATACTATAAGTGACAAGTTTCTAGGCGCATATATGCGCCCATGCGTGATTTATTATTATAATTACCATATTTCTGTGGGCGCATATATGCGTTCATAGGCCACAATTACCATATTTTTCTGAGTACCTTAGTACCGAAATGATTAAGGAGATGTCCAACATCCAGAGAAATATCGCCGAAACTATTGAAGGAATACTGTACTGGACCTTAGTCCTGTATACTTGAAATTGTTGATGACACTGAAATTGGCCATATATATTAATTTGGTATAAAATTTTAGAAGCACGCAAACTAGCGAGCTCGAACCTCAATGATCACATAGTTCACTACCAACTTGACCTACCAGTGCCTTATCAGGATTTTTCTATTGATTATACTATTTATGCATATAAAAGCTTCAATTTTGAATACAAATAAACGTCACTAATACTAAATACGTGAAAAAGAAGTAATAAATCATAACCTCCTTGTTTTTAAGTAGAAGTTCTTTTGAACTTATGATAAAAAGGAATGCCAGAAATTTAGCAATTTTGAGTAACAAAAATTCCATTCAAAGTTTTTCAAAGAATTTCGTATCTTGTTATTTACTTTGGGCACCACGGAGAGGCTGTTACTTTTCAACAGAAATTCTACCATTCCTTGTGAAGCGGTGATTTCTAAATATCTTTATTTTCTTACCTGTGTAAATCTCAGAAATTCCTAAGGGAATGCTTTCTTAATGAAAAATTTATTTTCGCTAACAAAATAGATACTTTACTCCTTTAAAGTGGTAACTATTGCGTTTAATTAACTTTAGCTTCTGAGTACATTTCCATTTTAGTTCCTCAGCATTGAATAATATAAAAAGGATTTCAGGGAGATACTCCCTTCTATATAATGCTTCTTAAATTATTTCTGATTTCGATTTCAGCGCCTAAGGAAAGAAATGAGCTTATTTATCATATGGCAGATTTAATTTAAAACAAGAAGATTATATAAGTTACTTCAGATTGTTGGAAATTGTCCGAGTTAGATACTCCAACGTTAGACTTATATGGTAGGTGAGATGGACAAATTCGTATACAATACTTACTTGAATAAGTCGTAAAGTTACCAAAGCACTTCTTAGGTGCTGATGGTGCCTATAAGTCATCCTGATTGATTTATAGCCATCGATGGAGATATTTCCCATGTAAAGCAAGAAAAGAAGGTACATTTTTGGATCCACATATGCATTATGTATCCAGTTTCGAAGTTAAATTATTTATTATTATCAGGGACAAGTTTTCTAGGATATATAAAGTTCGTCGTTAGTTTGAGTTATTTATAGAATGTAGAAGCATTGCAAATTACTATCATCATGTGAATTTTCCTAACCGAATGATTTCTACTGTAGTCTAATCTTAAAAGCATATGGTTTGACACATCGAGCTTTATCTAAATTGTATGAATTATAACAGGCTGGTAAATAATTAGGTACTAGGTAGCACTTGGTTTGAATGGAAATAATCAGTGTAATCCTCATATTTTCTACAGGTTTAAGCATCAACATTCATGTAAGGCAGTCTATATACCTTTTGGGAGGTGTGCATTAATTTTCAGTACTCAATAGCCAAGGGCGGATCCAGACATTTGCAGGCGGGGGGGGGGGGGGTAAAATTTTAGTATTATTGGAGAAAACTACTTAAAATCTATAGAATTTTTGTAGAATTTTTAACGCAATTTAACAAATCATTGTATTGTAAAAATCTATAAAACGTTTCGTAAAAGGAACGCACGTACCTACGCTTGTGATTGTGGAATCTTACTTCGTAATTCTTACTAAATATGAGATTTCCTTGGTAATAAAAAATCCAACGAAAGTATTAAGCTGTAGCCCGAATTTATTACATTTTCTTCTTAATGGATTTATTTTGATTGACTAGGAATTAAAACTTAATTATTATTAAAATCTAATCATCTCGGATCACATTTCAACTCTGCATGGAATAAAAATTAACTATCAGTGTATTAAAGTTCAACTTTGTAAGATCGAATTTTATTCTCGTTGGGAATAAAAATTAACTTGCTTGGGTTAAAATTTAATCTTCACTGGGTTAGTTTTGTTGCACGTGCCGCGTCAATTTTCATTGTGTGACTTTAAAGTGAGAGTGAAGTTTAATTTTGCAGCAGACGTTCCTTAAGTAAAAAATGGTATCTTTGCGAGACGACACTTTGTTAAATTTTTGAAAGAAGGATTAATAGAGCTTATCAAGTTAAAGAAGCAAGTTGGAAATGAAGGAGATGATTTGCAGAGCGATGACATTTTCATATCAGTTTGGTTACAACGTATATATATTTTTCCGTACAATATTTTGCAGTTGTATCCCAGATTGAATATGCACCGGATGAAACGTTCTATTTTACGGATAGAAACGGTGCGACCATCGCATACGAAGACTTGGGTTTAGCTGTAAATCAATTTAAGTACTATAATTATTTCCAAATTAATTTTCACAGGAGTAAAGATACTCCATCAAAAGATATACATAATACCTATAGTTTAAATAGTGATTCAGAGCTTACGGTTATACAGTAAACCTTTCGAACTTCCACAGAATATAATCAGGCCGGAGTTATTAGGTGATGCAACGCAATAGTTGGACCAAGCTTAAACATTAACAGTCAGATGAGGCATAAATATCATGCAAACTTAAGTAGCCTAAATCAATAAAGATCTTTTAAAGACATTAGAAGCTTTTTTTCGCGATAACGATGGAAACTATTTATTAGAAGAATACAAAAGTAAAAATTCTTTGAATGACAACAACCGCAGGTTTTTGGTTTTATTAGCAGCAAATTTTTACGGAGTAACTGCGGTAATTATCCAACCAAGGAAGAGCCGTGGTAACTGCTCTCATAACACTCTTTCCTACTTACAAAAAAACAGATAGTGATATTGGAGGAATAGTGAGTATTTTTAGAAGTTAATATATTTTTTAAAAGTAATTTCTAACTTAAGCTTTAAGTATTAAGCATTGCTGTGTAATTATTTTTAGGATATATTTATCGATCCTACAAATAACAAGGGATATTTTCTGTCAAAGCTAAAATATTTCAATGTCAAAATGCATCGAATAGAGGCCGAGTGCTTGTCGTCGAAGAAAACAAAGCTTTCTGCTCCTTCATTACCCATAGAAATGCAGGAAGATTTAAGTATCGAGGATTTGGAGTTCTTTATATCTTGATGTGCTGACGAACAAGAAGAACTGATTAAAAAGAGTCTGAAAATTACTTTACATGCAAGACAAAAGCCCTGCAAGGAACCCGTTGATTTATATCAGACTTTCCCATTTTTCTTTTTTAAAACGGAATTGGTAACTTTCCTCTAACTACTTTTTTTAAATCACTACTGTAACATTTATTTCTTTACAGATACTCTTTGACTTCGACTTGCGTTATAAAGATAATTCGCAGCTACTTTTCCAAAATTTAGCACAATATGCTGATTTTGTAGATGAAGTGCTAGAAGAGACTTGCATTAAAGAAATTAAGCTAGAAGGTACTTGCTTTTATTATATGCATGAGAGAGAATATGTGATATGAATTTTTGAAGAAAATTCGGTTGTATGGGTCCTTTTGATGTATTAACTTGCAGACATGTATGGAGTTAGTGACCTTTGGTTCATAGAAATTGAATTAAAAAGCATTAAGCAGTCCTAGACGAGGAGCTCATAAGTTAAATCTAGTTAAACAAATTATTGTTTTTATGTTATTTATTTATTTATTCAATTAGTGTCATGGTAAACGTGGTGTGTTTCAATTATTGTGAATTATTAAAATAGATTATGTGCTCTTAAAATTAAGTTTTGAAAATATTGCCAAAAGGAGAATTAAATCCGGATTTTCCAGGTAATTGTGTAGGATCCAAGTTTTCATAACGTAGGCTCAATATGGATATATATTATATTTTAGGCATTGAAGATGGTCTAAATAGGAGACCGAAATATCTGCAAAATAAATTATAGAACTACAGAAATCATGCAGTAATTTTTTAATTCAATTTCTATGAACCAAGGGTCACTAACCCCATATATGTCTGCAAGTTGATATGAATTTTTGTTTCAGACTGGAATACAACTACAAAGGGCCTTCCTCAAACTGTTGAAACTTCTACCCCAAATAGCCAATGGACCGAAAAATAAGGAAACAAAGATGCCAAACTTTGAGAAATGTATTCCAAAGTATCTTAAATTCACACATGCAAAAAAAATCTTGTGTTCTAGTGGTCAAGTTAATTTGCAATCAGTCGTTGACAATGGTGCAGTTTACAATCAAAAAATGTCCGTCAGAACAGACACCCATCTATAGACATATTTTCACAAGAACGTTTTAAATATTCTGAGAAACTCTGGAAATGTACTCAATGTTTCGATACAAATAGAAAGCAATGTTACACTAATTTCAGTCGAAGTGGAGGAAAGGATTCTTCAAGTATCCGCAGAAAGTCCTCAGAGGCGCATACCCTACCTAATCTAAGCTATTCACTTCTATGTATAACTATAGCTTAACTATTTGAACATTATTTCTTGCATACATACATAATGTACAAGACTACATATTTTGAAAGTAATAATTTTGAAACCTGTGTAATTTGTTTTTATTGTTAGACGAAATTCTAAATTTAGTTTTTAGTGCATAGTGACATAGATTTGTGTTTATTAACATATATAAAAATAAAAATATTTAATCACTATCACTAGATAAAGATAAAGAGATATAAATACTTATTAAGATGAGCACAATTGGGAACTAACTAAGTGTTGTTTAACAATTCATGTAAGGAACTCAAACAATAAATTGACCTTAAGCTAATCAATGTAATATAATTATAATTTCCATGTGTACCATACCATGTATGGTCCGAAAATTATACAGAAATACCTAAGTACCAAACAAAAGCGCAATTACTCATTGTCAATACACTATTCAAACCGGAAAACACAATATGTATTCCCCCCCGTAATGATGTGAATGATTTTAAAGACGAACAGTTTAGATACATTGAAATAGAATACAAATTGAAATCCTTAGAGGGATAAATCGTTCACCTTCTATTCTTGCACAGAGTACAATCGGATGAAATAATACATTCAAATTGGTATACTTAAAGTACAATGAATATGATTCACTGAAAACTGCCAAAAGAATTTATTCACAAACATAAAATCCTTTTATGGAAGCTAGTTCAAGTTGATAAACTTATTAGGACGTTTCTATCCTGAAATTGAATTCATATCTCCAGCTATTCAAAAGCGCATCAGTATCCACCTCTTATTTGGTTTCTTCCAGACAGTAATTCCTCTTGATGAGATGAAATATTCAGACGACGACGAAAAAGTTTTATTATATTTTATACAGAGAAACACATGCATCTTTGCCTGGATGTTTGCCAAAAATTCATGGATTTCTCGTTGGTAAGTTCGTGCTTTCCTAATGAAATATACCTCGTTGGAACTAGATTACAGAATTTGAGACTAGGTTGATGTGTTCTGGTGTACATTTCCGGATATAATTGCAAATACCATGAAATGTATTCTATAGAGCTTCAGAGTTTTGAGAAAATTTCATTATATTGTTTGGTGTTAATCTTATTTTCTTAATTATATAAAAGACTGCTTAATACTATTTGCAAATATGTAGACATTTTTAGACCAGTTACCAGACGATGCTGTTTTTTATCTTGTCTGATGGGAATATTATTATCCAAGAACAGATTTTCTTGATTATATCAGGTTTCTTGAAATTCTACTAGAAATTATTATTTCGAATAACTACGCATCATTATCTTCTTAGCACAGACAAGAAATACCCAGATATCAAGGGCTGCTGTAGTAACAAAGTTATGTATGAGAACAGCTAGTTTCAAACCTCAACAACTCACTGATCTCGGCTAAATATATATCATGGGTACGAACCAAAATTTTGTTCAATGTAGACCAGAATTAATTTTTTTATTAGAATTTTAATCGACCATATTTCTTCAGAATTCGTGCGCATTATTGATGGCTGACGACGGTGCTATGATGCCACCCAACACGGGCCTCATAACCATACATTGTATGCGCCCATAAATTTCAAATTATAAGTTCTCTTTCAAAATGGTCAGCAGTCCTTACATTTTAAAATGTAAGAAATGCAAACGTGAGCATGTTTGGCTATAAAGTATCCTCAGTATAAACACTGAATAAAATTACGCGCAAATATCGAAATTCATCTCGCATTACCAACGAGTTACATAAAGGCTGTATCGTATAAATCAATTGTGCTGACAATGCAAATGCGCGCTTGATTTCTCGGGGATTTTAATTAGCCAAGAAGACTTTTCTCATAGAGTTAGTTTTCGGTAGTCGGTTAGACCACAAGCAAGTGAGGCAAGTGAAGTTTCATTAAAAAATTATTGGAAATAGTGTATTTTATTGATCGTACCAATATTTTACAATCAAATTAAACTAGCTCCCGGCGTCACTTCTTCTCTTACGGGAAAACACGTGTGAGCCGCGAGAAAGGATGCACCCAGGTCCTTAAATCTCAAAAACGATCTCGAACAATTGGTGCTTGGGCGGACATTTTTACGAATGCAGACAGTCATACATTTTTATACCCTAGATGAAATATATAGGGTATTCTTAGTTTGTAATTCCGTTTGTAACACACAGAAATAATGATGGTAGAGCAAAATGGATTGGACATCCACGCATAATATTAAAAGTTATTTTGATTTTTGCATGTCCGTCCGCCTACTACCTGAGAACGCGTCAACGTAGAATATTAAAATTTTGTACATAGTGTTTTCATAAAAATAGTAAATATAATTTTAAAAATGGACTAAATCGGGCAACCCCTTCTTGGTGTTGCCATATAAAAGTTTAGGACTTTTACGTATCCTGGAAGACGATCAGCCCAGGTTTTAATATACTGAAAAGTTCTTCATAATATAAAATCCTATAAAATTTGTTATAATCGTTCTTCCTATTCGACAAACCGTCATAGAGCAAAAATTAAAAAAAATATATTGGAATGGAGATATTAGCTCGGAAACTTGTAAATAATGGTAAAAATTGAAGTTTTTGAAACCAAATTCCTATTTGTAGGTGTTCTCATTTCTTTAGATTATGATTATTGTAGAAGGATATAGCCTAGATCCAGCAAATAACGACGAGTTTTTTTCATTTTGTTATGTCCCAGAAATCCGTATCCATGAAACCTTAATGTGGTGCGTGGGCATTTGTGATGAGTTGTGATAGCTAGTGATAATTCATAATACTGCTCAGAATTTGTTACTTCCAGAAAACTAAACTTAACGTTCCTAACCCTTTCGCTGTCAAGTGCTGAAGTCTGAAAGCTATAGCGATCCAGCAACGAGTTCCTTATAACGAACCAACTTCACGTCTTCTCGGATAGCCTGAGATATCCCCATCTTCGAGGGCTGAGGATTGCTTAGGGGCAATTATTACAAGTGGTGAAAAGACAAATCAGATCAACTCATCGGCTCTGTTACGAATTATGGAGAATATTATAAGTAGCCGACACGCCCACCATTGATGATTCGTCTCATATAAACGATTTGCTGAGCTTTCAAATTAGATAAGAACATACGAATTATAGATAGAATAAGAATGGCTTTCACACCCGCACATATTACCTACTTCCGGTTTTCTTTTTTTGAATTAATCAATCTAATTATATTAACAATAAGACTTATCCCCGTAGTTTAGATCTATTTAGTAGTATATTGCACATTGGAGTAGCTAAGATCTTAATACTGAAACCTTTTTGAACTATATTAGAAAGTACCGCGTTTGAAATTTAAGTATTGTAAAGTAGCTTTATTTTTGCGAGTAATTTAAATTTAAATCCATGTTGAATTAAACTATACAGCTCTTAGTTAGCATAAATATTGTTCTCGCACAATCAACTAGCCTCGTCAAACAAATTTCCATGATATCCATACTTTTAACCAATTTAATCTTTGGTCGATCATACCTTTCTTTTCGTAAAAAGAAATTTGATAATGCCGTTCACTCTCTATTCGAGTAGTCAAAAATGAGCCCAGATCTGCTTATGAACAATAAAAACAAGTCCGAAATAGCACAGTATAGGTTGGTGCATAAACTAAACACAGAAATTAAATTTCGAATTATATTGCAAATATTGGCAGCAGTGCAGCGGATTTGCGAAGGTTTCGAAAAAAAAGGGAGAAAAATATTCGACATCCGCAGCTGCAGGGGACTGAAGAACGGCCATTGAGCCCATAAGTCTTTTTTATTTTTTTGGTACGTGAAACCGACTGGACGTAAGGTCAGTCAAAAGTGAAGTTTAGTTTTGCTACAAAGAAAAAAACAAAAAAAAAGAGGGGAAAAAAAAAGGAATCTGGACTACCACGTGAATTTTTTTTATAAAACATAGAAGAAATTGGGCTGAAACGAAAAGGCTGGTCGGAGGCCACGAGGGAGATAAACCCTAGTCAAACCAAAGCTAAGTGATCATTTCATTTCCAATATTATTATATTATTTAGGTGTTTTGTACTTGGCTGGTTAGCGACCGCGATTCTGCTCCTCTTTTTGTTTTGTTTTTAAATCTAAATTTATAGACCGTATTGTTGAATTTGTATCGCGGTGTGAAAGTTCATTTTTTTTTATAACGAATAAAGAAAATATCGATTAATTCAAGCCGTGTGATCTACTTAATAGGTTTCGTAGCTTAACTTCCCCAATGGAAAAACTACGTGGCGCCCTATAGCAATAGTAATTTTTCTTGTTGAATCTACATCTTTCACTTAGCAGCCATAATTACGTTCATAGGGAACGTAACAATTTTTTGTGGTGCTTTTTTTTAATTATTTGACTCTAATAGTACTTGTTTTTCTCCCGATATTTTACCGACGAGAAATGGCATTATTTCGTTTGAAGTTGTTGAAATACAAAGCAAAATAGTATGTTTAATATGATAGTGCAAAAAAAAACTTTAGGAGAGTTAATTATCGTTAAAAAATTTCAATTTATTGAACCCCAAATATTTAGTTTTCGTCTTAAATTGTCGCATGTTGGGTTTCTATATTTTACGCTAGATGTCTCTAATGTGGTCTGTGGTCTATGGTCTAAGCTAATTTTATATATATTTTCTCACTTTCAGGACACAAACCTATAAATAGTAATTTTATTGCCTACAGGCTCGCTGGTATCTAATTGAAACTATTGCTGAGTACTGACTCCTCTTTTAAGGATACAATTTCAGTTGAGTCGCCCTGCTGATGTGTCACTATAAGAAATAAAATATTAAGTTACTGGATATTTCAAAAAACGTATATATTCTGAGAAATGAAGGACGAAATTTTACGGAAAAATGAGTTCTGCATTTTTGTCAATAAATTATATTTTATTTCTGGAAAAAAAACAAATCTGCATTACTTTTACTAAAAATGATGAAAAACATTATTCTAAAGAAAAACTAATCGATTTGAAGTATTATTTTAAATATCAACATTGCACATACCTCCACAGGAAAAAATAATTCCCTAAAGTGAGTGGCAACTATTTGTGCCACACGGGTTAGGCATTTTCGATAAGTTTAGGGAAAGCTCCACCTTGGAAAACTAAGATGTAGGTTTTTTAATCCCTAAAATGTACGTAGGTTTTTCTCCCTCAAATGTAGGGCATTTTGGTCCCCCCCCCCCTAAAATTTAGTGAATATTCCCTAAAATGTAGGGAATTTTCATTTTTTTATGTTGTTTTCCCTACATTTTAGGGAATATTCCATATTCTGTAGGGATGTTTCCATAAATTTAGAGAATATTGCATAAAATGTTGGAATAGGTGATAGCACCGAACCACTCTCACCAGAGATGAGGTAATAGAAGACCACCCCTTTTAAAAACATAAGAATGAGCTGAATAGCTCATTTCTTATGATCCATACTACTAGTAGTATGGAAGTTTATATTGGTGCACTGGGCACGCTTAAACAAAATATTGAAAAACAATAAATGACTTGTTTCAAGAACAATATGTGAATTATATAAACGAAACTATATTTCCATAAAAAATGTAGGATAATACCTAATTCGTTGAATGTTCTCTTCCTTATATCCAGGAGAGGCTTAACATTTCTGGAATTTTACGAACTTCAGAGGTTTTCTGGCGCCAGATACTTAAATTCATTGATGTTCCATTGATTTGGGAAATTAAACTGAATTTCCCTATCTATCAGAGAAATTATATTTATTTTTAGGGAAAAACGTGTCTTAAATTTAGGAATAGTCCTGATATTTTTTACAGTGTAGGTATGCTTTGCAGTTAACATACTACACGATGACAGGATGCACAGCCTGATTTGCTTTTCCTGTCTACTTTTCTTGTGTAGATTTTCCATCGACGTTGAGTTTCGAATGCAAGTCCTTGCACATTTCTGGTGAACATCAATTTTCAAAGTCCCAGCAAATGGCCAACCTGACGTCTTTGCGCAAAGATATCGTGTTGTATCTTTGGTGCTCCAAACATTCGATGGCAGTGACTTTTTATTTACTTCGCTTATTTTATTTTTATATGCCAGAAGAATTATCGCATTTAGAATCGATTGGTCCAACATTCCACAAAAAGATCCCACTGGACATTTGTTCGATCTACCGCTTACAATGTACGAACTCGTCTCTACCTTCTTTTTTCATGTGGTAATTTCTAATAAGATTGGTTTTTTATCCGTGATTTCAGTTGTGCGAATGAGTGAAGAAACTATCAAGACGATTTATTGGATTTTTTTGTTCGGAGCATACGAGACGAGAGTCCAATCATCTGACATATGACAAAATTTGGCAGTTATGTTTCCCAAGAAAGAAGAGAGACAGACATTTGTTAAGTAAGAATATATCCTACAGAAACTTGTTGTAGTTTCTTTGCGAAGAAACGTTATTATCTCAATGTTTTTTATACATATAATAAATAAATTATTTTATTCAAAATTTTAAGTATTTAAAAAGAGAAACATTTGATGAATATTTTATAAAATTTTCATTCAAAAATTTCGAAAATTCAGTTGGTGGACCTGGTTTTCGGAGACCTATAAAAAAAAAAGTGTCCGCGGTGGTCAGGATAACTCATGATATCGTATCAGAATTTAAAAACCCATTGTTTTTTTCTGTTAGCATATAAGTAAAGCTCGTGACTGAACGAAGAATTTAACAAGAAATTGAAATTTGAATTGTTGGCGCAGTTGTATGAAAAAGAGCTGCCCGGGTCAATCCTAATGATGATAAATTTCAAAGTCTCTCTCTCCTAGACTTTTACTCCGATTGACTTGAGACGTTGGAAAAATATTCTAGATATATCGTATTATTAGATAAAAAAATAAAAAAAATTGTTTTTTTTTAAAACTTCGAAGCCCATGCAACACTTTAATTCGTTACAGATTTTATCTCTTTTAACTTTTCCTAATGAAGTGTCATTGTGCTTGATACTAATACAAATTATGTAGGACGCAACAGGCTCTTATGAAGTGGCAATCGTTCCCTTTAATTAACAGTAGTGCAACTGGCGAAATCATTGCTTTAGCATTCCGAATACGTGTTCGATAACCACAGGACAGGAACATTGTGTTATAATCTTTCTGTTTCTAAGTGGCCATTACCTCTATACGGCATCAGTAAAAAGTTGAGCAGATAATAGCGGAGTCGCCCAGGAGGTGAGGTGCTTTATAGAAAAACAATTTGTTTGTAAATCTTTCTTAAGCAAATCTATAGATATACCCCCACACAATGTCTCTAAATTTGAAAAACACTGGTGAGCTCTGGAACACGCGGCTATGATGAACAGAGCCTGGGAAACTAATGTATACATCAACGAATTTTGAATTGTGGTCATATATCCCTTGCTAGCACACACTACAATTGCCTTTCCGATCGACTTCCCTCAAGGAAAGGCAATTACTATGTACTATTAATTTCACCTACAAAAAATATCTTTTCATACATGCTAGAAATTAAATTAAATTTTGTTGTACCAATGACTCCATGAATTCTTTTCTTTTGCTGAAAATGCCTCGAATCTGCCAAAATGGCTATAAGCGACCGTTTATTACAATTTTTTCCAGTTTTTATGTTAATTAAATAACGCTGATTTACTTAAACGCAAATATTCTACCAATTATTATTTTCACTTCTTGTTTTAGACAGAAAACGTGGCTGTCAAATTTTTGACACATGACAAGCTGAACGAAATTTACTCGAAAAGTGTCTGGTAACTTTTCTTAAGTTATACCCTCTTCCGCATAACAGTTTTTACTTGATTTTTACGTACATATTCTAAAGCTACCAGTCAAAGCTATTATATGTGTCAGTGGAACCACCGAGAAATACTTCCCCAGCCATGAACGAATATATATGTGTTCGTGCGAGTCCTACACGTCGCCCTTTTTCTCCTGGAAAAGCACAAACCGATTAGATTAGGGTTGCTACGATATTTCTCATACATGTACACGAAGTTCTACTCTACACTGTACACTACGAAGAAGCAGTAAAATATAAATTAAGAAAAATAAGCAGAACGCATCTTGGTCGCATCAATGAGGTCGGCGAGTGGATAACTTAGTCAACTGAATGTGTCAAAATACAGTCTGCCTTGGATTTTTAACCCTACCACCCAAATGATAAGTCGCATCACGTCGGGTTTGCTATAGCCCAATAAACCTGCAGTGCGACCTCCTGATGATAGAATCTTTGACCAACATTTTGACTCGGACCCAGATAATCCTAAATCTATACTCTGTATTAAAATATTTAAATATATTTTAATTTAGGAACAGTGACCCGTCGACAAGACTATATAAAATTTTCTAGATGAAAAAAAAATGTATATATGAAGAAAAGACTGCGTGAACAATGAAAGGAGTTTCGAAATGAAACTGAGAAAATATATACCAGCCCGACTATTAAAGCCAGCTCATATTAGTATGCTATCTGTCCATATAATTGCACTGCTAATTTTTTCGAAGCTAAAAGGAAATATCTATAACCATGAATAATTCTTTATCTTGACGATGAGATGATGACAAGCGATTTTACTACGGAAAATTCATGGAAAAGCTACCTACAAAAAGGAATCGAACATTGAAGGAGAAACATCGAAGAGCGAATTCATTTAACTATTCGTTTGGAATTGAATGTCAGGATTTGCAGGTGCTCAAAAGTCTCTTTGTAACACCTTTAGATGTAAGTTGAAGACGAACTTATTACTTTTTGAAAATGATTACAATAACTCAATGGGATCACCAAAACCATAACCCTGAATACGGTTGGCACTTAGGCTATAATAGTAGCAAATGGATACATTGGGCATCGTTTGGCTACCCTACCCCCAGAGCTGGGTAATACTTAAGTAAAAAAGACTTAAGTACTAATTAGAGTACATTTTCGTTACTTAAGACTTGTTACTCAATACTTTTGAAATGCCCCTACTTAGTACTTGAACATAAGTAGTTGCTTCTATCTACTTGTACTTAAGACTTAGTTTTGTACTTAAGTACCAACTCCTTTTTTGTTGTTGAGTTTTAAAGCACGCAAAGAACTGTCAAAGCATGTGCCGTACTCACGCGTCAAGGCAGAATCTTAGACAAACTAATAACATACAAACAAGACTGGGCAAGTAGAACAAAAACCAGTAACGTCTCGCTCGAATATAAAATCGACAATACATATATTCATTAGATACGCAGGAGAAATTCTAAATGTTTTATTAAAATCACTTTCCGAACTGCGTGCACACATTTTCAACTTCCCGCAAATGATTATTTCAATGTTGGCACCGACGTAAGAACTCATTTTGATACAATAATTGTGCCCACGTGAAATAGAAATGAAAGCAGTCCATATTATATACGTCAGTGGGCATAACCAAGGGTAAGCAAGCAATGCCTCGCTCCAATATAAAATCAACGATTCCTCGACCTGATGTAGGGATGGCCTGAGTTTTTTCTTAGAAATTTAATGGAAAATTTTACCTAAGAATTGTTATGCATTATTGGAGGAGATAATGGGTCCTTGGTCGGACGTCTAATAGTTTTTATGAGTGTAGCAATGAGAGGTGAAAGTTTTATTCTACCTGCAGCGCCGAAAACTATAAATAGTAGCCACTGGTTACTATACATATTATAGTTTTCAAAATGTATTTACTTATTAATATCTATTAACTGAACTCGATAAATTTCATTATAGAACAGCCAACGTACAAAGATTCTAAAAAAGTACTTTAAAAAGTACTTCAAATAGTACGCAGTACTTTTTATAGACTTAATACTTAGTTACAAGTACTTTTCATACATGTGGTACTTGTACTTACGCTGAAGTACTCAGGCCTTTGGTACTTGTACATGTACTTAAGTACTTTTTCTTTGGTACTTGTCCAGCTCTACCTACCCCTAACATTTTGCCTACCCTAAAATATTTCTGATTTAATTTATTGTTCCAAAACAATTTTTTATCTCAAGTTTTAAGTAAAACTTTTAGTTAGTTTAGTTCAGATAAGTGGTTACACGACCTTGAGATTTGCAAAAAAACTAAAAACCTATTTTTTTTTCTGCTATATAAATTGTTTATTGTTTATAAGAATATTTTAAGCGTGTCGCTATTTCAAAATTCAAATTATTTCCGAAGTTATAGGAATTAGAAGTGAACGCGGCAGGGAGTAGGTACCTTTTCTTCCTTTACGTTTTCTCAAACTGGTGTGCAAGATTATCTCACGATTGACTTAACCGATTTGGATAAAATTGAAGTACAGGATTTTTTTGATTGGATGTCGCGTTAATTTATGAATTTATGAATTTTTAAAGCTGAAAATTACGATAAAATTCAATCAGAGTATTTTTTTAAAAAGCTGTCATTTCTACAAAAAAAAAAAAAAACAAATTTAAAATTGTGTCCTATGCTACATGTAACTCCTATAACTCTTTAATGGCTACAGTTAGCACATAGGGTGTAATAGTTCAAATTACACTCTCCAGTTTAGTTTTTATTAAAAAAATTATGTTAATGATCATTTTGCAAAAAAATAGAGTTCAAATTAAAAAAAAGGTGAGGTCATCCCAAAGTTTTAGACCACAATAACTCGTGAGAGGAGAGAAGTACGGGGCTGGTTGAGCAGTCTTTGGAAAGGTCATGAAGCTCTGCATACAATCATTAAACTGTGACCGTGCACCCTGTATGGGCACAGGATGTTTTGTGAAAAACTAGCTTTTTTTCTTAATCACCTTGTAACTCCGAAACGTTAGATTTGCCCTTCGCCCCTTCCATACAATTTTTTGTTTGGCTAAGTGAGTACTATCACCTCCTGCTTTATTGACCACCATGGAGTACATAGCCTGTATTTAATAGCTGCGTCAAAAAGAAATCTTATTTTTATACCCATTTTTCTGAGCGGCATAGTGGTATAAACCTTGTGTATAGAACTATATAGTGGTTGGGAAAGTGCTTCCTTGTTATAATGTCAGATGGCACCACTTGTATCATTTTGAACAGTTTTGTTCACGCTTCGCTAAAAGCAAAGCTGTGCAACTGAAGTATGGACAAGGGGCTCAAGGGATAAGCCGTAAGAGCATAGCCAAACTAAAAACATACAAAGGCTGGGAAGTAGACAACCGCCTCGATATAATATAAAATCCACGATGGCTGGACTAGAGCTGAAAATTGGATCCTGATTTGCTAATATAAGGATATCCGGATACCCGGATCTGCAAACTATCCGATTCCTGAGATGCGGATCCGAACTATCCGGTTTCGGATCTATATTACCCGGATCCGGATCCGAACTATCCGGATCCAGGCTAAGCAAAAAAGCCTTAAAATTTTGTTGTTTCAATGAGAAAATGAAAATATCATGAAATTTATATTTTCCCAATAAAACAATGCAATCTGGAATAAATTTTGACCTTTTTTTGCTTAGTCTGGATCCGGATAGCTCGAATCCAGATCCGGACAGTTGGGATCCGGATCCGGACAGTTGTGATCCGGATCCCCGGATTAGAGAAATCGGATTCTTATTATCTTGGATAATCCGGATAGTTAATTTTACGGATACTTTCAGCTCTAGGCTGGACCTGAAGTAACGAAGACAGCATTTTTTCCTTAGAATTGTTATGCATTATTGCCGACAACGGTTGCTTGTCCCACTAACAATTTTTATGAGCATAGCCTCGTAGATGTGCAAATACCATTCATTTCTTCTTAGAAATTTACAGAAAATATTTGGGGAGTTTTCATTCAGTCTGGTTGGCCGACTGGATTTATTTTCAGATCCAATCATACAATGTGTGCCGTTGTCGGCTTCCAATGCATAACAATTCTAAGGAAAAAATGTCCACTAAATTTCTAAGAAAACATTGCGGCTTTCCCTACGCCTGCCCTGCAGTAGCAGCGCCACTACAACACAACAAGGTAGGTAGGTACTAAGCCAAATTAATTTTTAATTTTATGCCTGGCTTTCCAACTTAATTTTTCACTATCTATAGTAGAAATTTATTAAAGAAACACACACACACAGGCTGGCGCGCACACACACACACACACACTCACACGCAGGCAGGCTGGCAGGGGCAAACACACACACGCGCGCGCGTGTTTGTGTGTGCCACTGCCAGCCTTCCTGTGTGTGTTTTTCTTTAAAAAAACATTTCTATTCCATTCTAACTAAATATTTGTAATGAATAAAAAAAAAAAGCAATGCTGGTAGCCCGAATGTTCGGATGATATGTTTACACTACTTGTATACTTGTTTCTAAAAAGAAGAAGAAGAGTTAATAATTGTAAGAATGTCAAATTGTGTTGTGAAGTGCAGTACAAAGTTCGGGAATTTTAAAGTTGATTATCTCGGAAACTATAACTTTCCGACAAATTTCGTTTTCATATTTGTGATTTGTGAGTGAAAAGGAACTAGTGTACAAAGTTTAAAGAAAATCGGTGACTTTTCAGGGATGTAACCCTGTTCCCAAATTCTAATGAAAAAATATCCAGTAAATTTCTAAGAAAAAATTGAGGGCTTCCCTAAGCAGGTTTGTTTTGGATTTTAAGGTATTTAATTCTATTTTAGAAAATTGAGTTCTAGACATATATGTACATACATATACCATATGCCTGCAACAACTTAGAATTATAAAATCTTTGATAAAATTCTTTTATTAATAATAATTAGATTTATTTATACAACAAATTTACGGGCTTTTTTATTAGTATAATAACACTAAACTGAAAATTGTCTGGAACAAAATGTTATTCAAGAAGTGGAACGTAAAATGTGAACAGCGCACGCGTCGTATTTTTTCTTTGAGTAACATATAGTCCAGTTATTTGGTAGTTATACCTGGAAAGTTTTCCGGCAGTTTTGAAAATTGGTATTTTGATAGATTTCGACTGCTCTTTTCGAATTTTCACTTTGCCATCGTATCTCTGCCGCTCTCCCCGGTATTTTGAAAAAATGGCGCACCATATTTCCATTCCGACTCATTTTACGATGTAAATAGTTATAATAATAAATTATACTGAAGAAAATTTCGAATAACTAATGTTTGTACCTTTTTATTTCGAGTGCCGTAAAGTCTACTCCAACACGCGTATTGAAAGTAGGCCGGCTTTTTAACGCGTAGTAAAATATTTTTCGTTAAAGCCCGGTACGCTAGAGCCAAGGAATTAGCTCAAGGAATTTTTCCACTTATTTCTTAAAGAAAATTTGACATTAGGTCAAGGAATTTTTGACAATTTGGATTTGTCAATTGTGTGATATTTCTGACAATAAAGAAATAATAAAGAAAGTGAAGAAATGGATAATTTCCAATGAAAAATGAAGATACACGTAAAAGAATTTTTATTCGTCCATTTGTCATTTTAAAATTGATACACCCCTTGCAAAACGCCGTTCCTTCGTTCAATTTTTCAATTATTCCACCACCGTCAAAATTCCTTACAGAAATAAGTGCATCGGTTCTTATTTCTTCAAGAAATATTGACATAAATGGATTTTTCGTAAAAGAGCGACATCTTTTTGTCAATCGGGAAGTAGAGTTTTTCTGTTCGAATTACTTTTCTCTAGCGTACTACCTCAAGGAATCGGTCAAGAAAAAAATTCCTTGAGCATTCCATGACACTTTTTTTTACATAGTTTTTGTATAGGAACAAAAATTTCTTGGCTCTAGCGTACCGGGCTTAATATACGAAATACGTGTGCTGGAGTAGACTTTGCGGCGCTCGTATTCTGAAACCATTCATTTTACAAAAAAGAAAAGGTTACCACATAAATTATAGGAAATTATCTCTAGTTCAATTTATTATAAAAATATTTTCATCGTAAAATGAGTCGGCAAGGAGATATTCCACAAAAACTGCTTTTTGGCGCCATTTTTTTAAAATGGCGGCGCGGACAGCTAAAATTTGAGCACTGGACTAATTATGCTTATTTGAATACATTGTTCTTATTGGAAATTTACGAATGTTTGAAAAACATTGTTTTCTGGGCAAATATCGTATTCTAATTGGAAATTTCTTTGCTTCCATTTATAAACTTTTTGGGACTGCGGTTCTTTCATTTGAGAGCTGATGAAATGAAAGCTTCTAACTGGGTGTTAAATTTGCAATGTAATGCTTTACAATTTACCGTTTCGCTGATAGTTTTCGTAAGGCTATACCTAGGTAATCTTTGTTACCATAAGTTGAGGACGCCACATGTATCTGTGAGCAAGAACTGAGAACATAGTGTTTATGAATTATCATTATTATTAGGTTTATATGTTTATAGTACCTAGTTGACTAAAAATTGTTCCTATTTGATTGGTATGACATCGGAAGGTTCGCTTGAAATGGAAATATGTATGTTTCCAAACGGTTTTTTATTATTTGAAATAATAGTCAACTACGATTATCATAGTCCATTGAAACACTTGAGATCGCCAAAAAAATTTTACAAAAAAGCGGAAAGTTCAAACTATAGAAGAATCATTTATTTATAATTTTGATTTCTTTCCGTCTTCTGCTTTTCGTTTTCTTTAGTTTTTAATGAACTGCTTTCAAAAAAATATCGTATCATCTAGTATAAGTTGAAGTGCTTCCGGAGGGTCCAGCCCTATAGACCCCACCCCCCCGCACGCTAATGTTGGGAAGAAGTTTCAACGAAATTTAAAAAATTAATTTAGGCGAAAAAGCTGCTACTTCTTCATATTACAAATTAGCTGCAGTTATTTACTTTGCAAATTGTTGCTTGGGCAAGTTTTAATAATTTAAAAATTTTAATTTAAGATCCATTCATTCGTCCGATTTACAAAATATTTAGGAAATGAACGTTTTGCTACAAGAAAACTAAGTTTTATTTTCCCGCTCTTTTTTAAACCCTTCTCAACACTGGAAAATGCCCTCTTTCAAATCGAGCTTTATTTTTTATTCTGATCGCTTGTGAAATCTTACATCCGAATTAAATTTGACATGTATTTCCTCCAGATATGTACGAATTAAAAAGCAATCCGTGAGGCAGTAAGTGTGATTTTTTGTTCCCATTCCACTAAGCAGTTCGCTCATTTTATTTAAGCAAAAAGCTTTGTAATGTAGTGGGGCAACTGAGATGAGATCATGTTTTCATTTCTTACCGCTACCCGGCTGCCGATATTGAGTAAGCTATTGTTTTCCATACATTAGGTACATTTCATACGCGGACCGGCTACAAAAATATAATAAATTTATATTGCGAGCGATGTACTCTTCTACGGAGTCGAATTAAAGGCCATTGCCTTGGCCATCTGCAAATTGAAATTTGTTTGTATAATTGTCTCTCTTGGTGCTCGGAATTCATCTCACACGCACTCAGTGACTGTATTAACCATTTATGTACCTTTTGAATGATGTGAATACCTTCTTAGTCATAACTAGTTTGAGGTCTTTGTAGAAAATGTCAGTCAGTGATCGCTGTAAAAGTGACAATATAGTTGGTTCGAGAATTTTCGGAGGCAAAGTAAATATTTGCAGTGTCTGTGCCGATAAACAATAGTTAAACCAGTGAACCTTATAAATGCCAAATTAAAACAAATTTAAGTATTTCGTATTGACCTCAAAATATAATTCCATTATAAGCGAAAATGGCTACCAGCAGTGAAGATCAGAACAGTTGTTTCGATAGTTACGTGAATCTTATGTACAAAACGATGGATACAACTATCAATCCGCTTGAAGATTTCATAGGATATGCACGAGGAAATTTTCGTAGAGAAGATTATGATGCAAGTAGAGGAGTTTACCCGCCTGTCTTAAATGGCGATTGTTTTGATAATGTCCTTCTAAACGAGAATATTACATTCCCTTCGCTTGTAAAAGCTAGAGATTACCGCAAATCCCACATTAAGGAATTCAAAAATCTTCTAAAAAATAAAAGTTTGACGGAAATGTGCGGTACATTTCCAGCTTTTGATGAAAATTGGAAAAGTGAAAATTTTGATTGGATTAAAGCTTCAGCAATTTTAAGTGCAATGCATTTTCGCCTTACTCTATCATATAGCATTGAATATTTAGAAAACGGAAAATCCATAGTCCTAAGCATCATTGGCCCAGATGAGGAGCCAATATCAAATGCCAGAGAAGTTCTACTAGAGTTGGATATCTGTGATGAGAAAATCTCTGACATCATTGCCGATGTTGAGAAAATTAAGGAAAAATTTGAAAAATTTACACCACAAAATGGGTACCCAGATTTCGTAAAAGTAAAAAAAACTTACGGAGAACTTAAAGAAGAAAAATTTGATTTTCAAAAATTTCTTGAAACTGTTTTAATAGAACCCTTAAATGATGATGACACTGTTTACTTAAATAATCTAGAGCCTGGATATTTTGAGAAGTTTTTAGGAATGTTGGAAGATGTTGGACCAAGAGCTATGGCTAATTTAATTACTTTTAAATTTGCATATCAACTAGAAAATGAGTATTACAGTTCGGCAGTTGCTTTGTATCATTTTACTCCGGCCGTACTAGCAGCAGGATTTTCGACTTTTTGGAGTGAGGAGATTGGAGAAAGAAGAAAAGAAATTTTTAAAATTTTCACAAAATCTTTTGATAAAGTTAAAGATAAATTCAAGCAGGATACTACTGAAAGTCTCAATCCTCTCATTTTTAAAGACGAGGCAATATTAGAGTTTATCAAAACAAATTACAATCAAGAGCAAATCGAAAAGGAATACGAATCCATCGATATAGATCCAGAAAACTTCTTTCAGAATTTCTCAAATGTACGAAAACATGGAATAACACCTTCAACCAAAAAATATGTTATTATGGATGGAAAGGAAAAACTGCAGTGTCAGTCATTACGGCTACTGAATTTCTTAATTCATCATCACAGCCGACCGACATTCTTTTATTTTGCTGGCTGGGAATTAGAACAAATGTGGAAAGATACTATATTCGAATACAGATTTGATGAGGAAGGCGAGGAATATAAATCGTTAGCAAAGATCATTGATGACGAAATTAAGAGACGTCAACTTCCCGAGGGTATTGTTCATAATAGCTTCTGGATTAAGCAAGACATATCATCAATAGCGGCCCTAAGATTAGCCTTTCAAGATTACAAAATTTGGTTAAGTGAAAACGAGATTGCAGCTAAACAGGAAGCAGAAATTCTTAAGAAATACAATTTAACTTGTTCTCAGGCGTTCTTCATATCTTTTGTTCAGCATAATTGTTGGTCCGATGGAGTTATGTTGAATACAATAATTCTATCATTATCACATTCACAGGATCTTATAGAAGCCTTCGGCGGTACGACTGATTTAGAAAAGAATCCGGTACTAAATTTATTTTAAGAGAGAATAAGAAATAAAATTTCTATGAATTTTTAGCTGTGTTTTTTATTACGAATTTTTTAATCTATTTATATTGAGCAAGATGTTTACATACAGTTTTAGCAAGTACTGCTGCAATTGTTTTGTTTCTTTGTTTATTTCTGGGTTTGTATTACTGTGTTGTTTAATTAGATGAAGATGAAAGAGTAAGTTTGTATGTAAATTGGTAGTGAGTATGAAATTGAAATACGATAAAGTATACATATGACTCTGTTGATTAATGATAGCAGAATTACAAAATTTGGTGATAATATCTTCCAATTTATTCCAAAAAAATTTTTTGATGGAGTTATCCCTTTATGGAAATGTTAGTAGGTAAAAGAAAAGAGTTAAGCTTGTAAAACTCTACAGAATTGACTAATTGAAGGTTGTTTGACTTGGATTAATGATGACCTTAGCATGGCCTTTGGTTTCATATTGTTAAACTGCTACTTGCTACTGCTACTGCTACTTGTTAATCAAATGAGATCACATTACTTTCATCCTCAGCATGATCGTATGGTAGAATTCGGCAATTTGTAGGATCTATAGTGCAATACGCTCTGAATTTAAATAGTGAAGGACTCATACTCCCTTATTATTGTTGTCAAATGGCGTTACGACACAAGAATCGTATTATGCTTGTCGTTTAATGTGACATTTGTCGAAAACATACGACTTTGGACGTATTACTGCTGTCGTATTAAGTAGACAAATGTCGATGATAATTAAGTGACAATTTCACTCACTTGGTGTTTGTAAGTGACAAGTGTTAGATGTGTGTAAGGAAAAGGAAAATGCAAGCGGAAAAAAAATAAATTTTATGATGCCTTTTTAAGTTGTTCATTAAAACATAAAATTCAATAGTGCCTTATGAATTAAATTAATTTTTTTTTTTGAATTTTTAGTATAAAAATTTGAAGTCATGATAAATTTTATGGTGAAGTTATCCTTTTATAGCTAAAGGGCTGAAATACATCGCGTTTATGATTTTTTCTTTTAAACACTTTCAAAAATAACAACAATACCACGAAATAAGACAATCCTCACTTTTGTCTACAAATGTAATTCATACCCAGACGCATGTCCTGATGCTATCTGTCACTTTAAATGACAACAATAATAAGGCTTCGAAGAACAATGTCCGTCACACCGTTCGACAACGATAATGCGAAAAGTGAAGTGAAGTGAAAGTTAATGCGGAGCTTGTCACTTCGGTGAGTCGCCAACTATAATAAGGGTGCTAATTACTGCATTCACTGGATATAGCTTTGTGTTCGGTGCAAGTTAAAAAAGAGAGCCCCGATTAAAGTTACTGCACAGCTGGTACTGTGGAGTGATCTAATTGAATTGACAATATTTGCTCTACTAATTTACTTTAGTTTTTGAAATAACTTACCATGTTTAATGATTTCAAAAACTTAGACATAAGTAAATTACTTTCTAAACGCTGAAAATGGAAGTTCAGGATCATTTCTAATCATTCATGATTCCATATGAACTCGAGCGAATAGAGAAAATATTCGTTAATTGTCAAGAGTTAATAAATTAAGGTAATTATGATTAATGAAAAGTGAATAGATGAACCCTTAAGTACTATCATGGGGTGTTTCAATGCCCGAGCACTGAATTTTGTCGAGTTTTTTTCCCTTTTCTTTTATAGCAAGCAAATTTTTTTCTATCTCAGATAATTGCAGAAGTAGCGGTTTTTGTCCTACAAAAGGTGGGGTAGTTTTATATATGTTATTCAGTTCCGGACCCTGATGAAAAATTCAAGTTTAGACTAATTGGTTTTATCAAAATAATTCCTCAACGGTTGATCCTACGACAATAATGTAAAAATATAAATACGAAGAAGATTGAATTCCCTACATTTTTTGTGAAAACACTTTTTTTGTACGTCTGATGTGTAACGAGTTACAGTTCCAAAAAAAATGTATACATATAGTACCATTATTACAGGGTGTTTCGTCCATAGTGGTCCATAGGACAGGAGGTGATAGTAGTCACCTAGTCAAACAAATAATTGTATGGCAAGGGGGAAGCGGCATCTTCACCGTTTCGGAGTTACAGGGTGATTAAGAAAATTCGGTAGTCTTTCACAAAATATCCTGTATTTTAAAAAGTACAAAGTGTACGACCACTTACAGAGCTCATTGCATGCAGAACTTAACTTCATGACCTTTCCTATGACTACTCGACCAGCCTCGTACTCCTCTCCCCTTAGGAGTTATATTTTTGCCGTAGGATCAACAGTTGAGGAATTATATTGAAAAACCCAATTTTTGGTACCTTTAGTCCAAGATGACGAGCCGCTAGAACCCCCCCCCCCCACCCGCAAGGATCTAAACTTGGATTTTTCATCGGGGTCCGGAACTGAATAACATATATAAAAATCACAATTGCCCTAACTTTTGTTAGGCCAAGCCGTATTTAAGTCCTATATTGACTAGACTATTAGAATAGTACGTAAAAAAAATATTTAAAAGAAAATAGTTTTAATCTTTGCGCTCGGGGTGCTGAAACACTCCCGTGATATAAGTATGTTATACTACCGTGCCTTTCAAGATATCTCAAATAATTACGAAATATCTAAGTAATGGAGAACTGAATAAAGAATCAAATAATAAACTAGAAAATGGAGTAGCAGCATAACCTGAATTAAATAACTTCTACGGACGAAACCAATATTAATAATTCATATAAATGGGGCAGACCCCATTACGTACAAGAATTTCAAACATATGTAGTAGTGTACTTTCCTGGAATAAGAGGCCTGGTGTTAAATGCACCCCTCGAAAACTCCCCTAGAAGCTTGGTCGCTTTTGCTTACTAATGATAATAGTACGTCTAACTTACAAAAGTACTGCATCTTGCATAGGCCATCTAGGCTGAAAGTACTAGAGCGGAAGGACTTCAGAATATTGGGATAAGAAGTGAATAAGCGCTGTTGTAGACGAGATGTTAGTTGGTTTCTGCGGTTCAGTTCTGCATTATCTCAAGAGTAAACTAAGAAATACAGATCGAAAAAAAAATGTGTCTATGAATTATTTAATCAATACAGGAAAACACAATGAACCAAGTCACAACTTGCAGCGGTAAATTTAGTTTCTCCAATCACTAACCTTAAGGAGGATGTGACTGGGATAATTGGTTTAGCTTTATTTAAATATATATGAATTGAAAACAAGGGAGTCGAAATCAAACCTTTTTGGATTTACATATGACCAAACATTGATGTTTTTGTGTTGCCCATCATTTTCACCATAAATCGGCTGGTGGGAGATGTTTTGGATCGCAATTTTTCTCTGCTCTCACAGATATATTTTAATTGATTCAAAAGAAGTTCAGCTGTTTTCTCTTTTCTTCAATTTCATTATCCTATAGAATCAATATTTTTTATGAAAATGAAGTGTCCTCATTCACTGAATGTTCATTATCTTTTTCCTCATGTTGCTGAGAACTATATATGTTAACACTTAATGGATGCCTTTTATAAATTGTTTGCCTTTTCTCAGGTAGTTCATATTTCATGTGGTGTTTACGTGAAATGTTGTGTACTGTCCTCCGGTTTAGAAAACTGTAGCAATTTTTTCTTCCAGATTTTCTGAAAAGTTTTTTTTTTTCTTATTACGCCTTGTTTTGAGAAATTTATTCTGTTTCATTTCCAAATTAATATTTTTTAATTTCTTCTTCACTTGCTCCAATGTTTTATAAGTAGTCCAAATTTTTTCCAGACGTTTTCCGGCATTTAGTGTCGGATATTATGACTTATTTAAAAAAATTGCTTCATCTTTTAATAGCCACACAAACGTTAGCTTAATGGCAGCAGAACATTTACCAGGAATATAGTATGGGTCATTACGGGTCATTTCGCCATAGAAGACCATGCTAGAAGGCTGGGTATAACGGTAAACGATTTTTGCAGGAACTGTAATTACTCGGAGCAAATCGAATCTGTCCAGCACTTACTCTGCGAGTGCCTCACTCTTTATTGGATAGCTACTTCTTTTCAAGTCTACGGGAGCTGCAAAGAAAGAGTTCACGTGTATCCTGAGTTTCCTAATAGAAGCAGGATCTAGGAAAATTTTTAAGTTATCCCATGAGGACAAAGGGCATAATGGACCCACACGGTGATCTAAGTGAAGTACTTATAGCGGCACCCCTCTTACCTAACCTAATGTAAGCTGTGAATCCTTGTAAATAGTTGGACATTTGCATTCAGTAAAGTTTCATGCCAGAAGTATTACGCAAGTATTTACTTTTTACTCCTAGCAGATACATTTATTTTTAGTCTACTGTTGCGTAAATCGCTTTAATATTTAAGTTGTCCAAGTGCGCTTTTAGATATATTTTATTATTAGTTTGTAGAAATCAATCAACAGGTGCGTTTTTTTATCTCTCCGATCTGAGCCGATTTAATTGTATGTACGTAAAACAACAACAATTTGTGATCCATTGCTGTTGTTTCACATACATAAAATTGAACCGGATCAGATCAGAGAGATAAGAAAACGCAGCTAATGTTTATTTAAACTATCTCCTAAATGAGTATTTCCAAATCCCAGTCGTAGCTAGAGCACTTTCCCGCACCCGCCCAATAATGGTAAATCCTCCTTATTATATCATAATATCACCAGACTTGTTTTAAACAGGGTTTCCTTTGAACATTTGCAAGTTTTAAATTCACTGGTGAATGTCTCATGAGCTTATTTAAGAAATGTTTCGTTTTGCTTGTAAGTCAGAGTTTTCTGTGCTTTAGTGACTAGGCTACGAGACAATATAAGAGAAACAAAAAATATATAAAGTAAGGAAAGAAAGACAAAGTCAATCAAGTTCAAAGAAATATACCTCAAATTTGTATCAAACGCCACTGAACCTACTTATATTTGTCATTATCTGATAATAGAAACATAAGTTTTCAAATTGCCATTGCATCCGCATCCGCAGTGCTCGTCAAAAGTTTTAGTCTCATCATTATTCTAAGATACATAATTGTGAAGTTGAAAATACTTCCCAAAGTAAAATAAAATAAGTAAAAAACGAGTTTTCAAACAAAACTGAGGCCAAGCCGCATGAAAAAGTAGAAAATAAACTTTTCTTCACACACACGGATGGACTCAGATTTTTTGATTGGGACATTTCTCTTGAATATTCTTTCTCTTCATGGATCAAATCACTTATTACCTCTGATTGATCATACTGAAATATATCGGTGATTGTCAGCGAATAAAATCTGAGTCCACCTCTGTGTGTGAAGAAAAGTTTATTTTCTACTTTTTCATGCGGCTTGGCCTCAGTTTTGTTTGAAAACTCGTTTTTTACTTATTTTATTTTCTATCTTTTTCGCGTTAACTAAATTGTTATTACGTGCTGCATGGAGATATTTTAAAACAATTTTTAAGTCATGTATGGTGCTGATCCGAAAACAAAAATTTTTCGAGTATCAAATCGTTGATGTACTGCAACGGTTTTCTGAAATTAAAATTAAGTTTTAAACAGCGCTTTTTAGCTGTGTTCCAACTTGATCCCATATAACATGAATTTTCCCGATTTTCCATGTTTTCCACAGACTTTTCCTATTACTATGAATTTTTTTTAACAATTTACATGAATTTTCCTCGATTTTGCATGCAAGTTTTCATGCTTGTTGAAGAGAAAGTATTGATGCCAGTAGGACGGACAAAAAAAAAATGATTCCGCATAAAACATTTTGTCGAAAAATTTTGCTGAAAAGTCGGTAAATTCCGGAAATTTTCGGAAAATTTTCCAGAAAAATTGGAAAATTCTGTATTTTTCCTGAAACAGATTAATCACTAATCATATCGATGAAAATTTTCCGATTATTTTCCCGCTTTTCCGGGTTTTCCAAGGAGTTTTCCACAAAAGCAACTTTATGCAACTCATTTCGCTCTACAACTTTGTCTTAAGTTGCAAAACGCTCAAACGCTTGCTTGGTCTGAAAAACTCCGGAAAAGCGTTTTACATGAATTTTCCTCGATTTTTTCTGCAAGTTTTCACCATTGTCGGAGAGAAAGTAATGATGCCACTTGATAGGGAACTTGATCCTGCATAATTTAGAAAACTTTTTTACCGGAAAATTTTCCGGTAAAGTCGGAAAATTCCGGAAAATTTTTCGGAAAAATCGGAAAACTGCATTTTTCCTGAAACGGATTTATCACTAATCAAATTTGTACCAAATTTTCAAATGATTTTTCCCGATTTTCCGAGTTTTCCACGGAAATTTCCGGTTCAAATTGTGATAGATTCAATTGTCACGCGACATGAACCTGTGTGCCAAATTTCAGCTCGCTGTGATGACGAAAAGTGGGTCTACGAGAGTGTCGAAAATAGTAAAGAAATAGACAAAATCGTGTACGAAAAAAAATTACCATGTATAGGAAAAACTTGGAATAAATCATTAAGCCTAAAGGCATAAGCAAGATAAATTTTTGAGAAAACAGACAATAAAATCAGAAGTAATCATTTTGACTTGTTTCATCTAATTAATAGTAAGATAATGTTTAAATAGAAATTGTATAATGAATACGTAAAATTCATTTTATTAATTTATGTAAATGAATATATTTTAGTATTTTTACTTTGTTAATATTTATGAATACACTGCGTTGCAAAGTTATACATGCACCACGCAATACTGTAAGAAAGCAAGAAAGAGAAAATGGGAGAGGACAAAATACATCTGCCTTCTTGTTATCGCTGACACTAATATCGGAGACAGACCTCCAATTTCAATATTGATTTTGCAATTATGTCAATTGCAATATAAAATTTCAGAGACACAATTGCGGTTTACGTTTATGAGAAATTGATTAGAGAACTTACATTTGATTTATCATTTGACTTAAGAAGGTTCCGCGTACGTACAGAATGCCAGCAAATATTGTGAAATTACTTGTCTATATGGAAAATAAAAACGAAATATACACTTCAACTTGACAAGTGTCAAATATTAAATGTCAGAAAAAGTTGCAGCCAACATTCCAGGATAAAATTCAGTTCTAAAAGGTTCGTGGGTCATATGGCAATACTAAACTTGTCTACCGCAAACATTTTTCGCAATTTCAATATTGAGTTCTAATGTACTACATACTGAGTGTACACCGAGCGTCTACTGAGCTGTTTCTCAGTATATAGAGACAGACTTGTGGTTTAGCGCAAATTGCAAGTCTGTCTCCGGTATAAGAAAAGATTTTCTATTAGAACGGTACTTGTGGAGTATGCATACGGTAGGAAGAAAAGACCAATTCTATACGGTTTCATGATCTCTAAAGGCGTCCCATGCGATCAATAATCTCAGAAATTTCTTATTGAAAATTCCGGAACTCTTTCCGCAGATCCCTCCAATATCCTCACAGATTATTTAGACTATTAAGGCTATGTTTTTTTTGTCATCTGAATAAATTATCTAAAGGTGAAATGACGGTCCATATAGTCTGTACGGATACTGAAGGAATCTGTGGAAAGGGCCCAGGTATTTTCAAATATACAATTTTTGAGGCGTGTTATTGATCGCATAGGACACCTTTAGAAAAGGTGATGGAACTGGATTATCCTTCTTATCCTATAAATAGCCTGGAGTATCGGGAAGTCCGTATTATGCGTACTATCCTGCAGATTATTTAATTAATCAAGAGGATATCGCTACGATTCACATAAGAAACTCCACAAAAGATGGTTCTTGGGGCACAATATCAAACTTATCAGCTGGCCGACCCATTCTCCCAATGAACACCCTATGAGTAATGGTTAGTTCGAAAAGTTAGTTTTAAGATACCGCTGAAGCTGCATGGCTAACCTTGAGTCTAGAATGTTTAGACCCTTCATTGAAACAATGCCAAAAAGCTTTTGAACATCGTGGCGAACAAAGGAGGAGCTATTGATTATAAATAAAAATTAGTTAATTATTTTTGTATAGTCTCATTATTGTTAAATAAAATAAAGCACAATTTTTAGACCCAACCCCCTTCGATTTCGATAAAACTTCCAGAACTATTTAAATGCTAAAAAATATTGAACCCATATTTTTTTGGTTGGCCTGCCACCCTTAGGTCTTAGATAATTAACTTAACTTGCTAATTAACTGTATGTATGAAATTTAAAATTAACGGCATTAAATGGGGCTTTCCATAGTAAAAAAAAATTAAATATTACAACAAAAAAAAAACGAAATGTAGTTATTTCAATTAACGTCTCTGCAAATTTTCATATGAAAATTTCAGAATTTACTCCAAAAAAATAATTTCTACTATTGTTGTTAGATAATTAAAGAAATATGTTTTTAAATAATATTATTCTATTTTATTATTTCATAAATTTCATTATTTTATTTTTAATACAAAGCAAGTATTCTTTAACACTAACACTATTGTTATTTACAGATAAGAGACTGTGGTATTTTTGAGTAACTGCTATTGTCTTGACACGATTAAATCTATTTTTAATTCATTCCATTTTACAAATAAAAAAATTGTAAATATGTACAGAAAATCGTAGAAAATTCAAAAATATTGACTTTGGTAGTTAATTTCTGGTTGGGATCAGAGCGGGGAAGGTTTCCTCTTTCTAATGTCGGTCTATCTTGAAGGACAGACTAAATTGTTCAGGAGGCGTATTGTGTGTGAATTATCTGTGTCGCCATGTAATTAATTATTTATTTATTGTAATCCTGCTCTGTCGCCTTGTTAATAATATTACTTGAGTAGCGATATTCGTTTTATCAATTCCAACGATGAGTGGAGGCAGCCATAAAGCAGATCTCCTATGGAGAAGCTTAATAAAGAAGATCTCCTAAGAGAAGCTCAGTGAGCAGATCTCTTTATAGGCGCAGCTATACTAGCAGATTCCCATGAAAAGGAGAGTGCAGCTAAGGCTATCAGACACTCGAAATAAGACTAACTAATAGCTTCTCTTTATTGGACTATTCTAGATTTCTTGTAATAAAGTAAATATGCTAACCTAAACTTAATTATCGTTAGAACATTGCCCTACATGCATGCACGTAATTTGGGGCACGTTAAACCAAATGTGACGCAACTAGCTTGACCCGTATTACGCTGGTTGTAAAACATGTAAACAAGAGCGTGTAAGCAATTGTAGTCACTTCTTATGGTTGTGACATACATTTGGTTTAACGCATGTTTTGCTTAATTGCAATAATGTATCGATCGCATTTATTGTGATCGACGTCAATTGATTATTGAAAAAATGCAGAATGTGTGCATTCTTGTATTTTCAATTGGTTTGTGATTTGTTGATTTTTTTTTATATGTGCAAATTCACATCACAGTATACATATTTTATGAAAATTTAAAAAAAAAATCCAGCACCACCACGCGGAAACAGTCAGTACCCCCCCCCCCCTTACAACCGTCCTTCCAATTCAATTTTTTGCGAGCTCATATATGTATAACTCTTAAAACCGACAACCATGTATAATTTCTTTCTTACAACCCAAGCTCATTGTCATACCTTCGAAAAGTCAAATTCGGCCACTCTGTAATATTTCGTCAATCCTTTATAAGTAGAATAGTGCGAATAAGGAATAGTTTACTATCTTCCATTTTAATCTGCAGTTATCACTCACATGTGTTCAAGAGATACTTAAATTTTACTTCCTAAATACATATCACCCGTTTGATCCCAAATTCGTTATCCCTTTTCAAAGGACATCATAAGATATCTGTCTATATCTCTCTAATTTAAGTATTACTATAAAAGAAAAGAAAAATAGGAGATATTCCATGTATAGGTATTTTTCTTTTTAGTGGATATCCATTTAATGTCATTATCAAAGGTCACAGACCCTCTTATCAAAATGCAACGTTTAGGTTAGGTTTAGGTTAGGTTAAGTGTTGGAAACCGTGACCAGAGCTGATCTATTATTACAATATACTCGAAATAATTTTGCGCGTTTTAATATCTACAGAGCGATAATATTAACGTCCTAAGGCCTATTCCAAAAGTTTTCCACACTAATAAAAACTATGACTCCATCTGAATACGAGTTTCTTATGGCAACTTAATAATGAAGATATCAATTTAATTTCTCAATTAATTTCGAAATACAAGAGCAACCGCAATTCGCCAAAAGCAATTACACTTAATTTTCCAGATATGTATGTAAATGGAGATATCTGTAAAAGCCTTTGGGGTTTTTCTTAATAAATCTCCCCTTTTTCAGATATAATTTCATTTTACTTAATTTAAAATGCAACCTTTAAGGGAGTTTTCAGCAGGAAAAATTATCTTACAACTGCTTGCTCTCAACGTTGTCACCATTTTATTTATCTGGATCGTCATTTATCGTTCTCGGTAGTTGTTATTACAATTCATACGGCAAAGAAGGAGTTTTTTATACTTACTACTCGCCATTTAACATAAAGATTATCTTGAATCACTTGAATAAATCTCAAAGGATTCTTTTTATTTTGCCCCTTGTAAACTGAATTAGAAATGGTCTGACTCAGATTTTTGTAGATAAGGAATCTTGCTCTTAAGTAGTGGTGAACAGTGGCCAAAAGTAAATTAAATCTGCCTGAAAAGTTTGTAGCGCCGTATAAATTTACGGAGATGCAATTATGTTAATGTAGTGGAAAAAAAAGGAAAGTCTTAGAACTATTCTTAGTGGTCAACAATGAAAACTACGCTCAATTAACTTGGTTGTTGACTGCAATTAAGTGAAATTTCAGGTTCAGTACAATAGTTTTATTTTTATGTGAGAGCTTTAAGTTGTTCGAAATGACCAATACAATTATCAGAATATTACACGAACCATATATCCTTCGTGTAGGTATTCAATTGCAAATTACTCATCCAAGCATGATTTGAATTTAAATTGTTGAAATTTTTTTACGAATTGTTTGTTTGTTTTGTGAAAGTACTTTGATAAATGCAGTAATTAATGGCGATACCAGTACTACAATAAGACTTGTAAAATTTGCAGATAACAGTAGTAGTATTGCAAAATTTTTACAAACAGTGTGGTACTGGTATTGGTACTCGCAGGAGTGTTGTCAGGTCAGAAGCTCTTCGTCCCTCTACAAGACTATTAAAAACTGCCTGAAATGGTAATTTTGTCTGAAAAATTCCCCAAAATAATGTGGAGCAAAAATGAAAAGAAATTTGTTCAGAAAAATATATTTACATTCGGGTTATTATAATAATATATGTATACATATATATTTTATGTATAAAAATGTTTGCATATTGGATTTATTCTAATTTAGTTCAGGGTTTATATCTGAAAGAAATTGGTTTATATATATTTTCATCCTCAGTATTGGTATTGTACTTTTGTTCTGTATTGGATTTCATTAACATGTTCCGCGATGGTGTAAAATCGATACAACCACTTTTTGCCATGTTAAATTCAACTCTCATAAATACGTCGGCGGTTTCTACGGCCGTTTTATTTCTAAGTTTGTCCTTAATTATTCCTAAAATTGAAAATATTTTTTCTACTGCAGCATTCGAAAATAGTATTTCAAACAATGCAAGAGTTAGGATCGCGATATTTTAATATTTTCTTACTTCAGTTGCATTGGTTATTTTAGGTACATGAATCGAAAAACCTTCTGTACTATTCAAAACTGTTGAAGGCAAGGATTCGGTTTGAATAGTTTTCCATTAACGAATGTTTCATCTATACCACCACAAAACTGGGTAAAAGTCTGCGCTAATTGTGTAATATCAGGATTAACATGACTTTTAGCTTGATGTACGGAAAAACATGATTGCAACTGTTCGCATAGTATTGTAAGAAATTCTTTACATCTAGACTTAATCTTTAGCAACCCTTTCGAATCACCTTTAGCCACCGATATGTTAAAATAATAGCCAAAATTAATGTAATTCGCATTCATCAAATGTTAATTGAATCTCTTTTGTTCATTTGAAATTTCAGGTGGAATCAGAGCTGCTAAGCTATATAGTAAACAATTGAGATCGTCAAGTAATTTTATTGGATCAATGCTGTTAGATTGAAAGAGTCGGTTGACATCAATTATGTTTATCAAAAGTGCTTTGATGAAAACAAAATATTTGAAATTCGCTTTGGATTGAAACATTTCACGCAATTGGTTTGCAGCAAAACACTTTTAATTTTCTTTAGCCAGGGAAAAATGAAGCATATCCCATGGCTTAACTATTTTTTCAACAGCGGAGTAGTTCGTAAGCCATCTTATCCCCCTTGTAATTCCTGCTATTAAATCATAAAATATTTCGTATGGTAATTGCCTTTTCTGGCTACAATGAAACCAATTATGCGTTTCTTTAACCAAATAATCTAGTTGCCTGGGTAAATTGGTAAAAGATACTATGCGATCGATATACTTCAGCATAAACATAAAACAAACTGTTTAGGTATAATCTTTGAATGACATTTATATATAATTTGATCCTAGAATGATTGTCACCTGATGAATCTCAATACAATCGGCAATACAGATGTATAATGATCCTCACGAGGAAGACCCATAAAACGATTATCAATAATGAAATAGAATTTATTGGAAGATTAACGTGAAATATAAAACATAGTGGTTAATAATACCTACCTTTCCTTATCTGCCTATAACCACCACACAAACAGATACAGATTTGGTGTTGCTTGCCATGGATTTTTAGATAATATAATCGATGTTCTACCATGAATGTTTTAAAAAAATAATATTAAAAGAATATTTTTTTCACATATCCACTTCTTGAAGCTCAGCCCTCATCGACTAAAATACCCCATTTTCTCCCTATGGTATGAACTTACCATCAAAGAAAAAAATAACATTAACGTTCCCACAAAAATTCCCTTATGAAGAGCAAAAATTCACCATTTTGCGTTGAAAATTCCCTAACCTGGCATCACTGCAAATACAGAAGTACTATACCAATACCTCCAGTATGTTGCCAGTACTACACGTACCTTGCCTGCACTATCAATACTTCACTAGTATATTACTCCGTGACACTGACCTCCAAATTGGACATTTCGTAATTCATATTTGAACAATATTTATGAATATTTCATGTAAATATGTGCAGTACTGGAGTACCTAATTATTTTATAGACATATTGGCGACATGGATTTAATCAGTCTCTTCGGAAGGTACTTTATTGCATACGGACTTTCAGATATTTCGTCGATAAATCTGAACAAATGTTTCTGCAAAATAATCAAAAATTGCTAGATTTTTCCGTATATCCGAAGTAACGCAATATGGAAGTACCACACTCAGGGGAATATAGTATTTTTTTTGTACTGGGGACTACTAGCCCTTTTTTCGTATATTTTTATTTGAAAGATCTAAGCCTTATTTATCCACGTACCAAAAATTATGGTGGTCTGGGCTTCGTTTTGGAGATATGAGCTGATAAATTTACCGCATACTTTACTATGTATTCAAAAATTCTCAAGCGTAGCTAAAATATTAGGAGGGTATCCCTGTTGGTCTCGGCTAAATATTATATCATGGATACGAACCAAAATGTATATTATTTCGATTGATTCGTATGCTTAGATCGGTAAAAACCTTTGCAATGTAGTCAAGAATTCATTTCTTTCTTAGAATGTTAATCGACCATATTTCTTCAGAATTCGTGTGCATTTTTGATGGCTGAAGACGATTCGACCGAACTGTGTCTGCGGAGGTTACCATTAATTTTTTCTTAGAAATTGGCTGAACCGTTTTGTTTCTCGCACTATAACCGGCCCATATACGGCGAACATGTTGTCCAACTTGATGTGTCACTACTGAAAGCTTTTTCTCCACACACTTGTCAAACATGTTGTCAAACATATTATCCAACATCAGAACTGGAATAAATATCAGGAGCTGCCAGAACTGTTAACTGTTAAGAGCCCATACACGGTCATGCATTTTGGCCAACTAGAGTAGGACAACGATGTTGTCACGCAGATTTGACAGTGTGTGGGCCTGTTTGCGATATGACACGCAATATGTCAAGCGGCTGGACCACTGACTTATAACAATGGACTGAGCGATTTGCTATTTCATGTGGCACAAAAAATATTGTGTTTCTGTATATCACCGTTAGAGGACCATTAAAAACGTTTACTACATAAAAAACATGTAAAACTGAACCAATCAGATGAAATTTTACACCCGTAAATCTAATTTAATTAAAAAAATATTTTTTCTTGTGCCCAAGTGATATTTTAATCGGTTATAACGAATTAAACTCATTCCGACTTTAATTTTCAAAAGTTATTCTTAACTGAATCCTGCTTATGGGCAAGAGAGACGGAACATGGTAAACACTATCTTTACCTTATTCCTTCTGCGGTGATTGCATCTGTAGCCAACATAAAAACATCAAATGGCATAAGCAAACGTTCCAGAATGCAATGTTTTGTGTTGGTAGCTCTAACTCTGCCATAGGGCGAAAGAGAGAAATATAAAACTTGTGCCATGCTTTCCTATAGGAAAATGACAATACGCTCAGTCCATTGTTATAAGTCAGTGGGCTGGACGAAAATGCAATTAGTTTGATTTCTAGAGACGGCGCCACGTCTTAGACAACATATTATACCCTGTAGGTCTGATGTTTGTCACGCATTCATCATTCTTGAATCTCGACTGATTCACTTTAAAATTATCTGTTCGCAGCAACGTGGCATTTAGTACTGGATGCACAGCAATTTACCAGTTAGGAAAATGGTAATTCAGTCTGCATTTGTTTAATATTTAATTATTTTAGATAAGGTCTTACTGGCGTTTACATTTACTGCAACTGACCCGATATCAATTGAAACAAAAACTTGTTCTTTGGAGTGGGAGTTATATTTATATAACCCCCAAACAGGAAACACTTTTACCCATGAGTCCTTTACTCCGAATTTACATTAGGTAAATAACACACATTTCCTTCATATGATAATCCATTCTTCTAACATTCCAGTTAAATGCATACGGTTTAAATGAGGCTACCGATGAAAACACATATTAGGATTTTGACATACACTTTCCTCTCCGCATTTCGCCAGTTCATTGTCAGTATATCCGCTTTAATTATGATTACTCAAAAAAATCTGTGGTGGCGTGCTTAGAGCTTAAATACTTACAAACAAGATTTTATGAATCACGCTATAATTTCTAAACGATCCACTCTATGGTGATGCTTATGATTTAGAATTTGCTGTATAAATAACACTGGGGAACAAAAAAAAATTTCTGCGGCATTTGGCTTGGCAGTGATTTTAGTATACACTATCATTGAAAATACCCGACATATAGTTATTTTATTTGGGTTGGCCCTGGTTCTCGAGAAATCCCACCTGGCACGATCATTATGGGACCCTTCGATATATTCAAGTTTGAGAAGCCTTCTTAACGATTCGGCAATAAACCGACAGTGTAGTACAGCCAAGTATACATAGGTAAATGGAAATATCATTTACGATAGAGTAATTAGAAAGGATAGATAAACCGATAGCTCAAAATAGCCGAAATTCTCGAGTAAATGCATTAAGGGCAGATGTAGGATAGATTGCATATTAGATAATTGAAATGTCGGCTCCAGGTTTAGCTGCAGTATAGTTAGAGTAGAATACAATCGGTTAACTACAATTAGCAAAGGACAGCAGTTTTGAGGCCTAGCTGAGAATCAACAAGGTGTCGAAAGGTAGAAGCAAGGCAGTTTGATTTGGAATCTTGAGTTCACGATAGCTAGACAGTATAGATGGCATTCGCGAAGGTAGCCAAATTGCGCGCAATCAAGAAAACTGTTGAACCATCTTAAAATTGTGGTTTTTGATTTTGGAAAAAATGAGTTTTTCACGCAAACTTATGTGGTAAATATTGTCAAAAAATACATTAACAATTTCGTAAAATAAGCTTACCAAGCATATTTTGGAAAGCAGCTTAGGCAGTAGGATAAATATTGGGTGCCGCATAAAGTATGTAAAGCTTGTTTGGAATCTCTCCGATACTGGATGCATGGAGAACGCAAAGCACGTAAATTTGAAGTGCCGATGACGTGAAATGAGTGAGGAATCATATTAATGATTGCTGCTTTTGTGTAGTAAATGTGAAAGATATGAACCGGTACAAAAAGCGCACGTGGGTTTATCCCAATATAGAATCGGTTAAAGCACCAACACCACACAGAGAAGACTTGCCAGTACCGATATTTACTACCTTATATCATCGGAGGAATCCGTTTGAAATGTTAGTCACTCAAAATGAAAGCAATAGTGGAAGTGAATTTACACGATGCAGTCCTACACTTCAGGGTTTATTGCAAGGTGAACTCAAAAACTTGATATCCAATTTAACTTTATCAAAGAAATCAGCTAAGCTTCTTGCCTTAGATGATCTGGTGTATTGTAACAATGTTCCTGCACTTTTAAAATTTATGGGTCTACCAGAATATCAATATCGGTCAGAGGAGTGGCGACTCTTCATGGACAGCTAAAAAAACAAAAAAAAACCCTGTTTCCTCTGTCTTTGGGACAGTTGAGCAAAAAAAGAACACTGGAGTAGAAAGGAATGGCCGCTAAGAGAAAGTATGAGTTTGGGATCAGCTAACATCATTCATTAATAGACCGCGAAAAAAATTCTTCTTCCACCACTTTATATTAAGCTTGGGCTAATAAAACAGTTCGTCAAGCCTTAAATAAGAGTGATAATTGTTTTAAATATATATGCCTTACCTTTTCTGGCCATAGTATGGAAATGTTAACAGCAAGCACCTTTGATGGTCCACAAATCCGTACCCTTATAAAGGATTGTAATTTTACAAGCCACATGACTCAGATAGAATCTACTGCCTGAAGAAGTTTTGTATCAGTTATCAAATTTTTTTGTGAGGAACCAAAGAGCAGCGGAGTATGCCGAAATAGTTGCCACAATGCTTGAAACTTTTGAACAAAACGGGAGCTAAAATGTATCAAATTACAATTTTTAAATAGCCATTTGGACAAATTCCACGACAGGTTTGGCGATTACAGTGAAGAGCAATGAGAGCGGAGTGGAGCGGAGGAATGGTACCAAGGGCTATGGGACGGCCATGGACTATTGCTGGACCTTCAAACGGACCGTCCTTTCCAAAGACACAGTAGATTGCCATATAGAAAACCTTTTTCTTAATTATTTTTATATTTTATATTTTCATGTAATTTATGCTATAACGCAATTTTTATTTGAAAATGAAGGTCACAATATATATTTAACTTTTTTTTTACATCCTTATGTTATTATAAGTAGGTTTTTGTTATCTCAAAAACTAGAGTCAATTTAGCAAATCTGATATTTTCGTATTTAGCTGACTAAAATTACTCTAAATCGGCTCAAAAACCCCCGACCGCACAATCACTGTTCCCCTTATGGTTGTCTTCCCTTTCTCAGCCTCTGTTTCGAAGTTATGGTGCAACATTTTATTGATTAATTTTTCTCATTTAACTACAATTACATTTGAAAAAATATCTCATCCAAATAGATTTTTTACATCAGATTCAAAATTCGCACACTCTTAGCTTTATCATTGTACCCAAAATGAAAACCTTTCCACATTTTTAGCAGCTTTTCTTAAGAATTTTCGGACAAGCATTTCAACGCCTAAGAGTAGGCAATTTTCTTGTATAATTAAACGCTACTACGTCGTTGAAACGTTTTAGACTTTACTATAAGTAAAGGAAGAAAAACAATATAATGGTGACTCAAAAAATTTTGTATAATAAAAAAAGTGTTCAGAAATCGTAAAAATTTTATTTGCTATTCTATTTTAGAATAAACTCAACACCGGATTCTTTTCTAAATCAGTCATATCGCCGAAGGCTTCTATAAGATCCTGAGAATGTGATAATGATAGAATTATTGTATTCAACATAACTCCATCGGACCAACAATTATGCTGAACAAAAGATATGAAGAACGCCTGAGAACAAGTTAAATTGTATTTCTTAAGAATTTCTGCTTCCTGTTCTGCTGCAGTCTCGTTTTCACTTGACCAAATTCTGTAATCTTGAAAGGCTAATCTTAGGGCCGCTATTGATGATATGTCTTCCTTAATCCAGAAGCTATTATGAACAATACCCTCGGAAAGTTGACGTCTCTTAATTTCATCATCAATAATCTTTGCTAACGATTTATATTCCTCGCCTTCCTCATCAAATCTATATTCGAAAATAGTATCTTTCCACATTTGTTCTAATTCCCAGCCAGCAAAATAAAAGAATGCCGGTCGGCTGTGATGATGAATTAAGAAATTTAGTAGCCGTAATGACTGACACTGCAGGTTTTCCTTTCCATCCATAATTATATATTTTTTTGTTGAAGGTATAACCCCATGTTTTCGTACATTAAAGAAATTCTGAAAGAAGTTTTCTGGATCTATATCGATGGATTCGTATTCCTTTTCAATTTGCTCTTGATTGTAATTTGTTTTGATAAACTCTAATATTGCGTCGTCTTTAAAAATGAGAGGATTGAGACTTTCAGTAGTATCCTGCTTGAATTTATCTTTAACTTTTTCAAAAGATTTTGTGAAAATTTTAAAAATTTCTTTTCTTCTTTCTCCAATCTCCTCACTCCAAAATGTCGAAAATCCTGCTGCTGATACAAAGCAACTGCCGAACTGTAATATTCATTTTCTAGTTGATATGCAAATTTAAAAGTAATTAAATTAGCCATAGCTCTTGGTCCAACATCTTCCAACATTCCTAAAAACTTCTCAAAATATCCAGGCTCTAGATTATTTAAGTAAACAGTGTCATCATCATTTAAGGGTTCTATTAAAACATTTTCAAGAAATTTTTGAAAGTCAAATTTTTCTTCTTTAAGCTCTCCGTAAGTTTTTTTTACTTTTACGAAATTTGGGTACCCATTTTGTGGTGTAAATTTTTCAAATTTTTCCTTAATTTTCTCAACATCGGCAATGATGTCAGAGATTTTTTCATCACAGATATCCAACTCTAGTAGAACTTCTCTGGCATTTGATATTGGCTCCTTATCTGGACGAATAATGCCTAGAACTATGGATTTCCCATTTTCTGAATAATTAATGTCACATGATAAAGTAAGTTCAAAATGCATAGCACTTAAAATTGCGGAAGCTTTTATCCAATCAAAATTTTCAGTTTTCAAATTTTCATCAAAAGCTGGAAATGTACCGCACATTTCCGTCAAACGTTTATTTTTTAGAAGATTCTTGAATTCCTTAATGTGGGATTTGCGGTAATCTCTAGCTTTTACAAGTGAAGGGAATGTAATATTCTCGTTTAGAAGGACATTATTAAAACAATCACCATTTAAGACAGGCAGGTAAACTCCAATACTCTCATCATAATCTTCTCTACGAAAATTTCCCCGTGCATATCCTATGAAATCTTCAAGCGGATTGATAGTTGTATCCATCGTTTTGTACATAAGATTCACGTAACTATCGAAACAACTGTTATGATCTTCACTGGTTGTTGCCATTTTCACTTATTATAATTGAAATACAAGTAGAGGTAAATACTTATATTAGTTTTAAAAAATAATCTGACATTTATAAGGTTCACTGGTTTCACTATTTGTCGGCATGGAAACTGAAAATACTTTGTCTCCGAAAATTCTTGGACCAACTAATTATTCTGTCGCTTTTTCAACGATATCTGACTGAAATTTTCTATGACTAAGAAGGTATTTCACAAGACAATTTGAGATCGTTCAAAAGGTATATACAGTCATTGAGTACATGTGAAACAAATGCCGAACACCCAAGAGAGACAATTATACAGAAATTTTATAAATTGCAGATGGCCAAGGTGATGGACTTTATACGAAAATATGATCATAACTCAGTTGTCCCACTACAAAGCTTTTCGTTTAAATAAAAAGAGCGAACTGGTTACTATGGATTAGAAATAAAAAAATCAGATTTACTGGCTAATGGAAAGCTTTTTTTTATTCACACACAACTGTGGGAACTGCAGGTTAATTCGGATATAAGTTTCAATTCGAACAATTAATAAAGCTCGACTGGGAAGAGGGTATTTGCCAGTGTTGAGAAGTGTTTAAAGAAGACAGGAAAAATGAAAACTAATCCTATATTATATTTTTCTAAATGTTTTTGAAAGAAAACTTTTATTTTCCACAATCGAAGCCGCTTTCAATTGATATTATTTATTCGAAGATGCATCGTGCACAAAATAGCATGCATGATTTGAAGAAAAATTTATCGAACTTTCGAGTGAAAATTCTGGTCTCTAAAGTGTGAAAAGAAAATCTGTGATGAAATAAGCCTCCCTGTTGAGTATGTTCTTAATTTAATTCATTGTGCGCATCTATTCAATTCTCTGATTGGTCACAGTTTATAAATAAGTACATTCAAAATATCACGTACAAAAAAATAGGTTACTTGCAGAAGAAAATTTGAAGTAAGGCTCTGCGGAATACCTAGCTACATATACAAAATTGAATGGAATAAAAATCGGACTACCGTGTCTGGTGGGGAAATCTAAATGGAAGTGTTTTACATTGCCTAATTTTTTGCATATATGCACTTCAGTTCCCATGTAAGGAAAAGATAATATAAATGTGTTTTGCGTGAAAATATAATATCTTGCTTTCTAAAAAAACACTTAGCAACTAGCAATCGCTGTCACCGTAAATGGAACTGCATGATGAAATGGCGCAAAGTCTGAAAACCTTAAATAAAGCAGTCCTTCTGTCATTAACTACAGTAAGAAGGAGAATATCTCAGGAGAAGTACCGCCAGTCCCAAAAATGAAATAATAAATAATTAAAAATTATAATTAAAACTGAAGATAAAAAAAATACATAAAATCTAACTGATTCTTTTTTATTCAATTCACTAAAATCTATTATTACATACTTATCGGCATAGTCTCTATCTACAAAATAATATGGTACAATCAGCGAACTACTTGTTAAGACATTTTCTGGAGACAAATCCAAAATATTCCTTTAAAAACGTTCTCCGAAACTACTTTCAACAAACACACCTCCATCTTCCTTCCTTCTTATATATTCAATCGAGGAGCATTTAGGCATTTGTTGGAACATGCTAGCATTATGTATGTAAATCCCTCATTTTTAATTAGGGCTAAAGGACAGCAAAACGCTTGATTGCTTGTTTGTTGACACTTCACCTGTAAATAAATTAGTGAGACTGCGTCCCGTTTGGAACGTCTGCAAATTTATTTTCGAAACAGTATAGACTCCAATTTTAATTTTTAGTGCCAAGATTTGTCGTGAAACTCTATCTGCCATATACCTAAAATAAAGCTATCATTAATTTTATTTCATGGAATAAATGTACCTACTTACATTGGAAACAAGTACAAAAGCTCGAATTGGTCTAAGACCAAAGTATGGTCACCGATCTATGAAAGTTTGATTTTTGAAGTGGCTTTTCGCATATATTTCTAGAACTGTTCGTCGGACAGAGTAAATGTCATTATAATCAATTTTATAGAATTTCGAATTCTGAAGAAGTTTTTAGTACAATAAAAATGTCTAGAAGCGATCGTTTTCACAGTATATGTAAAAAACTGAAATTTTTATAGGGCAACACCAAAAAGAGTTCACCCGATTTATTTCATTTTTGAAAATGTATTTGCTATTAAGTACTATAAAAACACCATGTACCGAATTTCAGCTCTGTATGCCGACGCGCTCTCAGGCAGTGTACAAATACTTAGTGGAAACCGAAATTTTTGTATGGCAACACCACTAAGGAGTTGCCCGATTTATCTCATTTTCGAACTTAATTTTATTTTTATTTTTGTCAAAGCCCGTCTACAAAATTTCAGCTCTCTATGTACACGCATTCTTGAGTTATCGTGCGCACGGACGGATGCACGGAGGAACGGACGTACGCACGGAGGAACGAACGAACGGACGGACAGACGGACATGCAAAAATCAAAATAACTTTTAATTTTATGCATGGGTGTCCAATCCATTTTGCTCTACTAGCATTATTTCTATGCGTTATAAACGGAATGACAAACTTAGTATACCCTTTAAATTTCATCTAGGGTATAAAAATGCACAAATTTTTGCCATAAAGCTTAGATATTTTCCCTAAAATGTAGGGAATATTCTCTAAAATTAAGGGGAATATTCATACATTTTAGAGGAAAATACCTAAGCTTTGTGGCAACAATTGTGCAAATTTTTTACATGTACATACATTAGCGTCAAATGCACTCCGTCTCTATAGGTTTCCTTACTGAAATTTGTGTAGCCTTTCATCATCCAGGACCAAGTAAAACGTAAAGGCTGCTCATGCCCATCCTAAATACCTTTTTATATATCTCATTGTCAGACGATTTAATTAATTTATAACTTGTTAATTCTTGCATTCCCCCTAAAAGAATAGATTTTCATGACGAGTTGCACATTTCGTATCTTCACTATCCATAAGAACTGTCGACTCATCAGAATATGAGACACCGACCAAAAGCTCTTTATGAACAGAATAATTTAAAATAGTTACATATAATAAAAACTCAGTCTTAAGATCGACGTGAAAAAATAATTACTCCAAAAAGTGATTCCAGTTTACTTTCATTTAATTAACTAATTATTAGCTATATAGTAGTGTATTAGGAATAGGGAATATTTTTTACAAATAAATATAATCCATTTTAATTGTTTTTTTTTTTGCTTTTTTTTAATAAATTAAAATAAAACATTTTATTCGCGAGCATTATTTGCAGTCCATTGCGATACTGCCTTAATAAGAACTTACCTGGGAAAGATAGCTCAGACTTAGTGGGTGCATTGAAACCAGCCAGAAGAGTTAAAGAATCTTACCAGATCCCCCAATTGCTTGTCCGCTATCTCCCCCAATTCACCGAAGAAGTAGCTGCCGAGCGCATTCCTCCTAGGTAAGGGCATTCACACAGCAGGTGCTGAACGCTCTCCTCTCTTCCTCCTCCCCATTCATATAATCTCTGCACAAATCATTGTATGGAGGTTGCATGCACTCTGCATTATAACTGCAACGGGGTTATGGACATCATTACGGTTCCTTCTCAGCAGAGATTCGGTCTTCCTAGGACCAACCTCGGGCCACAGCTGACTTAAAATCGCGCATGTGGTCAATTCTCCCCATTTTTGATTTGTCAGTTTACAGGCTTGGACGTCTAGGATCTTCTTCACTGATTCTAGTTACCGATCTATGCCTAGCAAGAAGGCAGGTAGTCATAACGGAGCCCTTTCTGGCTAGAGCAGCAGCCACTTCATTTCCAAGTATATTAATGTGACCAGACACCCAGTAGAGAATAAGCCTGTGGTTAGCACCCAGTCTCCCGAGTTAACACCGACACTGTTGCACAAGACGCCATCTAATGGTGTTCAAGCTAAGGCCATTGATTGCAGCTTGGCTATCAATACATATCCTAATAACTGAGTACAACATAAGTTGTTAGCAGCTGCCGTGCTGCTTTCCTAATAGCTAGAACCTCTGCCTGGAACACATTACAGTAGTCCGGTAGGCGGTACGATTCCTGCATTTGAGGGAATACTTAGTACACCCCGGCTCCCACTCCCATATCCATTTTCGACACATCCATTTACGAACCGTCTGTGAAGACACACATATCAGAGTCTTTTACCACGCGATTATCATCCCATTCCTCTCTACTAGGAGTGCTAGTTGAGAATCTCTTCTCAAAGTTTAGTCTAGGGACGACATAATCCGCAACGTCCCGTAGACAATCTTCAAGGGAGATCTTCAGTATTCTGTTGTGATCAGAGTCTGCTGTTGTCCAGTAGGACGACTCTCTAATTGCAGCCATGAATGTCAAAGGGCAGGAGCCGGAGTATGATCTCCATATCTCCCGTTGGTGCTATACGAAGCGTGCCTATAGCAACTAGACAGGCACCTCTCTGTATTTTTGTGAGACTCTTCAGGTGAGTCGCTTTCTCTAAAGCGTTCCACCACACCATGATTCCATTGGTTAGGATATACCTCACAAAAGCTGTGTACATCCAGTGCACAATGCTAGAGTGAGTTCCTATCTTTTGCTAAAAGTTTTCTTGCAGGTATACAAGGCAATGGCCGACTATTTGACGCGCTCATTCACATTTATCCTCCAATTTAACTTAGAGTCTAGTATCATTCCTAGGTATTTGGCTTCATTTCTAAATTCAAAAGTAATGCTACCCAGTTTTGGGGGCGCGAAAGTCGGTCTTTGCGGGGTTGAGTCCCAGACCACAACTCTGAGCCCAGTTAAGTAACTTTTGAAATGCTCTTTGTGTTAGTTCGCTGATCGTTAATAGGAACTTACCCGAGACCAGGATGAGTAGATCATCAGCATATGCTACCGCTTTTATTCCCACCCTCTGTAAAGAGACGAGAGTTCCATTAACCACCAATAGCCACAGTCTGGGTGAAAGAACTCCTTCTCATAGAGTACATCTGGACACCCTCTTGCAAATTTTATTGTTGCTAAGCTCTGCGTAAACTAGGTGATTAGTGAATATTGTGTTGATCCACTCCTAGACGAACCAGGGCATCCTGAATTGCCTCTATACCTCCCTCGATATCCAGGATTGCACCTATAGTGTATTCTTTTTTATCGATTGATTTTTCAATGATACCTACTACGTCTTGTAGCGCAGTTTCAACCGATTTACCTTTAAATTGTGCATGCTGTGATCTTGAAATCTCACTTACCCTGAGTAGGCCGTCCATGGATGTAAAGCTGATGGGTCTGAAGTACCTGGCTTAAAAGTAAGTAATTGTAACTAACCATCGAAACTAATTTCACTTATCGCAATCGTTTATTATTATTTTTCTTCTTAATTTTCTTCAATGCTCGGTATTTGGTACTTCAATTTGATTTCTTCTTCTCCGATGTCGGCATTGTGTGTCATAGTCGGCTTCTATTTCAATCATCTGACAAGAACCGGCCTCGGCATCGATTTCTAGGCCTGAAGCCACATATATCATTGTCTCATCGCCTTAAAGAACATTATCGGTATGCATTACAACAAACACCAAAACAAGAAAAAATGAGTAACACACTAAGTTTAATGTGATAGTTGTTTGATACATACAGGGTGGAACAAAAACTTTTATAGAAGATTATTTTAGTAAAATTCCTAATGTTGATTTTCTCTAGCCAGCTTAAATTTGTATTGGTTAGGTAATGGAAAAGTTGAAATTTCGTCAAAATATTTATATTGCCGAAGGCGTCAATAGAAAAATTAAAACCCATCTACTTCGAGTCCTACGTTTAATAAAAGATTGTAGGATTTTGATAAATAAGACCGATTCTGACTCTAATTTCGTATGCCCCCCTACCCCCTCCCCGCCAAATTTTAAATGTTAAAGTAGTTTTTTTCATATATTTCTAGAAAAGTTCGATAGACAGTAAAAACAATAGGATTTCATATACGGAAGAGCTTTTCAGTACAATGCAAACGTCTAGGACTGATCTTTTTGACAGTATACGTAAAAATCCGAAATTTTTATTTGGCAACCAACCCGATTTAGTTCATTTTTGAAATTATATTTACTATTTTTATGATAACGCTGCTTACAAAAGTTTAGCCCTTATAGCGTTCTAAGGCAGTGCCCAAAAATATATTGTGAAAAACGAAATTTTTGTATGGCAACCCCACGAAGGAATTACCCGATTTATTCCATTTTCGAATTTTAAGTTACATTGTCTTTAGAAGCCCGCGTGTAGAAATTGAGCTCTCTAAATACACGCGTTCTGGAGTTATCGTGATGGCAGACAGGAAGACGGACGGACTGGCAAAAATCACAAGAACTCTTAATATTATGCTTCAATCCATTTTGTTCTACCATCATTGTTTCCCTGTGTTACAAACGAAATGACAAATTTTTATAGTTTCATCATCTAGGGTATAATACCTGTGATATTTCGCAATTTCACTTTGATATAATTTACCTGATCAATAGATATTTGGTACTATAACTGTGATAAAACAAATCTTGCGTGGCACAATACTTCGTCGGTCTTGAACCGGCCAATCTTCAGTTTTACAGAAAATGATTTTTATAGTTTAAAAGCAAAATTACTAGTGTTATTAATGGCATATAATTAAAAAATAAACTGTTTTAGATTGTGTGAACTTCGTAGCATTCTGGAAAAAGGCAGATAAAGGTTGCTCTATGTAGGTTACATTTATACCCATTTTTCAAAAATGTAGCGAAATTGAGATTTGACATAAAAGTCCGTACATTTTCAAAATCCACACTTAATATTGTGGATGTTGAAAAAAATTAGGATATTGAACATTATAATAATAAAATGATAAATAAATATAAACAGTGTGTTGAGTCCAGTAAATCTCAAATTGCTTGACCAAGTAGATGCAGGAGATTTAACAGTGAGTAACGTTTTTTTGTTTATCTGTGAAAAGATAATTAATTGCTCTGGCCGAGCGGAGTTGAGGGAATAATTGAATTGTTGTCAGTAGCTTTCGGACACTTAGCTCGCAGATGCTGCCTTTCCCCAATCTGCTTGTTTGGTCTATATCTGGGAAGTTTACCGACTATATTGGAGCATGTAGATTCTTTTATGCCAAGGTAAAAAAACTTCACTTTGATGCTCCGTGCTGGATACGAACGCACTAAGAAAAAACCTTCGTCTCGTAATACTGGTAACTGCCACGAAAATCTAGTACCGAAAGTTCTTTTCGAAGTGCGAAACTTGTATGTCAGCTCACAGCTGTTTTATGTCAAGAACGTGAATTGTAATTCATATTATAATATTTTCAGGTAAGTAAGATTTGGTGAAGTAGAAGAATAAGGAATCGAAGATCTCACTGACAAGCGAAGTTCTTACTGGCAAGCAAAGATATCACTGGCAAGACAAATCGTCTCTACTGCAAGTTCCTTCTATGTGCGATATAAATTTATATTCGCCTGACTAAAACTGTCGTAAAATAACAACATGGAGCGATTGATGCGATCAGGTATCTTTATCACAAAATTTCTTTCTTTTGAAAAATTAATCTTATCGCCACTTGTTTTATGAAATCGCGACCCCAACATACAGTGAAGATCTTTTGTCGTACGACGTACTGTAATATAAAAAAATACGACAAAATGATATGAACTTTTTTACCGCTTCTTTTTGTGTTTTTATTCAGTTCAGCAAGCCTCGCATTACTTTAGTTCATTTTGGGGTTGATGAAAAAAATAAATTAAAATGAATATGGTGAAAATAAAAGTACGACAAATTTTTGGTAAAATGTCAAAATATGTGACAAAAATACAAGCCTAAGCTAAGACAAAAGATTAGAGGCAGTGGCGTAATGTCCAAAATGTGCATCTATAAAAATGCAAGAATGGCGTCAGAAGTATGTTTCAGCTCTTATCTCCTGTTTTATCTACATAGAGCCTAATGGCAAATTTGGCGAGGTCAGCCAGGTTGAGCCCAGGTTCCATTCTATTGTAACTTCGCGAGACAATTTTTCGCCATCGTTTGGTGTAAGCATTGTTTACGCAAACAAGTATACAAGAAATTAGTTTGAGCAATTTCGGGCAAACAATTTTTCGTCAAAAATTATCCTGATAAATCTTCACAATAAGTGGAACTTTTAAGCTATTAACAGCTATTAAAATTATGCCTTGGGAAAATTAGCAGTGTTTTCAAGATTGAAGCTCTTTAAATTATATTGAAGTTGAGCTTGGAAAAGTTAGCATTTTATTTCCAGCTTAATTTCCCCCATTTCCCCTACACCAAATGTCAGATATCTGAGATAATAATAATATTTCTCAACAACGAATAGTGATTATGAATTCGTTGAGCTCACAAAATAATTCAGTAATTAGTTTTTAATCGAATTCATTACTTATCTACTCGTATGAGAGATTTACATGAATCACGGTATCCAAATTAAATTGGGATCTTAGTTACGTTTGAGTCTAAGCTAGGTTGCTTATAATTAGGATTGTGTCCCTTTCATTCTACTATTATGCTCTAGGATGAGAAATATTGAATATTATATTATTCCTCAAGTTTATAGGATTTCATATTCTAAAAAAGTTTCTAGTACAATTAAAATGTCTAGGACTGATCGTTTTCACAGTATCCGTAAAATACCTAAATTTTTATATCGCAACATCAAGAAGGGGTCTCCGATTTAGTCCATTTTTGAAATTTTATTTAACATCTCTCTATGTCAATGCGTTCTCCGTTAGTGTCCAAATAAATAGTGGAGAATGAAATTTTTGTATGGCAACCCCATGAAGGAGTTGCCCGATTTGTCTCATTCTCGACCTTGATTCTCCTTTTTTTTTAAGTCCGAGTACAAAATTTCAGCTCTCTAAGTACACGCGTTCTTGAGTTACCGTGCGCACGGACGGACATGCAAAAATCAAAATAACTTTTAATATTGTTACGCGCAACAAAGTGACACAAGCGACATCTATTGGAAATGGAAACAACTTTAGGTTAGTGACATCCTAGTAAACTTTGGGTTCGGAGAATAGAATATTCAGGAAGGTTCTGGTATAATTTGTAAAGTATAAATACGGCGCTTCCCACATCCAGGAGTCGGAGTCTTATTTCAGACAGTGAAGTGAACGAAGTAAACTAGTTGGAATGTGATAATTAGAAGTACAGTACTAGCGATAACTAAAGAGTCGATTTGATAATAGTTTGTGAATTGTGAGAGAAAACAGTAAAGCCAAATAAAGAAAGAACTTTTGAATGATTGTTGAAATATTGTGTTTTAAATAACAAACAATATTATGCCTGGGTGTCCAATCCATTTTGCTCTACCATCATTATTTCTGTGCGTTATTAACGGAATGACAAACTTAGTATACCCTGTAGATTACATCTAGGGTATAAAAATATGGGATTTTGACATACACTTTCCTTTCCACATTTCGGCAGCATATCCGCTTTATTATGATTCCCCAAATTAAATCTGTTGTGGCGTTTTTAGAATTTATTAAGATAAATAATTACAAACAAGATTTTATGAATCACGATATAATATCTGAACGATGCTGATGATTTAGAATTTGCTGTATAGATAACCGGTGGTGCTCTACAACAATCTATAGTTGTCTTCCTTTTTTCAGCCTCTCTCTCGAAGTCATGGTGCAACATTAATTGATTTATTTTTCTAATCTAACTACAATTTCATTGAAAAAATATCTCATCCGTATAGATTTTTCACAGAAGTTTTTCTTACGAATTTTCCGAGAAGAATTTCAATGCCTAAGAGTAGGCAATTTTCTTGTGTAAGAAGATTAATCCCTCAGAAGATTGATTAATTGATGGAAAAATATAATTAGTAAGTTTTTCGGCGATTTCCTTTGTAAAACCACAGAAAGGTCTAATTAAACGCTACTACGTCGTTGAAACGTTTTGGTTTTTTGGCGTTTCAATCGCCAGTATAATGGAGACTTAACTAAATTTGTATAATAAAAACAGTGTTCAAAAATCGTAAAAATTTTATTTCCTATTCTCTTTTAGAATAAACTCAATACCGGATTCTTTTCTAAATCAGTCGTACCGCCGAAGGCTTCTATAAGATCCTGAGAATGTGATAATGATAGAATTATTGTATTCAACATAACTCCATCGGACCAACAATTATGCTGAACAAAAGATATGAAGAACGCCTGAGAACAAGTTAAATTGTATTTCTTAAGAATTTCTGTTTCCTGTTTAGATGCAATCTCGTTTTCACTTGACCAAATTTTGTAATCTTGAAAGGCTAATCTTAGGGCCGCTATTGATGATATGTCTTCCTTAATCCAGAAACTATTATTAACAATACACTCGGGAAGCTGACGGTTCCTACTTTCTTCATCAATAATATTTGCTAACGATTTATATTCCTCGCCTTCCTCATCAAATCTATATTCGAAAATAGTATCTTTCCACATTTGTTCTAATTCCCAGCCAGCAAAATAAAAGAATGCCGGTCGGCTATGATGATGAATTAAGAAATTTAGTAGCCGTAATGACTGACACTGCAGGTTTTCCTTTCCATCCATAATTATATATTTTTTTGTTGAAGGTGTAACCCCATGTTTTCGGACATTAAAGAAATTTTGAAAGAAGTTTTCTGGATCTATATCGATGGATTCGTATTCCTTTTCAATTTGCTCTTGATTGTAATTTGTTTTGATAAACTCTAGTATTGCCTTGTCTTTAAAAATGAGAGGATTGAGACTTTCAGTAGTATCCTGCTTGAATTTATCTTTAATTTTATCAAAAGATTTTGTGAAAATTTTAAAAATTTCTTTTCTTCTTTCTCCAATCTCCTCACTCCAAAAAGTCGAAAATCCTGCTGCTAGTACGGCCGGAGTAAAATGATATAAAGCAGCTGCTGAACTATAATAGTCATTTTCTAGTTGGCATGCAAATTTAAAAGTAATTAAATTAGCCACAGCTCTTGGTCCAACATCTTCAAACATTCCTAAAAACTTTTCAAAATATCCAGGCTCTAGATTATTTAAGTAAACAGTGTCATCATCATTTAAGGGTTCTATTAAAACATTTTCAAGAAATTTTTGAAAGTCAAATTTTTCTTCTTTAAGCTCTCCGTAAGTTTTTTTTACTTTTACGAAATCTGGGTACCCATTTTGTGGTGTAAATTCTTCAAATTTTTCCTTAATTTTCTCAACATCGGCTATGATGTCAGAGATTTCTTCATCACAGATATCCAACTCTAGTAGAACTTCTCTAGCTTTTGATATTGGCTCCTCATCTGGGCCAATGATGCTTAGGACTATGGATTTTCCGTTTTCTAAATATTCAATGCTATATGATAGAGTAAGGCGAAAATGCATTGCACTTAAAATTGCTGAAGCTTTAATCCAATCAAAATTTTCACTTTTCCAATTTTCATCAAAAGCTGGAAATGTACCGCACATTTCCGTCAAACGTTTATTTTTTAGAAGATTCTTGAATTCCTTAATGTGGGATTTGCGGTAATCTCTAGCTTTTACAAGTGAAGGGAATGTAATATTCTCGTTTAGAAGGACATTATCAAAACAATCACCATTTAAGACAGGCAGGTAAACTCCAATACTCTCATCATAATCTTCTCTACGAAAATTTCCCCGTGCATATCCTATGAAATCTTCAAGCGGATTGATAGTTGTATCCATCGTTTTGTACATAAGATTCACGTAACTATCGAAACAACTGTTATGATCTTCACTACTTGTTGCCATTTTCACTTATTATAATGGAAATACAAGTAGAAGTAAATAATTATATTAGTTTTAAAAAATAATCTGACATTTATAAGATTCACTGGTTTCACTATTTGTCGGCATGGAAACTGAAAATACTTTGTCTCCGAAAATTCTTGGAACAACTAATTATTCTGTCGCTTTTTCAACGATATCTGACTGAAATTTTCTATGACTAAGAAGGTATTTCACAAGACAATTTGAGATCGTTCAAAAGGTATATAAAGTCATTGAGTACATGTGAAACAAATGCCGAACACCCAAGAGAGACAATTATACAGAAATTTTATAAATTGCAGATGGCCAAGGTGATGGACTTTATACGAAAATATGATCATAACTCAGTTGTCCCACTACAAAGCTTTTCGTTTAAATAAAAAGAGCGAACTGGTTACTATGGATTAGAAATAAAAAAATCACATTTACTCGCTAATGGAAAGCTTTTTTTATTCACACACAACTGTAGGAACTGCAGGTTAATTCGGATATAAGATTCAATTCGAACAATTAATAAAGCTCGACTGGGAAAAGGGTATTTGCCAGTGTTGAGAAGTGTTTAAAGAAGACAGGAAAAAGGAAAACTGAATCCTTTATTACATTTTACTGAATGTTCTTGTTATTTTTCCAAATATTTTTAATGAACAGAAAAGAAAATAGCACAAAATAAGAAGGACTGGAGAAAAACTGGCCTTGTGTTTTAAATTATTAAAAATTGCTCAAAACAACAAATGGCAGAAAAATTTACTGTCAAGTGGTCATACAGTAACAATTTTATCTTAAGATTTCTTCGAGGGTAGTCGAAGTATCTGAAAATTTAGATTGAAAACCATTTTATTAAATAACTTGAATGAGTATTTTGAAACAGACTTTAATGCTTCAAGTTCAGCTGATGATGTTAATGGCACAATCTCTTAAAAATTATCACCAAAAGCAAAATCATCGACCTCCTGTTATATGTGTGAGATTTCAAGAGATAATTTTTCTTTTATATTTTAAACTAGGGGAACCTGCGGACATTGCCCGGTGATAATATAAATGTCTAAATGGGTCGGGTGGATGTTAAAGGGGTGGGGTAGTTTTTAGAGATGCATAATAGCTATCATCTGACTCGATCACGCGATTCCGTACTCTAGGATTTCATTCTATGCCTGTATGTGTGTGTGTGTATGGATATGTGTGTGTGTATGTGGGTGCGTGAGTTACATACCTACATAACCATAAACAAACTCTATATACCCAACAAAATAATAAATCGTTTACTTAGCATTGCATAAAGTTCATTAAAGTTCATTTAAATTTCATATCAGCAGTTACCCAGACAATTATTTAGAATTACTTGCAGCCACAATTTTTTCTAGCGTTAGCAAAATAAATTGATTGTAAAAAGCAGGCTAGAATAGAAGTGCGGTATGTAGAGTAACCGCATTAAGTTTTGTACTCAGGTTGTGAATAGATGTAAAATAAAAATTATCATTGGAAGTAAATTTTTTATTTATTTATTTTTTTTAAGTTACATGTAGAAACTTTAACTCGCGCATACATTCATATGTGTGGAAGAGTGTAGCTCTCTACGTCGCCAAGTTCCCAGGTAGTGCCCACATAAATAGTAAAAAACGAAATTTTTGAATGGCAACGTTTCGCAGGAGTTGCCCGATTGGTCCTATTTTCGATCTTAGATTTACATTAAATCGCCGTGCACAAATTTTTAGCTCTCAGGCAGTTTCCAAATATATAGTGCAAAACTAAAGTTTTGTATGGCAGCACCAAGAAGGGGTTACCGATTCCAATTATTATTTCCCTACATACCTGAGCCAAGTCGGTCAAGGCATTCTGCAGTGATGAAGTAAAATACATGCGTCAATTGAATTTTATTTATATAGATAAATTTTTAATTCAAATAAATTATTATTTCAATTAAGTTTCATTTAATTTTGAAATAACATATTTATTTGAAGTAATTAGTTAATTCATTTTGAAATAAAATTTTTATAAAAATAATTACAAAATTAATTCAATTTACCGAAGCGGGTGATTCTGATCTTTTCTCGTACTTTAATGTCAAAATATACGCCTAAGTGATATAAACTTTTCTACTGATTTCTTCGTATTTTTATTCAGTTCAGCACGCCTGGCATTACATAGAATGAACTGAAGATGACACTTCACATTACAAATTCAAAAATATTATTTCGAATTTAAGCACTTGTATTGTTCTGTTTATGTGTAAAATTCAATTTACCACAGTATACAATTTTTGTCACAACCTCGAAAGCAGTTGACTAATTTGTCGTTCATTTAGGCATGTATTCACAACATGACGACATGATTAATCCTAAATTTGTACGATTACTGTTGCCCTTTATTATAGGTATTACCTTAAAAGCACGAGGAAAAATTCAGGTCATAAAACATGTATTACATATATGACCAATAGGAGAGAGGGTCATATATGTAATACATGTCTTATGACCTGAATTTTTCTTCGTGCTTTTAAGGTAATACCTATTCCGAAAAATCAATCGGCAGAGTTCCGTCCTTTATCTATCCTTCCTTTCCTATCTAAAATTAAAGAGAATATTTTATCCGGACAAATCTCAAGTTACGTCGTGATCAATTGTTACATGATCACCAATCTGGATTTAGAGCCTTATTAAAAATAACTAATGGCATTAGAATCGCATTAGATGATGAGAAGTTTACTGCGCTTGTATTTCTCGACTTTTCTAACGCTTTCGATTCCGTTGATCATGGAATTCTTTGCCAAAAACTTTTCAGAGAATTTAATTTTAGTTCTCATGCTGCTCGTTTGATCTTAAGCTACCTGATTGGTCGGCCTCAGTCAGTCTTTTCGAATGGCAGGTTTTCTTCTTTTTTAGGAATAAATTCTGGAGTATCACAAGGCTCCATATTAGGACCACTTCTTTTTGTAATGTTTGTTAATGATATATTTATTCGTGTCAATTACAACTTTACACAGATAATGCTCAGCTGTTCCTGTTCAGACTGGTTAGATTAGTTGAGGACACTGTTTGCCTGAATTTGGATTTGGAGGCTTTAAATCAATGGTTGGTGGATAATAGACTCCTGCTAAATCCTGATTAAATAAAGTTGATAGTGATTTACAAAACGTTGTTCGACACTAGCTATTTCCCCTTTGTAACACTTAATAATGCTAGTATATGCTTTGTAAATTCTGTTAGAAACTTAGGAGTTATATTCAATAGAACCCAGCGAACAGTGAGATTTCATCAGTGTGATTATCTCTGATTGCCTACCATAGAAGTTCGATGATATAGGTTACCCAATTGCTCATATAAATATTTTTTAACAAAAGTAAATGTGAATTATATGGTAGCAAGATTCTCATTGCAATTTTCAAATTAGGTGATTATTCTCCTTGTTGCCGTAACGCACTCGGATAACCCAAGTAAAACTTTAAACTGGAAATTTTTCGTCTTTATTAGACTGAAATGATAATCATCTGATTTGAAAAGTGCAATGAGATATCTTGCCACCATATAATTCACACTTGCTTTTGTTAAAAAGTATTTATATGGGCAATTGGGTGACCTCTATCATCGAACTTCTGTGGTCTGCGGTCAGAGATAACCACACTGATGAGACCTTTTTGATCGCTGGGTCGAAAATTTCGGTATTTTTTCTGTATATCAATGCATTTTGTAAATTCATTGGGGAAAAAACTTTTTTTTTCCAATGAATTTCAGTCCAATAAAGACGAAAAAATCCCAGCTTATTCAATAGAACGCTATCATGGAGTGATGGTGTCGTCAGCTTATTACGAAAGTGATATGGTGGTCTTCGTGCACTATGGGCATCTAGTGCATGTATACCACTCTCCACACGTTTATTGCTTGCCCGTTCAATGCTTATACGGATGTGAAGTATTTAGCGAACTCGATTCACAATCGTCATATAAGCTTAATGTTGCTTTCAATTCAAAAGTAAGATATGTTTACAACCTCCGCAGATATGATTATATCTAACAGTTTGTTTCTTCCATCTATGGTTGCAGCTTTGTATTATATTTAAAATTTTGTTGTATTTTGTTCTTGGCTAAACTTATTAAATATTGTAATACAAAATATTTGCATGACTGCTTGCAATATCGCAGGTCCAATAGAACAATTGCACTTATTATACCGCGATCCACCTCACTAATTTCCAAGCGCCAATCCTTCGTCTTCACCATTAGACTTTGGAATAGTCTTCCAATTGCTCCAAGAAATTCTTTGGGAGCTCATACACTCAACAGTTTTAAACTCGTAAAATACTTATTTATTTATTTACTTCCACAGTTAATAGTACTATTTCGTTTTTTTTTTGCTTTCCTTATCTTATCAGTTTTCATTTATATTTTATCTTAATTTTTTTTTCTTTTTTTTTGGTTCTTTATTCTATTGGATTATTACATATTTTTGAATTGCTTGGTGATTATTATTTTTTAATTTTTTAGTTTTAGATTTTAGTTTTTAGTTTGTTAAATTTTGATTATTTAATATTTAAATTATAATTAGAAGCTTGTAGGGGAAGGGAGTGTAAGATGACGAGTCGAGCAAGAAGACGTATCGTTTATTAACGTGAGATTGCCAACCGATGGCAATCTGTGATTGTACTGGATTAGATCGGCTCCGCTTTCACAGTAAAAGAGAAATTAATTTCGCCGGCCATCTGTTATTCAGGCAATAGTGTCTCGTGTGTTCACACGCAAGTTCATTGTAAAATTAGGTTCGAAAAAATTGTGCTATCATCAAACTTAATGAGTGTTTGAATTTCGACCCAAGTGCTTTCTTAAATTATATGTTTTTTGTTACTTGAATTAATAAAGTAAACTTCAAATACAATTTATTGCAATATTTTTTACCAATTTAATTTATAAGGGGTCGTTTCGGGTAAGTTAACGAATTCAACAGACGGGCAAGGTGGCAAACACGTTATCTCACCCGAATCATTCACAAATTTTGCTCTGACCTTATGTATTGAAATTGAATTGAAATTATATGACAGAAGACGAGAACAATAATTTCGTAGAGGCAGAGGTTTGACTGATCTCTATAAAATGAGACGTGGCATTACTGTTCAATATGTCGTAAATGGGCCCATACCACCTGTAGTTAGGTCACTCCGGCAGAAGCTAAGCTCAAAGCCTGTGTATGCGACTTTTGTATATAAAAATAAATATGAGAATTGATTTTGTTTTTCATTTCTCTTATCCTGCGTCATCTTACCCGTAAGCGGGAATAAGATGACGAATTTGACAACAAGTCAAACAAGTAAAAAAGCGATTCTAAGTTTTTAATTTATGAAAATCAGAAAATTAGTAGTTGAAAGTAAACCTATTAACTATTTCTCTAAATAAATAACTAAGACTTTAAGTCAAAGCTACGAGGATATGAAAATCATTAAACCTTACAATCGTCAACTTACCCTCCCTTCCCCTACTGACTTAAAGATCTGACATCTCACTTGTACCATTGTAAATATAATATATATACATATATATATATCTAACTATCTAATATGTATATTCTGACATTAATTTATGCAAATTCATTTTAGTTTATTTTGTGGTTGATAAATCGAAATGAATATGGTGAATATAAAAGTACGACAATTTTGTGGTGAAATGTCAAAATATGTGACTAAAATATACGTCTAAGCTACGACAAAAGATCGGAATCATCCCCCAGGTCTGATTTTAATGTTATTTTTGACAAATATTAACATTACCACATGTTTAGTGCTTTTCAAATAGATACTTAACTAGCATGCGCGCTACTTCCCATACCATATTAATACATTCTGCATTCTAGTCCTCCGAGACCACTCTTTGGAGTTCCGTCCACAAGGAAGAACTTTCAATTTCTGGGAAATAATAATAGAGAAAGAAGAACTTTAAGAACTTTTATTTTTAATGATTCTAAATCAAATTTATAAATACCAGCAAATTTATAATGCCAGCTGATACCAAACGTGGCTTAGTAGGCTAGTTACAAATTTGATGAATGCAGGAGGGAAAATGATCTGTCTCGTTAGCTCAGTGGTAAGAGCAGTCGCCCGGCAAGCGGAAGGTCCCGGTTTCAAATTCCGGACGAGACAGTTGTTTTTCTTCTTGTATTTATAAATTTAATTTAGAATCATTAAAAATAAAAGTTCTTAAAGTTCTTCTTTCTCCATCATTGACTGATTCTAACAAGTGTAGGTTCGGTTCCCGTCCGCGGGAAAAATAAATAAAATAATAATAGTTAATGTTACCGAAACTAACTGCCTAATCAAAAATAACTAGTTTGTACTTTTAACCACTGGATCTAGATGATTCCGATGATACAGCTTCCTTGAGAACTCCCGATCTTTGGTAATGTAAACTTACTTTTAAAACGAGGATCTAATAACGATGGGATCGCAAACATTGAAATTTGTTCGATTATTCCAAACCGTTTTTGACATTGTGCAAAAGGATCACCTTTCTAACATATGAATATGGAATTCTAACTGATTGAATTAGTTTTTTGTTATAGATATTTTCGGTTGCTACAATACTATGCTTAAAAAAAACTTAAAAGACTTTTAGCTTTCCTTATTTTTTTCCTCAAGTTCAAGCACGATTTAAGGGCGTTTGTAACTAGGAGTTTTAAAATATGAACAAAACATCGATTCCGAAATGCACTTTATATAGCATATTTTTTATCATATTATTTTCACCATATGTAAATACCGATATTGTGCCCTACTTTAAGCATTAAAAATTTATATCTCGACCACTTGAGGAATAACGCAGAGCTAGCTCAATTAAGGGGTAGGCTCCTGTTCACTTCACAAAATACAAAAATGGATATTTATAAAATAATACGAATTAAATTATTTATACATAAAAATAAATATATATCAATTAAATGAATTTTCAGTTGAATTTTTAGGACTAACCTATTTCATAAGATATGTAGAAGTGCCACCTTTAATATTTCGTATTATAAAAAGGCAATACAACAAGATCGTACACGCAAGCAATGCACTTCACATGGGGTGATATTCGCCACATAGCCAGTCGCTGGCAAGCATTAGGTAAGAGCGCACGTGTCACAGTGCTATTTATTTGGCAAAAAGTAAAAAACCTCTTGTCAGACATTTTAGTTTCTTGCTGAATGTGCTTATCATGGTTAACCTTCGCTTTACCGAAAAACTTTATATACACATTCACACCTGTATCTACCCAAGTAGGTATACATATTCTTCATACATTTTGTATGGTAAGACTTGAAATTATATTCAAATACGTAAAAACAAGGGATTTATGTTAAAAGAATGTTATATTTAGGTATTTTATAAGACAAGGACCATATGGCACCTGGACAAGAAGTATTTCTTGCAAAATAAAGGTAATGTATTTCTCTGGTATTTCTTCGGCAAAGTATATTTCATGATTTAGATTCATTAATTTCAATTGAACTTTTCAAGTGAGAAGTTGTGCAGACAAAAAAAAATAAATATAAATCCAGAGAGTAATTTTGAATATCTTTCTGCGTCAGCGGTTGACAGGTGAGTTTTTGCATTTATTGAACATTTTACTGCATCATATCAGCTAGGCTTTGTTTATATTCACAGTTGAATCAAATTTTTGGATTTGGAGAAATATTTTACGGCCATATATATAATTTTTATATTTCACTACTGCATTTTTTTGGTTTAGGTTATCATATGAAAGGAGGCAAATGCAAGAGGTTGTTTCCGAAACCGAGGAGGAAAACGTTGAGCTATTTGGGGGGTGACGATAGCGATGAAGACAATATTTCTGAGGAGGCAAATTAAGACTTTGATGGTGCAGTGGACGGTGGAGTAATAGAGGTGGAGTTAAATTCTGACGCGAATTTAGGTGATGATGTCGATGATGGTGATGCTGGTGAAGCTTCTTCGTCTCATGAAAGCTATTTTATGAGCAAGTATGAGATAAAATTGTATAAACATCCATCAACGTTGGAACGAAAGGATGCTCACAATAATCTTCGTGATTCATTGTTTAGTTGACCTAATCCAATCACCACGAATCTGTCGCAAAAGGTTACTTTTTTTGCATCATGAGCTCGGCAATTACAGACCTTATATGTAGATATACGAACAAAAGAGCCGAAGTAAACTGCGCCGAATGGAGTAGCAAAAATCCGAATAAAAAACCCCGTTACATGGGAGTCACTTACGGAAATAGAATTTCATGCATTCCTGGGAATATTGCTGATAATGGGCTGTCATAAATCAAATCAAGAGGCTGCAGGTACACTTTGGAAACAAAATTCCTTTCCAATTTATCGTGCTACGATGTCAAGAAATAGATTCCAGCAAATATTGAAGTTCATTCGGTTTGATTGGCCTGTTACAGAGCTGCTCGCCAAGAAGTGGATAAAGCTGCACCGATTACAGATGTGTTTATGATGGTCAACTCGAATCTAAAGACCTATTAGAGACCATATGAATCCATTACAGTAGACGAGTAATTATATGGGTACAGGGGACGCACCAAATTCACACAATACATGCCCTCCAAGCCGGCAAAGTACAGCATAAAAATTTGGTGGGCTTGTGATTCCGCAACTTTGTATCCCCTAAATGGTCAAACTAACACCAGGAAAATAGAAAATGTCAGAGATGTGAAGCAAGGTGAGCGAGTTGTGAAAGAGTTGGTGGCTCCTTATAAAGGGACAGGGCGAAATGTGACAATGGATAACTTCTTTACCTCTCTACCACTGACTATGGAACTGGTTACTTGGAAAATGACGGTTGTCGGCAGTTAAAAAAAAAGCGCTATTTACCAGATGCGTTCAAAGCAGCGAAGAACCGAGTAGTTTACTCCACTGAGTTTGTATTAGGTCAAAATGTAGCCATGTGTTCATCCGTCCCCGTAAAAGGTAGAGCCGTGGTTTTATTATCGACCATGCATTGTGATAATGCTGTTTTCGAACCAAAACAAAAACCGGAAAAAATCCATTATTATAATCATACCAAAGGTGGTATGGACACGATGGATAAAATGCTCACTCAATATTCCACGAAGAGGGCGACAAAGCGCTGGCCTCTAGCACTATTTTAAAATATTCTAGATACATATATTCATAGATACATATAATCTACTTATCAAATAACACTGAAGGCACTGTGAAAAAATCGCGTCGTCGTGAATTTCTGCAGTTGTTGGGTGAACAATTATGCATTCCCCAAATTAGAAGAAGACCCGAAATTAAAAAAATTATTTCAAAATTCTACATCAAGGTGGAATGGTTTTTAGGTGAGCCGGTTACTGCATCAAGCTAACTAGATGAAGATTTCACTCCAGATGATTGTTCAGAACGAGATGCATTCGGGCGAATCAAACACAAAGGTGGATGCTACTTGTACTACCAGCAGTGCAAGAAAAAAAGCTACTCGTCAAGCATGCATCAAATGTAAAAACCAGCATGCGCACAGCACAGCTTGATACAAACAAAATATGAAGGCTGTCATGCAGGTACATCCTCAATACATTCATCGTCCCAACGCTGATATTTTTCACTAGTTTTAATTATTTTTTCTACTTTTTCCTATTTCTGTACATACTTTTATTATGTTGTTAGTTATTTTACATTATATTATCAATAAAAATAAATAAATGTTGTACTAAAATGTTTTGCTCTTTTCGTTGCAAATATTCTAAAGACACACTTCAACATTTGAAAATTCCCATATAAATTGTATGTATCTACCCGGGTAGATACATTTTCAAATCCGTATATAAAATAACGAAATTTTGAAAAAAAAAATAAAGCGATGCTAATAAAATGATTTTCTTTTTATTTTTTTTGTCATTGTTTTCTATCTAAAAAGATTTTTTTGTCCCATTTGAGGTAAAAAGTGACACGGTGGCAAATTTTAGGTTTAGGACAGATAACAGGCAAAGACTAAAGGTAAAATCTACCTATTTAAATATTAATAACAACCTGAATTGCAATGAGGCTACAAATATTTTTCCACAAAGTAAATATAACAAGTACAAAAGCTAGAACTGGTCTAATTGTAAGACCAGTTTGTTATGATACGCTAGATGAATGCCCGTATGAAATTTCGTATGGTCACCCATTTGAACAATTTTGTTTTTGGAAGTGGTTTTTCGCATATAATTCTAGAGCGGTTCATAGGACAGAAGAAATGGTAATAACCAATTTTATACGATTTCGTATTCTGAAGAAGTTTTAGTTTAGTATAATAAAAATGTCTAGGACTAATCGTTTTACAGTATATGTAAAAAACCTAAATTTTTATATGCAACGCCAATGAGGGGTTGCCCGATGTAGTCCATTTTTGAAAATTTATTTGCTCTTACTATAAAAACACCATGTACCAAATTTCAGCTCTCTGTGTCGACACGATCTCAGGCAGTGTCCAAATATATAGTGGAAAACGAAATTTTTGTATGGCAACCCCACGAAGGAGTTGCTGGATTTGCTTCATTTTTGAACTTAATTTTGCTTTTGTTGTCCACATACAAAATTTCAGATCTCTAAGGACAGATGGATGGACATACGGGCGGACAGACGGACGCAGACGGACATACAAAAATCAAAATAACTTTTAATGTTATACCTGGGTGTCCAATTCATTTTGCTCTACCAGGTCTTAGGTCTTAAAGGGCTCTATTCTAGAGTTCTTTTATGATAGTGGAATATAAAATTAAGTTGAATGATCTTTGCAAACATTTCCAATTTTATGACGAATAATAAATCTAATGAAACTTTTCTGAATTATAATGTAATAAAATTTTTAAGATACCATTTGAATATAAGTCAAAACAGAAGTAGTTCAATTTAGTTTGCAAAATAGTTAATATGAAAGAAAAATTAAAAATAGATATAATCGTGCCAAGGCAATAGCAGGTACTCAAAAGTACCACAGTTTTATACCTGTAAATGAAAATAGTGTTAGTGTTAAAGAGTACTTGTTTTGCACTAAAAATAAAATTATAAAATTTTTGAATAATAATAATATTTTTTATATGCTTATTTTATGGATTATCTAAAAACAATAAAAAAATCATTTTTTGAAGTAAATTCTAAAATTTACATATGAAATTTTGCAGAGACGACAATAAAAAAAATGTATCTCCTAAATCAAGACTTGAACATCCGCAAATTTTTGATATGCTATGTAATAATATTAGAGCATTTAAAAAAAATATTTTTTATGGGGCTTTCTCTTCTGGAGGGGTCAAAAATCCAAAATTAATAAAAATTGTGTTTTCTTCTTCAATATTTTTAATTTTTTTATTTTTTATTTTTTATTTTATTTTTTTGGAAAGCTCCATTTAATAATATTCACTGACTGAACCGTGATATTTTTATGAAACATTTTAGAAAATTAAAAATTAAAAAATCATCCTTGAAAATGGCCTCATAAGCCGAAATACGCGTATCGGTAAAGAAAAAATGAATAAAACAATTGAAACAAGTATATAAAAAAGATTTTTTAATTTTTAATTCTCCATTTAATACCTTTAATTTGAGATATCACACAAAAGGATCGAATGACCCGATCCCAAGTAATCAGAAAATTAAGAAACACGTCCACCGTGAAAACATTAAAATTTGAGTCACCCTGCATTCATGACCGGAGGAATTCTGTGAAGTTTCATCGGAATCGGAGGTGGTCGGCTCCAAAAAATGAAAATGTTGATCGTTTTGGTATGGAATTTCTGTGTATATATAAACTCGTATACATATTTTTTTTTTTTTTGCATTAGTACATGAAATCTTAAAGATTGTCTGTTTTAATTATAATATAACTGACCTAAAAGTTTCTGATGTATTGATGACAATTCAAAAATTGCACTTCCAGCGCCATCCTATCCTACGTACAAAATCTCAATTTTGGTATGCCAATGTCAACACCAAAAAGGATTTGGCAGCTTAGTCCGTCTTTGGAAATGCATTTACTATTTTTATGAGCACATCTTGTATAAAATTTAAGCTCTCTACGTCGACGCTTTCTGAGGTTATGTCCAATATATAGGGAAAAATGAAATTTTTGTATGGCAACCCTACGAAGGACTTACCTCATTTGCCCCATTTTCGAACTTATCAATCAAACTTTCAGAGAGGGTGGCCATACGAACTTACATACGGGCATTCATCTAGGGCAGCGGTCGGGGAAAGTTTTTAGCCATTACCCAAATATTTTTGTGTAAGTCGATATTACCCCACATTCTGAAAAGCAAAAAATAAGGCAAGGTACTATTAGATTTATTCATTATTCATTGAATTTATTGGAATTTACATGAAAACTCTGTATAAGTAAGTAAAAATTATAAACAACATCATTCCAAACGACTATACTTTTTGGAGAAATGATGTTGTTTCATCTTTGACAGAATAACTTCAAAATTGGTGCATTTTGAAGTAAGGGCAATTTGAATACAGTCTTCGGTGTTCAGTCGATTTCTGTTTTTCGTTTTTATGTTCATTAAAGTAGAAAATCCTTGTTCGCAAAGGTTCTGACATCCAAAAAGACGACAGATCTGCTTTGCAGCGGAGCTCAAGAAGTGCTTCTGTCAAGTTTTGAGGTTTTTTTAGTATGTTAAATACTTCACATTTGAAAGGGGTTTTTATAATCCAAATTGCTATGTAAAATAAACAAATTTTTAGCGCCCCCTTTATTTTCAGATAATATATCTTGGCGTTGCCTTTGTATGACTGACATAATTTAGGCAGCAATTACAATTTCATAAAATATGAAATGTCAGAACTGAAATGTTGAACTGGCGCGCAATAGGCAGTAGTCCCTCTTGTCATTATCCCCCGGACAATAAATAATACTGTCATTGAATTGCTTAAACACGTACACTGTAATCGAATGGTACCCCGCTTATTTATTCAATGTTACAAAGTACCCAGCAAACAAATTGAATCGCAAATAACTCGAAAGTAACTTGCCATGGGCAAGCATAGCCCTCGAAAACGATATTGCCAAATGCTCGTTTGTAATTTAGGCGGCGGACTAAACGGACATAAGAAAGTAAGTTAAAAAAGGCAATATATAAGTAATTCGCATATTCCTTACCAAAAGCAAGTATATATATTTTATATACTTGCCAACTGCGAGGGGTGAGTAAATTACTTTTAATTTACCAATTTCAACTTATTTTTAATATGTCTGGAGTGACATTTTGCAATTCACAAAAGTTAGGGCAATCTGTTTTAAATATTACAATATCTTATTATAATTTTATTATTGGAAAATAAATTGCGTCAGCAATTGTAATAAATTGTAAAATGGATTGTTGAAAAATTTAATAAGAGCGAATGTGATAGAAGAAATATTGCAAATTTGCATGAGGCTTACTGAAAACAAGAAAAGGGCAATAGTTGAAAGAGAAGCAATCATATACACACTTTATTGCAATAATGCTGTCCCTGATTCACAACTATTGCTCATTCCTTACTTTTGGCAAAACCTCGCTAAATTGTTTGCTGGGTATTCCCTTGGTTTGGAAGACAGATGTGAATGCAAACTATCCAAATGTTTTTTTAATTGACTTTTTTTTAAAGATTCTGTAGTCAGGACTTTCAAACATACAACAGCACTGTGGTTTCATTACATCTTTATCTTCTATTGAATTCCTGAAAAATCTATCACGTTAGTCGCTCAACAATAGCATATTCCGAAAATGTTTATATAAAAAAAATGCTATAACAGGTTTATAAAATAACTTTTTTTTAAATGTCATAATTACCCTCAATAATTTCTTTTTTACCTCATTTGGGGTAATTTACCCCGGTTCCCCGACCGCTGATCTAGGGTAGGTGAGAATTGCTCTAAGACCAACTCTATCTTTTTTTCTTGTTTTTCCACCAAAAGCATGTCAGCCTGACCTTATCCGCATCCAGATTTTAAATTTTTTCACTTTTCTGAATACTTGCGGAAATTAGCTGCCTCCTCACATGCCAAAATAGTTAAATTTAGGTTATTGTGCCCCTATTGGAGAATGGTTTTCAAAATTTCCAAGATTCCCAATTTTTAATTAATAAAATTTGGAAAAATTATTTCTCAAATTTTCCTTTTAAATATTATTTTATATTCTTATTTTATCTTCAATTTTCCAGAAATATTATTAAGAACTTGAAAGGTGCTTTTTCCACCAGTGAAAGATTTGTTTTCACATTTACTTTAACATAGTGCGAATTTATTTTAGTTTTTCCTCCTATCAGGAGGTCGGTCAAATTAAAGGGGAAAGTCCACAGTTTACAATTTTTACAAAAAACATTTTTGTAAAAAAAAGAGGTCGAACTAAAGAACAATTTGCAAAATCCGAAATTTTTAGTTCAGAGCACAATAACTCTTGAGAGGAGATGCGACTGCATACAATGAGCTCTTGATGGCGACCGTATACCCTGTGCCTTTTCAGATAGGTACAGGTTGGTATGTGAAAACCTAGCATATTTTCTCACCTATAACTTGATATGCTCCCCCCCCCCCCCCTACCATACAATTTTTTGTTTACCTAGTTGATTACTATCACCTCCCGCTCTATGAACCACAATGGAGGCAATACCCTGTATAACTTTACTGTTTCAAAGCTTTCATTCACCGTATTTTGGTGGTTACTAGATGTATTACTTTTAGAAGTAGAAATTGTAGTTAAATTACGTGAAGTACCTACTCGGAGTAATAGCAGTAGCAAAACTCATTTTAATTGATACCGGGGTGGGCTCCATATATGCTATATGTATAGTTATAGACCTTTTATTATTTTATGTCAGCTCAACAGTTTGGCAGAATTCATCTATATATCTTCTGCTTCCACTGGCAACCATTTAATTTAAATTATTATCCGGTGGTTCATTTAGGATTGAGTGTACTGAATCATTCAAACTATCTCAGGGTACTTCAAAGCTGGGCTTGATGAAGCTCCAAATGCTCTGGATTGCGTACCAGATACTGTGAATTCGAACTCGCATGCCTCCGTTATAATCCCTTCAATGTCCGTAGTCCTTTTTCCAATGAATTGACCTCCCCTTGTTTTATTTAAGCTTTTATTATTCTATAATAGATTTTGTGTACTTTATGCTTTTGACATGTCTAAACCTACGTATTACTCGATACATTTATACATAATTGGTATGTTGTGATAATTTTAGTTTGCCGCTCAGCTCCACTTTTTATTGGAGGACCTCAAGCATATACAGTTTAGTAAAATTACCAAGTAATCTAATTGTATTTGATTACATTTCAATCAGATTACTTATGAGAGATTATGTAATCTATCAAATGTGTAATCTGCTACAATATAATTAGATTATTTTGTAATCTAATTACAATGTAATTCGATTCTTTTGTAATCTAATTACAATGTAATTCGATTCTTTTGTAATCTAATTACATTGTAATAGATTACCTACGAAATTAGTTTTAGGGAGTACTCTTGGGAATACAAATATCTTAAATATCTTCAATGTAATCACATTAAATATTAGCATGTAATCGATTAATGCGTAATCAAATTAATTTGTAATCACACTACACACTATCGATTACATTATGTATTTCTGAAAATTACATTAGAAATCTGTTACAAAGTAATCTGAATACAGATTACATGGTTAATTGTAATTGTTAATCGTTAATCAGATTACATTTTGGCCAACACTGCCTTTCAGAGTTCCACCCCAGTTGTCGATATATCGATGTGTCACCCTCTGTTTTCTATTACAGTAACTGTTTCCATTAAACTAGTTCATATTCTTACACTAAATCTTTCATTATCTGCCAAATTTACTGCATCTGTACATTTTCTTTCAATAATAGTTTTATATTTCAACAGAATGTTAATGGTGGTATTTTTTCTTCAATTGTTAAATTAATTGCCCGCATATTTCCCTGGTTCTTATTCTTATCAGCCGTAACACCCATTTTATTATATTTTTAATTTAATTATACTTTTCCTTTGTAATCTTTGAAATTTTTAACACTTCAATAAATTGCTTGACTACATTTGACATTTCGAAATCTCCTACTTGACAGCTTTTGAGTTTTGACATCTGGGAATTCTAGTTTCAGTACTTTTAATTTTGCTACAAATTTGCTTTAATGACCGCATTATGAATACCAAAACATTTGTTGTTCTTATGATGGTCGTAAAGTTATGACTGGCTTATAATTGCTTTATGAATACGGCCATATAAAAATCTTTTTTTGTTGAATTAAAATAAAGTAAAACCACATTTTCTTACTATTTTTCTTTCTATCACCGCACTGATTTGATTACTGACTGCAGTGTAGTCTTGGGCACCCCTTTAAATTTTCTAGGAAATAAGTAATTTTTTTAGTTTTTGCAAAACATGGTGTTGTATGGAATGTATCAAAATGAACTGGATACAAACTGAGTAGTAGATATGAATTTCCGCACCTAACTTGTATTTTCCCATCTCCCCTATGCCTTACAACGAAAACCGTTAATAAAAAGGCACCGAAAATCACTACATCTTTATTAACTACAAATTATCACTTTTACCATACATATGTACAGATATTTCGTTTTAGTACTTATGACTCGAGTTGGAACCAACAGAAAAAATATAACAAAACACAAGAAATCGAACTTCATTTTGACCAGCTTACAAGCACGGCAAGCGGGCAAAAGAATTTTGTCGAACTTATAAATTTTCCAAAACTATTTACAGAAACGTCGATGAAATAAACGAATTTTGTTTTTTGTTTTTACAAATTATTTCATGTACAGCATTTGCTTTACTCCACAGGTGCGCCATAAAGCAAATCGTCCAAATTTAATTTATTTATTATTTCCTTAGGTGCTCCATATCCGGGTCGGCCCCAATACGTTTCAAATGTTTGAAAATGTTTGTTACTCATGTCCTCCTCCACAACTTGATTAAGCGCTTCACGATGTCGTCTCTGTGCAATTTGTTGCTTTAATGTGTTCAAATGTTGCATATCGTAACTGGTGAATCTGTACACACAAATGATTGCCATGACACACACGATTACCGGATATGCAAAGTGAAGCTACTACTGTACCTATTGTTGTCCGGTGTTCGCTTTGTAACATCGGTGCTGGATAGACTGATTGGTCGGTGCATCCCTCTACGTCGAGCCAATAGTGGTACTAGTTCGGCTCCACTTGGTCCCATGTAACTATTTCTCTTCGTATCCTTCCTTGACTTGTGCCGGCCACTCATATTATCTGCTCTCGGCCGAGGTGAAAGGCTCTTTTGACGGCTTTTTCCGTTTTTACCAGTTTCACTATATTCAGAGTAGCCATTTTGTCCATTTCCTTCCTTGGAGCTTTGTTTTTTTACAGGAGATTCTCTCCGTTCGGTGGATATTGATATACCAACGGGACATTTACATGTACACGTCGGGCAGCATCTTTTGAACTCTTGTTTAGGCGGCTCACTTGGCTTTTTTACAGATTTTTCTGATGGAGTTGTTTGTGGGTTGTCTTGGTCTAACTCCTTGAGGAGTTCTTTATTTGTCCATCCCTATGAGAATCTCTTGAATAAAATGAAAAAATTTAAAGTGGAACAATCAATATACCAGAGATCGCATGAAAGAACTTCCAACGGTCTTGGGATTCCTCCAAGGAGCTCCTCCAGGTCCTGGTTTACCCCATGGCTCCTATAATTAAAATTCAGTTAATATTAAAATCAAATAATTCTTTCACTAAATTCAAGATAAATTTTACCTCGTGAACACTTTGTCTCGTTTTACTTCTATTCGAATTGGGTGCTTCTGTAACAACAATTTTATCCAGTTTCATCTTTTTCTTTCTTCTCGGAGTCGTTTTATATCTCAACTCTATATCCAGATGCCCTTTATTTCTAAAGGACATGGCAGGATGATCCTTAAGTGTTATATACAGGCGGTCAGCAGCACTTCTGATTTTTGCACCTTCATTTTCTAGATTTAAATGACAAGGTGGTAAGGCTGAACTACGAAAGCTCTGAGGAGGAAAAAGCTTGGCTTTAATGACTTCCTATACACAATTTTATATGCAGAATGAAATTTAATTGCAATTTTCACGTACACATTTCGGTGTTGGGTGCAGTCCTTGTGCTAAAATATTGCGCATGCGAACATCTAAATTTGGTGCTCCTCCTCCAGGTCTACCCCAGGGGCAATGTTTAACTACCATTTCACGATACTGAAAAAATTAACGAAATTTATTAGTTTTCTTTATTAACTGTTATTACATATTCAATAAAGTCCGGGCTGAATAAAGATATATCTTCAACAGTCTTGCGTATGCATATATATATATATATATAGATTATTCCTTTATGAGAAAAGGAATTCCTTTATATCGAATTCATTGATGTTGTATACCATCTTGAGAAGCAAACTATTGTTGTAACGAAAAACCCTCGCCAATAATTTTGCCAACAGATTTCTTGATAAGAACCTTGCTAAAGACCACCCAATCTCTTAAACTGATCAGATCTTTACCCATCGAGAATTATTATTGAGACTTATGTACAGTACAAGGCTTAAATGGACTTCGCAAAAGACATATTGTTTTCAATTTCACATCCCGCCGAATTTGACGGCGTTTTGTAGACGCAGATCCGAGTTTGGATATGAATATGATTGCAGAAGGATTAGCTTCATTCCATGGAACCATTCATCGGCATTTTATGAAGAGAGTAAAGTTGACTAAACTTAGAAACTGGGTATCATATCAATTGTCGATCTCAAATCTTCAATCTTCAATAAGGATTACCCAGCAGACCATTTTCAATGTATAGGAACGTAGTCCGAAAAAGACAATGGGTACATGCAAATAAGATGCCAGAACCAACTACAAGAAATTTTGTTTTATTAACCAAACTATCACAGCTACTACTAAATTGAAAGCAGAATTGATTAAAAACCGTCCTTCTTGAGTGAAGAGAAGGCAGTTTTTCTTTAACCATGACAACGTTCGATAGCACATTTAACTATTGGCTATGAAGAAACTGAGGGAATTTAACTGAGAAATTACGTTTCATTCAGCCTATTTTTCAGATATTGCTAATAGGGACTTTGACTTGTTTAAAGTAATCACTTATACCGTAGGTAGACGGGCAAAATCAATGATCATTCGTTCGTAATTGAATTTTTCAAAAATCGATTTACCATTGAATTTTAATTTTAATTATTAAAAATGTGCTGTCAATTACATACAAAAATTGACAGGACTTTCGTTTTAATCAACAAAACCTTGGGTAACTTGATTTTTGAAAAAATCAATTACGAACGAATGATCATTGATTTTGTCCGTCTGCCTAGGGTATTAGGGAAAAGGAATTCATAAATAAAGACGACATCAAAAGAAGCCTATCTACATTTTCTGATTTTAAGGACAAAACTATGGAATTCAAAATTTGACTTAACTCTGGCAATACATTGTAGATAATGTAGGAAAATATGTTATTGATGGAAATTCGAAATAACAGTATTTTTTTATTTATCAAAAATGATTTAAAATCCGCGGATACCTACTTAGAACCAACATTTTTTTTCAATATAGGCAAAAATTGTTTCTTAGACCATAGCCTGTAGAGACGGTTCGAAGTTTGAACAAATTATGTTTGTCGTCTTGTAGGATTGGTTGGTTGTGCGCTGGTTGTATTTCCCCCCCCCCCCCCAGCCTCGACCAAACTTCTTATTGTTAACAAGAATCTGTAAAAAAATATCACTAACCATTGACCGGTCCGGGGGGTGGAGTTCTGGGGACATGGGATCATGCCCCCCCTTTTCTAAAAATTAAAGTAACAAATATTTAATTAATTGAGTTATTTGAAAAAATATATTTCCTATTTTATATTTTTTTTATTTATATAATTCAACTTCAAACAATTATACAAAATATTTTTATTCCAAAACTTATGTCAATGAATATTATTGTATGCATGTATAAGTTTTTCTCAGAATTTGAGTCTAAGACCCCAACTTTGGGTGATCCAAAACCCTCGAGAAACCTTTTCCAAGCCACCAAAGAGACTCCCTCACTACTACATCAGAGCCCTAACTTACCCGGGGGTTACACGTAATAGTACAGCTTGCATGCAAGTTGCACTGCTATATTTCGTGCACGTGTAACCTCTATTGCCATGCTGGTAGCTCAGCTTTCAGCGAACTTGCATGATCAGAAACCATGGCAGCTGAGGTGATAATAATTTGACATTATACAGTTTACAAGATGGCTGAGACATTATACAGTTTACAAGATGGCGGAAAAGAAATGCTTGAGAGAATTTGATAAATTTATTCTGGGAAAATGAGATTTTCTGGGATCATTTGCATTACATCATTTACCAACACCTTCCTCTTCATTTTTTCTTGGGTTTTTAATATTCTGCTACTTCCTTTATTGCTATAATTTTCCAAAATACGCAAGACATAACGTCTCAATGCGATTTTTTAAATCAACTTGCATGCAAGATGATAAGACATCAACCGAACTGTCTTCTACTGTCAAGTTAAAAATCGCGTTGGAAGGGAGGCTTGCATGCAAGCTGTATTATCTCGTGTAATCCCCGGGTTAGTCCCAACTCCTAGCATTCTAAAATATTTGCAGCGTTCTTATGTAAAACCACTGACATATATAATATGGACTGACTACGTCCATAGAAACACACTGCAAAAAGTAAGCTCACTTCCATATAGCGTCCTCTTTCGGTCTAAGTACCAAGTACTAACTGAGAAACAACAAATAAATAAGTGGGTTCGGCCAAATAAATGTTTTTATAATATATTCATAAATACTTAACAGAAATTCGAAAGATTTCATTAAAATCACTTTTCAACTTCTCGCCAATGGTTTTTTCAATGTTGGAACCGACGTAAGAGCTATTTTTGACACACAAAATTTTACCCGCATGAAATAGCATATCGAGCAATCCATATTATAGGTATATCCCAGTGTGTAAAACTGAAAAAAATTTGTCTTGAAAAACATGACAGCTCATCCACACCGCTTAATGCGGAAACCTTTCTAGTACCTGACTACAGTACAGCGGTGGCTAAACCATGCGACTTACTGCACTGGACAAGTGGTGCCCTATTTGATGTTTTTTCTGCTAAATTTAATTGCAGTGATGACCCTACCGCCCCTGTCACTAACTAAGCCGAATACAAAATCATTAACCCAAGCTGCCCCACATATTAAGTTTCTGCGATCTCAAATCAAATTTTTCTCACAACAAACAGAAAAATCAAGCAAAATAGAACGAAAACCAGCAAAGCGCAGTAATTTGCTGGAAAAATTTTCTGGCGTATTTTCTTTGCTTGTAAAGCTTGCTTTGCATGGCCCATGGTGTTACAGGCCAAGCCATTTAGTGCGGACGAGCTAGCGCTGGGCCAACATTTCTTTGGTCGAGATATAAACAATTAAAATTAACTTAAGTAAGTATAATAATAATGATTTTGAAAGAAAAAGGTTATTGTATAATTTAAGGTTACTGGTCAACTCCAAACTATTTTACTATTTGTAAATTATTTCCTCTAAGAAGCAGACTCTTTCTTTGTTCAGTCAATTAGAATTTCTGAATATAATCAATGTAAGGTACCTACTAAAGTTGATACACTCTCTCTCTATCTAGTTTAATATTATTAATCGGAGATTGCTTTTAGTCTCAGTTCACAACAGTTTGCATTTTCGAAAAGTTAAATAAAATCGGTCGGAAACTGCTTTTAAATGTTCGTTTGATGCGATAAAAACCAAAAGTTCATGTTAAAACTGCGAATAGATGCTTGCAGGTCGTCATGATACCAATTTGAAGATATGTTTAATCAAGGAACATCCAGCAATTCCAGCGGTGGTCAAATTTGTCAAGTGTATACATTTTCAACTTCAAATTGAGACTAAACAATTTCAAATTGGGAATAAAAAATAAATAATTTATTCCAACAAATATAACAATTTTAAATTTGAGTAGGCTTTTGAAAAATAAAAGAAAGTGTCTTTTATTAATATAGTGTCATTATTAATTAATTTATCCCTAATTAATTCATTCTTAAAAATGTCTTACATCAAGAAAGTTCAAGCAGATAATGTAAGGAAGCAAATCTGTGCTTTATATATTAATAACGAAGATTGGAGGATACTTGCAAAAACTTTAGGCGTGAAGAAATCAACTGGCTATCGATGGGTGAAAAACCAACAAATACCTGAACAACAACGTTGTGGGAAGCGAAAAATAAAAATTACTAATGAACATCGACTGTTTATAGAAAGCTGTATTGAAGATAATCCTAGAATAACTTTAAAACAACTGAGAGATAAATTTCAAAATAATTATCAAATTGTTGTTTCAGCGGAATGTCTGAGAAAATATTTAGATGGATTACTATATACGTTGAAAGACATTCGAAGAGAGCCTGAAAGAACAAACATTGATAGTAATAAAAGAAAACGATGTGATTATGTTCAAAAATTTTTAGAACATCAATCTAACCAAGCACCGATACTTTAAATGGACGAAACTAATTTTAACTTATACATATACATATATGGAGAACCAAAGGTCGTTCCAAAAAAGGAACTCGTTGCACTCACATTGCAGCAGGCAATTGAGGATCTAATATACATGTAATTGGGTGTATAGGTAATATGGGCTTAATTCAACATGAAATTAGAAGAGGAGCATTTAAGAAACCAGAAGCCAAAGAATTCATGCGTCGTTGTATTCGAAATACTGAAAATATGTACAGAGCATCAATCGTAATGATAATTGATAATGCTCCTTGTCATGCTGCCATTGAAGAAGTATTCCAAGATTTCTTAATAATCACCTACTAAGACTCGCACCATATAGCCCAATGTTAAATACAATTAAATGCTTGGTCAAACCTAAAATCTAGAGTCAAAAGCGATTTGACTATTCAAATGTCGCAAATCCTAGCTGGTGAGGGCAGATCAAATTTTACGCAGACCGAGTTCCGTCTACTACGGCTAGAAAATATAATTCGTGCAAATATAACGACAATGATTACTGTTCCTAATTGTAACCGACACGTCGTTCATATTCAAAAATTTATACCGGACGCGATAAATACGAATAATTTGACTTTTTAATTAATACAGTAATTCGGAACTGTAATCATCTTCGTTATATTTTCGCGAATTATATTTTCTAACCGAGTTGCGTCTTCTATGGCTAGAAAATATTACGGAATTATCAATTTTTAATTAATTAAGATATTTTTAAAAAATCTACTTTAAATTATATAGGTTATAGATTTAAAACATATTCACAAATTAAAAATTTGGACGTTCGTTTTTTTTGGATTCCCATACACAAATCACAAGACCGCGACTGCTTGATGGTAAGTGGGCTCACGTACACACAATGAAGTACAGAAGTGATGGTACAATACATTGAATTTTTATTTCGGAATATTCACAGATGTAGGTCAAATCATCTTACGGTATTAGCTAATGATCCATAAAACCCGGTTTTTCGATTACCCGGTTCTTAAGCGTAAGAGTCAAGTAACCAGGGTACCCGATTCTTTGGAATGGGCTTATGAGGAATCGATTGTTTGGAATCGGGCAGTGAGGAATCAATTCTTTGGTAAAAATAAAATTTGACTATTTTCTAATTCTTTGTATCGAAAAATATCGAAAAACATCGTTTATTTTTCAAAAACTCTACTTTTGTACCCTTTACAATGATCAATAAATATTTAAGTTTTTTCTATTTACTGCCGTACCGTTGTCGTCATGTAAGCAATCGGGTGAGTTTTTCTACATATTTTATACTTTATATTTTATATCCCTTAAAGTGCATAATGTTACATGCTTACTTGGACCAATTCAAGGATAGCAGGTGTGCCTATTCGGAAGAATAAGATGAATACTTTCATCAAGATATGATGGCATTCATTAACAGGATCCATAAAATGAGAGAATGTTGAGAGACTATGTTTGGGGGCAAATACCAGAAAGTCCATACAAACACAGAAGAACTATTAATAATATTAATTTCTAATTTTTTTTTTATATATTCTATAACAGTAGTTATTTCTTTTAATTTGTTTTCTTGTAAATAGAAGTCATTCAAATAAATAGCAACAAGTTATTTTATTTTCACATACAATAAAAAAATTAAAAAAGGAAAGTTTTCTTGAAATCCGTAATTTCATTCTCATAGCTACAAAAGCAATTTTTTTCGGGTAAAACTAGTTTTTCTTTAATTAGTAATGTGGAAGAAACAAAAATCGGATATACAAAAGTCAGACTCACGACTCACTGTTAAACAAGAGCTTAAAAAAGTGTTGCAACAAATCTTAAACTTGAACCATATAATCGCGCTATACTACTATGCGTATGTCACTACAAAATATTTCTGAATCCTTATACATTTTACATACGCTGAAGATCACTTTACAGATATGAAATATCATGCAAGGCGTAGTTCGGCTAGCATTACGACGGACGTACTTTGAGGAATTATATTCTTTTATTATAGTTATATTCGCGAATTCTGTAATGTACCGAAATACCAAAAAATTGAAAACTAATTGTACCCGGATACCCGGATATTCAGAATCGAGAATCGATTATATCCGGAAACCCGGATAACCCGAAATCAAAAATTGCATATTCTCGGGTATCCGAGTAAATTTGAAACTTGAAGTTTTTGGAATTGAGCACCCGATTCCACTTGAATCCGAGTAGAAACCGGAACATTAGTATTAGCTAACTCGTCAAACATTTCATCAGTTGATATGCTAATATCTTTTTGTATATTCAATGCCGCTAAACCATTTAATCGAGTTTCACTGATTGTGAAAATTCGAAATTAAGTTTTCATCCGTCTTAGGATGAAAACTGCTCGTTCACTCACTACGGTTATTACTGGCAACATTATATAAGAATTCGTAACAGTTTCCATATTTTTTCGTCGCACATAAGAAACGCGTCATTAGTCGAGACAATTTTTTTTTTTTTAATATTTTCCATGTTAACGGTATGCCGCCACCAATGAATTCATCCACATCACAATTAGCAAACGTCCATTTATTTCTTTATAAGCATTTTCGTGGATTACTTTTTTCATCCTATTTTCTTTGAAGCTTTCTAAAATGGTCTTGTGCTTGAGTAGGAGATAACAAATTTGATTTAAGTAACAGAATCAAGAAAAGGATTCAAAACTGAAATACGATAGTATTCTTCAGAAGTATCTGCCTGAATGTTACAACGTTGCATTTGCCCCCCAGTTCCTCGACGTATATCTACCTAATTCTAGGTCAAACGCTTCATATGTATGTTATCATGACTTGACTGAAAATAGATTTCTTATTCAAACTTTTTTATTAGTATCAATGGATATTATTTAAACAGAATATATAAACTGATATAATTTTCAAACAATCCCTATGTCAACACCATTAAAGATATTCATCGTCTTTCGGTTACACTAAAAATATTGAGGATTTTATTTTGTCGCTAGTTATAAAAAAATAAGTGCCGCCTCACAAAACTCCATATGAGAATAATAAGTGTTTTTTTTTGCATCTGGTTCACGGACAGAAAACGGAGTTAGTTGGTCAATGTCCTATTTGGTTCGAAAAGTTGGCACATCTGCTATTAAAATGTCAAAATAAAATTGAGATTTTTATTCTTTTTAATCTGACAATTTGACCCTGACAGATCATAGTTGTAACTTTTCAGTACCAGCTGTGCGCTCAGTTCTACACACCGATGTGCTTTTCAGCATATCACATGATTGGAAACGTAGGGATACCAACTGAACGGTTGGTGTGCACTTCCATTCGAAATGTCACTTTTGAAAGTTTGAAGTTAAGAATAGTACTACGCTAAACGTCAACACTAAAGCGCACCAAGGCACTTCGCTAACCGTGCGTAAAAAAGTGCGCACCGATGTGCTGGGGAAATGCAAACGCGTCGGTCGCCTGAACGACATATTGTGGTAAAAATGTGACATTATGTGACATTCTGCGACAATTTTGGTATGGGAAACACATGAAGTGTCATTGTACGTCAAAGTGTTAAAAGATGTCAGAAGTCAACTGATCTCTTAACTTTAGTGACTTTGGCTTTGGCTGTCAATGAGAGTAGACGCGTAAATTGAAATTTCATTTTTGAGCGCAAGTTCTTAATTTGATATATAGCCTAATTCCTCGAGAATAGTAAAAAATAAAAAAAAAACAAAAGTGAGAACAAAATAAAATTAATCATAAGTACTTATCACGTATTTAATATATAAGTGCAAAAACAAAGGGCCGTTGAGCGCACACTCCAAGCATAAGTGTAATTGCTATTAATGGCATTAAAACCCAGTAATGGGCTCTACAAGTGACGGTAATAAGGGGAAGCTTGTGCCTCCCTACAAATTACTATCTGATCATGATAAAGAACTAATTAAGAAAAAGGTGGAAGAAAATTACGTCACATGGCAAGCGGCTTTGGATAAGGCAGTCCCGGTGAACACAAGGGTCACCAATACTAAACAAGTTTTAAATGGCGGCCAGCAAGACACTCAAGAGACGAAGCAGTCTCAGAATATAGAGGACAGTAGCTCACAGACAAACGTGAATGGCAGCATGGTAATGCAGCCCCCTTTGCAGACATCTTCCGACAAGGGAACACCAATAACAAGTGTTAATAATAACCCAAGTCTCCAACTAGCAGCAGACGGATTTATTAAAATTTAAAAAAAAAAAAAGCGACTCAGTACTGAGGACAGTATCTCAAATAAACCCAGCAAGCAGCAGACGATGAACTATAACAATAACAAGTTCGCCCCACTAGGAGACTTTTTTGTTACAGATTCATACCAAAATCCTGTTGGACGAAACAATATCGTCAATTAAAGCCAACCTTCGATATCTAGGATAATTGGCTCTATTGCAATTTTAATTGTTACCAATCTTAGGAAATTCATAAAATTTCCTGAAACATCTGCAGAATTTGAAGAAACAGGATCATTGTAGATCTCGGATTTTTTTCATTTAGGATATATGGACTGTACAGATATTGACATCATCGCCTACCCAAAAACATTATTTCTTCTTATTCCTTATTGCAAAGTGAATTGTCTTTAACAGCTGGGCTAATTGAAAGGGGAGTGTTCATATTCTCTTAAGGCAGATATACATTCAGGCCTCGACGCTTCCTCGTGGCGTTGTCAAAATTTCCAACATCGATTTCTAAATGAGGTAACACAAAACCAAGCGTAGTAGCTAGTCTCAAGGCCTAGCCGCAAGGCGCGATTTGCTCAATGTTGGAAATTCTTCTCTCTCAGGTCTACTTCTGTCAATAGATTTTTTTTTTAATTTTGTTCTGTCAAACGAGATATTTGGCAAATAAGAATCACTTGAAATTTATAATCAAAATTTTTGAAAACCGGTAATATATTATTTCTGCCTAGAATGTGGTGTCATCTCTTTCAATTCTCTGAGTCATGCCTTGAGGCGAGCTGTAAGGAAGCCTGAGAGAGGACAGGCCTGAGGCTTACTTGGATGTGTTTCTGCTTTTAATTTCTTTAAATTAGACTACCCACTAATTCTACTAAAATCTCTTAGTTGCTAAGTTTAAGAGGAGGTTAAGAAACTTTTATAGAGAATTGAAGGGTTAATTTTATTTATTGCAAAAAATGACTTCAGGCATTGGATATATGTAAATATGTATGTAGGTATATATAATAGAAGTTCCAGTTTGATTTGTACGTTGACGCACGGGGTGTCGCCACTGAAATTTTTTCAACTCCTATTTAAAATTTTCGAAACTAAAGCTTTCAAAATACTCCATAAGAGAAATAACGATGAAAGGCTAGCGGGAAATTTTTAGCAAAAAACTAGTTTAATTTTATGCATGAAGCATTGAATTCAGCAGTCAATAGGCCATCTGGTATCATACCGTATCATTGAAATTTTCCTCAAAGTTCCACTTTTATATATTCAAAGCTTCTATTTTGTTGGCAGAAAATTCTAGTACGATGGGAGACTCAACCCCTCTCTAACACCTACGTGGGTACGCCACTGGCAATAACCTCATAAAGTAAAACTTTAATAATTTTTCATTTAGTTTTCTCTTATAATCGAAAAACGAAAGATCCATTGCAAATTTTCTTATACATATGTCGACTGTAATTTCTCACTCTGAAGGGGAAATTTAAAAATCTGTATAATGAATATTGCAGCTTATCTATGAAAATATTATTTTAAAAAATATGTATGTATTTCATTTTGTCACAGTTGTACACTTTCTAGCCGTCTGAAAGAGATTCGATCATCACCTCTACATATACTTTCAACTGATTTTCTCTTTCGTTCTCTGCCTATACTTCGAAATGAGCATCTATGGAAATATTTCCAATGTTTTCAAAATTTAATCAGTTCTGAAAACAAGTTTTTCTACTGACACACACACACACTTAGGAAACATACATCAAATAAAAGCACATGTAAATACCGTTGTGGATATGTAAATGCGTATATCCATATTTGGAAACGAATTATTGAAAAATCAAGTTAGTACCGAAAATAAGTCCGGAAGGAATGGTATGTTCGAATGTTAAATCAATTGCCTTTTACCACCACACCACTAGCACTATTATTTTTATCACAGCAATAATTTTATTAAAAAATTTAAATTTAAATTAAAAATCTTTCAAAAGAAAACTTTATGTCACTCACCTACTTCAACTACCGTCAGCACAGGATTGATAAAATTAGGTTCAGTTTTTGCTATTTTTACCATAGTCCCGGTTCTGACCCATATTTCCCAAAAGTTTTGTAGGTCACAACACCCATTGAACAGATAGATTCTCAAAGTTGTGAATATTTTGTAGGAATTTTCCCCCGAATTTGCACTACTTAGTTAGCTTCAGTTGCTTCTCCGGCAACACATTATTACAACATTCGCAAAAGGCTCCAAAGAGTCTTTCGTCCCCTTCAGTTTTTATAGTTGGATAGACAGACGGTGATTGACATATTTTTAGCACTGAAGGCAATGCAGTGAACACAGTTCATGTCCTTATTGAAGCGTTTCGGTTCTTCGTCCTTAAGTAATGCTAGACTATGGCTATGTAAGTATATGTATTCACCGAAATATGAAAATCTCGTAAAAATTTTCCTTCATAGGTATACCATGAACTCCAACTCCCTTGTCTAGAGCTATTTTTAGTAAATTATATTTCTATTTCAAGAAAAATAAAACTGTGCTGTTCGCCGTATATATGTATATCCAAATCGCATAGAGTTATAGGACACGGAGATTTATTTGTTTAGTTCCGTTTAGGTCTGTACATATCTCGTCGATTATTCATAATAATTTTGAATTTAAAAATGGAATCGGTGGAAGGGATTTGGCCAAACTTAAAATTCATGACATGTAATGGGAATGGAAGAGTCTATACTTTAGGAATATATGTATACTGGAAAATCGAATATACAGGTTTGGCTAGCGCCACGGTACTCTACGTAATTTGAATTTGATACACGTTATACAATCTATATCTATGTATCTACGTAGTGTCTGCTTATACCTTCATTTTTCCCTATACGCGATATTGAAATGACATTCATCAATTTTGGAATTTCTTTATGTACATAAGCCAAATAATTCCGAGTTGGTGTAAAAACATCTAATCGAAATTTAATGAATTATGTAGAATATGGATTTATTCAAGGATGAGGCATTGCTTTTAAATAACATGGGCGAGAAACCGCCACCACCTGCAGCTGTAGAGATATTGAACCCTTTAACGACCTTGAATAAGTTTTTCGTACGTACAGATGTGTATTGGATCTTGTACACATCCGGGTACAAACATTATCTGTTCTTATTATTATGGTATTAGCAGAACATTGAGCATTTATTTTACATATTGAAACTGTAGAAACTTAAGATGTAAATCACAAGAGAAAAAGAATAATTAGATTTGGATCATCTTACAATGGTGAGCCTTAAAACGTTTGGTTATATATTTATATTCTCTATATTCAGAACAGAAAGCTACTAGTATAAGACTATATCTACATATACATGTGGAGAGATAGGCCCGACGGTGTCGAGCTCCGCGGAACGAAACCGACAAGGTGGAAAGGAAGAGGTAATCAATAATAGTGGATTATGTGTAAACCCCTCGAAGACGAAGCTGGTCCTTTTTACAAGAAGGAAGCGAGTACAATGTTTCATACCTCCAATGCTGGGTGGAGAGGGTCTTAGTTTCTCCAATGAAGCAAAGTGTTTGGGAATCATACTCGATTGTAAGCTAAGCTGGAAGGTGAATCTATAAGAACGCGTTAAGAAGGCCAGTGTGGCCTTCTACATGTGCCAGAAAATATTTGACAGAAATTGGGGATTAAAACTCGAAGTTCGGCCCATCCTTGCTACGGTTCCATTATCTGGTGGACGGTACTGACGAGGAAATGTAACCTGGATGTGCTCTCAAAAATCCAGAGGGCTGCTTGTGTGGGAATAACTGGGTGTCTGCGCACCACGCCACGGCAGCACTGGAGGTCATGCTTGACTTACTGTCGCTGGACCTCTAATGCAGAGGTGTAGTGACAATTAGTGCTGTCAGGCTTAGGGCGGGGGTTGGTGTATGGAGAGGAGTGTTGGACACTCCAATATACTCCAGAAGTTAGACTGTAGTTATTGCAAGAAAGAAGTAGACTACCAAGTACCAATCTGGACTTTTGGTGGTGGTATCAATGCAATTATGTCCACCAGGAGTGACTGGGATGGGAAACAGATTGTCGTAGCTTCCGATCTTTTTGTTTTTACGGATGGTTCCAAGACAAGTGCGGGCACAGGAGCTGGAGTGTACAACAGAGATCTACTGTGTCTTATATACTGCCTGACAAATGCAGTATACTGATAGCCAGGCAGCCAGCAAGGTGCTGGATGCTGTGCTGGTAAAATCAAAATTGGTGCAGTTCTGCAAGACTAGACTTGAGATATTGGCTAAAGGCATAAGGTGACACTATGCTGGGTACCTGGCCATAAGTATATCTCAGGCAACGAGATGACTGAAGGATCCCAATCGGAGTAATTAAAAAAGAAATCATCAGGGGCGTCTAACAAAAGCCAAGCCTCCGGTGGACCAGCAAGGATATCTGCCGTATAGCGAGGCAACACCAGGCATCTAGTAGGGGCGTTTACGGGTCATTGGGCCATAGGTGATCATGCTAGAGACGTGGGATAGCGGCGAGCGATTTCTGCAGGAGCTGTGAGGACTCGGAGCAGATCGAATCTGTCCAACACGTGCTTTGCGAATGCCCCGCAAAATAAATGTATATATATATAAAATGAACAAAAGAAGTAGGCTACTAAGTAGCTAGTCGGGGGGAGCTGCAAAACAAAGAATTTAGATATATCCTGAGTTTTCTGAGAGAAGTAGGATGGATCTAGGTAAAGAGCCTTGGAGATTCCCTAAGGGAAACAGGATTAATCTGGGCCGGCTTGAAAAGCTTATCCCATGGGGCCTAGGGGCACAATGGACCCGCTAGAGGTCTAAGTGATGCAGGCTTCTTGTCTTGTGGCACTGCTCATAACTAACCTAGCGTGACCTACAATTTTGAGTCTTAAAACGTTTGGTTATATATATTCTCTATACTCAGAACAGAAAGCTACTAGTATAAGACTATATCTACATATTACATGCAGATATTTCATTCCATGCTAAACCGAACAACTTTTTAATAACACCACCCCCTTGATTTAAATGAAATTTATAGGGATGATAAAGAATGAAATTTGTTTTTCCGCTTGATGCCTTACCCCCTTTACGAGGAGACACCTGCCACCTGGATATCAGATGTCAAAAGGGATGTGTGCAGATTGCTCTCATGGGGATGTTTGGAGGACTAGCTCTTCTCATTGCTCTTTGGCATATGGGCTGGACCTGGAAAACCCTCAGAGCTCTGTTTTGGACGTCGCTTCTCTGTGAGCTTTCCTATAAGGGAATCGTGGACTGAGGGAAGTGCCTTATCGAGGGAGCCGGAACGGGCATCTATTTCTCTGAACCTAACATTGGGATGGAGTACTCACTTGGAAGACACACCACTGTCTTCCAGGGTGAAGTCTTCGCCATCGCAATGGCAGCTATACTCAGGCAGTCTTGATGGCTCCCTTCAGTGGGTCCCTGGTTATATGGGGATCATACGGAATGAAATGGCTGACCTCTTAGCTAGAGCTAGCTCTGATTCTCCGTTCCTTGGACCGGAACCCGCCGTAGGCGTTCTCACCTCGAGTATCGAGTTTCTCATCAAAGCGGATGTCCATAGGTAGCATCAGCAGAGGTGGGAGGACCTGAGTACTTGTAGGTGCACAAAACTATTTCTCGATGGGCCGAACAAGAATATCTCTGATTTTCTTATGGGGCTCGGAAGGAAACAATGTAGAACTGTGGTTGGCATCATCACCGGCCACAGCTCACTTCACGCTTATCTAACAAGGATGGGAGTTGTCGACATCCCTGAGAATCTGTCCCGCCTAAAAGGAGAGCCTGAGACAGCTGAATACTTTTTGTGTGCGTGTCCGCCCTTCGCTTCGGAGTAGGCTGAACACTCTAGGGTCTGCCCTTTTATCAATAGATGAACTGAAAATCCTTCCTCACCAAGACCTTATAATAAGATAAGAAGGCTTTGGTTCAAGGAATCTAACAGATTAGCAAAATGGGCTATTCTGGCCTCCGTGCTTGGGATTGGATCTCCTGTCGCACTACCTTAAAAACAAATAAAAAAGCCAGTAGTATCCTGAGGTCTCCTCGGCCTAGACTAACTAACTGATAAATTGTATTTTATCCTTAGGTATATTATTACTATAAAAAAGAAAATTTATTTAAATTTTGCGCAAAAGTTATTATTTTACTTACTAGGTGTTTTTTTGTTGTTTTTTGACGAACATTTTTGTGTTAGGTTAGTATGGTTAGAGCCAGTGCCAAATTATAACTAAATTTTATATTAATGTGATTTATATTCCATTTATTTTATTTTTATTCCTTTTGGATGATTATGAGGCAGTAATTCCTTTTGGATGAATATGAGGCAGTGATGCCTATTGGATGAATACGAGGCAGTAATTCACTCCACGTGGAATTTGAATTTTGCCTAATTCTCTATATGTAAAAAAAAATAAACTCTCCTTCTTTTATTTTGTGTGCTATCGCTTGAACTTTTTCGCCGGAAGAGACATTTTCTCCTCTGTGTGACATCTCAATTTTTGGAGTGATCCCCTATTTTAATGTTGGACTTACATATGTGGCACATTTGTAGGGTTTAAGGTAATAATGATCCACATAGGTTGTTTAACTGGTATCGTCGAGTTAATTATTTCGTTCCTATTTTGATTTTCCTCATGGAGATCAGCAATTTGTTGTAAATTTTACGTATTTAAATTATTTAGTATTTATTCGAATTTGTTTTGATCGTAATTCATGCCTTTTACCATAATCGAGTGATTTATTTTATGTTTTTCATGTTTATTATTTTAATTATGTTTATTTAATTTATTATTTTCATTTTATTAATTATTCTCACTATAAGGAATCTGGTAGGATGGTTAAATAACGTCCATTTATTAAACAATTTGTTAAATATAGATACGGTTTTTCAGCTATTGGAACCTTGTAAAGGTAGATTACGAAAGTGCGCCTTGCAACTACACCAATTCTAATGATTGATGTCTCATATTAACGGCAATTCCCTTGAAACGACAAACAATATTACTGTGGTACCAAATAGAACGACATTTGTACTCATTATAGTACCTACTGACTTTTACCAAGTAGAGGCCTCTAGTGGAGTCTTCTGAAGCCGTGGACCTATCGATGTCCAAAAAATCGTCCATGTGTTAAGTTTAGATTTTCTGTTATCTAATTTTGAAACTCATTGCGGCTTAAGATTTCGACACTAATACTAAGGGAGGGTTTGGTGTTAATATTGGCCAAAAGTGTTCGATTTGGTATGGAATCGCTGTATGTACATAATATAGGAAATGATGGTGATAACGATCATGGGATTGAATGGAGTGTGCTGGCATAGAGATGAACATTCAATCATCATGGCTCTAACCTAGTTAGCGCGGGATATTTGTGACAAGAAGATTTCGGTATAGTTAAAAATTGTGGATCCTTAGAATAAGCAACTCTTCCTGGGTCCTTTCGATACTGCTTGAAAGCAGTGTGACAATTGGAGAAAGCCCTAAGATACCTCCAAAACCTTTTCCCCTTTTAAATCACACAATCACGCATAATGTCTGGATAACCAAAAGCGAAATCGATAAAAAATATCTTATCGCAAAAACGCCACAACCAAAACTGAACATAGATGTGGATAATAACATCCTAAATCTCCAATGCCGCTTTTACCTGTATCCAACAGAAAAATTATTCCAGTCGAATATGTATAAGAAATTTTAGGTAAGACTTTTCCATTCCAATTTAAGTCTAAGTTCAAATTCACCTTACGATGTTCAAATAAATAAAATAAATATAAAGTTATCGCTGGTAAATTCATTGCTCAGAGTTTTTCCTTATCCCTCACTTTGCGACATAGGTCTTCCATATAGCCTTCTCTGTGATTCTGTTATCAGTCCGTATCGGAAGCTCTGCTCTGATTAGCCTACTTACCTAGATATCCTGAGGATATTAGAAAAAGTGCACCGTCTTCGTGAAACCTCTTTGGTTGTTGTCATAGATATTGTTTGGGTTGGCGCCTGGAGGGAGGGATTTTTTTTATTGTCAGGATAGTATGTCATATAGGAGAGATGAAGCTATAAAAGTCGAAGAGGAACTAAGTTGGATGTAAAGCGTAGGACCATATGACATTTCGTTCGTACTTATGTGTGCAAGTTTGACTTTTGAAGTAGTTTTTCGCATATATTTCTAGAACGTTCGTTGGACAGAATAAAATGATTATAACCAATTTTATAGGATTTCATATTGTAAGGAACTTTTCAGTACATTAAAAACATCTAGAAATTGGTGCTTTCACATATACATATATACTATATATACAAAAGATTCCAAAATTTTTATATGCCAACACCAAGAAGAGGTTGCCCGACTTAGTCTATTTTTGAAATTTTATTTACTATATTTATGAAAATACTGCTTATAAAATATCAGCTCAGTACGTTGACGCGTTCTCAGGCAGTGTCCAAATGTGTAGTGAAAAACTAAATTTTTGTATGGCAATCCTATGAAGGAGTTACCCGATTTGTACCATTTTCGAACTAAATTTTACTTTTTTTTTAATACCATTTGCAAAAATTTAACTCTCTTAGTACACGCGTTCTAGAGTTTTCGTGCGGAAGGGCGGATGGAAGGGCGGGCAAAAATCAAAATAATCATCTAGGGTATAAAAAGATTATTAGTTGATATATAGATTCACAGTACTTCTTGATATATCCAGAGTATTAGAAAAGCATGTTACATCGATTTTTCTTTACCTTCACTACAAAACCTCTCACTATTTGGAAGAAATGAAAACAATTACATTGGCACCAACTTATCTTTATTTTCTCAAGAATCAAGAAACATGGTACACAATACATTTACATAAAACTAATTACACACCTGAACATATACGGTGTACAGAAGACCGTTCACTTTTACATATTCCCAAAGTGAACAAAAATTAAGAAAACGAGTAGTGAGTTGGTACTTATATGCAATTTTAGAAATTTATATTTAAAATAAATAAAGCAAAACGTAAGTAACACTTATCTACTAATATCCAGGCGATCCAAGTCCACAAAAAAATCTAAGTCCACACAAAAATCCAAGTCTACAAAAAAATCTACATTGCTATTCCCTCGACGAAATCGCAAAAAACAAGAATATAAACATCGAAATAAGATAACTTAACTATATCAGGTAAAGTTGCCCGTTCTTAGAACGGAATTGTCTCTTAAGTTTGTAAATATTTTTATATTTTAAAAAAAAAAAATTTATTTATTTTAATATTTTTTATTCTCTTCTATTTTTTTATTTTTCATTAATTTTTTAATGTTTTACTTTTTTTTAATGTTTTTATTTACCTTTTTTTTATTATTTTATTATTTTTTTATTTTTTAACTATATTTTTATTAAAAAAAAAGCATGCTTCAAGTCTTACACATGCCATATTCCTTTTCACTCTCCATCCATATCCATTAAATCATAAATCGATGGGAAGACTTTTTTCAACACTTTAAAGGACCAAAAATACCTTGGAGAAAGCTTTGTGGTAAAGTATTTCGCCGCGTCTGACAAAACATAATTCCATAGCATTTTATTAGGAAAATAAATGACGTCTCTTCTACGTAAATCGCAAACGTTTTTACTCTCTATCCACAGCTTTACTCTCACCCGATACCCAAATATCCAACATAGACTGGGACTGGCACCAGCAACTTTCGGTAGTTATATAGATTCCATTGACGCTGATCATTCGAGATGGTAGTTGTAAGAATAATTGAGGAGCGTTTTTTCAAAACTCGATAATTGAAAATTGAAAATTTTTCAGGAGGAGGTTTTTTATGCTTTAACGGGAAATAAATGAATATTTTGAAAGAAACACATTTTTATTCATACAACTAGGTCACCGGCTACATACAAACAGAAAAACAACCAAAATTATCCATAATAACTAATAAAAAAATACTGATGAATTTCAAGTGATTTCATTAAAACTCGATAATTACAGTTTTTATCGAGTTGTGCTAAAACCAACTTAAAAAAATGCTTTAAATGAAAACTTCATCTTCTTCATATATTCTTCGAGAACTTTCATCAGAATCTTCTTTTTCATTCGCCTTAAATATAGCGTCATAAAATTGTCTGGCTTCATCGGGAATAGCAAAAAATTTAATAAGTTTCTCTACATCCTGCTTCTTTTTCACAGATACCATGTTTTGAATTGGTATTTCTTGTAAAGTACGCATAGATTCTTCGAGGTCTTTATCTTTTTTGAAAGGGCACACGTCAAAAGGGGTTCCGGAGTAGGTGCAACTTATATCAGTTGTAACTTTGGAGTCGTCTTTCCTGTAACCACTCACTCTTGTTTCGCTAATTTTGAAGGGCATTTTGGTTTTTAAAATCATTTTCGAAACACTTTTATAATCACTTAATTTCCAATCACTGTTTAGTTTCCTGACCGTACCGAACTTAGCCAAAATTGTTAAATAGTCTGTAGGACTTAGAATTTTCTCTCTCTTCCTGTATTCTTTTTCTACCCTTCCAAAAATACGATCAGGTGGCATATAGCTGTAACCTCTTATGGGAAAGAAGTGTTGAATATGTGTAAATATTACACTTCGTTTTAAAAAATGATTCAGAGCAGTCATCAGTATGGTGTTTTTATTTTGCGATGCACATGAATCTGAGAATAACCTCCATGTAGTTGGTATGTCCTCTTTTGACTTAACAATCAGAGTCAACTCCAACTGCTCAAGAAAATTGAGTAATGCTGAAGCTATTTGATTGGCTCCACGTTGTCCTTCTGTCTCAAGCCAAGTGTAAAAATAGACATTGTCCTTAGTTTGTTTCTCCTCGTGAATAACAATACCAAGATTCTAATACCAAACTTGACGGGAATAAAAAATGTCGCCTACTGACAGCTTGGGCAACGGCTGATTTTGTTGCATATCAGTGTGTGCTTACATTCATTTTTAAATTCATGTTTTATTAATGAACGTTGCATTGTCTTTCTATTCTTAACAGCAATATTCGCCGCCGTCTTACGCAATTTTCTTCCCTTAGCTACTGTATTAACTGGAGTATTATATCCCTGACTTTTTTCCATAATTGCCACAAAATTAACGTGACTTCACAATTTGGAATGACAATTAATACTGCAGTTTCTATTATTCATTTCAAGCACAAATGCAACACAAAGGAATAAAGGCTAACGGTAGAATGGCCAGCAGCTAACGGTAGAATGGCCAGCAGAGAAATACATTTATGACGGCTTAAGTAGCCTGAGTTAAGGCTGAGCTGGACTCGTCTAACTGTTAGAGTGAATTTATCGCTATTTGTTTGACTTTTGATGTAATTATCGAGTTTTGATATAACTTTTGTGTAATTATCGGCTTTTGAAATACCACGAAAATTTATGATCCCTATAACTTTGAAAAAATCGAGTTTTGAAAAAGACCAATGGAATAGGTGAATAGAGATCTGAATTCTGAAAAATTTGATGTCAATATCTCATTTTCGCTAAAAAGGGAGTTATCGAGTTTTGAAAAAACGCTCCTCAATTGTTGTGAATCATTCCGCAGAAAATCTGTGAACATTTTATCTTGATTTCTGTTCACAAATAAATACTATAGGGTGGCCATGTAACTTATTTGGTAGGTATGAGATATTATTTAAGCAATTACCTTAGCAAGAAATTTCATGGCAACGAACATGGATAGATTTGAAATCCCTAGAAACACATTCCACACACACACCTAAAAGCTAAACAAAAGTTGAATGGGGAAACTATGCTTCCTACTGCTACTGAAGAAAAAAAGTTCGTTAAATGATCCTGCTAACTAGCGAAATGGGAATTTGCCATAAAAATTTGGATCTTCAGTTTCATATGTTATTCAGATTGTGTTTAATTTTTTTTACATGTACAAGCAAGCATGATAATGATAATTTATATTGAGGTCATCAATGTCTGTAAAAAATAAAGTCAGAGGAATATACCGGCAAATCATTAGAAAATTCTGCGTATATTTTAGTAGAAAAAAATCGGTGAAGGGCGAGTCGGACTCGCGCAATGAGCGTGTTCTGTTCTGTACCAGAACTTTATCAACGAACAATCCAACTAGGCTTATGATAACTAAATAATATTCAAACAGACGGACGCAAGAGTGATTGTGTAGAGTTCGACTTAGTAGTAAGAGTTGTCTTATAACAAAAATATTTTTTCATGCGACTATGAAAATGACGAAAAAAGTTGCAGTTTTCCTGTTTTCTATTACTCAATGACTACTAACTCTGATAATATAACAATTTTAGTTAAATAAAGCCAGAAGATAAAAGGAAAGGTTTTTCGCACATTTTGGAATATGTCTTTATAACCAAGTCACCAAAAATTTTAAAAAATTTTTAGAATTTATTTAGAATCCTTGAAAAATACAAAAAAATTGATTTTCAGATGGCGCCCCGCAGCACAAAAAAACATATTTCATAATCCTTGATCGTCGAAATATGTGCGCATCACAAACATCTAACATTCTATCTAATTTCAAGTTCCTAACGTCACGTTTCGAGAAAACTTCTGTTATAGACAGGCGGACGCATGCAAAAGCGAACTTATAAGGGTTCCTTTTTTTCAGGTATAGCCCAAATAATACAGAACAGGTTTTGTGTTCCACAGAATATGAGAACGTGTTTTCTGGCTACACGAATTGATATCAAGATACATATTCTGTCTATATGCTTTTCATAAGAATCATGTCCGCCCTACCGAGATATCTTCGGACATCGACGTGGCGTCGGTCAAAAATGATCGTGTGATAATTGGTGGAAATGGTGCGTATCCGACAGACCATATTCAAAACGAATTCAAAACGATATTAAATAGATATGAATTCGGATCGTTTTCAAAGGGATATAAAATTGAAATAAGCATAAAATGAGAAATATGTAGGGAAAGGTGCTGTACCTTGGTACCAATTTTGAAATAGTCTTTTTTTTTTTTAACTAATGGAACAAATCTTAATTATAGATTGCCTAATCTATATCCTTTCTAATAATAGTCGAATATTTAGTTAAAAATTTATATTTCAGGATATATTAAAGGAAATATGAGGGTTCTTCTTTCGGTTTAAGGTACACCATGCATTTGCATCATGGACATTTGTAATTTACTAAGAAGAAATGATGGTACATATATCAACAGATTCAAATTAAATAAAACTTAAAAATAACAATATTCTCAAAGCAGGGTTTCTATGCAAAAAATTGCTATAGTTATACAAATTTAATTTAATATTTATAGGCCGGACATGTCCGTGATACAAATGTTTAAGTGTCCAAGCTACATAACCCTTGCAAGAAAAAAAAAACAAAGCCGCCTATTAAATATTTTAAGGCGCACAATTCACCACATATTGCACGATTTATAATAGTAAATATAAACAAGTTTTACCTTAGCTAGAGTCCAAAGATATAGGAAGAATAAAACTTCAACACTTTCAATTTTTATCACTGGAAAATATCTGCTTTTTGCACGACTTTTCTTTAAAGCGCAATAACTGCTCATTTGTCCGACAAACTAATTCCCAGAATAGCTTAAGTTTCATCTGTTGATTAGTAAAATCGGATAAAAGTGCGTTTATGTAGGTGGTACCTACAATCCGTGTGGAAAATTAAATAACCAAGATAAACACAAGGTACAGCATCTTCACTATACTTTACTGGTTTAAATAAAATAAAAAATTATTCAATACAAAAAAAAAGACATTTACACAAAAAAAAATTATGACCTATAAAATGAAATTTAACGCAATAAAGAAATTCAAGTATATTACAAAAACCTAAACAAAATTCGTAAAAACGTATCATTTTTATGTCCGAAGGTACGCAAACCCGAAGTTGCTGTACCAAGGCGATATTTGCCTGACGGCGTCGCCCTGTGATATATAATATAGATACCTAGATGGGTTGGCGGTCGGGGTGGGGTGGTTAGAGATGCATAATATCTAAGATATTATCTGACTCGATCACGTAATTCCGTATTCTAGGGTTGCACTCTGTGTCCGTATGTATGCGTGTGTGTGTGTGTGTATATACTTTCATTTGTGTGGTATGGGAGAGTATACCTCTCTACGCCGACGGGTTCTCAGGCAGTGCCCAAATATATAGTCAAAAACGAAATACTTGTATGGCAACCCTACGAAGGAGTTGCCCGATTGGTGCCATTTTCGAATTGTATTTGCAATTTTTATGAAAACGCCGTGTACAAAATATGAGCTGTTCACCTCGACGCCTTCTCAGGCAGGTACCAAGTATATAGTGAAAAACAAAAGTTTTGTATGGCAACACCAAAAAGGCTTAACCCGATTTAATCAATTTTTGAAATTTTATTTACTATTGCTATGAAAACACCACGTACCAAATTTTTGGTATGGCAACGCTACGAAGGAGTTGCCCGATTGATCCCATTTTTGAACTTAATTTACATTTTTTTTTCAAAAAAGGCCCGTGTACGTTGACGCGTGAGGCAGTGTTCAAAAATATAGTGAAACCCAAAGTTTTGTTTAGCAACACCAAAAATGGATCACCAGATTTTGTCCATTTTTAAAGTTGTATTTGCAATTTTCATGAAAACGACGCGTTCTTAGACAGTTTCCAAATATTTAGTGAAAACCCAAAGAAGGGGTTGCCCGATGCAGACCATTTTTGTAATTCTATTTACTATTGCTACGTAAACACCGCGTACTAAAATTTCACCTCTCTACTTGTAATCGTTGTCTGGCAGTGTCCAAATATATACTCAAAAACGAAATATTTGTATGGCAACCCTACGAAGGAGTTGCCCGATTGGTGCTATTTTAGAACTGTATTCGCAATTTTTATGACAACGCCCTTTACAAAATTTCAGCTTTCCATGTCGGCGCGTTCTCAGGTAGTTTTTTAGATCTCGACACAGCGCTATCTATCGTGTGCAAAACTATCCTATCTTTCAAGCTGGAACCAACCAAACACATTCACAAAATTTCATTGAAATCTGTTGGTTTCGGAGATTAGCGTGTGCGAGCACAGTGACACGTGATTTTTATATATTAAGTTTTACATCCAGTGGAATAATTTTACCGAAAGTACCTATATCAAGTAGACCGATCTACAGCCGATCGTCTGTGTTCAAAAAGTATCTTTTCAAAACATGTTCCATTTTGTTATCTTGGAGAACCCTAAAAAGGTTTAATTCTGATGATGGACATGCGTCCTATTAGAATTAACGTTATACATAGAATTCCGCTTCTTTATAAATCTTTAAAAGAAGCATTCGCAAAATGAATTTGTAAACGTGAACATCCAACAATTATTCCATCAACGTTATGTTATTGTGAGATTGCTATCACCAGCTTATTTGAATTGCATTTGCTTTAGAAAAACAAAATTAAGAATGGTTTTAAGAAAGGTGGAATTTATCCATTTTACCGGATGACAGCAATATTCCTTCCCATTCCTCGGGAACAAAATATCTCCACTAAATTTTGCCAACAACAAAACATGCTACAAGTAATAAATCCAACTCAAAATTTTAACGACAGCGATATCTTTCCCGTAATATTCGGGAAAGTTCTTCTGGTTCACAGAAAACGCGCTAAAGAAATCCCAAAGTAAAATATTTAAACCACGTTTTCGAAAAAAAAAAATTGTAGAAACCTGCAAATAAAAATGAGGCCAACGATACATCTGTCCATAAGACATCCTCTTAGAGAGTGCTGAAAAGACTTCTGATATATCAAAAAACCAAGAATCTCAAGCTTGTAATGAAAAGCAAAAAAGAATAAATCGAAAGGATTATAAATGGCAAATGAAACCATAAAAATACTGAAGAAAATCTACTTGCTTGACCATCATATACAAAATCCTGCAGATCAAGCTGGACCACCTTATCAAGATGAAGATCATTCTCAAGACGATACGGAGTATTGGTTACATTTGCCAGGTGAAGTATACTGATGGTGTTAGAAAATGTAAATAGTACGCGTAGATAGATAGAATGCATGACATATGCAATATTAATATTGGTGTCACTAGACCTGTGTCCAGAAGAAATCATCTCTATTCGTATGCAACCAGTGCACACCAATTTTTTTCATTTGTTTTTCACCTATTAACAGTATCTGATTTTCTTGTTTGTATGAAATATATACTTTTAAGAGAAAATACCTTTTTTATTTTGTATCAAGATACTCCCACAATCTCTACCCTACGAAATAAATTCAAAACTATTTCTTAAGGATCAAAATTATTTTTTAGGGATGTAAGGCGCAATGTCTGTTTCCACATACTAAATAAAAACAATAATCTCTCAGGGATCTCTAAAAGGATTAACTAATCAAAAAATAACACATTCAATGTAGTCAATTAATTCTTTTCTTAACCTGACAAATGGAATGTCAACCATTCTCCTGCGTGATCACCCCAATATCAAAATATAGGTAATTTTGAAGAGCAAAACAACTTATTTCCAAGCTGTGTGCTATCATAATCGTGTCGATATTCGATAAAAATAATTTAAAAAAATGTATTTAAAAAACAAAAACATTTGACACTCCTCACCTCTTTTTTATCTTGTTCTATCTGGGCCAATTCTTCGCCCTTTTTTCGTTTCCACAATCGCGTACTATCTTCAGCATTTTTACGTTCCACCAATCTTTTTTTCTCATCACACCAAAGTAACGGATGTGGATACTGATCAAAACAGTACGTTCCCATACCTTACAGGTGAATCATTTTCAAAAGCACCATCTCAGTACACGCATAGTTGAAGCGAATTTCACATTTGAATCGGCTTTTAACTTCAAACTCATCTCTAAAGTATACTCGACAAAGAGGTGTACCCTAACACAGTAACTTTTCGCACTAAATTCTGATTAGGATCTAGTCTGAGCGGAAGTTTAGGTTAACTGTTATTCTTTTTTTGTTTTTTTCCCTGGCTTAAAACTCTTTTCCAATCCCAAACGAATACCGACACACAACGCTTTGTTGGAAAATCCAAAACTAACGAGAAAAATTTCAGTTTCGCAATCATAAACCAGAGCAATGGAATGGAAATCAAAATTTGCTCCTCGAGTGGATAGGTCGGTGCCAAGCACGAAATTTGCACACACGAAAGGCAGAGGTACATAGATAGATTCCTTTGGCATTATATATAGAGACAATCAAAACACATACACATATCCTTCCAGGATAAGTAATAGAAGACTTCCTTCCTGTTTGTATAACGTCTTCTGACTGTTTATACAAAAGGAATAAAATATGTGCAGAAAAAATTCTAGAGATTTTGTTGATAAAAACTTTTCTAGCTGTTTGTATAATTGGGAGGTAAATGAAGGAGCAGAAGCCGCATTGGATAGTGCTACTATAGGCGAGTAAGCATGGTAAGTAAAAGCTGGACACGCACCTGTCCTCAATTAGATTTTGTAGTTTGCACTTTATATTTGCCTGCCTTACTTCAAACAGGTGTACGCATCACAGCCGTAAATTAGGGCTCCAGTTCAATCGATTTTAGGCTTTACGGTGTGCTGAAAGTCACAAGGTTATGCGATTGTTGTTTCTTGATTGACACGTTTGATAAGTATACGGAAAAATGAAAGGAATGTATGTAGAATGAATTGCATGGCTTTTGAATGTTACGAAAGTGAAAATAGGTTAGGAAAGATTGACTTCTTTCTATAAGGTAACGAAACGAATTTAATGTAAATATTCTGCGCAAGGACTCGAAATAGACATAAACAAGGACATAAATTTGCTGCAAGGAGTTTGTTAAGGTAAGAAATTAAAAATTGACTAAAAACAAGTTTTTTACTCAAAACTAAACTTGGCACGCAACGATTAAATATTTTATTTTCTCCCACATATTATTTTTTGCTGGTAGAGAGTAGGTACATTCTCTTCTTAGGTCATTCGGCTCCTCTCTTTAATATTAATTAATTTTTTTCACTCAACTCAGCAAATCACTAGAAAATTCCTGGTTAAGTGTTATTAAAGTGGGTGTCACATCAGGAGCGGCGCGGCACAGTACGACATTTTGCGTTTGCCGCTGCCGATCGCTCTTGCAAAATTAAATCTATAAGCCAAAAATACAATTTTTTTTAAGGCTTAAATACAATTGCGACGATACAGCGGCCGACGGATTCCTATACAATATACGCTCCATAATACGTTCCTAGAGAAAATTGTTCCTTGCAATAGTCGTCGCCCGTTGATGCCGACGGCAACTGCAGATTCCTATGTAATACACGCTCCATAAAACGTTCATGGAGAAAATTGTTCCTATTACTATTACACTTATCGTCGGCCGTCGCAATTGTTAAACACAAGCCTTTATTCATTCGCAATTACAATGCATCCCGTCAAATTGGGCTTTTGGCACTAAGTATTTGTGGAATGCATCCTCACCACTTTTCTCTTCATTTCTTTAACCAGAGCTACTAATAAAAGAACTTGAATACATATGGAAAAAATCAGCCGCTCTCGGTGTGAACGCTCTATTTTGCCGTGTGGCAACGCGCCGCGCCGCGCCGCTCCCGGTGTGACCACGTCTTAACTTGGACATCCCTTATAGGGAACAAAGTAGGAAACCAATTTTTTTTTCACTGTGGTTCGATTTTGGTTCAAGCTGACCTTACAGTTAGGATTTCGTTTTGGTTCGGTTTTGGTTCAAAAACGTTTTAAATAAATACTAAGGAAATTCGATAATAAATTCATAAGAAAGCAAGACAAAAAAAAATTATGTCGTCTTCTTTACGTGGTTAAATTAAATACAAAAAAATTGTATTCTCGGATCTAAATACAAACAAGTAATCATTCATTATTTTTTCCCACGGGCTTAATCAATTTTCCTATGAATTTAGAATGTGATGAATGTGAAGTCCCAAGATATATAGAATACAAGGTATTCCCATTACGAACCATGTTCCGCCATTAATGATGAAATATTGTGAGAATGTATAGGAAAGTACGGTACAGAGAGCACAATACTCTCTCTCCTCTCTCTGTCTTTCCTATAAAAATGTATATACATTAGTCACAGAATTACGTCACAAGCTACCAGCTGCAATCTGCCAAAATTTTGGCACATTTTGGAATATCTTGTCTTCTATACAGGGTGTCCCGTATTTGGTCTGGCAACCGAAGGCTACGGATAGGTCATGCTTAAACAAAAAAAAATTGTACGGGTGGGGGAGGAAATCCTAACGGTTTACGAGATAACGGGACTTTAAGATATGTGGTTATGTTCTTATATGTAGATCACCATGTAACTTCTGAACGTTACACCCTATGATGATGATTTAAACTTTTGTAGATAGATAATCGTTGGGCCTTTCTAATGGTCTACAAATTTTTTTCCTCACCCTTTCCGTTTTGAAGTTCAACAAAATTGAAATTTCGGAATTCTTACTCGTTTTTTTTTATTCAACTTCAAAAACACGTCATCAATATCAATTTTTCATATTGAATTTAAAGAACCCAAAAAGCTTTGCTTTAAAATGACCTATCACACTCTGTACCCAAAATGTAACCCTTTCTGCATTTTTTTGCACTTTCTCTTAAGCATTTCCAGCGAAAATGGCTGAAAAAGCTCAATAAGTGCCAGAAAGTAGGCAATTATCTTTTGGAAATGACCTTTTTCAGCCATTTTCACTGGAGATGATTAAGAAAAAGTGCAAAAAAATGCAGAAAGGGTTACATTTTCGGTACAGAGTGTAAAAGGTCATTTTAAAGCAAAGCTTTTGTGTTCTTTAAATTCAATATGAAAAATTGATATTGTGTTTTTTGATAAAAATAGTAGTTAAATAAAAAAAAAAAACGAGTAAAAATTTCAAAATTTTAATTTGCTGAGCCATTACTTCAAAACGGAATGAGTGAGGGAAAAAACTTATAGACCATTGGAAATTTCAAACGTTTATATATCTAACAAAATTTAAATCATCATCATAGGGTATAACGTTCAGAAGCTACAGGGTGATCTATAAAAACATACCCAAATATCTTAAAGTCTCGTTATCTCGGAAACCTCTCCCCACCCATACAATTTTTGTTTGTCTAAGCATGACCTATCCGTTGCCTTTGAGTGCCAGACCACATATGGGACACCCTTTATACCTTGGTGAAGTCCAATCTGTCAGCGGAGGGTATGAGATGAGTCCAAAAAATACACCCCGTCACTACCACGCACCATAAAAAAAAATATCGTATAAAAAAAACCCGCTGAAAACACGAATCGTATCCTGAAGGGACACCTTACATCACTTACCTTTTGAGATTGTAGTGAAGATCCAATGGTAGTGATGCTCACCTTGTTATGCCCCACCCTCACTTGGCATCAGTGGACACTTGAATCTGATGCCACTTGAACCTGAAAGTTAGAGGAGTAGTGGACCTTATCAACCTTCACCATTTTGCTAAGAGGGCTCCGGGAGAGAGAAAAGAAAAAAATTCCATCGTACCATTACGTTAAACAATTTTTATTTATTCTAAACAGTCCCTTGTTTCGCATATAGCAGTTTCTTTTAAAGAGACTATTACGACCATTGACGTAACTAGGTAGGGGCCAGGCTGCCCCCCCCCCTCCATCATAATGCGGACTACCCTTCCCCCACAAAGAAATTATGAAAATTCTCAAAAACATTTCCTAATTCGTTCAATATTAGACCTAATTAAATTGAATCCATTCCGATCGGAATCAAAAAGGCCTTAACGCGTTCTTTTCTTCAAGAAAACCTATTAAAATATTTTTAAAAATTTTAAAAAGTATTCTCTCTGATTCCACTGAATTTTAACAAAGGCGTGATCCGTAAGAGAAATCATACATAACTATTTATTTATTTTTGCGGAAATTTTTATTGAAAACCTTTAGACCGGGAAATGATGACAGAAAGGTCCAGGTCATTTGTTACAAAAATGGCGACCCTTACAGGGTCGAATTAGGTGATTTAAGAAACTAAAATCATAATTTTAGGACTGGCCGGCGTGGTGTAATTACAGGCTAATTAATTAATTTTTTTGGAAAAATTAGACCGGGAAATGATGACAGAAAAGTCCAGGTCATTTGTTACAAAAATGGCGACCCTTACAGGGTCGAATTAGGTGATTTAAGAAACTAAAATCATAATTTTAGGACTGGCCGGCGTGGTGTAATTACAGGCTAATTAATTAATTTTTTTGGAAAAATTAGACCGGGAAATGATGACAGAAAAGTCCAGGTCATTTGTTACAAAAATGGCGACCCTTACAGGGTCGAATTAGGTGATTTAAGAAACTAAAATCATAATTTTAGGACTGGCCGGCGTGGTGTAATTACAGGCTAATTAATTAATTTTTTTGGAAAAATTAGACCGGGAAATGATGACAGAAAAGTCCAGGTCATTTGTTACAAAAATGGCGACCCTTACAGGGTCGAATTAGGTGATTTAAGAAACTAAAATCATAATTTTAGGACTGGCCGGCGTGGTGTAATTACAGGCTAATTAATTAATTTTTTTGGAAAAATTACGGTATTTAAACGATTTGTTACACAAAACTCTTACATTTTTTTGTAGTCCATAGCTTAATGCCATTCACGAAAATCACAATCTTAGATCATATAACAAAAAGAATAGGCTATGACGAAGAAAAACTTAAGCATTTTGTTTCATGTAGTAGAACCGCATCGATGTATTCGTTTTAGACATGGAAGTAATAAACTACGATATTTTCACACCGGGCACATAATTTAGTGGTTAAAACTTTATTAAATTCAATAGAAGAGATCCCATTATATCACAAAACTTTTAAATTAATTTTTAAATTTATAATTTTGTAATACTTTTATAACTTTTTAAATTTTTAAGAATTTCCCTAATGCCCCGTTTATGCTCTGATAATAGTTTATACGCTGCAAAGCGTAGATTTTTTTAATTATGCAAAACGATTTATACAAGTATTGACAAACTATAACACAGAGCCGGATCTACGAAATTTTTGAGGAAGGGGGGGAAGGGGGGGGGGGGGTCAAAGACGTTAATTTCCGCCCCCTCTAACAACAATTTTTTTTTTGGCAAATTATATTACTATGCAGCATATATGACAGAAAACTTATTATATAATATACATAACCTGTAACTAAAACAAGAAAAACAATTTAATTTTAAAACAATACTTGTTAAATAAAAAGAATTCGAAATTAAGATCCATTAAAGATATTAATTGTCGTTTGAACCTCAAACTATTTTAAAATAAGAGGAAAGTTAGAAATCGTATCATTGCAAATACAGTTTATTTTATTAACACAAAGAATACAAATTAAAAGTTTTATTATGTTTGAAATTATGCGACGTGCCGAAACCTGCAGAACGTAGCTATAGCGCCTGCTCTACCTTCCATGTTCACGTCGGGTCTCGTCTTGTGCAGAGTTGCCATTTTAGCCGCTATTTAGCCCGCAAAAATTTGTAAAGAATTTCTAACTGCTTTTTACACCCTAGCTAGATGTATACTAAATTTGTCATTCCGTTTGTAACGCATAGAAATAATAATAGTAGAACACAATGGATTGGACACCCAAGTTGTTTTGATTTTTGTATCATAGTCTAATTGTTCGTCCGCATGATAACTCGAGAATGCATTCATTTAGGGCCGGTTTCACAGTTCAAGTTTAAACTTAAGATGTGGTTTAAACTCAGTTTATATCTTCAACAGAGTTTCACTGTGGTAACTTAAACCTCGTTTAAACTTAGTTTAAACCACCAAATTTCACACTTTCAGGACACAAACCTACATATAGTAAATTTTATTTCCTGCAGGCTTGCTGGTATCTAACTTTTGCTGAGTACTGACTCATCTAAAAAAACAAAAACACAAAAATTTATTTGAATTATGCATGTATGTGTATAGGATTTTCACAGAATTTTAGTTGGGGTGACCATTTTTAATATTGTTACGTGCAACAGAAAGAGACAACTGGTGACATCTATTGGAAATGGAGAGTAAGCAACTTCAGGTTCGGAGAATCGATGATGGAATCTTCTGGAAGATCCAGGAATAGAATAGTCAAGACGATTCTGGAATAGAACACTCAAGAAAAAACTGGAGAGTTTCTAGGGTATAAATATAACAGTTGTCACCGCCAAGAAAAGAGTCGTGCCTTAGACATTGCGAATGTGTTTGGATTAAGATAATTGAAAGTACAGTATTAGCGATAATTAAAGTTGAGTTAATAAATTGAAGGTTTGTGAATTTTATAAGTGTAAAGTAAAATAAAGAACTTGTATATTAAAAATTTATATTGTATTTTAAATAACGAACCAAAAGCCACGCTCGCAACAATATGTTTAAATATTTTAAAAAAAATAATTGTTATTTTAAACTAGAGGTGAAAACCGAAAAAAAACTATGCTTAGTTTGGTTTATAAATTATGTTTCTTATAAGCGAGATTCGCTGTTGGTTTTAGGGCTTGAAAGACTTTAGTGCCCTGAAAATATGCAAACTCTTAGAAGTTTTTGAATAATGAAGGCTTACATTAAATCGAACGAAGTCTGATGAGCTTTAGTTGCTGTCAACTAAAAAAGAAGAGATAATTGTTCTAAGAACAATATTGGCGGTAGATAGGCTATATAAAACCCGGTGAATATAACCACCCATCTGTTTTTAAATTATGCAAATTAGATCGGTTAAGTGCTTTTCCGCATATATTTCTGGAACAGTTGGTCGGGCCGTAGGTTTTTACATTCCGAAAAACTCCTCAGTACATTACAAATGTCTGGAGCTGAATTTTTCCCAAAATGCGTGAAATATCTTTAATTCTAACAATTTTGTTATGGAAACTCTACCAAGAAGCTGCTCGATTTCATCTATTTTCGAAAGAACATCTACAGTTATTATTAAAACGCTGTGTACAAAACTTCAGCTCGCTATATCACGCTTCTTAATCAGTGTTCAAATATATAGTGAGAGACGAAATTTTTTATAACGACTGCTACAATTTGGCATGCAATATCTGCACAATACCTATAAGATTTTATTTTACAAATAACATTTCAAACGGAGGATTTATTTAAAGCACAGCAAAGTCAATCAAATTAATTTGGTAGGACAATTGATAAATTAGTACATTTACATGCCGGTTTGAAACTGAGGATAGATTTGCATCTATTTTTAATTTCTTGTAACTGCCGTGCGCCAACCAGAACTCTACCCTTGGCTTCTTTCACTGCCTCTTTCGTGACCATACTATCCATTCATCCTTTCTTCCATTCATTGCTCTCAGCCATCTACTCTATCCTTTTAGTAATCTCCCTATTCTTCTAGTCATTCCTTTCATTCATTCATACCAACAAACCATCTGAAATTCACATATTTCCATCCCACCTATCTACCCTACCCGTTGTTCCTTCTCCTCGTATAATTTTATCGATCCATCGATATCCGTCTATTCCGTTTAATCCATCCCAGCGAATCCACCTAGTAATATTATCTGTTCATTCATCCCAGATATCGATCCCATCCAGGCTTCCATGTATCCCATCTATCTAACCATCTCACACATCTAATCAGTATCAAACCATTAATTCATGTAGCCGGTAATCCTATAAGGCCAGTTGACGCTTTTGCTGATCAATTAGCACTAGTGGTATCAGCATGAAAACCTACACACCCTAAAATTACGGACGACGCGCTCAATCTAATCTCGCGAGCTATACTCTTCTTTCCAGTATAAATCTGGCCTTCTTAAGGAGCAAGTCCTGGCATCACACGCCCACCAAAGCCTGAGGCCATATTTTACAGGTTTCGTTGGCATATATTGGGTGATTGCTCATCTATTGTAACCCTATCTGTTGCCAGTGAGAAGATAAATTCCATTCACAAGAATAAATAAATCTGAAATTGCTGCTGCTTTATTCGTTTATAAACATTTTTCGCGACACTTGTGTTATCGAATTTTATATAAATCTGAAAATAGGTTTGAATCGATTCTTTCAAATGTAAGCGCGATATATCGGATACAAATCTGACTTCCAAAACTCTGTCTGTCTGTTCGTTATTGGAATGTTGTTTCTAGATACGCGTCGAACTCTTCTGAGGTTAAATTTTTCCATGTCTTAGACGGTTTATTTGGATTACGAGCATTTTCAATTGCAAAAACACATCGCACTTTTCTATTCATTTCGCGTATACAATAAATCACTAAAAATGCATTTGAAACTGTCTCGAATAATTAAACATTCTATGTTGACAAATTTCTTCGCCTGCCTCATACCAGGCGCGCTACGCCAAAGGAGATTTCTAGTAGGCCAAATGTCGGGTAGGGACCGATATACGGACATTCGGCTCCAGTTTTAGCCAGATCGTCGGCTTTTTCATTACTGTCCACTCCTTATTGTCCAGGGACCCAAACAAAGGTTACTTGGCTGTCTTTAGACAGTAGTTGGAGTTTCGAGTAGCAGCTCCAAACTAGTTTCTACTCAAAGGCTTGACAGGAAAGTGCCAGGAGCGCAGCTTGGCTTTCTGAACAGATATAGATGTTGGAGTTCGTACAGCCTTTATTTAGGCTTTTCTGAACTCCAACCTCTACAGCATAGACTTCCGCCTGAAAAATGGAAGGTGAGACACCAAGCGGAATGGATAGTTCCACTTCTGGACCAACCAGCCCTGCGCCTGTTTTCCCGTCCTTCAAATTGTTTTTTGTTGTTGTAATTTTTACACTAAAAATGCCAAAAAAAAATTAATTTAATTTATAAAAAACTATTGAATCTTATGTTTTAATGAACAGCTTAAAAAGCCATCATAAAATTTATCTTTTTCCGCTTGCATTTTCCTTTCGCTTACACACATCTAACATCTGTCACTAACAAAAACCAAGTGAATGAAATAGTCACTTAATTATCACTTCCATCGACATTTGTCCACTTAATACATCCAAAGTGGTATGTGTTCGAAAAATGTCACTATACCGACAATCAGAATACCATTTTGTGTCGTAACGCCATTTCTCACTTAAAGTGACAACGATAATAAGGCTTTATAAGTGGTGTACACATTTTCCTACATCCAGATTATGTAGTTTTAGATTGTCAAATGTCGAGTAGTTCGTGGAATTAGAGAACGAGTCATGGTAAAGGCCCGTCACGTTTTCGATATATATATAACCAAATAAGGTTATTCCTATAGCTGAAGGAGCTGAAATTCTTCAGATTTTATAGAAAGAAAACTAGAAAACTAAGAGGTGATTTGAGTACTCATACACTGGTAGTCTATTAAGAAATTACACATACAAATACTAGATTCCAGTTGAACCTGTTGTACCAAAGTAAAAAAACAAAAAAATGAATCATACTTGCCAATGGTAGATTTCAGTCCAACCTTTTACAATAAACAAGAATTAATTATACCTACCAATGTTAGAGTTCAGTTTAGCTTTTTAGTTTAGATAGAGATTACACATGTAAATATTAGATTTTGTTAAACATATTATGATAACAATGAATTATATTTACCAATAATAGATCTTAGTTTAATACTTTACACACAAAAAAAGGGGGTAACGGGTGTTTAGAGTAGTAAAGTAGCAAAACCAGCAATTTGGTACCACTAAGCACCAAGAGATTCTTCCTATCCGGTAATCTCAAAGGAAAAATGTCAATATCCTCACATCTTGCTATAAACATTTTTGAAAGAGAAACTTCGTTATCAGTAGGTAAGGGAGTCGATAGCGGACAGATAATTCCAGTTCCCGTGTGGTAGTACTATAACGCGGGAGGGAGGGTGGGGGGATCCCTTCTTATAATGAGTATTATCTGTATGTGGAAAGAAATTCCATTAGAAATTCAGCACCGCAGTCCGTTTATCTCTGGATTAGCAGAAGGAACGTGACCAGTGTGTCTGTTCTACAGAATTAACTAAATTGTGAGATTGCCCGGATAGAGCGCCAAATCAGATGGAAGGTGCAAGGAAACGCAGAGAAGTTGTGACAGGGGGTACAAATTCTAATTATATCCCTATTTTCGATCAGGTTGGTGTCACAGCGCAGCCCTCTGTCAGCCATTCTAGGCAGTGATTTAAGCAGAAGCTCAAGCAGATTTAAGTCGTAGTTTCGGGAATTGGTTTTTCTGGCACATTTCGGCCAATAGTCTCCAGGCAGCTGTCCTAGCTTAAAGGATATGAAGAATTTAAGCTCATGAAATATACCTAAACAGGGCATTGGATGAATAGGGACATTGTACCATTTAATTAGATTTGCAAGGTAAGTTATATGAAGCAGTCCTTTCAAGGCTGCAGGATGTGTGCGACGTTTGTAGGCACGATTTTTTTTTGTATATGGCGCCTGACAGCGGCAGGTTTTCATGTAACCCACCTCAAACTCTCCGCCAATAGCCGAGGTGTACTTGCTAGCGTGCCAACCGGCATATACAGCGCGGAGTGAGCTATCAGCTTCGGCTGATAGCCTGGACTGCATCTAGTATGTAATAAAAATCATAAAAAAAGCCTTTGCACTTTTAACATTTATTTTAACAAATAAAATCAATTATCGAAACTTTGTTTGAAAAATAAAATAAAATAAAAGAAAACAAAATAAAATGATTCTGCAGTACGTTCAAGGGTGTGAAAATACAAAAACGCAAATTTTTAAGTAAAAATATGAATATTTCCTGAAAACTTCACTGGTTATTTACAAATAACAATATTTTGCATGAACTGAACGTTTCTCATAAACTACATTCATTATACAACAACTTCCCTCGAAACAACTACACTAAATAATGTCCATTTATAAAAAAAATATATATATTTACATCGCTTAGCAAGTGTGTCGCTTTACTCACTTTAACTCCTCGTCCTATTTACAATATTTATATATTTCGTTTATACAATTTGTAAAGTACTTAATTTTGCTCTACGATGACATGTAAAAATGTTAACAAGTTCTCGCTTCGTTTATACACATAAATAAATTCTTAATTTTATTGTATTTTTTTTTTTATATTTTCTTCGTCCAAACACGCTTTGTACAGACGCGTAATAATAAGTGACTTTTAATTTCGTTTTAAAAAATAGTTTTTGTATGAATAAAGGCAGAATAATAAATCAATTTTATGATATTAACAAAAATGGAATTAGGGATAGTGGTAGGGGTGAAAATGCAACGAGCATACATACATCATTCAAATACACAAGTAATTAAAATCTTCCCTTGGAAAGATGTAACAAAATTTCATTCATTCATCCTGATTCATTTACACACAAAAAAGCTTGGTTTACCCATTTTCCTTTCACAAATAATATATCTGACGGGAAGAGGAGACTGAAAACTGATAGAAGTTCTAAACTTTTAGCACAAAACCCTAATATCCCTTCTTATATTAATGTTTACTTAAAGTACAAAAATTAAATTTAAAATAAAACAACGACCTTTAACTAACTAAATGTAATATTGTTGGCTGCGCTTATTTGGTTACTTCATGCGATTAATGACTAAGTCAGTGATTACTTGAAGGGCCTTCTGGTACGGTGATTCTGCTAATTCTTGTGCTAATCGCATTGCTTCAATGCAATGTTTACGTGCTAGAAATCTTGTCTGTTCCAATCCTTGAGATTTATGCACTAATTCGAATGCTCTTTCAACATCTCCGGGCTCTTGGAACCGTCTCATTATCATGGGATTCAATTCTGGATACTAAAATTATAGAAAAAAATATATAATCAATTATTTAAGAATTTTATTAATAATTTTATTTATAAGAATATAAAAAATAAATATTTATGAGTGGTAGAAATGAGAAAAAGTTAAATCTAGGTTCTCATGTCTCGTTTAATCTATTTTTTGAAGCTAACAACCCAAATGGGAGCTATTAAATTTATGCGAGTAATACTTGACTATCTGTGCGCTCATGCAACGGAGGTCTCAATACTGTTCAGGACTGGTGTACCCGTCATGATATGATGGCACTTTGTTATTCGAAGGCTCTTTGGACACACTCTGAAACTGTTTTCCATGTCCAGCACCTCGGTGTCTACCTCGACTCAAAGCTGACGTGGGGAATCCATGTAGAGGATAAAGATAATGTGGCTATGACGATCTTTGCTGAACGCAAGAGAACCTTTGGCTGCACATGGGGCATGAAACCGAGTGTTGTGCACTCGTTGTACACCTCGATTGTGACCTATGTTCACATATGCCTCATGTGTATGGTGGTCGAGGACGCAAGTGGAGAATGCGTTCTGGATGCTAGCTGCAAAGGCTTGCTTGCCGGGAAATTATAGGTTCCATACGACCCACGCCTACTGCTGCCCTTGAGGCCTTACTTAATATGCCACCCTTGGATCTTGTGACTCAGGCAGATGTCAAAAAGGCTGTGTTTAGATTGCGCTCATGGGGATGTTGGGAGGACGGCTGGAGTGGTCTTCCCATTGCTCTTTGGCGTGTGGGCTGGAACAGGAAAAGCCTCTGGCCACATGCCACTTGAAGCGATGATTCCTTCGTTTTGAACGTCACATCTCTGTGAACTTTCCTGAAACAGAATCGTGGGCTAAGGGAAGTGCCTAAACATTTTCACCGACGGCTGATGAGGGAGCCAGTGCTAGTGATTCTCCCTTCCTTGGACCGGAGCCCGCTGTATGCGTTGCAGCTATCGCAGTGATCAGGTCTCTCATCAAGGCGGATGTTCGCATAAAATATCAGCAGCGATGGGCGAACCTGAGCACTTGCAGGTGTATAAAACTTTTTCTTGATGGGCCTAATAGGAATTTCTCTGGCTATCTCCTTGGGCTGCACGTTCATCTATCAAAGATGGGAATTAAGTGTCTGTTCTGCCTGGACGGAGAGCCCGAGACAGCCGGTCACTTTCTATGAGCTTGTCTGGCATTTGCGCGGAGTAGGCTGGATACGCTTGGGTGTGCCCTCTTATCTGTAAATGAGCTGAAAAACTTATCTCAACTAAACCTGATGCGCTTTATTAAGATGACAGGCACGTTTTGTGAGAAGGTTTTAACAGGTTAGCACAATGGACTGCCTTGGCCTGCGTGCTTGGGATTTCTCGTCCCCCTGCTTATATATATAAAAAAAAACAACAACTTTCGCGCAATGACACAACCTTTGGTTAGACAACTCCCCAAAACTGCAAAGCGACGTAGATCTTCATTAGATACTTGTCATTGATATGTTATTATTTTATCCACACTGCAATGGAATTACTGCATACTTGGTAATAGTGGCATACTCGTATTTACAGTGCACGTCAATTGTAATTTCCTTCTTCTCTATAACTTTCTTAGTTGAGTTATGTAGATATTATTTCTATGGAGTAAGGAAGCATTCTTCAAGAAGCTTGAGAGTTCCGTATGCCAGTTGTTCACAATAACATAGAATGTTCTCTACAATTCTCTCTTCTAGTCTCAACTTTATCTAGAATCGGTTCAGATACTTTTTCAACTCCGTTAAGCGCTGGACTTGATTCATTTTCTATGAATAACTTTGATTTTCTGCAATTTCAGTTTCTTTCCAGTAGAGACTCACTTGGACTTTCACTCATTTCATTCGTTGTTTGTATCAGTACGTCATACTAGAGCTTCTGATTAAAATTTTAGTTTGTTCGATTCCCAATAATTCATACGCTCTGCAATGAGTACTTTAAATGATGTGTGTTATCCATTATAGGAATGCAGAAGATGGGTCACTTTGGTGAAAACTAGAACTAGAATTCGGTAATTTCTAAGTCTAACCATATATAATAGGAGCTTATGGCCTCTGATATACATAGGACGATGCATATATGCATACATTATAATTTGTCTGTTTATATATGTAATTTTGAGCCTCAATTCTAAAATCTTTCCAAGAAGGTCTCCGTTGTTTCAGAGTAAAAATCTGGACTTTTAGTAGTATGTGCATTTGTATGACCATTCGAGATTAGGTTTTCGGTTATGGTTATCCCTAGAGTTTTTACTACAATGAAAAGTTCAATTTTTTCATCAAGGAACGAAGAACTTTTCAGTTCGTTTTTTTTTTCTTCGTGAATTTAACAATCTTACACTCTCTTATTTGAAAGCTAAGCTTAACTTCTGGGCCTCAACTCTCCAACGTGCTCCATGTAAGAATTTCGAGTTTGTTGTTTTTTTATTTGAATTTGTTTCTGACAACGTAGACTTGCATTTCGATACTAGCTGTACGTCTGTTTATATAGTCGCTCATCGACTACAATTTACCACATTACGAGGTGTAATACATGTAGGCACCCTTTAGAAGTGACGACAGATGGGATAACTTCGAAGCCCTGGGCCATTAAACTTATTATATTAGGCTTAAGAAGTCTCTACAGATTTGGTGTTTACATATTTGGTCTTTAGAGATATTTTGCGTCTCCAAAGTGTCGGCATTTCCAGAGACTGAAAAAGTGGTTGTAGGACAAAGTCTCTCGCCGTGTAGCTTCATCTTTAGAATTAATGACTGGAGTGGATAAATAACAAGTTATTAGGTTCAATTCCTACATCATCATCTACACTCCACAGAATAATAATGCACTCTTAAGTTCAGTGTTTTGAAGTACAGAGCAGAGTTAAATATTTTGAACAGTGTTAAGTGACTGTGTACCTGAAGATTAAAAGTCAATTGCTTTTATAGGGCGTTCTTTCGTTGGGCTTGCAAGCACAATGCAGCGCAAAAACCTCATCTGTGCTTGATTTGAATATAATGCAATCCAACTATAGTATACTGTAAAAATTACAAGTCTTAAATTAAGAACATGTATGGTAAATCGCGTCAAATTGCAGCCACAGCTGACTACCTAGATTAAAACCTGATCGCCTAACAAAGAAGCTTAATCGACAAAATCATCCCAGAACATTTTTAATAACGTTGTTATGACTTAAGAGATATTTTCATTCAGAACTGGTATGCAGTGATCATAAAAATCAATTAAAACATAACTATGACGTCTTATAAAACTAAACATTGTCGTTAAAATTAATTTACTAAATCAACACAGTCACACTATTTTCTTTCACTTGTTTTGCTGTTTGGATTTCAACTAAGTATTTACAAATTATGCAATGTTCCGGGATTTTGTAACACTACTGTGGAGACTGCACCCATCCAAATAATTATCATGCATCAAACGATAAGCATTAAAACCAACTGAAAAAATTCCAAATGAGTTAAGCTGCGTTTTGTAATGCAGCACACGAACTCTGAACAAAAATTTGCTATTAAATATGGACTTGGATTGTGAATTGCTGAAGTAAGAGAGTATTTTTAAATTAGTTCAATTCAATTGACTGCTCTCTATTACAAAATATTTTCAAGGTTAATAGACATGCATATATGTATGCCTATCCGTCACCAGATCTTAACCCAGCTACAGCTAGCGAATACCATAAGATTTGAATTGCATTCATATGCATATTAGCTTATTATGCCTACCTTTTCGCAAGCAAAAAGTACTGGTGCTGTTGCTAAACCTAACTTTAAATCAGCTGCTGTTGGTTTACCCATAGCTTCTGCTGATGAAACAAAATCCAACAGATCATCAACTAATTGAAAAGCTAATCCAACATTTCGTCCATACTGGAAGGCAACATCAGATAGCGATTCATCAGCACCTGCTATAACCGCAATCTAAAAATAAAACCAAAGATAATTTAGTAAGAAAATCCTTTAAATTAATGCGCACATTTAGACTATAACTTACTGATTTCAATGTGTTCGCAATCAATGATGCTGTCTTTCTGTACGTTTTGTTAAGGTAATGAGTAAACCTTTCGTTCTCTGTTTCCTTTGAGCCCATCTGCATAAATTCGCCTTGTACTAAATCGGTTAAAATCTGAAAGCAGGAATAATTAAAACCAAGTAAATACTTAGACTGCTTACAAAAATTTTAAATTTACAAAACTCAAAGGTCAATTCAGAGGAATTACATTGGAACGAGCCATTTTAGGAAAACAATATCTTATTTTAAAGAGTTAAATTTTCCTTCAATAGAATTTACACTTGATTTTTGCAACAGCAGTATAAATTAGTCACTAGGGGCTCAACAGCTTATAATTGAAAGTTTAACTGGTTTGTCTGGGAAACGAAGAAGTTACCCAACATTAAGATAGTTCCTGAAGAATAGAAACTAGTCAGCCAGTATGCGGGTTATTCGTGTGACAAAATATACTCCTGCTGGTAGAAGGAAAAGAAAATTATAGTACTAGTTGTACGTGTGATGAAACGGAATCTACTAGTCGATACCCGTACTTACATAACAGGAATTATTAAATGTGAACTTAATCGAACAAAACGCTGATGGCCCCGTGACTTGGAGTATCAAGATTTTAGTTATAGATCTTTGGTGGCCAAATTTTTTTCCGATTCCTAATGTATTATCAAAGACTAGGATATTAGCAGGCCGAAAAGCAGAACCACTGACACAGTCAGAGTGTAGGATTTTTTTGTTTTCGTCCTATTTGGTCGGCTAAGCTTGCCGAAGAGCATACTCGAAAAATTAATGTAGAAAAAAATAAAAGAATATTTGGATAGACTTAACTTAATCAGTCTGATTTTAGGCAACTGCTATAATAGTGTTAAAATCACCTGGCAACCTTAACCACAAACATCTCGTACTGAAAATTGCAAAATAATTTAATTTCTCATAGACGGTTTTGACTGTTTCCTGTCAGACAGGCAGCAACAGGTAAAAATAAGCAACACACTATGAATAGATCCCGCTCTACCATTTGAATAAGTTGTGTATCTCAGGGATCTTTACTCGGCCTCCTTCTTTTCAGCTTCTAAATTAATGATAACGTTAAGGGATGTTAAAATTTAATTCCCGTTCATGGGTGGATTTTCATTAGTAGAGCTAGCTCTTATAATACGACGCTTTAGTCTTTATTAAATTAGACTCTATCTACGCGCATGAACTTACACTATACATATCAGAAGCTGAATACTAAAAGGTTCATCGCTACGACGATATCGACATATAAATGATCGTAGAGCTACGATAACTACCATTTATAGTCTGGTCTTAGGACTGGAAAACACAAATAAACTGCCTTATCTGGCTTTTGGATATCCATAGAGAGCGCAGCCACCAAAATAACAATAGTACCTTCATCGGTGACATTGATTACAGAAATTCTAACCTCGCGGCGAATTAAATCTAACTTAGAGAAGGAATAGTTGATAATAGTGACTGATAAGAGATTATGTACATAGTCGCTAGTTATCGAGGATCTCACACAAAACTTAAACGCTCCGGCTATTGAAATCATAGTTTCTTCCCTGTTTCGTGATAAATGAAAGAAAGATCCCAAGCGCGGAGGTCAAGGCAGCCCATTGTGCTAACCTGCTAAATATGAGAAGCTATAAAGCTGTAAAAGTCGAAAGCTACTGGTCCAGATTATATCTCGCCAAGATTTATAAAAATTATTATTTCATCCATTTCTCTTATTTTAATACATGTGTACAACATAATGTCCAACTACCTCGCAAATTCCATCACTTTGGAAAAAAGCCATTGTGTTGCCAATTCCTAAGTCTCGCAAATGTTCTGCACCAGATGATTTCTGGTCGATTACCCCACTCTGTTTGCTCAGCAAAGTTTTTGCATTGCAAATTATATCATCGTCCGTATCCAATCGGTTAAGACTCAATCAGTACCATCTCATTTAACTCTTTACTGCGGTATACTTCAGAGTTCTACTCTCGGACCTCTTCTTTTCTGTCTATATGTAAATTATCTACCTACGATTTTGAAAGATACTTGGTTCCAGCTTTACGCTGATGACGTACAAATTTATCTAGATAGGCCAATTGGCTAAATCGAGGATGGCTTCATTCAGCTTAACGATAATCTTGATAGGATCTATGACTGGGCTGAACGCAATTACCTAATTCCAAGCAAGTAAAATTGTGTAATTGTGAATAGGAGGGATTATGATCTACCAGTAGTTAAGATAGCTGGGCGTTGAGCTAAATATCAAGTTCACTTGTTGTGATTAATATATCTAATATAACTTTTAAGGCTTTCGCGGTTGCTTACTGACATTTTTATACGTTTTCCGGATTAGCCGCGTTGTACAGGAGGTGCTAAGTGTGATTCAACAGCTCATTTCATCATCCGACATTACCACTTCACATACCTTTACCTCTTTTGGAGTTCTGCTTAACATCTGGATATTTCATTTTCTGCAGCCAGTTCTATCTACAAAAAGATGGTGTGGCTATATGCCTACCTTTAGCGCATATACATATTTGCTGACTTGTGGATGGAGTATTTTGAGAAACCAGCTCTAAGCAGTTCACAACAAAAACGTAAAGTGTGGCTCAGGTATGTGGATGACACCTTCTGTATTTTAAAAAGATCTGAAATCGAGAATTTCTTACAACATCTAAACTCTCAACACTCCAAGACCAAGTTTACGTTTGAGCAAGACCAGAACGTATCCCTTGCGTTCTTGAACGTTAAACTTATACGGAAGCATGATGGCACATTAGGACACACAGTTCATCGCAAAATGACGCACCCTAATCGTTATCTACATGCTACCTTGCACCACCACCCGGCAAATTTAAGATCCGTCGTCTCCACACTAGTTCACCGTGCCCACAGAATCTGTGATGATAGCCATTTGGCGGCAGAACTCATGTATGTGGATAATGCTCTGAAATTCAATGGCTACACAAGAAAACAACGGACTTTGAAGCATATTTTGTCAAGGGAAAGGGACAGAATTTAGAAGCAGTTAAACCAGAAGAAAGCCTTCCTGCCCTATGTTAGAGGTGTCACGGATAGAGTAGGAAAAGTTTTGACACGACACGGTGTGAAGTCCTTCTTTTTACCGCCTAAGAAGGTGATAAACCACCTGCAAGCACCAAAAGATCGCTTTCCACTCCAAACACCAGGCGTATACGCAGTCCCTTGTAGCTGTAGGTCATATTATATTGGGCAAACACAAAGAAGTATTGCTACCCGCCCGAAAGAACATATAAATGCTGTAAGCAAGAACCGGCGGGAAAAATCAGCAATTTGCGAGCATATTCTGGACCATCCAACAGAACATCATTGGATTCATTTTAAAAAGGCAGAAGTCCTGGCTTGCGAGCCTTATTATAATCCTCGTCTTGTTCGTGAGGCGATTGCAATAAAACCTCGACTTAATTTCAATAGCGACAACAGTTTCCAGCTTTGCTGAAAAAGTGACATAGTGAGTTATGTTTGTTCGCAAAACTCTGCACAACAGCATACGCACCGGTACAATCTGCGTAGCTCCAATCGTATGTAACAATTCAGGCAGTTACCCGGTGACCACGCTCAATGTAACATGAAGCGAAATGTTCGGGGTGAGTACTTGTTTTAGCACTCATTAAAAAATTTATTTATTACGCGGCTAATTCGGAAAACGTATAAAAATATCTAATGCAGTTGGAAGTCGGGAGTCTACTATTTCCTAAACCAGATTCTTTATGTCAGCGGAAATTAACGGTAGCTTTCAATGACACGATTCCAAGTTTACCAAGATTTTCTGATATTTCGTCCTATGTCGATTCCTTCCTTCATCTTCTATTGCTAGCTTCCTTAGTCAAATTGGTGAGCGGTTTTCAGCGCGTTAGCACCATTGCGACATTCGGCCGACCTCTTTCTTCAACTCGCATACCTTAATACCCACGGGAATAAACGCAGTGACACATTAAAAACAGAAAGCAGCAAAAGAAGCCGATTTTTTTCTGAACACATGCAATTGTTTGAGCACTAACAAATTGAAAGCAGATGCAAAACTTGAAAGTTGATCAAATCTCAAAAATTCTGCTTCTGTTCAGTAGGTACTGCCAATATAAAGAGAGCTAAAAATTTTATTTCGTTGTTGGCGTCCTTTCTTTTAGAAGTGTCAAAGAGGTTTGATGCGAGAAAAACAAAATGTCTATAGAGGAAAAACTAATTAATTTTGTTAGAAATAACAAATTAATTAATAATTAACATAAACTTTTCAAAAATTATAACACTCGACATGTGTAATTGACAAGTTACTGTTTTCTGCTTCTGCTTTCAATGTGGTTGACAAAGCAGAAATATCGGATTTCACGGCTTTTAGGACGATTTACGCATTCCTGAATATTGAACTGGTATTATTCAATCATTTCTTCCTGAACCTTAGAAGGCAATAGATATGAATTTAGATTTGTTATGTTATTAATATTGTTGTACGTACAATTAACAAGTGTTTTGATGGAAAGTATACAGTAGCAAACGAACAATTAGCAATTAGTGTTCTGTATGTTTATAAATAAAATTGGTGAGTGATCACATAGTTAGCCGTGTGTGCGGGGTTTTGCCATATTATTATTACCCCAGCAAACATTTCGTTTGCAGACGAATATTATCGAATTCCGAATTCGAGAATTCTTCGTTTAGCGATGTGTTCCTGTCATCCGTATGCTTATTCCTTTGTTTTTATTTTAACTTTTGTTCAATTTTCAGAAGCAATTAAAGTACAAATTTCTTGTTATTTTACTGTAGATGTGTTGTAAAATATCATTTATGGTCTAAGTTTGTAGTAAAGTAGAATGCAGTAAGCCCGACTGAAAAGTATTAAATTGATCGGATTTCAAGATAATTTTTTGGAACATATGAGCAGTTTCCATTCTAAGCACGGAGGCCAGAGTGGCCCATTGTGCTATCCTGTTAGAGTCCCTATCATCAAAACCTTCCTGTCCTCTTAATAAAGCGCATCAGGTATGATGAGGAAGGTTTTTCAGCTCATTTATAGATAGGGAGGCAAACCCTATAGTATCCAGCCTGCTCCGGACGAAGGCCGGACACACACACAAAAAGTATTCGGTTGTCTCAGGCTCTCCTTATGGGCAGGACAGACATTCAGGGCTGTCCAAAACTCCCATCCTTGTTAGATGCGCGTGAAGTGATCTGTGGCCGGTGATGATGCCAACCACTTCCGAATCCCATAAGAAAATCGTTAATATTCCTATTGGGCCCATCAAGAAACAGTTTTGTGCACCTACAAGTACTCAGGTTCTAACATCTCTGCTGATACTTTCCATGAACATCCGCTTTGATGAGAGACCCGATACTCGAGGTGGTAACGCCTACGGCGGGTTCCGGTCCAAGGAACGGAGATAAAAGGTCAGCCCTTTCATTCCCCATGATCCCCATGTGACCAGGCACCCACTCAAGGGACAGCTTGTTGTGGATACACAACTTGTCCACAGACGACCTGCAATTTCCATTTACTCTCATTCGAAAAATCACCTTATTTGACCCACATGATTTCATTTCATTGTGAACTTACTGAAATATTTAAAATCCCCTACAAATTTGAGACGACGTATCAATATCGAAACGTTTTACGAATTGTTACCGAATCGATATTACGAATCGTTATCGATTCGATATAGAATGTCCCTTTTAGTCGTGACCGGATCGAAATTGAATCTGCTAAAACGCATAGCATTTGATTCAATCTCGAATCGCAATGTTTGCGGAAACGGTTGATAAGTGATATCAAACGAAGTTTCGTAATTATGAATACTACCATCTTATTGAGCGTGCAGTTAATGCCCTTTCACCCGGTTAAAGTTTGTGAGGTAAATAGCATTGGAGATGGGGCTCATGCTCATGTTCTGATGTCTTGGGATTAAGGCTTGAGATTGACTCTCCACTCCCTTTAACACGTTGTGGTGGCTATCCTCACCATATCTCATTAAAGTCTCATATCGTTCAATGTTGAGAGGCTCTCCCTCAACGTAGTTATGTAATTATTATCTATCTTCAAAATTTACAGTGTCAAGCCGAGAAGGGTTTGGTTGACCAATCCCCATGAGCTATCAATTTCGTGTACATAAATGAAATAAATAAAAATAACTACTTCCAATATTAAAAAATAACAATACTTAAAAAAACAAGTGTTCGAATTTTGAGTGTATTTTAATTTTGGTCTTACATTATTTTTTTTTTTTTTTAAATATACTCAAATAATCGATATTCAAATTTTCAATAAGATTCGACGCGCTCCCTACCCAGTATTCGGAAAAATAGCCGAAAAAACAAAATAAAAATAATAAAAAATATTTTATGCACTTACTTTACAAAGAATTATTGTCACATCATCATTTCTTAAGCGTGCTACTAAAATTGAAGCTATCGACAAGATGTAATCTCCTGCCATCGTAACCTGAAAAAGTAAAATATAAAATAAAAATCAAAATTTCACAATGAATCTAATTTTCATAGTTGCTTAACTAAAAGTATCAGAAGGGCTACATCATAAATTCAACAATATTATAACCTAACCTAACCTATTTACTTAGTATATTATTAGCTGTGTATTATTGCTGCAAGCGTAGAGTCTGATTACAGAGCTCAAATTAAAGTCTCATGCAGCTTAAGTCTATCGCATAAATGTCATATTGCATGTTGTTTATAACAGCAATCAAAAAGAAGAGTAAACAAAATCAAGTTAACGCCCATGTTAGTTTGGGCAAGCATAAAAATAAAATATTTAAAATGCTTCCCAGTTCCCACTTTCTCCAGTCGCATGAGTAATGAAATTCCATTGCGATTTCAAAGCGTCTTCCAAGTCCAACATTCCACCTTTACTTAGTTCGCGTAATCGAAATGACAAGTCCAAGTTTTACTATGCCTCTTTTCTTCTAAGTCGTTCGCACCTGATCTTTATAAGTCGAACTGGCACGCTACCTTCGACGTGGCCCCAGTGTTCGATTAATAGCGTCCATCACTTCACTTCCAGTTCGTTGCAATTAGGCGGTGTTTGACTGAAAAGTGGTTACCTGTGTTCGATGAAAGCGAAATTTCTTTCTTCGTTTTTTTTCCTTTTTTGAGAATGTGATTCGCAGCAATTGCACGTACAAAACTAAAGTTTTGAATGGGTATGACTTTTGCGAAGCAAATTCCATTGGTAAAATGCTTCAAAGTAATTTATTTTCTGTTTGTTTCGCGGGCAAGTGTGCCTAACTATGAATGGAATGGAATCATTAATTAATAAAGAAGAATAGTAAGTAATACGATAACACTGTCAAAACAGATATTTCGATAATAATGCACACGGAAACGTGTACAATGTTTAATTTAAAAAGTCTACCTAGCAGCGTTAGGTTTCGATTTTTTGTTTTGTTTTTTTTTTATATATATATATTATTAAGTGAAGTTTAGGGGATACACTATGATGAAAAACACAACATGGCAGGAAGGAGGTAAGGAAAGGTTTATGCGATTGATTGAAAATTGAGGTTGAGGCCCATTGTTTAGCCTCCAGACTTATGAGTAATTGCTCATAGATCCCAACCGGACGCTCTTACGAATTTGAGTATTGACTCCCAGCCCTACTTGCCAGCTTCGTGCAGCTCGTCCAGGACGTGTGAGCCAAGGAATCTATATTGCTTTCCCGAAGGAGCTGGACAGTGACGAAGGAAGTGAGTCACTGTCTTGAATTCCTCCCCGCATCTCCTACACAAAGGGTCAGCAACAAGCCCTATCCTATGTACATAGGTGACCTCTGAGACAAGAGTGCCCAGTGGGAATTGACATCAGGGTTCTCGGGGTTGGCTTGTTTAACCCCAGTAGTTTATTTGTTTCTTTTGGGTTAGGCCTGCCCCACAGCTCCTTTGAAATTCTACTTGAAGGATGATCTAACCAAAGGCGTGTGTGTTGGCTTGGCGGTCGGCCCAGGCGGAGATATTAGAAATCAGGTAATTTGGTGCGATCTTGTAGAGGAGGATGCCACCGAGGTAGCAGAAGTGCTGATGTATGTCACTCTTGAACCTTTACAGATTGTAAGCCAAAGGAAAAACAGAAAATGGTAGACTATTCCACATTCGCACAGTTCGGGATAAGACATCATGATGGAATTTTAATGCACGTCCGAAAGTAAAAAAATATTTCAAATTGGGTGTTTGGGGCCTCGGTCTAGTGCGTATAAATAACTGAGAATTTTCTTGATTTAGTCCATTTAAAATACGACAGGGAAATCGGATGAAAATACATCTCCGCGCAAGGACTCACTGCACTAGATGATGTCTTTTTAGCATCTTGGATCTGAATTTCATGTAAAAGTAAAGTGGAATATACTAATTCCCGTATGATGTCAAATAGACCAGAATAATTAAGAAACTTTATATTGACTCAACTTATTTACCGTGCAATAGAACTAACAGTGTTTGGGAGATATTAGGTGGTTCTTCATCAATCTAGATGATCTTTATATGTAATAGGTTTAGACTGCTCATACTAAAATAAAATAAACTAAGGAGAACTACGGAATCAACTGAGGTGTATGCTGATAGGAATATTGGCGCTATATGGATATGCACCTTTTTTTAATGCAGGGATTCCCTATTTCCTATTTCCTTACTATTCTTTAAACTCCGACGAGATATATAGAACGGACACGATAGCTCTCCATTGAAGCCTGTTCCGTGTGAAAAATCTTAGTTCATTCAATTATCTCACAGTTGATGTGGGTACAGTATGAAAAAGCAAATGTCCTCCATGTACTATGCATATAGTATTCAAGCCTAGGTAATCCATCTGCGACAGAGCGATTTTTCTTTAAAAATTCTCAGATGGTATTGAATTAGCAGCAAATCAATATTATCACTGTCTTTCTTGACCAGACATTACTTACGTACGTACATTTGTGTTAAATTTTTCTTGTTGTTATATCTGGGGTATCTCGTCCTCCCGCTTGTTTTTTTTTTCCTTAGAGATATAGAGCTGGCTAGGCGATACATTTGAATGATGCACTCTATCTTTCTAGATAGACTTTCCTATCTTTTTTTCTTTCGACGAAATTGCAATTAACTCTGAGAGCTTTTAAGCTTCCTTACAAAAACATTTCGAGTTCTTTCCGTATTGCAGCTCGTCCATATTTGTGTATTTCATCTCTAGAAATATATTCAAGTATAGGTAAATGGCAATTTGCTGCTCCAAGATGAAAATTGAACATTGCCAGAAGGCTACCCTTCCAGAATTACTACTACAATAGTCATTTCTTTTAAGAGGGCCTTCTATTTAGTCATGTTCGTGCTATTTTTCAGAGTCGTACTGAATTATCACCTCAATTCAATATCGGAGATGTATACAGGTACGAGTCTGCTAGTAGAGTACACTTCTAATTCACGGCGATAAAAATGCTGGCACCAGAAATGCTCTGAACGTAACACCCGTTCACAATTTTATAAGAAATGACTTTAACTTTCACATGAATTTTGCCATATAACATTAGAAAGTTTGAGAAGTCCTCTTCTCTTGTTTGGATCGTATTTTCGGAACCGAAAAAATACGTGGAACCAACTACACTTCCTGCCAAAAATATCTACTATTACTGCAATTCCGAGCTCGATTCTCTGTCAAAAATAAATGAGAATGCTAAAAAAGGAAACCCAGTGTCGATTAAAATGATTCATACATGGTGTGGTAGGGCATAAATAGTAGCTTACAAATATTTAATTCATTTCTCACAAAATAATCACCAAGACGAGCCTGCGCCGCCAAAGTGGCAGGCCGTCTTGGGAATTATTTGTAACCTACTATTTATACCCTACTTTACCATGTATGAATAATTTTAATCGACGTTGGGCCTGTTGCCCATATAATTGTGACTATTCTCTCCTTTACGTAATTAAAAATGCACAGATGAATCTAGATAAACAATAATTAGACTCTATTATGAAAAAAAAAACAAAAAACAAAAACGTTCCAAGTCTGCGAAAATCTATAATGACCATGCCAAAAAACAGGGACCCAACACAGATTCTTGAGGGACTTCGCTGATGATTAGTAGTAGTGCCTTTGTGATTTCCATTGATTACAATTCGTTGAAATCAATCGACAAAGTAACTTCGAGAACGATGATAAAAAATTAAACAGCCGACAGTTCTCATAGCAGGCGAGTCTAATCGACTCTGACGAAGATTTTGGAAAAATCCAAATTACATAAGTGAATTGTGAGTTTAAATGTAACGCAGCGGACTCACAGCTATTTTGAGATCTGAGTGAGTAGCCAGATTGTATTGGCACCAATAACTTATGATTTTAAATTTGCCAAAGCAGCTGCTTCATCAACACTCAACAGTTTACATTAAAAGTTCAAATTGCTAATTACATGGGAGGCTACAATGGGAAGTAAGACAAGAGCTTAATATTTAAGTATAAGTAATTTGGTCAAGAAGAAGAGTGAAGAGATAAGATATTATCAAATCTAACACCCTCTGCTCTGATAGAAAAGAAATATTTATTCACTTGCCACTCATTAATTCTCCTGAAGCTAAGTGCATTACATAAGATACGAACTATAGGAACTAAGTTATTATGGAGTAGGGATCAAGTTAACTAACAACGTACAAATTGAGATAATCAAAGATACCCAAAGACACACCACAAGCGAAAGAGTTTCCAAAGCTTTCAGAAACTGAGAATTTGGTATCTAGCCAGTTTTGACTGAATCTGTGTATTGCGTTTCCTATTTTTCAGTCACTAAATTCCGGACCTTCTTGTATTGTATCATGTTCATTTCTATTTCGATCTCTTGTATCTGTAGAAAAGCAGCAAATCTATATTAATTTTTGCAGGCATCACATATTTACTGATACGAAGTCACTTGCTATATATCAACAACTTCATTCTATATACAATTCTAAAACGTAAAATAAAAGTTATTTGCTGAGATGACGGGTCTATCAGTTTAGTAACTAATCTACATAATAAATTATCTATTGTATCTATAATTATCAATTTATGTGGTGAATCGCAACTTTCCTAAATATGTTTATTTGTTTAATTTGCTTATAAGTTTTCGTGAATTATAATTTAATTTGGTAACTTTTTGTAATTCGGACATTAAAATTTGTAAAAAACAAATAAACTGAGCACGTGCTTAAAATCTTACATACCATATATGCTAAGGATAACGCTATCTAATCAGAGATTTCACCGACGACAACAAACAGCCCCCTCTACACATTTTATAAAATCAAAGCTTCTCCATAACTCAATAGTTCACTACTAACCGGAGAATCGAAATAAGGTATTTGTGATCCGGTGGGTAGGGCAAAGGGATCCAAGTCACAGTAACAAGATTCGAGCCTCAATCGTGACTAAATATTTTTTTTTCGAATTCCAACAATATGTGGGCTCGTTCGGGATGGAGAAGACTTCACTCACACACAGGACTTTTAATTTAACATCAGTAATTAAAAGACATAAGAAAAATGTGAGAGACAGTGATCTGAGGGCAGATGTGATTTTTCAGGATGGCCAAGTTGACCTATTGACACCTTTGAATAAATTTCAACTTAATTTAGCAGGGAATGAAAGAAGATGTTACACTAGTATTCCAGTGATTTGGACCACAAATGTATAAAATCAGAGTGCCAAGGTTCAAAACTTGGTCGTTGGTGATTAACAATATTTTTTTTTTTAGAAGAATCCCACAATATGGGGGCTCAACGGAAATTAAGAAGATCGCACACAATGCTAATCTCATAGAAGAAACAATTAAAGGCGCAAAATGTGGACATTTGTAGGCAGTATAATATTTTCAAGGGGACCACCATTGAGATCCGCCCCTGCACCCTTTGTATGGGGGGGGGGGGGGGGTTTGAAATTTTAAACGGAAACCCTTACTTTTTATTGTATGTTATGATTCTAAATAAAACAAGAGAAAATGTTATAGTTGGTTTGAGACCAAAAATCAAATTTTATATGGCAACACCAAAAAAGGGTTGCTCGATTTAATTCCTTTTTTGCAATCGTATACAAAATTTGAGCTGTCCACGACGACGCGTTCTTAGGCAGTGTCCAAATATATAGTGAAAAACTAAAGTTTTGTATGGCAACACCCCATTTAGTGAAATATCATTTACTTTACTATTGTGTGTACCAAATTTCAGCTCTCTACGTAAACGCGCTCCAAGTGAACGCATTCTTTAGTTATCGTGAGGATGGACAAATTGGCAGACGGATGGAAAATAACTTTTAATATTAAGGAGCGTTTACAATGACAGAGTAGAGTGGAGTCACCAGATTGCATTTTCTCTCCTTTACTCAAGCTTGCACTCTCGTATAAGTTCTTCGCGCTACCCACCAGACTGGATTTCACAGAGTAGCGTCAGATTGGAACAATTTCCAATCTCACGTTGATAGTTTGGAAAGCTTTTACCATTTGTTTCGAAATACTAGTTTCTAACAGATGTCGCACTGATAAATACAAAATTTAACTAACGAAAATTAATAAATTATAACAAAAAATCCAAAAATAACTATTTTTTATAAAAAATTTAAAATGTATTTAGTATTTTTATGATACAATTTCAACAAAATAAAGTCAATGAAGAATTAAAATTTTCTTATGTAGATGGCAGTCGTTCATTTCGAAAGTGTCCGTAATAAATGTTGATTTATATTTTGTGATAATTCAAATCATTCATAGCTCATTCTGGTGTAATTATAGAAATATTTTCTGTAATTTAACACCATTTGTGATCTGTTTTGAAATATATTTCAAATGTAAACACAACACCCTCCCATTTTGAAGCTCCACGCCAAAACCTGCATTGGGGCAACGTGTGACAAGAACCTATTAATGAAATTAATGTAAAAATGGTACTACATATGTATAGAAAAGTCACACAATTTACATATGATTTCCAAAATCTGAATGAAGCTCACTCTGTATTGTGCATGCACGCTACTCTGCTCACTCCACTCCACTCAGATTGCATTTTCTCTCTTTTTCTCAAGTTTACACTCTAATCTAAGTTCTTTGCGCTTTCCACCAGAGTGAATTTCACAGAGTAGCGTTTAAAAAATTTATAATCTGACGTTCGTATATTCGAAAGCTTTCAACATTTGCTTCAAAACACTAGTTTCCAACAGATGTCGCACTGATATTTGTAAACTTTAACCTGAGAAAACTTACATCTAATGTGAAAAACTCACAAAAAAGCGATCGAATTAAAACGAGCTAATGGCCCTCTAATAGAAAGTTCAATACATTCTCTCTCTTTCTCTTGCTGTGTATTATGCCACATAAATTTTTCGCATTGATAGCTTTTTTGGTTGAATAAAAAGTTAAAGAGCTTTCAAAAAGTGATCCGGGTTTATACGGTGATTTTCTTATCTAGCTCTAAGTTGTCTCAGTTTTAACTAACGAAAATTAATAAATTATATGATAAAAACAAAACAAACTAATTTTTATGATTCAATTCTAACTATGTTTCTAATGTTGGAATTTATTTTATAATGCAAAATGGATGCTACTCTCATTCATTTCGAAAGTGTTCGCAATAAATTTGAATTTGTAATTTCAAGAGTCAAACAATTTAAAGAGAAAATAGAAAAAGTATAAAATGTAAAGACTCGAGGCCAATAAAAATGTCTGTCACCAGCCTTGCAGGAAAATTTAAGAGAGGCCGACAAATACATAAATGAAAGGTATTTGGACTCTGTAATTATCGTTGCCTTACAAATCCCATCTGGTGACGGTATTATATGAGGGTAAGATATAGTCAAAGGTTTATGACCTTCTCAACCGTACAAACAATAGGGACGCATTTAATTAGTTGCAAATTGTTGAATCGTCCATTTTTATTAAAAACAATAGTTTTACACCACTGCAATATTTTTCAATTCACTTTATCTTCTCAAATGTAAACACATATGATAATCTGTCATATCATTTTCATATCATTTCGAAAAATCCGACTAAAGCTCACTCTGTATTGCGCATACACGCTACTCTGGTAACAGTTCACTCCACTCTATTCTGTCATTGAAAACGCTACTTTATGCGTGGGTGTTCCACCAATTTTTTTCTACCACCATTATGTGGAGTGCGTTACAAACGGTATAGCAAACTTATTATATACCATGATTTCATTTAGGGTATAAAAAATAACTAACTTTTGAGCTCGCTATCCACCCTGGAGGCCATAGCACCCTCATCCCTCCTCCCTTCCCACCACTTGAGTAACAAGGCTAGAAAAAATCATTCCTATGTAGATTTGAAGGGAACACATTGTAGAGAAAACTGCTGTACACATCTTCTCCGCAGCTCCTACACTAAAGTTCCCGATTTTATTTTTGAAAGACCGAATTATACAGAAAGGTCCTTCCTCAGGTTGTGTCAAACCTTCCGACAGGGATATCGGTCACAAAATTACCATGAAAATATTTACACTATATAACAACATTTTAGATTGTGAAAATTTATTTCAAAAATCAACGTTCTGCACACTAAACTGTGAATTTTATTTTCAAAACATAATCGAACATCGGAGCGAGCTATTCGCAAAATTATCGATAAATTTTGTACAAGTTATTCACTACACGATACAACAACACCAAGAAGGCGTTGAAATGTGCGTATCGAAGAAAATGTTGTTGATGTGCAGAAAAATGTTAGTGAAGGCCTAAAAAATGTTGCCGACGACCTTACAAAATCCAATTGATTCTGGAACTGAAGCTGCATGATCATAATTTGCGTCTAATGTTTGGTAAATACATAGGCTGAGACGCAACTCGAAAGTGATCCTCTTTTTACAGCAGAATTGTGGTTAGTGATGAGGCTTATTCTGAAGAGAGAAGTAATTACATCCAGAAAAATGCACTGTATGGTATGAATTATACACATGTGGCATCATCGGATTTTTTTTTAACTGAGTTTGGAACGCACATTACCATCAATGGGGATAAATTACAGATCGATGATTCATGATTATTTTGTTTCCAAATTTGAATGAAATTCACCTGCAAGAGATGTGGTTTAAGCAGGGAAACGTGTTACACTGCGACCGAAACAATCAATTTATTGCACAAAAGTTCTGTGGATAACGTTATCTCTAGATATCAACTTGTGAATTGAAGATATACTGGTTTATGCTGATAAACCAACAAAAAAATACCCAAGCTTTGGAACTAACACATATCTCACGTTATTATCGAAGTAAGATTCGAGTTATGTACTACAAAAAGTGACCAAAAATTGGACTGGCAGATTAGAAGTAGTCGTGATCATCATGAGCTATTTTCAAATACTAAATCTAAAATAATATAAAAAATAATGCTAAAATCTATCAAAAATTCAAGATCACCAGTCAAGTTTTATACGTGTTTTATTCTAATTTAAAGTTCTGACACTCTTTTACGACAAATATGTAAGGGAGAGGTTTTTATATGCAATACAAAGATCACAAATAATTTAAATGGGCTGAACTCAAATCAAAATAATCGCTAAACTGAAAGCGTTTTCATTGATAAATATGTGAATTATTTTGTCTTCAATCTTCAACGAATTACACAGTTTTTAAAAATGAGGCTGGGTCAAATGATTTTAATAAAAGAACAATTAACACATACGATGATCATCAAAATGGCCGACAATAATTATGTAACTGTATCTCTTCTCTTACCATACCTACTTAATTAAAAGGAATTTCATAGAAAGTATATTGATTATTTTTAAGAGTTATGATAGCAATTTCGAAGAACCACAGCGGATAAATAAAAATGTTCCGTGTATGCGCGATCTGAATTTTTCACTCTACGCGTACCTTACCAAACCTGTGTACGTAGGACTTTCTATTTTAATCAAAAACTTTTTCCGCATAAACAATGAACGCACGCAGTCAAGCAAATATTTCAAGCTTCTTTCAAGTGAATCCAAAAAGAAGTGAAGAGAGAAATATTTATGGTTGCTCGATTTATATTTTGGGGGAAAAATTATGAATTTTCATCTGAAGACTTCGAGCTATGATATAGGTACTCTACCTGCAATTATTAATTTCACCGAAAATACAAGTCATACAACAATACAATACAATACATCATCATTTCACTGCTCTCAGATTTACATACGTGTGTACCTACATACATACATATCCATATAGACTCATTAACTTGCAAAATTGAAGAAAATAAAAAGAGACTGCGATTAACTGTTGTATATAATTCATAACCTTGCTGGAAGATTTTCCGAATTCGTATAAAGATAATGATAATTTCGCTATGATAATAATCGACCTGAACTACATAAAACTCGTTGCGATTCATTCACAGAAAGGAATTGAAGTAGAAAATTTGTTTTTTTTTTTTATATATATATTTTGTATGGGGGTACTCATGTAGATAACAACAACAAGGTGTCCTCTTTGCTGATGGCAATATTGCAGTACTTTGAAGTCATGTTAACTTACCAATTTACATGATCGAGCTAAATATCTTCGGTTGACGCAACAGCGATTGCATTATGAAATTACTCCTGACGCAAACGAGTTGAATAATGTGTAAAAGACTCTCTGGCTGGACAGCAGTCTTTATGAAGAAAGCGATCTCTTCGTTGATTTTCGTAATACGAAACTTCGCAAATATTTAAAATTAAACAAATACAATTTGGTTGAAAAGAGGCCGATGATGACCTTGTCTGAAGGTAGAAAAATTCAAGAAATTTTCTGCTTTCTACCATTGAATGTGGATACACACGGTGTTTATAATGTGGAAATATTTTCATTGCTTTAGTTTCATTAGGGCAGGTTTTGAAAAACAAAATTTATTATAGAAATACAAAATAAAATAAAACAAAAAATAAATGGAAAAAATAAAGAGAAAAACAAGAGTAAAAAGTTATTTATACTTCAAATGGTTCAGGAGTTATCCATCAACAACTAAGGTTTCTGCCTTCAAGTGATAAATGGAATAATTTGAACTTGAACAAGTCTCTTAAATTGCATCACTGAGCTCAGGTAGGAAATGTAGGCAGAAAGGGAAAAATACTATTAAGAAAATTTTACACGGCAGCAGGGAAAACTAGAAACAAGTAGTAAACATCAGATCAATTTATAATATCTATCGAAAGTGGATAAAAATTAATAGCAGCTCTCTGCAGACACAAACGCAAATGCAATGAAAAACCAATACAGTGGACCTTCTCTAACTCATACTAGAAAAAGATCCAATTTGAGTTGACAACTTATTCGCAAAATAGAAACGATTTTTTTCTCAAGCCACAAATGGATAACATATTTTAGCATCAGTAAGGTTACATACATGGGTTTCGAAGGTTGAAAAATAAAGCATTTTTTTTTTAATTTTTTTATCTTATACTTAGTAAAAATATGTCTAGAATATTTTGCCAAAGTTTTTAGTCAATCGGAGTACATGTCTAGGAGACGGAGAGGATTTGGAAATTATCATCATTAGGCTAGACCAACCGGGAGCGACGCCAGTATATTGAGGCAGGTGCTTAGCTACACTGTAAAAATTATTAGGACTATTCCCTAAATTTAAGACACGTTTTTCCCTAAAAATCGGTATAATTTCCCCAAATCAATGGAACATTTAATGAATTTAGGTATTCGGCACTAGAAAACCCATAAAGAACGCAAAATTCCCGAAATGTTAGCTCTTTTGGATATGAGGAAGACAACCTTCAATAAATTTGGTATTATGCTGCTTTTTTAATGGAAACATATTTTCGTTTATATAATTCACACATTGTTTTTGAAAACAAGTCATATATTGTTTTTCAATATTTTGTTTAAGCGTGCCCAGTGCACCAATATAACTTCCATACTACTTAGTAGTATGGATCATAAGAAATGAGCTATTCAGCTCATTCTTATGTTTTTTAAAAGGGGTGGTCTTCTATTACCTTCATCTATGGTGGAGAGTGGTGCGGTGCTATCACCTATTCCCTACATTTTAGGCAATATTCTCTAAATTTTAGGGAATAGTCCCAACAATTTAGGGAACAAAAACAAAACAACAATTTAAAATTCCCTATATTGTAGGGAATGTTCCCTACATTTTAGGGAATATCCCCTAAAATGTAGGGGAAAAATAGAAAAAAATACGAAAATTCCAAAATTCCCTATATTTGAGGGAGAAAAACCTATCTACATTTTAGGGATAGAAACCTAATCTTAGTTTTCCAAGGTGGAGCTTTCCCTAATCTTATCGACAAATGCCTAACCTGTGTGGCACAAATTGTTGCCACTCACTTTAGGGAATCATTTTTTACTGTGTATTATCTGTTTGTCTCTTTCGCTCGCTTCTCTCACTTTTTAAGGGTCACCAATTTTAAAGATTTTATTTTAATATGCCCTAGACATTGCAGCTGCAACAGGATCTTTGCGCTACGGAGCTGGAATCGACGATTCTATGTTGGTTAAAAAAAATCGTTTTATTCCTACTTAAATCTTTATTTTTGAACTAGCTGGACACGATTTATCAAAAACTATTGCACCGATATTATTTGAAATTTTGAACCCTTCTTCAAAATAGAATTGATTGAATGCAGGTTTTTTTTACGATTACAACTAATTTTATAGTAAATTGTACCAAAAATTGTACTTTTTTGAATACAACTTTACCAAAAATTCAAATTTCAATTTTTTTTTAATCCTTCATTCAGTCACGAGCTATACTTATCTACTAACAGAAAAAAAAATAGTTTTTTAATTTGAGATAAGACTACCAAGAGTTATCCTGATCACCACGAGGACACTTCTTTTTTATGGGTCTCCGGAAACCAGGTCCCAACGGCTAAATTTTCGAAAGCTTTGAATGATTTTTTTTTTAAATATTCATTAAATGCTGCTCTTTTATATGCTTAAAATTTTGAATTAAATAATTTATTTGTTATATATATATATATATAAAAAAAAAATAGAGAAAATATCCTTTTTTATAGTCTTCGAAATCCATGAAAATTTTGAATCTGTATGTGGCTTTCACAGAAGAGTGGACAACTTGATGCGCTGTAATACGAGATGGATAAAATTCAATAACTACAATGTTGGAGCTACGCACTTAACATTAGATACCCAGTCATACCAGCAAAATATTAACAATCATTAAATTTGATAGCAAGAGTAAGGAGACGCTCCTCATGATTCAATAAGAAGGAGAGAGAAAGGTCGTAAGTTGGCAATAGTTTTCGTTTATGTACATAAAATACTGAGAAGTGAACATTTTAAAAAAATGCGTATACCGTTTGAAAGCTGTTAGTATTAGCTGGCTAACTTTGTGTTTTGGTATTACTGCAAAATCAAAAAATTGAGCCAATTTTCAAAATGATTGAAAATCAGGACTTCGAAAAATTGTTCTGTAAGTTAGTCCACTTCAAAATATCTAAAAATAAGCGTAAAAAAAATGCATAAATCAAGCGAAAATCAAGGATTTTCATCGTTTATGAAATGTTTTTTGCTTTTCTACAAAATCGAACGTGAAATGTATTAAAAAATTGCAATTTGGGCATTTGAGCTTCGCTTCATATTAGAGCACTTTAGATGTATTGAACTGTTGCATGAGTTGCAGTGAACAGGGTTATACCTACCGAGTCAATTTCTGCGGCAGGTCAAGAAAATGATGCAAAACTCTACATCAGATTCCGATTAAATGGAAATGCTGAAGGCTTTGTCCGTTTTTATTTGTTTATTTATTTAGTTATTTAGTTATTCAGGAATATCAGAAGATATTACACAGACTGAATCCAATAATATAATACCTTATAAATCATAAGAAAAAATAATTAAAATTTAAAAAGAGAAATAGAAATATAAACAAAATGTACAAAATGAGAACCAAAAAACAAATATATACAGATCAAAAATATAACAAATGTGAAAAAGGTAAATTAAAATTCTAAAAACTACAAAAACTACAAAATAGTAGAAAAAAATACAAAATAATACATGAATTCAAAATATGAATAAACTATAACTACAAAAAAGAGAAGCAAATTCAGAAAAATAAAAATCTAAATCAAAAATATAAAAATTAAACTAGAATTGTAAAACTACAAATAATACAACAGTAAAAAAAATTAATAAATTAATTAAGTAAAGAAAAGTGAATTGAAAATTAATTAATAAAAAAAATTAAAAAACTGCAAAAAATTGGAAATAAAGACAAAAAAAAGCCGAAGGATTAGAGATTAAATTAAGGAAATTGCATTATCTTCGCTAAAACTGGTCTTTTAAATGTCAGCGTGTCAGAGCTAAAAATATCAACATTGCTATTGTACATTTAAGGGGAGGTTACCGTTCATGACGATGAAAAATTCAATTTTTTTTTTACATAATTATGATCCTTAAAGTGTTTAGAGCACGTGGGTAAAAAATATTTTCATATCTAAAGTATTTTAGATTTGAGAGCGGAATCGTCCGCTGGCTTGAAAACAGGTAGCTGAGGAGCTCGGAGCGCCCTTTCTGGGGAGACCATTTCTCGCTACCTGACGTACCATCATACATTTCGGGAAACCGTTAACCTTCAGATTCAGCATAATCAGTTCTTGGAGGAAGAAGAAGGGCCTCTGTATGGTGCTGGAATAGCTGAAGTAAGTTGTCAAAGATTTTTAATAATCTTAAGCTTTATATGAGTTTTTCTGGGAACAACATTTTCAGCGCGCGGGGCGCTCCACAACTTCACATAAATCTCTGCGCAATTGAAAGGAAATTCAATTTGCGGGGCCATCAGGAAGCGATTTTTGTCCAAAATTGATTTAGGAATAGTTTTTTCGTCCGTTGAATCAACAAAACACAGAGCAACCAAATGGGGTTCTTTTTCAAATGGCTTGCATTTTGTTATTCAGAGTTTTTTTTTAACGAAAACCGGTAAGGCCCTCAAATTTAATCTAGTTTAGTCATTTTCAATCCTATTTATTTCGGATAAACTGGCAGAGCTGTGGAGTGCCTCGCGCAGATCAAAACACGCCGTGCATGGTTGGAATTAACTCTCCATTGATAGAAGAATAAAAAACGTTAAAACCCATTTCCAAAAGTATTTATTTTATGTAAAAAAAAATTTCCAAAGTCCATTCATTTTTTATGCCTCTCGACGGTAACCTCCCCTTAAATAATTTTTGTATTCTTACCAAAGGTGACTTTATTCATAGGTTGGTTCTACAGAAGGGGACTCAAAATGGAACATGCAATCTTTGGAATCTTGTTGGAATATGTATGCTAATTTTGAAAAGCAAGTCGGGGCAAAGCACAAAACCATTTAAGAGTTTATATAAAAATAAGCAGTTCAGATACAAGCGACGATGTTCTAGAGATGGAAAGTTAAAAAACGATAATCTCTGAGTATACTCCATCTCATTGATGCCTAATTTAAAACAATATAGGATCCTAGTAAATTTTCTCTGGACAGATTCAACTTATTTATTGTAGCATGAGTAGAAAGGACTTCAAATTTGACAAGCATATTCCAGAATGCTTCTCACCAATAGGGCAAAAAGACAAATAAAAGCAGTGCTGCCCTTGAAGGATCTACAGACTCGAAAGATGAAGCCCAGCAATCGATAGGCTCTAAAAGTAACAATATTTACATGAGAAGCGAAAAGTAGCTTGTAATTAAACTTAATCCCTAAATCCTTTATTTCATTTACACGTGAAATCGAGTTATTATCAATTTTATAGTTAAAGAAGATTGTATTATGCTTTCTAGAAAAAGTTATAGGTTTATACATTTATCGATATTTAGGTCAAGATAATTTTCCTTACACCAACCTTTGAGCTTAACCGTATCAATTTGCAGGCATTTACAATCGTTTGCATCATAAATTAGTCCAAAAAAATTTAGCGTTGTTAGCATAAAGCAAAGATGTTATATAAATTGGTAAATCATTTATATAAATTAGGAAGATGAAAAGACCGAGTATAGTATAGAGGGACGCCTGAGGTGTGTTCGAAAAGGTTTGATTTGAAGCCAATAAAATCCATGACACTATTTGCTTTTCTTTAGATAAGACAGGAACTAAAGAATAGTGTCAATGTTGAAACCAATTTTCAAGATCTTTAAAAGCCATTGCTGGTGACGATTCCTATCAAAAGCCTTCGAAAAATCAGTGTGAATGGAGTCCATTCCATTTACTTGTTTTCATCAAGAGCTGATGGCGTCGGTAAACACATAATCCTACACAGAACATAAATTTCAAATACAGACTCTCTCCATCTACTGCATCCAATTAAGTTTGTAGAAGAGAACTTGACACCGTACTAAGTACCTTCTCAACACGACCCCATGAAAATTAGTTACTTTGAAATCAAATCACGTACTCTTCATCGCTTTTTTCATCAAATCTTCAATTACTTATTTCTTCATAATTAAATCAGAATAATTGTCAAATCATTGTTATCACAATTAAGTACTTATCCGACGACAACAATTCTCCGTTAAATCAATAAAGCTGCCGACAATATCGGTAAAGTCTTCCTTTATGTTATGTCTGGAATTATTTGTAGTCCGCATAGACCAAAATATCTGAACAGGTGATGCAAAACGATTTTGCGACAATAGTCAAAAAGCAATTAATCTCTTCAGTTCAGTTCAGAGAAGTTTTTTGAACCGAATTTTTTTTTATTGCAAAATATGTTCGGCAATGAGTTTGCAATTTATGTGTCATTAGCACTTGCCGGTTTGAAAAATGTGTCAAACGCTTTGATCATCGATTATGTAAATTTTGTTTTCTCTTGGACTTTTATGTTAATTACTTTTAAGTATTACTTTTTTTTCAATGGATTTTGTTACCTTTTTATGATTCCATAACGCATTTACACTAGGCTTCCCTCTTCTGAAGTCTGACTGATCTATGACATCGTCATGCACTAAACTTGCTGAGTGAACCATTTCTGAGAATATCGCTATTTGTCTTTGCATATCCATGATAGAACTGAAAATAAAAAAAAAAATTAATTAACAAAAATATAAGGTACGAAATGCTATGGAATTTGTTTGTGAGTATATAGTGTATGTATCCGTGGCGTGGCTCTTTGGAAGCCAGGAAATCATTGTTTCCCTTAGGTTTTCTCATTTATGAATGAAAACAAATACAAAATTACGACAACAAATTTCTTCAAAATTTTTTTTTATTCGCTATAAGCTATCAAAGAAAATCAACTATAAAATCAAATCACCTCCCTCTGAACAAAGCAATCGAACAACATCCAGCAAAATCTATGGCATTCGAACACGTTTGGGATCTACCTATGACGTCGCACAACTCTGTTGCTCGTTCGCCACTTATAGGTCAATCAGAATTTGTTCTAAGCCTAAGAGATACAATAAGGAAATTGCTTCTATGGGACCACCAAAGACAACTATACCAGCAGCATGTATTAGATTTATTTATTCATATCCTGCAAACATAATGATTCGAAAATGATTTGCGAGTAAATCGAAATCTCTGTCTAAAACTCCGAGAACGAGTTTGATACCGAAAGGAAAACAGATTACCAGTGTAGTAAAAGGAACATGATTCTCGACTTATTAACTCGAGATACTCTCTCAACTCAATACCGAATTGCTTTAGAGCTTAAGACTAATGCATATATTTCTCCTATGATAGGACACTGTTTTTCTCAACTGAAGGCGGGATTATTTCTGCTTCCATCAATTTCATGTTGATAAGTCGATTAGGAAGCATTTCGGTTGCGAACTAATATTTGCATGCCTGGATCGCGAGGGCGAGAGGAATTTCAAGTGGGATAAGGGAATATTACTTAAGAGAAGAGACGACTTGCAATGCGATGAAAAAAAGGTAGTCCAGTGGTTTTACGTCTTAATTCCACGGCATTAGGTGCAATGCGACAATCAACGCCCTCATGAGTATATCCTTTCCTTATAAGTCCCAGCGTGGCCAGTGCATGCTTAGCTTAATTATTGCTAGAACCACGACCTATCTAAAATCTCTGCCGATCTGTGGGTCACGGCACCCGGATCATTTAGCGCAGCTCTAGGCGGAGAGCCAAATATCTAAGCATGCAAAACGTACCATCCTACAAATCCTAGGTTACAGTACGCATTTTTATACAACCAACATACTTCTCTCATTACCTAGAGTATGTGCACTTATGCAAGCTAGACTCTGATACTCTTTCACTGCCCTCATATGGGCTACCACAACCACCACGATGCTCCCATCAAGGAACCTTCTCCATGTTGAGGTGTAAAGCAAGCTTTACTGGGCTCCGCATCCCCATGGTACCATGTTAGCAATGTTGGCTATCAAATTTGAATGGCTACGTAATCCATGACCATAAGGCATTGTTACACCCAGTGATATCTCCATGCCCTTTTATGAAATGGGGCTAGTTACTGCATTCGGTGTTAAGATGTTATTGGCACACGGGCTATCAACGAGGACCACGTGAAGGTTAAGATATGCCCATTCAAGTTTGAAGAGGCTAGAGATTACAGACGGAGCATATAAGAGCTACTCTCGTCTGCGCCCCTTGCCTAGGGTTAATGTTTGGGAATTTTATTATATCTCACCTACATGAGCACATAGCTTCTTTGTACGCCTATGCCTATAATCATCCGATCGTACCCTACTAAAGCGCCCATAGCGATCTTCAGTACTACAAAGTTCCTTCAGTTCAACAATTTTTTGTCGTTATGCATGCATAATTTCTTCTTACATATCTTTCATCTTGGCAGTCCTAGCGTCACAAACTCCTTTTCGACCGCCAGACAAAAAGGTACAGTAGGGGGCAAATGAGCAATTATTGATATTTTAGTTTAGCTTATTTAGAATGTTATTCGTCGCCTTCATGCCATGATCACTAATCTGCCTTTTTTCCAATTTTGATCTGCCGTGTTCATATGTAGCTCAAGAAAATCAAATCTACAATATTTTGTATCTGTATTACCGAATCTATGCTACGGCCCCACGGTCTGGTGGACGGCACTGACGAGGACATGCTGCTGTATAAAAATTCAGAGGGCCGCTTGCCTAGGAATAACCGAGGGTTTGTGCACCACGCCCGTGGCGGCACTGGAGGTCATGATTGATTTATTGCCGCTAGATCTCTCTCCTGCAGGAGTGTAGTGGCAAATAGCGCTGTCAGGCTCAGATCGAGTTAGTGGACGAAGAGGAGTTTTGGGCAGTCCCACATACTCCAGAAGAAAGACTGCAGTGATTGCAAGGAAAAATCGACTATCAAATAACAACCCGAATTGAAAAGGGTTTCCACTTTAAACAATCTACGCTAGCTGTTTTCATCGATGTAGGAAGAGCTTTTAATGATGTTCTTCTACATTACTTAAACGCTAACAAAACATGGCATGAACCAGTCCCTAAAAAACTGGATTACACACATGTTCAACAATAGAACCGTCTTCGCCGATATGGGTGAGGTAAGTAGAGTCAAAAGAGTCCACAGGGGTACCCCACAAGGTGGTATCCTATCACCTTTATTGTGGGTGCACATTATGGACGAGCTCTTGCTAACTCTCACTCGGCTCTACACGGTTAGAACTTAAAGAAAGGGTGAAATATCTAGGCATTATACTAGACAAAAAGCTAAACTGGAAGCCATGCCTTGAGGACAGAGCGAACAAAGCTTTCAGAACTTTCGCAATGTGCCGCAGAACTATAGGGGAAAAGTGGGGACTCAAACCGCGGATGATCTTATGGATATACACTAGTGTCATCCGAACCATGTTGGCCTATGGCTCTGTGGTTTGGTGGAAAGCAATGGAGTATTCCAATCATCGCAATCTTCGCCTACTTAGTGCAAGGGGCGCATTCAAGTCTACCAGCACTCGGGATTTTGAGGTTATTCTCAATACACACCCCGTGCATATACACATTAAGAAGGGACCTCTATCACAACGCTGAGGCTGCATCTGAATCAGAGCTGGATCTATTCGGGAACCAGGGTTCCACACGAGTCCTTCCTTGACTTGGTGTATTCCATCGCAACTGACTTCAGCAGGGAGACCATGCTGATAAGCAGTTTTAAATCGAAAACTCCATCTGGGGATGAAAGGGCATCACACTCTGTGCTTCACCCATTGATAGACATCATAATTTATACGGATGGCTCCAAGTCTGAAGACAACACCGGAGCAGGCGTCTTCTGTGAGGAGCCTCATTTGGAACTTGCCATACACCTGGAGAGCCATGTTACGGTCTTCCAGACGGAGATCAAAGCCATTCGTGAAGCGAGAAAAACCTCCTTGGCTCAAACACCATCCACCACCCTCCACAACTGGGATCGCACCGGAACACCTTGTCTCTACAATTGCGACTTTAGCCGATTGCCAGTTGTCTTTGCTTAGACTACCCTTCGGGTAGAACAACAAAGAAACTGTACGGTAAACCTAAGCCAGGTTTCACAAAAAAGCTGCTAGGACTGAGCAAGGTTACGCTGAGAATTCTTGTGTATATTCGTACTGGACACTGTTCTCTCAGGGGTCACCTACATAGGTTAGGACTTGTTGATAATCCGATATGTAGAGGATGCGGAGAGGAATTCGAAACGGTGACTCACTTACTTTGTCACTGTCCGGCTCTCTTCAGAAAACGTTCGCTCACACCTCCTGGATGAATTGCATGAGGGTTGGGAGCTAATTTTATGGCTTATAAGAGCGTCTGGTTGGGACCTATGATCCTTCCTCATGAGTCTGGGGGGTGAACAATTAGCCTTGTCGTGGCCCAAGTTCTAGCCCACCCTCCTTGGGAGGGTCAACTCCTCTTCAATAATCCATCAATCGAAATACCTTTCCCAACTTGCCAATGCAATGATGCCCACCAATAGCGATTGGGATGGGAAGGATGGTAGTAATATCTGATATCTCTATCTTTACGGAAGGATCCAAGACGAGTGCGAGCACAGGGGCTCGTAGCGATTTACCAGGCGGCAGTACTGGCATCTATGTGCAGAGAGTCCGCACAACATATCTACATATACACTAACAGTCAGGCAGCTATTAAAGCCCTGGATGAGGTGCTGGTTAAATCAAAACTGGTGCAGTTATGCAAGACCAGCCTTAAGGAATTGACTACGCGGCACAAGGTAAATTTTGTTTACTTTTTTCGTACTACATGCAACATCTAGTTCTTGTGCCATTATACAGTTATTTGGCACAAATTCCTACTGTACATCTGGCAATACGCTACAGAAATTCCGTGTTCTTCTCTTTGGTTACAAAAAAAATCCCTGATTGAAATTTATCTTCTATATGCTAATGGGATGTTATTATTAAGCGTATTGATTAAAAATTCTTGTTGAGAAAATGATAAAAACTTCCCTGTATAATACTTCTTTAGGTCTTTAAGTAACTCCACAAATAACGGAAGTATTTAATAAACATAAATATTTTCGCTTTTAAAATAAAAGCTTTCCATTAAAGCGAAAGGATTTTAGTTTAGACACAAACCGAACTTGTCACAAAATAATTGTGAAGTTCTGTTCTTTATGTTGCCGCATCAAAATAATTTTAATCAATTCTGGTTGTAAATTTTTATTACAAAGTATCTGACCCGACACACGTTGTCCTGTCCAAATTTCAATAAATTTGTTTGTGCTATTAAAAATTTGAGTAAAAATGAGAGAAAAACGTATTTCTGAGTGATCATTGTATCTATTAACGTAAAAATGAGAGAAAAACGTAGTTCTGAGTGATCATTGTATCTATTAACGATTGTGGCCATAGATATTCAATATGAGGAGGATATTCATTGTAATGCTTTATGATATACGACATTTTATTTTTTATTGTCTGACGCGTAAACAAACAAAGCTGCAAACGTTTAAAGTCGAATTACATTTCGGTCGGAATCATTAGCATGCGGTTGGATGGTTGTCGACATTATCTTGGCTAGTAACAGCATCCACCGATTTAATTCGCCAGAAATTTCACTTTGAATCTTGAAATTCAATTTGTCGACATCAATCTTTTTCGCAGTCGAGCTATATTGACTCAACCAAAGATGATTTTTGTAATTTTGAGCAATGTTTGGGAACACCTAACGGATGAGTTCGACGGGGAATGTAATGCAACCAGTCGAAATGTCAACGGAGATTTTTCAATTGCCAATGTCCAGTAATTGTTTAGAAAATACTTCTCTAGATTGCTTGTTCTCCAGTTCGACACACATGTTGATACTTAATTTAAGTGTCTTGACGTGTTTCCATAAAACGATACGACTTCATACATGCATTAAATTCATCGGCTGGCGTTGATCATGGAATCACTGGCAATTTTTTTTTTCAAACTTTTCCAGGACAATAACAAACAAAACAAAAAAAAAAGAATTACGCATAAAGTGAAAAATCAAAGCTTTGTATGGTAACACCAAGAAGGGTTAGCCGGATTTAGTCTATTTTTGAACTTTTATTTGCAATTTTTACGAAAATGCCATGTACAAAACTTGAACTCTCCGCGTCGTCGCGTTCTCAGGCAGTGTCTAAATATATAGTGAAAAACCAAAGTTTTGTATGGCAACACTAAGAAGGGATTGCCGATTCCAATTTTTCTTTCCCTAAAATTCTTATTCGGACTATTACAAACATTATACAAAAAAATATTGGCCAAATCGGTCCAGTCGTTCTCAAGTGATACAGATTATAGCATACACCGAATTGAGTGGAACAATATCCAACCCACATTTATATAGTTAGTAGGAGCACACGCTAGTACACAAGCAATTGAATGCAATTTATCCAATTCCGACTCAATACACGAGAATCTGGGATCATCTATGATTCCAAGGATGGGACGATATAAGCTATATGCCTGAAATTTGTGTATAGCAAATACCAAAGTCTTAATAAAGTCTCTTCTGCAAACTCTATGTTCAATACACTTGAATTAAGGATTAAGGATTAGGATTAGTGTTGTCCGACACTGTATTAGGGTGGCCCAAAAAATAAAAGTGATAAAATGTCTAAATGCTCATTCAGAATTTATTAGCTAATGTAATTTTAAACTTCTATGCAAAACGTCAGTGAAATTCATTAATATTTAGAGGTCGCTCAAATCGAAAACAGTGATTTTTTAGCTGTTTTGGACTTTCAGGAAAACTGTTTCAACATTTTCTGTCATAACTTTTTAATTTGACATTATTTTTTCATGATTATTGTTTTTAAATTTAAGGGAACTTAGTTATGAGCTTATTGCAGTAAAAGTCGTTTTAGAAATTCATTGAAATTTCACTGAAATTTCGCATAGAAGTTTAAAATTACATTAACTAATAAATTCTGAATGAGCAGTTAGACATTTTAACACTTTTCCAAATCCATACAGTTTTGAGCCACCCTGCTGTATGTACATACATATATCTCCGCCATTTACTTTGACTTATGGGCGTTTTTCTATTGGCAGATTTTTACTTAACCTTTATCGAAATTTACCGGACTTTTATCAAGGGAGTTTGCATACAAAATGTGATTTGAACAAAAAACATTCGATTTTTTATCCAAAACTAAAAGTTCGTGCCAGTTACAAGTAATAATTACAACAACAAAAATCATAAAGTCAGCATCAATATTTACCTTGATTCCTTATTGATATGATAGTTTATTGATTTTGCCATTAGCAATGCTACCATTGGTCGTAGAGCTTTACCTTGTCCATCGAAGTAGTATGAAGCGATTGTTTCTAGTTCAGGTTGATTTGTTCCATTCCGCAATAACTAAAAAGGAAAAGCAATTATATAATAAAACTACTGTTAAACTAATAAGTGCATTTGACAAAAATCAAAAACCAAACAAAATCTACATAATCAGCGTTATATGAACTCTGGATACTTTTGTGTTACACAAGTATTTCAGCAGTACGTCAACTCGCTGGATAGATATAATTAGACATATTAACTCCCAGTTACAGAACAGATAAAGCCATAAAAATAAAATCTCGAAAAAAATAAGGAATAAGGTAAACATTGTCGAGTCTAATTCAACTTCAAGGAGACATCCTTTAAGTTAGCAACGCAACTTCGTCTGATTTCGTTCGTAACTAGTTTATAATTTGTGCTAAAAAAAAGTTCAGTTAGTTCTATTTTTTTTTCTCCTTCTTCGCTCCCTTTGGGATGCACCACATGCTTCCACATATGTAGGTGCTTCATCTCATTCTATTTTATCCCTCCAAATCTGAAACCCCGCTTCAGTTTCTTGAATCGTGTAGTTTCACTTCGCCGCAAGGTGATTATCCTGCAGTAACTACCCTAAGCGAGCTTTCGAGACTGTAGATAGATCTATATTAGTAAATAAGCTTCTCAATTACGGAATAAAAGATAAGGAGTATGAATGGTTTAAATCTTATTTATGCAATAGATGTCAACGAGTAACAGTTAACGACATAGAAGTACTAGAAGTACAACATGGAGCTCCGCAGGGATCAATACTGGGAACTCTATTTTTTCTTAAATATTAATGATATGAAGAGGGTCATAAAACACTCTAAACTTGCAATTTTCGCGCGGATGATGCTATAATTTACATCAAAGGGGACAATATCAGTGAAGTTAGCTATATTTTACAACAAGTTATGAATCGTGTTAATCACTGGCTTCAAATAAATATGTTGATATTAAATATTAAAAAAAACTAAATGTATGGTGATAAATAGCGAACTGGATATAAATATGAGTATTGAAAGTGAAAGTATTGAACAAGTAAATAAAATAAAATATTTAGGTGTTATTATAGACAATAAAGTTATTTCACATGTTCACACGACTAAAATAATTGTAAAAAAAAAAAGACTTTTTAAGTAGAATAAGAAGAAACATAAGAATGATCAATGCAATTATTAGATATATATAACGTGATCGTCAAGCCACATTGTGAATATTGTTCCACTGTACTCTCAATCTTGAAGTGTAACAGATATATGTATGTACACGCATTCAAAGAATGTTGTATGCTCTTAGATGGTTAAGTGTGAAACAAAGAATTTATTTTAATGTACATATATGTTTTTGTATTTAAAATTAAAAATAAGTTGATGCCTGAATATTTAGTTAAGCACATTCCTATGAAGAAAATGCTCACAACAGAGCACCAAATGGAAGAAAGAACTGCAAAAATATATGCGAAATGTAGTAGCTGGGGTGTATGTGACCCAAGTGCATGACAATTGGTTTTCCGCCCCGAAAACGTCCTGAAAAAGTTTTCTGAATCGGGACAAGTATACACCACCCAATAGTATTGGGCGAGACCTTTAATTTGATACTCAACATGCGGTATTGGAACCACCCCCTCCCACCGTCGGGGGTTTCAACCCACCACCCCAAAAAAAAATGCAGTGAAAAATTTTACTCTACGAATTGTAGCTGATAATGAGCTGAAGCGAACTGAGATACCCGTTTTCTGATCGGACATAACCCTACCGAGTTAAAGCGGATCTAAGATGCGAAAAATCTAGTATCTCAGTTCAAATAAAAAAGAGCGAAATACTAAAAAAGTGAGTATTGGGATGGCTATAAATAGCTATTTAAGCCTCCGAATATAGGACTGTTGGTACTCAAACTTCTTCTAAGGACCGAAGGATTTTACAAAATGTACTAGATCAAACTTTGACCCCCCTACCCCAGCTTTTCCCCGCTAGATAGAAATAAATATTGTTAATAAAAAATGTTCAGGATATCATAGTGTATCGTTTAGGACATCTATCATGTCTGGAGGTGTCGGGCCTAAAACAGGCATTCCCCTTGATGTCAGACTGACCTTCGAGAATCCAAATGCGTCTTTCTCTTCCACGATAGTTTGACAGCAATAAAAGTTATTGTATCTCCTGCTGCGATATCAACTGGGTTAATCTAGCTTGGTCAGCTTGATATAGATACCGAAGCATAAAAATTATATTAGTATCGAAAAATAAAATTATATGAGCTTGCTAAACAAGACGATATTGCAAATTTATTCGTTGCCTCTGTGGACGGAAAAGATGACCATATTCAAATGTGTGTCAGAGAAACGGAGCATGTATTAGAGGAACATCACATGCCAAGCTATTCATGGTGATTCTATCAATGGTAAAATACACTGTAAAGAAAAGTAGGACAAATCCCTAAATGTAAGACACGTTTTTTCCTAAAAATAAATGTCATTTTCTCCGTTATAAAGCGAAAATCAGTTTAATTTCTCCAAATCAATGGAACATTCATTGGCATCAGAAAACCTATATAGTACGTAAAATTACCGAAATGTTAAGCTTTCTCGGATATAAGGAAGAGAGTATTCAATAAATTAGGTATTATTCTACATTTTTTATGGATCACTTACAAATATATTTTTGTTAATATAATTCACACATTGTTTTTGAAAACAAGTCATACATTTATTCTCACTATTTTGTTTAAGCGTCCCCAGCGTCCAGCACCCCAGCACTAACTTCCATACTACATATATGTTTTTATGAACAAACATATGGTATAGTATATGCCACATAAGAAATGCTATTCAGTTCATTCTTATGTTTTTTAAAGGTGTAGTCGTGTAGTACTATTTCCTATTCCCTACATTTTAGGGAAAAAGAGCCAACCTGCATTTTAGGGATAAAAACTTAATCTACATTTTCCAAAGTGGAGCTTCCCTAATCTTATCGAAAAAAACCTAAGCCTTCTACCACAAATTGCTGCCACTCACTTTACGGAAATTTTTTTTACTGTGTATGAACAAATTCATATTTTTCACACGCCATTAGAAGAAGCTTTAAGGCACGTATTACATATGTATTGCGTTGGGTAAAGGATTGCACAGGATAGATAGAGATGAGATGAGATATTGTCAACATCAGTATCCTCGAATTAAATAGACTTGACTAAGCTACATCGCAGTCTACACAAACTGAATCCCTCAGTAGAGCTTACATAACGTTGTTGTAGCGATGTGTCTACATGCATTATTATGTTGATGATGATGTTGATTAAGTATATAGCAAAAGTTTTTTTTATTCATTTTATAATATTTGAGGTAAATAAATTGGTTAAATATGCACATATTTTTCGGATCCGAGCTCCCATGCACACCTTCAGTTACTCTGTGGTATCACTCTTTCCATCTTTTCCATCTTAATCAAGTGGTCATCTCTTCAACACAATACTCATGAAATTGTTACACATCAAACATAAGCCTACCCAAGTATGCATACACTTTGCAGCTAAGTTACCTTTTGTAGGATACATAATTAGCACACTTATGTCCAACACTTATGCGCAGAGTTAAAGATCTTTCTTGAATATGAAAGCGTAATCTGCCACTCAAAAATGAAAGCACTTTAAGTGTTAAGTATGAAAAATACGTGAACTTCCTTTAAAATTCTTTTAAATCGACATGATTTTCAAAATAAGTACTTAGATATGAATAATATTAAACCTACATACAATAGCGGTATTGTTTATAGGTAAATATGTAGTTACAACAAAAAAAAATCACGATAAATTTGACCAAAACGTGGTACATAGCTATAAAGCTACATAATATGCCTCAATCAGAGCCCAGTGTTAAATCAATTATGTCATAAGACTAAACATATGAAAGGTAAACACTTAAAATTTTAGGGCGTCGTTGTCCTCAAAGTCTGAGAATTTCTTCGGCAAACAAAACAAAAGAAATCAAACAAAACTTTTTTATGAATGAGTGCTAACATTAAACAAGCGTGTCCAATTCTCTAATTTGCAGAAGAAACGAGACTTATGCAACACCTATTTATATACGAGCACATAAACGAAGAAACTTGCGATTTTATTTGGTTAGCAAGTTTCTGTCTGAATCTTATTTACCTTTCTAATATCCTCATAGAAATATTTAAGCTCGTCCTCTAGAAGTATATACGGATCTATGTTAATTTCTCTGACTGGTCCAGCTGGTTGCTGTGTATGTACAGAACTGTAATCTCGTTTACATGAATGCTGTAATCTATTCTGTGATTTTGACGAGCTCTGAAAAGAGAGAGAGAAAAAAAGAAAATTTAATGATTTGCGATATTTAGGGAAAATTTAAAAAAAAATCTAAACTTACAAAATATAAAATTCAAAAATTAAGTAAGGTTTGTTAACTTTAATTCCGTCCACAGCTTTTGCCATTTTTAGCCCGCAAAACTAATGTTTACAATTATTTCTCAGAAAATTCTGCTGCAATAGAAATTGAGCAGTTTGCTATGTTTTGATGACTTAAGACTCACACGACTCGCGAATATCCCCGAAAGTTTCAAGCGAATATTCGGTAGACCTTTGAATCGGGCCAAAAATACTGACTCTAGCCGGAACAAGTCCGAACACCGAATATTCATCATCGGCAATCGTCTATGGTAATCTCGCCTTTACTCGCTGAATATGCGGTGATATTCGCAAATCTTGTGGGACCGGTTTAAATCATCAAAACATAGCAACATAGACAATGAATAGCAATGAAAGGACACGTGATGAAATTTGAAAAAATTATGCCGAATGTGCAAGAGCGAGTACAAAAATTATAGCGTGCGTCGGGCCGGCCATAAACAAGTCAAAAGCCAAAGATACGTCTATCATAGATAAGACTAGAAACGGTTATCGTAAAGGATCTGCTGATACAAATGCTTAACATCTGTTGAAGGAAAATCAAAAGAACCGCTCGGCTTCAGTGCGTTATAGGGGCCAGCTCGAGTAGGACAACGATGTTGTCATGCAGATTTTACCCAGCGTTGCCAATTGAGCCGAAAAACTTCACTTGGTTTGATGTGGTGCTTTGGTGATCGAATGTATTTTGAGCGACTTTCTTGGATTAAAAAGTGGATTTTCCACTCGTGATGTGTGAAATTGATGCGTTGTGGAAAATTACTTTCTTTGAGAAAATTGTTCAAAATAGAACACTAATATCCCTAAAAGGAAGAACGGAAAAATATGTGCGAAATGTAGTAACTGGGGTGTATGTGACCCGAGCGCATGAAAATGGGGTTTCCAGTGACAAAAACGTCCCAAGAAAGTTTTCTGAATCAGGAAAAGAGTACACCACTCGATAGTACTCTCGGCGATACCTTTTTTGTTCGTTTTGCATTTATCTTCATTCGAGGAATTTGCATTATTTTGTATAGAATAGAATTTGGAATTTGCCGATTTTTAAAACCTGTATAGCCGCTTTTCTAGATACATTTAGCCGATTTTAGAAAAAAATATTGGCAACTCTGATTTTACCATTCATTCATTTCTTTCATTTGTCATTTGAAATAATTCTTTCAGTTGTCAGGGCGAATTTTTAAAAAATTAAATAAGTCCGATTATAGTATTAAAATAAATAACTAAATACAAAAAAAATTAATTTTGATTTTTAACAGCTAACAAATTTACATCGATTTACCCGGGCTTTACTCATAAGTTGTCTGTTAACTTTTTTCATTCTCATCTAGTATTATCCCCTCTACCAAAAGAAAGTTTTTACTTGATTTTTACTCAGGCTTTTTTACACAGAAGTATGTAAACATACAGACCTATTGTACCGTGGTAGGGCGATGTTAGTCACGCATTCGTCATTCTTGAGTGAACTCTATTTAAAAAAAGATAACAACAGTTCTAGCAGCTCGTGATATGTATGCTTATCCTTATGTTTGACAAGTGTGTGGAGAAAAAGCTTTTCTGTGTGACATACCAAGTTGATGTTTTGGCAACGACAATTTTAGGGAAAAAAAAGTTCCGAAAGGAAGTGTAACAACTTAAGAAAAAAAATGCTACGTCATTTTACAGAAATGAACTGCTTTTAAAGTTCGATTTTAACACACCGGTCACCAATTCAATAATGTACTGCCAGAATGAGACTGTTCCTGAAGAAGAAAGCGACGCTCATTTTTGAAAAATTCAGTTTAAAAACGATAGTCAGGCAAGCCATTTGTGAATATGGTACATGAAAAACACCCCACCGCAATATCGACTCAACTCTAAAACTTATCACCATACAATTGAGTTCTGAAGTTATACAAAATTAAGATTTCATAAAATAAAACAAGAAAAAAATTAAACAGACAGAACTTACGGCAACAAGCCTTACAATATTAAAATTTGACATTTATTATATCCAAGGACGATGAAATAAATTTTTTAACTATAGATACATTATGGATAAGAAGGTGTTAAAGACTTCTTCATTCTGTTAGACTTTTGTCCCGTTTACAAGATTAATTCTTGCCATGATTTTTATATGTACTCGTAGGTACTTATTTACAAGGTGTTACAGAACAAGGTGCCCTCCAGTATACCAGGCGATTCCTTGCGGTGAACTGATAAAAAAACCATTCCACATACCTACCTCCTCCCACTCCCTTAGGAGCTATAATTATAAAAAGATTTGGGCAATATTCGTGAACTCTGGCTGGATCCATAAGTAGGTATGAATTTTGAGCCAACCTATGGATTTTTTGATTTGTTAATAGCCTATAAAAGTACCATTTCAAATGAGGTATTATTTTATTCAAGCATCTCTTGGAAACGCACAAATACTTTCAAAATTGTTATTGTTTACATAAAAATTTCTAAAATATCATTACTTATCTCAATAATTTTCTTATTCCAAAATAATTAAAGCCACAAATGTCCACACTAGGTTCAACACAGAAGGTAAATTGGCTTACCCAAAATAGATTATAAAATTACATAATACTAATCACAGAGAGGATGCTGGGTCCTTTACTATCTCGACCTGCAATTGTTTCAATCATAGAAGGCAGTGTTACATTAATTTAGTATTAAGCAACATTTTAGAAGATGAGGCTACTTTCGCCAGATATGCAGTAGTAAATACTCATAATTTACATACTTGGGCTTCAGTGAATCCTAATCGTCATTCCATTTTAGAAGGACATGATCAACCGAGTTTTAAGATAAATGTGTCGTGTAGTATTATTAACAATTTCTTATTAGGTCAATTTGAAATTTCAATATTAAAGAAATCCACTTATGGCTCTTTTTCAAAAAATGTTGCTTAAATAACAAATTAATGCACCACTGCCTTCTGTGATTAAAACAATTGCAATTTCTTAGACCCAAAAAAAATTGTGCCGGAGTGAAATTTTGTGACTCACAGAGAATTGGTGTTCTTTACAGTGGAAAAAACTTCCCCCGACTTTATTATTACCCAAATTCAAAATATAAATTTAAAATTATTGTGGACAACTGTCATTAAAGGACACCCCTCTTTAGCTGACAAATTTTGATAGTACGGAAATCTATAGAAAAGATATTGAAATTAGAAATTTACTAACTGCATTCATAAACAATACCAGACTCAGACCATCCTATGTATAGATTTTGTCAAGAACCTTTTAATTTTTCCGATATTCTTTCAATGTAAGATATTTCCCTCTACTGAATAGCATTTTGTAATAAATGCTTCTCTACAGCGGCAAATTTGCAATCATCTGAATTATTAGAAAAAGTCCTTAAGTGTCAAAATGCGACTAATTAATGGCACCGTTAACGCAGTCACTTGTGTGACACAGAGCGCCGTGTTATTGGAAAAACTGATATTCAGGGAAGGTCATAAAAAATCACTTATCATTGCCCGATACCTCTCTTCGTTGACAGTCAATACTCGGCGCTCATCATTTTCAAAAAAGTAAGGTGCAACCACGCCACCAGAAGGCAACTTTCTCCAAGTGCAATAAATGCTGCAATATCTCCTGTGAATTGCTTTCACTACATCACATACGGTAATTTTGCTTATTTACAAAATCGTTTTTGATTAAAATTCTGGTTGATTTATATCTGGTCTAAAGACCAGTTAGCGAACCTACGGCATGATAAATGTTCATTTAGGTTGAGCTTCTATGTTAACTGGATCTTATATGGGTGGAGGCCCAAATCCCTGCGCAGATGTCCTTAAGGAGATCAATGTCTCCAAAGATGCAAGTCCTGATGGTTTCTCGCCCCTGTTAATTAATACCTGCGTTTTATTCTTAGCTAAACCTGCGCGCAAACTGTTCAACTTGTCTTATTTCAACAGCTTAGAAACTAGCCCACAATCAGCCAATTCCCAAAAAACGGAGAGGGAAACCATTACACAAATTATCGATCAATAGCAATCACCTCCGTTCTGTCCAAGGTTTTTGAATCCTGTCATTAACTCAAAATTAATGAAGTACCTAGAAACCAATAAACTAAAGACATGCTGACTTTTCTTACGGAACGTTACAACCGTAGTCTCAAGGGGAGAGATATCGCTATCCTTTCGGATAGTCAGGCAGCTTTGATGGCTCTGAATGGCCCTCGGATAACGTCTAAGTTACTGGGGGACTGCAGGTCGTCAGTGGATAAGTTGTGTTTTCACAACAATGTGTCCCTCCTGTGGGTTCCTGGTCACATGGGGATCATGGGGAATGAAAGGGCTGACCTTTTAGCTAGGGCTGGCTCCGATTCTCCGTTCCTCGGACCGGAGCCCGCTGTAGGAGTTGCCACCTCGAATATCGGGTCTCTCATCAAAGCGGATGTTCATAGGAAACATCAGCAGAGATGGGAGAACCTGAGTGCTTGTAGGTGTACAAAACTGTTTCTTGATGGGCCCAATGGGAATATCTCAGATTTTCTCATGGGGCTCGGAAGGAAACAATGTAGAACCGTGGTTGGCATCATCACCGGCCACAGCTCACATCACGCTCGTCTAACAAGGATGGGAGTTTTTGACAGCCCTGAGTGTCTGTCCTGCATGGAGGGAGAGCCTGAGACAACCGAACACTTTTTGTGTGAGTGTCCGGCCTTCGCCTTCTATCTGTGGATGAGCTGAAAAACCTTTCTCACCAAGACTTGATGCGCTTCATTAAGAGGACAGGAAGGTTTTGCTGAATGGAATTCAGGATAGTACAATGGGCCGCTGTGGCCTCCGTGCTTGGGATGGGTATCTCCTGTTCCCCCTGTTTTCAAAAAAAAAAAAAAAAACCCCGTAGTCTCCACAATTTTAGTGAATCCAAAATCGTTGCTCTAGATATTTCAAGGGCCTTTGATAGATAGAGTCTGGGATCCTGACCTTTTAGCCAAACTTAAAGCACTTCGTCTCTCCCCTCCTCTTCTATTATCTATCTGGTCGTCTAATTCATATTGTATTAGACGACGTTATATCTGAATCTCACTCTATAAATGCCGGTGTGACTCAGGGCTCTATTATCTCTCCGTCTCTCTTTTTAATTTTCATTAATGATCTCCTCTCCCTTACTTTCAATCCCATCCATAGTTTTGCCGATGACAGTACCCTAGATTTCGCTTACTCCTTTGACATTCTTGCCGACTCCAGAGGGAATGCCACATCTGTCAACTGAGATTGCATGAATAGATCATTGAATACCGACCTTGCCAATATCCACGCTTGTGGCGAAGCGAATCACGTCGAATTCAATGTAACAAATTATCCCAAAGTTGTTTTGTTGTTTCATCTCTTTAAAACAAGATCATAATTTTTCCACTTCCGTTTCTTTTGAAGGAGAACTGATTTACGATGCACCGCCATTATGCATTCTTTGCATAAATATTTCCAGTAAGTTAAGCTGGACAGATCACATCTTCTCTGTTGCCAAAGAAGCATCGAAATGTCTTAAATTTCTGAAAAGGTGTACTTTGCATTATAGGGTATCCCCTGAGCTTGGCTTAATAATATACCATTATCAAATTTATTTAAACTATTAACAAATGATTTTAAGCCCTTAACAAATATATTTAAACACTTAACGAATAAACTTCAACTGTTAACAAAAAGACTTAAACTTATATTTAAACTCTAACAAATTTATATTTAAAATATTATATTTCAAGTTAAATAAGCTATCGTTGAGTGAAGAGCTTCTGTTATCCGAAACCATAATTACGAAAATACTCCGTTCATCCCCTTTAATGCGAAACGTCAGAAATTAGATGAATATCATCATCTGTACAATATGTTGAAAGCAAATGAAGAAGCTTTTTTCCAGCATCTGTCTCACTCAGTCAGATGAATTGTCACCGTTGGCTTAGTATAGTTACAAAAAATTTCAAACATCACAAATGTCTAATTGAAGAAAAATGTAGGTTTGCTCCGAGTCAAATTTCATTCAAGCGATGAAAATATTTGCTTGTGTTTGTACATTACCTAAGCTTCAAAATCACATCTATTCTATAGGATATAAAAAATAAAGATAACAATCCGGTCGTACTTCTCAGTAAAACTAACAATTCTATAATGATAATTTTTTTGTATTTCATTGTTATTCATTTCAATTTATTTTCTCTACATTTAATAATTAATTTCCCACTTTCAGGCTTTCTACTTTGCTAAAAAAACAATTGTTTTCATATTAATGCAGAGCATTAAAAATTAACTGCTTTAAACAAATTTAATTTCAAATTACAATATTAAAATTTCCAAATATGTAATGCAATTCTTCTGCTATTTAGTCGATTGAATTACATATATATCCAAAAAACTTTTCGCAATTTAAGTAAACATTTGAAATCATTAAGGCTTTACGTAGTCTACTTAGTCTGCCGACTGGTCACATCTGAGTGCGAAAAAAAAATGTATGTATAATGAGCCGGCTTAACCAGAGATGTTGAATGAATGATTTTCGCAAATTTATCTGACACAGTACGCGAACGGTGTAAAAATCAGTAAACATTCTTTAAGTTATGTCACCTCGGCGGTCATAAATTTATGTGCCAATACCTACTGATTTCGTTACATAAATCACGTGCCGCAATCCACCATTGTCAGCGTGCGATTACAAAATCTCGCCAAGAGATGATAATTTACCAATTGCCAGCACATAAAATGGAAATTTGAGTAAATGTAGGCGGTGAAGAGAGGAAACGCAATACTAATTTGAGACTTTAAATATTTTTATGTATAGGTAGTCACTAAAATTAACTTAAATTTACATCGTTATATCTCCCTAGACAATGAGAAAATTTCTTTATCTTAATGCTCGAATCTATTTTAAGTCAATTATTGATTGCCATATAGTAAATTCATTTTTCATTCATGTGATAATTACTAAAAATTCTTTTCACCAGAATTTAGTAATTTCGGATGGAATCTATTTCTAAATTAAGCAACTTAGTTAAAAAGGCAATTATTATTCAGAAAGGAAAATTAGATCTTGGGGATAGATAAAATGTGAGCTGTATATTTCCATAGACGTTAGATTAGAGTACGTTCTGAATGCCCAATCAGCAAGGTATTAATATTTAATGCGATATCAAGCAATCGACCAGAAAATGAAATGCACTGTAATTTTTTTAATTTCTAGCAATTATCTTTAAATTGTCTACCGCAAACCACTGATGGATTCGATGCTTTAGTAGATCACAATTAAAGCACTTGTATTTTATTAAAGCAACAATTAATTACATTGATCTTCATTTCAACTATTAGGTAATTCCAATTTGCTCTCCTCTTCAAAACCACATAATAGTGGACTAATAATAGTAAAAATTGTTATTTAAATCCCGCAAGGATATATACAGTGTGTCACGTCTCAACAAATAGCAGACCGAAATATATCGAAAACAAACCTAACAAGAGTGTTAAAGATTTTTTTTTTTTATATCTTATGAATCACTTTATAGGGTATGATTATTTAAAATTTATAAGATGGAACTTTCCACGGTTCATATATCTATTTCTCCTATTCCCTTGTTTTCTAACTTAGAGCTGAAAAATTTCGGAAAAACTGGTGTTGATGACGTGTTTTTTTCTATTTTACTTGTTAAATGAAACATTTGACTACTATTATTAACAAAACAAACAAGTAAAAAAGCTAGAATTTGTCTAAGACCAATTCTTATGATACCCATAAGGCCTCGTACAATAAAAACGTCTAGGACTAATCGTTTTCCCAATATACGTAAAATACCGAAATTTGTACATGGCAACACCAAGAAGAAGTTGGGGTTGCCCAATTTGGCCCAGTTTTGAAATTATATTTACTATTTCTATGAGAAAACCGTGTTTAAATTTCAGCTCTTTAAGACCCGGTTTCACAATTCGAGATTAAACTCCGGATTAGGTAAACTCCGTTCCTAGTTTAAACTAAGTTTAAACCAAAATGAGTCTCACAATGTTCGACCTTTTTTAATATGGAAACACTGTGGAATTGTGAACTAACAAACTATTGTGATTCATTTGCTGTGAAAAAATAAACGGTGATCGTAATGAAAAAAAAAATTAATTAAGCCTACAAAAATGAGTAAAGACTCTTTAAAACGCACTACGAATTTCTCATAAGAAAAACAAAAAAACCACTGAGATGAAAACTTGTTATGATATCCTTCTCGTCCCACTCATCAAAATTGTTTGGTTGATTTCTTATACCGGAGACAGACTTGCAATTTCAATATTGATATATTAATTATGCAATTATGTATGTATAAAATTTCAGAGACACACTTGCGGTTGACGTTTATGAAAAATTGTTTAGATATTGATTTTGATTTATCACTTGGCTGTCATTTAATTTGTCATTTGACTTAAGAGAGTTCCGCGCACGTACAGAATGCCAGCTTGTCTATATGGAAAATAAAAACGAAATATACACTTCAACTTGACAAGTGTCAAATATTAAATATCAGAAAAAGTTGCACCGAACATAGCAGTATAAGATTCGATTCTATAGGGTTCGCGTAATAAATGATTATGGTTTTTTATAACTAGGATCATATGGCACTAAACTCGTCTACCACGTACGTTTTTCGCAATTTCAATATTGAGTTCCAATGTACAACATACTGAGTGTACACCGAGCGTACACCGAGCTGTTTGTCAGTATATAGAGACAGACTTGCAGTTTAGCACAAATTGCAAGTCTGTCCCTGGTATTATTGTCCTTTGTCGTCTGGATGTTATAGTAAAAATAATTGAAATTTCTTTATGGCTAATCGCTTCCTGTTCTGAATTTTCATTGTATTATTTTATGATTACACAAATTGTTTTCTAAAAACCAAACTACTTCAGCAAATGGCAAATCGAAACGTCACCTCATGACATTTAAAGATAAACTGAGTTTGGGCGCTCAATGTTTATGGTTTAAGATCAGTTTAAACGACTTTTGCTTTCCACTGTGAAACTGTATTAAAGATATAAGCTGAGTTTAAACCACATCTTAAGCTTAAAGTTAAAGTGTGAAACCGGCCCTAAGTATACGCGTTGTAGAGGACAGACAGATGGATCAGAATTATTTCTGTGCGTTACAAACTTGTCAAACTTAGTATTTCCAATGATTTTATCTAGGGTATAAACATACGTTATAAGCACCAGTTTTTCATACACAATTTAATAATTACAAAACCTATTAGACTCAATACCCAAAATTAAGCCTCCTTAACGCTTTTTGCGCATTTTTCAATAAATGCCGAAGGGTACGCAATTATTTTCTTTAAATGACCTTTTCATTCCCACGATATATGTATGCTTACGAAAAGGGTTGTCATATCGTTTACATTTGCTGATGTCTTATTTTCAGTTCATACGAAGATTTTGGTAACATTGGCTCTTATATTTCTAGTTATTTTTTAATTCCATTAATAAAACAAATGATCGTGACGTGACAGTGATCCTGATAGAGGAGTCTGAACCAGTTTCATTCACAGCATCCGTGAAGGACCTGCATCAAGGTATATAAAAAACCAGGTGTTCCCATTAAAATGTTGACACATTGGAGCTGATAGCCTGTGACGTAATTCTGTAACTAATTTATATCCATTTTTATAGGAAAGACAGAGAAGGGAGACAGAGTATTGTGTTCTCTGTACTGTGCTTTCCTATAAATTTTCACGATATTTCGTCAATAATGGCGGAACCTGGTTCGTAATGGGAATACCTTGTATTCTATATACTCTTGGACTTGCATTAGGGCGAAAATTGGGTAATAATTTTTTCCAAAATGACCTGAATGTTGAACGAGCTCTCCTAATTCAGTAAAATATTAATAAACGCTTAACTCAATATGAGGAGGTCTATAAAGATTTGACCAAAAACCAAACATAAATAATAGCACAAATAAGTAAGTATACAGATAACGAATCGAATAGGAAAATTGAAAACCAGAAATCAGATACATGTTGCAAGTCAATTAATAAAATTTGCAACATCTCGCTCGGATATAAAATCGACGATGTCTCCACCTGATGTAGGAGGGCCTCGATTCTTAAAGCCTCGTTTCCACTAGTACACATTGAGAGCCGACATGTTAGCTTAAACTTAACAAGTGTTTCCATTTAAATGCTCGCCAACTTGTTGGCTTAACTTCTTATATTCTTTACTTAAGAATCGGATCGCGATAGATGAGCAGTTGTTATCTTCAGCGTCTTTTATTTGTGCCAGAAGAAAGAGACCCTATAGCTCAAATCCATACCAACGCAAAATCATATTTTTTTTTCAACGGAAATTAAATCCGAATTCAACTCTGAAGAAATTTCATCAACTCTTAACATCCCACAAGACCGAATATTTTTCATATTTTATTGTAGCAGCTTTTTTCCACTGCATTGTCTTCAACTTACTGAAAGAACGCTAGAATCACTAGTGTAGCCAACACAACAAATGAGCGTTTACATTTAAATGAAAAAATCCACCCAACATATTCTGCGAGTTTTTACAGCCGACATCGAAGAAGTTGCCAACATGGGTCTGAATTTTCATATAGTGTTTCCACTTATACAGAATGTTGCTAACTTGTTTCAAAACTTGTCGGGTAAGAAAATTTGTATTAGTGGAAACGAGGCTTTAAAAATTTACTGGAAATATTTTCTTAGAAATTTACTGGATATTTGTTCATTTGAAGTATGCATTATTGGATACTGACAACGGCAGACAATGGCACAAATGAAAGTATGTATTGTATCTGGAAATAACTTCAAAACCAAAGTTAATAAAAATTATATCGAAACATTTTCTGAAAATTTCTAAAAAAAAAATCTCATTGTATAATAATTGAATTGATGTCGACCTTCAAAAATGCCTATAAATTCTAAGAAAAAATTGAGGGCTTCCCTACATAAGGTCGAGGCATCATTGATTTTATATTGGACAGAGGCATTGCATTGCTCTGGTAAAAGATAGAAACTTGGTTGTGTGCCTGAGCATTAGGAACATTTTCTGTTAATAACAACATTTCTTAGCTACAATTTTCGTCGTAGCTAACTAACTTGGTTACCAGACATGTTGATAAGGTTTTCATTTTTCTGATATGCGTTCTTCATCTCTATATTTACTTATTTGTGCTATTAGTTATACGGATTTCATTAGCAAGGTTCGCTGATCTGAAATTGTTTCCAATTCATCGAACTTGAATCGCATCTATCGTGTGATGAAAGTGACATAATACAAATGAGTAAGAATAGACTATTCGCACAATTATTAATAATATAATATTTAGTTATTTGTGGTAATAGTCTACGAAAGTGGTACAGTTATTAAATTTTTGGCTAAATTTTTTAATTTATATTTCTTGTTTCTATATAGGTATGTAAAATTAATTACATATACAGGGTGTTTCCGCCTAGGTGGTTCATAGAGCATGAGGTGATAGTACTTACCTAGACGAACAAAAACTTGTATGGCATCGGGGTCCACATCATCCGTTTTTTGTTCATGTAGGTGAGTACTATCACCTCCTGCTATATAGACCACCTAGACGGAAACACCCTGTATTATATACCTTTAGATTTTTGTCATTTTATGAATAGACCGTTATTTTTATGTTTTTTAAAATGACTGAATTTAGTTTGTTTTCGATTTACAAGGTTTTCTAAGGAACCTACCATCAGTGTAAATCGGGGGATAGGTGTATACAGATGCCAAACAACGGAAAAGAGAGTTTGACTGAAATACATAAATAGCCGCAGGACAACATGATCTTCCAAACAAAATTTCACTTATAACTTGGAAATATACCTAAGTATGTACATCTGTTGTGCATAAATCTGTGATGAAATATATAAATTCTACACAGTTCTGTAGTATCTCGACTTCTCCTGCAAACGGAATTCTATATAAATTGATGAAAACCATACCTGAACTCCCATATAAAGAATCATACACATATCATCCAGGTGTAAGTGTGCACATTTGAATTTTTCTTAACTTTTATGTGCACTAAATCCAATCCTCTTAATATAAATTGAATTAATTTCTCAAAAGCCGAAATACTGAGGTATCTACTGGTATACCTTACTTGCACACCACCTCATGACCTCATGCCAATTACACACCCAAATGGAACCGTGTCGTCTAAGTCTAAGGTCTAAGCATTCCTCCTTTTTTGTAGGATGCCGAAATATTGAATTATCGGATAACTTTTTGTTTTTGTTTTTGCAATGTAAGTACAAAATTAAACTCTGCAAGACTTTACTATTTATTTCAAAGTTGACTAATCAACATAAAACCAAAGAATGCACAAGGTCTCTCATTGCAAGATCTCAGCATCCAATGCTAAAAGCAAAAACAAAATGGAATTATACAAGACATGAATGAATGCATTTTAAACCACAAATAATTTATATAGTACAGTATCCAAAAGTATAGGTGCAATCCATAAAAAAAAAATCTTTAATTAATTACAGTATTAATTTTATGTAAATATATGTAGAGTCCAATGATCCAAGAGTTCAGATAGGGGTTGAAAATAGACTGAGCTATTTCCTATTTAATGTGATACCAAGTTTTCAATCCTGAGTCAAACAAAATTATCTTTTTTGTCTATACTAAAATTGTTTCATTTTGTTTTATATTAATAAAAGACATCCAACAATATTTGAATAGAATAGAAATTTTTACTTTTACCAAATCTATTGCAAACAGAATAATTAAAGACGTCAAATTGTTATTTGTACGAAATTATAAATATTTTAGTTCGGAGTTTTTTTTTTTTTAAACCCTGACGACACGGATTAAGAAAGCTAAAAGTTGTAGGTACTATTCTGGTTTATACGTTTTTAGTAAAACGAGCGGTCCATTTATATAAATTTCATTGTTTGAACCCAATTTATCTGATTCCATACCATAAAGTATTCTAAACCAACCGTTTGTGTAGAATTGTGTGTGTGTTTGAACTGACAAAATATGCGAAACTGGTGCAATCTTATAGTGAATTATTTTCTGCTACTCGGTGTTAATACTTCCACAGAATCTGCTATTCTCATGCACTTTTCTTCCCTACTGGTGTGGTGATAAGAAAAGATCTGGGAAATGATAGATAGATTCGGTGACAGTGGTTACACCGAGTCGCAGAAAAGAAATCACTATTAGTAGATTCAAATTTAAGATTGAAAAAGGGCAATAGCTTGTTGGCCTTGACATCAATAAGGCAATACAATTTAATGCTACATTAGTGGTGAAAACATTCCAATCCTTACCTCCAGTGCCCGCTGTGCCGGGCCCAGGGCCCCGAGATACATGGGGTCCATTAGACCCTGCGATAGTAGACCAACCGATGACTTATTCTTCAACCAGTAAGACAACCTATTATAAGTTAGCTTAGCTGTTAGAGTTTGGCTAGTGAAATTAGACGGTACGAATAACTGTCACCTCAAAAATGCATGTTTTATATCACCATTCATCAATATCAATTTCGTGGAGGCAGCTGTTGTATGTGTATTTGTCATAATGACATAGAAAATATCAACGAAAGAAATGCTATTAGGTCCTTCCAAATTAGAGCGAAAGGCTGCTTATAGGAATATTTCACTTAATGATTGATGAACTACGATCCTATCCTGAAAACTTCCTTTAGTATTTCCGTATGAGTGTTGAAAGATTTGATATTACTACTACAGGGGTTTTGAGACCTGCTATAACTTATCTACCAATATGCGATTGAACCCGAAGAGAGACTTGCTGTAGCTCTAAGGTCTATATAAACACTTTCATGGATATTTCTTCCCAAATTTTTATATCAGAGTATTTATTCAAATTTTGGTTGCATAGGGGTTGTCTTATTTATATCTTCCTGTCACACTATCGTTGTAGCAACAATTTTTCAAAAAAAAAAAAGATGCGTAAGTTACTTCCAAGCTCTACAATGTCTCAAAATCAATAGCAGTCAAGCGGCGACAAAAATGTTACCAATATGTGCCTGTTCATATTAACGTGAAGGCACGGTGATAGTTTCATCACCCAAAAGTTGCTAGCCGGAGGAACCAAAAAGTCACCTTGCTGTCATGTCACTTCATGCGCGCATTTACATTAGGATTAGAGCCTATGGAATTGACGGTGGTGATAAAACAGATATGGGGTTACATGGGTTTCGATGGCTAAAAAAAAAGCATATTTTCTCAATTTTTTTTGTATATAACAAACTAATTATTTTATCTAAAGTTTGAAACATATAAAAGGACATCATTTAATGAATATTTTATAAACTTGTCATTTAAAAATTTTGAAAAAGCCGGTAGTACCTGGTTTCCGGAGATCCTTTAAAAAAAAAAGGTGCCCTCGCGGTGGCCAGGATAACTCATGACAGCCTTATCAGAAATTAAAAAGTAAATGTTTTTCTGTTAGTAGATAAGCTTGTGACTGAACGAAGGATTTAAAAAGAAATTGAAATTTTAATTTTTGGCAGAGTTGTATGCAAAAAAGTACAATTTTTGGTGCAATTTACAGTACGTATAGTCATGTAAAATTTGTTGTAATCGGGAGAAAAAGGAAACCTTAGTTCAGTCACTAGTCAATCCTATTCTGAAGAAGTGTGCAAAATTTCAATAAGATCGGTGTATTGAGATATCGTGTCTACCGTGTTGAAAAATAGTGTTTTTAGAAAAAAATCGATTAAAGTTTAAAGTAGGAATAAAAGGAAAGAAAAAAAAATTTAACTTACATATAATCGTCGATTCCAGCTATATAAAGGGCATATTAAAATAATATATTTAAAATAGGTGACCCTAAGAAAGTGAAAAAAAACGACAGAGAGAGACAGACAAACAATAGCTAAGCAGCTGCCTCCTTGTCAATATACTTACGTCGCTGAGGATAATTTCCAAAGTCTCTCTCCTAGACTTTTACTCCGATTGACTTAAACTTTGTACTACTTATTAGATAAACAATGTTAAAAAAATGTTTTTTTTAACTTCAAAACCCATGTAACCCCTTGAGGTAAAGATACACGGTGAGAGACTTTTGGTCTCCAGTCTCTGGTTTGCAGACACTAAAATCTCCGAAATGTCTCTGATCTCTGGAGACCATAATAAAAAAAATCTCTAGATACTCTCCGACGTATACACGAAATTTAAAATTATTGAAGAATTGTTAAGCAAGAGATTGTTAGAGGGAGTTATCTAAAAATTTATTAATATTTTTATGTTAAGCAAAAAATGAAAAGCTCAAAAAAATATATCCTTGGTGTCCAAAATTTACGGGATAAAGGATAACACAAGAAGTTTGTGTGATTTTTTTCTTTGGTTTTTTCAAAAATAACCAGAAGCCTAGTGACGAAACAAATTTCCTGCCGTAAATCCATTATATTAATTATTAATTTTTTTATTAATTTCTTTGTAACAATTTGTCAAACTCACTCCACTTTATTCCTTTTGCTTTCCGAGTAGACCTACACTTAACTAACCCGAACACACAAATAGTCTCGGGAGACCTGGAGATGAAAAAATAGCAAACTTCGGAGACCGAAAACCGAACCTCTTTGTTTTAAAATACACTATGGGAGAGCGGAGACAAAAAAGTCTTTAGAGATTTCAAGCGTATTCTGAAGTGTATACATGGGTTTCTGGGTCTCCAGGGGTCCAGTTGATCACTGTAGGCCATAGTCTCTCCTTTATCAGACAAAACGTCTCCAGTGCGCAATAGGTCTATACTTAACATTATTATTCCTGTTGATAACCCAAAGTATTTTAGAAAATAATTTTTGTTAGGGGCCCCCAAGTCTTAAAGTGCCCAGGGTCCCCACTTAGCTAAAGACGGCCATGGCTACCTCCTGTTACAAACTGAGGTAGTCACACTTCTTGAAACTATCATATAGACAAAACGATAGGCTATATTCCGTAAAATTCGTTTATGTATGAAAAGCATTTATACTTCCAGACAAAGAGGAGAAATAACAAGAGCGCTGAGACACTATTTTATGTCAGTTCGACAATTCTGACCGGTACTTGTGCAGTGTTGTTTTAGTGATTTTGTGTTAAAGAAGTGATTTATACATAATAATAATGAGAATCAGTAGTGAAGTATTAATTTATGGAAGAGACTCCGGAGTCTTGATTTTACAGTGATAAAGTGAGCTATACTGTACTGCAGAAACAACCGACTTATTCTCGTAGAAAGGCATTTTTCATGCAAGTTTAATTGTTTCAAAAATAAATTATAGTGTTTCAAATAAAATAAGAGTGAAATCGTATAAGAAATAAACGGTCGTAATAGAAAAACATTTTCCAATGCCAGTTTGTTTCATTACAAATGAATTGTCAGTGGTCACTTGCATGATATCAGCCATACAAAAGCAATGCTAAGAAATATTATCAAAAAATACATGTGGCACACTAGGAAAATTCGTAAAAATTTAAAAGATTATAAAAGAATTATAAAATTATAAATTTAAAAATTTTACGATTTAATGGGATCTATTCAGTTAAATTTCTTGAATACTTAATAAAGTTTCAACCACTAAATTACAATCCTGCTCTGAAAATATCGTAGTTTACCCACTCAACCATTTATCACCTTTTTTCTGAAGCTTCAGTTACCATGTAAATTTTCCATGATAATAGCGTTAGAAATTGAAATCGGCATTGCGTTCTGAGCAGTGATCCTAGACAGATCGGCAGTAGTTAAGGTTAATTAAGTTTTGGATACTAAACCTAGAAGTTTGAACCTAGTATATTGTATTAAGAGTATTTCACTTAATAAATCATCCCAAAAATACTAGAAGCATTGATTCTAGTATTACTAGGAGTAGTGAACTTATGTAGTATACACTTGTATATTTCCCAGAAAATATAGGTACTCACATACGCACATTGCCATTTGAAAATGGTAAAAACGTTAAAATATAAATTTCGAATTCTGCTTATCTAAATCATAGCGTTCTAAGCAGTCAACCTAGACATATTGGCAGTTTTGAAGCCATATTGAAGTCTTGGACACCAAAACTAGAAGTATTGATTCTACTATATATTAAGTATTATGTGTATGTATAAAGAAGTTTTAAGCAATGACTTTTAGGCTCTCACTATACATTTATGTCTATTGTGAAAACCGAAAAGTAACTATAAAATTATTTAATTATTCTCTCGACCAAAATTTATAAGAAAAGCCATTTTACAAACAAACTTTAGTATTTAGCCAATGCAAAAAATAATTCCATCTAACTTGGTATGATTTATGATAACCAAAAATGTTTAACAAAAGAGTACCGTTAGAATGTACCTACTAATCGAAATTTTCAGGGCTGAACGAGATGAGGCTTTGTAATTGAAAATGTGAGAAATTCACTTCTTGCAAGCGAGAAGATCGAAGTAATAATTTTATTGACACAAATTTTTTTTTAACTATATGTCACATGGAGGAAAGACTACTATTTATAGGATAGGCTTCCGGGACACAGTCTGCACATTTTCCCTGTTTTTTTTATATATGATTTACACCTATCATAACTCGAGTTGCCCTTGAAGTTCCATAATTACTTCAGGCTCCTCATCTTGAGTATTTAGTTGGGCGTCATATACCAGAGCTGCCTACGCTAAATTCTTCACTACTACTCATATATAATAATATGTCACACTCACACTTCATGGAGTGACTCTCCGTCTCACTCAAACTAGAATCTTAAAGTTACGGTCTTAAGGCATGCTTTGGGTACACTAGAATCAGTAAAAAGCAATTTTTCGAAAGTGGGTTTCTTGAAGAAAAAAAATTTTTTTCCGTAATCTAATGAATAATGTAGCAAGTGTTATACAATTTTAGAATCCTTATTAAATGCGTCAACTTTAAACTAACTTACTTGCCAAACTGGCAAAACTGGTACATTTTTTTTTTAACACAGTCAGTTAAAATTGGGCGAAGTATTAATTTTCTATTCTTCGTTCAGCAAAATATGACATTTTGTTCCAACCTGGAACAGTTGGCTTAGAATTTAAAACAACAGGTTACATAAGTACTATTCAGTATTACATAAGAAAAATAAAATTGAAAAAAAAGTAAAGATCACAGGGTGTACATTTTCTCGAAAAAAAAGAAATGTCTATAATTTAAAAAATACATGATATTGATTTTTTTTATATTTTTCTGGTAACTATTATGATTTGGCCTATCATCCGATTCCGGCTTGACGTCGACTTCCGGGACACCCCGTATATACTTATATAAATATGTTTACTAAATTCGAATAAATAGCTTAAATAAGGACTGTACCAGAAAGTACTGCACAGTTTTTAATAAATCATAAAATCACATTTTTGCTACCTGAATCCTCCTCGAAACTAAAACCAGGCTAATAAATGAGCTAGCTACTTTCAATATAGTGCCCTAGGCACACATCGCTCTTAATGAAGAAAAAACTAACGATTCATTAGTCTATAATGATTCATTATAAACTGCAGACACACAAACTGATATACTTATGACATTAAAGAAGCGATATGGATCGAATTAACGCGATAAACTTTGTTTTTATTTCTTTTATTTTTCAATTTAACAATTTACAAATGAGAAATACATTATATTAAAAAGAATATTGCCAATATAGTTTTTTGCATTTCTTCTTCTTATTTTTCAAATCGGCAGATGCACAGCGGACTTCCAGATTTACACTAAATGCTAAATCTAGCACATTTTTTCACATTATAGCTATAATGAAGGAGGAAAACACTAATGACGTATACTATGTGACACACGGCATTTTATTGAATAGCTATAGTACCTACTAATGATTCATTAGATCGTCCTGTGTGTCTAGGGTATAAAATGCATTCATTAGTCTTCATCGTAAAGCATTCAAAATGAATTCGAAATCTGGAGACGTGCGCCGTGCGATTTTGCACAAATGGTTGGAAAATAGAGAAAAATCATTTTCCCAGATTGCAAGACAAGTTAAAATGACGCTTTGATCAGGTAGCAGAACAATTAAAATATTCTTGGAAACGGACACAATTGCTGGAAAACCAAATTGTGTTGGCCGAAAAGGACAACAGATAAAACTGTGGAAAAAAGCTGCTTAAGTTCATTGAAAAGAATAAGTCGGTATCTGTGCGGGATGTAGCAAAACAAAAGAAATATCTCGAAATCTACCTTTGACAGAATTAAGAAAAGACATAATATATAAAGTTTTAGGAAACAGAAAAGTGCGAAGAAAATTGTTCCTGTTTAATTTTAGACGACGAGAAAAAAAAATCGTAGAAAAATACGACAAAAGGTTCTTGTATCTGTCAATGTGGACGCAGAAGCAAGGCTTTGTTTTTCTTAAGGATGCATAAATACAGATATTTATATCAATGAATGTTTAAAAAAAAGTTTGCTTCCTTTTATTAAATCACACAATGTATGGCTATATTATTTTGGCCAGATTTAGCCACAAGTCACTATAAAACAAGGACAGTAACGTGGTATCAACAGAACAAAATAACTTTTGTTCACTAATTGACCAATCCAACAAATCAGCTTGGTTCAATTGAATGTTATTGGGCTCTTAAAAAAAAAACTGTTCTACGAAAGGAAGGTCAAAGTGCCACTTCGCCTAAAAATTTTGCAAAAATGTGGATAGCGGCCAGGAAAAAAGTCGAGGACAGTACTGTGCAAAAATTAATGACTTCGGTAAAACGGAAGGTGCCAGCATTTATCAGAAAAGAGTAAAAAATACTATAAGGGTACCTATATAATTTAATTTTATCATTTAAATAAGTATATTTCTTCAAGAAGGAATTTTTTTTTTAATTCTCCGTTATATAGCAAAAGCTAAAATATGTTTTTTATTTGTTATTCTATCACACAACCCATTATATTTTTGGTGGCAAGTTTCAAGTCTTGGTGTGACTCATCAACAGGTCCCAAATAGTGAAATCGAGTGACTTGAAAAACAAATGAAAAATAGAGTAAAGAAAAGAAATGAAAAAAATGAAAAAGATTGAGAAAAACAGAAAAAAAATTTAAAAAAAACAGATTCATTCGAAACGAATCGAACCTGTATACGCTCGCAGTGGGCTGAAAAAAGAAAAAAGAAAAAGGAAGAAGAAGAAGCGTTTCGTGTTAGCCCACTGCGGGCGTATACAGGTTCGATTCGTTTCGAATGAATCTGGTTTTTTTTAATTTTTTTTAATTATTTTAAAAAAATTTGTTTTTCTATTTTTCTCAATCTTTTTCACTTTTTCATTTCTTTTCTTTATTCAATTTTTCAATTGTTTTTCAAGTCACTCAATTTTGATATTTGGGACCTGTTTATGAGTCACACCAAGACTTGAAAATTGCCACCAAAAATATAATGGGTTGTGTGATAGAATAACAAATTAAAACCATTTTTTAGCTTTTGCTATATACCGGAGAATTAAAAAAAAATTCCTTCTTGAAGAAATATAAGTTTACCCCGGTAAAAAGTCCTAAAGAGTAATCTCTACTTTTATTATTTAAATAAGTAAAAATAAAAAAAAAAAATAATATGTACTATATTTATTTTGTCTGTTATTACAATTTGAAAATCGTACAGCTTTTTCCGGGACAGTCCTTAATCTGATGTTGGTCAAAGGATTAAGAAAAAAATTAAATCTGAAATAAATCACCACTCAAAGCTCGAGAATGGAACAAATAAATGTTAAATACCAGACTGAGAAACTGTCAAAAAAATACTGGATGGGATCGCGGAGACTCCTTAATCCAAAGCAGTTTATTATTAAATTTTTACATAAAAGAGCAAGAGCCTGAACAATGGTTACCATTAATTTATAATATGTATAATGCTCAAGCTGAGTGCATATATGTTAGATAGTGATTTTTAACCTTAGTATTCAATTACATGACATATACAAACCCAAAGTAGTTTCGATAGTCATCATTCAAGATTTACTAAAATGTTCACAATCCATTTGATTTAAACTCCCAAAATAAAGCTACCAAATTGACTTATATAGAATACATTTGCCAACCGATTAAGTAGTAATTCATGATTAGTTCTAAAATAGTTTTAGAAACACAACAACCAAAAAACAGATTCGGCACGTAAACAACAGAACTGGGAAATTAATTTATAATCCGAACATGCGTGAAGGTTATACTATTTCTTACAACGAATAGCACTTGTGCAAGTCTTGCATAGTTAGAGCATCATATAATTAAAATCGAACATGAATTTGACAACGAAGGTATTGTATCTACATATGTAACTATATCCTTGCAAGCAGTCGAAGATTGTGAAACATCTTAAAAATTATCAGTTGCATATCCGACCCGCATTAATGATGCACTATGCAGATACCCAACGAAGCGCAACAATGTTTTCGAAAATTGTTAACTTTAATTCCTTGTGAATGAATGATTGCTGCACACCATAATTGAGCAAGTCGGAGTAGTAATCCCCGGGGAGGTATTATCAACAAATACTGAAGTTGCATTTTACAAACCTATACCGATTCTTTCTTAACTTTATTTAGGTTTTCCCCCCGGAATATCATAACCGGATTCAAAAACTGTCTTTTGCTCACACCCAGTGAATTTTGCGGTGAAGAGTCAATAAAGCTGCTACAAAAATTTTAGCATTCATCACCACACAAGAGGATAGTACTTACTTTTACGGATACTGTGATCGTTAATGTGCTAATAAACATGAAGCACTGGTAAGTATGAAGGTCAATACAGTTACAGAGCTAATTTTCCAGTGGTTACCTTTTAGCTATTTCAGATTCTATGATTAATAGGCCTCTGGTGGACAAAAATTATCTGAAATTTTTGTTTGGCTGGGTCTAGTTAATAAGTTAAATGGATTTAATCCAGGGACGTTGGCAGTAAATTGTTTAATTGTAAGCACATGTTGTTTGACACAATTTTTTAAGGTATTTATCACATTATCGAAAGTTATCTAATCGCGTTTATCTAGATACATATTATGATTATGTTAATTATAAATATGTATATAAATTTTTCCCTAGTAAATATTGATAATTCAATGCATGCATAATTCATGTAGAGCATCTTTTAGTGAAATCTGTTTACAGGACTTGATGCAGGGTGCAATTTTAAATTCGAACTGGACCATTTTAAGTCCGTACCTAAAGATAAAAATATTTAACTCTCTGAAGATTCAGGGGTGATTTCTAACGCGACTAAAATTTATAATGTTTCCCATTTGAATTGAATATATAAATTTAACATAAGAGAAGTAAAAAAGCTAGACCAATTCTTATGATACCCTAGCTAGACGACTGCCCGTGTGTCATTTACCCATCTGTGCAAGTTTGATTTTTGAAGTGGTTTTTCGTATATATTTCTAGAACGGTTTGTCGGACAGAAAAAATTATTTTAACCAATTTCATAGGATTTCATATTCGGAAGATGTTTTCAGTACATTAAAATCATATAGGACTTATCGTTTTCACAGTATACGTAAAAATCCTGAATTTTATATGGCAACACCAAAAAGGAGTTGCCCGATTTAGTCCAATTTTAAAATTATATTTACTATTTTTATGAAAATACTATGTATACAAAATTTCAGCTCTCAACGTTGACGCGTTCTCAGGTAGTATCCAAATATGTACTGAAAAACGAAATTTTTGGCAACCCTACAAAGGAGTTACCCGATTTGTCCAATTCTCGAACTTAATTTTACTTTTTTTTTTTTAAGACAATATGCAAAATTTCAGCTCTCTAGATACACGCGCTCTCGAATTATTGTGCGGACGGACCGGACGGACATGCAAAAATCAAAATAACTTTTAATTTTATGCATGGGTGTCTAATCCATTTTGCTCTAACATCATTATTTCTGTGCGGTACAAACGGAATGATAAACTTAGTACAGCCTTTAGATTTTATTTAGGGTATAAAAATCGCAAAGTTTTTTTTTTACCCGTCTGTTGTATTTGCAACTTAAAGACTGAAACAAAATGTGGTTCTGGCGCTGGTGCTAAGACCGTAAAGCACGGCTAAAGAATATTGGAGCAACAATGTGTAGCTGATTCTGACGCCTAGTCCAATTTTTATAAGCGCGCGGACATTTTGAAAATGAAAAGTTAATACAAAGTGTCAGTAGAAATGAAATTCTCTACAATTTTAGTCATTATTAATAAAAAAGCAGAAATTTGGAAAAGTATTTAAAGAAATTGTGGAATAAGTGCTAAGGGTAAAATTTTCGGTATTTGTAATGCGTTTCGTCTTGGCTATATGATGTGTACCAAAACAATAACTAGCATAAGCGCCAGCTACAAGTACCAGCATCAAATTCTGTTCCAACCTTAAAAGGCTACAAAATTTACCAACTCTACCAACATATAACACAACATAAACTCGAGTGCGTGGAGTCAATCCGATCGGACGTTGCATAGTGTTGTAGTTCAAATAAAACAATATAAACATATTCAATCAATTAATTTAAGACAAGTGATAGTGTTGTGCTAAATATCTTCAATATAATCAATTACTATAATTATTTAAATTCCGACGCGACCGATAAATTAATAAATTATCAAAATTAAATTTTATCCGCCAAGTGAAGGGCTCTTCTATGCCCTATCAACATTCTATAAGCCAGCAGCACGGTAACGTTTCCTTTCCTTCTCTTCATCTGTGATCAGTGCAAATGCATTAGCACTTGTCACTGATCAGCAATACGGGTGTCCCCAGCTGTGGTCATTGAACTGCACAGTCTGAGGTATTGAAAGCAGCAATAGGCATAACACTATTGTTGTTTTTTTTACCTCGCTGTGTCGTTGACTGCGGCTGGTGGCGCCCAAATTTTTGTGTTGTTGTGTGTCGCTTTTTTTTCTTTTTTGCTTTTTTGTTTTTGCCTTCAGCATGCAGAATTTTATTTTAGATTTCTGCAACATTCGCGGATTAAGAGCAAATCGGTTTTCGGTGTACTGCCACCTTAACTCAAAAAATCCGGCAATTCTTGCGCTAAGTGAAACCAAGGTCGTTTCTGATGCTGATATTAATCAGTATCACGTCCCTGGTTACAGCTTCGTGCCTCTTTTTTCTCAGCATAGAGGGATCGCAGTATATATTCGGAATGATGTGGCCTTTACTATTCTTCAAGATTTTCCTTCTGCTAATCCAGAGTTTAATTATATCTGGATTAGGTTCAAACTTCACAAGCACATCATATACTTCTGTTTCCTTTATCGCAGCCCAAATATGTCTGATGACGACACGGTATCCGTATTTGACAATATCTCCAACAATATTGATCATTTGCTTTCTGTTTCCCCCTCTTCCGAAATCGTCCTGGCAGGCGATTTTAATGTTCATAATATACCGTGGCTCAGACATTCTTCTACCACAAGTCCTGCGGGCCGTTTCGTTGAACTCTTCTGTGAATCATTTAATTTGCAACAGCTAGTGGATGCACCAACGCGAATTCCTGATGCAGCTGGAGATAAAGCTAATTTACTCGACTTGTTTCTAACATCTCATCCTGACAAATATTCCATTTCAGTCGGTTCCCCTCTTGGAAATTCAGACCATTGTTTAATCACGGCTCAATTTACCACCTCAAACCTGTGCCGCCCAACTGCTCCACCTACAAGTAGGCTTCTTTGGCACTATAAGAATGCTGATTGGGAAAGTCTCAATAAGTATCTTAAAGAAATTGATTGGTCGGTTTGTTTTGCTTCGAGGGATGTTGATGAATGCACATTACAATTTAGTAACATACTAAATCTTGGCATGCGTGAATACATTCCGTATTCTTACAGCAGGTCTCAACAACAGCATGATCGCTCCTGGTTTAACGATAAGTGTAACCAAGCTATAAAAGCGAAAGTGTCTGCTTTTCGCGCCTATCAATTGCATCCATGTCCGGAAATGAAACAAGTCTACAAGACTGCACGGAACACCTGCAAGTCCATTATCCAGAGAGAAAAATTTCTTTTTGACCAGAATATTAGACAAAGAATCTTGACAAGCCGCAAAGGTAGCAAAGGTTTCTGGTCCCTGGTCAAAACCATCAGGAACAATTTCACCAATTCCTCTATACCTTCACTACTTAATAATGGAGAAGTGATTGTTGACTCCCTGGATAAAGCTAATATTTTAGCTGCTAGATTCGCTTCAAATTCTCGTCTTCCACCAACTTCACAAACACCTGTTTTGCATCCCCCGTGCGGATGTGTACAAGAGCCAATACACGTCCGTACGAGGGATGTGTTCAGGGTCCTTAAGGATATCAACGTCTCCAAAGCCGCAGGTCCTGATGGTTTTTCGCCCCTGTTAATTAAAAGCTGCGCCTCATCCTTGGCTAAACCTCTGCGCAAACTCTTCTACTTGTCTTATTCGACAGGAAAATTTCCAACTGCTTGGAAGCTAGCTCACGTTCAGCCTATTCCTAAGAAAGGAGAGGGTAGCGATCCCTCAAATTATCGACCAATTGCCATCACTTCGATTCTTTCAAAGGTTTTTGAATCTATCATTAACTCAAAATTAATGAAGTATCTAGAAACTAATCATCTCATCAACGATCGCCAATATGGCTTCCGAGCTGGACGCTCATCTGGAGACTTGCTGACCTTTCTTACGGAACGTTGGAACCGTAGTCTTCACAATTTTGGTGAGTCTAAAATCGTTGCTCTAGATATTTCAAAAGCCTTTGATAGAGTCTGGCATCCAGCCCTTTTAGCCAAACTTAAAGCACTTGGTCTCTCCCCTCCTCTTCTATTATGGATTGAAAGTTTCCTATCTAGTCGCCAAATACGTGTTGTATTAGATGGCGTTACATCTGAACCGCATCCCATAAATGCCGGTGTGCCTCAAGGCTCTGTTATCTCTCCAACTCTCTTTTTAGTTTTCATTAATGATCTGCTTTCCCTTACTTTCAATCCCATCCATAGTTTCGCAGATGACAGTACTCTTGATTTCGCTTACTCCTTTGACACTCTTGCGGAATCCAGGGGGAATGCCGCATGTGTTAAACGAGATTGCATGACTAGATCATTGAATAACGATCTTAACAGTATCCTCGCTTGGGGCAAAGCGAATCGCGTCGAATTCAATGCATCTAAGACTCAAAGCTGTCTCATCTCATTAAAACAAGATCATAACTTAACCACACCCGTTTCTTTTGATGGAGCATTAATTTCTGATTCACCGTCACTAAGCATTCTTGGCATTAATATTTCCAGTAAGTTAAACTGGACAGATCACATCTTCTCTGTTGCCAAAGAAGCATCGAAATGTCTTGGATTTCTGAAAAGGTGTAAGAAATATTTCAGCCCGTCAAATCTAGCGCTCCTCTACAAGTCCTACATTAGACCTAGAATGGAATACAACTCCCATATATGGGCCGGGGCTGGTCGCACAGCCTTAGCTTCATTGGATATTGTCCAAAAGAGAGCCTTCAAGCTCATTGGCGATTTGGCAATAACTTGTCATATCGACTCACTCGAGCACCGCCGCAATGTTGGATGCCTTTCGCTCCTTTATCGCTATATGCATGGTCAATGTTCTGATGAAATATCTAGTCTAATCCCTTGTAGAATGATTCCTGCACGCAATACTCGCGCTGCAAACCGCGCACATCCTTTAACCCTTCAAATTACTTTCGGCCGTACAGTAAAATTCCGAGATGCTTTTTTATCCCGAACAGTGCGAATGTGGAACAGCTTACCATCTTCTGTTTTTCCTCCGGCATACAATCTGCGGAAGTTTAAGGGCGACACACATCGGCACCTCCGCCACTCTCCTCACATCCCCTAATCCTTTCCCTATCTCCTTCCTGCCATGCTGTGCTTTGCATCATAGGGTATCCCCTGAGCTTGGCTTAATAATATAAAAAAAAAAAAAAAAAAAAAAAAACAACTTAATACAAATTCGCCTTAAAAAAATGCCCACCAATCAGACCTGGGCGGTAATCGGTTAATATTTTATCCGATTGATAATTTAATCATTGCTAATAAATATAAATGGTGCTAATAAATCTGTGAAGACCATAGCTTATTTATATTTGTACCATACTTGTCGCCCAAATTTCTAAAATTTTGTTTTCTGCTGGAATATAAGAACAACTTGGTGAAGTAAAATATTGTCTTCAGTTGGCCATTTTTATTTAAAAAAAAACTGACAAAATGCTCGTCTACAGTGAATTTTAAATTAAATTACGACACTAAAGTTAAGAGAAATAAATTGATTTAATCACAATTAAGTACATCAAATTTGAAAGTTGTCGCTGCTTTCTGGTTTCAATGTACCACGTGAAAACAAAATTCTGCCTCTGCTAACTGCTTTTAATGTATTTTAGTCTTACGTAAAGAACTGTACTAGACATTTTTTTTTTTTTACTAATTTCATTAGCTACTAACTTATGAAAATACATATATTAATTAAAGGTGATTCTGATAACTGAATACTTTCATCAATATAGTCTTACTCCATCAACCAGCGAAGTAAGGTAAACACAATAGAAAAATTTGCAAAAAAAAAAAACGAAGAACACCATGTACCTGATAAAAAATATATGACCGAAAATTTCCAGAAATTTGATTCAGTTGGCAGATGTGGTCTACATTGTGGCCGTCCTCGAAACAGACTTTCAAGCGAAAATATTCAAAGCTTTTGGGACAACATTGAGCAAGAACCAAGCAACTGTGTTCGTCCCAATAAAATACACTACATAAAATTTTAACAAAAGACTTAAAGTTGTTTCCATATAAAATTGGAATTATTGAAAAACTTCAAAAAAACAACATTCACCACGATACGAAAATAAGCCAAATCAATAGGGATCCTGAATTTTTTGAAAAAAATTATAATGAGTAACCGGAATTTGAACTTAGACAAACAGAATAGTCATCAATGGGGTGCTGACAATCCATTAGGTTGGTGCCAGTATATCCCTGTAAAAGGACAGAGTGATGTGAAATTTATATTGAAGATGTCATTGGTACCTTTTTCTTACCGGTGTTGTTTGATCTAAACAAAGTGACAATAAATAAATCAAATAGGCCCCATACCACAAAACTACAAGTGTACAAGTCTAATAACACTTGTACTAGTATTCTTGTTCTGTTAGTACGTACTTATAGATTCTGTACCACAAAAATTCTTCATCTACTTCACCTCAATTGTGATAACGACGTTTCTGAAACGAGTGCATATTTAAAAGTTTCAAGCGATCATCATAGGGTGGAAGAATTAATGAATTATTCCAGGATAGGTGCCTGAGAGCAAATCATAAGAAGTTCCGCTGAACAAACTCGATACGGTCGATGTGTGTACCATAAAATGGACACCAGACCTGGCTAGCGTATTTAAGAAGTGGTCTCACAAAGTAAGTGTACAAACGCAGTGTAATGGTAGGATTCGAAAACTCTCGATACCAACGTTTTATAAAACCCAGCATAGAACTACTCTTTGATACAATGAATTTTATATGGGAGACAAAATTCAATCTTTGATCACATTTGAGACCCAAGTCACAGAAAGAACTAACACGACGAATCGAGGAATCCGAGAACACATAACCATAAGTGATTGATTGCTGATTCCTGTGAAAAGTCATAACCTCACATTTGTCTATATTGAGTACCAAATTATTTCTTTTGCACCAATCATAAAATTTGTGAAGGTTACCCTGTACCTGTTCACAATCATTAAGATTTAATCTGAGCCAAAAGTTTAATGTCGTCAGCATAAATCAAGACTTTGCAGTGCTTCACAACAGTGACAATAATTATAATAAAGAGCAACAGGCCCAAATTACTCCCTTGAGGTACACCGGACGAAGCTTTCAAGACTTTGAATGATCTGTTATCTAAATATGACTCCGTCCATTTTAGGAGTGTTAGGTGAAAACCATGCTTTTCCATTTTAAACAATATCACGGAGTGAGATAACTTGTCGAAAGCTTTACTAAAGTCAGTATAAATACAATCTGTCTGGTAGCCTTTTGCAGGCCCGCCAATGATATTCCGATAAGTTGGTGGTAGTAGACTTGCCCGAAATAAACCCATGTTGGTTTGGAGAGAGCAAATTCTTATAGGAAATCGATAGCTGAGAGTAAATAATTGATTTAAATAATTTGGACATGCAAGATAATTTCGCAATAGGCCTATACTTAGAAATATAATTTTTACTACCTTTTTTGTGGATAGGTATGATGAAAGAATTTTTCCACAGCTGCGGAAAACAACCACTATCGAGCGATTTTTGGAAAATAATTCTAGGCGCGGCTGCTAGGGAGAGGCAACATGACTTCAAAAAGGCTGGACGAATCCCATCGGGACCCGTTGTGAAGTCGTTTAGAAGCCCATTAATATGATCAAGTATATGCTCATGTGTAATTATAGGAATAGTGATTGAAACGTTATGGGAGTCATTCATATGACTAAAGTTGCTATTACTAGGTTGGAAATTTGACGAGGAAACATTTTCAAAAAATCAAGCAAACTTTGTACCGCATGGTATTGGGGTAGTTGTAAGTTTTTTCTTCATATTAATACACTTTAAAAAATTACGTCGGTCATTAAATAATTTCGCACGCATACTTTGAATAAACTCATCATAGAGTGAAGGGGAAAGTTCTTTAAACTCAATGTAGGAGGTGAAGAAGTTGTTGTGACTTATAATGTCTTTGTCCCTCATATAACTTTTCCACAATATATTCTTTCTATTTTTATTGAACCATGGGGGAGATGTTTTAAAGATCCACTAACGCTCACGGGGAAGATGAGAAGAGAATAAATCGAAAAGAATTATGTAAACTTAGAAACATCTTCATCAACACTATTGCAAGACAGCAATGTGTTGAAATCAATAGAGGTACGTCTACTGGAAAGATCCGAAAAGTCAATTTTTCTAAAATTGAAAAAGTATACTGTTTCGTCACAATTTGCGAGGTTTTTGGTTTCATGGCAATATCTAATTAGTAGATGGGGTGGTATTTATCAGGAGTAGATATTATAACTGGGCTAGGTTCAACTAATAAGTTACCCGCGCCAGTAGAAAATACCAGGTCCCATTCCATAAAACTACAAAATACTTGTACTACAAGTGTTTTTCAACAAATCAGACAATTTGTGTACCACAAACCAATACTTGTAGAATTCATTGTACAATTGTACAACGATTATTTATTTTGACTTGTACAACTTACTGTACCAGAAAACTACAATTCGACTTGAAAATCCATCATGGCTTGTAGAAACTCAATGAATTTTCTACCTATGTTTTCAGACAAGTCAGAAAACGGTAAAATTTTAATACTGCAAATAATTTTTTTTTTCGTTTGAACTACAATCATTTCCACACATATATGTATTTAGAATTAATTAGTTTTAATATTTAAATTAGGATACAAAACATGGTAACTATAATAATTAACTTTACCCAGTAAATAGCATCTGACAACTCAAATGCTTTGTGTTACACAAATTTTCTGACTTGTTGAAAAACACTTGTAATACAAGTACTTGTAGGTTTTTAGTATGGGGCCCTAATCGCGAAACCTAACAGCACCCGATTTCTTTTTGTGTGGTTTTTTTTAACGAGCAAGGTTTATGCTAATAAACCACTAAATATCAACTAAACATCTTTTATAGGTTGAATTATGTTTGTTAAACACTATACAGCGCAAAAATATTATGTTCTTAAACGTTTATGTTTTATGCGTATGTTTTTTTCATTTGTTTGTTAGTGACGATGACGAAAACATCTGTTTAAATATTCATCATTTATTATTGATTTGACATTTCAAACAATAAATTTGACCATTCTCAAAGACGCAGTTTAAATGATTCACAGACGATTAAAAACTATTTTTATGAAAAAATAAAATTTCTTACGTTTTATCAACATAAGGAGTACAGAGAAATATATTTTGGAACATACCTACTGTACATAAATTAATAAAAACATTATGACTATATATGTATATATAAATAAAAAACTATTGTAGACATTAGCCCAAATAATGGTCAATTTCAAGCTAAGCGGTGAATGATTATCATTTAATCTTCATGGACCTCCAGTAGAGCAGAATAAATTATGTTGATGTTGATATTATTAGTGTCTGTTTCTTATTTATTGTCTTTTCTTTTAGTTTTCTGAAAGTGTAATCCTAATTTTGTTGTAACCAATATTAAATCATATAATCGATTCCCTGAATATAAATAAATAAAGCAAGAATAATACTTTGATTTTCAAATTACATGTAATAAGATTTTTGGCATAACGCAAAAAAAAAACTTTGTCATTTAGAACAAATGGATGTAGGACAACAAACACAAATATTCTATTAAAGTACCTATGTTTCTCCATATCTCAAAACTAAAAACATCTGGCTGCTATATTCAATAATCTTAATCACAGTTTACTGTATAGAAATAGAATATTGAATCACTGCTTTAATGTAAAGAATATAAACAATCACTTTACCACATCAATTTTTAATAATCTAATCCAACAAGTAAAATGATTTTTTTTTATTTGTTTTTGATTTACTTTCATCTGGCTTTATTAATTTTGTTGAAAGTTTGAATCCGTCATCAACAGCGATAATGTATGGACCTTACGAAAAATCTTCGATTGGAAAATTCAAAGTGTTCTGTTTTTCAGTCTCACATAAATATGAATTTTGATATATGTATACCATCCTCACTGATGCTGTCATTACATCCAACCCACGTCTGGATACAAGAAATCATAATTGGCCCCAAACAATTACCGTAATAACAATTTAAAGAAAAAAACAAGTTTGCTGTGCATCCTTATTAACGAAAGAAGTCTTTTCAATGTTTGATCCCAAGGTGGCAAATAGGTTCGAATTAAATCCATACGTACAACCACACGCCAAAACATTTTATTTTTTGGGAATTTGGTGCATTTCCGGTTTTTAAATTTTGTATCAACCTCGCCTTTCATTTTCATAAAGATTTCAGCTCCTCGATTTTGCTACGTTTTTTTTTATTCGTCATCCTGTCCGATACTTTTACTACTCGATCTGCTTTTTTTTTCTCACCCTATGTACGGATGATACGGGTCGACATCTCTTTCAACAGCTCCGAATTTTCTGTCAGATCCAAGCTTTCCCTCAATGCTGGCATTACTCCGAAACTGGCCAGTACTCCTTGTACTGTGGTTTTTGGGTCGCTAAATTTTGTTGTTAAATAATTTGGGAAAGTCCGGGATTTTCCACATAAATGTGCATAATTATTTTTCTTCTTTCTTCTTGTCTTATAGCCATACTGCACAGAATAATATTTGACAACTGAATCATACCTCTAATGAAAGCTCATTCTACCTACAAAATGTCAAAATGACCTATCTAACTAACTGCTTACCTGTTTACAGGAAAAATAAGTGTTGTTGGTACGTTTTTTTTTCTGGTACACCCGAACTTTACTAGGTGATGCTGAACTCAAAATATTAACAACGGGGGCTATATGATGGATTAAAGTGTAAAAACCTGAAAACTTGACATAGTAGATGAGTTCGCTTCATCGTAACGTAGATATATAAGGTGTGCACATTCAAAAGTTTTATGTAGTTGGATGGATGGATGAATTGAAAAGAGGTTGAATTCTTCCCCCCCCCCCCCCGGGACCATAGAGCGTAGACTACGACAAGGCCTATTGTTCACCCTCCAGACCAGATGCTCTTATAAACCATAAAATTGTCTCCCAACCCTCCCTACCGGCCTCATGCAATTCATTCAGGAGGTGTGAGCCAAGGAATCTATAAAGTTTTCCGGAGAGCTGGACAGTGATAAAGAAAATGAGTCACCGTTTCGGGTTATCAACATATAGGATTATCAACAAGACATATCCCATGTAGGTGACCCCTGAGAGAAACTTGGGTTAGGTTTACCCCACAGTTCCTTTGTTGTTCTACCCAAAGGGTCGTCTTACCAAGGACAACTGTGTTGGCAAGCGCCCCAAGTCGCAATTGTAGAGACAAGCTGTTCCGGTGCGATCCCAATTGAGGAGAAGGGTGCCTCCGGGGCGCACAAAGATGCGCAAGCTCGTCCGCTTTTTCGTTTCCATCAACCTCACTGTGACCAGGCACCCAAAGAACGAGTACCCTGTTACACTAAAAGAGGAAATTCAGGGTAGTCTTACACTCCAGTACTAAGTTGGAGGCTGTGAATGGGTTTGACAAGGCCTTAACAGCCGCTTGGCTACCCGAGCTGTTGGGAATCTCCTTATTCTCAGTATCTGAGCCAAGTAGGGTCCTTCCCGCTTCAAGAATGGCTTTGACCTCCGTTTGGAAGAGGGTAACAGGGCTTTCCAGGTGTATGGCAAGTTCCAAATGAGGCCTGTCACAGGGTCTTCTTGCTCTTCTGAGTTATGCAGCACAACTCTACAGATGTTTCATGTGGTTTGCAAAATGTAATTTCTAGAAAGCAGAATTTTCAATTAAAGGTCTGATTTGAAAGGTCAAGAGGGATCTCGAATAAAAACTGCCTTATTCACATATTGTTTTATTTAATCACGTTTTTGATTTGGAAAATGTTTCTATTGTAAAACCATGAGCACGGTCAAGAATTATAAACAAAAATCAAAACGAAAAATAATTAAAACAAACAAAGTTTGCAGGACCTCAAGAAGAATTTGCAACGCAAGTAAATTCCGCTATGCAAGCATAATTCTTGATTGATAAAACATTCATAGCTGAGGTCATTGCTTTACAATATCGATACATTGTGACTCATTCAGAAATTGTGTGATCAGTAATGCTGACACTACAATTTCTGATTATTAATTTTGTATATTGCAATTCTGCAATAATCCCCCTTCAGAATTGTAAAGAAATACTCATTCCTTTGTAACTGGTTTATACATATAAATAAGATGAGACCAATTAATAAAAATTCAGCATTGATTTCAACTTCAACGTGTAGTTTTAATTCTCTAAAATATCGGCATACTCTGCCACATACTTTACAGCGGCATACTCTGCCTTTATATAATATTATAACAACGGCATACTCTGCCATAAAGGGGAAACTCTGGCATATTCTGCCATTTGAATAAGTACCAAGGAATACCATCACAACAGCTGCTTTTTAGCCATTGAAAGTAAGTTCGGCAGTCTTCTGCCTTTTCAAATGTATTCCTAGTACAAAAATTATAACAAAAATAAATAATCATGGACAGATCATCGTGTGACATAGAAGCAAGCATATTACACTATCTTACTAGATGAACAACATTAAAATAAAAGACTAATAACATAATCATTACCCATTAAAAAAAAAACAATAAATGCAGTGCACAAAATCTAAAATAAAAAAAGATTAACATAATTTATTGTGTTCTATTGGAGGGCACTGCAGATTAAATGATAACCCGACGGTTAATTTCAAATTGACAAGTGGTTGGACTACTCTTTATAATAGTTTATAACTTATTTCTTATTTATTCAAAATATACTTATTTGTTATCTTTGTATTCTCTATGGTCATAAGTTAATTTTAATTTGATTTTTTATCGAAAATGTTTTAATAAGACATGAATCATATAGATTACGTCCTTGACAATGGACAGAGACATAGACCGGGATGTCGAACTAATAATAAATGGAAAAATTTAAACAGGTGCTTCCGTCAGCACCAGTAAACAAAAACAAAGGTCTACAACATACGCATTTTTACACAATGTACAAGTTATACAACTTTTATGTACTTACCTATTAGCAATTATTATTTATATATAGCGTTCAAAATTCACCAACCATGTGGGATTTTATTTTCTTCTACTGGGAACAGGTCAGCTGATAAAAATTATTTAACAAACGACTATTTTGACGAATGTCAATTCTCGAAACAAACAAAAATTTCTCATAGGTACAACATTTCATTTACGTATATATGGTAAGGGTGGAACACTTTGTGAAAAAGTTTTTACAAGGGTTTTACTAGACTACTTAAGTTTAGTAGTTCGGCTATTTTGTAGGAATTGTTTTATTATTTAAATGTTATTGTCTTATTTTAATTTTTTGACAAATTTGATAGCTAAAAAAAAAACAATCATTTAAAAAACTAAATTAAGCTGCGAAAATTCCCGTGCCATAATTTCCTATGATGTTAGAAACGAATTACATCTGTGCTCGGAAATTAAGATAATTATTTATGACGAGGCAACATTCTTGGGCACTGTAGAACGGTAGTTCAATAAAATCGAACGTTAATTCAAGGACAACCTACAGGAATATTAACTAATTTCTGTATATTTCAATGAACCGAATAAAAAAAAATTCTGCGTTAACATCTGACCGTCAAGAAGATCTGTCCTCGATATATACCTCAGAATTTAACTGCGGTCCAAATATAGGTATGATTTGACTACTTACTATTGAATAAATAAATAACAAGGAAGCGGGATATCTTACGAATATAGTATACTTGAATAAGCCACTCATTGACAGTCGGATTGAACTTGGTTGAACTTGCTTTGACGTTTCTGAAACTAAACATTTCAAAGTTCCGGGAGTTCAGTGAAAGTTTGTAAAATTTAATGATTTTAATAAATAGATTTTAATAAATATTGTATATTTGAAATTGTGTTGTTTCGGAAGCTTGAAGTGTTCAGTTTTATTGAGCTCAGTGTTTTGTGAAATTAAAGCTGTTAAGATATTAATTTAATGTGATGAATTTTGCGGTGCAATGTTGTAGTAACAATGGCCGAAATATTGGCGGAAAATCGTTTTTTAGGCAAGTGAATATGTATTATAAAGAATGTTCCCCTTCAAAATGTCACGATTTCATTACTGCCATGACGAAACGAATACAAACAGAGCACAATAATACATTTCGCGAGTGGTTTAAGTTTTCACTCTATATGTCGCTTCCTTATTAGTTCAATCAATCGGACTGGCATAGAAAAAATCATAAACACAAGAAGAAAAAACAACACCCTCGTCCGTGGGTTTGAAATCGGGACCTTCCGCTGGCCAGGCGACTGCTCTTACCACTGAACTAACTAGACAGATGATTTTCCCTCTTGAATTTCTTAATTTGTAATTAGCTTACTAAGCCACGTTTTGCTTTCAGGTGGCATTAACCAGTAACGATGAAAGCGCACAAAAAATTTTGTATGTAAATTCAATTTTATTTTATTTTTCCTTGACGGGAATCGAACCCACACTTGTTAGAATTACTATTATGAGCCACAAAGCAAGTGGCAAGTGACAAGTGCAACAATAGATTCAAGTGAAGCGCATACAGGGGACATTGGTAAAACAATGATTATGTCATTCATCACACGTCAAGGACATGTTGCTACAATTTCACTGGAAGATGTCGATGCGGTCAATGCTGAAAAGTACACCACCATGTCTTTGCCGGATGTTTTTCAGAAAAGGCACAAAATCTGGCAACATGGGGACTTCTATTTCGTCTCCACATATACCACATCACGAAAAATCGAGTTAATGACCGATTCAGGTATGGAATTGATGACTTATCCGGTTTGCAGTGGTCCAAACTTAGCATGGTCTGTCTTTTTTTTTTCCCTTTCATAAACAATAAAATGCGCCGATTAACATTTGACAACGCTCAAACTGCGGTAAAAACCTGCTTTTTTTTCTAAGGTAATTACAAAACGCTGAAGAATTCAATGACTCAATGCTTTCATAACATAACAGAGAATATTTTTAAATAAATATCAATAAAAATGAAGAAATAAAATAATTTGAAGTATCACTTACCATCCGCAAAACTTAAGTAGCAACTTTCGTATGCTGTTGATTGCAAACTTTTTTTGCAAATCCGTAGGTAATAAAATCTTTACACGTTTTTCGAAAAATCGAAATGTTAAGGAAATCTTCGAAACTCCAAAATACTCCAATATATAATTGATTGAAGAAGAATAAATTGTTACTGTGTACAATATTTTATATCGATATGGGAAAAATCGAAAAAGGTAATGGACTTGGCTTGTCTTCTATCCATCTCTAACTTTGTACTCTTCTAGCTTAGAAAATAGTCGAATTCGAACTACAGTCGAGGAACACACAAAAAACATTCCTACATACTAATTTATACAATGAAAAACTCGATAAATGTGTCCAAATATTTCCAACGACAGACCGAGAAATATGACAAGGATATCATCATAAACAATGTAAAGTCGACGGAAATTTCAAAAAGTAAGTATCAGAACTCGCTCATACCGTCCTAAAACCGGTAGCATTTTCGATCTAAATTCAATTTTGAAAAAATTTTCAGAACCAAATATCAACAACAACAAAAAGTTTCTATTATGCAATCTCATTTTATACAGGCTTCTATGCAAGTTTTAATTGGTAGTCCATACTGCAATGGCTTACATAAAACCTCACATAACAACCAACGACTTTGGTACTTCCGAATGCATTTTGCCTTGAAATTTCTAACGCAACCTGTAGATTGCAGCAAAATTGTACATAATTCCCACGTTTGAAGACAAACAACAGTCGGTCAGTGAGATGATAGCAAAGCTGTAAATGCGTATTCCCAACGCAACGTGAGTGTTTATAGTAAATATTTAATACGTGCGCATGGATGGGCTGCTGATCAAATGCACGTACTGAGGTGGGCCGTTACCACTCTTGAAGTGGTTTTCTTGTTTACATCTTGCATAGCTTCCTTCCTTCAAGCGTATCAATAAAATATTGCATTACAAGAAAGAAGAAAGTTCCACACACCATACATTACTAGCACGGCTAGCTGCATCATCGACTGCACCCAACTCGATTTCAGAGGATCGGCTAGACCGGGCAAGTTCAAATGACCTTGGAAGTTCATAAACTTTTAACATAACTTCGCCCATAAACCTTACCGTATCAAGTGGTTTTCTATCCTATCAACAATCATGCAGCAGAATATCTCTGCCATAATCACGTGAAAGTGATGTGAACGATTGGTGATCAAAGAAGACCAAATCACCTAACCACTGTCAGTGCTCCCTGCCTGCTAAAGTACCACCGATCATCGAGCTTCTTTCAAAATAAGCGAAGACGCGTACCTTGCTATTTATTTAGGAGTATACAATTAATTGCCTTGGGCTCAGAAAATCGTATAATGGTTGCCGTGGTGTGTTCGATCAGAGATCGGGGTGAGCAATGAATGACTCTTAGTTAATAGCTTGGGGCCCGTCGTTCAAACTGGTTGGAGCACTGTTGTTTCGGTAACAGCTAGGTATATGTATTTTACAGCCATGCCTCTATACACTAAGCAATTCCGAATACGCCATATGCCAGTCTGCTTGTCGTCATCACTTAACAGTTGCACTTGTTTTGCATCATGAGAAAGTAAAATCGTGAAGAAGTTGAAGGTTGCCAAGTTGTTTCTGTGGTACACTTTCACATCGCATTTATATTGCCGTTGCGATACCGTTTGTTGTCGTTAGCAGCAACTTTTCTTTTACAGAAAGGAATTTAACAGCGTTGCCAGGCTCAAATATGATAATTTATTAAGGATTTCTGGTAATGGCATCTAATTGTTTTGGTGTTCTCTATTCACACACACGGTACAATTGTGTGAAGTAAAAATATATCCAACATAGAACAGAACGTACTATTTTGAGAGCAGTAATGAGTTTTCACCGGTTTTTAGGTAGATGATCTGAGGTTTGATAATACACTTTTATGGAATACTGTAAAGTTTGTTGTACCTACTCAGATATTGTTATCATTGATGAGATACTAGTATCTCTCAGGAGATGCTATTTTTTGCAAAGGTCATTTGAATTCTAAACCGGCAAAATACGGTTTAAAAATGAATGTGTGTGTGTCTGTGATGAGTAGTCCTATTACCTTATTTTTTATTTGCTGCATTTATATAAGCAAGCAAAGATACACATCAAGCTAGTTATTCCTTATTAATATACCAATTAGAAATGTGTTAAAATTTGCAGAGCCCCTGTTTAACATGAACAGAAAAATATGTGGGCACTTCACGAAAAAACTGAAAGAGAAATTTCCAAAAGAATTTTCACCTAACAAAAAAAGCCCTCTTGATTCTTTTTAATTGAGGTTTATCAGATATAATACCATAGTTTCTTTCGTACCAAAGAACAAATCGATGCTTTTATTATCTTCTGTGCACAATCATGCAGGAAACTAAAGATTTCTGTTGTAAAACCTCATAACATGGGAGGAAAAAGTTTCTTTTTTCTGCCGATTGAGACAAATTATAAACGAAGTGTACTTGGAAAATCAGAAAATATATTTGAAAATGTAGTGCCTAGACCTGGTCAACTAAAGCAAACAAAAATTCCTCGTTTCTCTTTTACACGACAAAAATTTATTCAAAATGTATGTAAATCTCAATCAAAAGTAAAAACAGTCTGTGATGATTGAAATAACACATACCTTTATGTTCAGTGAATGGGTTGAAAATAAAGAAAAATTAACAAATTATCTTCAATTTCATCCCTATAAAACGTGGTGAAATTTTCAATTATAGAACCAATCAGGAACGAAATTTATTTATAAAACTCACGTACATGTGATATTTTTCTACTTGAATCTAATTCTAATCGACGCTATAAACAAAGTAAATATTTTTCCGAAAAGTTAAAAAAAAAAAAATATTTAAGCACATTTTAGATTTGTCTTCAAAACAATTACTACAAAAACTATACAAAATTAAATAACCACAATGAAAAAATTCAGAAGATTTACTTTCGGCGCTCCGAGCATTTCTATACTACATTCAAAAATATTTGCTTGTCAATGTCAGCATAATTTCTACACACCCCATCCAAGTCAAAAAGTTGTCTACAAACGTATAGTCAATTTGTTGAAATAATAATTCGAATTTATATTTTTCTTCAATTGTTTAAATTTCATAATCCGACTAACTAACAATATTAGCTTTGGCCTATGATTTGACATTATTCTACAATACTCTGTTATCCGTAAGAAAACATTTAAATTTTGTTTATATGAATATATTTCACAAGACTACTTAAAGTAAATTCAATATTCTTTCAACTAACAGTATTAAGACTAGAGGGGTATAATAAGTATATATCAATTTTATGTAATTTTCCATATCAAAATAAACAAAAATAAAACATATCATAAATGCCAGCAAAAATCACGAAAGCTTAGTTTTTATTAACAGCACATTTTTCATAATTGTCATGCTGTTCTCAGCAAATCAATCATTATTCTCATTTTCGAATTAAAAAAAACAAAAGACTTCAACAATGAAAGCGACGAACTTTCTTATTATTTTTTATTATAAATGAACTAAAACACAAACAATATTTCGCGGTCATCCAATTTTCTCATCACAAATCTTTACAATTATCACATCATAAAAACTTTACTACCGAACAATATCTAAACTTAGTTATCTCTTACTACTGCTACTGTATTTGTGCTTATTTTTCTATAGTCAAGTAAAATTTAATTGAAAAAAATATTTTTTCCCGTCAAATTTAAAAATTTGGTCATTCATAAAATGCTAACTATGTACCTCATCATGATGAAAAGTGAATGTGTAATGACTTCATCTAAGAACATACATACATAATTTAAGTTGCCCGCCTTTATTAGTTAAATGAGTATGCTACCAGGTAAGAGTATCTATCTCAATTGTTTAAATCTGCAAAATTTAATCTCCATTATGGTAGGCAGAAAAGATTAATGAAAACCAAGCCTTCAATATGTGCACGAACAATTCACACATTTCCCGGTTATTGATTATTACTTTCACAACATTTACCGTAAAGCTTTCAATTTAATTTCGTTGATTAGATTTAATATGCGATTTTTGTAAATAACTATGTATAGGAAAATAAGTAATCTGTTACTACATACATATATGTAAAAGTAATTTCTACTTACGTCTGACGGTTATAAAAATATTTTTTTTAACAGGAAGATGCCGAGATGGCCCATCCGAGCTGCCAATTACTAAATTAAACACCTTTCGCCTCTCATTCTAGAAAAGGAGCGTGGTAGTACAATATCTGGAAAAATTTCTTAGTTCCAAGTATGCATTTCAGAGACACTGTGTATACAGGTCTACGAAACAATCTAATGTGATAGCAATATATTACTCCTTGACTACAGAACATGAAGGTATAGGTAAGAATGCATCTTGCTATAGAGTTGTACTTTTGTATAGTGCACTAGTTATCTACCTTTAGTGCAACCAAAGGTTCTTCTATACTGGATGCAGACCATTAACCAACGTCAAATTCGATAATTAAAATAAAAAGATAGTGACAGAGTATGGTATTTCGTTTTTTTTTTTTTTATCTTGCGAAGAGAACGAAACCTGCCAGAGAAGAAAACCCGTCTGGTCTTTTTGGGGCGCAGAAATTAACAACAATTGTAAGCCCAAACATATAAGCAGAGTAACATCAACGGGAACAACATCTGCATAATACACATATAATTCACTGCCAGAATCGGAATGAAGACAATATTCTAATCTATTCTCTATGGCACATAACCGCGAGACTAGGAATAAGATAAACGCGTAACTGAATTGAGTAGGAAAATCCAATTTTGAAGATAATAATAATGTAGCTAAGAAACTACAAGTTGTTTTGTAAACCTTATGTCAAAAATCCAAAAATATGATGTTCCTCGTCCTATCCTAGAGTTCAGTAGCAATAATTTTGTAATTGTAATCGAAAAAAAGGAGTTTAGTGTTGAAAATTTGATTTTGACTTTAACTTAAGTACTAGATAAATGGGGGCCACGCGTATTTTTTCGAACTATCTTGAGGAGTGTTGATTATTTCTGTGAAATTGTCAAAGTGTTTAAAAATGAATAAAAGAAAATTACCTATGATAATTAAGCAAGTATTCTTGCCCTAAAGGTTTATGAAAAAAAAACATATTACCAAAACCGTGAAACTTTTTATTTCAAAGTTGTTTTTATTTCAACTTTGTTCTCTTAAAATTAAACAAGGATCAAACGTAGAAAAAATAGCGCGTCGCAAAGTTTAAAGTTTGATCAAACTTTGTGGCGCCCCAAAGTGTTGTGGCTTTCATTGGCTCTAGCTCTGTATAAATATGAAAGCCATTGATTCAAATTCATTTTGCGGTGCGTAAAAAACGTGTGGCACTCATTGTACCTACAGAGGACACTAAAAAAATTGAAAACTAAATTCACCAATTTCAGCAAAGAAAGGCAGGAGCCTTCCATCCATTTTGGTTTGGAGAAACACAGGGCATTATAGGAATAATGTTCTGTGTTTCTCTAAACCAAAATGGATGAGCTTTAATAAATTAAATTGTTGGAAGTTTTAAGTGCCACCACTTTTAAATGTTAACCGCCAAAAATGGAAAGAAATGCACCACAATTACAGTAAGGAACACTCATCTTGTATACAAATGAATTTATAAAAGAAGACTTTGTTTATATCAGGGGTCAGCGAAACAAGGTAAATTACCCCAAGTAGGTAAAAATTAAGTTCATAGGATACTGAGGATTCAATTGAAATAAAAAAGATTAAATAAAAAGCGTGTTTCTTGTTATGACAGAAATTGTGTTTTGGAAACACTGAGACGTTACTGTCATCACTAATCATGTCTATAGAAAAACCACCTAATATGCAATAAAACTTCGAGTATGAAGGTAAGATGGAATTTCGTTGACAAGTTTTTATTCCTTGATTTTGCTAACCTCCATTAGAAGTAAGAAGTAGCCCCACAATCTGCAAAAAAATATTCATTGATTACACATATTGTACATGCGAAGATTTCCTTCAATTTACGCGTGTCCTCGTTTAACTACAAATAAAAAAACACATTTATTGAAGAGTTAACATTTTTCAGTCGCTGTCTTTTTTACATCAACTAGAAAATAACATAACCTTAAGACTTCCTCAATTATGGATTTACATTACACAGATATAAGACAAAGGAATAATTAAACCACATTGGGAAGTCCGTTATTCCGTATTCTTCAATTGTTTTTTACTTGAAACTATTGTGAAACTTATTGCCTCCATGTTATAATGAAAAGGTAAAATTCCAGGGATCTTATGAAGAACAATTAGCAGAAATTACGAATATCAGTTTTTAGTAATTCTCTTGCATAAAAGTGTAAGAGTTGCATAGAAAGAATCCAGTTAGCTGAAAATTATTGTAAAATTGATTTAGTTTTGCACATTTATGTGAAGTATGCCAATTTATTGGCTATTGGTGGATAAAAGCACAATAATATTTTTATTATAAGTCAATTCGAATTAAGAAAAAAAAACATAAATTCTTCTTTCTTTGAATTGATTTGCTATTGTTTTACGCAACTCTTTATTTGCTCTATATTCTGACGAAACTTTTACGTACTAAATACCAATTTTATGTTACTTTATTGTTGTTGTTTTGTGCTGCGTGTTGCTTACTCTGACAAAACTTAGCCTTATGATATCCACAGCGATGTCATTGTCTGCTACTCTAAAGCTTTGTAAATCCTCCATGTGTCTCCAAAAATATTTCTCCACATACAACCGACATCTACATATGTGTTCGAGCTCTCCGATTCGGTGATTCCCAAAATTACTAGCATTTATGGGCACGTACCAGACACAACAAACTGATTGCTGCTTGGGCTCATGTCCAATGTGTTTTGATAAAATTTTCAAAACCAGTATATCGTCGAATTAGATTTTAGCATTCATTAAGCTTAACTTGATATCTCTTTTCCAGGTATTTTCAGTAAAAATATACGTATCTATGTATAGGCGGTGGGAGGGCGAAATATTGCGACTTCCTCCTCCTGAAAGTGTCAACGCCACACTGCAGAGAAATAATTTATATATTAATGGATTAGTCTCGAAGGACTCTTATAGGCCTCTAATCTTGAGTATTATTTTTTATTATTAGTATTATGCCCCAACATTAGTACTCCAACCCTATTTAAAATTTTGTTTGAGACAGTTTATTAAAACCATGTAAAAAAAAAGTGCCATGTTATAAGAGGATCATCGCCATTTTTTATTTGTATTTGAATTTACCAATTACAACTATTTTGTAGTTTTTACTTTTTCATTGTCTTTTTCTTTTGAGAACTTACTTGTATTACTTGTTGTTTTACCTAATTTTAGCATTACAAACGTAGGAAAATTTGAATTATTTATGCATGTACATGTACATACAACATATATGAATGTATGTATTACAGGAGTTTAATATGGGTAATTTGTTACTTAACTTCCGGAGAAAGATAAGTATGTCTAATTAGAATATTAAAACGGCATTACTTATAAAAAAAAATCCAATTATATACATATATATCAATTTGATTTAGTATAAAACCTTGCGCCCCACATCTAATTCTCTGCATATATACATATATATATTATACATACATATTATATGTAAATAAGAAATAAATAAATCCATGAACGCTTTATTCAGAACAAGTTCATCGAAGACAGGAACTAAGTTCTCACATATACATTTTATATTAAAAATAACCGGATAATCGAGCGTCATATCGGGGCAAGCGGCTCGGTTTAGTGATTGAAAATAAATTTATTCATCAATTGCAAATTAGTTTTGTTTTCCGAAATGTAGATGTACACGTTTTGTGTTATTATGTTGGTGAATTTAATAGATCGTTAAAATGATTCTAATTATTCAACCTCCTAAATTTGTATTCAAACCAGGGCTCAAAAAATAACCGGTATTTTTCAAACAAAAAGGCACATACAAAATGAACACTACAAAAAAAATATTTATATAATTTGTATCTACATTTTTGAAAGCTCTATCAACTCGTGGCATGACCACGAAAAATTGGACCAATTTTATAAAAGTAAAAAAATATAAATAAAAAGATACTTTTACATTAAAAGTTATTAAAAACCGGTAATTTTTAACGTATATTTTTCAATCAAATAATAGAATTCAGACAAACGATAATAGATTTTTTTTTACTTTTATGTTTTTAGTCAAATATTTAAAGTCATTTATTAAAGAATTTTTCATTTTGGAGTATTGAAAGTGGAATGTGAAAAAACAAAGTAATTTTACAATCCTTAAATTGGACAAAAGCTTTTTAAAGTCAAATTCCCCTCTTTTTAGTGTTTGTTTGCTCACATATTTTCAAGGACAAAACAATACGAACAGACATAAAAATTTGTTGACTATGCTTCATCCATATTCCACTTGAATTTTACTGTGAGTATCTCTTCTTTCAATACTCCAAAATGAAAAATTCCTTAATAAATCATTACAAATATTTGACTGAAAATTGAAAAGTCAAAAAAAATTTATTATTGTTTGCCTGAAAAATAAAAGTATAGAAATGACTTTTATTATTTGATCGAAAAATATATGTTAAAAATTATCGGTTATTAGAAACTTTTATATTAAAAGTTAAAATAAAACAATTATAATGACTAATGACCGTTTTTTTTTAGTCGTACAATTATCGCTTACTTGTTACTCTTACTTTAAAAGTCATGAAAGTTACCACCCCTGGTTCCGAACCTGAAAACGGATAGATTCACTCCATTTTATCACCATCTTAGTATTACCAAAAACAAAAAAATACAAAAAAAACAAGTAGAAAAGCTAGAATTGGTCTAAGACCAATCCTTATGATACCCTAGATCAGGGCTTCTTAAACTTATTTCATTCACGACCCCATTTATAATAGTGATTTTTTTCGCAACCCAAAAATTATAAAACAAAGATATTACAAATATTTTGTGATGATTTATTGATTAGGTTACAATATGAAAAAATATAGTTTTAGAGTTTGTTTAAAAACACACAAAAATATAAAATTAAAAATTGCACAAAAAGTTTAGAAATTGAATTTATAAAAACCGCCAAGAATTCGTTAAGCGAGCCCATTTGTGGTCGGGAATCGATACTCTAAGAAGCCCTGCCCTAGATGAATATCCGTATGTAATTTCGTATGGTGACCGATCAGTGCAAGTTTGATTGTTGAAGTAGTTTTTCGCATATATTTATAGAACGATTCGTCGAACAGTAAAAAGGATTATGACCAGTACAATAAAAACGTCTAGGACTTATCGTTTTCATAGTATACGTAAAAAACCTAAATTTTTATATGGCAATACCAAGAAATGGCTTGCCAGATTTAGCCCATTTTTTAAATTATATTTACTATTTTTAATAAGACGCCGTGAACAAAATTTCAACTTTGCACGTTGATGCGTTCTCAGGTAGTGTCCAAATATATAATGAAAAACCAAATTTTTGTATGGCAATACCACGAAGGAGTTACCCGATTTGTCTCATTTTCGAACTTAATTTTACTTTTTTGTTTTTTTAAAAGGCAACCTGCAAAATGTCAGCTCTCTAAGTACACTCATTCTCATGAGAACAGACGGACAGACAGACAGACGGACAGATGGACGGACAGACGAGCAGATGGACGGACAGACGGACAGACTGACGGACGGACAGACGGACAGACTGACGGGCGGACAAGCAAAAATTAAAATATTTTTTTATATTATGCTTGGGTGCTCAATACATTTTGCTCTCCCATCATTATTTCTATGCATTATAAAACCCCGCTCCTAAATGACTTTTCACAAGGTCGAGATCAAGCTAACGCACTTTCTCGGCCTGAAAAAGTTCGATTCATTTCATTTCTTCGAAATTCTTATACCCGGTTTCAAGATACAATTTGATATGCGCTACATACACACATTTTAAATCTTTAAATATTCAATAACAAAAATTATCAATAAAAATAAGAAACCCATATACACCCCTTTAAATACATTAACAAGAACAGATCCGTGCACGAAAAGTAAAAAAGTGAAAGCGAATTAAAAGAAAAAGTCACAAGAAACCTACATGAATAGTGGACAACGGTGTATAGGCAGACGTGACGTGACAACATACAAAAAAAAAACGCCAACGATTTTCAAAGTCAGTTACTCAAATCCAAATGGCATCTTTCGATTCAAGGGATTGTATGGAAAATCCATCCACATTTTTTCAGGTTAAAAATTGATTATTCTTTAACTTAATATTTTGTAACTACCTATCCTACCTATATAGCTTGATTACCATGCTACAGTTATCTGGTGATGACGTGAAAAAATTTAGCACGAAAGGAAAAGTTACGCGCGCCCGGCATGAAGAATGAGAAATTCAAGTTTTTCATTATAAAACGAGAGTGAATCTGTGAGGTCAGTGAATATTTATGTAACATGGACACGTCTGCCTGTTATCAAAACTCTGCAGCTTACAACATTCACCTTTTGATTAAAAAATTCATTCAATGGAAACAAGTTTTTCTTGCAGAAGAAAAGAAGTTTTACCACATATTAACTACTTGGATGGATATTTTTAGGCGGACACCTGAGAAAAATAGGTCAATCTGTACTGAATCTCATAAAATCCTTTGAACTTCAAAAAAAAAAAAAAAACAGTAAATTAAAAGAATAAAACATGTTCGTTGCCAAGGTAGTTAAGAATACAAAAAAGTGTGTTTTTAGGATTTTCCTATGAAGCTGATAGTGTTAATGGGTTCAGTTTAGAAGCTTAGTTCGCTTGAACATCTGTGGCTCATAATTGCAGAGAAAACCGATGTTTGAAAACTGTAGATGATACATACATATACATATACAAGTATTTTGTTCATCGTGAAGTTCGTCGTTGCGATCGTGAGAGGCCTACCCTACACTACACTCTGGTTCAAAATCTACTGATAATGTTCATCAGATTCCTTTAACCAGTATTTCATCAAATTCAAGGAATAGACTGGCTGACTGGGAGCAAGATAAGATATATTAATTTCTAATAAACCTAGGATGTGCAGGACTTAAGCCCTCTGCAATGGTGAAAAAATATTCTGTTACGTTTCTATTGCACGCAAGAATCTAATCAGACCGGCTACTAACGTTTCGAGCAAAAGGATGTTCATGTTCACTGGAATATAGTATACCACTACAGAGGAACATAAAGCTCGTAAGAGTAAATAGAATACCAATTCTTATCACCTTAATTTATTTGTTTTTAAAATTAAAATTAAAATAAAAAAAAACAGACTTAATGCACTTCATTTGAACTTCATAATTTGACGGTGAATATTACAAATACCAGCTTGGTGCTCTTCTCCAGGAGACCCAATCTTGGGTACTTTGCTCTTTGGACACATTCTGCAATTGTCTCCCAATGTCTAGCTTGGCTCGAAGCTCACGTGGGGATTGCATGTAAAGGAAAAAGTTAATGCGACTATTAGAGTCTTCGCTCAATGCAGGAGAACTTTTGGCTGCACATGGGGCTTGAAACCGAGTGTTGTGCACTGGATGTACACATCGATCGCGAACTGCGATCCGGAAGCTGGTGGGCCGGCAAAGGCTTGCTTGCCTGGGAATTACAGGCTCTATGCGATCTACGGCTACTGCTGCCCTTGAGCTCTTACTTAATTTGCCACCCCTGGATCTTGTCATTCAGGCAGATATTAAAAGAGCTGTATGTAGAATGCGCTCATGGGGAAGTTGGGAGGATGGTTGGACCGGTTCTTCCCAGTGCTCTTTGGCGTGTGGGCGGGAACGGGAAACCCCTCTGGCCTACATGACACTTGATGCAATGGTACCAGAAAGAGAATCGTGGGCTGAGGGAAGTGCCTTATCGTGCCTTCCCCAGTATACTCTAAAAATTTTCACAAACGGCTCTCTCACAAATGTCTTCGCCATCGCAATGGCAGCTAAGATAGCCCTTGATATGGAGATCAAGAGTAAGGACATTGCTATCCTTTCAGATAGTAAGGCAGCCTTGATGGCTCTGAGTGCGGCCCTCGGATAACATGTAAGCTACTGAGGGACTACGTCCGTGAATAAGCTGTGTATCCACAAGGTATCCCTTCCGTGGGTTCCTGGTCACATGAGGATCATGGAGAATGAAGGACTGATCTTTTAGTCAAGCCTGGCTCTGGCTCTACGTTCCTTGGACCAGAACCCACCGTAGGCGTTGCCACCTCGGTTATCAGGTCGCTCATCAAAGCGGATGTTCGTATGAAACATCAGCAGAGATGGGCGAACCTGAGAACTTGCAGGTGCACTAAACTTTTTCTTGATGGGACCAATAGGAATTTCTGTGATTTTCTCTTGGGGCTCAGAAGGAAACAATGTGGAACTGTGGTTGGCGCATCATTGTCAGCCACTACTCGCTTCACGTTCATCTACCAAAGATGGGAGTGTTTGACAGCCCTGAGTATCTGTCCTGCCTGAAAGGAAAGCCTAAGTCAACTGAACACTTTCTGAGCGCTTGTCCGACCGAAGCAGGCTGGACACGTTTGGGTCTGCTCTCCTATTTGTGGATGAGCTGAAAAATGAACATAACCAAGACCTGATGCGCTTCATAAAGAGGACATGAAGAAATTGGTAATGGAGTTTTTATCAGGTTAGCACAATGGACCACTCAGACCTACGTACTTAGGATCAATGTGCCGACTGGAAGCCTCTGTAAATAAACATACAGGGTGTTTCTCATTAGGAGGTCAATAGAGCGGGAGGTGATAGTACTCAACTAGACGAACTAAAAATTGTATGGCAGGGGGAGGCCATATCAACCGTTTCGGAGTTACAGGTGTTTCCCACTAGGAGGTCGATAGAGCAGGAGGTGCTAGTACTCACCTAAATGAACCAAAAATTGTATGGCAGGGGGGAGGGGCATATTAATTGTTTCGGTGTTACAGAGTGATTAAGAAAAAAAACTAGTTTTTCACAAAACACCCTGTATCTTAAAAACTACAGGGCGTGCGGTCACAGTTAAGAACTCATTGTATGCAGAACTTCATGGCCTTTGCAACGACTGCTCAACCAGCCCCAAAAACTTTAAATTTTGGATTTTCTTACCATTTTTTTTTTTAATTCAACCTCTACTATTTTTGCAAAAAGGTCATTAACATAACTCTTTTTTATAAGAACTGTAAATGTAGGCTTTCTTCTTTAATTTGACCTATTACACCATATGTGCTATCTGTAGCCATTTAAGAAATATTAGCTCTTAACATATTCTCAAACCTGTATACGCTATTTCTTAAAAATTCGTTGCAGTGATCGAGTCTCGTTGGAATGTGGAAATAAAAACAAGGAAATGTGATTGTGTACGATAATAATGGGCTTATCCTAGACTATATCCAAGTAGTACAAGGTGTAATCGAACGTACGAAGTAGAAGCCTTTTGGCTGATGCCGCCGCGCCTCATCAAAGGAAGATAATTGAGTCAAGGAAAAGCTATCACAATAAGCTAAGTACCGTTTCTACCCTATTGCTCTTTTCTTTCTTTCTTTTTTTTTCAATGGCTCAAGCATCAAGAAATACCATTTCATGCATTGCTTGAGGAAATGAGAAAACCACCATTCAGAGCTAGCGAAAATAACGGGCGAGCTATTTTCAACACAGTGAAACAGATAAACAATGCCTATTTGCTAAATTGGTAAATAATTCTCACCTATCACTGTGCATTTTTTTTTTATAAGAAAAATATTTTTTTTTCGCAGCTACCCTTATCCAGGCTTAAATCCACAATACAGCAGTAATACAAATTTTTACCAAATTAACTATGATCTTCTCCGATATCAACATTAAAAAATGCCAATAAAATCTGAGATATAGCCAAATCGCTTTTATCTACCTTATATACACATATACACATATCTATATTATCAGTAATTATCATTTACAGCAACTGGATAGACGTGTAGGCGCCAACAATTTCATTCGAAAAAAAAGTTTGACTTCCAATTTGAAAACTAATTTTTTTTTCTCTCTATTTATCACGCCACCTACTATCTTACCATCCAAATCAAAAAGTAGATTTATTCCAACCACAATTTGGAATCAATTATTTGTAAAAAGTTTCCGATTCCCTAATTCAAGTCAAGAGCTCTCAAATCAATCACAATTCACAGCTTAACGCATCCATCGGCAACTGAATTTCAGTGAAACTCGACTCAGAAGCAGCCAACGATAATAGCTACAAAGTTGTGTAAATAAATTAACCATTAGGCGTAGTAAAGTGTTTCCTTTAATCACGCACATTTCGTACGTGGAATACCAAAGTACTACAGGTGTACACAGGTAAAGTATATGTACATCGCGGATATATTTATATGATCAGAGGAACAGTGAACTGTGGTTGCGGCCGGTGCGATACAACTATTTAAGTGAAATGGTATTCCATTTTAATTCCAACTTTCTTGAAACCATAATTAAGTAAACACGTGCTCAGTGTTCGATTTGTTTGAATGATTTCGTGAGCTGCGTGCACATGAAATAATTTTTTTTTAGATACCACCTAGGCTATATGTATGTACCTGTTCAACCAGACTGCTGCACCTTTATTAATAAGCGACTTTTCTTTTTGTGTCTTTCCTTTTTCTTTTCTGCTCAGATTTATTATCTCAATTGTGGGAACATTTTAAATTATTGCGGTAACCTTTCGGTACTAAATAGTTGCTGCCATATTGAGATAGTTTCAGTTGAAATCTTAATTATCCATCTTCTTCTTCACAGAAACATAGAAAGTGTGTTAGATAAACGATTTGACACTATAGTTACTATAGAGCTCAAATTTGCAGGCTTTTATTTAACTACATGCGGTATGCACGAATATTGATCAACTTCTAATTCACCTTTAGAAATACGAGCCTCAATTAGGGGATAATCTGCATCTTCATGCCTTATCAATGTACATATCCATAAAAAAATTATGTTAAATCATCAATGAACTATACACTAGTCATTCAAAAGTTACAGGATGATTCATAAAATATTATAAAAAAATCTGAATTAATTTCTACCCCTCAAACGATGCATTTTACATCTCAATACATGAAAGTTCGTGCACATGTGAGTTTTTAAAGTTCATGAACATGTACAGTTAATAGTTGTTTAAGTTTGCCTTGATAAATACATACGTTCTATTTACGTGAACTTCAAGAGCTTTAATTTTTGCAACCGGTAAAAAAATTTAGCAGTCTTTTTATTATTTTGCTAGGGTGCGAGGTCTGCGCAGGTCGGTAAATTGGCCCACCATGCTTTCTCGGATTTCTTATGTTGGTACCCCAGATTTTTTGATGGTGTATGTGAAGTTACATTTCCCTAACACTTTCAGTGTGGCATGGAAATTATAATACGTGCTGCTGACATTTGTGCTAGTCAAAAATTTTACTCTAAAAACTTTCACAGTGCTCGTGAAATTGTCACTTGCCATCCAAAGGTAAAAATGTCATTCACTACTTTGTTGTATTGTACGTCCTATTTTATAATCCGTATGCAGTTCCAAACATATTTCGAGGAGCGAAAAAAAAGGGAATGCCCATTTTACGCCCGACATGAACAGACATAAGAGATGGCTTAAACGATATATTATGATACTCTGAACTGAAAATATTTTATTAACAATGTTTATTTCAATTAAGCGCGGAAAGGGTCGGAGGGGGGGGGGGGGGGGGGTTAAACTTTGATCTAGTAGATTTTGGAAAATCTAGTACAAAATCGAATTCGTAGGTTCTGTAAAGAACTTGAGTACTTACACTACAATACTCGGAGGTCTTAATAGCCATCCCCATACTCACTTTTTTAGTATTTCCCCCTTTTTTATTCGAACTGAAGTACTAGATTTTTCACACCTTAGATTGACTCTAGCTTGGTAGAGTTATGTCCGATCGGAAAACGGGTTTCACTGTTCGCCTTAGCTCATTACCGCAGCTACAATTCGTAGAAGAAAATTTTTCTCTGAATACTTTTAGGGTGGGGGTAGGAACCCAGGCTGGATGAATGGTTTCAATATGACATGTTGCACGTCAAATTGAAAGTCTCGTCGAGTACTATCGGGTAGTGTACTTTTTCCCGATTGAGAAAACCTGCTCGATACGTTTGTGCCATCGGAAAACCCATTTTCATGCACTTGGGTCACATAGACCCCAGTCACTATATTTCGCATATATTTTCACAGTTATTTCTTCCATAGCCATTAGTGCTCTGATGTTAATATTTTTCTCCTAGGAAGTCATTTTCCACGACGCACCAATTCCGCGCAATCACGAGAAGTAGAAAAGTCCACCTTTTCACCCAAGAAAGTCGCTGCTACAGCCGGTCGCCAGAGCATTCTCCTGCTTAATTGAAACAAACATTGTTAATAAAATATGTTCAGAATATTATACTGCATCGTTTAAGACATCTCTCATGAGCCTAAAGTTGTATGAAAAATGGGCATTCCCCTTTGAGGTTAATTGTCAAAATGACAAAAGTCTGTAAGTTTGTTCACTCGAGGCATGTAGGTTGGCCCACCTGTTTTTCGCTCAAACGTCATGTTATAGTTATGCAACTTTATGTTTGAAATCGTTGTGAGAGTGCTTCAACTAAAATTTCATTTAAATGTATTGAGTTTGTTTGGTACAGTTGTATTGAACTTGTATTGTATAGTTATAATGAAAAAAGAGATAAAGTGTTGACTAAAAGATAAAATTTCAAAAAATTGCGACGTTGAAAGAAATAAGAAGTCTGGCGAAACGGGCAAAGCCTTCAGCATCTCCATTTCATCGAAATCTGATGTAGAATTTTGCATTATTTGCATGCTTGACTTGCTGCGTATGTTGACCCGGTACAACTCTGTTGACTACATGAATCCTTGTGCAATTGAAAGGAAATTGAATTTGCGAGGCCATCAGGAAACGATTTTTGTCAAAAATTTATTTACAAATAGATTTTTCGTCCGTTGAAGAAAAAAAACACAGGGCAAAATATGTGTTTTTTTTTTCAACCGGCTAGCAAGTTTTGTTCAGAGGTTTTTTTGAAAACGAAAGCCGGTAAGTCCCCCAAATTTTATCAAGTTCAATCATTTTCAACCCTATTTGTTTCTAATGAATTGGCAGAGCTGTGGAGCGCCCGCGCAGAGCAAAACATGCCGTGCACGATTTTGTTTGATGGGTGTTGGAGCCGCCATTTTGGAATTTTTTTTTTTTTATAAATACAATTAGAATTTACTCTCCATTGATAGAAGAATAAAATACGTTAAAGCCCTTTTCCAAAAGTTTTTTTTTTATGTAAAAAAAATTCCAAATTTCATGCATTTTTCATGTCTCTCGACGGTAACCTCCCCTAAAAATCTGTTTTAATTTACAAAATTTTAAATTAGAATGACTACAAAAGTACTACAACAATAAAAATCATATGTTGACGATAACAGAACGAAAGCTACATAGCTAGTCTTGGTATTTTCTTTCATTCATTATAAATTTTATATATCTATACAACATCCCACTCTCATATCTGTTATCTCATCCTTTAATTTTTATCAAGATTCATCACCTATAGCTTATGAGTTTTAAATAAAAATTTCTTATAAAAAGATGTTGCAATGTCTGAAAAGCGAAGCTCAATCCCAAAATTCAAATTACCGATAAGACGAATCGGCGGCAACCGCCGTATCCAATTTATTAATTGGAAACACAGAAAATGCGTGAAAAAGTCATTTAAAGCTTCACTGAACAGTGATCGAAAATAAATAAATAAATGCTTGACAATTCGCACTTCCTCTTCCTCTTCCTCACCCTCGTCTCCCATCATGACAAAAAAATCGGATGAGTGTTTTTTGTATTCCATACAAACTGTGAAAGTTTCATCCAAATTAGAGATGGTCAGGTTCCCCAAGATAATCGGTTTCTTGTGGAATGGTTGCATATATAAGAGAGGTCCGTAGGTTAGCCGCCTTAGTTTTTGTGTGTGTCATAAAATGCGAGAAGTGAACATTTTGAAAAAAATGCATATAACGTTGGAAACCTTGTAACATTAGCTAGCTAACTTTAATGCAAGAATAGCTAATTTTCAAAATGATTAAAAATCGGTACTTCGAAAAATAGGCCTGTAAGTTGGCCAACACCAAAACATCTAAAATTAAGCGCCAAAAAGTGCATAAATGAAGTGAGGATCAAGGATTTTCATCGTTTATGAAATGTTTATTGCCTTTTCTATAAAATTGAAGGTGAAAAGTATTAAAAAATAAATAAAAGAAATGGAAATAGGTTTATGAAAAATAATCGGAGGCGTAATTTGCATTCATGAAATAACTACGCTTCATATTAGATCACTTTAGATTCACTGGTCTGTTGCATGCGTTGTAGCGTAGATGGCACAAGAACTAGATATCGCACGGATTATACAGATCGTGAAATGGGTAGTGCATTCTAGAATTGACCATATCATATTTTAGAGTATGCTGAGAGCATATGTTTCTTTAACAGCAGTTTTGTATACATTTGATCGACCTCCTCAACAAGGCAGATGTGAGAAAATATGAATCACTCGACGTATAAATCATTTCAAATGTTGTGGTCCATTACGGAATGGACTACCTAGCCATATAAAATTTGTATACCTTTTCTGGAACTGCATGCGTTATCTACTTCTTGTGGTATCTATGGTTGTAGTAATCGGTTCATTGTAGCGAAGAGTGCGCCCATTGTCAGCCTTACCCACATCAGTCTTGCCACAAATGTAGATAGGCGCTGCAACCGACACCTCTTGCTGCAAAATCATCGCGGAATTAGTGTGGGTGGACACACAGCATATTGCCGCTAGCGGTCAGCCGGCTTGGGGTGGTTCTTGCCACCCACATCCCTTGATGCTTGTTAGCTGTGCGAGAACCAAAACAAAAACAAATAAAAAAAAATTAATACGAGAATACGAGTTGCTCGTCTTATGGGGACTTCGGACAGACAGACAGACAAAAAAAAATATACTCGTTTGCGTCGTATTGTCGATTCGCGCCCCGCGCGCTGAAAAATTTTGTTCTCAGAAAAACTCATATAAAGTTTAACGTTATAAAAAATCTTTGACAGCTTACACCAGCTATTCCAGTGGCCCTTCTTCTTCCTTCAAAAACTGATTATGCTGAATCTGAAGGTTAACGGCTTCCGGAAATTTTAGCGTACATCAAGTAGCGAGAAAAGGTCTCCCCAGTAAGAGTGCTCCTAGCGCCTCAGCTACCTGTTTTCTAGCCGGCGGACCTTTCCGCACTCAACAGGCTGTGAATTCTAACATGCTTTAGATATGAAAATATCCTTTTACCCACGTGTTCTAAACACTTTAGGGATTATAATTATGTAAAAAAAAATCGAATTTTTCATCGTCATGAACGGTAACCTCCCCTTTAAGTCTTATTAAAACTTATGAAAAATATAATATGGTGCAGCCCGGTAAGACAATGAACAACCCGTTAATTAATAATTATATTAAAATTCCAAATTAAAAGAAACATAACAAAGAAAAGTGAGCCCATCGGATGGCTCAGAGCCAACCAAACAGTTTACAACTAACAATAATAGAGAAGCACTCATTACAAGTGTCAATTGCATCTATTTTGAATACAAGCGGCATACAAACGACGGGAACAGAAAAAGACTATTCGAACGGAAGTGAAACTGAGGAAGCCGATAGCAGCAAATTAGGTTCTACGAAATAAGTATAATTAAGTCAGCCAAAAACACCAATGATAAGTTTCTGAAATTGTAGTTTTTCAAAATAAATACCCAATAAATGCAAAATTATGAAATTCTGAAACTATTCCTGTAGTTGAATGTCACTATCCAAATGCAAATCTTTAAAGAGAAAAACAGTTTCAAGGATATGGATATAATACCAAAAAATAAAAACCTCTAATGGGGTGGTTAAAAATCTAGTCAATATTAAAAAAATAAATAAATAAAACGACAAGATAAAGCTTGATCCGTTGAGCCCTTATTCTGGAAAAAATTGAAATTTTAATTTTCACTGTTGGTGATGTAAACTTTTTCCGTCCTGGAATTGCAGAAACTGGCTCGAGCTAGTAGAACTTGATTTATAGATTTGAGTGATATACATACTTTCAGTTCGCCTTTCGGATATTACTATCATCTGGCATCATGAGCATGCCCTAGTAGAAATTGCTCACAGTTTTACCTTGTCTCCTGCCCCGTAAGGGGCAGTTATTATGTAAACCAATACTAACATGCCTGAAAAGCACCAAGGTGTTTACAATTCATGAAAAAAAAAACATATAGAAAATTTAGTCCCGAAGAGCCTTCTGATGAGCATTCATTACATCTCATCGAAAGGTTCATTAGATATCATGAAACTGCTCCCTATATACTAAACCAGCATAAATAAATATTTATTCTTGTCATCACCGTGTCAGATGACATTTCTACTAGGAAAATTTGAATTGCTTTTTGTGATTTATTTATTTAAAGTTTTAAATTAATTTTTTGATTCGCTTTTCCGCGGAAAGACTATCGCCGATATGCTGAACAAGACATTATGCCCAAATCCTTATACCGCAGTGTCTCAGAGTCTGATTTGCATCCGGTGTTTGAATTCGGAAAAATATATGAAATCAATCGTAAAATCAGATTCTCATTTATGAACTCATCATGACACTCATTGACATGCTCATTAATAAGCTCATCGAGACCCTCATTGACATGCTAATTAATAAGCTGATCGTGACACTCATTATGTACTCATCGAAGTACTCATCTAATATTGTAAAATGCACAAAACAGAAGCACAGCATACATTTCTAAATAAATGAAAGAGATGCAATTCTCATGCACACTATCTGTGAATAAGTAAATAAATGAGTTTTTTCCTGTTTTGATTCAAACGCGAATAAATTTCATCAGGACGTTCATCTGATTCCTCTTTAGGAGCTCATCATGATTTTTCTGCCAGGGACATACATGATCTTATTTTATTACACTCCCTCAACACCTTAGCGCAATCACACTTGTAATATAAACTTTTAAACTTTGTAGCCGAAATAATAAAACACTTCGTAAAATTTGGTAATTTCGTAAATTTGGTTTAATTATTAGGAAAATAGATTTATTTAAATAATTTAAGAATATACAGAAAATACAATGAACGTGTTACTACAGTGTGCGAAATAATTATACCAGACAAAGCTTAAAGGATTAATATATATCTTATGTCATAATTAATATTACTTTAAACCGACTCTAATAATTAATACGCCCGCCCTTAATGATTCCAATTAAGCGACGATGCATTGAACTATATTTAAAGATTGAAGAGTGGATATGCCAATTTTTTCCCATTCCTCCTGAATCGATATTTTGAGCTGCACCAAAGTGTCAAATTGATGACCATTTGAATAGACCTTTTGTTACAAGATATCCCATAGATTCTCCATAGGGTTTAAATCAGGACTTATAGAGGGCCACTGCAGTAGAGGTATATTTTTCGCCCGATAAGTTATCTGCAAAATCAATGAGCACACTACACTCTCCAGCAGTTCAACATACTTCGCTGAATCCATTTTGTGTGTCACAAAACAGATGGGAGTCTTGCCTCCTTGAAAGTTTCTAGAATGGCGAGTTTCACGTTCCTGACGGGTATCTCTCGAATATTTTGGCAACCATCAGGACCAACCAGACGGACTGACATTCATCCTCACAAAATTTGTGGCTTTCTGCAAATTCTAATCTTGCAGATTTGTGACGTGGTAAGAGCTTGGACATCGGCAACTGATTTTAATATTTAATATTCTCGTTCTTCTCCAGAAGTTGTTGAATTTTTCTTGTAGTCACGGGCAGAGATAATTGAAATCTTATTTGAGATGGACTAACGTTCTTATTAACAGCTAGACGTCTTATTTCTCTTTTAGTTCTTTCATCGACTTTTACGGTACGACCTGGTCTCATGATTGCCCCGTAATTTTCCGGATCTTTTTAAAATTTATTAATAGTGGTCTTATCTTATTCCTTTTTAACTTTTCATCTGTTTTTTTTTATTGTCATTCCGCATTGTCTGTAAGCTGAAACTCTAACCCGCTCTTCAAACTGTTAACGTGTTCCTCTTGGCATTTTTGAAAATTATTGATAAAAATAATATTACCTACTAACTGAAACCCTAATAAATCAAGGTACTTACTTCTTTATGGCCTATATAAATCTGCACTTAAAAAATGAGTTTCACTTGCTTCTCTATTATATTTGTTTCGCACGATTGAATGCACTTTCCAACAAAAACTCAAAGCAATCACAATATCATAAACAAAAAACAGAAAATGTTAGTACCCTTAGATATTACCTAGAAGCACAAGTGTCATGACGCAATTAGAATTAAAACAAAGAAATGCATTTACCCAAACAAACTTAGAAATATTTTGCCCGATATAATTATTTCGCAGACTGTAGTTGGGTAAATTGAAGTGTACTTGCCGTATCTCAGTATCTAATCTCAACCACAAACCTCAGCACCGCTCTCACGCATATATCTCAGTATAATCGACAGAAAATGAATATTAAATTGGATATAACGCGATTAGACAAGGAAATAATTTAGAATATTGAAGCAATAAAATAATACTTATGTCTCTACGTTAGTGTAATCTGAACTGAAGTTTACTCAACTCTTAAGTTTATTCCACTCAATAAACGATTAAGATGACGAGGGTTATTTGGGAATATCGTATCACATGGCTGTTCAACGTACTGCACGAGATTTGATTTTCATACAAAAATGTTAAATAATATCTCATGCTCAGTGGCGTAGATAAGAATTTAGGGGCCCACCCGCAAATTTTTTAAGGGCACCTCTTTAAATATGCATTTATAAATGGTAAAATATAGAAAATGTGGTTTAAATTTCATCAAAATCGGTTAAATAGATTTTAAGATATCTTGTACACCAGTTTGAAAAACATAATAACGGGAAAAAACCAAAAACAAAAAACAACTACTCTCTGCCGCGCTCACTTTCTAATTGCTATAACTTCGAATATAATTTGAATTTTGAAACGGTTTAACGCTAAACATATTCCCAAAAGTATATGATAAGTTTATCTAAAAAAAAAAAAGATTAGATTTTTTGAAAATCTGAAGGTAGTGTAGTGTAGTGTAGTGTAGCAATAAGCCTTCATTCTTTTAAGAAATTTGCATAAAATGTTTCGGCATAGGTTGGTGGCCGAGGAGTTATTTTCAGACCCTGTGTCTCCAATAATATGCAAAAAAAAAATCCAGTCAATTTCTATGAGATAATTGGGGGTTCTCTATATTAGGTCGAGGCATCTTTAATTTTATATTGGAATTACTACATACATATTATACCACCCACGAAGACCATCCAACCTAAACAATGCAAGCTAAATTTTTGTTTTTTTATGTATTTCAGGATATTTAAAAAAAAAATAACAAAATAAAATCCTCAGAGAAATTGTAAACAGAGAGCTATATGTGCAGTTTTTGATATCTGAGAATGGGGGGTACGGGTTCTACTATCAAATCTCAGGAAGCAATTTTCTGGTACAACCCAAACATGGTCATGCGATATCCTTTTGTTATATTATTTTAGCTAAAATGCTGGAATTCTTTGAAAATTGGAATTACCAGCTTGGGCTACTCCTAAACTTTGGGGCCCCCACCTGGCGGGTTCTGCGGGTGCCTTATTTACGCCACTGCTCATGCTTCAAAAAGTTTCAATGCAAGCAACAAGTTAATTGTCTTGCAGTATGACGCTTCAAAGGAAGGTTGTGGGGTGTTGCTTAATACAGGATAGCGTACATGTAAGTTTTACATTTAAGAAACTGAAGAAGAAACTTATAATCACAACTATGAGTAAAATCTACTTGCAATTATTATGCAATTATTTGTTTGCATTAAATTTCACTTTTACATATACATACATACATACATATATGGTAGAATGGTCATATTTGTTTTGAAGTAAGTACATATTTTCAACTTCTGAAGTGATTGAAGTTGAAGATGTTCCAGGACGACTTGAATACATATGGCAGACGTGCTACCCAGAAATTATATTAAAGATGAACAGAATTTTGAAAGTGTGGATTTCAATGAAGTTAATTAATTCAAAAAGATCCATTACTTAAAAAATTAAGAAAATTTATTCCAGATGGTTGGCCAAGAGGAAATCAAAATTTGATAATGACTAAAAATCATTTGTAAATGCATCCAACCAGCTTGACTGGTTAACAACAGGATACCAAAATACCGCTTAAGCGGTTGGTATCCCTCCAATTTTGTGTCATTCATGTTGTTAATTTTGCATTTATTTTATATCTTTGCTTGGGGAAAAAAAACACTCATGTATTAAAATCTTTGCTAACCAGTTATTCCTGCTAAAATTATTTTATTATTTTTATTTTATTTTTATGTGTTGTCTTCTGATGTAGTAGCCTTAGATATAAACTGCTGTTGCCGAGCTTATTTCAAATACCGTTTTTCCTTATGTATTTATTGTGGGGCGTATGGCTGGGCCTGGCCGCTAATCGGTGTAACGCCATACTCTATATAATTTTATCTATATATTTTATATATTATTTTCTTTAAGAAGAATACCTACATATTGTTCACGACAAAATATTACTAATGAAATATAAATTCCTGATGTTCGGCTAACTAACACATAATAGGTTTAAATGTCGGATATCGAAATATGTACTTGTACACTTGGCCATCAGAAATCCATTGCGATGCCCACCTGAAGACTATTACTCAATTATGGGAGTGGCGGATGGGGGATTGGGGGGGGGGGGGCACCGTTAAAACCAATCACCAAGAGTCAATGATCCTTATTGGTCACCAAACTCTTTGCTTACTATTTCCTCCAGTTCGCGGAAACCAGTAGAATACGTACACATTATTACCTACTAGTCTCCACCGTTGCATTCAAGGTGCGATTGGGAAATATAGAAACATAAAGCCTACTATGAGCAATTTTATGATAGAGGTAACCGACGCACTATGAATATATGGGTCAGTGCCGATCAAAAATCTGCAGTTTTGTTATTTTTGAAGATATAGACTTGAAATTTTGCATACGGCTGTTTAAAAAATAAATAAATTTAAGTTTGAAATGGGGCCAATCGGGCAACTCATTTGTAGGGTTGCCATACAAAAATCTCGTTCCGAGCTATATATTTGGCGACTGCCTGATAACGAATCAACGTAGAAAACTGAAATTTTGTACACGGCGTCTTCATATTGTACTGACAAGTTCTTCAGAATATGAAATCCTATAAAATTGGTCATAATTCATTTTTAATGTCCGACAAACCGTTCTAGAAATACATGCGAAAACCCACTTCAACAATGAAACTTGCACAGATGGGGGACCAAACGAAATTACATACGGGCATTCATTTAGGGTATCATAAGAATTGGTCTTAGACCAATTTAGCTTTTTAGTTGTTCTTTTCTTGTTTTAATCGTTTGTTTTCGTCATTCGTCACCGGCTATTTTTCAAAGGAAAGATTATATGTTAGATTTTTGTAAAATCATCTTCATGCACCTAATCCAGGCATGTAATGTTCATAATCCATAGTGGAAACAATTTTCCTCTTGTGACCTAACATGGCAGTGGAGTTCTCTAAATTGTTCACCTATTAATCAATCAATGATGGATATAAATTGTCAATTTAGCTTTGAATATTACCCACACAACTCTAGTTTTCTCGGGAGTTTCTTTTGTAAACTCGATCAAACTAGTTGTCGGCCTACCTTACAGATAAAGGTACTGAATTTTGCCAGTTACTTCATCAACTAAAGGAAGTAATGAACAAACTTGCATCTGAAGTAAGTTCAGTTTGTCAGAAAAATTTGAAGGCATGCAGGGAGTTGATTTGTTTTCTGTTATTGGAACAGGCAAAGATAAAGAATATTCTGTATCAAGCCAATTGTTCATTAGCTGTAAGAAATTGATCCTTCTTGAGTGAAGTTTGAGCCCAACGTTTATTGAACTGTGGTAATAATTTCTTTTGAAAATCACAAAGTATCAATTCTATGTTGTCCTCTGCAATTTGATAATTTTCATGTAAAAATATACTCAGAAATGACAATTTTTTTTCGTTCTCAACGTAGTAAAGTAACAATTCACATTTTGAACAGTTAAAACAACTCATTGTAATCGTTATGAATATTATATATTGCAAACTAATAACGTAGATATAATAACGATTCTGATGAAAGGTTTTTTTTAACCAAGCTTTGTACAGGAAAACCAGATGAGGGTAGTGTTCACCATGTACCACCCTTGCCGCAGATAACCTTATTCACTCAAAACACTAATCTAAACTAAATCATATACGTATGTATATATATGTATGTAAAAACGATAAATATTACCACTAAAATCCAAAAAAAAAGTTAACTATTCAGTTCCCAAGATAATGGATTTTGAGACGTTTTAACACATAATACTTCATAACTTCAAAAACCGCAAATAACTGCAGCTGGTTCTGAGATATATAATAGATATTAATATTGTGCACGAAATGAAATAAAATCTACAACTTAGGCAAACTTAGCTAACTGTCAAAAGTCTCGTCGCAGTTAAAAAAAAAAAATTTTTTTCCATTTTATAATAAAAATTACTGCAGGAATATTTTATCTCAAAATATAATATTAATAACTATTTCTAAATCTACAAAAGATATCCTTTCTAAATATGTATCATAGGATTTCTTTGGAACTAATGGTCAAAATGTAACTTTGATAGTAAAAATTTACAAAATTGCCATAATGTCAGTATCTAACGTAACTTACGCTTTACTTTGTGTGTACATGAAAAACGAAGTGAATATTAAAGCACGACTTCTTAAGTAAATAATAAAACCAAAAACATATGCAATTTGCAACATTTCTAAAAAGTGCGTAGGTTTTATGGAAAGGCAAAAAGTGGAGTGTTGAGATATATTAATTTGTAGCGATATTAATACCACAACATTTAAAAATTCAAAATACACACGGATAGGTATTAAAACGGATCTTTCAGGCTTTAAAAAGTGAGTAGAGAATTAAATAAATGCAAGTTAACGAATGCTACTGCTGGGTCTAAAGACTACAAAAAGATTCTCTCTTTTTGTGTCACAGTAACAAAAAATATTATCGATTCATAAAATCAATAAATAGGGGACGCAACTGAATGATTTTTTTTCGAATCTTTGTAATTGGCGCAAATTTAAATATGAAATTGAATTTATATTTTCATGTCGCTACTGTGCACATAGGAAAATCTGATGAAAAATATTACGATGGAAAAATTAATTTTATTTACGCATCCTTGCCTGAGTTTTTATGTAGAAAGCAATATTTATAAAAGAATCCTGTAATATCGAAAAATACAATCACAATCAAAGAAATTTACCTTTCATTTATTCTAAACTAAAGTAATTTTGCAAATTAAGGACGAGTTTAGGGCGTTCCTATAAAACCCAAAGAAGTTTTCAAAATTTTTGACTGCAAAGGTTGCTTGACCTTACCGTTTAGACAAGGGGTAGTCAACCTGGTCCCTATCGCCCAATAGGGTTTTGTCCTATTCTGTATACTTATACCGTTAGCACCGCGCATCCAAGAATCATTGACAAAGCAGGTTGTACTGCACTTAATTTAGCTTATCAGCATTCCTATTTCATATATAAGTAATATCCTAAGTACAGTACTTAGATCTAAGCGGTTTTTCTTCAAAGCATTGAAAAAACTATTTCTGCTGCTGCTTTACTGTGACATAAATCTGGCAACGTACAAATAATATCAGTCAGTTGCTGCTGTAGAAATTTATAGCGAATTAACTGGAAATTTCAAGTCAACAGCTCAATTGACAGCTGTCAAAATTGCAGTATTGCGTCTTGCAAAATTTGACCGTAAATATGCGAAAATAGCATAGAAAACTGTGTCACAACTACAACCGACTCAGTACAAAAATACACCTCTCCCCGAGCTCTCTTGCCCTATTCCTCGACTGCGTTCAAGATGCCGCTCCTCTTTTAAAACTGTTTGCCACAAGAAGCTCGCCTGTGCTGTGTTGCGTCCAATATGTGCCCGGCCTTCATATCCGTGCAACAAGCATCAAAATATAAAATTTTCCAAACTGAGTTGCAAACATCATTCCACTCAAAAATTACGAGTACATGACAGTTGTGCTAAATTAAGCTACTCAGTGGAGGGTAAACAAAATTTTTACTACAAACAAAGATACATAAGTACACTGTAAAATATGCACAAATTGTTGCCACAAAGCTTAAGTAACTATCCCTAAGTTGTAGGGAATATTCCCTAAAATATAGGACACATTTCCTAAAATTTAGGGGAATATTTCCTACATTTTATGGAATATTCCCTACATTCAAGGGAATATTCCCTACATTTTAGAGAATATTCCCTACATTTTAGGGAAAAATACCTCAGCTTTGTGGCAATAATTGTGCACATTTTTTACTGTGTAGGCGGTAGGTATAAAAAGCTTTACTACCCCTTAATTCGGATCAACCAAATTTTTGACCAATGAGCGATTTTCTATTTTCTTCTCTTACTTTGTTATAGATATGTGTGCCTACTTCAATAAAGTTATTTGACAATCATCGATTATTTTTTCAATTTTCATATCTAAAACGGAATTGATGTAAACAACATTGAATTCAAACTACAAAAGGGACACAATCTCTACCTCCCTACCTAGTCTTTAAATGGAGGTTTAAAAATAAAACCGATCCAACTAAAAAATTTTATTGTTTGAATAGTTGAAAAAGAGATTGAAAATCTAAAAATATAATTTAATTAATTATATACTTACATTTTTGAAAGTATCCCGTGGCGATTCTGGTAAACCATTTGACTGTAAAGATAAAAAAATATATGTTAATAAAAATTCACATCTCATTTAGGATATCCATTTCAAAATTTATAAGTTACTTTTTTAGATGCCTACTGTAAGTACATAACTAAATGTGTAGATGACCATAGAATTACAAATTTTCAAAATAAAACTTAAACCTAAAACTGCCGATATCCGAATTTTATCGCCCGACGATTGAAACACAAATTTCCCCTTCAGTCTAGCTGCCCACAGGTACCTATGATATCTTTAAAAAGCTTTTTAGCATTTTTTTATTATTTTCTCACGACATTTTAAAAACGTACTTGAGAAAATGTAAAAAATAATTTTATACTGCATGAAAACAGTTTAACCTGATATGCCTGTTGTTGTCGTCTTAAAACAATCAATTTAAGTCGGCAAGAATAATTGAATATATGTACATGGAATTGGACTGTATGTACTGCGAAGAGGAAGAAGACACTGTATGTATAACGTGAGACTGGAATGTGTGTTAATAAAATGAATCTGTGATAATAAAATGCAATTTATGCTTATTTGCATTATTGCTTATTATATTGTGATAGAATGAATTTTAAATGAAATGAAATTATGTTGGTCTAAACATTAATTGTTTTGTGGGTCAAATTGTGATACATCAATATATTGTATAGGAGAATATATTGTTGTATCGATCTTATGATTGTGATTCGAGGCATTGGGCACATGTATTCTAATGTTGAGACGTTCTTAAGCAGTGTCCAAATATATAGTAAAAAATAAAATTATTGTATACCAACCCTACGAAGGACTTCCCAGATTTGTCCCATTTTCGAACTTAAAGTTGCATTTTTTGTTTTTAAGAAGCCGTGTGCAAAATTTCAGATTTCTAAGTGAACGAGCTCTCGAATTATCGTATGGAAAGACGGACATGCAAAAATCAAATAACTTTTAATATTATGCGTGGATGTTCAGCCGTTTTTCTATACCACATTATTTATATGCGTTATAAACGGAATGATAAACTTAGTATACCCTATAGATTTTATCCAGGGTATATGTAAATACAGTAGGTACTGCTATATGGTTGCGAGACTTGATAAGACACACAGTCAATAACACGCAGATTACAAACTTTTGTTAACAAGTTATTACGCTGGCCGAATCTTTAATATGCTCTGACACCGTCTTAAATGAAGAATTTTGGAGACGGTCATGAAAATAGAATTGAATTGGACACCCACTTTGACGTAATACGACAAGAAAATCTAGCGATAGCTTTATCCAAAAATGTGTCCTCTACGTATACATTTGTGAGACCTTATTCTCCGCGTTAGATATATAAAAACCAAAAAAAATAAACCGATGGAACGATGAAGTTAGTATCGGTGCACAAAATTATGTCTATTGTGTGGGAGCGCAGGTGTAATGGATGAATTACACTTACCACAGATGGGAGCGTAATAATACAAATAATAAGAATACGCTTTACTTATTAAAAATATCACTCTATTTATACATTTTAATTGCTTACGCCTAATTAAATGCATATTTGTGCTTTCTTTTATGCAAAGATGAAGAGCTTTGCTCTAAATATACTTGCATTTTTATGCAAAGGTGAATTACATTGCGCTTAGTTCAATTATTGTTTTGGAGAAATGTTGAATGAAAAGGTGACTGCACTAGTTTGATTTTTATGCAAATTGTTGTTTTATGGTGCAGTAATGTTATCATGAAATCATGATCGGTGTATGGAGTTATTGCAAAATATGATCTTTTGATCAATTAATGAAAATTTATTATGAATCTCATACGAAAATGTTGTTTTTAAAATTTGAATTGACGTAAGACCATTTTCAAAAAAATTATGTGAATAATTTATAAATGACTTAAAGCAATAAAAAACTACAAATTTTATTAGAAATTTACAATTATTCATTTTTATTTATTTTTTTTAAGTAATCCATTTTTATCATGTTAACCTTTTTTTATCATTATGAGTTTTGAGATTTTTAAAATATTCCTGAGAAACTGCAGGGATGTAGTGTAGTAAACACATAATATCTTTATGTTTTTCTTCCATTACTGGTCTATTGGTGGTAAGTTAATATTTCCGTATATTTCTGGTCTTCCTCTTTTAGGTGAAGGATCCAAATCGTTGAATTCAGAATTATCTGAAGAAGTTTTATTGAACATCTCTTATAAGAGGTGCATTTTCCAAAAATCTCATCCATTGAATTTTCAGCAGGCAAACGACAGATTCGCCCGGGTATTTTTTACTCTTCCAGTGATATGGTTAAAATAAAATCCGGATGCGACATTTGTTTTACCGAAAATGAATTTTTTTTTTCTACACTGTTTTATAAATTCATAGTAATGCTCAGGGTTATACAGGATATCCCAGACTAATATACAACTATATTTTGCCAAATGATTCTTCTCGTCCAGACAAATAAATCTTTTTTCTTTAAACACCCTATATCTTGAAAGTACTATTCTAAGACGGCATTGTATGCAGAACTTTGGGGTCTCTCCTATGAATGTTAAACCGCCAACGTACCCCTCCCTCCCACTAGCATACATTTTTGTTACATAATTTCGAAAGCCGAGAGTCTTCTCTTTAATTTAACCTATTACACTTAAGTATGTCTTATAAGTATGTGACGGTTAAGGAGTTATTAGCGGATACTTTAATGTTATGATTTTGGCCTGAGCAAGCATCACTATAAGTTATTATATGTTTTTGAATAGTCATATTCTCCATATGAATTAAAGTGCATAATGGTACATTCTGTGCACCTCTTAATGCTGTAGTTTCATCCCATCATATATCTTGACACTGTCAGCATGGAAACCCAAGCTGTAGACATACACCTTTTGCTTATAATAAGCTACCGAAGCAGAATACGAATACCGAGATGCTTTTGCAAATCAAATGAGAATCAATAAATTCTTCAGAATTCTCTTTTATTTATTTATTTTTTTCTTTCGCAAGACATTTCCTAGCTTCTTCGGCACTTTGCAAAAGTTGTCTTCTTCATTACTACATGCTTCAATTTTTCCCTGCCGTAAATCGCATTTTTGGCACGTGTCCATTCTCCTCGAAAGAATGAAAATTTAAGATAAATTCAGTATTAAATACTTTCCTGTCAGTCCACTACTTAACAAATGATTGATTATTTCTCTCACATTTTTCTACATACAGCAATTCCATACCAAAAAACAATGAACGCGCCCCCTCCGATTTCTATGAAACTTTCAGAATTAGTTAAGTATTAAAAAATATTGGACACGTATGCTTTTTTTTTAGCCTGCTGAACCTGGGGTCAGCAGGGTGAGTCAAATCTTAATGTTTTCACTGTGGACGTGTTTTTTTAATTTGCTAATTACTTTGGATTGATTTATTCAATTCTTTTGTGCGATATATCAAATTAAAGGTAGTAAATGAGGCTTTCCAAAGAAATTAAAAAAATATTGAAAAAAAACACAACTTTTATTAATTGTTGAATTGTGGCCCCCTCCGGAACAGAACGCCCCCTTCCCTTCACCATCCTAAAAAATATATTTTTTTAATACTCTAACATTAACTTGCGGATGTTTAACTCTTAGTTTAAGCAATACATTTTTTTTTATTGGCGTCGCTGCCAAATTTCATATGAAAATTTTAGAATTTACTCCAAAAAAATTAGTTCTGGAACTCCGTACCCAAAGGGTACCCTATTATACAATATTACTCAGCCTCCGCTGTCCGTCAGTTTGTCTGTCAGCAGCCTGTATTTCATGAACCGTAATAGGAAGATAATTGAAAATTTCACAGAATGTGTATTTCTATTCTTGCTATAACAACAAATAATGAAAATAAAGTAAAGTTAAAAATTAAAGGGGGTCCCCATGCAATAAATTTTTATTTTGTGCTCAATCTAAAAAGTACGTAATATTAAATCTTGTACAATAGTACGGAACCCTTTGTGTAGCGAGTCCGACTCGAACTTGGCCGTTTTATTTTATTGTTTTTAGATACCTTAATGAAATATGTGTACTTAAAAAATATTAAAATAATTTATTTTTAATACAAAACGAGTATAAAATTGTAGTACTATTGAGTACCTGCTATGGCAACAGGTCCATGTCTTGTACCTACATATAACTGACAGATTTTAGAAGGATAACGAAATTGGCACAAGGATAGTAGGTCCAGAAATGGATCTCTCCATTCCGCTTGGTGCCTTACTGGAATGAATTGAAACACCTCGTGAAATTAAAAGATTTAATGCCTTAAGATTTAAAAATACATAGGTGATGCTAGCTATAGGAGAGTGTGCGCAAAAAGATAGCTTGTAGTAATTTTACGTATAAGATGGTTGACTTCACTAACTGTAGTTAGTTTACAGTGGTTCGTGTTACAGTTCAATGTATCTATACAGTTCATATTGTACTAAATTTAAAGTTCATTTCACATCATAATATTATATAAAAATGCCAATATTAAATACATTACACTAACCTTCCATTTTCCAGGCGGAAGTCTATGCTATAGAGGTTTGAGCTCCCACTTGAAACTTCAACTGCTATCTAGGGACGACAAAGTAACATTACTTTTGAGTTTCTGGTCGCGAATAAGTGGACGATACCAGCCTACGCAAATACACCTGGCCCAGTGCCCTTTTTCTATACGTGGACGATCTGGCTAAAACCGAAGCCGATAGTTCGTATATTGGTCCCTACCCAACATTTGATCTACCAAAAAGCCACTTTAACGGGCAAACGTGTAACTGGATCTCCTCTGGTGTAGCGCGCCCGGTATAAGGGATGAATTCTTCAACCCCACCCCCACCCTACTATACAAAAATGCCGACTAACTGGTCTTACTAGACAGTCGCTCAAGCTGTTTACTAACGTAGTTAATGGATACTGGCCCCTTCAGTTATTTTTTTAAGAAGATATACATCTCCGACACCGAACTGTATCGACGACTGTGCAAAGAGGAAGATGAACCCTTGAAACATATTATATATATGAGTATCCAGCACTTGCAACTTTAAAGTTGCAAATAACCAGAGAAACACTTATCTCCCGAACAAGTTTTGCAATCTAACCCCAATGGCAATATTTGAGACTAGATTTTACCTAGAAGAGCGCACAATAAATCAACTATGATCGGGGTGTCCGCATGGTCCTAGTGGCCTCGTTTCCCTATTCTTAATATTAACCTTAGTAAATTCCATATTACATCACGACCTTAAGGAAGGCTGTCAACAAATTAAAGGAGCAATTAACAGTATATGTACATAAGTTATCGCTTTTCTTTCTCCAACATGTGAGTATAAATGTCAAAGAATCTCAATAATATTAAATTTATCTTACTTAAAGCAAAGGCTGCATTAATAAGTACGGGGTCGTAAAATATATGTATGCACTCAGTACGTCTCCATTGCAAGCAAGATTTAGATAAAAAACACAACTTTGACGGCTAAGGCGATTCAAGTGTCCGTGAATGTAGTCAAAATAAAACTATACTCAATGAAAATAAAGTTGCACTTGTGAGCATATATAATTATGAACATTTTAATAAATTATTTATCTTGTTTCTCTCAACTATCAATTATTATTTCATTTTAACCTGTCCACAAGTTGCAACCGTGAAAAGTCTAGGTCGAAATAATTCAAGTTCATTAACCTAAGAAAATAGAAATGTTCGATGGTAGTCGGATAATATTAATTTAATTGCTCTGGGTAACATAACTGCGATCTTGAACTTTCATTAGATTTCTACTCGATGCCAACAATGATCATTTTGCTACGCCGAAAACCGTATTTGGTACATGGGGGGCCATGGCATTGGCGGGAAATAGACGAAGCGAAATGGTAGCACATATGTATGAATGAATATCACCTCTTAGTACCTTTCTTTTAACGCCATTAAAGCAAGCTTAGATTTAAAGCGTGTTTATTTAGTTTTTAGGTTTTTACTTTTTTCATGTTTCTTGCATCAGCTTTACTTATTTGAGGCGCCTACGGATTTACGCACATTGCGCATACATACATGTCTTGAAACCAAGCATTTGTTATTTTAATTTAGAAAGTTTTGTTTATGAAAAACAAAAAAATAGTCAAGTTTTTTTGGGTACAGTGTATTCACAAAATTAGATAGAAAAAAATTTAAGGGTCAAAGCGTGGAAAAATTTTGTGCTTGTCTGATTAACTGAGAAGATTTATATTTCTCTATTGTGCCATAAAAACTGTTAAAACATTTCTATATTTTGGTATGTTTTTGATATACCACGCTCGTACAATTTATGTTTTTGCTATCCTTACAATATCGTCCACATCCGACCATCAGTTCAGTTTTGTCAGTTTAGTTGTTAAAATTGAGTGGAAGGATGAAGAACAATTATTGCTCTGTATAAGTCTGGAAAATTGTTAAGGGATATTTTTGAGTTACTAAAGCCATTGAAAATCACGTTACATTTTTTTTATCGAATCATAGAAAGGTACAACAAAACGTGTAATGTTAAAGACCGCTCCGATCAGAGTTTCCAAGAGTAGTTCGAACGCAAGCAACCATCAACACAAGACCCGATGTAACTCCTTACGGAACAAAGGAAGCAGCCATATCTTCGTTTTGGCCCTGAGCCAGTTTTTGGACACGTAAAAAGCCACCTCTCAGATCAGGCTTTGGGGGAGGACAGAATTAAAATGGCATACTGAAAAAAAAACCCGGAGATGAGACAAGCGAAGAAATTCATAAAATATTCGCAACATGGCACAAAAGTATTCCTCATGCTCAACAGAAAGGATTTAAGGTTCATAACGGGCCTATTTACAGGGCATTCCCCACTTATGTATCATCTCAAAAAGATGAGTAATGTCGATGATGAGACCTGTCGCTTCTGTGTAGAAGACGATGTAATTCCTGAACACGTTCTATGTGACTGTAAAGGTCTGGGCCGCATAAGGCTAAGACATCTAAAAAAGGCTTCCCACTGCCGAAAATTTTGCAACGATGGCTCCCAAGAACGTTATAGGCTTTGTAGAAGACCTTAAGTTTAAATGGGCGCATTAGGGCATTTAGGGGTAATGTCACAAAATATCTTATAAGTTGAGTTGACTAGCTGCGAGGCGGGAACCTTGTCTGCATCCCCGAGAAAAATTATAAAAATAACTTTTTAAGAAAGCAAAAAATCTTGGCGCCTTAATTAGAGATATCAAGAAGGAGTATGTCGAGCATCAGGAAATAGAACTACGGCTTGGGAGCGTTACACATTCGTGTTAAGAAAAATTAGGGTGGACAGATGCAAGTAGCTTTTTTAACCATGGAAGAAAAAGCAGAAGCTTGAGAAGTTGTGAAATGATTATGAAAGATTTTTATTTTTTTAAGTCATCAATAATCGTTATGAGATGATTAATAATTTTTTCATCAGGAATAAAATGCCATTCCTGATCACAAATAAAAGTCACATCGTGATTTTTATTTTACTTGATTTGGAATAAAAATCATGAAGTGAGTTTTATTTTCCTGGTCGACAAATAAAAATCATCAAGTGATTTTCTTCTTTTTCAGTTGACATATAACACTTATTTTTGAACGATAAAACTATCAGTCAATACAAAATAAAAGTACACTGTGATAATTACTACAAAATAGTAGTCGCGGATGTTCAGATGTTAAATTTTTCGTTACTTATCGTTAGACCTCACGTTTCGTCTGAACATCTGTACACTAGCACATATTATTTTATCATAGAGCCGTTAAGGGGTCTATAGTAGAATAATAAGAATTACTTGGTGATTTTTATTTGTCGACCAGAAAAATAAAAATCCCTTCATGAGTATTATTCGTGATCAAGAATAATAAAAATCACGATGTGATTTTTGTATGTGTGATCATAGCAAAAATAAAAATCAGGAAATGATTTTAATTCCTGATGAAAAAAATATTAATTAACTCATAACGATTATATTGATGACTTAAAAAAATAAATATCTTTCATAATCATTTCGCAAGGACTGAAACCCTATGTAAGTAAAGTTTAACCTTTTCGTTGGGACTTTTATATTAAAAATTAAATATAATTGGTTTACTATGATTTTTATATTATTGATCAAAAATTTTGTAGTTTCACTAGCAATGAACAGAGCCACTCAATAGCTACAAGTGGGTGAAACAAAGATTTTAATCCGATAAATATTTCTGTGTGATTTTTTTCATGAGAATTTAGAAAATAATAATATTTACGAACCTTGGTTCCATTCCATACATACATATTGCAGCTTAGATTGTGGTAAAAAGTGATAAAGCATCACAGAAAAACCTAACAAAACTTAATTTTTACTTCATGTGCAGCAATATACCCACCAATAAGGAATTAATATCAGGAAGGTGTAAGACTAGCAGTCCCATGCACTACTTATTTGGTACCATGGATAATAACAACGACAAGGAAATATACAGCAGATTAGACGAAATGCTGATGGATCGACAACAAAAGATCGCATACCACATAAACGATCTCCATAATGTGACCGAGGACCCAACCAGAAGACAACTGAGACATGAAATTCTATTAAGCGTACATCTCCAAGTTATAGAAGTCGAATATCGAGAACAAACCCTTTTGGATATAATAATGGCTAGTAGAACCAACCATATTCATCCGCTCCTCGTGTCTCCAACAAAACTGCTGGAGGTATATCGTAAACCAACATCAAATTTCAAGAAGACAACCCCAACATTCTTATTTGATTGGCTACTCTAAATTCAGAAACTGTTGTAGGTTTCATAGCGTAGACTCTATCTTCTAACCGCCGCAATTGCCCATACTAGGGACCTGATAATCTGCATGTTATGATTGAACATCATGCTAGTTTACTAGGAGCTACAGTGTGGTACGGGTTATCATCAAGAGAATTTTTTTACGCTACTGTGACTGGCACCCTTCAGTTGAACTTGCTGCGAGAGTCTGTCATGCCAAGCATTTGAGAGGACTCTGAAGCTGAAGAATTTTATTTTCAGCAAGATAGGCCACCTCCACACTACCATTATGATGTTAAAAGTGTGTATAATTTTTATTTTTTTTTTTTATTTTTTTTTTTACTCCCTGTAGATATCAATTCTTGGCTAATTTCACACAATGTCAAACTAGCAGATCCAGAATTCAAAATTCAATCATCATCCTGGTCGGATTGAGTTTTTGGGTACAAAAGTTTTGAGGCAGGGGGGCCAGGAGATCCCATCCCAAGCACGGAGGCCATTACGGCCCATTGTGCTGTTCTGCTAGAAGCCTATTCATCAAAACCTTCCTCTCCTCTTAATGAAGTGCATCAGGTCTTGGTGAGGAAGGTATTTCAGCTCATATACAGAAGGGCAGAAGGGCAGACCCTAGAGTATCCAGCCTGCTCCGGGCGTGGGCCGGACAAGCACACAAAAGTGTTCGGTTATCTCAATCTCTCCTTCCAAGCAGGGCAGATACTCAGGGCTGTCAACAACTCCCATCCTTGTTAGATGAGCGTGATGCGAGCTGTAGCCGGTGATGATGCCAACCACATTGCTACATTGTTTCCTTCCGAGCCCCATGACAAAATCGGAGATATTCGTATATTTCATCAAGAAACAGTTTTGTGCACCTGCAAGTACTCAGGTTCGCCCATCTCTACTGATGCTTCCTATGAATATTCGCTTTGTTGAGAGACCCGATACTCGAGGTGCCAACACCCACGTCGGGTTCCGGTCCGAGGAACGGAGAATCAGAGCCAGCCCTTTCATTCCTCCAGGATGCCCATGTAACCAGGAACCCATAGAAAGGACACCTTGTTGTGGATACACAACTTATCCACAGACGACCTCCAATCCCCCAGTAACTTAGATGTTATCCGAGGCTCACTCAGAGCCATCAAGGCTGACTGACTATCCGAAAAGATAGCAATGTTGTTCCTCTTGATTTGCATATCAAGGGTAATCTTCGCTGCCATTGAGATGGCAAAGACTTCAGCCTGGAAGACAGTGGTGGATCTGCAAAGCGAGTACTCCATCCCAATGTCAGGTTCGGGAAAGTAGACACCCACCCTAGCTCCCTCATTAGTAAGAGAGCCATCGGTGAACAGTTTTAGAGCGGATCGGGGAAGGCTCGATAAGGCACGCACTTCCCTCAATCCACGATTCCCTTACAACAAAGCTCACAGAGAAGCGACGCCCAAAACGAAGCTCAGGTACCATCGCATAATGTGGCATACTGGCCAGAAGGTTTTCCAAATCCAGCCCATACGCCATACAGCAATAAGAAGAGCCAGTCCAGCCGTCCTCCCAGCATCCCCATGAGCGCAATCTCCACACAGCCCTTTTGGCATCTGCCTGAATGACAAGATCCTGGTTTGGCACATTAAATAGGATCGCAGTCCCCACAAGCGTCCTTGGCCACCATACACAGGAGACACATGTGAGCATGAGTCTAACGATCGAGGTGTACATCAGGTGCACAACCCTCGGTCTCATGCCCCATGTGCAGCCAAAGGTTCTCCTGCATTGAGCGATGACCCTCATAGCCGCATTAAGTTTTTTTTTTGTTAGAGAGATTTTAGAAATAAGTCTAAGAAATCGTCTAATCATTCGTGAAAGTTTTATTTTTTTTTCTTACTTCTTCTCATTATTTATTTCAATTATCATAAAATCTTTTCCTCACCTCTTTATTAACCAACTTGTGCCCTACAATTAGGCAAATGGCGTACTTAACTTGATATATCTTTTCGAAAAAAAATTACCATCAATTAATGAATCACTGATCAATAATACACTCGAATTCTTGTCATAAAATAAGATAAAAATTATAACAAAAAAAAACTTATCATTACAGTTTTAATTGAAGAAACTATTTGCGACGAAAATTATTCAAGAAAATCTCGTAACTCCTGCATACATATAACGCATAACAGTTTCCAAACACCTTTTCTTTTCTTTCCTAACATTTTTATCTTGAAAATTTTCTCCATAATGACACCGGAAAATTCCATAAATTCATTCGCAATATTGTCTGCATAATGTCAAATCATTATTTGCCGCAATTTGTTGCGTTCCTTTTCCCTTAAACTGTTGTCGCTTTAAGATATATTTTCGAAGATGCGTTTCGACAGGTGTCTAATCATCGATGCAAATTAGTATCTTACAGAAATAGACCCATCTTAAGTGAGTGTCGGCATTTGAGTTGTTTACTATAGGAACCAGAGTTGCATAATTACATACCTAAAATCAACGTGCAGAAATATTAGAGTTTTGTTATTTTTCGGTCTGATGCGTACTGCAGACCATTTAATTGGAAATACTATTATTAATCTAATCTCCTACGAAGAAACTGGAATATCTGTGCAAGGTTTTTCTTTTGTCATATTCATTTTAAGGATCTCTATCGTGACTTTTTCGTGCTTTAAACAAATTTTATTCGTTAAACGAAGTTCCTTTAGCAGTACCGTTATGTGACGACAAATGTACTTCAAACTTCAGTCGAAAAAAGAAGGGATAAGAAACAGTGATATATGTAACTATTCCACAAGGTAGCAAGCAGAAAGAGTAGTTGTTCCAATGGAGAAAATATTTAATATGTACGTAATTGTGAAGAAGAATTTCATCGTGGAGGAAAACGGCATGTAGTTAATACACTAGCGGCGTACATCGAATGTAACAATTATTATTAGCCGAAGAACAGTCAGGTCTTAGAGGTGAACACTCATGTGAAACCGTCTTAAATAGGATAATATTTGACTGCAAGAAGATATATTCTTAGATTTTAAACTGGCTTTTGAGACCTTAGACAGACAAATCTTACTACAGAAGCTTTCAATGTATAAAATAGATCGGGTGGAATATATAAGTAATTTGAGTCCTATCTAGCAGAAAGGTCGGAGAGAATTGAGCTGAATAACATAACATGATCAGGGTCTATCAAAGTTTATTCTTGGTGTACCTAAGGGTTCAGTGCTGGATGTGACTCTTTTTCTATTATATGCATATTAATGATGCTAATGACATGATTAGTCATAGTATATTGAATCGTTGTTATCCGTGGATGATACTTAAGCGGTAAGAGCATTCACAGTACATAAATATGTACATATTGCACATCGGCAACGAGTGTCACTATACAAAAAAATACGAAACTGACATGATGAGTCTAATTATAATATAATTATCTGTCTTTTTCCAAGACTATGTCAGTTTCGTATTTTTTTGTGTTGTAATACTATGGTTGCCGATATGCAAATATGTATGTGTCTGGCCATACTTTCGTTCTAGACTGTACATTCGATAGTATTTAAATAAGCCGCTGTAAGGCCTAGTGTAAAGTTCGGGTATTCTTAAAAGTCTGAAAAAAATAGCATTTAACGCTGATAAAAACTTGACGTAAATTTTGTGCTGAGAAAACGAAATGACAACTGTTAAAATCACAATCCACGAGACAAACTAAATAAGCTCGCTTTGTCAACAATCAAAGAAATGTCTAATTTTACCAGCATTTCAATGCTCCGCATATTAGAATAGTCAGTAAAATGATTGGAGATTTACAAAATGCCATCTATTTTATAATAGAGAAAGTGGCACATTTTACCAGTGAACTCCATACTTGCTAGTAAAGACCTCAGTAAAATTTTTACTTGGGATTTTACCAGCAGTAAAATTCATAGTGAGATGTGCCTTTTTACTTGAACTCCATATTAGGCTTAATCGCTGCAATTAAATTCCAATAAAAGTACTTTGAGATACCTTGCTGATGGAAAAAGGGCATTAGCTAAGTAGGCTCACAAATTGTCAGAATTGCTTAAAAGTAAAAAATATACGACATTTAGTTTCAAAATAAACTAAAGGAAGGATTATAAAAAATACAAGAGATTTCACCGCAGGCGACAGCAGATGATATTGGGATTATGATATAAATAAACTTTTAATTCCAGAGATCCCCTTTCATCTAGTTAGTTCTTATTTGCTAACAGCAGGCGCCTATCGGGGAAGCACCCGCTTACATCTGTCCTCATGGTGGACCTCAAGTCGACATAGGGTCGTCTTGAGCTCCCAACTGGATTGTAGCCTTCCTGACTTTTTACAGCTGTAATTCCACCGAGTTATCAAGTCGAAATAGGGTCGATCTGACTCTCATACTACAGCTATTGAATAAGCTTCATGACCGCTTCACTTTCTAGCTATCGAGCTCGCAAAGGCCAACCAATCTAATCTGGTTACTAAAAATTATTTCAGTTTGTTTATTAACCAACCACAGATTCCAGAAACAACCAGCCCCGTCTTAATTTGACTACTGGAAAGCATCCTCCAAATTAGAAGAGGAGTATCTCCCTCATCATTACAATTACAATAACAGCAACCAAACCGGTTACTTATACCGGTCCATTCACGCACAGCAACGCTCAGAAGACACCGTAATAGTGGGCTCCTTTGCTCCCACTTTACTGTAGCAACATCAATCCCAAACGGGTATTACTAGAACTACTGGCATTACTCAAATGTGGATTAAAGAATTAAAAAGCGTTAACAACTAATTTTGAGTTCGATAATAATCTAAAATATCCGGGTATTATATTAGATAAAAAACTGAAATTTAAAGAATATGCTGACTGTGTTATACATGTGGCAAAAATGCAAAAAAAATCGGGTTCTTACAAACAATAATTACATTGCATGTATGCAGCTTGATTCTTAATTGCAATTCGTATACGCCGAATCAGAATATATTTAGAGACCCTACAATGGATAAATGTAAAGTAGCGATTGACGTGCATTATAGCTGTGTTCTTTTGTGTCCGCAGAACAGAGCAGAACAAAAGATACACAACAGAACGCCTCATATATTTTCATAGAAAGATTTAAATGAAGCGATCAGTACAAATAGTTCGCTTCAATCAACAGAAAAATTTGTTCTCTCTAGTATATGAGAGTTCCAGAGCAAGGTACACAAAAGAACACAGCTAATAATGCAATAATTATTATCTTTAAAATTAAATATAATCTACTTTCGGCCTACCTAATTAGAAATATTATATACATACCTACTTATCTGAAGCCCAACCCTACAATTTAAGACAAAATAACACTTTTAGGCTAAGAAGATTAAATAAAGTAGCACACGAAATTCTTTATTGTATAAAGGACTACAGTACTGCAGTAATTTGCCAATTAAATTGAATTGAGGACAAAATCGATTTATTCAAACTAAAGGTTGCAGAATTTATTAGAATTAACGATATTAGAAATCGCAGCAGGCAACGAAAAAAAAAATGTTGTATGAGAGCGATTGAAAATAGGAACACGATTTTTTGTTTTGTACATTAGGAGCATTCCAAAGAAAGCGAATTGAAAAGAAACATCTTCGCATAAATTTGTACCTTAAATATGCGTATCTCAGTCGGAACTTCATAGAACCTATGTAGCATCGACTATATTAAGATTAACTATGATTTCATGATCTAACGATTTTTAACGAAATTATTACAACTTGCAACAAATATGATTTTTTGTTTAATTTTTATTATCCAAGTACTTATTTCAGATTTTACCGGAATTCCAAGTTCAAGCGAAATTTTATTATATTGAGTCTGCCAATTAACTCCTTTAAGTACCTGATCACACTTTTGATGAACACCCCCCACCCCCTATAATCGTTCCTCCCCCTTCAAATTCACATTTGAATATTTTCAAAGGAAGGGAAGTCAAACTTATAAGTCCTTTAAAGAATATCGCACTAGTTCCCTTTTAATGTAATTCAACATTCTACGACCTATTGTCAAATGCTTCAGTGATTAGAATACTCCAAGGAATCCATTGACATACTACATCCTATCCACTTTACCGAACACCCTGTATATGATTTCTATTACTTACAGGTATACCACTCCTATCCTCTTGTACAGTATTTCTAAATGCTGATATGGAAAAAATTATTCTAATTAGATGACACTTTTGAGTTTGCGTACAAAGTAAACAGCAATAAGCTCATAAATAACTAATGACAATTAAAACAATAAAGAAATTAGTCATGTTGCCATTGGTTTGAACACTATACAGCAGGGTGTACCGAAAGTCGTGCAGATCATTTAAAGATTTGATAGATAAGATCGAGATTAGCACCAATTTATATGAACTGTTCGGATCCAGCCTAAGCTAACCAAAAAAGGTTGATAATTTCGTCCAGATTACATTGTTTCATTGGGAAAATAGAAAGTTCATCGATCAATTTAAAAGTAAACATAAACAGCAACATTTAACACCCCCAGCATCTCTTTTAATTCAGGGGTGTTAAATGTTGCTGTTTATGTTATTTTTAGGTTGTTCGAATAAATTTCCATTTTCCCAATGAAACAATGCATATTGAAGAAAATTAAACCTTCTTTGCTTAGTCTGAACCCGAATAGCTCGGATCTGAATACTATGATTATCCGGATAAGAAGATTTCAGAAGTCGGTTTGCCCACAGATCCAAGTATCCGAAACCAATTTTTATTTCTAATCTTGAGAACTTTTCCCTTTAACACCCTGTAACTATTTAATATACAATCAATGCAGATAGTTTAAATATGAAATGATAGAGTAACCTGCCTGGAAAGAATTCCAAAATATATATCTAACCAATATAATGTTCTATTATATGCCATTCGTGCTTTGGATAAGAGTGATATTTGGTTAGTTAGCGACAAAAAGCATACGTAAATCTTAAAGAGACGTTTACTTCCAGGTTAGCTGATAGTTAAAATCAAAATCTAGGGTAGCTGTTAATGGAAATGACCCCTAGAGACTCTCAGCCAACACATATCTATAATTAGTAAGAAAACGTTAAGATCGCTTTAGCAATGCTTACTAACTAGTATGCAATTCATTCTACCCTGTAACCCAAGGACTCTGGAAGTATTGTTTGCATTGGCAGTTTTATAAAACACTAAAAATTAAATTTAAATAAATAAATTGATTAAAGTTTAACTAAAATATACAAAATGCACATATAGTAGATATGTAAGAGCTTGCACTTTGAAGACCGATTAGTAAATAAGTTAATAATAAATTATTACTTTAGTTAGGTCTAAAAATTCAAAACATATTTTTATTTGTTTTAAAAATAACACAATTATACCTAAAGAATAGACCTTTCCTTGGGTATATCCGTCATGGGTAAAATAAAAAAATCCCCTCATCTTTAAAAGCCGAAATAAATCGTACCAGGAACTCGCAAATGTCTGCCTCAAATAAGAAACGCAAACTAAAGCCGCGATTTTATATGTTACGTAAACAATTATTCTATAGAAAACATTCAGTATGGTTTATTTCGTGTGTATCAACATTGTTTACGGAAATATTCGCGAAATCCGGAAAAGAATAAATTTGTTAGCTTAAAAAATCATCAACACGCATTTTATTTGATTTTTGTAATTAAAGAAAATGAATGCTCGACTTTGACTTGCAAGCATAAAAGAGGTAACACTGAGGCATGGACAATTGAATTTTGTATGTATGTATTTTTGATAAAATTCCCATCAGTCCCTTATACATTGATACATATATTCCCTACCAATTTTGATTTAATCGCAATTCTGTGATTTATTATTTTCGTCAGAATGACTTTAGTTATTACTTCATAATTGAATCAAAGCCGTATGTAAGCGCTCCGCCTATTGTTTTATCTGAAATTTATTTGAAAAACAATTAATTTCGAAACAGAATTAAAAATGCCTAGTTTCATAATTCTATATTAGTCCAGTCAATAGGGATTTTTTTCCTACAAAAGATGGTGCATAAACGATTTTGATATATATGTTATTTAGGGTCGGACCCCGATGAAAAATCCAAGTTTTCGATCTTAGTGAAGATCAGCGTTTTCCGCCATCTTGGATTAAGAGGACAAAAAAATATCAAAATATAAATTTGAAGAAGACTAAATTCCCTACATTTTTTGCAATAAAACAGCGAAAAAAAATCGTCCAACTCTTCGTTTTTTTCCTTTTAACAAATCATGTACATAATTATGATAATTTTGTAAATTCAAGGTCAGCTCATTTCCAGCGGGATGGTTTTTTGTTTTTGATTTCACACCATTGTTGAACTTAGTGGTAGGTCCTAAATGCATGATACCGTTCAGCGTCCTTCGTTGGTGGTAAAGAAGCTAGGTTGCTTTTTATTGTCGATTTTGCGAAACGTTGGTAGCAGACTTTTCCCAAGGTTTCATCTTTTATGTTGCCACCATACAAAGCAACGATAAAGCATGCTTTAGCGTCTGCGATGTCTTCTGGTTTGGCATTCTGATTTTTGAAGATGCCAATAACAGCATTGAGTCCTTTGAATTTTTGGACAAGCGAAAAAAAATTGTTTTTCCGTATTTGAAGTAGGATAATGTCGTATCATAGCCGCTAACAGCATGTAAAATCAAGATGTTTTCGTCTGCTTCTTTCACTTTCAAACTACTCACAGAGTACACTCTTTTAACAGTTTAGCATCTCCCCAATTTGCAAAAGTAGATGTTTTTTTTTTTGATGATCCTAATGCTGTTAGCCGCACTAAAATATCGACATCTTCGTCAACAATAAAAACAACGTCGAATGATGAGCAGAAGGAAATCGCTGAGTTGATAATCAAGACATCAGCATCGTCTTCAACCTGCTTGACAGTAAAAGAAGCCTGTTCGAATTTTTTTATCAGCATCGAAATTAATTCGGCTTTATTTCACTTTTATTGGAAGCTTATCTTATATAACATAAAATATTCCTTAAAATTGATTATAAAGAAATAAAATTAAGAGATTTTTGTCGGCCCATCTCTCAAAGTAGGTACGGGGAACAGAGAAAGAGCTACAAATATTGTATTGCCTTCTATTTCTATACTATTTATTCATTTTAAAACTCAACTGAATTAAGGTGGATTTCGTATAGAGCTTATTATTTGAAGTTCAGCAGAATAAAGTTGGTAAAGCAAAAAGAGAAAACTACAGAAAAGTGATCCCATGTTAACCTAAGCAAATTCAGAAGTGTCAGCGGTTCATGGATAAATGAAAAGGCTTTTGTTGGAAAAATAAAAAAAGACATCAATTATGCAACAAAAAAAGACTGTTTTCATATCTGGCAAAATTTCAAGTCAAGTCTTCGAAACTGAAGGGAACAATTATGCTCATACATCCGCTGGATGTAAATGGATTGGATCGAATCGGATCGAAACGTCGGAATTGTGTTTGGCATTTTACTCCCTCCCAGTCTCTCCCAAACTAAATAAGAAACTCTTGCGAGAATTATTTATTACAGTAGATGTGGCGCAACAGCTGTAGGACGAAGAACTAACAATATAAAGAGAAGTGAACAGCACCCAAACCACATTTAACTTAACAAAGATCAAAGGAACAAACCAACGATCAAAAAGAAGACATCGAATCGAACTGAGGGCCAATGTCCTAAATAAGACAAATCCGTATGATGAGAAAAATAATCAATTAAATCTAAGGAAGAAGGACAGCGAAAAATTTGAAAGGCTTAAACGCAGTTGACTTGAATTGACTTGACTTGACTAAAAGTGCACTGTGACACACTGACCGTGCGTGTGTTGAGTTAGGACATACCACAAGTGGCAGTAAAAAAATATATTCTCATTTTCACAAAGTCTTTATACAAAAAATGTAGGAAATTTAGTCTTCTTCAAATTTATATTTTTACAGTTTTGTCGTAGAATCAATCGTTGAGGAATTGTTTTGAGAAAACTAATTTCTTGTACCAGTAATCCAAGATAGCGGTCAACGCTAACACCCCCCCCCCCTTCCCCGCAAGAGCGAAAACCAGATGTCAAAACTGTTATATAAAGTCGAAAAGCTCGGTGGTATAGACATGGATTCGGATAGAGCTTGTCTCGATGTTACGTCACTAGCTGTAATAACAAGACGAAGACTTGGATCCGGACAGGACCTTAATATCTGCTTTCATGAAAAAATATTGGGACTTCTGGATAAATAAAAATAAAATATTAACTTAATTTCAGCGTACATTGCTGATTTCACTTTTACACATCAAATATGAAATTATTATTCTCATTATTTAGTTATTGTTCAAATTGCCATTAATAGGAACTTTAATAATACTCAATGGGAGGCCATCAATTTGCAACTCAAATAAAAAGAAAATGAGACTCTACTCAAAATAATAAAAAGAAATTGGAAATTATCCAAAAGTACAAAAAATCGAACGATGAAATGTAAATTTTAATTGTGAAGAAAGGAATCAGATGGCTTTCCTTGCCCTTTAAGGCTTTAGATTATGTAAGTCATTGTATTTCTGATCGGTTATCATTATAGGAGCAGAGTACAATTTATCTGCTTCTGGATAAATTATTGCAGGAATTCATCTTTGTGATAGCAGTGTCCATGGACTACATACAACTCGTATGTAAATTTTAAGCCACACTGTCACATTTGGATCTCTGACTTTGTTTCCTGGTCGAATTGATCCAAATTTTGAAGATACAGGTCATCGTAACTAAACAAAAAAATTATGTGAGCTTGCTTTACGTTATAATGATTTTTTGATCTCATTAAAGAAACATAATTGGATGGAGAAAAGACTGGTGAAATGAATAAGGATTCTAAGGTGGAATGTATAGAATCTGCTTTCATTATTGTGTGACTACTTTCCAAAATTAACTGTTGATAGTTATGTGTTCATTTTTATTTGCCAAGTCGTTTAATGGGTGGTGGCCGAGACTTGTTTCCTGTTTTTCCTGATTTGATATCCACATGCATCATATATTAGCATTTATATGCACGTGATTAAGTAATTTTGAGGGGATTCTTTGATAAAATCTTCTATACAACATCAACATGACACACATACGAATATCACATTGGTCTTTTGTGGAGTTATGTATGTATATTTTATTGTTTTTCAGTAGCTTAGACAAAATTTTTCTGCTGACATGTTCCTTTTTTCACTACACTATGATTCATAATTTCATAAACTTGATGCAAGAATTTGATGATAGCTCGGTAGAATGACTAAACGTAAGTGTTATGTGAAAGCAGTCTGCAATTGTGGCTGGAAACTTTTGGTAATCTTTCCAACTAAATATTGAAACGTTCCGATGATAAGTATATAAAACTTCTCTTGAAAATTTTGCTGGTGTTCAATTACTTCATCTGTTCTCTCAAAATTATTCGGTTCATTTAATATGGAATGTTTGTCCATCCATCTATAAAAGGTGTCTCTTCCAATAGTTAACGTGCCATGGAAAACAAATAATCGTGGTACAACACACGAATACGATCACCTTGCTGATTTTTGCGCAAGACACACAGACGAGAGATCTTTTTCTGATCATCATAATCAGTGCTCTTTTGGCCTCTTATTATTGGTTGTATTATTGTCACACTCTTTAGAAAAACTTTCGTACTTTCCCTACTTTTTCGTGATTGTGCGGAATTGGTGCGCCGTAGAAAATTACTTCATATGTTTACAACAGAGCACTAGTGGTGGAAAAAAGAACTGCAAAAATATATGCGGAATGTAGTAGCTGGAGTGTATGTGACCCAAGTGGCAGCAAAAGCGTCCCGAAAGTTTTTTGAATCGGGAAAAATATACACCACCCGATAGTACTCGGCAAGACCTTTAATTCGGTATGCAACATGCGGTATTGAAATCACGCCGCCCCCCAACCCACCGGGGGTTCCTACTCCCTACCATAAAAAAATACAGAGAAAATGTTTATTCTACGAATTGTAGCTGGTAATAAGCTGAGGCGAACAGTGATCCGATCTGACATAACCCTACAGAGTTAGAGCCGATCTAAGGTGCGAAAAATCTAATACCTCAGTTCGAATAAAAGAGAGGGAAATACTAAAACAGGAGTGAGTATTGTGATGGCAATAAATAGCTATTTAAGCCTCCAAGTATAGGAGTGTGCGTATTCAAACTTCTTCTCAGGACCAAAAGAATTCGGTACTGTACTAGATTTTCCAAAGTGTAATAGATCAAATTGTATACCCTCCCACCCGCCCAGCTTTCTCCCGCTAAATAGAAATAAACACTGTTAATAAAAGATGTTCAAAGTATCATAATGCATCGTTTAAGACATCTCTCATGTCTGGAAGTGCCTCGCCTAAAATGGGCATTCTCCTTTAGTAAATAATTAATGTGACTGGCATTAAAAAAAAATGTCAGTAAAAATTAAGATTACGTTGTGAAAAGTTAGGGTTATATGATAACGAAACAACTTTAAAAAAAATAGTATAAATAGGCATTTAAATAGTTTTTTGTACGTAATCCTGCTAAATTGTGTTTTTGTAAATACTATAATATGTAAAAAAAAATAAGCCAAATAATATTGAATGCAAAACTTGCTGTGTGCAGACAGGTATTACCTATCACAGCGTACATAGCAGATTTTGAATATATTTTATTGGTTGCTTATGTGTCCTTTACTCAAGGCCGAAATTTACCTATTAGCGCATAGCAGATTTTTCCATCGTCTGGACGTTAAAACATTTATTTCGGTAACAATGTCACATAGCATAGGTTTTGTACATATTATGTACATTCATGGACAATAAACACAATAAGTTCAAATGCCTACAAGTTAAGTTAAATATATAAGTCAAGAACAAACTAATTCTATTCACAAGAGGAGAGAAAAACAGAATAGACGCATTAATTACAATCATTAAAATCAGCGACTAAGAAAAAACCCTGCCAACGCTCATTAAATGGCTCAATTATAGTTAATATGTATTGTCATCACAATGTGATGAAAATTACAAAAAAAAAACTTCAGACCTCTATAGAAAAAACTCAATAACTACAAAAAGAACTTTTGCCTATGCGTCCCGCTCAATTCAAAAATTTCATCAGCGTGCACATCTTTTTTGGGAGGTCATTCAATAAAATGTGAAAATTACTCGCCCTTGGAAGATATTTAAACATTATAACGACGCGGACTGTGTAATGAATCACCATTGCGTTATAAAAAAATTGCAATTTTTACATAATCTGGTGAACTGGTGAGAGCGAAACTCGCTTATAGACGTCTCAATTCTTGTCTTCCTTTTTTCTTTTTAATACTTTACAATGTAGAAGAAAGGGGTCTATAAAAACGAACAGATTTTCATTAACTTTTTTTAATAGACACAGGAATTTTCCAGAAATGTTACAGGTTGAATTGCATGATAAAAAACAACAACAACAAAACCAATGTAATAAACATAGATTTTTCCAGAAATATTTTGTGGTATTATAGTGTACGATGGATAATAAAAATTTTTGTGGTAAATTGTCCTTGGTTTACTTACTACCAAAAAGTAGGACGACTTTTTCGAAGCAGGTAATGCAGTTATAGTCTTAATAAAATTCATTAATGATAAAAATAAAAAGAATGACTGCTGGAAACCCATCTAGTAGGTGTATATATAAAAGTTGCATAATAATTGGTTCGCGTCACAACACAACTCACATTTCGATAATAACAAAAAGTCTTTTGGTATCTGCGCAGTAGAAGAAAAACGTTGTGTTTAATTTGATTTTATGCATAAAAAGCTGTGAATGTGTTTGAATTTAAATTATACTACAAAGTTTACTATAAAATTCCTGATTCTCGGTGTACATGAATAGATTTAAATTGCAGCAAATATGGAACTTTCTTGAAATTATTGTAGGGCTGATTTTAAAAAATTTACAGAGCATAAATCGACCAACTTACCTTACCCAGCGGACACACCGAAATCTCTTTAATATTGCTTACACGCGTTCAGAAATTCAAACATTTCTTAATTAAAATTCAATAGCTTAATGGAAATTTTAATCAGCTACACACAGCTTCTGAATTATGAATTATCGCACCCTCGTAACCACGGAAATTCGTATGACGGAATAGGGCATTTGAAAAAAACAAAACAGAAAAAGAAAATAGAAACGAAAAAGGTGAGCCGACTAATTTATGTCTTATACAAACTGAATAACAATTAATTGGGATTTATGTTTTGTTTTTGTTTTCTTGTTTTTTGTAAATGTTGTGACATCTTTAAAAGCTCTTTTTAAATTCTCTTTACATCTGCTGGTAGTGCAAAACCATTTAAAAATATAACAAATTAATTTTTTTTAAACCCATTTTACAATTGTTTCTTAAAAATAATGTGATTGCGTGTTTTGGGGTATTTGTTGCAGAAACAAGCATAGTTATTTGAAAAATATTTCAATGACATTTTATGTAAAATATAATATTCGTCAACAATTTTTTTTTCTAAAATCTCGGATGGTGTCAAAAGACATTTTTCCACAAAATTACCATACATAATACACATACATAAATAGTTCAGGTCATACGTATGTATGATAAACGTGTCGTTTGTAAGCTTTTAGCATTGCGCATTATGGAAAACAAACACGTTTCATGTTTACACATTTACCCTGAATAAACCTACTTCTGGTGACAATAGTTCTAACAACTATTTATAGATCAAAATGTTTAGTTGTGAAAGTGATTGATGTATTTCAACAAAACAATTAATTGCTTCCACTAAATGAGAGTAGACTAATGGCAGAAACATATCCAGGTCTCGAGCCTTCCTCGCGCCGTTGTCAAAATTTCAAACAGCTAGCCTCAAGGCCTAGCCGCAAGGCACGCTTAGCTCAATGTTGGAAATTTTTCTCTCTCAGGCCTACTTGTGTCAACAGATATACTATCAAAATTATAATAACAGCACCGAGCCCAGTAGTATCATTTTGTTTTCAATTCTCTGAGGCAAGTCTTGAGGCGAGCTACGAGGAAGCCTGAGAGAGGCCAGGCCTGAGGTTTGCTTGGATGTGTTTCTGCCTTGTAGTTCTTTTTTAAGTCTCTTTCCCCTGCAAAGCATGAATATAGTTTTCTAATGAATGACAAATTCACATGCATAATAATTGAACTTATGAATTTAATATAATTATTAAACGTTTTTCAATTACATTTCATTTGTTTGTTAGAATTCATAAAAACATTTTCATTTTTTATCTCCAATTTGGCATTCTCTAATTTTGAAAAATAAAACAAAGTACCCTTCAAATTGCTACGAAAGCTTTTCAAAATTATAGAATCACAAATTGGATGTAAATTTTAATTATTATATTAATCTCATAAAGTTTAATAATATGCATTTGAATTTTTCAATCATTAGAAAAGCATATTTATAATTTGCAGGGGAATGAGACTTCAAGCTTAAAAAAGGATTTTCGTCTTCAGCGAAGGCTGTACTTTCATTTCACAGAAAATTGGGCAAAGTTAAGGAAATTGCGAGAATATTTCGTAATTTTGTTGTTGTTGTTGTTAGTATTTCACAATTACTTTCTTTTTCCTAAAAGTAAACATTTTGACCTATAAATATAATCGTTCGAATTATCGTCACCAGAAACGTTTTTTATTTCATATAAATTTTTAATCATGAAACGTGTTTGTTTTTCCATAATGCGAAATGCTAAAATCTTTCAAAGGACACGTTTCTCATACATATGCAAGTAAAGAAAAGTCTTAGCGCAACGGCCTGTAGTAAAGACGGGTAGTGGGGGGGGGGGGGGGGGGGGCTTCCTATATAGCATGCTGCATATTAAATCTCGGCGAATCCGAGCGGCAAATTTTTTTATAAAAATCAATTTTTGGGAGAAGGGTATGTATTAGGTACTCATAGCCGGAGGAGATGAAAGAAATGCTCAATCCAGATATTATTTTCTCTAGAGTCTACTATCTCTTAGGTCTGCAAAGAGGATTTATATCTCCGCAAATGAAAGAGTATAACCAGATTTTGGCAATGATATAATAATTCGATTCTATTAGTGGTGAGACGTAAGTTTTACAGAGCATAAAGGTCGTAGTCTGGTAACTTGCACGTTTTTTATTGCTTTTTCCGGGAATTTTTTTTTATGGGAAAATTAAATTCAATCGGTTTGATTTTTTAATAATATTATTAATATTATCCAAGAGTGTACAAAAAAAATGTTGATTTTTGTTGTTTTTTAATTATTTATTTGTATAGTTTTGTAGCACTGAATTGAGCGTCTCAAAAAAAAAGTAGGTGGTGATTTCGCTGATTGAGGACATCTTTTACAAAAAAGGCCAAACTATTATTGTTTTGTAAGCTTGTCATTCTGGTTGGAACTAGTATTAAACAATTTTGTTAAAAAATAACAACATGGTGGACTTCGAAAAAAAAGTGAATTTTTTTTTTGTAGAAATCAGGCTGTAAAATGGAAAGTTAAGGACGAAAAAAAGATCCTAGTTCCTGCAAGAGCTATTTATGAGTAGAATAACACATATCCAAATTTCAGCCCAATCGGTTGGATAGAAAATTTTTTATTACCCCGGCCGACCGTAAAAACGTTGCTTCGAGTAAAACGCGCGTTTGAAGTTTCCTTTCCAATCTAGTTTTACGCCCTTCGAAGATGTTTACGCACAATGTAATGAACGTACACTGACTGTTCATTTTGAATTTCAATATAACTGAGCTCCAAAATAAATATATGTCAGGAAACAGGTAAAACTTTTAGTATACACAAAGGTATCCGATGCTCGAAGCAGATATAAAGGTAACGCGTCGTTTGCTCAGCACACGCTACTACGAGGCGCTCACATATATGTGCTATAACTTCGTCAAAATTTCGAATTTCGGTCCAAAAATTTTTACAGTATATTCTTAATATATGGTACTTTCGAAATATGTAAAAAAAAACAAAATCGACTTTTCCAAACCAAGTTGCCAGACTACGACCTAAAGGACCATATTCACCAAGCCATTTAATTGAAATTTAATTTAATTTCTGTTTAAGCACTCGTTAGAGAGGGTTGGGGCAAATTTAAATAAATTAAAGTTATATATGCGTTATTATAACATAAAATAACCCAAATTATATTTTAATTTAATTTTATGTGTAACCAAAGCCTCTCTTAGGAGTACTAAAACAGAAATTAAATTAAATTTCAATTAAATGGCTTGGTGAATACGGACCCAAATGTGAAAATTTGTCCATACAATTTTGAAACATTGACCTCCTCCCAAACCGAATCTTCAGTACAATTGATTTTAAAATGATTTTAAGAAAATACCAAGCTGGCAAAAACCTGTTTTTTTATCATGATCCCAGTGGAGGTGAAAAATTAGAGGATAGTAAAATACTTCTCTCATAGAGCTTCACTATTTCAGAATTTATCTTAGGCATGTACATATGTGGGATCTTTAACTATTTTCTAAATTCGAACATCCATAGCTCGGTGGGGTAAGTATTGTTTGGGTCAAATAATTTCTAATACATTTTTTCCTGTATTTGATCTTCTTATCTTCCTAGCCCTAATTTATAGAAGAAACTTTGTAATTATAGGTAGCTATATAGGGTGTTTACGTCATGCAGATCCATAGGGCAGGAAGTGATAGTACCTACTTATCTATACAAACAAAAAATTGTATGGCAGGAGAGGTATTTCAACAGTTTTCGGAGTTACAGGGTGATTAAGAACATAGTTTTAGTTTAGTTTTTCACAAAACCCTGTATCTTAAAAAGCGCAGAGTGTATGGTCACTGTTAAGAGCTCATTGTATAAAGAACCTCATAGCCCCTCCGCAACGACTGCTCAATCAGACCCATGCTCCTCTCCTTTCCAAAGTTATGACGGTCTAAAATAACAAATTCGGGTTCTTTTATCATACCCTTACTTTTACCTAGGAAATATCCAAGCTCAAAATTCACAAAAACTAAACTCACAATAGTTTCAAATTATTATGTACGGCAGAGCATATTTCCATACATATTCATGGATACATATTGTGTTGAAGCAAACGAATTGTCTGCATGTAAATTCTAGTTCATTTCATAACTGGTCAAAAATTATCACTATCAATATTTTGCGAAGATCTAAAATTTTATTAATTCGAGAGATTTGGAAATATCATGATTTTCATTTTTTGCATGCCATCGAACTCCAACAATTACGTCTTTATTAAATTTATAACCGCGCATTTTTTGTGTATTGCGTGGTAGTGATTTTAACACTTTCCTTGAAGATTTGTAAATCTCATAATTGAATAGGTTCTTAATATCTACCTACAGACCTACATACATTCAACCGTTTTTTTTTAGATAAATTTGTCTTTATGATAGATAATTTGATTAATTTATCTCCTACCTCCATGTAAACCTCATTTTAATCTAAACAATATAGATATATGGTATGTATGTATTTACGTATTTTAATAAAAAAGTTACACGGTGTTCAAAATATAATTTGTATCATATCCCGTTTTCAGGTATAAAGTCCTTAAATATAATGCACGACATTTTGGACACACTTTATCGTCTTAATCTACTCAGGACAAATATCTACTACTTGTTAATCAGTCACAATTATAAATCCATTTCACACAATGTCTTATAAAAAATGTTTCTCATATTTCCTGTATAACATGCACATACAAGCCCGTCTATAAAAACCTCATTGATTGAGTTATTAAATAATAGAAAAAATATATATTACACTACTCAACACCAATAGACAAATCGATTAATTCAATTCCAATCGAACAAACGAACAAATTTAAGTCTCTATTAAAATTTCAGACATGCCCGCCCCTGCACAATTTCCCTTTTTCGCATAATTAAATTAAATACATATATCAATGGCAGTTCGACGAGTAGGAATCTGATCCAGTAGCACAAAGCAAACAGCTGATATGAAACAGGTAAGTTGATACGTGCCATGAATTTTTTATGCATAACAAATAGCCTGAAGCGCTTCTGCCAAAATACTTGTTTTCTTCCACTGAAAGTAAGTTGCGAAATTTAATCTAAAAATATCATCATCAGGTTCGACTAATTTATGTGCGGAATTCAGTTTAGTGAATTCGGCTAGACAAATTCGGTGAAATTTCGTTAGGTCTTATGCATTATTTGCAGGGTTACGCGCGTATCTATTTCCAAAATGTAAGCGGACTAATATGTTTAAGGATTCGTAGATTAGGGAAGTTAGGTATGTACGTACATACATAATATAAAATACATATATAAAATGTATGTAAACTATAAAAATTATAAAAAACCGGCCAAGTGCGAGTCGGACTCGCGCACGAACGGTTCCGTACCATCATACAAAATTTAACACTATGTACTTTTTATTTATTTTTTCAAATGAGAGTAGGTGTCATGTGAAGAAATAATAATAATGCTGTCATTTGAAAAAAAAAATGCCTACTTATTATAATAATAATGAATGAGAATAAAACGAGCAAAAAAACGCCGAAAAATCACGTTTCTTGTATGAGAGCCCCCTTTAATTTTTAGTTTAATTTTATTTTTATTATTTGTTGTAATAGCGGCAATAGAAAAACACAGTCTGTGAAAATTTCAACTGTCTACTTATTACGGTTCATGAGATACAACCTGGTGACGGACGGACGGACAGCGAAGTCTTAGTAATACGAGTCCCGTTGTTACCCTTTGGGTACGGAACCCTAAAAATGATGGTTTGCCTAAGACAGTGTTTCCCAATTGGTGGTACGCGTACCCCTTGGGCTACGTGAGGCTATCCTAGGGAATACGCAGGAGCCCGTATATAAGAGAGAAGATGTTTCTATTTTTGACGGTTTTGTGGAAGAAAAAAAATTAGATTGGCCGCGAAATGTATGGGGATATGCATTCATGGCGGCAAAGCAATTACCGATCGGTTTTCAGAACTTGTAAAGCGCATCAGAGGCAAAATGGACGCATTATGGAATACATCGAGAGGCTCTCTCTAGCATGTAAAGTTTTACAGATTCCCAATTTCAATAGTAAATAATACAATTTTTTTTTAATACTATTATTAACAAAAAAAGCTCCGATCGGTGTTGTAATATGTTTTATGAAAAATATAAAGTATTTAATTTCATTTGTGATTAAAATTAGAAAAATCGGTTTCTCCATTCTTCAGGTATGATTTTTTGAAAATTATATTTCATCGTAAAAATCACGAAATGTCTAAAGTTCGAAGCGGAGAGAGGGTGGATGAAGGGCATGATAGATAGAAACAAAAACATATGGGTGAGCTATTTTTGTATTCCATACAAACTGTGAAAGTTTCATCCAAATCGAAGATGCTCGGATACCAAGGTATTTTAAAAAGTATAGGGTGTACGGCACAGTCGGCCTTTCCAACGACTGCTCAACCAGCCCCGTACTCCTCTCCCCAACGGACCATAACTCTGTCTGTCTAAACTAAAAATTTCGGATTTCCTTACCTTTTTCACTTTGACATCTTTTTTTTGTATTAATAGGTAGTTGACATAATTTGCTTTACAAAAACTGTAAACTGGGACTCTCCTCTTTAATTTGACTTACTACACCTATGTGCTATCTGTAGCCGTTAAGGAATTATTAGCTCTTAACCTATTCAGGTCACACCCAAATTAGACGATTTTTTTTTTAAATTACGATTTGATCTTTGAAAATAGGTTTGAGACTAGCTTTGTCCACAATTCATAGTTTTTATAAAAAGAAGTTATATTAACAACCGTTTTGCAAAAAAAAATAATAATATAGAAGTCAAATTAAAAAAAAAGTAAGTAGTAAAATCCAAAAATTTTAATATATTCTGGGACTTAGGTTCCACACGTTGTTTGATGGAGAAAAACCATGTTCGAGGTGGAGTAATCTCCGCCTGGCCAATGCTTCGTAGTTGCAGAGTAGGTGCTCAAAGGTTTCATGGATATCCCAACAGAGCAGCACGATGAAGTCTCAGCCAACCCCATTTTGTATAAGTGGATGCCTCAATGGGCAGTGGCCTGAGAAGAGCACTGTAATCATTTTGATCTCGGTTCTCCTAAGAAGTAGGAGTTCTTTTATTTTTCCGCCAGAAGTGTCAATAAACTTTTTTTTGCCTGACGAAGTCCTTGTAGCCTTTCCCTTCCCAATAAAGGGATTTTTGTTTGTTCTCTCAGCTATTTAGGATAGCTCGGAGATAACACTTTGAAGTGCCACAAAATGGCTCTGGTCCAACAAATGAGTGTTTCCGCTCATCTTTTGGCTAGACCGTCAGCAATCCAAAAGTAAAACTTTCGTGTGCTTTGAAATTAAAGATAGATAATGTAAATTTATTAACAAAGTCTGAAGAAAATAGAAATACTATACCTAAATGGACTTGCACCACTTTCAAAATAAACGACTCATAACTTCTGCTACAAGTTTAGACTTCATGAATTTTACCGCAACAGTGATAAAATGTGAGTCTCTTTTTCAAAAAAATGAGAATATCATATCATTTTTAGTTTATATTAAGTTTTTTCTTAATTTGTATTTCTCTATGAATAAAATTAATATATATTTTTAGTTTTTTCGAATTTTTAACCCTCTCCGAGTTATTGAAATATTCATTTAAGTATTCTCGACCTAACCCTAACCAGTTTTGATTATTATTTCTCCTTTATTAACAAACAAAAATGTCATTTCCTGATAACAATTAACAACAAATTTCGCTTTCGTCTTCTTCCTAGACATTTTTTGGATGTCTAATGATATTTTTCTACGAAAATTCTAATAATTCTACAGCTGTTTACTACCAGTAATAGTTGTTGATGCGAGAGTTTGTCGTAATTATCAAAGCTGGTTCGATTAGGATCATATTCACTTCCGAATACGAGGTGACAGACAAGGCATGCGACTTGTCTACTGTGGTCAGAGCTTTGATGTCAGTTCCTAGAATAAGTTGTCCGTTTAGACTTTATTGAATTCAAGTTAAGGTTAAGTTAGTTGAATTTAGATCAAGTAATGAATAAATTAAGTTTATTATTTACTTGCGTACATAACATTACTTCAAGGTCAAAGATTATTAAATTTCTTTAGTATAAAAGCTATAATTAATTAATAATTTATGGATATACCTATATTATTTCTTATTATTCAATCTAAGTGTTTAGTATTTCCGTTTGAGTCTGTCATAACTATAAAAGGACAAAAATCAACAGATAATTACTGAATTTAACGTTTTTTCACAGTTTTTACTTTTATTACGAAATTTTACATCTTTTTTGTTCTATTCTTAGCTTAACCCAAAATTTAGACATGTACATTTGAAATATCTTCAGCAGAGTCTGCGCCATATTTTGTATTTCTATCACAAAGCAAACTGTGCAGTGTAGAAAAAAATACAATAATTAAATGAGGTGCCGAATTAATTTCTAATTTTATTACAAATTTGAAAAGAAAAACACCATTAGAATGTATGTGAATGAATATACCTAAAAAATGAAAACGGAAAGTCTGTCTCAAAGGGAGAAAGTAAACAAGAGCAATTTCATGGTAACTAAAGAAAAAATAGAAAATGCGTAAGATAACAGTGATACCCACATGATTTTACTGTTATTTTGCGCTTCCACAAAATCTTTTAAGAGTTTTGTTTGAGAAATATTTTCAGCATTTAGTTCTACATATTATGTTTCGTCGGTAAATTCAAGGGAAGTCACGTGAAAAATATGACTGTGCGTTGAAGCAAACGTTTGACATAAATTAATACCTATTGAAAATATTTGTAGTATATCTTTGTTGTGTGTAGGATTCGTGCATTAATATCAGCACGAAAGATATAACTAAAAAAAAACCTATGGGTTTAGAAATAATTAAGTTTGTAGAAATTTCATTTCATTGAAACAACTTGCTAATGCGTTACTCTGAAGAAATTCCTGAAATAATAATCTTACTTCTAGAGCCTAAGTTTGTTGCGCGGATACCTTGGATAAAAATGAACTTGCCCGAATCTGTTTCATATGCATTGTTGTTGGATCTCACACATCCAAAGGTGACACCATAAAGTTCCTCATGAAAATGATAATGTACAATCGAATTAAAGAGCAAATTTAATCAACGCAAAAATATTAAAAAAATTTAGAAAAAGATTTGCATCGAGTGTTAAAACTTTTGAAAACATGTTAGATGATGAAGTCTTTGATCTTCTCATTACTTAAATCAACTTATATGCTAAACAAAAGAATAGGCTGGATTTTACTGTAAATATAATAGAAATGCGTAATTTCATAAGATTCCTCCTCTGTACAGATTATCACTGACTGACACTTGTATGAAGACATTGTTCGTCCGATTGTTAAATCCTGCATTACACAAGTATGTAATAGATGTAAAAAAAAAAATTTAATTTTACGGACAATAAATTATATAGGGTTATACCTTAGACAGACTGTCTCCATAACGACTTAATTTAAAATGCTGTCATTTCAAGGAAATGAAGAGGTGACAGACTATGAACGAAAAGTATTTCATTTGGGATGTCATTGACAGTTCCACAAAAATCCTGACAGAGTTAAATAATTCAATCAAATCCTATCAGAAAATTTTCGAGCATTTAGCAGAAGATAATTTATTTGGAGTAAAATTTGCTCCATGTAAAAATGAAGCTAAATGGTGCAAATGGGTCCATTTGTGTGACACACTGCACATTTGACTCCATTTATTTAACAATTAAGTTATTATGGGGACAGTCTGTCTAGGGTATAGGGATCTATACCGAATTGTTGAATAAGAGGTTCATGGAATTCAGAATGCTAAGAATATCATAATCTGTCATTTGTTGAACAGATGATTTCGTACAGGGAACGACATTCATTCAATTCAATTAAATTCTTTATTTGCTGGTTAATGGTACAAGAAGACTTGAAATCTTTTATCTGTACTAGAACTGGAAGTATCCGGATAAATTACTTTCCGAATCCGGATCCTAGTATCTGGATCCGAGCTATCCAGATTCAAACTATCCGGATCACAAAATTTCTTCCAGATTGTTTGTTGCATTAGGAAAATGGCAATGTCTAACATTTATATTTTCTCATATATTATAACCAATTCACTAAAACGTCTGTGACGGACATGCAGACGGACGGACGCACAAGCGATCTTATACGGGTTCCATCTTATTTTTCGGTTTGTTGTACGGAACTCTAAAAAACTATAAAAGTTAGAAGATCACGAAAAGATAATATAAATATATGAAAATAATAATATAAAAAATAAATAAATTTGTGATCTTAAGTTGCCAATGGATACTTAAGAATTGGGATAAAAGGCCCCTGAAATGCCTCAACGCAACGCCTGAATTTTTGTACGTTGGCAGGAAGTGAATTCCACAAACGTATTTCTCAGAACTGAAAATGACAATTTGAATTACAAATAAAAAATATTATTTTTAATTTGATCGCCTGGGTTACTTTAAGTAAATGTTTTAAATCTCCATTTACCATAGTCCAAAACTTTTGTTACAAACTCGGGAGTAGAAAAAAATAAGAGTTCTCCACTATGGAGAGTCTGTGTCGCGGAATTAAAACGTTCAGATTTCTAGATTTACGCTGGAAAAATAATTCATGTAAGTTAAGAAAGCTCTTGGTTTTTATATACATATAATTCTATGAAGATAAATTAGCTGCTTTCAAACATTAAAAATGTTTAATGCGCATCCGAGTATATGCAACCGAAACAGATAAATATGATCAAATCGTTTCAGCCTAAAGACAAATCTTGTACATACAATAATCATTAAAAGCGACCTCCAATTTCCGAGTGCAAGAAGAAATTATACAAGAGCCAATAAAATAAAAGCGTTTTAAATGAACGAGTTTTGTTAGTATACTAAGTAGCTAATGATCACAGCCATCGAAAGCAAGCATAGATTTTCCGAATTATTCCGTTTATTTATTTCCTCACAGCAACTCATTGAAGAGATCAGAGTAAAGCCGAGATTTTAGCTTTATTTACGTAAGGTAGGGTAGTTCCGTCAAGAATGAATGACCAGGGGCAACTCGCTTATATCATTAAATTGCCTATAAGCGACCATTGATTGGGAGTAGTGGGATTTAATATGAGGTGGTTTTCGGACACCCCTCTTGTTACTTGCTCCAAGTCAGAATTGAGACGGTCCACATAGTATACTGCAATCATTCACAAAGTTATTTATGCACAGTATTTTCGAAACTGTTGCTGTATTGATAGCTGTAATTTTTAACGGATATAAGTCTTCCAAAAACTAAAAAAAAAACACTGATCCATGTTTGTAAAGCTTTTATTTACACATGAATCAGTGCAAAAAATAAACAAAATTTAACCTTTAACTATTAACAAAATTAAAGATTACTCTTTAAGATTTTTTACCGGGGCAAACTTATATTTGTTCAAGAAGGCATTTTTTGAATTCTCCGATATATAGCAAAAGCTAAAAAATGTTGTTATTTGTTATTTCAAGTCATGGTTTTGACTCATCAACAGGTCCCAAATAGCGAAATTGAGTGATTTGAAAAACAAATGAAAACATAGAACAAAGAAAAGAAATGAGAAAATAAAAAAAAAAATTGAGAAAAATAGAAGAAAAAAAATTTATTAAAAAAATTTAAAAACCAGATTCATTCGAAACGATTCGAACCTGTGTACGCCCGGAGTGGGCTGAAAATTCGCTTGATGAGTCAAAACCAAGACTTGAAACTTGTCACCCAAAATCAGACCTGTAAGATTTCAAGTGCAAGTACCAGTACAGTACCAGTACCTGGACTTGAAATATTTTAAGTACAAGTCCCGGTACTAGTACTTAAAAACATTTCAAGAACAAGTCCCGGTACTTTAATATTTTTCAAGTACAAGTACAGGTACTGGTACAGATACTAGTACTTAAGTACCAATGTACTTAAGTACTTTACAGGTCTGCCCAAAATCAAATGGGTTGTGTGATGAAATAACAAATAACAAAATTTTTTAGCTTTTGCTATATACCGGAGAATCCAAAAAAATGCCTTCTTGAAAAGTTTTTGTCTCATATAATTCACACCCAGAATTTATTCTGAGTTCATATGAGATGAGATCAATTTGATCTGTTTCAAGCGTCTACAGCAGGGAGAAAACCAAGCCGTACCGATTAGTGTAAGGTTTTCTGCTAACACGACACGCTTCTTCTTCTTCCCTTTTCTTTTTTCAGCCCACCGCGGGCATACACACGTTCGATTCGTTTCGAATGAATCTGTTTTTTTAATTTTTTTTAATAAAAAAAAATCTATTTTTCTCAATTGTTTTTTTTTTTTCATTTTTTCATTTCTTTTCTTTGTTCTATTTTTTCATTTGTTTTTCAAGTCACTCAATTGCGCTATTTGGGACCTGTTGATGAGTCAAAACCATGACTTGAAATAACAAATAACAAAATTTTTTAGCTTTTGCTATATACCGGAGAATCCAAAAAAATGCCTTCTTGAACAAATTTGACAATTAAATAGAACAAAAATATTTCTCACAAAATTATTTGTGCCTCCAATTTTCTTCACCAAATTATTTGTGCACACATAAAAACCTATTTGCACCCAAATTTAATTTTAATTTAATTTTGAGTGTACCCAAACCCTCTCTTAGGAGTACTAAAACAGAAATTAAATTAAATTTCAATTAAATGGCTTGGTGAATACGACCCCAAATGTGAAAATTTGTCCATACAATTTTGAAACATTGAACTCTCCCAAACTGAATCTTCAGTAAAATGGATTTTAAAATGATTTTAAGAAAATACCGAGCTGGCAATAAGCATTTTTTTTATCATGATCCCGGTGGAGGTGAAAAATTAGAGGATAGTAAAATACTTCTCTCATAGAGCTTCACTATTTCAGAATTTATCTTAGGCATGTACATATGTGGGATCTTTAACTATTTTCTAAATTCGAACATCCATAGCTCGGTGGGGTAAGTATTGTTTGGGTCAAATAATATCTAATAGATTTTTTCCTGTATTTGATCTTCTTATCTTCCTAGCCCTAATTTATAGAAGAAACTTTTTAATTATAGGTAGCTATATATGTAGGGTGTTTACGTCATGCAGATCCATACGGCAGGAAGTGATAGTACCTACTCAACTAGAAAAACAAAAAATTGTATGGCAGGAGAGGTATCTCAACAGTTTTCGGAGTTACAGGGTGATTAAGAAAATATTCTAGTTTTTCACAAAACACCCTGTATCTGTTAAGACTTCATTGTATGCAGAATTTCAGGGCCTTTCCAACGACTGCTCCACCAGCCCGGCATTCCTCTCAGCTCAAAAGTTATTGTGATCTAAACTAAAAATATCGGATTTTCTTACCTTTATTTTTTTATTTTGACCGCTATTTTTTTTTTTGCAAAAAGGTCATTAACAAAACTTTTTTTTATAAAAACTCTAAAGACCCTCCTCCTTAATTTAACCTATTACACCCTATGTGCTATCTGCAGCCGGTAAGGAGTTATTATAGCTCACAACCTATTCAGGTCATACCGAAATTAGCTGATATTTCTTTAAAATGACGTGTAAGGGGACAAATTATCTTTAAGAATAGCCTTGAGAATAGGTTACGAGCTAATAATACTTTAACAGTTACAGATAGCACATAGGATGTAATCTCTCAAATAAAGAGCAGAGTCTACAGTTTACAGTTATTATAAAAAAAGTTATGTTAATTACCTCTTGCAAAAAAAAAATAGAGGTCAAAGTAGAAAAAAGGTAAGAAAATCCGAAATTTTTGGATTAACCCACAATAATTCCTGAGAGATGAGAGGAGTGCCGGATTGGTTGAGCAGTTGTTGGAAAGGCCATGACGTTCTGCATACTGTGCAACTGTGACCCTACGCCCTGTACTTTTTAAGATACAGGGTGTTTTGTGAAAAACTGGCTTTTTTCTTAATCACCCTGTAACTCTTAAACGGTTGATATGCCCCCATCTCCCTGCCATACAATTTTTTGTTTGCCTAGGTGAGTACTATCACCTACTACTCGATTGACCTCCTAGGCGGAAACAGCCTGTATGCCGCGACTTTGCTATAGAATTGAACTAAAATCTGGATAAAAGTCGTTGCGTGTGGAAGCAAAAGTTAACATCCGATTTTGTCTAGTTCACTTCTATAGTAAAGTCGTAAGATTTACTTGTACGCAATAGTTTCGGCCGGTTTCATTCATGCCAGACTTCAGTCTAAACTCTAGTTCCAAATTTCGATACACACGCTCATGTAAATCATAAGACTTGGCTATGCAGAAGACGTACGATTTGCTTCAGCGTGTGTATATTATTATTATATAATTAGTATATTATTATGCCTAATCTAACAAACTACATTCTAGTACCTAATTGAATTGACTGGTCAAACCCCGATTTCATGAAATTGAGCTTCGACGTTAGTAATATGTATTAATTAAATTTATATTTATTGATGTTATTATAATTACAAAAAATAATTAATTTTTTTACAATTAATTTTAGTTGAATTAATTTTTTTCTTAATTACAGATTAAAATAGAAGTAATCATAATTGTACAAATTTCAATTAAAATTACTTCAGTATTTTGTTACGCCCAATTACAATTACTTGTAATTAAAATAGGCTGAGTAATTATTTTGAAAATGTAATTGATTACTCACAACTCTAATTTACATCTTCCAGGAGAAATACGTCCACTATATTGTATATGGCTCACTATACATATGCATACCTTACATACATTTGTCGCTGAAGCAAATAATTAACTATTGCTGCTTTTCAAACAAAACAATTTTTTTGTAAGAAATATTTCAAATAATTTCCAGAAAAACCCAAATAGTTGAAATATAAATTAAAGATCAGCTGAACATTAACCAACTTTCTGCAAAATTAAAATTAAAGATCGTTTCTCAACGCATAAACTGACATTGTGTAACCAACTGCAATCATATTTAAGAAATTGCAAAAATAATTTTCGTTGCACTCTATCCAACGAGATTCAAATTTGATATACACAATCAAATATTCGAACAGTGCTCGCATCTCATACATACAATTTATCAATCCCAGTAACATTAATGCAGGTGTAAAATTAGTAACCGATTTCATCGCGACCTGTGTGTTGTTATACTCGTGTGTATTTGATGTCATATCACTTGACGCTAGTACGCTAAAGATTTTCAATGACATACCAATCTATTATCGTGCCCTGCTCCATGATCGTGTATACCTTTGCTTCTTCGTCTGATGCCTCTTTTTCTTGGCCTTTCGTTTAGCTTTAAATGAGAAGGAGCTTGATCAGTTTATCCATTTCAAGCAACCGCGCACTTAAGCTTTTATATACACGACGATGGCAGTGACAACGTCTTTTGAATGAAAAAAAAAGATTTTTTTTTGTTTTCGCCTCATTTTCGATGGTTCCGGTTTAGAAGAGAAATCTGCACTAGTGCTGACATACAACATTGTTGTCAATATACAATACATACGTACATACGTCCCCTGGTCTACTAAACAGAACAACAAAATTTGGATGGATGGAGCAATATTTGGAGCCACATATGCACATATATTTTGGTATGCCTAAACACATTTAATAAATGACGATTAGCATATGTCGTCAAAAGCTCTTAAAAGTCGGTTACGTAAACTAGTCCCACGGGCACGCAATAACGCAATAGCTCTATCGACTTCCCATTAAATCGACGCTTTACTAAAGCCTTGCCCTAACGAAAATATGGAATTATGCGCTTTCGCCGGCTACTTATACTTTTGAATGTATGTATATTGTGCAGATACAATTGCTGCTCATTGCTTGTACCTCGTCAGATGGATTTCAGCTTGCGGATTTTGTGCAGCATCTTATCGCAGTCGTCGTTCCCCTCAAAACTCTCATTTTCAAAACTGAAATTGAAAGTTTAAGCTATTAAGTAGCAGGCAAAGCAGTAGCGTAAAGAAGAGATTGACTCCAGGTCGAGAAAGTGCTATTAACAGTAGCGTGAGCGTCTGATCAGACGACTATGTTATGGTACATGGAGGGCCCGGGCGGTCATCAGTGATTACATGAGAATGTATCCATGAAAAAATTTCGCAAGTAGTTAGATAGTTTTCACGTGTAAATTTATGATTTATTTTGTGTTACTTATTCAATTATCACTGCCTACCTACATATGGGGCTGGGATATTTGCATATTTTCTATAGGTAGGTATACTGAATTTTACATTTCTTTGGTTGACTTTTTAAGCGGTATGCTGAATATAATATTCTTGTAAATCTCTACTTATATATACGAAATTTATTTTGAATAGCTCTTCAGAATCAAAATTTCAGTAGCACAAAGCTAAACAAATTATAAAGGATTTCAAACTAATAATTATTTTAGGAGCAGCTGATTCGCAATTTTGAGTGGAGTCCGAACTCAAATCATCTTTCTAAAAATTTTGAACAATAATTAAAAATAATCGAAGAAAGGAATCATATTAAATACTGTTACGTGCATTCACTAAGCATTCAGTATAACAGAGGTAAAGCAAATTTCAAATACGAACAACTTTTATCCTAATTACAATTATATCGACAATAGTGCTTGGTACTTACTGCTTTTGCACACTTACTGTAACAAACTATGTACATATTTATCACCTTAATGCTGTGAGCAAACAAGTTGACCACCTAAATGAGTTTACATGCTAATCACTTTTCTACTAACTAGAACTGTTGTGTAATATGCCTACTTGTAATATCTTCCAATACCCTAAAGTGATGCAGACCCAAATCGCAAGAATATGCAACACATCATTTTTGACTAATGCAAGTGCGGTCAGCGACATTCAGCTTTCGTAAACAAAGCACCAAGCATTTCTGATGGGGGTAAAAATGCAAGGTCAAGCATATTGCAATGTTTTTAAATTTTAATTTCAGATTATTGAACAGTTATCAATTTTATTGTATAAATAGGCTAAGGAAATTCAATTAAATTGTTATTGATAAACCAGATGTTGGTGTGATTTTACTGGGAGTTTTGCTAAACAGCTCCTGTGCTCCCCTTTACCGATCTGGAATAAGAGCTCTAATAGTCTCTCCAAGTATAAGATTTAATGCCTTTGGGCTGCTAGGCATATTAATCGTTTCGGAGTTACTTGGTGATTAAGAAAAAAACTAGTTTTTCACAAAACACTCTCTATCTTAAAAAGTACAGGGTGTACGGTCCCACTTAAGAGCTCGTTGTATGCAGAGCTTCATGACCTTTCCAACAACTGCTCAATCAGTCCGGTACTCCTCGGATCTCAGTAGTTATTGTGATTTAAACTCAAGGCTATTCTCAAATATATTCTCAAAGATAATTTGTTCCCTCAGTGACAGAAAACATGTCATTTTAAAAAATATATCAGCTAATTTCGATATGACCTGAATAGGTTGTGAGCTAATAATTCCTTAACGGCTGCAGATAACAGGAGATAAATAGGAGAGTATACAGTTTTTATAAAAAAAAGTTATGTTAATGACCTTTTGCAACAAAAAAACATAGAGATCAAAGTAAAAAGAAAGGTAAGAAAATTCGAAATTTTTAGTTTAGACCACAATAATTCCTGATATGAGAGGAGTACCGGACTGGTTGAGAAGTTGTTGGAAAGGCCATAAAGATCTGCATACAATGAACTCTTAACTGTTATCGTACGCGCTGTACTTTTTAATGTACAGGTTATTCCGTGAAAAACTAAGTTGTTTTTTTCTTAATCACCATGTAACTCCGAAACGGTTGATATCATCCCCCCACCCCTCTGCCGTTTATCTAGGTGGGTACTATCACCTCCTGCTCTACTGACCACCATGGAGGAAACACTCTGTATATTGCATATGCTATAAACAATATATAAATTAAAATAAAAAAGAATTTACGAATTATTTTTTATTCGAGGCAAAAATTGCAAAAAAAAATATTTATCGCTTTCAATGATCGCATATTGCATAAAAGAAGATAAACAATAACATCTAAAATTTCTAAAAGCGTACGATATACCTATCGAAAAATCGTAACAAAAATTAACCGATATGGTAATTAGTCAGGTATTTTGCTTTGATTATTTTTATCCTGACTGTTTTAAAAATAAAATAAAACACGTGCCGATTTCCCGCGATGCATTTTATTTTCATTGAAACTGGTAAAAATTATATCACTGACTTTGACATTATCAAACCTCTGAGTTCATCTACTTTTTTGCAAAGCTGCTATTATTCTTGCAAACATTCATCATTGCCCACTAAATCAAAAGTATTTTATTGTTGTTATCGCCTCAATTTTAATAGTCAAAATGCAAAACCGATTTTTTTTTTTTTTTTTAAGAATTTTATTCATTCCATGATGTTGTTTTATATTATTTTAACATAAAAACGTCAAAACTTTTATTTATATTATGATGACATACATTTTTTACAGAAATTGTGAGGGAGATAGCTTATTGAAATTTAAATGCTGCCGAAGCAATCATTGCAACATTGCAATACCTTACACGTATGCTCCCCTCTAGTTTTTATGGTAAAAATTGCAAACTGTCAAATTGTAAATTGTCAAGTTTTTAATTGTTTTTTTTTTTTTAGATATTCAAAGACGCATCATGGAAAGAAGTATAATTCTACCATTTCTAAAATATTGAATGAAAGCACGAAGGAGTTCGAAGCAAAGAATGAGAGTATGTAGTAAAAATTTCTCGCAAAATATCAGATGGTGCTGTAATTCAGTTCTACAATCAACATTTTGTACGATAACGAAATTTTTATTTATTATTTATTTCGTAGTAAACAAAAAATTCAATAACTAATCTGCTAATATATAAACGTCAATCCAGTTCGATCCACTCAAGTGCTCACATGAAAATAATTCCACTCCACTACCCAACTAACGCCGGTGAAGATAATTGCAGTCCTGCTGTTCGTGTTCACATGGCGGATTATCTCAAAGTCGGAATTTTTCTAGCAAAGTATAAAGGAAAAGGACGACTCCAGTTAATCTGTGGACGGAATGCTCCCTGCTTGTGGACGGAATGCTCCCTGCTTGTGGACGGAATGCTCCCTGCTTGTGGACGGAAAACTACCGAAGAAATAACATCAATATTTTCTATAAAGAAATATTTGTAAACCTTCGATTTTGCAATATTTAATTACAAACTCAGAACTTACTTTTATTTATTTCAACAAATAATTTGACTTGACAGATATGTATATGCCATAAAATTATAGTAACAACATCAGTATGGCAGCACTAGTAGTCGAAATTGACTAATTAGGCTTGCCAATAACAATGTTTTAGTTTCCGTAACTATAAAAACTACTATGCTTGAGGACTTTTTATGGTTCCGGACACGCACAAATTGACAAATCGAGGTCTGGAAAAAATGCAGAACCGTAACCCCCGGAATATAATACAAGCCATGAAGTCCCCGAAGGCACCGACACATTAAAAGGCCTTAACGTGCCGGGTACAGCATGCAGTAAGTGCTCACTCTCACTGCTTTTGGATACTCCTCATGGAGGAAAAACTAAAATTTCATCTTAAACAGGTCCTAAAGCCCATAACAGTCGCTCCCACAGCAAAATGAAGTAAAAACAAATTGCAGCCAAATATGTTTTCTTTCTAATAGTTTTAAAAAAATATAGCATGTAGAAGAAATTTACGGAAATTATAGCGTTTGAACAAAATACAAGCAACTTTTATATGAAAAACTCCTTCAGTAAGACAAGGCAAGAAGACTGTGGATGTCGCCTGCTGACCGGCCCGCTGCTCTCTTTTTTCGACTTTGTTCATGGCTTGTGTCTTGCGGGGGGGGTTACGGCAGAATGCGTTTGCTTCTCTCTTAACCTGAAAATAATTAAGCAGGAAACTATCAAGACACATTTTGCAAGAGAAATGAATTTTATGATTTGCAACAATTTAAGTAAATCGTTCAAAGTTATTGCCGTACGAAGCTAAAAACTATAAATTTTGGTAAAAGTTATTATATAATATTTAAATACAGGCTTCAAAATTATTTTTGAGTAATATTTTTTTTTTCCTTTTTATAAGGTTGGCCTCTTGAAATTCACCATTGTAAGAATACACACAAAGGTTGGACATTCTCGCACGATCCTAATCACTTCTACAACATGAATTTATTATCGGAATAAGGTAATGGTAGCTCTCCTCTGCAAATACTTCAACACCCGAGAACCAAAATTCATTTACTCCTCGATGTGCGTTGGACTCATCTCAAATGTAGCATTCACAGCAGTTTGTTTGCAAGTCATATGTAAATAGTGAAATTTCGATTTTTAGTAAAACACAGAAACATCTCCTTTGGATATTTGCTTTGTTTCATTAGCAGCATTTTCGTATTGACACACAAATTTCACATAAATCCTTCTTGGAAAAAAATGAAATATAAAATTCCTCCGCGAACATCTATTGATATATTTCATAGCTTCCATAAGGTTTGTTTTTCATTTTGCATGCCGCTACATAATCTCTATGGATATCTGCCAATGAGCAAGTCCCGTGTACAAATGTTCGTGATGTATTTGCACGGATATAATGGCTCTCAATTTTAAGAATAGAATTGATATGCTGTCGAATTCCTTCGCGTATAGGGTACAGTTCGAGTAGTACATCTGCCACCTTATTTCGTTTTTCCTGTAATGTATCTTCGAGCAGGACACTAAATGGAGTTGATATAAACCCAAGGTATTCTCATTAAAAAATTTGTACTAGAACTGTGACGTGTTTCGTCCTATAACGTTTATACATTTCTATTGAAAAGACAGAGAGATGAGAGGTTAGATTGTGTTCTCTGTACTGTACTTTCCTATACGTTAGGACACAAATGGCAGAACGTGGATCGTAATGGGAATACCTTGTCTTCTATGTACCTTGATATAAACAAACCATGATAGTTAGAGCATAACCACCTTAATTGTATGGGAGGACACCAGTGAAGTCGAGAACATTTTCCGGCATATGGAACCGACATGCTAATTAATGGCGGGATTTTTTTAATATTATTTATGCCACAAGGCAGAATCTATTAGATATTCGCGTAGTAGTTATAAATATATATAGTAGAAGAATTTTTAGAAATACTTGTTATTTTACGATTCAAACTAAATTATTAAATACAAGAGCAATAAAACCGCCTCGTCCGGTTTTTGAAGCCGAAGCCTGCCGCTTTCCGGGCGATTGCTCTTACTTCTGATCTAACGAGACAGATGTCTTTACATCTTGTATTTATTAATTTGTCTAGTCTATTAAGCCACATATATACTATATATATTAAGCCATATATACATAGCATACATGTTTTCAGAATTTTGTTTGGGATGAAACTGATGGACAAAATAAATATTTATATCCGCTAGTAATCTGCAAAATAAAAAATTCCAAGTTAATTGGAGACTTTTCTTTTTTCCTATATCTTACTACGTCTATGCGTCAGGAACCCAAACAAAAAATGCCACGGAATAGTACCAAGTTCCCGCATTGAAATCTGGCAGGCAAGATCCTATATGGCCCAATGACATATAATAACAATGGACTGAGCGTTCCTGCTTCAAAAATGGCACAAATATTGAACAGGCTGTGAAAGCGCTTTATTTCGTACAACTGCACACCGATTTATAATTAATTACTATTTTTCGATTCGAAACACTAAAAATGTTATAAAATAGTATTGCATTAAATGAAAATTGTTTAGGAAGTTAAACTCGTTTTAATTAACACAAAAATTAAATTCTAATATTACTGAAAAATGTGTTCCTCTGCAGATTTGATGTCAAATATGCTTGAGCTTGTAAGAGATAGACGTATATAAATAATATATTTGTCTGCATTTTTATGTTAATTCCGATGTATTCCAATTAATACAGCCGTACTGTTTCCAAAAATTGGTTACAGTTCAGTGTACATTTTGAGCTTGAAAGAGACAAATAGATTTTAGCCAAAATTTGTGACATTTTTTACTATAAGAATTAGATAGGATGTCTCAGTCCATTCTTATTATATGTCACGCCTGTCTACACTGGCCATGAAAAATAGCTTACCATATTTTATGGTAAAGCCCATCTTGGAAAAAAAAATTTTTGGTGGAGGCAAATTATGTTATGCCATTTCATTTTTGGTTGTCCGATGGCGTTATCAAGACCGAAAAAGACTGCGATCAGAAGATTGATTGCATTAAAGAATTTGGAGCTAAGTTAGAAGAGATGAAAAAATTAAGAAAACGAATATGCACCTTAATAGTTCCACAAGCACTCATTTAGTCAGTAAAAATTAATTAATTCCGAACGCGTTAGCTTCATTTCAATCAATTTTTTTGGACATATGTGGTACGCCATATGGCCTACCATGAATTATTGCCATGTCTACACTGGCAATGCCGTAACATATGGTAGGCCATAATGTATGGCCAGTGTAGACAGGCCGAACCTTATGCACACATAAAGCGGCATTTTGGTTACGCTCATACACACATATTTTATATATAATGCCTACTCCATTAGTTCCCTGTTCAAAGTACTGTATGTAGCTACTGTTCGATGATTTATGCCTAAAGTATTTTTTTTAAATACCTTACATGCTCGAACTTTTTTACCATTCTTACAAAAGTAGAATGCTTTATTATTCTGTCGTGGTTGTCCTTGTGCCTCCTACGATATACAAATAAATATGATATGTATCGATGTTTTGGCACAATAGCCGTCATATTGTTAATTAACTGTCTTCATTTCTCGATCTGAGTTAATGACCAATAGGCTGGGAACAGATGCAATCTTTCTTCTTGACTGAACTTATAGATTAACAATTCAATTTACATTTCGCTCCGCACATAGCTTTCACAGGTACGTTCGCTCCCATTTTTTTTTTTTTTTACTTGTATGAGTTTCATATGTCTCTCCACTATTTCTCAGTATTTCTTTTCCAGTTTTCTATTTTTTTTTTTTCACATTTTCTTCTCTCACCAAAGTGGGAATGTCCTGAATAGATGTGGATGGGTCATTATTACTAAAACCTGAATTTAATATACTGTTCCTTATGGAAGGAAATGACATAGAAACGCTCGTGCTTTTTTCTTTAATGGGATTGTCTGAATTGTCAGCATAACTGTCACTATCTTCATAATTTTTTGTGTGTACACAAAACCCTCGAGAATACTTCCCAAGCCATGAAACAGAAATATATATGCATGCGTTGTGAGTCCGTTTTCTAAAATATTCTATATTGATACTTATGGAAAAGTGCTAAACATTGATATATGCTATAGAGCCTAAACTACTACCCATACAGGAAAATAGTCTTCTAGTAATTTAAAGCTTGGTTCCGTACCTTCTCAAAGACTACACTTACCATATACCTTACTTAACCAAATAATAAAATAGTTTTGATTACAAAGTAACCTTACCATTTTACGCTCAACAACTCTGAGCTAAGTAATAATTGCATGTAGATATGCGCAGCCGGACTCCGAAATATGTAGGCAGCTACATTCGATTTCATCAGCAACGGCATGTCACCCACAACGGCCACAGCGACATATACAATGATTACTCTGCTGAGAGTTTTTGTTTGAGGAATCGTAGTCATTTTATTTTGGTTCGAAAGATAAGAAAGCAAGCTTAAGATTATCAGAACAACGTTTTTCTGTATGAGTAGTAGATTAGGGCGGAGGAGCTATTCAAATCAAACTTTTGTCCGTTTAACATAAGAATACTGCAAATATTTTAGAACGTTAGGACTCCGTTGGGGCTCTCAGTGAGCGAGTCTGTATCATGATTTGTGAAGTATTCTCGAGGGTTTTGGGGTAGCCCTAGGTTTTTCAAAAAACAAGATAGTATAGCCCGGTGTAGACCTAGGTTTATTTCATCAAACAGACCTATTGTTATTAGCTTTTTTTCTTGAAGAAATAGTTTTGCTTGTCATTTTGCCACTTTTCCTCTAGTACAAGTTTGTGCATATTGTAAGTTCTCTTTCTTCCGCCTTAGGTTTACATAGCAATCTTTGTATTAAAAATTGATTAGGGGTTAATTAAAAATGTTGAAAGAGAAAGCATAGTCACATTATAGCAGCATCCTACTCATGTGACAGTTTTGACAGAGCTGTTCTACTATATCAATGTACTGTGATTTCAGTTTAAGTGCTATCCAACCAGCAAAAGCATGAGTTTTTCTAGCAAGGAACACAAAAACGAACGGAGTGAAGTAAGTCATCGGACATTAATGTTACACACTATTTGCGCTCATGGTTTTCTGTCGTGACATATCTTGGAACATTTTTGATTTTGATACTAAGTTTGTCATTTCGTTTTTAACGCACAGAAATTATGCTGATAGCGCAAAATGGATTGGACACCCACGCATAATATTAAAACTTATTTTAATTTTTGCATGTCCGTCCATCCGTCTGTCTATTTGTCCATCCTCAAATTTTGCACACAAAAAGTAAATCAAAGTTCGAAAATGAGACCAATCGAGCAACTCCTTCGTGAGTTATTATACAAAAATTTCGTTTTTCAGTATAATTTATTTGGGCACTGCTTGAGAACGCGTTAATGTGGAGAGCTAAAATTTTGTACACGGCGTTTTCATAAATAGTGGAAATAAATAATTCAAAATTGGACCAAATAGGGCAACTCTTTCTTGGTGTTGGTATAAAAGACTTGATTTTTCACTGTATATTTGGACACTGCATGAGAAAGAGTCGAAATAGAGAGCTGAAATTTTGTGCACAGCGTTTTCATAAAAATAGTGAATAAAATTTCAAAAATGAGCAAAATCGGGCAGCCCCATCTTGGTGTTACCAAACAAAACCTTTGGCTTCCACTTTATTTAACTTTTATTTTCATCTAGAGTATAATATTATTGGCCTTGGACCAATTATTATTTTTTCTCTTGTTTCTTAGAAATGTTGTCTGACTTCAATCCCTGTATGCTAGAGTCAAGGAATTCGGTCAAGGAATTTTTCCACTCGTTTCTTAAAGAAAAATTGACATTAGGTCAAGGAATTTTTGACAATTTGGATTTGTCAATTGTGTGATATCTCAAATAATAAAGAAAATAAAGAAATTGAGAATTCCCAATCCTATGTAATTTGAACATTGCGAAATGAATTATATTGAAAGTGTTATTATATTTGTTATTTTTTTGCAAAACAATGTATACATGAAAACTGTGGATTTAACTGTAAGTCTGGTGCTTATTAATAAAATGAAGAAGCAAAAGAGTAGAAAGAATTGACGTTCTTTTATTCAAATTAGTAAATCATTGCAAACGCAATGTTTTAAATCAACTAAAAAATTAAGAAACACGTAAACAATTTTTATTCCTTCATTTAACAGTTTAAAATTGATTTACTTATTTCAAAATCGCCGCTCCTTCCTTCAATTTTTCAAAATTATTCCACATACGTCAAAATTCCTTAAAGAAATAAGTGACTAGGTACTTATTACTCAAAGAAATATTGATATTAAATGGTTTTTTCGAAAAGGAACGATATCTTTTTGTCAATTGAGAAGGAGTTTTCCTGCTCGAATTTTTTGTCTCTAGCATACTACTTCAAGGATCGAAAGAACAAAATTTCTTGAGCATTCTATACATTTTTTTCATATTTTTGTTATAGGAACAAAAATGCCTTGGCTCTAGCATACTGGGCTTAAAATTGGAATACATAAAGACAGAGTACATATGCGAAATAATTTATATAAAGACGTTCACTCGTCAACTATGATTTGAAATAAATATATTATGTAAATATGTATGTATTAAAACTATCTATCGAACAAGCCCAATGTAATTAAATGTTCCACACTATAGGCTGAAACTGATCACAATAACAGTGGAACAACAAAGCTGACCAGTGAAACAAAGCACCAACATTTTTATTTTTGTTCCGACTTTCTGTGGCTTGGAGAGCATTGCTTGCGAGTCTGTGGAGTCCTTTAACCAGACTTATTTTGGAATCTTAAAAAAAATGCAAGTAGTAAAAATATAACGATTTGATCAATTTCCGATTGATTTTGTATGAATTGTAATGAACCAAAAAAATACGGAAATATATATAAAAATCAATCAGACTTATTTATGAGTTTAAAAATTCAATTAATTTTTTTTTAAAAATGAAGTATTTAATCAATTATTGTCTGGCAACTCCTCTTTATTGCGTAACAAATTTGACAGTGACAATTTCACCATAACTGGAGAGTCTGTCAAAGCAAAAAAATAAACGAAAAAATAATGCACTTTATGAATAAAACATCACGAAATAAACATAAATTAATGCACTTAAAGTACAGTCAATATATAAAAACAAGTTTTTTTCAAAAAATTTCACTTTCTTTTCGATAAAATCGAGATATGAAAAAACTCACTTTCATTAAGTGCGGGAGGAAACAGAAAACGTAGACACGCGCTTTAAATTAAATTATTATTCCACAAGTTCGGATCGGATAAAATGCATTTTTTATTATTATCTGTAGTGCAAGGAAACGTATATGTAGTGTTAAACTAGAATATTTGTTACGTGTGTAAAGAAGATCTACACAAAACAATGCCCTTCATAGCCTATAGAACTATTATCTGCAAATTCCTATGCAAGAAAAAATCTCTGACAACTAATAATTACATAATTGGTCGTCTTAGTCACAAGTATTATGATATCCTTTATTCTTATATTCCTACTCAAAGTAATTAAATTAATCTTGGAATTTATTTTACCTTGGATTTGTTGGAATAATTTTGAATTGTTTCGCAAGTTGAGGTTCCATTCAGGGGATTAGATCCGCCACAAAAGTTGCCAGTTTTATTGTAAACTGTACTTATAGGTGATAGAACTGTTGTAAACTTTCTATTTGTATGCTGTTGGTAAACGCTTGTTTTATTGTATTTATTATAAATTAATAACTGACACAATTTATCCTGCGCGCGGACACAAAACCGACTTGAACTTCCTAAACACGCCATAACAGCTAAAAAAAAACCGATTTAATCGAGAATGAGATGTATTATTTAACCAGCGAACAACTGCAGCCAAGATCCGTTTAATCGAAAAAAATTGCTTCAAAAATGTTAAACGTTACGACTACGAGAGTTAGTCTTTTCGGGGGCCCCACCGATTTGTTTATGATGCACTCTCCGTGGAGACCCTACCACTTTGATTCAGTCGACGTGAACACCACGCGAATTTTTACCCTACTCCTACTCTTTAGCTATCACTCGCTATCTATCTTGTCGATAGCCAAAATGTTTTGTGGGAAAGTCGACGGAATTCTTTTTGGTGGTGCACAACACAGCCAACATTTTTACACGGATTTGATAAAATCGTTTTCTTGGTAGAAGTGCAAACAGCTGACTCGGGTTCGTGCCTGACATTTTGACATATTCTTTGCATCGGATAATAAGTAGCGACACTTTTTAGGAAATACCTCGAAATAACCAGCTTCAAAGTATTTCAGACGTTTCATGATATCCGTAGCTACGTTTGTACCTCATAAATGTGTAAAGGCCGAAACACAGTGCTAGCTTTTCCAACCTCGACCTCAGTCTAACTTTAAGAACCTCAACCTGATGAGCCTTGCAAACTTTTGCAGCTCACAATACGAACTTTGACAACTTTTGTATGATAGCAGTTAATTGGGCTATTGCCTTGAAAATTGAAATTATTTTGTAATAATTTACTACAGCAAGAATAAATTTTCACGTTAACTATGTTTCCCAAACTTTTTTTCAACAAATTTCCCGTACACTTTTCCCGTAAACAATGCTGGCATCAATTGATTACAAAAATTAGCTGTCAGCTGACGAAGTTCCAGCAGAGTAGAAAGTAGACCTACTCGAGTTCAACCTCAACCTGGCCGGCCTCACCAACTTTTCCATTGGGAGCTTGAAAACCTGATCTCATATATTCTACAGAGCTGTCAAAGTTGGTGAGGCCGGCCAGGTTGGAAAAGCCAGCACTGTGTTTCACGCTTAATAAATAATACTCGAATGCTAGATACTTGGCGGCAGAAAAAATTCGGGACGTAATAGATGCTAGCGGCATATACGCCAGGGAATTGGGCCCAGCCACACGCTCCAGAACGACGCACGCGGAATTTTGCTAAGCTTGTGCCTAGTCGTTTCATCACAATAGTTTTGCTACGCTGTAATTCCTTTTATATAATTAATTATATTAGATCATTTAATAGTTGATGAAAAGGATAAATCAAAACGAATATGGCGAAAAAGAAATGTACGAGAAATTTGGGGTGAAATATTGAAATATGTATGTATGTCACAAAAATATACGCTTAAGCTACGACAAAAGATCAGAACCAAGGCGGCAGTCAGTGTCAAGTCGTTACTAGAAATCTTATTTATATTGTGAAAATTTGATAAATATTTAAAGTTAAGAAAACAAAAATTTTAAATTCGTATTCGTAATCATTACAGAGATTTCGATTTAAAAATAGTTACGGCGTTTACTTATATATTTGCGCTGAAAATTGCGTTTTCTAATTTCAACAGTTTGAACATAAACGGGGAATAGCACGGAGTGAATATTTCTTTTAATAATGCCACCGAGCTGTACAAATATGATAGAATGGCCAAAATGTTAGATGCAAAGGAATTTGTTAAAAAGAATTTTTAGCTAAAAATCTATCGGACTATGATATAAAAAGTGTGCTATCAAAGAAAAATATTCTTTATATGTGCGATACATGTATTGATTATAGGAAAACAATACTGGAGAAATTTGAGTGTGTGTTAAATGAAGTTACGGAAAAATAAAAGAAAATTAACCGCTCAAGAATGAGATATTAAGAAAATTTTAAACGAGTTAAAAAAATTATCCAAAGATGAAACAACAACAAATCCCAAGCCGACATGTGCTGATACATTAAAACTTGAACCCCCATTTATTATAAAACCAAAGGTTAAAAAAAATGCAATGAAAACAAAAGGGCGTTAACCCCACAAATTTCAAATTTACTGGAATATCAAGTAATCATAATGATGTGGTAACAATAGAAAGTGAAATTAGGTAATACATATGAAGTTAAACTTCCAGTATTACGAAAACCAAAAATATATGTACCAAGAGTACAGCATAAATGGGGTGAAGAGAAATTAATTCAGAAAATTAGATGTCAAAATGATCACTTAACTTAGCTGGGAACGCGTTAGCGCACGCAACGCAATCATTCGGGTTTCAAAAAATTGCCATATAAGTGACACGAATTGTGAACGGACCATTGTTATTGCAATGCAATCTGGCCTGGCAGCACTATCTTGATCCATGGTATGTCATTGTCAACAAATGTCAAAATCTATTTTAAAATATCCAATAATCCAGAAGATGTCGCGGCAAATTCTACTTCGTTTTTCTAGTATTCTTAATCAGCTAGAAAGAACTATTTTACAATTCTTTCAAAATGGAAATCCTCCTGGTAAAATAAATTGAATAAAATTATATATATTTTTTTATAATGTTTTATTTTTAGCACTCTGCATTGCCGGCATAGAAGCACATCCATTTGCTACTCAAAGTGTACCTATAGCTAAACAAAGCTATTCCTTAAAAGATTTAATTGGTGATGGTTTTCTTTGGGCAGTTCCTAAGCATCGGCGTACTGTTGAGAAAAGACTTAAAAGAAAATTTGGATCTCCTGAATACGTTTGGAAGCTATTGGTACCAAAAACTCATCTGAGAGTTTGTAACCAATGTGGACATGACTATGAAGCAAGAACACTGTGCCGTAAGTTTTTCTTATATATATTTTGTTCGAAACTTTGTAATCGTTTGAATGAACCAGGGCGAGAATGGTTTCTCTGCTTGAGAATCCCTTGTTTCTCAAAAACATTGCAAGATGTGTCGAATGGTTTCAACAGATTTCGGTTTCATTCCGTTGTAACTCGGTGCGTAGGGGCTATGCATTAGCAAAACAGGAATATTAACTTGTGCTGGAGCTTATGCGTCATAAAACGTTTAGGAATTTCTATTTGTATGTTCCTCCCATTATCACTGGTTGTCTGCCTGAAATCAGCAGCCAACAAAACAACTATTCCTCCTATGAAAGCAATGCTGCTCCTGATATTTTGCAGACAGTAATTTAATGCCACAACTATCTGCAGTGCTATAACGTTAGCATTGAGATTTAAATATGCTTTGTACACTAAAAATGGCCACACTCGATAAAAATGTTGCCATAAATGTGTGTTAGCCTAAAAATTTCAACCCAGGATGGAAGAGGATGAGGTTGTTTATGTATTAATTCGGCTGACAGACTTATGTATTAGTAAGTATTAAGCTACTTTGGCTACTTTTGGACATAATGAAGGTTTCTTTATGTGAATGTATATCTAATACTCTCGTCTACTGGTGGTTCTTCCTGGATTCAACACAGCGAGCTCTATTTTTACTTTTTCAGTTCTGTATATCAAACTTTTGTCCTACTTCTTAGGTTTCATATTACTAAATCGCTTTCCACTGTCTGGGAAAACTGTGGAATCCAAGATTGAATTTATGCCTTCCTCATGAATGTTCTCATCTAAATACTGATTTTCTCCTTCTGCACTACTATGAAAGTCTTAGCAGAGTCAAACAATACGATATCCAAAAGATATTGACAAAAGTAATGTTCAGCGAAGTTAAAGAAGAAAACTCTAAAATATCCTACAAGGAAAGGACTTTCTTTCCTTTCCAACTGTGTGGTATTCCTCTAAACTTGTGCTTTTGCTGTTAGATTTGGCTACATCAGACATTTATATTTTTCCTGTTATCTAAAAATTTTTTTAAATTAAAAAAATTAGGTAAAAATCTTGCCATTCTTCTGAAAAAATTGTCGAATTTTTATTACTGTAGGGAAAATTGCGGTGTAAGTGGTGTTTATAAAGGAAATTTTCACAAAATTATTTTCCTGCTTTGCGATTGAGTTTGTTGAGTTCTTGGTATAATCTGGCGAAATTCTCTAAGCGAAATTTACTACTAGGGGCGAGGTTGTTTTGAAACTTAAAATATATTTGGCATTGCTGTGTTTTGGAAGGAAATCATTTTCTAATAAATCGTCATTAGGAAGGTAAACTGCAGGAAATTTTACTTTTTGGGTTGAAATTATCCTGGCAGGGCAACAGGAGGCTGGTAACGTATACTTTTCGTTGGTATTGATTTTATCGCTTTCTTAAAGCTTGTTTTTGTTTTTTCATTGTACTCAGCGCTTTACCGTGTAAGCCAATAACTAAGAAAAGTTTAACGGTAAAGATAGAAGAACTGGGCTGAGGTGATCGTTTTTTTCTGTTGAAGGGCTTGGAGTCGAGCCGGGGAGTTTTGGATCCAATATGACTCACTTCCCTGTTACTTAGAATCCCACTTTTACTTCTCTTTCGCGTGCTCGTAGCAATAACCGAATACCGTAAAGTCTCATCTTCTTCTTTTATATCGGTTATGTTAAGCACATTGGCCACCTTCAATCACAATGCCTTAATTCACTACTCTTCTTAGAGTAATTCTTTATTATAATTTATTTTTAAGTTTTCTTTCTACTTAAATTAATTGTTTTCCTTCATCTTTCTTAGCAGTTTTGTAAGTCTAGATAGAAGTTTGAGTTGCTATGTAGTATATTTTTTTTTTTTTTTAGTTGTATTCTTTAACTTGTGCAACCCAAAAAAAATTTATATTCTCATTTGTACAATGCCAATTGCTTAATAAATTGAAATTGAAATAAGATAAGCTTGTTTAATTGTTTTTTTTATCAATGTTCTTTAAAGCAAACTGTTATGGCAAAATTCGAGCTGAAACTGAACAAATGCAAGAAAAAATCCAAGAGGAACTTGGTTTGGAACCTGTTGAACAAGAAGTTGTTGTCCTTTATGAGGGAGAAAAAAATGGACAGGTAAGATACCCTAAATTTGTATAAGAATAATTATACACCATAACTAATTCACTGACTTTTAGCCCTCCGAATTTCTAAATGGAAAAAGGATTGTCGAAATGAAGAAGCCAAGACCGATGTGGTTCAGTAAAAACTTATTACAAAAAACTACGCAGCAACCAGCAACAAGTAAAGATGTGAAACCAAATGAGTTAGGATAGATTGTCTTGTCTTGTAAATAAATAGTAGTGTATAGAACAAATAAAAATCTTTAACAGTATCATAGATTTTTCTTTTCATTTTGGATTACTTTTACGTAAGAGATTATAAAATAGTCTTTAAATCCGTTCGCTCCTAGAACGTATTTTTACACAGTCAAATAAGAATCATAAACCTCATAATAGCATAACGTTTACACAACTAACCTCTATTCATGTCTCAAAGTGTCTAAAAACAAAAAATAACTTTTTTTTTCTACATTTACATTATTCACAACTCACTGGAAAAGAAGATTTTCTTACTTTGTCAGAAATTTCCGACGGTGTGCGAAATAAATTCAAAATTACGCTCTATACTGGGATCCAGCTCGGTTTCGTCGATAAAATGCATTTCGACATGCTCCTGAAAATTCTCGAATGATACATTACTTGAATATGTCCGGCCGCACAGTGGACACATCTTATCCAATTCGTCTGCTTGCCTTTTTTGTTCGATAAAATCTATACGTCTACCGTCAGCATAAATATCATCAGTTTTTAATTTCGTTGATGACGGAAAATCTGACGAGTTTGATGTTTTTGCGGTGAATAAGTTTTCATCCGTTTCTAAATTCTTGTCTGCCATCTCTGGTTTCATTCTTTCTTTACATGCTGGACATTCTTGTAAGGCTGTAAATAAATTAAATTTATTCAAGTAATGAAGAATGACAAAAAGGTTTATTTGAGTAAAAGCTTCAATTTCAATTCGATTTTCCGTATTATCATTTTAATAATAGAAATTTAAAGTTAAGTTAAAGTTACCCCCTTATTCGCGGCTATTAATGCACGGCTATGCTCTATACCTCTTCTGTATGTATATGTGAATAAATATATATATATATATAAATAGGTCTGAAATTATTTGATAAATGGATCCGTAACATTGCCAGGTCTTGCGCTACGATTGATATATTTAACAGAAATTGTTTTCATTGAGTTGTGGGACTCCACAAAGACGGTGCGCGCAATTTGTTGCATGTATATATTAACATTAATTTTATTTCACCATCTTGCAAACAATTTGCTGTGCCCTTCTTTTTGGTTGACTGCAGTTGCAATTCGGTCTTTCAAGTTCATTCCAAAAAACTGTGAAACAACACAAAATGCTGTGCTCACAAACTAACACAGCTGGGTGTGTCGTCATTATCTGTCCCATCAGACAAAGTTAAACATTCTATTTACTATTGCAATATTGGCATAATGCGAACTAAATTAGATGCGTTTTACTTGGATGTAATGGAATATGATTATGATGTGATTATTTTAACGGACACTTGACTTCATTGCGGCATTTATTCTTCTGAATTGTTTAACGAATCTACTTATAATCTTTATCAGAAAGATCGATCTCAACTGGACAATGGTCATAATTGAGGTGGTGGAGTTTTGATTGCAGACCATTCGAGTTTAATTACTATGGAAATCAATTTATTGGTATTTTAATGGATGGTATCAACGCTTTTGTGTCGTCAAAAGAGAGGAAAACAACATCACACCCTCCTTGGTACAATTGAAGTTTATTACGTTTAAAAATGCTAAAAGTAAAGTTCATAAGGCATATAAAAGAAGTGAGAGTAGTACACATAGTTTTTGTGTTTATGGCCGCGAATTTGAGTTTATGCAATATTTGTGGTACCTAGAATCCAGGATTAAAAGAAATTCTAAAGCTTTCTGGACATATTTATATAAATAATAAGCGTTCTGGTGCGGGCTATCACAACTTACTGCATTTTGGAACCAATTCTTAAAATAACATTTATTTTTATTTATTTATGATAAGCATCTTCGGCTTTAGGGCCCATTGTATAAAAACATTGTTACTTAGCCCACTACGGGCGTATACAGGTTCGATTCGTTTCGAATTTAAATATTTTTAATAAAAAAAAAAAAAAAATTCTCTATTTTTCTAAATTTGTTTTTTCATTTCTTTTCTTTGTTCTATTTTTTCATTTGTTTTTCAAGTCACTCAATTTCGCTATTTGGGACCTGTTGATGAGTCAAACCAAGACTTGAAACTTGTCACCAAAAAATATAATGGGTTGTGTGATGAAATAACAAATTAAAAACATTTTTTAACTTTTGCTATATACCGGGGAATCCAAATAAATTCGTTCTTGAACAAATATTAGCAAACAAAATAAGTGGCAGAGTAATAAAAAATAAACAAAATAAAAAAATACTAAGATTAACTTAACTAAAATGAAATTCAAAATATGCCGACAAAACGCACTCGATCGATATCCATCCCCCGCCGTCTAGGAAGATATTTCGTTAAAAAAACTTGTACAGAAATGAGAACTGAGGGTGCTGGTGCATTACTTATTGTCAAGCCGAAGGGTGTAAAAGTGTGTAAATCAATGCGCAAAATAGGGACATAGTACGAAGAGCATTGGTTACCGAAGGGCAAGACCAGCACGACCTGTTAAGATTTTCAATTGATTGACATTCAAATAATCAAGAAGGTGCGATCTAAATGCCATCAAACTAGGCGAGGAGTCAGCAGAGAATGTATACCTATTAAATTTCTTAACTGGCCAATATCAGCAATCTTTGGGTAGCATTCAACACGACCACTGTTTACGTTGACGTCAAAGCTCACTAATTAGAATCAAAGAATTAATCTGCTTAACAATGTATTCAATTTTCCAACATACAGTACGGAGAAGCAAGTAGTAATAGTCAAGACCTTTGACATGCATAAAATGGACTACTTGATCTTCTATTTCATATGGGTCCACTTTTGTTGGCAGGGGTGTAAAAACTATCTTAATTTCAAGTTTCATTTTCGCTTTAAGAGTCATGTTACAAGCTCAACAAATTCCAAATATACTTAAATTATTATTTTTATTGGAAGCTAATCTCCTATAACATCAAATATTCCTTAAACTCGATTTTTAAGGAAATAAAATTAAGCAATTATTGTCTGCCTATCCCTATAAGTACCTATGGGGGACAGAGAAAGGATTACAAATGTTATATTGCCATCTATTTCTATTGTATGTATTCAATTGGAATATCCACTGAACTGAACGTACGTTGGATTTCGTATAGAACTTATTATTTCAAGTTCAGTGGAATCCATTCGTTAAACTAAAAAGAGACAACTATAGAAAAGTGAGTGATGGAGGATAATTTAAAAAAAAATTACCGAGTGATACCTCAAACTCCACTGTATTATACCTCCATTACTTTAATCCCAAAAGTTTTCGATGTAAAGTGTATTGTCAGGAGGATTCCGGATGATAAAGTGGTGAGAAAACTGAAATATGTAGGTATTATATCAACATGGGCAATGTCAATGGATTATGCAAGCTCCAAAGCTTTAACCTTTAGATCATATAACCTTTAACCTTACCCAAATTGTTTTCGTCCCTTCCTTAGCTGTTTTTTTTTCTTCTTATACAAACAGGTAATACTTACTCTTCTTTTCTTTTAAAGCATTGAGTGCTACTTTCAAGTCACTTTGCTGCTTAAGCAGCTCCTTTTTTATATCGATCATTCCATCAATGCATTTCCTGGCATCTAAGCCAACATCTCCATCAGAAGTATCGTCATTAAGGAAACCAAATCCTAAATCGTTACTATCAGCATTACGCATTTCATCACATTTTTTATCGACTTCAGTCTTGACTTCGTTGAAGTTATTTAACACCTTTAAAGACACGTCCTCCAAACTTAGATCATCCATACTAGTATCATCCACATTTTGAGCTATGGATATATGCTTTTGGCGAATATGCGGATTTGGTGAATGCTGTGTAAAGGTTTTCGATCTTATCAAATTTTGGCCACTTATAGTCTCATTAGTAGTAATTGCTGTTATTTTCTGTTTATTTTTGTCTTTGGCAAGCTGAGATAAGCGAGACCAAAGTTGACGATTTTCTGTGGCAACCATTGCAATATGTTCCGTCAGCTGGAACTTCTGTCTGATGAGCTCTGCCACTTGGTTTCTCAAAAGTTCCATTTCCGATTTATTTGGAGAAGTTAATTTGTCATTGTCTATAGGTTGATCGATTCCATATCTACTCCGTAGTTCTAAATTCTCATCCTCGACAGTACTCAGTCTTCGTTGCAAGGAAATGCACCGTTCTTTCATAGTTTGGAGAGCGACACGTAATGCATATTGTGAAGCCAAATTAAGATCACTTCCCGAACTATTGTCGGTTAAACTATTATTTGTATTCATAATGACAAAATGCACATTCGCTGGGTAATGGTTTTACACCGTACCGATCACAAAAAGCAATAAAAAATTCGCAATAAATAAATCATCAATCTTCAAAACTGATACATTAATCTGTCAACAAATATCTTGTTCTTTGCAAAAGGAAATAGCATAGAGAGATAAGAATTTTGAACTGTATTTCACGTTCATCACGAATGTGTTTGTCTAAGCGTACACGTTGCAGTATGCTTTACTTTATATCATATTTTTTCTTGGATTATACACTCGGGTGAAGAAATTCCGAGATGCCTCCACGTATCTCTCTTCTACGAAAAGACTTGAATGTTGAAGCGTGTAGGCCACGCCGTAAAATAAAAAAAAACTGTATATCACACAGCACAGGGAAGGATATTGGCACTTTTTACCGGTGAGAGTATTCGGGGGTAGGAAAAAGTCCGTGCTACCAAGTTTCAATCGGGAATATAGAGCAAACAGAAATGAAGCCAGATTTTGCGTAATGAATTTCTGGTTGTGTTGGTAGTCCATTTTTACATGTATTTACACGTCATCCCTATTCTAAACAACTTGTCAATTTGCAAAAAATAAACAAAGGTTTTGAGCGGAGCATTTGTGTTAAAAAATATTCTTTTTCGACTTTATTTTGAAATAATTCACATATTTAATTTAGATAGTTTATAATCCGATTTATATTTGCAAGCACTGACCGAACACTTCAGTTCTGTTTTTCTAATTGATATGACGATTCTAACAGGCACTAGTGGCACTATAAAACTTAACACTAAATAAACTTCAAAGATAAATAGTTTTGAAAAGAATTGATTCGGTACTTTTGTTAAATTTCACAAAAGAATTTTAAGTTGAGGGCCGTATTCACCAAGCCATTTAATACAAATTTAATTTTATTTTAATTATTATTGAGGGACCGCAATTAAATTTTGTAGCTATTCACCAACCTTAATAAAATAAATAATTTCGGACATTTCGGACTATCAGCTGCAAGATTTCCGAATTTGGCAAGTGAGAGTTCATGTAATTTAAATATTATTAAAAAAATTAAAAGAAGGTTTTTATGTATTATTTAATGGAGAAATTTTTATGTATTATTAAAAATATTTTATAATATGTATATGTACAATTCGTTTTAGTTAAAAATAGCCCATATTCACTTCACACTTCAATCAGCTGATATCGAAATTAAATTTATTTAAGAGAGGGTAAGGCCTCACTTAAAATTAAATTAAAATTAAATTTTCATTAAATCGACTCGGTAAGTGTGGTTGGTGAATAGCTTTAATTGATTTTTTTTAATTTTGCTTGGTGAATATGGCCCTAAATCTGTTCACAAAACAAAAGCACATTTGACAATTATGCAACAGCTTTGACAATTATGCAACAGCTTCTCATTCCAGCATCTCACTTACTCCTACGTATAGTCTCCTGCTCTTGACAAATTACGCTCATGTAGACGAATTTTACACGATTCAACCATTCCTGTTAGCTATATATGCTAAGCATGAGCGTACATGATACACACCGATACACATGATACACACCGCACACCGAATTGTCAACTGAACGGTTGGTGTGTACTTCGATCCGAAACGTAATTTTTGAAAGTTGTCAGTGTAATTTAAAGTGAACATTTTGCAAATAAAAAAGGGAAATGAATAACAAAGTTGCATTATTTGCAATTGAAAGCTCAAATGAGTTTTTGAAACGGATTGCCTCTTATCATGATGATGTAAATATATTAATATGGTTTATTAATATAGTTGGGAAACATTTTTTGATGAGTCAGTCATCTGAAAGAAACCTAGCAACGATGTGATAAAACAGGTTAACCCAACGATGCCTGAACATGGGTTATGGATCGTGAGGCCGCGGTTCAAGTTTGTGAGGCGCGGTTTAAGAGCTTAAAATCCCAACAATCTTTTGCATTGAAGATGTTTAGAAAAGTCTGACAAGTCATTGACCTGTATTAAGGATGTCTATTATATGTGTAGTGTGTTAAGGATGTCTATTATGTCTATTATGTGTAGTGTGAGTGTGTAAAAAACGTGTGTGTGATTAGTGTGATAGAGGATTATCTGGTGATGAAAGTGTGTGCATTGGACTGCTCTACAGGATTTGGAGTGAATGTTGGATGGTCATTAATAACTGTTATGTATTGTCGTAACCCCCGGAATATAATACAAGCCATGAGTCTCCGAAGGCACCGACACAATAAAAGGCCTCAACGTGCCGGGTACAGCATGCAGTAAGAGCTCACTCTCACGGCTTTTTGTATACTCGTCATGGAGGTAAAACTAAGATTTCATCTTAAACCGGTCCTAAAGCCCAAAACTGTCGCTCCCACAGCAAAATGAAGTTAAAACAAATTGCAGCTAAATATGTTTTCTTCCTAATAATTTAAAAAAAATATAGCATGTAGAACAAATTTACTGAAATTATAGCGTTTGAACAAAATACAAGCAACTTTTATATGAAAAACTCCTTCAGTAAGACAAGCAAGAAGAATTTGGATGTCGCCTGCTGACCGGCCCGCTGCTCTCTTTTTTGACTTTGTTCATAGCTTGTATCTTGCGGTGGTTACGGTATTGTGGATGGTCATTAATAACTGTTATTTATTGTGACCGTAACGCCCGGAATATAATACAAGCCATGAAGTTGCCGAAGGCACCGGAACATTAAAAGGCCTTAACGTGCCGGGTACAGCATGCAGTAAGAGCTCACTCTCACTACTTTTTGTATACTCGTCATGGAGGAAAAACTAAAATTTCATCTTAAACAGGTCCTAAAGCCCAAAACTGTCGCTCCCACAGCAAAATGAAGTTAAAACAAATTGCAGCCAAATATGTTTTCTTTCTAATAATTTAAAAAATATATAGCATGTAGAACAAATTTACTGAAATTATAGCGTTTGAACAAAATACAAGCAAATTTTATATTAAAAAAATTCCTTCAGTAAGAAAAGGCAAGAAGACTGTGGATGTCCCCTGCTGACCGGCCCGCTGCTCTCTTTTTTCGACTTTGTTCATGGCTTTTATCTCGAGGGGGTTACGATTGTGACGCTTGTGTTTGCTTTGGTAAGGGTGTGGTTTGTGTTTGCTTTGGTAGAAAAAGTGTGGTGTGGGTGGTGTGTATATGAATGGATGGATGGGTGAATGGGTGAGGCGTGGGTGTTTGGTGTAGGTTATCGGGGGGGGGGGATTTTTGAGTGGATTGGGTCTGAGAGAATGAAATGAGGGCACATTATGTATATGTTGATGTTGAAATCCAGCAGTGAACCACAGATAACCGAGGGATCGGGTCTGATAGAGTACATATATATAAGATGATATTAATATCTTACAAGATGATTTATATACATATAGTCAGGATCGGGTCTGAGAAATGCCAGTTAAGTAATTAATCGGGAACGGGTCTGAGAAAGCCAGTTTATTAATATGATTTGTATGAGTGTTTGGTGGGGTTCATATTTATCGTTTATTGAGGCCCTATGGTAAGTGGGACCATATGGTCAAAACTGTGTATAGCAACTATGTATACATAGCAACTATGGCCGTGTAAGCACCTTATTGGCAATGCTCTACGCGTTTCACCCGAGCCATCGGGATCATCAGGAGTTTTTTTTGTGTGTATCATGTGTGTGGTTGGTTAAGTGTGTGGTTTATCATGGGGTTATTCAAATATGAGGGAATGAACCCTGTTTATCATTTCTCAAAAATTTTTTTTTATATATATCTATCGGGGTGAGGATGCTAATACTGATGATCTCTAAGCTTTTATATATGTCTATCGGGGTGAGGATGCTAATACTGGTGATCTCTAAGTGTTGCAGAGTGGGACTTCTTTTATCTTCAGGGAGAAAAAATGGTTGGTCTTGGAGTGAAACCTGATATTAGAGTAAAGAGTGGATTTATGGAGTGGAGTAGTGGTTTCCTTGATTGAAGTTTGATTAGAAAAAATACACATATATATATTATACACATACATATATATATTATAGCTTTAATCAGTTGTATCTTCTACAATTATTAATTTATTTCAGAAATTTTTTGATTTTCTCTTATTGTGATTTTTTTCTGATTTTTTGAATCCATCCGCAACCGAATCGCACCTAATTAAGTTTTCGGTTTTTGCACTGTGTATAAAGTATGAATTCCTTATTTTTCATCCAATCTAATCATACGAACACTCATTGGAAAGGTCTCGGCGAATACCTTATAAATATCAAAAAAAAAAATTTACCCTACCATATAATTTTGTGAAAAAAAAGTGGGGAAAGGAATTATTTGTACTGCACACACAGTTTAATCAGTTGTATCTTCTACAATTATTAATTTATTTTTGAAATTTTTTGATTTTCTCTTATTGTGATTTTTTTCTGATTTTTTTAAACTATGTAAAGTGCTATAAGTTTGAATTCCTTATTTTTCTTCCAATCTTATCATATGAACACTCATTGGAAAGGTCTCTGTGAGTACATTATGAATATCAACAAATATTTTACCCCCACCATATAATTTAGTGAAAAAGAAAGTGGGGAAAGGAATTATTTTTTTTAATTTAATTTTGATCTACGTAGCCTTCAAGTCTAGAGCGTTTTGTTATTTCAATAAATTATTATTTCCAAAATGTCACAATCAAAGGAGGACGTTCCAGCCAATTTGTAAGTTAATATTTATCTATTATTTACAAATTATATATTTTATTTGTTGTTATTTTCAAATAGAACTGATGATCATGAGATGGAAGGAGGACATAAAGATGTGCCGGCCGACGGAAAGGAAAAAAGCACCAGCAGCTGCATCAACAAGGAGGACCTCAAAATTATAAAAAACAAAAAACAGAATAAACTTCGGAGAGCACTTAAGAAAAATAAAAATGTAATTACAAAGCAGCAAAAACTGGCGACATCTGGAACTATTATTCGCCATGTCAATCACTTGACTATAAATAATAATAATTATTTTATTTAAAAAAAAAACCTTTTTTTCTTTTCAATTTCCTCTTCACTATGTCGACCATTCCACTCTACTGCAGGGGTACAATCTGCACGCCCACATTTTGGCATATACAGTTTTCGGGTGTGGCGAGGGGAGGGGAAATATTGGTTTTGCTATTATAATTCGGTACTGCAGTGTCCGATCGCCAAACTGATTTTACTATTTGGCTTAGGTAATCACTAGCTATAATTTATAAACACGCTTTCATCTAACCAGGGGGGGGGTTACCTCCCCCGTTACGCGAAAGGCTTCCCACCAAATATTGTGATCAGTTTAAAAATTTCTTCATAGACAAGCGTCTTCCCACCCCAGCCCCCCACTGGGCAGGCGCCTCAACTGATCCAACACACCCCCTCTAGGGGAGGGCATCTCCGTGGGGGGGGGGGGAATTAATAAAAAAATAACAGACATGCTTCCACTATTTCGGCCATAGCTCCTCACTACTTGACCGATTCATCTCAATCTTTGACAACATGGTAGGTAAGATTCCACCCCCAGTTTAAAACACACCCCCACTTTAAAACACACCCACACTGGGCGGGCGCCCCCACCCACCATTAACTGTTAGCTCCTTAAATATGAGACACTCATCAGTCCATGTGTTTTATGTAAGGACATACCTGTGGTGCCATTATGGTACACTTCACAGGTACCCTAACGTACCAATATATGGTCTGCGAAGGGTAGTATCGGGAGGGTAAAACTTTTATTTTCCACCATACTTGGTTATTGCCGCATAATGGTCGCAAGGGCTACGAAGAAAAATTTTTTTCAACACTTTTCAAAATTTGTTTTCACATTTTCGCAAGCGTCTACGGTAGGCAGAAACTTAGCCGTACTGAAGAGTATTAAGGTTTCTGCCAATACGAAACCTTTTTCTAATCCATTTTTGAAGTTTAAATTTGCAATTGACAATCGTCATTAGCATAGTTTCTTTCCTCCATACACGGAATATAACCCACTTTCCAGGAGGCGTTGGCCTTCCTGGAATTTATCATTTATCATGAATGATGGTTAGGTTTCCTTCAGATGTAAATACCATCAAAAAATCCCGACTATATTAATAAGTGTATGTTAATATATAACCCAATAAAAGGAATGGTAATAATTACGAACTCATTCATGTAAATAATAAATTTGTAAAATTACAAAGGCATCTGACGATGATGATAATGATGTTATTATAAGAGCAGGAATTGATTCTTTACCTTTACAAAGAACTCAACCCAATAGGATAGAGATTGATTTGGATGAAAACGATTTTGTTATCTGAAATAAAATATTTTATTAAAAAATTAATTTTTTACTAAATTAAGGAATTTTTACAATCATTAAACACAGCAACCGTATTTTCCCTTTGTAGAAAGGAATTATCTCCGTTTAAAACAAAATTATAAATATGTTCCATTTTTAATTTTAGTTTGCAATCAATTGAATTCAATTTGTAAATTCGCGCTAAATGTCACTTTTGAAAGCATAAGACTACGCTAAACGTCAAAACTACTAAACGCTGCGAGACACTACACTAACAGACCGTAGCGTAAAAATTTGCACATTTTGGGCGGCGCTGCGATGTGCTTATATGTGCTGGGGAAATGACAATGCATCGGTCGCCTGAACGACATGGTGTGTAAAAATGTGACATTATGTGACACTCTGCGTGTGGCTGAACGCACGGATGGTGTGTAAAAATGTGACATTATGTGACATTCTGCGGGCGTGTATCTTTATTCTGCTCAGAGCGCTCCGAGCGCTCTGAACACCGATTTCTTGTATCTTTATTTACTTTCAGAGTACTCTGAGCGCTCTGAACGTGTATCTTTATTGCTCAGAGTGCTCTAACTGATCGTAGATAAACCTCGTAGCACCTGGACATTCTGACATTCTGCGGGCGTGTATCTTTATTCTGCTCAGAGCGCTCCGAGCGCTCTGAACACCGATTTCTTGTATCTTTATTTACTTTCAGAGTACTCTGAGCACTCTGAACGTGTATCTTATTATTGCTCAGAGTGCTCTAACTGATCGTAGATAAACCCGGTAGCACCTGGAGCAATCCGTCAGTAATACCAATAGAGTGTAAAAAAATCCTATTGAAAATGTGAATACTTTTTAAATTCGATCTTTCCTTCCGTTCCTTCACCCCTTATTTATTTTCACAACTTTATTATTATTATTTATTTATTTTTATAAAGAATTTTGTATTATCAATAGATATTTCACAAATCATAAGTGTTGCCAATATAAAAAAAAACATACCAGAAAACTCAGAGCACTCCGGATTTGTATCTTTTTTCCAGAGTGCTCTGAGCGTTCTAAAAAATCTGTTCGATCTACGGAGCGGAAAAAAGATACACGCCCTGCGTGTGGCTGAACGCACGGCAAGTTTCGATCGGGAGTACGGGCAGCACACCAACTCTACAATGAACAAATAAGCTCCAGCCATTTTGAAATTTCTGATCGGACGGCTGCACAGATGTGTACCTGCTATTTAAGGTGATAATATAATAATTTAATATTCATTACGTGTTGATACAGTTATTGTTTATATCAAAAACTGTAACTTAATTGAACACGCACATAATTAATTTCGGTAATCATATAGGGAACTATGTGGAGCATAGAGCCAGCTCAATGCTGGCACGTCTCAGCACAAGGGGAGGAAATTCCTTCCTTCCCTCAAAACTACTCGTGTGGGAAGGCTAAGGGCCTTGCCCTGAATAGAATCACTACTATGAATCGAATGCTGGGTTACGAGCTATATGACCATATTTAGTGCCTCGTTAGTTAAAATACATTTTTAGGGGATATCCCCGTATTTCAAAATTTTAAAATTTACGTCATAGATAGTTTGCAGATAGTGCTACCATTTGTGATCGAAAATACGAAATCTTGTCTCGTCTGGGTTGGCCCTAACACAACGAGTTACGAGCTTTTAGTAATAATAGGTCGACGATAGATGTAAATCTTTTCAGTAGCAGGCCCTTAGTTTTTGCCTCCGGCTCGAATTTTTGGCCGCATTGCAAAAGGTATCGGTAAGGAAAAAATATATTATTACACCGGAGGAATACAAAGATATTTTTAGGATGCACGGAAAAGACTTCCGGTTTTGATTGGAAAAATATGCCTCAACTGTGTAACACAGGCTAGTTAATGGCAATACCAATTTTCACCCAGTAAAATGGTCATTTTTAGCAAAACTATACTAAGGGGTATACTCTAGTTAAGGGGTGAAATACTTTATGTATCCAAAATAAGATTTTCGAAGATTTTGTTGAAAGAAGGAAGATCGTTAATTCTATGCAACGGAAAACCTTATCTCAAAAGGTAAAACTACGACCGGAAATACTTAACGATGTTAACAAATTATTCCAAGAACATTTAGGAAAGGAATGCAGAATTGACGTATTTAACTTGAAATCAAAGGATTAAGCCCCTATAAAACTGTATTGTTACAAAACTTAGTTCATTATTGACCTTTGTTTCCAAAATTTGTATTATCCAATATTTAGCAACAAAACTGGACTCCTCCATTTAAAAAATCTCATTTTTTACCTTCATGAACATAAACATAAACATTTATTAATTTGAGTACCTGTGCCAAAGGCACGCATAGCGCTGGGCACATATTAGAAACTTACATAGTAGATTTACATCGTAGCATAATAAAAGAATGAGAATAACGTTAGTCTTAATATATAGTACAGTATAAAATATAAAATATAAGAAGATATAAATAGTAGCTTAATAAGCACAGTGCAGTACAATATAGCACAGTCCAGTGCACAGTGCATCTGACAAATAGATTTACATAGTTTAAAATAAAATAAGATAAGATAAAGGTTCAGCAACTATCTATGCTTCTGAGTGATGGATATCCGGTAACATATTGTTATGGTATTTATGTTTAGAGTGGTTGGTCATGACGTGAAGTCCAAACTGCCAGCATGAGCTGACAGATCACTCGATGACAGCGTTAGTACAGGGCAGCACGCTAGCACCTCGGCTAAGGGTTGGCGGAGAGTGTGGGGGGAGTTCCCGCAGTAACCTGCCGCTTGTCATCAACCATAATCAAAAAAGATTTTCGTGCCTGCAACCAATAAGCCAGCACACACTCGGTCCTGAAGGGACCCTTACGTCACTTACCTGCATTCCAGTGAAGGCGCAGATGATCTGCCTTCTTTGCCAAGCCCCATCCTCCCATTGACTTTGGGTGGTACAATCGTCCAAAGTCCCTTTTTGACCTGTAAAGAGAGAGACTAGCGGACCTAGACGACCTTCATGTCAGAGGGCTCCAGGAGAGAGGAAGGAGAAAATAAAAAGTATTTAGAGCATACTTACGTTACAATCGTTATAATAAAAAATATTTTTCTTTTATAAAACATTATGCAGAACAATACTATTTCATCTTTCCTTATATTCTTAACCACAACAGTGACTAGGTGAAGAGGAAATCTTCCCAAACTTTGATACAATAACACTAATAGTGATGTTAAAGCATTTGAATCCTATTCTGTTTTGCTTTTATTCCAAAAATAAAATCTGTACTTTTAAATATTGAATATATAGCCTTTAATAGATTTTACTCGGCTTGTAATGCTCTTATAATTAATATTATATATAAAAAGATCATTTATAAAACACTCAAATTATATTATATTTCACTGCATTCCCCCCCCCCCCCCCCCCCCCCCCCCCTACCTTTTTTCGTTTTTGTTGTTTCGCATATATAAGTATTTTCAAGGTGGTGAGTATGTACGTATGTAGTGAAAGTTTCTTATTGCAGGGAATTTGAAAATACGTTTTCTGAATCTCGTTCGACGCAAATTCGATCTAGGATAAATAAAGTCGTATCATAGAGCCGGAGTCGATAACATGTCGTAAAGATATATTATCTCATAATATGGAGTGCACATACTGACTCTATGAATATTTCTGCAGAAGCTGAAGCAGAGTCAGCTGCCAATTACATAATACACAGAGGAATAACCTCTTTTCTGACCGCTGTGGCGGACTTAGCGACACTATTTTTACCATTTATATATTCATTTTGTAAATTTTTCTAAGTGAATTCATTTCGTTTCATTTTGGAGCTCCAAAAAGAACTGATGACTTTAATAAAAAAAAATATATATATATAGCTATATGTATCAATAGAAAACGTACTACTAAATCCCATATCATTTAAGGAAGTTAAACAAAACCTAAAGTCTAGCGGATCGAAAATTATATAAAAAACTCGTATGGAAGAAATCGTTTTGTCTTTTGTGTACTTCTTACAAAATCTGATGAACCGATATTTCTTAGTTACCTAATTAACTTCACCTGTATACAAGTTCCTGCAAGAACGATTCAAGTTCGCAAGTAATAACACTAGAAGATTTGTTTCGTTGTGGATCTTCGAAAAAGTTCAGCCTCTCATGCAACCACAAAACATCCGCTTTCAAATTGTGACAGATTGAGCCCCATGACGCAAGGGTTCATGTTGTACAGCAGCCTCTGATGCTAATTTCCGATTTTTCTTTTTTTTGTGTGCAGTACCGCTTTTCGCTATTAAATTTGGCTTTGTTGTTGATTTTGATTTGTGTTGATGGACTTAAGGAGCCAGCAGACTGTGACGGCGATGAACTTTTAACTGGCACTTTTGCTAAATTTAGATTTTCTTGTGATGCGGGTTATAATGCGTAACTTTTCAGACCTTGTGCTGTCTTGTAACTTTTTTGCACAGAGTTTGCTAATCTAAATTTCTATCCGGGGACAAGAAAACAATGATAATCTAGTCACATACCATGAGAATCCGGGTAATGTTAATGCCAAGTAACCGGCAGTTAAGTCCCTCGGTAATTTCCTTGCCGTTATAAGTCCTTCAGCCTTATGCTATTGCAATTTACTTTGCATATCTATATCCAACGCAATTAAGCTGAAATGTCGGAATACCTTTTAGCTGGACGACGAGTTGGCGGATTACTTATGTTGCTAGAAAAATATTTTCCCCATTGAAATTTTATTATTAGGGATGACTAAAAAATTTGTTAAACTTACGTGCGGGGTTAAATTGATAGCCGATGCCGATGGAAAATCCTTGCTTTTTCGAACTCTAACTTTTCACGTTTGTTTGTGTCACGTCTGAGAAGACAGAAGCGGATTGTCTTCTTCTTACTTTCGTCAAAACTAAAAAGTAAGTGGAAACGCTCTTCTGGTCGATTCGAGTGTGTTCGAGTAGTCAAGTCAAGCAATCCATATAGGACGTAACTTGCGGATAGAGTGCTGCTGCTAGCTGTCATGTAGCATAATAGGGCAGAGGGTCTGGGCCACCCTTGGTTCAGACAACGCTGAAAAATGGTCGACTGAGCTAGCCGGTCTTAAACATAGGCCTCATCTCTGCGGGCGCTCAATGTGTGTCTCGACCCACGACCCAATGCGTATTCCTCATCACTCGAACTCTACTTGACCGATAAGGCATCGAAGACACATCCCTGAAGTCTCGTCAGTCCTCGATCAGACCTCGACATCCTTCTTCGTGTGGGAAGCCAAAGGTACATCGACAAGCTGGTAACCTAAAAAATCCAGCCGGTCGATGCCTCTCAGCCTTCCTTCACCGAGATGCTGAGGAAGCCCTGCGATCAGTAACCTAAAGAACTGCTCACTAAGCTTTCCCGGCGCAATATCTCACCCCGATCTCAGACCGCGATTGTTCAAGGGTGTGCCTCCAAAGCGTCGTCGAAGTAGTGACATGCTGACGAATATGGGAATCGATTCCAACAGGTATATCACCCACCATTGACGGGGCAATAGGAGGGCTTCGTGATATCCTATAGTTTACCAGTGAAGCTGGCTGGATGCCTTCTTAGGGCTACCAGGAATAAACGTGACAATAGATGGACGACGTTTCCAGACTGATGATCACTGCCTGATGTCTTTGGCGTGATAGACTCCTAACAGTTTCCCCTAAAGATCTTCCAGCTCATACAGGGACTTTCCTTTCTTGCTTTTAACACGACATTTGACAAATTTCCGTCCCAGTTTAGCACTCGTCTGCTGTTGGAAATTGCTTCCTTCCAAATACCTCTTGACCCACTTTGAATCGACAGATTTCGCCCTGAGATTGTAGGCTCTTGAACCCTGTTCGAATGCATGTTGTAAATTTTCCTGCACTCTCGCACGGATCAGTCTCATTTTGTCTTCTGCATCTACTCTCAATGGCTCATTAAGAGTTCCAAGGCTCCTCAAGATGGAATAGGAGCTGCCGTGTTCTATTATTTGCTGACCGAAGAGTGTTCGGTAAGGAGAGAAACCAGTAGCTTGATGGAAAGAGCTCCTGAGGGAACTAGCTATTTGGCTCAGTTTCTCATCCCATTTCGTATGTTCCTTCCGAATATACGCTCTAGTCCCTGACAATAGAGACCTGTTCACTCGCTCTGAGGCGTTTGCTTGCGGCGAGTAAATTGCCGTTCGCAAGTGCTTCACCCCATACTTATCCAGCAATCTGGTGAACTGAGTAGAGCAAAACTGGACTCCATTGTCAGAGACTATCGCTTCCGGGACTCCGAACACGTGGAACACTTCCGTCTCAATGAATTGGCACACATTGAGTGTAGATACTTTTCTCATAGGTTTGAGAATTGGAAATTTTGAACAGTGGTCAAGAACTATTAGAATGCAGACGTTTCCTTTCACTGACCTGGGATATGGACCTAGAAAATCAATGTACAGCTTTTGCCATGGTCTTTCTGTCACAGACTGGATTCTCATAGGTGGTCGTAAAATAGTATTGGGAGCTTTCGTTTCCTTACATACGTCACAGGCGCCTACGTAGTTTCTGACATCAACTGTCATTCGTGGCCAGTACAGATGTCTTCGCAGACGTTCCAGTGTTTTCCCTATACCTCCGTGTGACGCTAGTGGCGGATCATGAGCCCTGGAAATGACGTCGGTGACAAGCCCTCGTGGAATCCAAAGCTTCCAAGCTTCTTCTTCCTGAATCGGATCGCCTGTTCTCGGAACAGTCCGAATGTAAACGAAGCCATCCTGACGCAAAGATCTGGTAGTTTGCCAGAAGTCGTTTTAACCTTATGCCTCAGTTCCTCATATTCCAACGAATTGAAATATGGCGAACTAAGGTCAACTTCCGGGCCAGGATCTTCATTTGTGGACAGGCTGTCACAATGAATGCGTGACAGCGCATCAGGGACGACGTTCAGGCTTCCTTTTCGGTGCTCAATAGTGAAGTCGAAGCCCTGAAGCTTCAAACTCCACCGAGCAAGTCTACCGCTGAGGTCCTTTTGAGACATCAGCCATTTCAAGCTCGCATGATCCATCACTATCTTAAATGGCATAAGTTCAATGAAGGGCCGGAACTTCTGTACGCTCAAGATTGCAGCTAGGCATTCCTGCTCTGTGACGGTATAATTTCTTTGTGCTGAGTTCAACTTTTTCGAGACGTAGGCTATTGGCTTCTCGTGGCCATCGTCATCTAGTTGAATCAGCACCCCACCAATACCTTGTTGGCTCGCATCGCACTGTATAACGGATGGTTTGGTGAAGTCTGGACTCACTAACAACGGAGCAGAGGTAAGTTTTTGTTTGAGAAGATCAAGAGACGTTTGGGCTTCAGGTGTCCATTTGAACTGACTAGGGTTTTTCAAGGTGTCTGTAATGGAGGCAGTTACATCAGCATAGTTCGGGATGAACCGTCTATACCATCCCGCCATACCTAGTAGGCGTCGGGCTTGCCAAACAGTTTTAGGTGACGGATAGTCAACCATAGTTGAGATCTTGTCTGGGTCAGTCCTAATTCCTCCTTTCCCGACTATGAAACCCAAGTATTTGGTCTCCTTGATGCAAAACTTGCTCTTCTCGACGTTGATAGTGAGGCCAGCTTTCCTCAAACAATCCGCTACACGGGATAGTAGCATGAAATGCGAGTCAAAGTCTGATGACAGAATTAATAAATCGTCTAGATAGACGAGAACGTTCTCACGAAGATCGAAAGGAATGACTTTATCCATGAGGCGGCACATGATTTGTGGAGCGTTGCATAGGCGGAATGGTATCACTGTGTACTGATAGAGAGGATGACCAGGTACTGTGAAAGCGGTTTTCTCTCTGGAATCAGCGTCCAGTGGAATCTGCCAGAATGCGTCTTACAGGTCCAGGCTCGTAATGTAGTTTGCCGGAGGTAGTCGACTCAGAAGAGCGTCTATCTGCGGAAGCGGATAGGTATCCTTCTTCGTAACAGAGTTGACCTTCCTGGCGTAAAAACAAAGCCGGACCTTTCCAGGCTTCCTTACCAGAACAACTGGAGAGCTCCAAGGACTCTGGCTCTCCTCTATCACACCCAGTGATAGCATTCACTCTAATTCGGCATCCATCAATCTTTGTACTGCCGGTGAAATCGGATAAAACCTCTGTTTTATCGGAGCTGCGTCATTCGTTTCAATCCGGTGAGTGACCAATGATGTTTTTCCCAGGCCTAGAGAGGCGAAAGAGGGGAAAAGCTGTTTGGTGGCTTCTAAGCGTTGTTGATCGAGACTAGAAAGAATATGGCAGTCGGTGTCAGAGGTAGCTATTACACTTGGATTCACTTCTGCGACTATACCCAGGACATCTGGAGCCAACCCAAATAAACGCCAGAAGTCTATTCCCAGATATAGTGCCTATGCGAGCCCAGGGACCACGTAAAAACGCACGTTTTGGGTCTTATCACGGAAAGTGACATCCAAGTTCACATGACCATGCACAGTCGTCATGGCACCATTTGCTACTTGGACCTGTGTCCGATACCTCTTCCATTCGACATCTGCTTCCGCAAGCTTCTCTAGAGCTCCCTGGCCTAGAATACTGACAGTGGCACCACTATCAAGTAATCCAGTCTCAGTTCGCCCGAGCAGCTTTACTTGGGCGTACGGTCGAATGTCGCCTGGTATCGACACGGAAATCTGTGCTAGTTTTTTTCTCTCTAGTCTCATTCCTCGACAGTATTCCCGCCAACGAACAGTTGATCGTTTCCTTTTCGGTCGCATATCTAGGTCAGGAAACATAATGTCAGCTAACTCCGCTACCGAGGAGAAAATTCGGTCTCTTGCTGCTCTGTATTTGTGCAGACGCGTATGATACGGTGTCAGCGGATATAAAACTGGCTCACGCCCACTCGTCATAACAGAGCTTGGTGGCAATTTCGACACAGAAATGACAGGAGGCCAAATCTCCTGCCCAGTAACCTTGTCAGCTATGCGTGCTATAGGTGTCAACGGGACATCGAGGATTAAAGACTCTTCTAAAGAAGTGCCTAATAATGTCATAAGCTCCCCAGAAGTGGAAATGGGAGCTTGAAGATCTGCGGAGAAGTCTATTAAGCTCTCCGCCTCTGCCAATGAAGTAATCGTACAGTCAGGTGTTTTACTGATATCATCAGAGTCACTGAATGATATCAGGGGACATTGCAAGGATTCGTCATTGTGGTCTGCTAATGGAGCGGACCTTCCTCCTTGTTTAAGGCTTGAACTGGAGTGTTCGTTGCCGCTGTCGCTCGCGACGTTGACGCTGGTCGGAAACAGGTTGTGGTATTCCCGACCCGTCTCAAGTTTTTCTGTCTACAATGGTGACAATCAGGCTTGAAGACATTCTTGCGTCCGCATCCATAGCAGAACACAACTTGTCTCTCTTGCCTCTCTTGATAAAAGTGACCGGGCTGGTCACAATTCCAGCGGGTTACATTTTTCGGGGTTGAAATAGCAGATAGTGAGACTTCCTCACTGCGTTCAGGTGACGTATTCAGTTCAGCCTCAGTCGAATAGTATCCATCCACCTCACTGACTCTTTGTTCGCGATAAGCGTTCCAACTACTTGCTGTCGCGATGCGCTGTTGAGTCGCTTGAATTTGATTCACAAGAATCCTGAGCTGATGGATGGTGTTTGTAGGATGCAAACAAATTTTGTTTTGGATCTCTGGCAGTAAATTTGATTTGACTATTTCCAAAAATTCAACGTCTGGCAACGGGTTCTGCAGTTGGTCTCGTAGATGTACCAGGTACTGGTAGTACGTAGCAAATGACTCCCCTGCTTTCTGCTTGCGCAACATAAGCTGGACCTTGACCTTAAGGTCGTCTTTGGGTACTCCCCATTCAGCTAATAGAGCTGCTTTCACATACTCCCATGACGGCGTGGAATTTTGCCTCAGGAGAGACCAGTACCAGTCCATTGCTGGTCCAGAAAGCAGAGTCGTCATGTGACGCACCAACAGGTCGAAGTCTCCTTCCAAAGCCGAATATGTCAAGGCTTCTACCCGAAATACAAATTCATCCACTGTGAGCCGAGAGCTGTCACCGCTGTAGGATATATTCCACCTGCGGATAGGGCTGCCAGAACGCCGCTGTCCTATGCCTGCTGGGACACGAAAAGGTGGTGGTGGTGGAGGTGGTACAAAGTTTGGTGCAGGTTGACTTCTAGGTTGACCAAAAGCTGATGGAGGTCGATTAAAAGATTGTCTACGCAGATCGGGAAAATCGTCAGATGGTCTGGGATTACCCATAGCCGGAGGAGGTCGTGAAAAATTCACTGGCGGCATTGCTGCTGCTACTTGTTGTCGGATACTATTTGTTAAGTCAGTCCGCAAACCATTGAGACTCTGTTCGAGACCTTCTCGTATTAGGTTTTGCATTTGTAGGCGTAGGCCTGCCATCAACGCATCCGTAGCTGGGGAATGGCCTTGAGCTTTACGCACTGAACTATCTCGTCGAGGACCCGGGTCTACAAAAGTCCTTGAGTGCAAATTCGGCATTCCTGGTGATAAGGATCGGCGATGTAAGTCGAAGGTAGGCAAGTCAAAAGTCGGCAATGAATCGCGACTAGCCGACCTCGCAGGATTCGTTCTTTTGGGAAAGGCACCAGTGTAACCAGTTAGGTCCTGTGGCGTGAGACGGTGTCTACAGCTAGGACAACTGGAATGCTCGCATATCCAGGTCTGGATACATGCCTCATGAAAGACATGTCCACACGTGGTCATGACTGGTTTCTGTTCAGCTGACCAACTTATGTCTCCACAGATCGTGCATGGCTCACGCAACATAGTCACACCGTTCGGCCCAGGAGGTGGTGTCCTCATTGTAGCCATTGCAACTTGTCGTAAGTCAGGAAAATTTCACAAACCAAAGGTTCGCAAGGAATGTCAAGGAAATCTAAAGAGTCCAGCAGTTCAAAATGAACAGGCCCTTTAACAATGGAGATAGTGAAGTAATGATTTTAAAAATTGAAGGTTGGGACAAGATACTAAAATCCCAGACAAAAAAATTTTTTCCAAACGTCCGGCGAAATTGTACTAAAATTCAAAACAAAATTTCTTCCCAAACGTTCGAAGAAGTTCCAAAAATAATTCAAAAAAATTCAAAGGCTCGGAGAAGTTAGCAGAGTCTTACCAAATTGAGTTAACAGACGTATCGATTTAGCGAACGAAAATGCAAACGTTCTGAAGAGATAGTAACTCTTTGAATAAAAGTTTTCTTTCAAAAAGTTCAATTAATGCGTTCCAAAAAGTGTGAAAAACCAAAAGAATCACAAACGTTTCAACAAAAAGCGTTTCAACAAAAAAATTCCTATCAAAACATGTGGTTCCTCCCTCACTTCCCGAAGCTAACCCTCAACACAAGAGGCATCCAGGTCGCTCTCTCCCTTTCCAAGTCAGAATCCGGATATAGGCAAGTGACGTGAGTGTGTGCATGAAAAATATGTGGAGTTCCCACAGAAATCTGGGAAGAGTCAGGTTGGGGAAGCTAGAGACTGAAAATGATACTAGAGATTCTTCAGCCAGGCAGTTAGCAGTACGCCAACTCCTGATTGCTGAAGGTCTCCAGCATCACTTACATCCTCCAACAACTCCTTCCTTCCTATTCACCTGATCTTCATGTCCAGCTAACCTTCCAACTGGGCAGAGTCATGAATCTGGTCGACTAATTAGCTGAGAGCCAACAAGTCGTCTCACAGATTCATAGCTCTGTCCAGCCAGTTGGCCAACAGAGACATGTCTCCGTGAGAGCTCACACAAAAAATGTTGTGAGGCCACCTACCATTTCCATGGTAGAAGGCCAGCGGGAAAGATCATTAAAAAAAAATTCTAAAAGAAACTTTCAAAACTTTACTTTACTTTCAAACTTTCAAAAACTTTACGGTACAACAATTTCATACTAACAAGATCAGTCAAACCTGAGGTCCGCATGTATGCTTCACTAGATATGAGACTACTGAGTCAGACGATTTAGCTATAAACCAAATCTCCATCTCTCAAGTAGTCTCAGTCCCCAGTGTCAAACACATTTAGACACCGAAGTTGACTGAGGTGGCCCCACGTTGGGCGCCATTTTGTTATGGTATTTATGTTTAGAGTGATTGGTCAGGATGTGAAGTCCAAACTGCCAGCATGAGCTGACAGATCACTCGATGACAGCGTTAGTACAGGGCGCTAGCACCTCGGCTAATGGCGGAGAGTGTGGGGGGAGTTCCCGAAGTAACCTGCCGCTTGTCATCAACCATAATCAAAAAAAAATTTCGTGCCTGCAACCAATAAGCCAGCACACACTCGGTCCTGAAGGGACCCTTACGTCACTTACCTGCATTCCAGTGAAGGCGCAGATGGTCTGCCTTCTTTGCCAAGCCCCATCCTCCCATTGACTTTGGGTGGCACAATCGTACAAAGTCCCCTTATGACCTGTAAAGAGAGAGACTAGCGGACCTAGACGACCTTCATGTCAGAGGGCTCCAGGAGAGAGGAAGGAGAAAATAAAAAGTATTTAGAGCATAATTACGTTACAATCGTTATAATAAAAAATATTTTTCTTTTATAAAACATTATGCAGAACAATACCATTTCATCTTTCCTTATATTCTTAACCACAACAGTGACTAGGTGAAGAGGAAATCTTCCCAAACTTTGATACAATAACACTAATAGTGATGCTAAAGCATTTGAATCCTATTCTGTTTTGTTTTTCTTCCAAAAATAAACTATGTACATTTAAATATTGAATATATAGCCTTTAATAGATTTTACTCGGCTTGTAATGCTCTTATAATTAATATTATATATAAAAAGATCATTTATAAAACACTCAAATTATATTATATTCCACTGCATTCCCCCCCCCCCCTGCCTTTTCTTCGTTTTTGTTGTTTCGCATATATAAGTATTTTCAAGGTGGTGAGTATGTACGTATGTAGTGAAAATTTCTTATTGCAGGGAATTTGAAAATACGTTTTCTGAATCTCGTTCGACGCAAATTCGATCTAGGATAAATAAAGTCGTATCATAGAGCCGGAGTCGATAACATGTCGTAAAGATATATTATCTCATAATATGGAGTGCACATACTGACTCTATGAATATTTCTGCAGAAGCTGAAGCAGAGTCAGCTGCCAATTACATAATACACAGAGGAATTACCTCTTTTCTGACCGCTGTGGCGGACTTAGCGACACTATTTTTACCATTTATATATTCATTTTGTAAATTTTTCTAAGTGAATTCATTTCGTTTCATTTTGGAGCTCCAAAAACAACTGATGACTTTAATAAAAAAAATATATATATATATAGCTATATGTATCAATAGAAAACGTACTACTAAATCCCATATCATTTAAGGAAGTTAAACAAAACCTAAAGTCTAGCGGATCGAAAATTATATAAAAAACTCGTATGGAAGAAATCGTTTTGTCTTTTGTGTACTTCTTACAAAATCTGATGAACCGATATTTCTTAGTTACCTAATTAACTTCACCTGTATACAAGTTCCTGCAAGAACGATTCAAGTTCGCAAGTAATAACACTAGAAGATTTGTTTCGTTGTGGATCTTCGAAAAAGTTCAGCCTCTCATGCAACCACAAAACATCCGCATTCAAATTGTGACAGACTGAGCCCCATGACGCATGGGTTCATGTTGTACAGCAGCCTCTGATGCTAATTTCCGATTTTTCTTTTTTTTTGTGTGCAGTACCGCTTTTCGCTATTAAATTTGGCTTTGTTGTTTTAATGGATAATAAACCAATATTACCTCGCATAGGCTATTGCTACTAGCTACGGTTGATGATGTCAAATTAGAATTTGAAGCCCGTAGTTGTTGTTGATTTTGATTTGTGTTGATGGACTTAAGGAGCCAGCAGACTGTGACGGAGATGAACTTTTAACTGGCACTTTTGCTAAATTTAGATTTTCTTGTGATGTATTATGGGTTATAATGCGTAACTTTTCAGACCCTGTGCTGTCTTGTAACTTTTTTTGCACAGAGTTTGCTAATCTAAATTTCTATCCGGGGACAAGAAAACAATGATAATATAGTCACATACCATGAGAATCCGGGTAATGTTAATGCCAAGTAACCGGCAGTTAAGTCCCTCGGTAATTTCCTTGCCGTTATAAGTCCTTCAGCCTTATGCTATTGCAATTTACTTTGCATATCTATATCCAACGCAATTAAGCCGAAATGTCGGAATACCTTTTAGCTGGACGACGAGTTGGCGGATTACTTATGTTGCTAGAAAAATATTTTCCCCATTGAAATTTTATTATTAGGGATGACTAAAAAATTTGTTAAACTTACGTGCGGGGTTAAATTGATAGTCGATGCCGATGGAAAATCCTTGCTTTTTCGAACTCTAACTTTTCACGTTTGTTTGTGTCACGTCTGAGAAGACAGAAGTCGATTGTCTTCTTCTTACTTTCGTCAAAACTAAAAAGTAAGTGAAAACGCTCTTCTGGTCGATTCGAGTGTGTTCGAGTAGTCAAGTCAAGCAATCCATATAGGACGTAACTTGCGGGTAGACTGCTGCTAGCTGTCATGTAGCATATTGCTATACATATGCAATATGCTACGACCATAACAATATCCAAGCCTGGGACCGGAGGTTGTGAGGCAACCGAAGTATAAATTAAGGACACAAAGATTATTGATAGTGTTATGTGCAATAGAAAGAGACGACTGGTGACATCTACTGGCAATGGAGAGTAAACGACTTCAGGTTCGGAGAATCGATTACGAAATCTACAGGAAAGTTCAGAAATAGAACAAATAGAATAGTCAAGAAGCTTTTGGAATAGAACACTCCAGAATGATCCGGAGAGTTTCTAGGGTATAAATATAACAGTTGTCCTCGCCAGAAAAAGAGTCTTGTCTTAGACGTTGCAGTGTTAACAAGTGAAAGTAATAAAGAAGCGAAAGTGTGTAATTAGATTGCGATAATTGAAAGTACAGTGTTAGCGATAATTAGAGTTGCGTTGATTAATTGAGGAATTGTGAATTTTATATGATTAGAGTGAAATAAAGAACTTATATATTAATTATTTAATATTGTGTTTTGAATAACTAACCAAAGGCAACGCTTGCAACAACTGGTGTCAGAAGTGAAACAAATTCGCGAAATAAAGTGGTGGCAATTGACTGAAAAATTCAAAGTGTGATTAATTTTGAGAAATTATGTTAAATTGTGAAAGTTCTGGAAAATAATTTATATTCATCTGTGAGAGAATTATTAAAGAAATGGGGCGCAAACTGGAAGAGCTTCGGATACAGGATTTGAAAGTGGAGTTAGGGAACCGGTCGTTACAAACGACAGGTCCAAAGAATGTTCTCGTCGAGCGACTGAGACAAGCTTTGATAGAAGAAGGGCAGAATCCTGAGACATTTGTTTTCGAAGATAACTGGGAAGAAACTGAAGCGGAAGAAAAGTCTGTGATGAACATGGAACAAGTTTTGGGCACTTTAATGTGTAAATTGGAGCTTTCATTAGCTCTGCAGATGAAAAATGCTTTTGAGGAAACAAGCAATTCTCTTGAGAAACAAAAGAGATTTCTGGAAACCCATTTGGACGAACAAAAGAATGCTCTTAAGGAACAAAAGAAATCTCTCGACGAACAAAAGAATTCCCTAGAATCCCGTTTAGATGGGCAGAAGAGATCCATGGAAACCCGTTTGGACGAGCAAAAGAATGCTCTTCAGGAACAAAAGAATTCTCTCGAGGAACAAAAGAAATCTATGGAAGCCCGTTTTGATAAACAAAAGAAATCTCTGGAAACCCGTTTGGACAAACAAAAGATCTCTCTGGAGAATTATCTAGAAACTCGTTTGGAGGAACAGAAGACTTTCCTGAAAAACTCATTAGATGAACAAAATTTGAAAATTAAAGGAATCGAGCAGGAAGTGGCGGAAGCTCAACAAAAAGTCACCTTGCAGCTTGACAGTTTTAAATCAGATCTGGAAAGAATAAAGCATCGTCAGCCTCAAAACGTAGCAGCTGAAATATCCGGAGCAGGTATAATGAAAGCTCCAATATTTGATGGACAAAATTCGTGGCATATCTTCAAGAGACAGTTCGAGGCAGCTTCAGAGGTAAATTGATGGAATGATGAAGACAAAGCTATAGCTCTGGTGTTAGCACTTCGAGGTCCTGCGTCAGAACTCTTACAAACTGTACCGATTGAAAATCAACGTAATTACTCTTCATTAGTACAGGCGATAGAATTACGTTACGGAGATGAGCACATGCAGCAAGTATATCGCCTACAGTTGCGCAACAGGATTCAAAAACATGACGAATCACTACAACAACTACAGGCAGATGTAGAAAGATTAGCGCATCTTTCATACTCCAGCGTGAATGCGGATTTTCTCAATGAAGTGGCGACGGAGGCATTTGTTAACGCTATTGCAGATCAACATTTACAACAAGCGTTAAGGCTAGCAGGAAAGAAATCAACAGCAGAAGCACTAGCCTATGCATTAGCGTATGAATCCGCCAGACAAGCTTCACGGAGTGCAGTACGAGTGAGAGAAATTTCATTGGAAGAATGTACTTACAACAGAGTGCAATCATCACAGAGCTCGCCTTCACGTGGTGTCCTTCGGTGCTGGAATTGTAATATCCCAGGGCACCTTCAAAGAGACTGCAGAAAACGTCGACGAGTGGAATCACCAGAAGAAGAGGGGAAAGAAGAATGCCAAAGATGTCGAGCCAGGGAACAAGCTATTCGTGGAGAGACTAGCGTCTAGTCGCATCGTCTCTCCTCTTGAGCAGTCGGAAAACTAGTAAAAACCAACTTCGTGGTTCAGAAGTTGGTTGGTGGAATCGACAGCCCCGAAGTCATCATCCAAGTAAGTCAGTTACAGAGAAATAATAGCAGTCTTGTTATATATGGAAGTGTAGGAAAAAATGATTGCGCAGTTACTATCGATACTGGAGCTTCAAGATCAATTATAAGAGCAGATCTTGTTAAAAACAAATGGCTTCATAACACCACCAAATATCTACTCAGAACAGCAACTGGAGCAGCAGCACAGGTGTTTGGAGAAATAACCTTAGATGTTCAACTAGGTGAACTACTATTTCCTCACACTTTCCTGGTTTCAGACATAATGGATGAATGCATTCTTGGAATAGACTTCATGACCACATACAAAATAAATCTGGATGTCGGAGAGCGGATTCTCAAATATGGGAACATAGAAATTGCTATGAAACTAGGAGAAGGAGCAGATCATCCTGCGAAAGTAAAGACGATGGTCTGCGAAAATATTACTCTTTCGCCATGCTCCGAGACACTAGTATGGACAAAGCTTACTGATGACATCGGGGCCTGCCGATTCTATCTGGTGGAGCCTAACCCCACAAAAGTTACATCGAGCATCATTGTTGGCAAGACTTTAGTGAAGGCAGAAGGTGCAACATTAATTCCAGTCAGAGTGCTTAACACATCCGAAAATGAGGTGCAGCTAAAAGAAGGTGCAGCTAAAAGAAGGTGCTATAATTGGAAATTGTGAACCCGTTTACCAAATCGTCAATTTGGATAATGGTAGTAATGTCAAGGAGATAAAAACTATACCACCTACTACTCAACAGGTTCAGAAACTTCTTTCGTCCAGTGCCTTAAGTGAACAACAACACAACGATGCCAAAGAGGTGATCGATGAATTTTCGGAATTATTTGCAATAAATGATGATGACTATGGTAAAACAAATCTTGTCCAGCATCGGATCGATACAGGAGATTCCAGGTCTATTCGACAGACACCACGAAGATTGCCATTAGCGAAACAACCAGAAGTTGCAGACATGATGAACTCCATGCAGAAACAAGGCATAATAGAGGAATCTAACAGCCCTTGGACATCGCCGGTTGTTCTGGTTAGGAAAAAGGATGGCAGCACCCGATTCTGTGTAGACTACCGCCAACTAAATAACGTGACGAGAAAAGTTAGCTATCTATTACCAAGGATTGATGATACGTTGGATACCCTTTCCGGAGCGCAATGGTTTTCCACGCTGGATTTGAGGAGTGGTTACTGGCAAGTGGAAATACATCCCGAGGACCGAGAGAAAACTGCTTTCTCAATTGGCAGTGGCTTATGGCAATTCAAAGTAATGCCATTTGGGTTATGTAATGCTCCAGCCACATTCGAACGACTAATGGAATGTGTTCTACGTGGTTTAACCTGGAAAACATGTCTTGTCTATTTGGATGACATAATAGTAATCGGAAGGACATTCATGGAACATCAAAACAACTTACGGGACGTACTTCAAAGACTCAAAGATGCAAAATTGAAGCTCACTGCGAGTAAATGTGCTCTATTCAAAAATGAAGTTAAATATTTAGGGCACATAGTTTCATCACAAGGAGTGACAACCGATCCCGAGAAGATCGAAGCCGTCAAAAATTGGCCAGTTCCAAAGGACAAACATCAATTACGGAGTTTTCTTGGTTTAGCTACCTACTACAGGCGATTCGTGAAAGGTTTTGCAGATATAGCAAGAAGCCTACATCAACTTACCGAAAAGGGAAAGCCGTTCGTATGGTCGGATAAATGCAACGAAAGTTTTGAAAATTTGAAGCAACAGCTCTGTGAAGCTCCAGTACTTCACTATCCAAAGCTGGGAAAAACATTTATATTAGACACGGATGCCAGCAATGAAGGTATTGGTGCAGTGCTTTCTCAGGAGGAGAATGATCAAGACGTCCCAGTATCTTACTATAGCAAGGCACTTTCAAAGTCAGAGAAAAATTATTGTGCTACAAGAAAGGAGCTACTTGCCATTGTAAGTTCAACAAAGCATTTTCATAAATATCTCTACGGGCAGAAATTCATCCTTCGCTTAAATGGCTTTTGCAGTTTAAGAATCCTGAGGGACAAGTGGCGAGATGGATAGAGCGACTCCAGGCTTATGATTTTGAAATACAACACCGAAGAGGTCGTATCCATAGAAATGCAGACACCCTTTCACAACGTCCATGTAAACTTGAACATTGAAACATTGTTCCCGGATAGAAGAAAAAGAAACAACAGTAACTATACAGTTGGTAACCGTGGAACCATCTACAGGTTGGGACAACGAGGACCTGCGAACAGCACAACGAGAAGATCCGGATATTTCACCTATTCTTGCTTGGAAAGAAGATATGGAAAGACCAGACTGGAAGGATATTTCGGAACGGAGTGAGAAGCTGAAAAGTTACTGGGCTCAATGGAACTCTCTTCATGTTGAATGTGGGGAAGCACCTAATGGCAAATCTTTCCGAATAGTCGTGCCGGCATCAAACGTCAAAGACGTTCTAGAAGAAATGCACGGTGGAACCTCCGGAGGACATCTGGGAGTGAACAAAACCATTTCCAAAATACGAGAATAGTTTTATTGGCTACATATGCGAGAAGATGTGGAGGAGTGGTGCCGCAGATGCACTGTCTGTGCTGCTTGCAAAGGGCCGCAACACAGAAGCAGAGGAGAAATGCATAAGTATAATGTCGGAGCCCCCTTTGAAAGGATAGCTATAGACATCGCTGGACATTTTCCAGAAACGGATGGCGGTAACCGTTATATATTAGTTGCCATTGACTATTTCAGTAAATGGCCTGAAGCTTGTGCAATCCCTAATCAAGAGGCAACCACAGTTGCGGAACATATAATAACGAATTGGGTCAGTAGGTTTGGTGTGCCTCACGAACTTCATTCGGACCAAGGACGGAACTTTGAATCGCGGACTTTCCAGGAGATGTGTAAAATGTTGGGAATAAGAAAAACTAGAACAACTCTTCTACACCCACAATCTGATGGCATGGTAGAGCGCTTCAACAGAACATTGATCGAGCATCTAAAGAAAGTAGTTGACTATCATCAACGCGATTGGGATCGACATATTCATGTATTCCTAATGGCTTATAGATCAGCCGCTCGTAGTACTACCGGACAAACCCCAGCTAAAGTCATATTCGGAAGAGAGATGCGTTTACCTAGCGACCTCAAATTCGGTACTCCCATAGGTGAACAAAAGTTACCAGAAGACTACGTATCGGAGCTCAAACAACAATTAACTGATGTACACGAGGCCACGAGGACGAAATTAGCAACAAATACTGATCGTATGAAGACCCGCTATGACTTACGTGCTAATTCGGCAGGATTTAACGGACGTGATCTTGTTTGGCTGTACAACCCGAAACGACGTAAGGGACTTGCTCCAAAATTGCAACAACACTGGGAAGGACCGTATTCAGTAGTAACTAGAATTAATGACGTGGTATACAGGATTCAGCGTGGCACAAGAGGCAAGCATAAAATTGTTCATTTGGACCGCTTGTGTCAATACTACGAGCATCAAGACCGTGGACCACCTGTTGTTCGGGACGAACAAATTTAAGAAGGGGGCAGTGTTACGTGCAATAGAAAGAGACAACTGGTGACATCTACCGGCAATGGAGAGTAAACGACTTCAGGTTCGGAGAATCGATTACGAAATCTACAGGAAAGTTCAGGAATAGAACAAATAGAATAGTCAAGAAGCTTTTGGAATGGAACACTCCAGAATGATCCGGAGAGTTTCTAGGGTATAAATATAACAGTTGTCCTCGCCAGAAAAAGAGTCTTGTCTTAGACGTTGCGGTGTTAACAAGTGAAAGTAATAAAGAAGCGAAAGTGTGTAATTAGATTGCGATAACTGAAAGTACTGTGTTAGCGATAATTAGAGTTGAGTTGATTAATTGAGGAATTGTGAATTTTATATGATTAGAGTGAAATAAAGAACTTATATATTAATTATTTAATATTGTGTTTTGAATAACGATCCAAAGGCCACGCTTGCAACAATAAGATAGAAGGCGGAAGGCCAAATATAGCTGCTGTCAGGAAGTCCAGAGCTTCAGACTTAAATAAATTTAGTGAAGCACTGCGTCTAGCCTCATCTGACATACGGTTCCAATATACGGCTCCACTCAGGAACACAGTTTTCCCACTGAACTGCGTACGAATCCTGGGAAGGACAATTCTGTGGTTGCTCAGGGCGCTCCAAGCGAAACGTCTAGTAATGTAGTTTGGTAGTAGACCGTGTCTGGCCTCAAAGATCAGCTTTAGGGTGTTAAATTCGTACATGTTGGCAAGTGGACAAGGAAGAAGCATCGCAATAAACTATGGGGGAACATGTGAACCTCGTTAGAAAAGGAAGACATATCTAGCGCAGGCCTTGAGTGCACGGATTAATTTAGAAAGATTACCAATGGAGATGGGGAACAGGACTACATCAGCATAGAAAAAAAGCGGTAGAATCAGAGCAGAGAAAAGCCTTGTGAGGGTGAGCAGATCAATATGCTGGGAAGCAGCATACAGCGAACGCAAACTATAATATACCCTAGAACAAATTTTGTTTATCTGAGGCTCCCAGGTGAGGCCTGAGTCCATGAATTGGCCGAGATTTAAGATCGGCTTGGTTGAGAGTGTAACGGTATGGCCTAGAAGAAAAATATTTGGAAGAACAAAAGATAGGTTGGTGATGTTTCTGAGACGAATTGAATATACGATGGCCTGAGTCTTTGAGGGATTGAGAGACAGACTGTTGTTAGCAGACCACTCCGCAATCCCGGCCAGAGTTGAATAAATAGTTTTCGCAGCCTCACTAATAGTGTCCCCAGGGGCACCAGAGTATATCTGGAGATCGTCTGCATATATGTGGTAAAGCACTCTGTTCAGAACTGTACTGACATCATCTATGAAGAGCGAGAACAAGATTGGGGCCAACACCGCTCCTTATGGCATTCCATCAGATACCGGTCTCATCGAGGAGTAAGAGTCATGCACTTTACCATGAACTGGCTTTGCCTTAGATAACATTTGATCAATGCACACGCAGATATTGAGAACGCAAAGCGTGCACATAGCTTGTCAATCAGCAGTGTGTGTGGAACTGAATCGAAAGTCTTACTGTAGTCTAGTAACACATGAATGACGCAGTTACCTTTGTCGCAGAGATCACGGATGTCTGTGGCAACCTCCAGCAGAGCGATGCTGGTGGAATGATGTCGACATGTGTGGAAATTTGATCCGCTATCAGTGTCTCAAGGACTTTCGATATATAGTTGGTAGTTTTTTAATCGGCCTCCGTTCGTAGATATCAGCTGGGGACTTATTTTTGGGGATAGGAGTGATCAGACCCACTTTCCAGTAGTCTGGAAATTGCGATGAAAACAGCAGTCTATTCATCAGGTGTGTGATAATCGGCAGAATGTATGGTAAAATTTGAGAGGAACATCATTATATCCAATAGCATTTGACTTAAATTTCCGAAACTCATTCACTATGTAAACTTCCGAGACATTACTAAAGCTAAAAACTTCAGTGTCGTTGGATGCCTGGGTGACACTAGGAACCGAGACATGGGAGCATGGAATGGCCTCAGGCAGAGGAGAGGAGAGAATATGCTGCACATCCGCAGTGCTGTCAGGCAGCAAAATAGAGCTGGGACAGAGATGTTCAGCATACTCATCCAGATCAAAATCAGGTTGAGCCCTCGCTTTGGAGCCCAAGCCTATGTCATTTACCTTCCTCCAATTGATGACATTCCCCTCCCTGATACCCTTCATCGTGTAATCTCTTAATTTAACTCTATCATGTGGTCGGCCTGCCTTCTCAATAGTTGAAACTCATGATGGCTCGCAACCGTTTTGTCACTTTTCCATTGTCTATATGCGAGATCGCGATACTGACATATCAGTAGAATTTCAGATAATTTAAAAATTGTATCATTAATAGTGCGAATTCTAGTTGTTTTGAGTGGGACCTGTGTCTCAAAGAATGAGCACAGTGAGTCGGAGCAATATTGAGCTGCAGAGCTATGGTCGGGGTCGATGAAAATGGGGGACCAATCAGGGACCTTGTTGGGTCTGCCTGAAGGGCATTGTCCTGAATAGCTGAGAAGTTTCTGAAGGTTTTCCAGCGATTAGGAGCTTGATAATGAGCATTAAAGGACTCAAATAGTAGTTCGTGATCAGATATGCCAGGGCATTGACCAGAGAACACAGGCAGAAAACTTAGAAGCGAGACTAGTAGATCCAATGTAGTAGCCGACGTTGGCCCATGCTGCGTGGGAATATCATTGATAATTCCCAGACCCTTTTCACTTAGGAGGTCTGTCAGAGTGTGGGCTAAGGTGGATGGAAGACTGACATCTATGTTTAAATCACCACCAATCAGAACGCGCGGGGAGTAGATCACTGCACGCTCAAGCGCATCAGGAAGGACATCCATCTCGTTATCAGTGAACGTCACCGCACATCTATAGAGGACCATAGCGTAATGGGCTCAAAATCGGCATCACCACTAGTAACCTGAGCAGCCAGGATCTCCCAGCTATTATCAATCCACCGAAACAGGACCCGGGATTTCAGGGTATCAGCCGCATAGACAGACACACCACCACCTTTCTTGGAAGTTCTGTCGAGCCTATGCAGCCTATACCCGGGAATCTCCAGCATCCTCGAGGAGTAATGTCTCTTGGACCTGGTCTCACATACTAACAGAGCGCTAATATTACCCAGTTCAGCCAGGCGTCTGATGCCACTGATATTTTTGGGGGAAGACATGACATTGAAATAGTTAGGCGAGAGGTAGCTAGAAAGATCCGCTTGCGTTGGAACATGTAAGTTTTTGAATAATCTTTTTCTCACACGTCTATGATAATTTGTAATTTGAAGTTGAATTTATAATTCAATTTGCCTAACAAAAATCTTTAACATAACCGCTCTTAAACTATGAACCTAAATTGAAAAAAGTAATATATCTGGTTTTGGATAGGTAATAATTGCTATTTTATAAACAATTGTGTTTTTTTATGGTTAACCTAGAAATCCATCCTTTTTCTTGCATACATTATCATGAAAAGGATGTCATGGTCATTATTGTTAGTCATTCAAAATCCACCTTAAAACTTCGTGATAATTGACTTTTTGGTAGATTTTTGGGTAGTAGTGAAACAACTTTCATGGCGACATTTGCCGAAAAAAGTTGAATTCGCTTGTGCATAGAGTCGATAAATTTTTGTATGAATCTTGTAAAAGTATTTAAATATAGTGGCAGTAAAATAATAGGAAAACATTACGAAGAATCGAACTTATCATGCTTTCATTACTACGCAAAAATTATTTCAATAAATTGGGTAAACAATTAACTGTGGTAGAATCGGCTGCAGATCTAAATTGCCAGCAACGATTAAAGAAAGCAATTAGACAAGAAGAATATTGCGTTAATTAATTTGAATTTGAAGTCTTATAACTGCAGGATTTAGTATTGTTGCATTTCTCTATTTTCCAAAAGTTCAGAGTTGCTGATCATATACGCACTTTGTTATGAAACGGGTCTGCAATCTTGTCCAGAATAACTTAGGAAGGAGCTCAGGCGATTGTCCTTTTCGTGCCAATACAATGTGTTGAACGAACCAAACCGCTGTAAGTGCACATGTGCTCGAACTATTTGAGTATTGAGTATTTTTAGAAAGCGAATTTGTTTAAATTTTTTTCTGTTCTATTGACGGGGAGATATTATGAATTATATAGTGTTAAGTTGTGTTGTTTAAACAGTTGATACAAATATTGATTTCTTCCGATTTTTAGTGTGAATTATTAACTTCAATAATAACATAGAAATAAGTGAAAATGTTTTGATTGGATTATAATAGAAAGTTACTGCTAAGAAAAGATAATTAAGTAGAAGTTTTGTGAACATTGATTGAGTTGGAATAAGAAGCATATTGGACTTTAAATAAAGAATCAAAGCCACTCACGAAACAATATATTTTATATGGTTAAAAGTTCTGTGGCCAAAATCAGCAAATAGCAATCCGAAAAACTCAAGCAGAAGCTTGTCTTTTAAGTGTTGTGAAAAGAACAAGATGCTGAGAGCGAACAGATAGAACAAATTTTATCTCCTTTAGCATGACTTTATCCACATCCACTTTTTTTTGCCTTTAATGGAGGTTCCAGCTCCGTTTTTGCTGGCAAATCTCAATACAAAAGATCTTAGATAAAATCTCATATCTCAAGAAAGATCATCTGTGGAATTATATATATTATATAAATGCTTATTACTTATTATTACCTACATATTTTACACAGAGCTTTATCAACACTTGTCGCTGTAGTAACAGTTTCTTAAGATGAACGACGCGAATTCATAGCTGTTTTCCCAGGTAAATTAATTTAAATCGTATTTCAATTGACGGAACATTTTGTTAAAGTTAAAGCATGTTTCTCTAATACTTGGTTAGAAATCTAACAGAATAAATTATTATTTAAATTATATATGAAAACGGAATTCCCATTCATTCCAAAGTGCATCTATCAAAATCAGTTATTTATATCTTAACCAGGCCTTATAATATAATGTAACAGGAAGGAATCAACATACAGGAATTGTTATGATACTGGCGTATAAGGAGCTTGCCGATAAATCTCAGTTGAACTCAGAAAATATAAGACTACCACAGTACCTGGGTTGGTGTGTTGAAATGTTAAACATATTCATTGTACACATTTTTGAAAAGAGTTATTTGTAGTGTTTATCAGAGTTATCTTGAACTCGACATATTTCTTCAATTTTCATTAATACACTTTTCTGTAGTAATGTGAAAGTAACCAGCGTCTTAAGAATAGTTGAATATAAACAGTTTCTTCTATCCGAAATGTGGTGGAAGACATAATATTTGATTTTACGTCCTCTATAGATATCTTTAAAAATGAATATGCTCCCAATATTTCAAATCAAATCTTCAAATCCTTTTTATTATTTTCAGTTTTAAAATCACCTTCACTCGTTTCTTTTAAGCCCTACTATTTTATATAAACTGTTATATGGGTACTTTTAGGAGCTAATAACTGCGAAAACTTGGCGTATTAATGAAAATTGAAGTCAGAAATATGTCACGTTCAAGATAACTCTGATAAACACTACAAATAACTCTTATCAAAAATGTGTACAATGAATATATTTACCAGTTCAATACACCAACCCAGGTGCTGTGGTAGTTGTATAATTTCTTAGTTCAACTGGGATTTATCAGCAAGCTCCTTATACGCCAGCACCGTAACAATGTGTATGTTGTCTACTTCCTTTTACATTATATTATAAGGCCTGGTTGAGATATAAATAACTAATTATGATAGATGCATTTTGGAATGATTGGGAATTCCCTTTTCATATATAATTTAACTAATAATTTATTCTGTTAGATTTCTAACCAAGTATGACAGAAACAGGCTTTAACTTTAACAAAATGTTCCGTCAATGGAAATACGATTTAAATTAATTTACCTGGGAAAGCTATGAATTCGCGTTGTTCATCTTTAGAAACTGTTATTACAGCGAGAGGTGTTGATAAAGCTCTGTATAAATTAAGTATAGGTAATAATAAGTAATAAGCATTTATATAATATATATAATTCCACAGATGATCTTTCTTGAGATATGAGATTTTATCTAAGATCTTTTGTATTGAGATTTGCCAGCAAAAACGGAGCTGGAACCTCCATTAAAGGCAAAAAAAAGTGGATGTGGATGAAGTCATGGTAAAGGAGATAAAATTTGTTCTATCTGTTCGCTCTCAGCATCTTGTTCTTTTCACAACACTTAAAAGACATGCTTCTGCTTGAGTTTTTCGGATTCCTATTTGCTCATCTTGGCCAGGGAACTTTTAACCATATAAAATATATTGTTTCGTGAGTGGCTTTGATTCTTTATTTAAAGTCCAATATGCTTCGTAAGCTTATTATTCCAACTCAATCAATGTTCACAAAACATCTACTTAATTATCTTTTCTTAGCAGTAACTTTCTATTACAATCCAATCAAAACTTTTCACTTATTTCTATGTTATAATATATGTTAAAATTTTTCCTCGGGAAATTTTCTTTCTGTGTCACTAGAACTTTTTCGGAAAGAATTCACACTAAAAAGCGGAAGAAATCAATATTTGTATCGACTGTTTAAACCCGTGTTGGCAACTTAGCACTATAGTATAATATCATGTCTCTCCGTTAATAGAACAGAAAAAAATTTAAACAAATTCGCTTTCTAAAAATACTCAATACTCAAATAGTTCGAGCAATTGTGCACTTACAGCGGTTTCGTTCGTTCAACACATTGTATTGGCACGAAAAGGACAATCGCCTGAGCGCCTTCCTAAGTTATTCTGGACAAGATTGCAGACCCGTTTCATAACAAAGTGCGTATATGATCAGCAACTCTGAACTTTTGACAAATAGAGAAATGCAACAATACTAAATCCTGCAGTTATAAGACTTCAAATTCAAATTAATTAACGCAATATTCTTCTTGCCTAATTCCTTTCTTTAATCGTTGCTGGCAATTTAGATCTGCAGCCGATTCTACCACAGTTAATTGTTTACTCAATTTATTGAAATAACTTTTGCGAAGTAATGAAAGCCTGATAATTTCGCTTCTTCGTAATGTTTTTGTATTATTTCACCGCCACTATATCTAAATACTTTTACAAGATTCACACAAAAATTAATCGACTCTATACACAAGCGAATTCAACCATTTTCGACAAATATCTCCATGAAAGTTGTTTCACTACTACCCAAAAATCGACCAAATAGTCATTTATATACAAAGTTTTAAGGTAGATTTTGAATGCTGAAACCATGACATCATTATTATTATAATGTATGCTAGAAAAAGAAAGGGATGGCAAGGTTACTCATAAAAAACACACCGTAATAGTTAAAGCAATTATTACCCTCAAAACCGGATATACTACTTTTTCGATCATATAAATAGATTTTGAGGCGTTAGAGTACCAAACCCGTCTGGTCCACATTAAGTCGTTTTGTGTAAAAAGCACGAAACTCTTTCATGGTTTATTTGCGGTTACGACAAATATTTTTATTACGCAGATTGAATTATAAATTCAACTTGAAATTATAAATTATTACATCATAGATGTATGAGAAAAAGATTATCCAAAAATTGAAGGTAAAAAATGGAAATTTTTGAGTGGAGAAGACCAGTTTTGTTGCCCAATATTGGATAATATTTACAAGTTTTCGAAACAAAGGTCAATAATAACCCAAGTTTTGTAACAATACAATTTTTTTGATTTTGCGTAACCATCTTAGGGCAAGGCACAATAGATGAACTCTGATCGCAGTTTCAGCATGGTCGTGGAGGCCTAGCCGCTCGTACTCTTAATCGAAATTATTTGTAATCAAAGTGAAGATGTGCAGACATTTTGTTAAATTGCTATTATTTTATTAAATTGGTTTATTTTTTGTTTGTTAAAATCATAATATACCATGTTTACATGCAGGGTTGAACCCTGGTTCAACTCGGATTCAACTCCATGTATACGCGGTTCGATTTGAAATTGGATCGACTCGACTCGACCACGCTTGGTTGGCGTAGTCGAGTCGAATTGGTGTCCTGTAAACGCGGATTGAGTAGTCGAGTTGGCACCTTACAGTTGGGATTTATTTTATTCATTCTTTACTGGAAAGTTTTGGTATGTTGTGTATTTATTGTGAGTTTATTTTGTTTATTTAAACAAAATTTATAACATTTATAACTTCATCACAAAAAATACCATAATTAATGTTATGTTTAACTGTCACTTTAACTATAGTTAGTTGGACCCGCTTTCAACTCAATATCTCAACCCTGCGTGCTCAAAAACACGAGTCGAAAACTCAACTCAATCTCGACTCGATCTTTCAATTTTGCATGTAAACATGGTAATAATCATAATGGACGAATATTTTCAAGTAGGTACTCTACTTTCTTGCATTCTTTTCAGTTTGTCCCCGTTCCAGACAGGACTAATGGCAGAAACACATCCAGGACTCGAGGCTTCCTCGAGGTGTTGTCAAAATTTCCAACACGGGTTTTTAAATGATGCAACACAAAACCAAGTCAGCAGCTAGCTTCAAGGCCTAGCCGCAAAGCGCACTTTGCTCAATATTGAAAATTTTCCTCTCTCAGGCCTACTTCTGTCAACAGGGGCCGGATTCACTAACTCGGAGAGTAGTGGAGTTGTGGAGATGAGAGTTCTTTTGCCACTTAACTCTCCAGTCGGAGTTCTGTAACTCGTGGAATTTGTATTGAGATTTACAAAACTCTCTATTCAACTCGGCAAAACTCTCGGCTGTGTTAGTTGTGGAGAAGTAAGAAAAATATTTCTCAACTGACAGTATTATCTGCTTTTATTGTCCTTTGTGAAGGTACCAATGTACCTAGGATTTTGAAATGGATTTATGGATTCACTGCATATCCTGGCTATGTTTACAAAAACAAATTATGGAAATCCTTGCAATTATTACAGGGAAATAAGGATTTTTGTGTCTCAAGGTATCCGCTAAAAATTGTAATTCACGCGAATATGGTCAATTTGGTCGTCTTTTAGTACAGAAGAGATGCTATAAAAATATGCACGTTAAAGCTTATATGTAGGATGAAATCGCATCTACATTTTGTTCCCTAATTAGATATGCAATTAGTTTTTGACTCCGGTAAATAGTTTTGGAGATAACTGCAAAAGAAGTGATTCAGGCCTTCTTAAGATGAAAAATGGCCATTTTCTGCTACAAAAACGCAACTCATCATTATGAAGAACTGGTAAGTCGTGGAGATTCACTTTCTATGAGAAAAATGTTCACAACAGAGTACTGATGGATGTGAAACAAAGAAGAGAAGAAATATATGCAAAATATAGGAACTGGGGTGTATATGACCTATGTGCAAAAAATCCGTCTTTCGGCGGTAAAAAGGCAGTTATGAAGTTAAAATGATCAAAAAAAAAACTACGCCACTCGGTTACCCGTTTCTCCCTCTTTAATTTGATACCAAACATGACGTATTCTGGACAACCCCAATGGGGGGGGGGGGGGGGGGGGGTGGTACAGCCCCCCATCCCCAAGAGCCCCTTCCTCAGAAATTGTTCACCCATATTTTGGTACTCTAGACCCTAAATCCGTAGGAAAAACCGCAATGCTCTACAATCCTCCCACACAGAGTTATCCGTCTTTCAATATTTCGATTCTTCTCACGTTTTCATTAAATCCTCAAGTATGTTAGAGAATCTCGAATGGAGAGTTAGGGAGTTTTAACCGGGGAAAACGAAAATTCTCATCTCCCAAACTCCCAAACTCTCCTAGTTAGTGAATCCGGTCCCAGATGTACTAACAAAATTACAATGACAGCACCGAGCCTTGCCTGGTGGTATCATTTTGTTTTCATTTGTCTTAGGCAAGCCTTGAGGCGAGCTGCGAGGAAGCCTGAGAGAGGCCAGGCCTGAGGCTTGCTTGGATGTGTTTCTGCCTTAAGTTCCGTGTAGATCTGACAGCTTCTGGTTTAGTTCAGTGCCTATTCGGTTTGTTGAAAAGAATTCACCATAACTGTTTTGGTTAAAGGCTTGCAGCTATGGAGAATTTCAATTTATTTTCGTTTTCCATGATACCCACGTGTTCAGAAATCCACTGAATTGAAACATTATGAAGATTTACTGACATTTTGCAGATCAAGTCAGGTCTACTAAACCAAATTTTCACAAGGTAGACTCAACAGGAGGGTGTTGATTATCATGACCAATACTTTAGTTTCATCAATTTCCAATGGCATATACCTACATCATTATATTATGACCTCAATTAGTACAAAAAAAGATCAGCTTTTATCATCCATCATCATGCCATGCCTCCATACAAAAAGTTGCAATCACAATTTTTTTAATTTTTAGTATATTTTTATTTATTTTTTATTTTGAAGTCAATTTTCGAAAATATTGTATTGTCATCGAAATACGTATGTTCGCTCATTTTTGTGTCGATCGGATAAGTGGAAGTACGCCGAAAGAAGATTACAAGATTTACTTCCATACAAGTGAAACTAATAAAAGGTTTTTGACAAAAGAACAAATATCTGAGCTCGGACGCGACTTACAATATTGTTCTACCTGACATTTTTGCTTGCATTTATGTCCGCCATAAAAAAAAATCATGCCAATAAGGTGCATATCAGTTTATATAAAAGTTCAATAAATCGGAGCAAACAGAAGGAATATTTCAATATAAATTTTGGGTCAAATTGTATCAAGATTGCATCAATTGAATAAAGTACTTTTGGATAAATTATTGAAAAAATAATTAACAAATAAATTAATTTGTATGATGTTTATAGAAACAGTTGATTTCCAGCTTTAAACAAAGGAAAGCTATACATTTTTTACACACTTGCATCTACCGGCATTGACTACTTCGACAAATACAGACAAATGACATACTGGATCCATTGAATAAATAACTAATAAGGAAACGGCATATCCGGTGTGAGCCACTCGGCGAATTGTTGTGTATTTCGTCATGGCAGTAATGAAATCGTGACATTTTGAAGGGGGACATTTTTTATAATCAAAATTGCTAATAAGCAAATTTTTAGCGCCCGCTTTTTTCAGATAATAATTCTTGGCGTTGCTTTTATATGGCTAAAATAATTTAATGCCCATGTGACAATTCACTTTCACATAAAAAACAAGAACCGAAAAATGTAAACCTGAAAACTGAATTTATTCCACTTTAAAAAAAGATTTTTGCTCCAATGATTAACAAAATCATGGAAAATAGGATAAACTAAGAATTTTACTGAGAAAATACATAGTTATATTTATTTCAGATTTTGAAGAAAAACACAACTTTTATGTTTTATCGGCCGAAAAACTTTTTCGGGCCAAAAATTCGTCCGATAAATCATAAAAGTTGTGTTTTCTTAAAAATTCTAAGATAAACATACTATTTCATTAGTAAAATTATTAGTTTATCCTATTTTCAATGATTTTATTAATCATAGCAAAAATCTTGTTTTAAAGTGGAATAAATTCAGTTTTTAGGTTTACATTTTTCGGTTCTTGTTTTTGATGTGAAAGTTCCTAAACTAGGGTTATTTCTACAGAACAGCACTTCAACACCATAATTCAAGACTCCGGAGTCTCGATTATATTAAATCCCGTTACAAAACAATATTTCACTATTGTATCACACTACTATTAAGTAAAAATCACTTTTAATTATAGTTCTTTAGAACAAAATCGCTAAATCAAACCCGAACTTTCTTTTCATAAAATCTAAAATTTAGAAATTAAGCAGAATTTTCAAATAATGCCCATCCCTCTTGTCATTTCCCCCTCCTGATCTTAGGGTCTGACTGTCATTGAATTGCTTACATACGTAGGAGAAGGTGGGTAGGAATGAAACACTTTTTTTCATCGCGAGTTTTTTGTAGAAATACTTCTCGGACAATTTCTGAATGGCCTATATTTAAATCCTACGCCTTTAAAGTCTATGATTCTATGCGTTTTAGTCCGAAAGAAAACTTGATATTGATTATAGAAGAAAAAATGTAATGAAGGTACGTTTGAGTTATAGCTATCCAGTAAGGGTAGGAATGGGTCAATGCCTGTGTAGGAATGATTCAAGGGAATAACATGAAAACAACAAAACAGTTATATATTAATCTTTAATAATATTATATTAGGTACAAAAAAAAACGTAACAATTAAAAGCAATTCATTTCTAACAAAATATAAACGAAAAAACTAAAAAACATTAATACAGTTCTAGTTAATAAACAAAAAAAATCCTTTTTTTTGGAGATCAGTCGTAGTTATTATTGCACATTTTTTAATGATACAAATGACACAGAAAATTTACACTGAGATTTCTGCCCCTTTTTTCCAGAAACGACAGATTAAAGCAAGATCCTTGTAATATCACGCACATCTACTTGTGATAAATCAGGAATAGCAGGCATACTAAAAAAAATCCCTTTTTTTCGTAGAAAGCTGACGTCGATATTTAAATTTTCGTCGACGTTGCTGACAGATATTCCAATATAAAAAAAACTGCCGTTTTAATCTGGGTTGTAAATGTTACTAACACATAGTCCCATTCTTGATGTGTCTTATTACAATTGTGTAACATTTCTTCATTTAATTGAACAAAATCAGAGTCAGAATCTTACGATTCTACGCACATGTTACACTCTTTATCGCTGTTTGATTTGATTTTGAGGTTCGATTTTCAATTTCCGCCTTTTCTGGAGTATCTCCTGCAATTATAGATCTTCCTATTTTTCTGCTTCACGAATTTTTCCTAGAACCAGCTTTTGGATATCTTCTGAATACTTCTGGACTTTAAAATCCTGTAGATGTTGAAGGCTCTGAGGTAGGCTTTTAAATTTGATATAGCGTTAAAATGCTATTTTCTGGCAATTGAACAGCATTTAAAATAGACGTCCTTTCTAACTGTTGAATTTCATTTTGAGGCGACGACGTAATTGTTTCTGTTATGTTAAGTTCTCTATCAGTAACAGCACTCGGTAAAATGTCAACTTCTGAAAATGCTTCCTTATACATAGGAAATATACCCGTTTTCTTGAAGGCAGGAATAATATTCGATGGAGTTATTTCTTTTTGTAAAGCAATTCCTACACACAATACTATCTCGTATATTGAAAATGATGTGCCAGGATTGCAAATCATCCATGAGTCAACTGTGGAATTGTATGCATTTTTAAAAGGATAAAAAACTTCAACGTTTAAACGTTGAAGTTTGTGCGTAGAATGGGTGGAAATGTTAAGATTGTTACACATTTTTTTTTAGTGATATCTAAGAATGCTAAGGAAAGGTGTGATTCGCGATTATCAAATATATGTAAGTAAGGTTGGATTTTCCTGGATACTGCAGGTGAATTTTATGAAATGCTTAAGACCTCGCAAAACAAATCAGCATTCATCCACCCTGATGGTGTAGTCCCAGCTGGAGCGCCATTTAACATATGGTTTTTGTAATGTGTGCGGGCAAAAATCATTGCAGGTGCAATGTACTCTCCTGAAGCACTGATGATGGCACATATAGTTACCCTTCTCGAATGTCGCATCCCACTACCAAAGATAACCTAATAAGTTGTTAAGTTAACTTTGCCAGTAGTATTAGACGGACTAGCTCTGACTTCAACATTTGTATTACTTGCACTGGTCCTGACGTTATATCCGAATCCGATGATCGAAGACCTGTCCTTCATAAGAATTTTTCCCACTCATAATATCTTTTATTTGGTTCTGTGAAAGCAGCTGCTTCACTCTAATATAATTCATCATCTTTGTTTGAACCGTGAAATTCTCCTAATCGGTTCAAATTTGTTTGATTCAAGAAGGTCTCATACCTAAATAGAGAACAACACTTTCTTTCTGTAATATCAACAAATTCAATTTACTCGATAAAATACATTTCATACGTGAAACTTGATCTTGCGATTTGATTTCTGTGCAAGTGTTGCTGATGCAGAAAAAGTGCATGGAAATGACTTGATTAAATTGAACCTTTCTGTCGTGTTTTAATTTAATGAATGATTGAATTTCTTATTATGAGTGACTTAATACCCAAACAATCTTCACCCAATACCCAAACTTTCTTCAATTATATGATCAGGACAAACTTATAATACTTCCAAATGGTCATTATCTTCACCGCCATCTTCAAAATCAGGCCTGTCTTCAATTAATTCTAATATGTAGTTGGTTTTCAGTTATATGTTTTCCTCTCTCCATTCCTGCTAAAATAATTTAATGTAAATGCACGAGCATAAGCTAAAAACAAAGTAAAACAATAAAAGTTTACTTACTACTGGTGTTCCGCAGAAGGGCCATTAGTTCTATTAAAAATCGTATAAACTAATGCTTAAGGTTATCTTTGGTATCGGCTTTCATCCGATAAATTTTCAATAATCCAAAAATATTCACGACGACATTTCGTATTATTGGCTCAGCAGTCAATAAAATCTTGCTCTTCTTTTGATTACGTTTAAACAGGTTTCACTTCTGAAACTCATTTGTACATTTCTCAATCATGTGAAGTAGCTTTGAATATTTCTTTATATTACATCATTCTCGGTTGGTAACATGGGATCTTAAGAAATGTTACCGTAACAGGTTATGGGTCTCAATATTAGGCTCCAAGCCTATGAAAACTGCTGGTACCTAATTATGTATTAGTTTATGCAATTTTTTATTCAAGGTAATCTAGTATTTGCTACAAATGATAAATTTTCAAGAATTATTTTATTGCTTTACGAATATCACACGGACGCTAAATTACTGTGGGATCAATTTTGTTGCCAGGGGTGTGACATTTGTCTTAATTTCAAGTTTCATTTTCGCTTTACTATTCAGATTGCAAGTTCAAAATATTTCAAATATATTCGAAATTATCCCCTTTAAAACGTTTCGTTCTGAAGTGCAGTTTATTGTGCGTTTAGTTCTCTTTTGCGGTTGATTACTTAAATTAAAAATCTTATTATTTTATCGTGGTCAAAAGAAAAGCCTCTATTTTCCTAATAGAAAAAATAAGTAAAAAAGCTAGAATTGGTCTAATTGTAAGACCAATTCTTATGATCGCTATATGAGTACTCGTATGTCATTTTGTAGGGGGCCCCAATCTGTGAAAGTTTGATTTTGGAAATGGTTTTTCGCATATATTTCTAAAACGGTTCGGTGAACAGAAAAAATGAATATAACCAATTTTATAGAAACTCATATTCTAAAAAGCTATTCTGTACATTAAGACAGCATAGGACTTATGGTTTTCACACTATACGTAAAAATCCTAAATTTTTATATGGCAACACCAAGAAGGGGCTGCCCGACTTAGTCTATTTTTGAAATTATATTTACTATTTATATGAAAATACTATGTACACAATTTTAGTTCTCTACGTTGACCCGTTCTCAGGTAGTATCCAAATATACAGAGTGTTTCCCATTAGGAGGTCAATAGAGCAGGAGGTGATAGTATACTTACCTAGGCAAACAAAAAAATTAATGGCAGGGAGGGGGGCAATATTAACCGTTTAGGAGTTAGAGAGTGTATTTTAAAACATACTGGGCCCACGGTCGCAGTTAAGAGCTCATTGTATGCAGAATATCATGGCCTTTCCAACGACTGCTCTACCAGCCCCATACGCCGCCTCCTCTCAGGAGTTACGTGGATCTAAATAAAATATTTCGGATTTTTTTACGTTTTTTTTACTTTGACCCCTATTTGTTTTTTTTATAAAAACTATAAACTGTAGACTCTCCTCTTTAATTTGACCTATTATAGCCTATGTGCTATCTGGATCCCTTAAAGAGTTATTAGCTCAAAACCTATTCTGAGAAGTATTCTCAAACCTAGATATGTTCCTTTACTGACTGAAAACACGCCATTTAACAAAAATATCGGCTAATTTCGGTATGACATGAATAGGTTTTGAGCTAATAACTCTTTAACAGCTGCAGATAGCAGATAGAGAAGAATAGTGGGTCAAATTAAAGAGGAGAGTCTACAGTTTATAGTTTTTATAAAGAAAAGTTATGTTAACGACCGTTTTGCAAAAAATAGAGGTCAAACTAAAAAAAAAGTAAAAAAAATCCGAAATATTATGTTTTGACACTCGTAACTCCTGAGAGGAGAGGAGTGTGAGGATGGTTCAGTAGTCGTTAGAAAGGCCATGAAGTTCTGCATACAATGAGCTCTTAACTGTGACCGTACACCAAGTATATTTTTTTAAAAACTAGCTTTTTTTCTTAATCACCCTGTAACTCATAAACGGTTTATATTGCCCCCCCCCCTGCCGTACAATTTTTTGTTTAGCTAGGTGAGTACTATCACCTCTTGCTCTATTGACCTCTTAAGGGGAAACACCCTGTATAGTGAAAAACGAAATTTTTATATGGCAACCCTACGAAGGAGTTACCCGATTTAATTAAATTTTCCTTTGTTTTTTTAAAAGCCCATATGCAAAATTTCAGCTATCTAAGTACACGCGTTCTCGAGTTATCGTGTTGACGGACGGACAGACGGACTGAGATGTAAAAATCAAAATAACTTTTAATTTTATGCATGGGTGTCTTATCCATTTTGTTCTACCATCATTATTTCTAGGTGTTACAAACGATGTCAGGTCAATAGAATATAAAATATTGTAATAAAAATAATTATTATTTAAAAATCGCTCAGGAGTTAAATATCCTCAGACATACATATATTTCTCACTATGTAACCTATTAGAAATTCATATAAATCAAAGATACAAAAGAATTTTAATGGAACCAACAGGTAAGAGCTGATCGGCAGGTGTCTTGTGTCTTTCTTTCAAGCCTATTCATTCTCGCATGGTTTTCAAAATAGCTGCCACCTTCCAAAATTAATTCACTTATAGTCATATTATATCTATATGCCTAATGTGACCCATGTTTTTTTTTTAATTTACGTTGCCAACACTTTCTTTTACTTTCTTTTATCATTTTCAAATTTGTCAAATACGATTAACAATGCACTTAAAAAAAGGAAATCTTCCTAATGTGAACAGAAGTCAAAACATTTCTGAATATACAGGATATTTCCTCCATGGTGGTCCATAGAGCGGGAGATGATAGTACTCACCTAGCCAAATAAAAAATTGTATAGCAGGGGGGGGGGGGGATATCAACCGCTTCGGAGTTACAGGGTGATTAAGAAATTATGCCAGGTTTTCACAAAGCACCCTGTGTCTTAAAAACTACAGGGTGTGCGGTCACCGTCTAAAGTTCATTGTATGCAGAGCTTTATGACCTTCTCAACGATGGCTCAATCAGCCCCGTTCTCTTACCCCCTCAGAACTTATTGTGGTCTAAAATTTTTGAATTTTCTTACCTTTTTTTTTATTTTGACATCTATTTTCCTTGCAAAAAGTTCAATAACAAAACTTTTTTTTTATAAAAACTGTAAACTGTAACTGTTCTCCTTAATTTGACCTAGTACATCCTAAATGCTATCTGTAGCCGTTAAAGAGTTTGTTCTCAAACCTATTCTGAAAGATAATTTGTTCCCTTACTGACTGAATAATAAAAATTCATTATAAAAAAACAATATCGTCTAATATCGGTATGACCACTGACTTATAACAATGGACTGAGCAATTTGCTATTTTATGTGGCACAAATATTGTGTTTCTGTATATCACCTTTACAGAACCCTTTAAAACTTTTACTACATAAAAAACATGTAAAACTCAACCAGATGAAATTTTTACACCCGTAAATCGAATTAAATTAAAAAGAATTATTTTCTTGTGCTCAAGTGATATTTTTATCGCTTATAAGGAATTAAACTCATTCCGACTTTAATTTTCAAAAGTTATTCTTACCTGAATCCTGCGTATGGGCAAGAGAGACGGAGCATGGTAAACACTACGTTTACCTTATTCTTTCTGTGGTGATTGCATCTGTAGCCAACATAAAAACATCAAATAGCATAAGAAAACGTTCGGTAAGCAATATTTTGTGTTGGTAGGTAGGTAGCTCCAACTCTGCCATAGGGCGAAAGAGAAAACTATAAATTTTGTGCCATTCTTTCCTATAGGAAAATGGCAATACGCTCAGTCCATTGTTATAAGTCAGTGGGTATGACCTGAATAGGTTATGAGGTAATAACTGTTTAACAGCTATAGTTAGCACATAGGGTGTAATAGGTCAAATTAAAGAGAAGAGTCTACAGTTTACAGTTTTTATAAAAAAAAGTTATGTTAATGGCCTTTTTGCAAAAAGAATTGTCAAATTAAAAAAAAAGGTAAGAAAATCCGAAATTTTTAGACCACAATAACTGGTGAGAGGAGAGGAATACGGAGCTGGTTGAGCTTTAGACGGTAACCGTACATACTGTTATTTTTAAGATGCAGGGTGTTTTGTGAAAACCTAGCATAATTTCTTAATCACCCTGCAACTCCGAAACGGTTGATATGCCCCCCCCCTGCCATAAAAATTTTTGTTTGCCTAAGTGAGTGCTATCACTCCCGCTCTATGGAACATCATGGAGGAAACACCACGAAGTCGAAAAATGTGGCGATACAAATATAGATACAAGCTCTGATACAAGTGCCGATACAAATCCCGATACTATGTATTACCTAAGTGTAAGTATACCTGAACATCAAATATATCTTATACTCGATTTTTAAAGAAATAAAATTGACATTTTTGAAGCAGATATGGCGGGGTGGGGACCGAGAAAGATTACAAATATTGTATTGTCATCTATTTCTATTCTGTCATATTCATTTGGAAAATCCACGGAACTGTGGTGGATTTTGTAGAAAACTTATTATTTGAAGGTCAGCGGAATTAACTACCTAAACCAAAATATATAAACTATAGAAAAGTGTTCCCATGTTTATGTAAGCAATTTCAGTTTTGTCGGCGTTCATGTTATACATGTCAGTGCGCAGTACGCTACATACATATAAGTAACATCACTGTTAGTTCAGTGGATTTGCTACTTCGTTGTCCTTGTCAGAATAGAAGCATTTAAAAATTCGTACAGAACTCAGGTAGTGAAGGGTTAATAAATATGATCGCAAATTCTTAATATACAGAATCGAACTAGGAAGATTCAATATAATAAAAATATATTGAGAAGTGGATGTCCAATAGACGTTGTGAATACGGAGCTGTAGAAAAAAGTGATAAAAAGAACCACGTCTATCCATTATAGAGAAAGAAGCTAAAGTCAATTATGTGCTGATATAATCAATTTTATACCGCCTGAATTTCGCAAGGCCGTTTATCAGTGTGGAAAAACAACGACTCTATACTTTATAGAGAGGCGATGTATGGTGCCCACAAAAAAGTTTATATTAAGAAACTAGATAGCCAAACTTTATTTTGGCCCTTTACATTTATGGGAATATTCATCCTAGTGTCTTCTGGTATGTACAAAACTAACTAGTGTATCTAGAAGTCATCTTATCTAGGTCTGAAAGTTAAATTATACATACATTCCTATCTGTTCTAGAAACTTAATTCGTGGAAATTTTTTTTAACGCATGTCATTTTGTGTTTGGATTGTTTTTCGATTTAAGGATCAAAAAGAAAAACATTTCCCCAAATTTCTTCCCCAAAGGCTCAAAGCAATAATACTGTTGCGAGCGTGGCCTTTGGTTCGTTATTTAAAACACAATATTAAATAATTAATATACAAGTTCTTTGTTACACTTAAATCATATAAAGTTCACAAACATTCATTTAATCAACTCAACTCTAATTATCGCTAACACTGTACTTTCAATTATCGCAATCTAATTACACTCTTCCGCTTCTTCAATTACTTTCGCTTGCTAACACTGCAACGTCAAAAACAAGACTCTTTTCTGGCGATGACAACTGTTATATTTATACCCTAGAAACTCTCCGGATTATTCTGGAGTGTTTTATTCCAAAATCTTCTTGACTATTCTATTTGTTCTATTCCTGAACTTTCCTGTAGATTTCATAATCGATTCTCCGAACCTGAAGTTGTTTATTGCCAGTAGATGTCACCAGTTGTCTCTTTCTATTGCACGTAACAATACTTTGTAATGCTAGTGACAGATTAAGTGTTAAGTCCTGCGGATATAAATGTAAATGACCTAAACTCCAATACCTGAGATTTTGGGTTTGTGAGCACATTTTGTTAAGACGCGTCGTTTAGCGGTAGGGGCTTTAGATTTTTAGTACTTCTTCCACTTTACACCCTGTAACTTTCTTGATTCCACTTTACACCCTGTAACTTTCTTGATATACTGCCTAGGACGTCAAGGTCCTACAATTGGAAAAAAATTCCAAATTTTTTCAAATTTTAACGATTTTTCCGCCAAAATGCATGAACTGTACAGTTTTTTTACAAGATTTAGAAAATTCGGAATGTTACCTTTAATGTACCTGCCTAAATGCAACCGTTTTTGAGATATACCCGTTTCTATGATTCATAATTTCATTAATTTTGCTACTGACGGTGACGATGGTAATCGCGCCTAATTCTATGCAATTCTACGCAAAATTAGCAAAATTAATGAAATAGTGCATCATAGAAACGGGAATATCTACAAAACAGTTGCATTTAGACAGGTACATATGCATAATTACTCATTACAAAAGGGGCAATTAAGTTTTCTAGTGTATTTTAAAATATCTATCGAGGAGTGCCCTCGGCGATCAAGTTTAAAAGCCGCGCCGAAATTTTAATTTCTATGGTAAAAGATTTGATTTTTTTGTGGAGGGTGGAGGTGAGTAAAATTAGGACTACTTGTTCGTAATACGGCATGTTTAACCCACTTCTACGTAAGTCAACTTTTACCCGGCGATTAGACGAGTCTGTAAAACTGACGGTCTGTACTAAATTCGTCTGTCATTTTTACTGCCTAAAACGAGTTGAGTTCGATTATTATAAAAATGTCGCTAGACGGTTTTCTGTATGTATTTCTAAGCCATAGCCCACACAGGGGAGATTACTGGCACTTTTTTTCTGGTGAGAAGGCTTCGGGGGTAGGAAAACGTTCGTGCTACCAAGCTACGATCGGGAGTACGGGCAGCATACCAATAGCACAGTATATTTATACAGTAGCCCAGCTCAGAACAAACTACTGAAAAGTGAATTTTAGAATTTTAATTACAAAAAAAACCTCAAAATTTCTCCCTTAAGAGGAAACTATTAAGTATGATACGGAAGTAAATGAACGAACAGTAGCTAGTTGCACAATGGTTGGGAGGAGTATTAGTTTTATGTAAGTTCACATCTCAGGAACAGTCTGCAAATGTATTGCTCCATTACCTACAGTTGTTTGATTGTAAAGTGGTGCTTGACAATTTTGACAGAGCTGGGCTACTGTATGGATATACTGTGCCAATACTACAGCAAGCCGGCCATTTTGAAATTGCGAAATTTCTAAAATTCGGACGGCTGTACCATTGAATAAATAACTAATAAGGAAACGACATATCGGGTGAAAACGTAAGCATCTCGGCGAAATGTATTAGTGTGTTCTGTTTGTATTCGTTTCGTCATGGCAATAGTGGAATCGTACAATTTTGAAGGGGAACATTTTTTATAATCCAAATTCCTATGTAAAATAAACAAATTTTTAGCTCCCCCTTATTTTCAGGCAATATTTCTTGGCGTTGCCTTTGTTTGACTGGAATAATTTATCTACCAATGACAATTCAATTGTAAACAAATAAACCGGCATTGGTAAAATGTTAAATCTTTTGCCATGGCTCTTTATTTTTACAGATATTTCACTTTTATTTTGTTTAAAACAATATAATTAATAAGTAAAGCTATTAAGCTTACTTGAAGAATGTTTTCCTACGGCAATAACTCTGTTCTTTCCTGCAGCACAGCACAGCGCACTTCATTATGCCAATTTAGGACTCCGGAGTCTCTATTGCACAAAATGTCGTTCACAAAAGAAATATTCCGCACTTATTTCACACTACTATTACGTAAAAAACACGTTTAATTCTTTATTTTCCACAATATCGCGAATTCAAATTCGAGAACTTATTTCCAAAATTATGAAATGTCAGAATATTGAACTGACACAGAATATCAACGACGCCCTCTTGTCATTTCTCCCCCCCGACCGTAGGTCACACTGTCATTGAAATGCTTAAACACGTACACTGTATTCGCACGATATGCCGTTTCCTTATTAGTTATTTATTCAATGGGCTGTACATATGTTTATTTGCGATTTGAGGTGATAATATAATAATTTAATAATCATTACGTGTCGTGAAATTGTGATCCAGTAATTGTTTTTATCAAAAACTGTGACTTAATTGAACACGCACACAATTAATTTCGGTAATCATATATGGAACTACGCAAAGCGTTTGTAGTCAGTAAAATTGATAGACGAACTGAGTACTGACCGTAAGTTCTACTGACTCGTGAGTTTACGCGACGGACAGTCCTAAGTCTGTCTGTAAATTTTACTGACGTAAAACGATTTGCGTTCGATCAATTAATTGACTAGTCAGTTCATATTAAAATGTCGTAAGCAGTGCAGACATTCCTTTTCTTATTATATCTAACGATTTCTTCCTTAATCGGTCATTATTCTCTACAAAATAAAAATTAAAATGTATGTTAAATCTTTTCAGTCAATTCCCACTCAAAAGAGAGAAGATTAGAAATATAAACGCAAATTTCCACTATCATCTACCACTTATTTTTAATTTTCGCCATCATAATTTTACTGACTGGTAAGAAATCTTGTTAGTACAGACTAGTCAGCAAAAAAGAGTAGTTAGTAGGGGCTTACACGAGCCTGTGTAAGTGTCAAATGCCGTCAGTATCAGTAAGGTAACAAATCTTGCCGAGCCCCTCCCGTTAAATAACGGGAAGAAGACATTTATTTTATTTACATAACCTTAAGATGTTATTTCTATTCTGTCATATTCATTTGGAAAATCCACGGAACTGTGGTGGATTTTGTAGAAAACTTATTATTTGAAGGTCAGCGGAATTAACTACCTAAACCAAAATATATAAACTATAGAAAAGTGTTCCCATGTTAATGTAAGCAATTTCAGTTTTGTCGGCGTTCATGTTATACATGTCAGTGCGCAGTACGCTACATACATATAAGTAACATCACTGTTAGTTCAGTGGATTTGCTACTTCGTTGTCCTTGTCAGAATAGAAGCATTTAAAAATTCGTACAGAACTCAGGTAGTGAAGGGTTAATAAATATGATCGCAAATTCTTAATATACAGAATCGAACTAGGAAGATTCAATATAATAAAAATATATTGAGAAGTGGATGTCCAATAGACGTTGTGAATACGGAGCTGTAGAAAAAAGTGATAAAAAGAACCACGTCTATCCATTATAGAGAAAGAAGCTAAAGTCAATTATGTGCTGATATAATCAATTTTATACCGCCTGAATTTCGCAAGGCCGTTTATCAGTGTGGAAAAACAACGACTCTATACTTTATAGAGAGGCGATGTATGGTGCCCACAAAAAAGTTTATATTAAGAAACTAGATAGCCAAACTTTATTTTGGCCCTTTACATTTATGGGAATATTCATCCTAGTGTCTTCTGGTATGTACAAAACTAACTAGTGTATCTAGAAGTCATCTTATCTAGGTCTGAAAGTTAAATTATACATACATTCCTATCTGTTCTAGAAACTTAATTCGTGGAAATTTTTTTTAACGCATGTCATTTTGTGTTTGGATTGTTTTTCGATTTAAGGATCAAAAAGAAAAACATTTCCCCAAATTTCTTCCCCAAAGGCTCAAAGCAATAATACTGTTGCGAGCGTGGCCTTTGGTTCGTTATTTAAAACACAATATTAAATAATTAATATACAAGTTCTTTGTTACACTTAAATCATATAAAGTTCACAAACATTCATTTAATCAACTCAACTCTAATTATCGCTAACACTGTACTTTCAATTATCGCAATCTAATTACACTCTTCCGCTTCTTCAATTACTTTCGCTTGCTAACACTGCAACGTCAAAAACAAGACTCTTTTCTGGCGATGACAACTGTTATATTTATACCCTAGAAACTCTCCGGATTATTCTGGAGTGTTTTATTCCAAAATCTTCTTGACTATTCTATTTGTTCTATTCCTGAACTTTCCTGTAGATTTCATAATCGATTCTCCGAACCTGAAGTTGTTTATTGCCAGTAGATGTCACCAGTTGTCTCTTTCTATTGCACGTAACAATACTTTGTAATGCTAGTGACAGATTAAGTGTTAAGTCCTGCGGATATAAATGTAAATGACCTAAACTCCAATACCTGAGATTTTGGGTTTGTGAGCACATTTTGTTAAGACGCGTCGTTTAGCGGTAGGGGCTTTAGATTTTTAGTACTTCTTCCACTTTACACCCTGTAACTTTCTTGATTCCACTTTACACCCTGTAACTTTCTTGATATACTGCCTAGGACGTCAAGGTCCTACAATTGGAAAAAAATTCCAAATTTTTTCAAATTTTAACGATTTTTCCGCCAAAATGCATGAACTGTACAGTTTTTTTACAAGATTTAGAAAATTCGGAATGTTACCTTTAATGTACCTGCCTAAATGCAACCGTTTTTGAGATATACCCGTTTCTATGATTCATAATTTCATTAATTTTGCTACTGACGGTGACGATGGTAATCGCGCCTAATTCTATGCAATTCTACGCAAAATTAGCAAAATTAATGAAATAGTGCATCATAGAAACGGGAATATCTACAAAACAGTTGCATTTAGACAGGTACATATGCATAATTACTCATTACAAAAGGGGCAATTAAGTTTTCTAGTGTATTTTAAAATATCTATCGAGGAGTGCCCTCGGCGATCAAGTTTAAAAGCCGCGCCGAAATTTTAATTTCTATGGTAAAAGATTTGATTTTTTTGTGGAGGGTGGAGGTGAGTAAAATTAGGACTACTTGTTCGTAATACGGCATGTTTAACCCACTTCTACGTAAGTCAACTTTTACCCGGCGATTAGACGAGTCTGTAAAACTGACGGTCTGTACTAAATTCGTCTGTCATTTTTACTGCCTAAAACGAGTTGAGTTCGATTATTATAAAAATGTCGCTAGACGGTTTTCTGTATGTATTTCTAAGCCATAGCCCACACAGGGGAGATTACTGGCACTTTTTTTCTGGTGAGAAGGCTTCGGGGGTAGGAAAACGTTCGTGCTACCAAGCTACGATCGGGAGTACGGGCAGCATACCAATAGCACAGTATATTTATACAGTAGCCCAGCTCAGAACAAACTACTGAAAAGTGAATTTTAGAATTTTAATTACAAAAAAAACCTCAAAATTTCTCCCTTAAGAGGAAACTATTAAGTATGATACGGAAGTAAATGAACGAACAGTAGCTAGTTGCACAATGGTTGGGAGGAGTATTAGTTTTATGTAAGTTCACATCTCAGGAACAGTCTGCAAATGTATTGCTCCATTACCTACAGTTGTTTGATTGTAAAGTGGTGCTTGACAATTTTGACAGAGCTGGGCTACTGTATGGATATACTGTGCCAATACTACAGCAAGCCGGCCATTTTGAAATTGCGAAATTTCTAAAATTCGGACGGCTGTACCATTGAATAAATAACTAATAAGGAAACGACATATCGGGTGAAAACGTAAGCATCTCGGCGAAATGTATTAGTGTGTTCTGTTTGTATTCGTTTCGTCATGGCAATAGTGGAATCGTACAATTTTGAAGGGGAACATTTTTTATAATCCAAATTCCTATGTAAAATAAACAAATTTTTAGCTCCCCCTTATTTTCAGGCAATATTTCTTGGCGTTGCCTTTGTTTGACTGGAATAATTTATCTACCAATGACAATTCAATTGTAAACAAATAAACCGGCATTGGTAAAATGTTAAATCTTTTGCCATGGCTCTTTATTTTTACAGATATTTCACTTTTATTTTGTTTAAAACAATATAATTAATAAGTAAAGCTATTAAGCTTACTTGAAGAATGTTTTCCTACGGCAATAACTCTGTTCTTTCCTGCAGCACAGCACAGCGCACTTCATTATGCCAATTTAGGACTCCGGAGTCTCTATTGCACAAAATGTCGTTCACAAAAGAAATATTCCGCACTTATTTCACACTACTATTACGTAAAAAACACGTTTAATTCTTTATTTTCCACAATATCGCGAATTCAAATTCGAGAACTTATTTCCAAAATTATGAAATGTCAGAATATTGAACTGACACAGAATATCAACGACGCCCTCTTGTCATTTCTCCCCCCCGACCGTAGGTCACACTGTCATTGAAATGCTTAAACACGTACACTGTATTCGCACGATATGCCGTTTCCTTATTAGTTATTTATTCAATGGGCTGTACATATGTTTATTTGCGATTTGAGGTGATAATATAATAATTTAATAATCATTACGTGTCGTGAAATTGTGATCCAGTAATTGTTTTTATCAAAAACTGTGACTTAATTGAACACGCACACAATTAATTTCGGTAATCATATATGGAACTACGCAAAGCGTTTGTAGTCAGTAAAATTGATAGACGAACTGAGTACTGACCGTAAGTTCTACTGACTCGTGAGTTTACGCGACGGACAGTCCTAAGTCTGTCTGTAAATTTTACTGACGTAAAACGATTTGCGTTCGATCAATTAATTGACTAGTCAGTTCATATTAAAATGTCGTAAGCAGTGCAGACATTCCTTTTCTTATTATATCTAACGATTTCTTCCTTAATCGGTCATTATTCTCTACAAAATAAAAATTAAAATGTATGTTAAATCTTTTCAGTCAATTCCCACTCAAAAGAGAGAAGATTAGAAATATAAACGCAAATTTCCACTATCATCTACCACTTATTTTTAATTTTCGCCATCATAATTTTACTGACTGGTAAGAAATCTTGTTAGTACAGACTAGTCAGCAAAAAAGAGTAGTTAGTAGGGGCTTACACGAGCCTGTGTAAGTGTCAAATGCCGTCAGTATCAGTAAGGTAACAAATCTTGCCGAGCCCCTCCCGTTAAATAACGGGAAGAAGACATTTATTTTATTTACATAACCTTAAGATGTTAACAAGTTCTCGGATATTTTTTAATTTTTACAAATACAAGAGAAAGACTCATTCAAGTTCAAAGTTATTATATTGTTACAAAAACACTTTCGACAAACTAAAAATACTTTTCTTTGGTACTGACAATTTTTCGCTACCTAGTCTTGCAGCACTTAATAAAGAGAGGTAAGGTAACTCCTTATACATATTAGAAATTTTTTGTTAGGAAAAAGCCACTGAAATAGGCCTATGTAGTTTAGAATAGAATTGAATTGATAATCATTTATTAAAGAACCTCAGCTTACGCTACGTTACAACATTGGATACATCGAGTGTATAGTTAATTGATAGTATACAAAGTTGTTTGATTTTAGTGATTTAGTTAGACAATGAAGTCAAATAATATAGAGCTTAAAGTACTTAAAGTAAAGTATAAAATATAATGTAAAATAAAGTAATTTTTCCGATTAAAAAAAAATATATATATATACTTTTTAAGTAATTTTTTGTTGAATCAGAAAATTACTAAGTACTTTTTTATTTTGAATCACCATAGGTATACTATTTATTTATTTAGTAGTTACTTGTGACCTATAACTCACAGGAGATGCGGCTTCCCGAGCAATGAAGCAGTGGTACCGTTGGCACTGAGCACCTTAGATCATATAAAGTTAGACGGAAGTATACTGAACAAGTTAGCGTGGCTTAAGAGATTCTGGTGCGTACCGGTTCATGGTGTTGGACACTGCTGTGGAAGGTCGATGCGCCAGGCCAAACTGTATAATACATACAGTTATGTTCCTGAGACAGAGTGCGGCATGCAGAAGATGGAGATCCTAGATCAATAGATCTTCGTTGATAAAAATTCTGGCTTTGGCTCCCTCGGGGTCAATTGAATTTAGAGTAAGGGGTTTAGATTGTAACTGCTTTAGGTAAGCTCGGAAAAATGCACAGCAATCCTGCTTGTGAATCTGATGAAAACTTTGGCCAAGATTGGGGTTGATAGACCAGGCTTTGGCTTGATATGTGGATAAGCTCGACATTGTCACAAAAAGAGCTCTCCAGACCAACACTTATTGACAAGGCTGGAAGTAGGACGTCCCTGACCTAGCTGCATGTAAGCGCACTAAGCAAACTGTATGCTGATTACAAGCGATCGTTTTTTTTTTTATAAGTGTGACAGCACGCTAATATCAACATTGCTACCGCCAACAATTGTTAAGACGTCGATGAGATAAAATCAACCCTTTCAGTCAGATGCAAGTGCTGTGCCTTAATACTGGAGTCAGATCTGCCTTTGTTACAACGCCATGTTCGGATGCGGAAGTATTCTCTATTACTATTTTATTCTCATTGGCTTCAGACAACAATTTTGTCTTGCTTCCTCTGCTTGTATTTCGAAACTCAACTTAATTTAGAATAGGCTTGCACGAGCTTGCTAATCAGTATCACCAATCTGTGGTCGATTATATATATTCTCATGTATTTTTTATTTTATTCTAAAATTATTGTTATCCCCTCATAGAAATTAATGCATTCAAAATATCTTGCATTTTTACAGCAAACGAACAGGGAACATTTCTTCTATTGGTATTGTGACATCATTTAAAAGTACCACAAATCCAGTCCGTAAATATGCTGAGCAACAAAATCTATTGCTCTATAAATGGCCAATCGAAGTAGATGCACTCAAAGGATATGATTTAGGAGTTGTAGTTTCATTTGGGCATTTAATACCAGAAAAATTAATATCAGCATTTCCTTTGTAAGTATGGTGACGAAATTATCACTACAAAAATAACAATATTTAAATAAGACCTTTTTTTATATTATAGAGGAATGATAAACGTACATGCAAGTATCTTACCCCGCTGGAGAGGTGCGGCTCCCATTATTTACGCTCTTATGCACGGCGATAAGACGACCGGAGTTACTATTATGAAAATCGAACCAAAACATTTCGATATCGGAGATGTAAGTAAAATTCAAAATAAAAGACAACAGATTTTAACTATTATTATAAATGAAAAGATTTTAGGTCAGAAAGAAATTGACATTAAGCCAGATATAGTCTTACCTGAACTGCACGATATTCTAGCCAATGAAGGAGCTGAATTAATGTTAAAAACAGTCAGAGGTATACCAAAAAGTTTGGAGTCTTCGAAGAAACAAGATCAAACTCTTGTTACGTATGGTATTACTTAGAATGAATAGTAATAAATGTGGATATAAATTATTATAAATCTCTTCTAGCTCCCAAAATTAGTCCATCTGTTGCAGAACTAAGGTGGACTGAGATGACTGCGCAAAATGTATACAATTTACATAGAGCCCTTTATTCATATAGGGAATTGAGGACAAAATTTCAAGAGTATATTGTTAAAATTATTGAGCTGAGAGTCAATAATAGTACTGAGAAAAGCATTGCCGTTCCATCACCAGGATATGTAGAGTATTGTAAAAATAATAAATGTTTGAAAGTCTATTGCCAAGGTGGATCTTGCGTAGAAATCGCAAAAGTTAAAGTAGAAGGCAAAAGAGTAATGAGTGCAAGTGACTTTAATAATGGATTTTTAAAAAAATTTCCTAAAGAAACATATTTTAAATAATAGAAATAAAAACTTGTACGTTTGCCTCTGAGTCATCAATTATCATTATTCAAGAAATTTAACATTATTAATTCAATGTAATTTTTAAAGTATATTTGATCTTTGAGAAGGTAGTCTAAGAGGGCATATATCTTGATAAGCGGGAGGGCGCGTCGAAGCCAACCCTGAACAATATGTTAGGAATATCAACTGTGTTCAACTTTTGGCCTTGGAGGTGAAGCCAAAGTAGCTTGCCCTTTGTTTATTTTTTGCCATCAAGTAACCTAAAATATTTCGGAAGTTTATTACTGTGTGTTTAGCAAGGGGCGACTTATTTATTAACGGACAATGATAGCCAGCTATAGCCAAAAGTTGAACACTCTCCGAGTAAACATTTAAAAAGAAAATGGTGACAAGGTAGACTACAGCTTACCAAAGATTCTTATACCTTATTAAGATTGTCAGCTCACTTAATGTGAAGAGACGAGATTGTGTGTAAAATTCATAGAAACATTAAGCGAGAAACACAGTGCTAACTTTGCCAACCTCGACCTCAGTATAACTTGAAGAGCTTCAACCTGGTGAGCTTTGCTAATTTTTGAAACTACCAATACTAGAGCTGGGCAAGTACAAAAAATAAGTACAAGTACCCAAGGCCTGAGTACTTCAGCGTAAGTACAAGTACCGCATGTATGAAAAGTACTTGTAACTAAGTACTAAGTCTATAAAAAGTTCTGAATACCTTTTAAAGTACTTTATTAGAATCTGTACGTTGGCAGTAATATAATGAAGTTTAGATATTAATAAATAAATCCCTTTTGAAAACTATAATATGTAACCAGTGGCTACTTTTTATAGTTTTCGGCAGTGCACGTAGAGTAAAACTTTCAACTTTCAATGCTACACTCATAAAAACTATTAGAGATCCGCCCAAGCACCCATTGTTGCCTCCGATAATGCAAAAAAATTCTCAGAAAAAATTGATGCCTTCCCTCCTTACTTCAGTTCGAGGAATCGTTGATTTTATATTGGAGCGAGGGATTGCTTGCTTACCCTTGGTTATGTCATCAAGTCGAAGCATCGTCGATTTTATATTCGAGCGAGACGTTACTGGTTTTTGTTCTACTTGCCCAGTCTTGTTTGTATGTTATTAGTTTGTCTAAGGTTCTGCCTTGACGCGTGAGTGCGGCACATGTTTTGACAGAGATTGTGTTTGCTTTTCTACAAGTACTGAGTAGGGCATTTCAAAAGTATTGAGTAATAAGTCTTAAGTAACGAAAATGTACTTTAAATAGTACTTAAGTATTGCCCAGCTCTGAGCAATACGTACTTTGACAACTGTATGATAGCAGCTAAGATTGGGCTTGAAACTTTTCACGTTAAATATGTTCCCTAAATTTTTTTCAAACAATTTCCCATAAGCAATGCTAGACCAATTAATAACAAATCTTACCTGTCACAGCTGACAAAGTTACAGCAGAGTAGAAAAGAAAGCAGAACTCGAGTTGAACCTCAACCTGGCCGGTCTCACCAACTTTGTCATTGGGAGATTGATAAAATGATCTAGTAGTAGTAGTTTATTAGTTATTCATAACTTTCTTATAAACAGTTAACACTTATATGGGAAATTTATCCCTTATAAACTTAATTATTTCTGCATTAAAATTTAAATTTCTATTATTCTTGATGCTACTTGGTAATTCAGTAAGAACTTTTAGACAATTATACATTAACATATTCTGCGTTTTGGTGTTCCTAAATTTACGTAGTCGACAATTTTCATTATTTCTTAACACAGTTGGATGATATAAACTAGTGCTGTTGATATTCGAAGCACCGAAGCTTCGAACGTAAGAAATTCGAAGCTGCGGAGCTACCGTGATTCAAAATTTGTAATGCTAATTTGACCCACTTCCCGTTGAACCATTGAGTTAAAACTTGGCACACTTATTGATCTTTTATGACAATATACTTTAACACTTTTATATAATATTGTCATTATGGCCCAACTTGACTTAAAATCAATATCTTCGGATTGTCGAGTTCGCGTATAACGAATATTTGGTCAAAACTTAGAATTTAAAGATGGCGAGGCCAAATTTTATGAAAAATATTGTCATTTATTGTTCAATTTGACTAATAATCGATATATGGGATTTATTGGGTTGCAAATTGTACTAAAGGAAAATAAGTTTTGCTTAAGTATTCGACCTCAGAGGATATGAAATCGCCTAGTGCTTGGAAGTTTAGCCCTTCGAAACAAGATCGGTTTACCAATGACTGAAGTATGATGAAGAATTCGAGAGAATAAGAATGTATGAAGTTTTGCACAATGTTGAATAGCGCAGTTATTTTTCCCGATATATCAACCTTTGGGATAATCCATGGACACGTTCAACAGAATTAATAAATAATTTAAGAAGACTGTAAACTTTTTTTCCAAATTTAAAATGGTTTAATGGATAAATTTATTTGAAAATAATTAAATTGGGCTCTAAAACTAAAAAATTTAAAAAAAAATCTTAAAAATCAATTCAAAGGTATCATTTACATTCGTATTATACCTTGATAGAATCTGTTGGGTATTACGTGTTTGATTCAAAATTTGTAATCGGGGTGTAGGGCTTCTTCCGGCTTGTGAATAACCCTTCCGCCACTGGTTTCTGATGCGAACTCAGGGAAGGCCATTTCATCTATTTGCTTCGCAATTGGAATGGGATCAACTTCGCATGGAATTATCTTATGTTTTCCTTGCTTAGACGTCTTCATTTTTAGATCCGCGATTTAAGGAACTCAGGGCGGAGTTCTTAGATTATATAAAGAGCGCTATCAGGACAAAAAAGAAGAAACCATGTTCTCTTCTTCAAACAATACCGAATTTTAGATCCCGTTTAAGTGCCCTGAATTTTCTTTTCAAGAAACCTCATTATAAACATGCACTCCCAACGCAAGCTTGCAACTCGAGTACTACATCGCTGAGCCTCAAATTGAAATTAAAATGGACCCTTCTCAGTGGTGGAAGTCTCGGGAAGAGAAGCTCTCCTAGTTAGCACAGCTAGCAAAGAAGTACCTGTGTATTACCGCAACTTATGTAGCGTCAGAAGGAGTATGTTCTACAGCGGGCACTATTTAGTATCCTAACAAGCTAGCTGTTTGTCGTCGAAAAATATATTGGTAAATGTCCTTTAATTTCAAAATAGGCATTTCTTAAACAAATTGTGAGTTCTTTCTTTTTGTGTTATTTTTTTTTTAAAGTTAAGAACTAATTTGTTGTGTTCTTATCGATATATTTAACGACCAACATTTTTGTTATTGGACTTCATGAACTAGTTTTTTTATTCTCTCTAGTCCTTTTTTAAGTTATGCCTGATACGTATATCCTATTTTCCCAGCCTCCATGCTATAATAGTTTCATATTTTCGATGTGCGTTCAATGTCTGATCTAATTTATTTCTATTCATATGAGTACAAATATACCTACCATGATCTGATGCAATGCCAGTGGTTAGGGTCACGGCCTATTATTCCAAGACCCCCTCTCCCTCCCCAACAGGCATTCGTGTAAGGCAACGTATCTACTACTATCTACTACCACCGTGGTTCATATCAAATGAACTGAGATTGTTTAAAAAAATATATATATATATTGTAGGTACATGTTCTTCTGTCAAAAAATAAAAACTGTTTGGGTCAAATCTTGAAACTATTCATATAACCAAGCAAAGGTTAAATCTTGCAAGTATTATAATTTGATCGTAACTATGAAATGATGTAAACATCAAACAAATTCGTAATCTGTAATCCCTAAAATCCCCCATATCGATTTTAGTCGAATCTGACAATAAGTGATAAAATTCGTCCACCATTTTGGAGCCATCGTATTGATTTTGTATAAATTTTAACTAACTGTACTGAAAAAAAAAATTTACTACGCCAGTTTGGCAAGTAACTTTAAAAGTTGACGCATTTAATAAGAATTCTAAAATGGTATAATACCTTGCTACAATATTTCTTAGATTACGGAAAAAAAAATTTCTGCAAGAAACCCAGTTTAGAAAAATTTCTTTTTACCTACTAAAAATGATTCTAGTGTACCCGAAGCTTGTCTTAAGACCGTAACTTTAAGATTCTAGTTTGAGTAAGACGGAGAGTCATTACATGAAGTGTTAGTGAGACAGATAGTGTCGCTTTCAAGTTAGAGATGCTAACTTTTTGTTAAATTTTCCTTAAGTTTAAAATTATACACCAATTATTTGGATGCTAAGATTTATTATTTACAAAACATATTCAAACTGCCTTCCTTCAGGTGCAATACTAGTTCGACATCTTCTTAAAAAGGATCGGGTTATCAGACTGGCAAATCTTCCGTTGTTGACAAATTAAACTGCTTCCGTAATTCTGGAGCTCATATTTTTTGTAAAATTCGGTGAGCTATACTTTTAGACATTCCTGTGCTTTCCTTGATTGCACGTAACGAAATACTTGGGTCTTCTTCAACTGCTTGAAGTACTACGTTCTCGTAAGGTAAGGAACTTCTGCCTTCACAATGTACTTGGTTTGGAAGTCGGCCCACTGGAGAGTAGACGGTGCACATTTGATTTAACTCGCTAGCGTCACTATCTGTCTCACTCATACTTCATGTAATGACTCTCCGTCTCAATCAAACTAGAATCTTAAAGTTACGGTCTTAAGGCAAGCTTTGGGTATACTAGAATCTAGTAGGTAAAAAGAAATTTTTCGAAACTGGGTAAATTATTGCTACATTGTAGATTAAAACTTTCATCTGATAATTAAAAAAGTACCTTCTCATCATTCCTATAAAAGATTCTAAGCTCGTCTTTGATGATGTCTGTTTTATTAGTGCACAAAGATAATAGTGCTCCACATACGTCCGAATTTATATCACAAATATATTTTTTAAAAGGATCTAGCACTTTTTCAAATAGCTCTGACTGACTCATTTAAGTTGTAGCGCTTCAAAAGTCATTCCATTCATTCCATTACTGCACTGCATGCATTACCTTCCAAAGGCTCCCAATTTTGGTTTATGAAATTATGACCGAGTTGAATCTGATTTTAAAAATTAGTTACCTTCTTACCGGCGGAGAGAGATCGGGTTAAACCCGAAAATTCCATACCCTGCTTATACGCTGAATCCAGGAAGACAAAATCTGTACCACGTTAAATAAAAGCCGCGAAGTACATGTTATATACCTGATTGGGTGATAAATGAAAAAAAAAAATATAGGCATTCAAGGAAAAAAGTGAAATGCTGTCCAGATCGGCTGCTCTCTAGGCCTATCACTGAAAATCGACGAAATAAGTGCTGAAATGATTGAAAATGATCTGGAAAAATTTAATAAAATAAAAAATTGAATTTGTTGTTGTGGTCAAAACTAAAAAAATTTGCAAAATTGAATACGATATTTTTTGCAGACTAATAAACTTTTATTTAAAAATCTTTTCAGTAATAAATTTCATATTTATATTAAAAGTTCAAATATTCTTTCGGACAATTTTCAAAAATTCACATTATTCATTTGTCAAACATATATATGTACATACATAATATATGTATTTCTTGTATAATTTATTTAAATTCTTTAAAAGATTTTCTAAAATATTTTTACATTAAAATCCAATAATATCCAGAGAAAACAAAAACATTTTTCCTTTATAAATTCATATAAGTAATTATTTTACAAACTTTTCTAGCGGATTTGTCTATTAAGTTGATTTGTACGTTAGACTTTAGGTAGATTTCATTAGGAAGATATGTTACATATTTGGCATTTGTTGATGGACTTGACGACGTACATATTCCTAATTTTTTAAAATGTTTGCCTATGGGGAAAATAATTAAAATATTTAACAATAATCATTGAAAATTGAGCATATGTTTTGGAACACATGTTCGTACACATAATATTATTATTATTTACTTACATTATCTAAGAACCAAAAAGAATAACAGCATAAAAGGCAACATGCATTCAAATTTTTCTGGTTTCAAATAATAATTTAGGCGGTTTTAGGAATTGTTTTCTTCAGAGGATAAAAAACAAATTGTTAAATTAAAACCATACAACTTTGCAATTATTGTTATACTCTTTACATATTGGAATGCATTCAAAACATTATAACTAGGAAAACGTGTGGACTAGTTCATGTGTAAGAAAAATCAGTTGCCTTTAAGTTGCACTAATCGAAGAAGAAGAGATAACATTTTTTTAGATCACTTTTCTATGAGCACGTCAGCATCACTGACATGTGTATAACATCAGCGTGACCAAAATTAGGCTCGCAAAATCTTGATAGCGTTTGTACATGTGGTAACATTTTTCTTTAATGTATCTTATCAACTAAAATCAAATCAATCAAAATCTAATCTCAAATTTTATGAACTCTTCTCTTAATTTTTATAACTAGGGAGGGTAAAGTGGTCTATTCCCGGCTACCCTCAGTTCCCATCCACACTCTTAAAAAATGTTTGTCACATTTCTTGTTTAGTTTGAGTTCATCGAAATCTTTTCTATATGTACACAAAGTGGTTTCATGCAAGAGCAGAGTACGAAAATGCTCGCTCGGGAGCGGCTCTCGAAAGAGCGCTCTTGAAAAACATTTACTTATATATTAACTCGCTCTGGCTCCGAGCGAGCCATTATACTGATCCGGCTTCTCATCATAAAAATGAAATTATATATGTAGACGACATATGCCAAATAGGTAAGTAATAATTGGTTTTAAGGACTTAAGCTTTTATAGTATGTTTTTCTTGCAGTTATCAAAAAGTATTCTAATATTAGGTCAAATTAGTTCTTTTTTTTTTATCAATTTAAAGAAATTTTGGACAACTGGTATTTATATAATAATTTTCAGTAAAATTTGTTTCAATACATAGTGGCCGGAAACGGAAAATCTGTCTCTTTTCGCGACTAATTACTGAAATTTTCCAAATTCTGAAATCTACAATGTGAAATTGCCTCAAAATCGTACAGGATGTGCTTTGATCTTCTTCCAGATATAGCCCCCATTCTTAGATAGGTCATATAGCAATTTGATGTTTGTTGTGTTCAACTCGAGTGTGACACCTGTAATAATTCTTTGTTGATTTCTAGACAGTTTCAAAATATACAAAGTTTACCTTTGTGAGAATCATTTTTTGACTCTTATCTAAAACCCAGCAGAGTTAATTTCTCAATGTTATAGGAGATACTGCCAAATATTTCGACTCTAGAAAGGGTTAACTCGATACACGATAATATCTATTTTTTATAAATTTTTCAAAACGAAAATTCGGACCCAGGACTCCAATTTTTCGATTTCGCGTGGGTATACTTTTTCTACTATAACGTAATCTACAATCGATTATCTTTCTAGCAACTATAACTTAAGGGGATCATGTAGTGTATGAAGGGCTCTCAAAATCCTATTTTCGACGGTGAAGCATTTTTACAAATTACAAAGAATATGCGGCGGTCCATAAAAGTATAGACTTTGTCACTGTAGCAAAACGTTTAAAAAAAAGTAACAATTGGTCTAGAACATAAAAGTTAAATAAAGTGAAAACCCAAAGCTCTGTATGGCAACACCAAAAAAGGGTTTGCCTGATTTAGTTTATTTTTGAAATGTTAGTTACTATTTTTATGAAAAAGCTGTCTACAAAATTTCAGCTCTATCTCGGCGCGTTCTAAGACAGCGTCCAAATATATAGTAAAAAACCAAAGTTTTGTATGGCAACACCAAGAAGGAGAAGTAGTTGCCCGATTGGTCCCATTTACGAACTTAAATTTACTTAATTTTTTTTTACAAAGTCCGTGTGTAAAATCTCAGCACTCCAAGTGAACGCCTTCTCAAGTTATTGTGAGGACGGACAGACAGACAGACATGAAAAGAAAACAAAATAACTTAATATTATGCGTGGGTGTCCATCCAACTCATTTTGCTCTACTAGCGTTATTTCTGTGCGCTACAAACAGAATGACAAACTTATGTCAATTTCGATGGCACCAAATCAGTGTTGCACTTTTTCTGCAGTGGAGAACTGGGAGCACTGAAGCCCATCGAACATATTTCTGTCATATTCCTAGTATTTGTGTACTCACACGTATTATATATACAGAACTGTCAAACGTAATAAATGTTTTTTTATATATATATGGAAACAAACTCGTTCTTAAACTTTATGCAAATTACCCAAATAAAATCTAAAATTTCGAGTCAAAATTCCAATGGGTTCAAAAGTTATAAGCGATTAAGTGAGCGTCCCTCGTTCAAGTGTCGGACCGCGAGGAATATACTCTTTCTGCCACTTTTTTTTTCAAATGCGTTTTTCTCGAAACAACTTTTTTCGAATTTGCGTACACTCTAGCTTAAAAAGTTTTCAACCAACCATTTTGAAATTTGGTATATCGTTTCTTTATATAAATACTCTATTTGAACCTGAATCCTCAGTAATATCGTTTTTTTTGTTGAAAAAAGGTACAAAAAATGGAAAAAAAACCGTGTTTTATGTTCACACCCCTCTAAAAAATATTAGTTTTCATTTTTTTTAGAAAATTGAGGTTCACATAGAAGAGACACATATAAAAAAAGGAAAGTTCAGATAAAAATTGCGGCCTCCAAGATGTACGCAAACTGCTCAGTCGGTTGAAGACCTTCAATGCGCGGTCGCTGGTATCTCCGTTACTTTTCGAGAACTTGTTTTGAAAATTTTAGAAGTTATTCTCAAATATACATGTAAAATAACCTCACGATATCAATAAATAATATAAACTCTTTATCTGTTAAAAAAATCAATGAAAATCATTGTAAAAATGCCATCCTACACCTATTTCCCCCTTAATTCATTTAACTCAAAAATTTCACAAATGATAGCGATAATAAAAGTGTACTGTGACAGCAGATGACAATTGATAATGCATTTGTATTTGTTACCTGCAATTAGATTATAATTTTACCATAAAAACCATGCATTCAAAAGTTATTTATTGCAGCGATTCTAATAAATTCTCTATACTGCTCGTTGTTTGCTTCTTAAGCACCCTTGATAGAGGACGTTAGAGTATGCACGCCAACTTTCTAAAATGCAGTGGTTTGACTCCCCTTAAAATAGCAATATTTTTTTGCTCATTTCCGCCACAGACTGATTTTTTATCATCATATTGCAAGACATCTCTGCTCTAAAGTAAAATTCCCCCTCGACCACGCGTCTGGCACATATTTACCCACAGCCGAAATACGATCTAATCGTGCCTACATAAAGTTGATGGAACAAGGAAGCTCAAATAAAACCATCATCCAGTTGAAACAGATACAGAGTTATTCAATCTTAAGAAAAATATTATTCAGATAAGTGAATTATGCTTCTATTATAGCAGTGTTTGTTGGTCCCTAGAAGATTTTTTTCTCTTGCATCCTTTAGGCTTTTCCTTATTGAGTGTTGCCACACGTGGTGGACAACAAAAAACAGTGATGTGTGATATCATAGATACAGTCCAGACGTGTTCGAATGCCATACTTTTCGTTTCATTGGATATTATTTGAATTGTTTGTTTTTTCAGCCGGCAATTTTACTGTACGGTCGAAGGTATTTTAAAGCGTGAAAGGATCTGCGGGATTTGCAGTGATTAGATTAGATATTTAAAAGAAATATTGACCATGCATGTAGCGATAAAGGGATACAAGATTAGATGCCCTCACATAATTCCAAGTAGAGTTAATGTACCCTAACCAAACCCAATTATACTTCCTTCTTCAACTCTTATTATAAGTCCCTCAATAGTTGAGTGTATGAATAAGGAAAAATTCATCTCTTTCTTAACAAACGCTGACATTGGACTTACAATTTTAGATGGGTCTCGACCCATCGAGTGCCATTGGGATCCATAGAATCTTAAGCCAATAAGATCGTTAAAATCTTATGAAAATCACATAAAATTGCTTAACGTTCTAAATGCGCTATGTATTGGGTGGAGTAAAAAAACAGCGAGAAATAAAATTAAAAAGCTCATCGAAGATCATTTCCACAAGCAGTAACTGGTAATTCATAAGCAGATTTACTGAATTTATTCATTTCATAATTAATATCGTCAGTGCTCCTGAATTTGTTCATTGCATAATTAATATCGTCAGTGCTCCCACTTAACTGGCTCTAAAAATATTATCAACGTTATATTCCACCAATCCTTTGATTTAAAAAAAAAAACCACAGAACCCATTTATGGGGATAACTTTCTATTTAAAGCCAATCGGTTTTCTTTGTTATATTTTGCTTCATTTGCTTTAAAATCAGGAAATTTATAAAATATATAAAATTATATTTAAAAACAATTTTTTTTTAAAATAAGAAATATGTTGGGAGTATACAATCACTATATGTATCTATGGCAAAACATTTTTGTTGTGTTAACCATTTTTTTTAATTTTACTTATTAAATATACACAAAAAGTAAGAGAACATACAACATTAAAAATGAACAAATTTTCATTATCACAATATATATTTCCACAAAAAAAAATGCTATGAAAAAATTATTTACTAAAAATAAATGCATCCACACTGTGCACAGGACGAGAAGCGTTTAGAGCTTTGCAATTGGCCTACAAATGAAAAATTAATAGTGTCATTTCGGTATCTTTTGCAAATGATTAGTTAAAAGATTAATATAATTTTGAAATGGGATTTCCTACATGAACATGCAATTTTAATTTAGAGGGGAACCAATTGGGCTGGATGATATCTGAAATGATGAAGAAGGATATTAAAAGCGGGGATAAGCTGATTTTACAGTTTTAAATCGTGAGCATTTTCTACAGCAAGACAACAAGCAGTAAGCTAATAATTTCAAGTTATAAGTCACAAAATCTTACCTCCGTTTTCTGTTGAATTATAAAACATAAAACAAATAAAAACTTTTGGGGAAAATATTATTTCGTTGTTCAAAACATCAATTTTATGTATTGCATGTAAACCCCGAAGTAAAGGCATCCGTTATGAACCGTTATGAATTTCAGTTGAGAGAATATGTTTAAAAAATTCCTTGAGTGCTAAAACCAATTGGTTCTGGAAATTTGTGTTTTCCTTAAATCCTGTCTGAATTTTCATAAGGTATGAATGCAGGAACATGTGTATCATGTTAACTTTAATTCAGAAGGTTTTGTTTTGGTTATTTTAAATTAAATAATAGTCGCCATTCTAGCAGGCCTTATCTTTTTCTGATATCGGCAATCGGCTTAAGTAAGAGATATTATTATATGGAAAAACTTTGCTTTACCCAGAAAATCTCAAATTCATACGTTTTTTTTTTGCCCTCATCTTAGCCGAACACCACCGAGCTAGTATGTTAGAGCACGAGGGGAATGCTATCCGATTTACACAGCAACAGTACATGTATTGATTGGACTACCCTGCAGTCAAATTAATAAACGCAGCGAGTTGAATGCTATTAGACTTTAAATGCGTTGAGTTATGCTTATACATATCAGTACATGAATTAAGTGAAACGCTGTCTGACTTACACATTTCACGTACTGACTGAAATCTTGGCGCATTGAATGCAATCTCCCATCATCCGATTTAGTATACGAATTGAATGGAACACGATCGGATTTATATGGCAGTACTTTACACGTTGAGTGGAATCTAGCTCCAGCTGAGTTAATATACACTTTATATGGAAATCCATTCAATTTAAACAGCAGTAGCACACGCGCGATATAAGTGTACGCAAATAAACGGAATAGATATAATGACCAGTTGTCGAGTAGCATGGATCAACAAGCTGGATAAAGAGGAACTAGAGGAAGTCATGATGAGGAACTATGTTGTCAGATCATAACCATTACTAGTGCTTCAGCTCGCCGAAACGGGTTTGTTCTTACTTCAGAAGACAAGTTCAGTTAACTAGATATTTTAAGTGTAAAAGATCTACAAGCCAATGGGTATTTAAAAACAAAAGGTAAGCAATGCCTGAGATTAATTGACCGAATTTGCCTCATTATAAAAAATACCCTATATGACCATACTAGTCAAGAATATGTGTATGAAATCAGTATCCGAAATGGTCTTAAGGCAGAGTTGTTTTAGTGTGTCTGTATGCTCCGCCAAATCGGGGATCAGAAATATTAGCATGAATTTCTAGTACTTCTTAGTTTAATAATAATCTGCATTTCAACAAACTCTCATTCAGTCAGAATCACCACCGACAACGAGAAGAATTTTTGAGAAGAGTGACCTAAAACTGGTGAACACCGTCCCAAAACACAATTGCACTTAAATTCGATTAAATACTCTTGTCCCAATATAGTAGCTAGCGGCCACACCAAACAGCCTCCTCAGCTTTCCGGACCATGTCCCTTCAAGAAAGGGATGCATGACCAAAAGGAGGAGTTGCAATAATATCAATGTCGCGCAGCTTAAAAAATTCCGAGTAAATCCAGTATATGTACGTTTATAGAAGAATTCATTTGCCTGAGGGGTATTCGAATTCTAATCCTGTTACCGACTTAACACCTACTACGTTGCAAAATGAGGCAATGTAAAATTGAAACATCGGTTGGAGCACACGAACCTGTCAACAAATTCGTTCAACCAAACGATAACAGAATAATTTCTTCACAAAGTTCCTAAGCTAACTAGGATTCTATAACAATCATGTATATTACAGGTTAGGTAAGAGTGTAATGCCTAGTCTGTTTCACTTAGACCTCCAGTGGGTTCAATATGCCCCTTGGCCTCATGGGCTAACCTTTAAGACCGCCCTAGATCCATTCTGCTTCGGAATCCGCGGATACATCTGAACCCTTTACTTTGCAGCTCCTAATAGCCTACCTCTTTTATTCGTCAGATCGTTGCATTCGCCCCAGTGACCCGGAATGACCCCTACTATAGATTCCTGGTATTTTTTGTACTGATATAAAGGAGTTCTCTTGTCCTCTTCCTGTCATATGCAGGTCACAATTGACTCGCAATACGGCAGGTTTCCCTGTTGATCCACCAGAGGCTTGCGTTTTGATAGGTGCTCCTGATGATCTCCTATTTTAAAACTCCGATCGGGATCCTCAAATAAGGTGTAAATACAACTGTAATGTAGTACGTAAATACCAATATATTTTTCTTTCATTCCAATTTCAATAAAGGATCAAGCACGCACTAACCGTCTTTTAATTGTCAGCTTATGTAACAAAAGAAATGGAAATGAATTTTTATGAAATTTTGTTGTACTGAATGTTGTTAACAAAATTCACATATAAAAATATGATGAGCTTCTTAATAACAATGTTGAAAAAAATTTAACAAGTAAAATCCTTTTATTATTTAAAGTACATTTTAAAATATATTGTTCTAACTACTGCTAAATTACGTAAACCGTAAGCCTTTTCTGATTCTTTTGATATGGTTTATGAGGGGCAGAATTTATAACTATATCTGAAGAATTTCGTCTTAAATGATATTAAGTTAAAACTTGAAGCTTTTTTGTGCTTATAGATAAAATAAGTTCTTGATATGCAAAAAATAGTAACTTTGTGTCAAATGAGTTGAATAACGGAATCAACAATTTCAGACATTAAATCATGGCATAAAACCAAATTTCTAATGTAATCGCATTTTCTAAGCAATATAAAAATGAATAAACTTTTTTATTAAAACGAAAATAAAAGAAAATCATGCTACCATAACAAATATTTCAAATACTTTAACATATAACAAGTAATATAGGTGGAGGTATAAAAACAATTAATTTACTTGAGGCGAATTAGCCATTAACTAAGTACCAACATAACATAGAAACAAAGAAGTTGCGCTTATCTAACTGCTGGGATAGTAACTACATACATTACTTGTACTTTTAACTTACATGTGCTCAGGATGATTGCGTATGCAGTCAATCAGTTTATCAGCTTTTAGCTCACCTATACAGATCATGTGTATAGCAGAGAAGAGGGGAAATCTATATGAAGAGAGATGAAATAAAATGTTTTTTTTTTAAATGTAAATATAAATATATAATTTTTATTTTACTTATTCTCCAATTTCTTGGCTTTGAGCATATAATTAACTTCTTCCGCAGTAAAGGGCCCTTGTAACTTTTGTCCATTTAGCATTTGTATCTCTAGCTCCGATATTGTTTTGCCCGTTTTTACGAATGCTTCGGATACTTTTCTATTACGACCGCCTGAAAAAAGTTTTTTTTAATTTCTTATTTTTTTTTTTTATTTTTTTTATTGATCATTTTCAGAAATAATGTTATGGAAATTAAAATTTAACTTCTAGATTATTTTCGATCGCTGTGAATTATTTAACACTCGTAGTGATCAGTTGAAATTGTTGCATTGAAATTAATGACAAATTAGATTGCATTACGTTTCGGAGTATGTAATTGCTCCGTAATTTTTTCAGTATGATGAAACAAGTGGAATTTTACTTCTTTTGTTATATGAATTCTATTTAGGGTAGTGTTGTATTTTGTCAGCCCAAACCGAAGTAATAGAGGTAAGGTGTTTTGGTGAAATGCAGAATATGGAGGAAGATTGCTCCGAGACTGCAACAAGACGAGTAGGCTCGTCCGTCCTTTCGTTCCTTCTGATATTGCTAACACATCAGTGTAGATAATAATAAGGTTTGTCAATGGCTGAAGCACAGAATGTGACTCCCTTTCTGCCCTGGATGGTATTCTAGATTTAAAATTGCTTTTCAGCATAGTCTCGAGGAGGTGGTCGAAATCCCGATCGATGTCAGGTGCGATAGACTGTACGAATTCAAAGATGGATTCGCGTGGAAATCTTGTTCAAATGCGAATCTAGTTCTGATTAAGATGCAGTCTTAGCGCTACAATAGACGTCCCCTTCTTGAATGTATTGGGTGTATGTTGAGGATAATCTCAAGAGCCCGAGTGCTAGTTGACTTGAGAGCGCCACTTGCACTGAGGAGGCACAATCTTTGAATCTTTTCCAATATCTTACGATGTTGGCGAAATCCATTGCCTTCCACCACACCACAGAACAGTAGGTTAAGATGGGTACGATGACGCTAGCGTATATCCATAGGATCATGCGCGGTTTAAGCCCCTACTTTTTCCTATATTTCTGGGGCACATTGCGAAGGCTCCAAAAGTTTTTTTCGCTCTATCCTCAAGAAGTGGATTCCAGTTTAGCTTTTTATCCAGTATGATGCCTAGGTATTTTACAGCCTTTTAGCTCCAAATATGTGGAGCCAATAGAGGACAGGTTTAATCTGGGGATGCTCCTTTTCCTTGATGATTATTCATGGCCGTTTTTTGCTTAGGACATCCTGTGTAAAATTCATAGAAGTTTTCGTGCAGAAATGTGCTTATGATAGCTGCCAAATGTGTAATACGGCTTCTATGCGGTATGAAATCCATTTTCCGCTGGGAATTATCTTGCGATTTAACACCATTAGACATACCATCCTATATTAGGCATAAAATATGTAAAATAATATTTAGAAAACTTAAATATCTCAAAAATCTGAGTTTGCCTTTAACACCTTTGACTGTCGCAATTCGGGAATCAATAAATTGGTAGAATACTACAAACAATTCCATGTTGTATCGAACCGAAAAAAGTTTTCAAAAACAAAGACAGAAGGTAATTCCTTTGCTTATTAGAAAATTTTCAAGAATTGTAACGTTTATCAATATTTACATTCTAATTGGGCTTCTCAAAGATAAGTATTTCATGTTCTTTTGTTAATTTGGTAAACTCTATTCCTCGTGGCTGACTGGCTAAGCGGCAGAGTCGCCTGTCCTACAATTTCAAACATAGTACTTATGATATATATATATTTTTTTATTTTTTTGTTTATTCGCACATATATTCGGTACGTGGATAGATTATGTTATCAGTACATACATTCGGTGAATATATAGGTTAAGTCCTATTATAGATATTCAGCACATACATCGTTTGTTATTATATATATATATATACACACATATATACCATATATATATATATACATAAAGATAGACAAGGATCGCCCTTTGTTAGCCTTTTTGCGACTAAGAATAGGCAAGAATAATTTTTTTTTTAAGGATTACTTTACTTTTATGTATTGATAACCCGTATACGTAGTATGTTTAGGTGTAAGTTGGATTACGATTTATAACGTGGTTACCGTGAATAAAACGAAAGTAAAACAAGATATTTGAAGTGTTGCGATTATTCCAGGTTTCGTGATCTACCCTCGCTACGAAAAGATCACGTGACGCCCAAAGCTCTTTAAACTTCCAGCATTTTCAGGTACATATTTCTTCTGCCTCCTGAACCCCGCCGTCTCCACGAGCTAGCGTGTACGTATACAAGGATACGTAACATTCCCAGTTCTTTACTAATTAAACTTGTTATAAACATCATTTTTATTCTATTTCAATATGTAATTGAAATTACGCTTACCATAGCAAGTAGTAATTAAATCGGCAACACCACAGCTTTCGAAAAATGTTGATAATTTGCTACCAGGATAAAATAAATCAACAAATCTAATCATTTCCATAAGTCCTAATCGAATAACAGCAGCTTTTGTGTTATCTCCAAAACCAAGTCCATCAACAAAACCAGCTCCACAAGCAACAATGTTCTAAAAACATAAAATCAAAAACAGAAATTGTTATTTTTATTTTTTTAATTATATAATCTTATCACCTTAAGTGCCCCACAGACTTCAACAGCATCAACATCATCAACAACAACAACTCTAAAGTGATCTGCTTGGAATAGATCTCGGAAAATGGGTGAAAACTTTATATCCCTGCATCCTACGGTTGTTTCACAGAATTTCTCTTCGGCAACTTCATTAGCTAAATTAGCGCCCATCAAAACGGAACATGGTATCTATAGGATAATATAAAAAAAAAATTAAATTTGATTTATAACGGAGATATTTTAGTTCTTACATACCTTCAGGTGTCTTGTAATAATATGAGAAATTAAATCTATTCCACCACCTTCAGCTTTATCAAAACCTTTAATCAATGAAATAGCAACTGCAGTCGGCTTAATTCTTCCTAGTAAACTGGCACAGAAATTTTTGATAAATTGGTGGGGTACTACGAAAATCAAAATATCAGCAGTACATGCTGCTTGAACTAAGTCGGGAACGGCTACCTGAGAAGAAGAGAGAAAATTATGTAATGAATGTTCATATTTACAAACTAATAGTTGTGAATTGAAAATTTTAATTAACAGTAATTATGCATTGTGATATCTGCGATAGCGATAGCCCACACGCGGAAGTTTTTACTGGTGAGAAGTATTCGGGAGTTGGAAAAATTCCGTGCTACCATGTTTCGATCAGAAGTACGGCAGCAGGCAAATACTACTGCAAGTAAATTAGCTCCGACCATTTTGAAATTGCGAAATCTCTGATCGGACTGCTGTACAGATGTTTACCTGCCATCTGAGGTGATAATATAATAATTTAATAATCATTGCGTGTTGTGAATTCATAATACAGTTTTGTTTATATCAAAAACTGATTTAATTGAACACGCACACAATTAATTTCGGTAATCATATAAGGAAGCACTTCTCGTGTGGGAAGGCCCATACAGTTTTATTGTTTAAACATATTTTTGATGATTTCTAATTGTTTATAGGAAAATTTTAATCATTGTGTTTTCGGAACTTCGTAGACTTATTCACAGTATCAACTCAAAATCCTACTGCAAGATCTTTGGATCCCACTGGCAAAACATTTTCATTTGTAACACTCACCTTTAAGTATATCTCGATAGACGGTTATCACGAATCCTAAAAATTTGCTGAAGATACAGGATTGTTATTGGCCTAATATCGATTTTGATAATATTGACTAAATTAATGCTTATAAATATAGTCGCCTTTCTGTTTTGACGTTGTATTTTTACTCGAAACACCTGTAAGCTCATTATCTGTGTGTAGCAAGCATTAGACAAAGAATCTTGGCAAACCGCAAAGACAGCAAAGGTTTCTGGTCTCTTGTCAAAAACATCAGGAACAACCTAACCAGTTTTTCTATACCGTCACTACTTAACAATGATGAGGTGGTTGTTGACTTCCTGGATAAAGCTAATATTTTTAGTAGGAGTTTCGCTTCAAGTTCACGTTTCTATCCACTTCACAGAAACCTGTTTTGCATCTGTCGTGTAGATATATACAAGAGCCAATAAACATACGTACGAGAGATGTGTTCAAGGTCCTTAAGCAGCTTAACTTAACGTCTCTAAAGCTGCAGGTCTTAATCAAAGTTAACTTAATAATAAGTTAAGAAGCAGGCGAGATTTCCGAGTGTCTTACATTTAAAATGTACACGGCAAGAAAGGGGAAAAAAATATAATAAATTTCTCTAAAACTTTTATGAACAAAGATAAAAAACGTGAAAACGCAGATTGCATGCAGCGAAACAGAAGGGCAAATGATTCATTTTCGTAAATAAATAAGAAGGGGCGGAGTTTTCAGATTTTACTCTCATAAACTGTCCCCGCACTTTTGTGAAAACCGGTTTTCATGAAATATTGACAGATTTTGGTACATGTTGTTGCTGTAAATGGACACATGTTGTTGCTGTATTCCTATGATATTTGAACAGCACGTGCTTTTGTTTACATTCGTTTTGCTCTGAAGAGATTAAGTGGGAGAAACTCATGTTGGATTCTGTGATATTTTCTGCAAAAATTAGAATATTATTTTAGAGGAACCCTACATCTCCTTTCAGCATCTTCGCCAAAACGAAATTTATCTTTTTCTTAAAAAAGTGAGGTAGTGTGACCCGAAGTATATTATTATGAATAGTTTGATTGGATTTTGATGGATTCAATAACATTTTGTCGTTCGGGTAATCCTATGTTCTCTCGATTTTTGTTTTTAATTCGTTGTCTCACTTGCAACAATAGTGCATATACACGTTCTTTTCCACCATTAATACAAAAGACGAAAATATATGACATTATTTGTTTCATTCTAAAAAACACGAAAAATTTTCAATTTTGGCTTCTTCCTATCTTCTTATTAAGTTATCTTTGGTCTTAACGGTCTCTCGTCGCCTGTTAATTAAAAGCTGTTCCTTATGATTGGCTAGAGGTTTAGCTAATATCTTTCCAACTGCTTGGAAACTAACCAACGTTCAGCCTATTCACAAAAAACAGATACGGTAGCGATCCGTCAAATTATAGACCAATTACAATCACTTCGATTTTTTCAAAGGTTTTTGAGTCTATCATTAACTCATTAACTTAATGCAGTACTTGAAAACCAATCAGCTTATCAACGATCGCCAATATGGCCGATGTGGCTGGTGTGGAAGCTCATTTGGTGACTTGCTGACTTTTCTTACAGAACCACAGTTCCCTCCACAATTTTGTTGAGTCCAAAATTGTTGCCCTGCACCCTACCCTTCTAGCTAAACTTAAAGCACTTGAACCTCACCCTATAAATGCCGGTGTGCACGAGGGCTGTTTTTCTCCGCCTCTCTTGTTAATTTTCATTAATGATCTTCTTTCTCACACTTTCAACCCTATCCATAGTTTTGTTCATCACAATACTCTTGATTTTGCTTACTACTTTCACACTCTTGCGGACTGTCGAATGTATCCAACAAAATTGCACTATTAGATCTTTTAATAATGATCTTGACAATATACTCGCTTGGGGCAAAGCGAAACACGTCGAATTCAATACGACGAAAACCCAAAGCGATCTCATCTTTTTAAAACAGGATCGTTATCTTACCACTCTCATTTTTTTATGGAGCATTAATTTCCGATACACCGTCACTAAACAATCTTGGCATTAATATTTCTACTGAGTTAAGCTGGACAACTAACATCTTATCTGTTGCCAAACGAGCATTTTTTATTATAGTTTATTTTTATTCACCTTTTCATGTACCAAAAAATTAACGAAAGCGAATTGCACATTAGAATATATGACTAAAAGTACGACAACTTAAGTAACTGCTTCCGAGGTTGAAAAAAACTTTTAATGGATATTCAACACTTACTTACAGCAACTTAGTTTCAGCCTTAAAATAATAATTTTTATTTGTAATTCATATTGTCATTTTCAGTTCATTCTACGTGATACCAGACTTGCAATTCTAATTAAAAGCACAAACGATGTAGAAGAAAAGTTCATTTTATTTTGAAGCATATTTTGACGTTAAAGCTCGACAAAAGATCAAAATTACCGCCCTGGTCTTTACCAGCGATCATATACTTTAAGAAAAATCTTTTGAACAGCTGTTCAATATACGCTTATTCGCCAGTGTGTAAAAAACAACCTTGAACCACTACACCCTTATTCGCCAGTGTGTAAAAAACAACGTGCTTGGTTGTAGAAAAATGTAAACATTTCTCCTTCAGAAAAAAATAAGTACATTTCTCTTTGTCACACACATGATCAATTTCCTAAAATGCTATATACAATTCTTTCTTACAAAATTTGCATTCATTTTATATTTTATTTATTTTTTCAAATGACGCCTACTCTAATGGGTAATCTCTTTCTATTGAACTGTTCAAGAGATGTCTCTTGATAGTATACGCTTGCCGGTCTCTAACATATATAAGAAAAAATCAGTTTGCTGCGTTTTCAACAAAATATTCAATACATGTAATGCTGATTGGGAAAGTCTCAATAAGTATCTTAGAGAAATTGATTGTTCGGTCTGTTTTGCTTCGAGGGATATTGAATTTAGTAGCATACTAAATCTTGGCATGCGTGAATACATTCCGTACTCTTACAGCAGATCTCGACAACAGCAAGATCGCTTTTGGTTTAATGATAAGTGCACCCAAGCTATAAAAGCGAAAGAGTCTGCTTTTCACGCCTATCAATCGCATCCAGGTCCGGAACTGAAACAAGTCTACAAGACTGTACGGAACACCTGCAAGTCCATTATCCAAAGAGGAAAATTTCTTTTTGACCAGAATATTAGACAAAGAATCTTGGCAAGCCACAAAGGTAGCAAAGGTTTCTGGTTCCTGGTCAAAACCATCAGGAACAACTTCACGAGTTCCTCTATACCTTCACTACTTAATAATGGTGAAGTGCTTGTTGACTCCCTGGATAAAGCTAATATTTTAGCTGCTAGATTCGCTTCAAATTCTTGTCTTCCACCCACTTCACAAACACCTGTGTGGATGCGTACAAGAGCCAATACACATTCGTACGAGAGATGTGCTCAAGGTCCTTAAGGGTATTAAGTCTCCAAAGCCGCAGGTCCTGATGGTTTTTCGCCCCTGTTAATTAAAAGCTGTGCCTCATCCTTGGCTAAACCTCTGCGCAAACTAGTCTACTTGTCTTATTCGACAGGTAAATTTCCAACTGCTTGGAAACTAGCTCACGTTTTGCCTATTCCAAAAAAAGGAGAGGGTAGCAATCCCTCAAATTATCGACCAATTGCATCCCTTCGGTTCTTTCAAAGGTTTTTGAGTCTATCATTAACTCCAAATTAATGAAGTATCTAGAAACTAATCATCTCATCAACGATCGCCAATATGGCTTCCGAGCTGGACGCTCATCTGGAGACTTGCTGACTTTTCTTACGGAACGTTGGAACCGTAGTCTTCACAATTTTGGTGAGTCCAAAATCGTTGCCCTAGATATTTCAAAGGCCTTTGATAGAGTCTGGCATCCAGCCCTTTTAGCCAAACTTAAAGCACTTGGTCTCACCCCTCCTCTTCTATTATGGATTGAAAGCTTCCTATCTAGTCGCCAAATACATGTTGTATTAGATGGCGTTACATCTGAACCTCATCCCATAAATGCAGGTGTGCCTCAAGGCTCTGTTATCTCTCCAACTATCTTTTTAATTTTACTCTCGGACTCCAGGGGGAATGCCGCATGTGTTAAACGAGATTGCATGATTAGATCATTGAATAACGATCTTAACAATATCCTCGCTTGGGGCAAAGTGAATCGCATCGAATTCAATGCATCTAAGTCCCAAAGCTAGCTCATCTCATTAAAATCGAGACCATAACTTAACCACTCCTTCCTTTTGATGAAGCATTAATTTCTGGCTCACCGTCACTAAGCATTCTTGGCATTAATATATCCAGTAAGTTAAACTGGACAGATCACATCTTCTCTGTTGCCAAAGAATCATCAAAATGCCTTCTGAAAAGGTGTAAGAAATATTTCAGCCCGTCAAATCTAGCGCTCTTCTACAAGTCCTACATTAGACCTAGAATAGAATATAATTCTCATATATGGGCTGGGGCTGGTCGCAAAGCCTTGGCTTGATTGGAAATTTTCCAAAAGAGAGCCTTCAAGCTCATTGGCGACATGGCAATAACTTGTTATATCGAGTCACTCGGGCACCGCCGCAATGTTTAATGCCTTTCGCTCCTTTATCGCTACATGCATGGTCAATGCTCTGATGAAATATCTAGTCTAATCCCTTGTAGAGTAATTCGTTCCTGCACGCAATACTCACGCTGCAAGCCGCGCACCTTCTTTTACCCTTCAAAATACTTTCGGGCGTATAGTAAAATTCCGTGATTCTTTTTTATCCCGAACAGTGCGAATTTGGAACAGTTTACTATCTTCTGTTTTTCCTCCGGCATTCAATCTGCGGAAGTTTAAGGGCGACATACATCGGCACCTCCGCCACTCCCCTAAACCTTTCCCTATCTCCTTCCTGCTCTGCTGTGCTTTGCATTATAAGGTATCCCCTGAACTTGGCTTAATAATAAAAAAAAAATATATGTGGCAATTCGATTACTAGGTATGGCAACTCCACGACAGAGCTATCGACTTTTGCCTATTCTTGATCCTCACCTTTTACCAATATCTATGATCAAGATTCGAATGTTTTCAAGTTCCCCACAGACTGATAGACGGACATGCAAAAATGGGACTATTTATTTAAATTTTATAAATTGGTAATGCTTAATGTATTTGTCATACCATAAGAATTCTGATTCGTTAAACACAAATCGATATTAAATACGGTATAAAATTAGATTCCCAAATTACCCAAAACGTATGATCATATTAACAGAATTATATTGAATTCGAGACCTAAAGAATTGATCTTTATATTAAAGTTCATCAAAGACAAAAAGTTTGTTTTTCCATTTATAAATTTTTCATAAGCAATGGCGACATGTTTGTACTTCTCTTTCAATATAGTGCTGACTAATGGCAGCGGTAGCTATATTGAAACGAATAATTATCACACACAAACAACACAGAGAACCAAAATAGCGAGCGACCCAAATGAACTTGATAATACTGTTGTCAGAAATAATCTGCTGCCGTATCAAATTTGATAAAATCACATAAACGATTATAGCTTGAAAAAGTTTATTTGACCTTTGATCAAGTAGCATGAGCTTTGAACGTTTACATTAAATTAAGTACTTAAGAAATTCATTCTTGTTAATTTACGCCAAATTCATATTTTATGAATGAACTTTCAACTGTACTTATTAGAAAATTTGAAAATGTAGCGCCAATAAACTTTAAATCATTCTAAAGATTTATTAATCTTCAATCGCTTTTGTGTGCATCATGTATTAATTTTATTTATATCTTTAAAAGCTTTTTTTTACTGTGAAACCAAAAAGATAGAAAGCTGAATAACTAAGCCTAATAAGCTAGTTCTATGACTACGGAAATTCTTGATAGGACGAATGGTTATCTTTTATACTAGGAATGCATTCAAAATGTTAGCTATAAATTTTCTATAAAATGTTTGCAGACATGAACCCGGCAAAAGTAAGCAATTCTGGAAAATATCGTATCCGTGAAATAGCTTCTCAGGAACCTATTGAAGTTTAACTTTCTTATTCAAATTCATAAACAAATGTAGAAGCACTTTACAATTCCCTTTCAAAATCACACTTGAAAATAAAACTCGACAGGACTTTAATTAACACCACAGTATATTTATACAGTAGCCCAGCTTAGAACAAACTACTGAAAAGTGAATTTTAGAATTTTAATTACAAAAAAAAATGTCTCCCATAAGAGGGAACTATTAAGTATGATACGGATGTAAATGAACGAAGAGTAGCTAGTTGCACAATGGTTGGGAGAAGTATTAGTTTTATGTAAGTACACATCTCAGCACCAGTCTGCAAATGTATTGTTCCATTACCAAACAGCTGTTTGATTGCAAAGTGGTGTTCGTTCCATGGACAGTGTAACAGGCAAAATGGCTGTAGTAATTTTTGTGATAGTTTGATAGTTCTACCAAGCCGAATGGCATGGGAAGTGGAACAAATTGTTTTTAGCATTTTTTTCTTGCAGAAATAGTTTTGATTGGCATTTTGTCCCTCTTCTCTGGTACAAGTTTGTGCATGCTGTAAGTACTGTTTCTTCCACTTTAGATTTACATAGGAACCTTTGTATTAAAAATTGACTAGTGTGTTAGTTAAAACTGTTGATAGAGAAAGTATAGTCTCTTTATAGAAGCATCCTAATCGCTTGACAGTTTTAACAGAGCTGGGCTACTGTATGAATACACCTTAGAATAATAAAATTACAAGAAGCGACAAGAAGAACACAAAATATGCAACCATTTCTGTTCGCACCCTGTGCCACATCACCTCCGGTTGAAAAATATTAAAGCTGTAGGTCATCAAAGTTGAAAACCCGAAAGCTTGAAGCAAACTTTTATTCCATCGTGATGATGTGCTTTTGTGACTTTAGGAACTTGGAGAGGAGTAGAGACGTAAGGGTGTGGTAATGTTTACATTCATTTCATGTAGCGACCGACGAAGGCTTAGCGACAGGCACTGTTTTCTGAGACATTATTCTTGGAAGCCGGATTACTTGGTCTGTCTGCCTACAGAATTTTTTGTTTTTAGTTTATTATGATTGCAGTTTGCATATTTGATGTGGTTTTCATGGTTTTTAGGTTGAATGTGATGAATTTGATTCAAATAAAAGTAGTGCAACAAAATAAAAACTTTTTTTTTAATCGTTTTGCCGCTCTCCGGATTTATCATTTATGTAAACCTGTACTGATATCTCAACCCAAAAACATATGCCACCAAACAACAAGAATTTATTACGCGAAATCTGGCATACATAGTACCTGATACACACTCGATACACCATACTAAAACTGGTTTTCTTAGCACTATTTTAGAACATTTTCGTGTATAGCCTGATTTAGAGCTGAGCTTTGAGACTCGGATGATACACGAGGGGCTCTGTTCTTGCTCGCCCTCATATTCTGCGATTTCCCTGTTAAATGTTGTTTTTTTTAGTAGGTACCTATTCCTTTTTGGAAAATATAGGTAAACTAGAAATTGAAATCGGTATTGAAAACTGACCGGACCATATGGGTAGGCTAGCAGTAGCAGTAATACATATAGACACAATGCACATAACACACCATATGATACCTTTGACATGTTTCGGAGATGGTACGGTCCAAGTCCAATGCACTGATATATATAATATGGACTGTTTGTTATTCTATTTCATGTGGATGTGGACAAACGAAACTGCTATATAGAACTAAGCCCACTTTCTGCTGGGTATTTCTATGAATGTAGTCAGTCCATATTATACATATCAGTGCCTCAAAGTGATCTTTTCGTGTGGAACGGCTACATATGTATATGTCCCTTATCTACGTAAATGTATAGTTCCTCGCAATGTTACTTTCTTTCTTAATTTGGTCTACATTCACAGCCTCAAAAATTTCAATCGGTCTCAAAACACTAAGGAAATTAAAATCCATAAAATAACGTCAGGCAAAAAGCCGTTAGAGATTCGCTTCTAAGAAAACATACATTCACTCCTCTGTTTTTCTTAGTACATAATTTCCTTACCTTCCCAAAGGCTACACTTACTATATACCTTACTTAACAATATAATATAATAGTTTTGGTTACAAAGTAACCTCACCATTTTACAATCACTAACTCTCAGCTGAATAATAATTACATGTGCGTATGTGCAGCTGGGATCCGAATCTGTAGACAGCTATATTCGATATCATCAGCCCTCGGCATGGCATGCCATAATGGCACAACGACATATACAATAACTGTTCTTTTATGTGCCTTGTTCTAGAACTGGAGAGAACAATTGTTCTGTCGATTGAAGCAAACTATTTGTACTGTTCGCTTAATTTATAAATCTTCTATAGCTGTGTTCTTTTGTGTCCTCAGAACAGAGCAGAACAAAAGATACACAAAAGAACACTTCATACAGTTTCATAGAAGATTTATAAATGAACCGAACAGTATAAATAGTTCGTTTCAATCGACAGAACAATTTGTTCTGTCCAATATATGGGAGCTTTAGAACAAGGTACACAAAACAACACAGCTTATGTAAATGTATGAGGCGTTCTTTTGTGTATCTTTTGTTCTGCCTGTTCTGTGGACACAAAAGAACACAGCTATTGATTACTAAGCTGAGAGTTTTTGTTTGAGGAATCGTAGTGATTTGCATCAAATAAATTTGTATACCCTAGATGAAATCTATAGGGTATATTAAGTTTATCATTCCGTTTGTAACACCTAGAAATAATGATGGTAGAGCAAAATGGATAAAATTAAAATTTATTTTGATTTTTGCATGTCCGTCCGTCAGTCAGTCCTCACGATAACTCGTGTACTTAGAGAGCTCAAGTTCGAAAATGGAACAAATCGGGTAACTAATTCGTAGGGTTGCCATACTATAAAATTCGACACTACCTGAGAACGCGTCAACGTAGAGAGCTGAAATTTTGTACATAGGGTTTTTATTAAAATAGTAAAAACAATTTCAACAAGTAAAAAACCTAGAATTCGTCTAAGACCAATTCTTATGATACCCTCTAGATGAATGCCCGTATTAAATTTCGTATGGTGACCGATCTATGAAAGTTTGATTTTTGAAGTTGTTTTTCGCATATATTTCTAGAACGGTTTGTCGGACAGAAAAGATGATTATAACCAATTTTATAGGATTTCGTATTCTGAAGAAGTTTTTAGTACAATCAAAATGTCCTGGACTGATCGTTTTCACAGTATTTTTATATGGCAACACCAGGAGTTGCCCGATTAAGTCCATTTTTGAAATTTTATTTGCTAGTACAATGAAAACACCACGTACCAAATTTCAGCTCTGTATATCAATGCGTTCTCAGGCAATGTCCAAATATATAGTGGAAAACGAAAGTTTTGTATGGCAACCCCACGAAGGAGTTGCCCGATTTGTCTCATTTTCGAACTTAATTTTACTTTTTTTTTAAAGTCCGTGTACAAAATTGCAGCTCTTTAAGTATACCCGTTCTCGAGTTATCGTGCGCACAGACGGACGGACGGACATGCAAAAATCAAAATAACTTTTAATATTATGCGTGGGTGTCCAATCCATTTTGCTCTACCATCATTATTTCGAGGTGTTACGAACGAAATGACAAACTTAATATACCCTATAAATTTCATCTAGGGTATAAAAATGCGCTAAAAATTTAGGATTTTTACGTATACTGTGAAAACAACAAGTTCTATACTATTTTAATGTACCAAAAAGTTCTTCAGAATATTAAATCCTATAAAATTGGTTATAATCATTTTTTCTGTCCGTCGAACCTTTATTGAAATATATGGGAAAAACGACTTCAAAAATCAAAATTGCACAGAAATTACATAGGAGTGTTCACATAGGGTATCATTCTAGCTTTTTTATTTGTTTTAAATAATTTTGTTAGGAAAGGTATAAAATTTTTATTTTGGTTCGTCAGATAAGAAAGCAAGCCTAAAATTATCAGAACACAATTTTTCTGTATGAATAGTATTTTAGTTTAGGGCGGAGGAGCTATTCAAATCAAACCTTTGTCACTTTTACATAAGAACACTGCAAATATTTTAGAATGTTAAGACTCCGTTGGAGCTCTCATTTGGTAGTGAGGGAGTCTGTTTCATGGCTTGTTGAAGTATTGTCGAGGGTTTTGAGCCACCCCGAGCCCACACACACCAAACAACGCCTATGGTATGGGAGGATAGCAAAAACGAACGAGAAGAATATGCAATAAATAGCGACGCGATACAGTAACCATTGAATCTTAGCTGCATTCCACGTACTAGAACCAAAGAAAAAAAATTTATCATCACATTTAATATAAAAATGAGTTTGAGTTTGAACTCATTGCTTCTGCGTTCAGTATATACATATGCACTTCTATACACAATGGTAAAAGCCTATAAGAAGTTTACTAAATAAATTCATTCGAACCGACAAAAAATTTAAACTATAATAGTTATATTGATTTCTTTAGCTTTCTGTATAAAAAAAGTTCACAGTTTACATGCAGAATTAACGTAAAAATTAAACTGAAATTGTAGAATTGTATTGAGCGAAATATATAATAGGTATGTTTCCTTTCAGAAAATCTAATCCTGTTTTATTCTGTTCCTATTAGGCAAATATATGTAGATATATTATGGACGGGTTCCAAGGTTTTAATCATAGCCGAGCAAGCAAAGGTGTGTTTTAACAAAAGAGAAAATTATACACATTTCTAATATGTTGTGTGGCTGTTGCTCTACTAGCATTGTTTCTATGCATCGCAGATTGTTTCGCAACTATTCATCAGACAGTAAAAATGTTTATAACCGATTTCATAGATTGTTAACTTCTGAAGAGCTTTTTAGTACATTAAGAACGTATGCCTGAGACTAACCGCTTTTCTAGTATATACGAGTAAAATCTTGGCAATCTGGAAACTTTTTTACTTATCATCATTATGGAAATAATAATAAGTACAAAAAAATAATAATTACAATTCCATGACCAAACTTAGTTTATCGATTTCATCTAGTCCGGGATTTTTTCCACGTGAGTATAAAAAACTAGTCAAACCTGAAAGTTTTTGGTTTGACTTGGAAATGAAGTTGACATCACGTAAGAAATAGATATTGAGTGTGCTTAAATTGAAGTATACAAGTCAAACAAAAACACAACTATACAAACAAAGGAAATTAAAAAAACACAACGCTCTTTATAAGATAGGTCAAAAGTAAGGCATTTTATGCTATGCGGATTTTATTTGAACATTACACACCGTAGGTACAAAACTATCAATAAGATTGTAAAACAACATTTTTCTCGCAACCTGAATCACTGCTATCAGTACAACAAAAGTAGCGAGGAATTTGTTCACGCGAGTTCGTTCTTGTATGTAGAGGCATAGATGGCACAACAACTAGATATCACATGGTATACCAAGCAGAGTATACAAATGGACCACAACATATTTTAGAGCGCACCGAGAACAAATTATGATTTATATCAGTTTTGTATACATTTGTTCACACACTGCAGATGCGAGAAAATATAAATTACTCATGTTGTGGTCTATTCCGGAATGAACCACCAGCTATATAAAATTTGTATACTCCGTTCTGGAATTGAATGCGATAGTTCTTGTGCCATCTATGGTAGAGGCCATGAGCTGGGTTAAAGAAAAAAACAAAGCTTGGAAATGATGTCTTTACTTGAAGTATTTTTAGAGAGGACGGTAATCTTGTAAGTGATAACAACAACAAATATGTAAAGACTATGATATATCTAATTTTAAACAGCTAATATAAAAATTACAAATAAGTATATATTTGATAAGCCGGATCTTCCAATTTATATATCAATCCTGCAATCAATTTAGATCCTCCCCACAATAATAAAATAAATAACTCGCTGCATCTTTTTTCTCTTTAGCTAAATAACTATAATAATTTCATATTGAGACAAGTAATGTATGTATATAATGTAAATCCTCCTTAAATCAAACCTTTTTAGACTTCTTTAGTTTAATTGCAAAAAATGCATTTGAATTGAAACTGACTAGTAGCATAGAAGGCACAAGAACTAGATGTCGCATGGCATACTAGAGCAGATTATACGGATTATGAAATGGGTAGTGCATTCTGGAATGGACCATAACTTGTTTTAGAACGTGCTGAAAGCAAATGTTTTTATAATAGCAGTTTTGTATACATTTGATCGACTTCCTCAATACTTCAGATACGAAACAATATGAATCACTCGACGTATTACATCATTTCATATGTTGTGGTCCATTCCGGAATGGTCCACCCAGCCATATAAATTTTGTATACTTTTTTGGTATTGCATGCTACATTTAGTTCTTGTGCCATCTATGCTAGTAGAAAACTTTTCTTAAGAAAGAGACGATTGAACAAAATCTTAAGCTTTTCGGGACCAACGGAAAATTTATTCGAATAAACAATTTCAACGATTGTTAAAAAATAAAACAAAACAACAAACTCTTTAATTGAAACTAAAAAACAGCTAAGTAAATAAAAAAATGAAAAAAAAATAAAAAAAGAAACAATGCATAACAATAAATTTCGGCGTCGCGACTCTATTTTTTAACTATTTGAGCAACAGAAGGAAATTTTCGAAAAACTGTGTACATTACAGGTATAGCAAGATCAATGAACGAGAAATGGTAGGACCTTTTACGTTGATAAAGCCGTACGGTTTTATTTAGGATGATCTGTGCTCTATTTGATATCTCTCTTGAGTTTGACATTAGTGGATAGAAAAGGGCAACATTCAATTTCTTTACGCGTGTGTTTTGTATGTATGTTTTTTTTAACAAACTTTTTGGCTATTAACGTATATTGAGTAGTTGACTATCGAAATTTCATGTGCTGCTGGGGAATCTTGAGTTATGAACAAATTATAACAGGAAGGGGTATATTTTCCTTCCATGCGTCAACCTAAAATTTCAGTGAAAATCAGCAATGATTTAAAATAATAAAAAGTATCAGAATCTAAGAAGAATTAGAACAAAAACTGCCGTAATTCTAAAATCCTTTTGTTGAGTTATGGTTGCTTGCGAGACTATGCCGCAGAACTTGCTCATCTGCAAACTTCGGATTTTACATTTCTGCGAGTGCGCTTATAGCATATTATCTTAACAACAGAATCCAGATTGGCGACTATAATTGTGGGAAATCTAGTACTAGATCATTATTATTACTTCTCTATTAGTCAAAAATAAGACTCTTAAAATAACAGCTCAAAATAAATTTATGATATATAATAAATAGTACATATTAAAAGTTTGGCTAATTTCAATTCATACAATTCATTAAACATTACTTTTTACATAATCACACAATTTTCTCTTAAATATGTCAATTCTTTTTTCATTTCTTAATTCGCTGGGTAAACCGTTAAAAAATTGCAAACCCTTATACATAATCAAATTTTGCGTTCTCGTTTGATTCCATCTCTCCAGCCTAAAGTTGCTGCCATGACGAAGATTATAAGGCTGTGACTCAGCAACATAACGTAAATTTTCCCTAAGTATACCAGTGATATACCGTGATGCATTTTAAATATGAAAATCATCACGTCGTATGTAAGTCTTTGTTGAACATTCATCCACTTTAGGGCGTTTGGTATACTCAAGACTGCCGTGTATACACTGCATTTAAAAATTACCCGCATAGCTCTATTTTGAAGTATTTGGAATAATAAGCACTGTCTTATCCTTCTCAAAAAACCTATCTTTTTAGACAGTTTTTTACATATGTCATTTGTGGGTCCTTAAATTTTAACTTATTGTCTAACAACACACCAAGATATTTAAAAATTTTTACCATATTCCAGTTCTGTTCCATCAACCATCTACATATATCATCACCTCTATTAAAGTTTATAAACTTAGATTTACAAATATTCCATTTTAGCTTGTTCATTATCAATCACTCACTCAAATTTAGTGAATTCTCATTTAGCATTCTAACCATCTCATCAATATTCGGCTCACTAATATATATCAAAGCATCATCAGCAAATAAGGATATTCTGCAAAACTTCAATAACGATACTATGTGTCGTTAATATACATTACAAAAAGCAGCCGAAAGGATCCCTAAGGTACTCCCAACTCAACATCCACAGCACTTGATAGGATATTTTTTACTTTGCTTCGCTGCTATCTACCATCGAGATATGAATCAAACCACCTCCTTGAATTCCAAATAACAATAATTTTTTCTTCAGCACTGTTCTGTCCAACGTTTCAAAAGCTCATTTAAGGTCAAGAGAACCTGTCTTACCAGCATCTAATTCCTTTTTCCAGTCAAATACATTGAATAAGTAACTAATAAGGAACGGTGTACCCTGCGAATACAGTGTACGTGTTTAAGCAATTCAATGACAGTACGACCTAAGATCAGTGAGGACCTACTGTCTATTGTGCGTCAGTTCAACATTTCGGACATTGCAATTGTAGTTGCTGCCTAAATTATGTCAATGTCAGTCATACAAAGACAACGCCAAGAAATATTATCTAAAAATAAGGGGGAGCTAAAAATTTGTTTATTTTACATAGCAATTTGGATTATAAAAAATGTTCCCCTTCAAAATGTCAGGATTTCAATCCTGCCATGACGAAACGAATACAAACACAGCACACTAATACATTTCGCCGAGTGGCTTAGGCTTTCACCCGATATACCGTTTTCTTATTAGTTATTTAATCAATGGTCAAATACAATGGTCTTGTTTAGTACTGCCTGACATGAGTGATCATTCCTAAATCCTGACCACTCTTTTGTAAGAAGTTGAATTGATTCAAAAAAGCTGCAATTGGACTGCTACATATCTCTCAAAAAATTTCTCCATTAGCGGAAGCATATTAATTTGTCTGAGCTCCTCGCATTTCGTAGTATTACAAATCTTCTCCACTGGAACAACAATTGCCTCCTTCCAAATATCAGGAAATTTTCGTCTCTCAATGACAAATTTATTATTTTCATCAGGATAGTCTATAGAGTTATAAATTTGATCACAACACAAACCATTTATATCTTTTTTATTCTTATACCTATTCATTACATCACATACACATGTTTCTTACATTCTAGTAACGGAACTTGAATCTATCAGATATATTCAACCTTGGTAAAATGCACTCCACACCTTGGATAGATATATGTATATCTTTTACTCTGTTAACGAAATAGTCATTAAATTTGTCTGCAATTTCCAATGTCTCTGACACTTGTACATAAAAAAACTCAACAATATTGAGGTCACTATTTATTTTGGAATTACGGACTTTTGTCTTTAATACTTTCCATAGGTCTTTCTGATCATCTGCGTTATTTTTTATGTATGAGTTTTTTGCCCTTAATATTTTACGCTTATATCTATTTATAGCAAGTTTGTAATAAATCCAATCATTCAGGCCATTCCCATAGACCGCACTTCTATATGCCCTAATCTTGTCACTTGCTTTAAATTATCAAATTCAGATGTATACCACTCACAGGTCTTATGCTTAATCATTTTATATACAGCCATTTGTCTCACGCAACTATCAATAATATTATTGAATTTTGTGAATAGTTCCTCTAAATTATCACACATAACTATATAGAGATTGTCGAGAATCTCACTTATCAATTTGTTATCAAATACTTCTTTACAATAGTTAATAATTCTAATTATTTTCTCACAGTTTACAGTTCTATTTTCAGTTAGTATTTGAATTTTAAGTTAGTGTTTCTCAAGCGACTGACTAATTAATGATTTAACCGCAAACCGTACTAAACTAACGTCAACTATCACTTGTATGCTGAGAGTTTGCAGTTTTACGCTAACGCTCCTCCGATAGCCTTATTGAAGGTTTAAATGAGATTCTGCCTAGAATTGGCCTGTGGTGCATAACCAACAATGACATGATTTGCCTAACTTTTAGGTATATCAAAAGTTTTTCTTTAATTTTGAACACTAGTCTTAACTAGTACATAGTACATTTAAAGTTTAGTACGTATTCAAGTTGAGGCGTCAGTCACGTGTCGCGACGCTTACTAATGTCGATTTCGATGGGACTTCAGTGCAACACCAGTATTGCACTTTTTCCAGCAGTGCAAAACTGAAAATGTTCGATGGACAATTTTTATAGCAGAAGTGCAACACGAGGTTTGCACTGACTTCTCCTACTTGGCACTGGATATTTTGTCAGTGTTAGAAATACATATTCAAGTTGAATTGTCTTGTCATCTGCTCTGTCAAAGTGTACTGTCGCGATTATTTGTGAAATTTTGGAGTTAAATGAATTATGGACTTCAGTGCTCCCAGTTCTCCGCTGCCAGAAAAAGTGCAACACTGAAATGGTCCCCTCGAAATCGACATAAGCTTCTCCTCCCTTGGCCAAAGGCAACTTCAGAAGATCAACGAACCCAATTCTCTAACCTTTGCTCTAATCTTTCTCAGCAGCGCCAGACATAGCCTATTTTCAGGGTATTTTAGGATTTTTATTTTAAATTATCCAGACCTTGCAATTACATTTCTAACTGCCTAATAGTACTTAATACTTATCTCCCATCCAATTTGTTTGCTCCACTGATACACATTTGGACTGCTTTTTCTCCTGCTCTTACTATACTGTTCCTGTTTCTGCTATATTTCTTTATTATAACCCCCTATTTAATCGTGGCACTATTTAAACTAATCTTCCCTGCCTATGGAATCTTGAGTTTGGAGCTTTTGTGATCTATTTACATTTCCAGGGCCGTGAATAGGTATGTTTTTCCAGGAATTTTAGTATGCACTAATTATTTATGTATGTTCTGCAATACATCCATATATCATGAAACACAGTGTAATAAAATTAGAATAGGAATATAGCAAACAGGAATGGTGATAAGCCAGATTATGCGTAATGAATTTCTGGTTGTGTGGGTTCTCCATATTTTACATGCATTTACACGTCATCCCTATTCTAATGTTGATTTCGATGGGACCATTTTAGTGTTGCACTTTTTCTGGCAGCGGAGAACTGGGAGCACTGAAGTCCATCGAAAATATTGCTGTCATATTCCTTGTATTTGTGGACACACGTATTATATACACGGAACTGTCAAACGTAATAAATGCTCTTTATTGATATATAGAAACAAATTTCTTCTTAACTTTATGCCAATTACCCAAATAAATTTTTTTAATTCATTTAACTCCTTCTTCTTCTTCTTTTGCTTTCAGAGTCGGAAAACTGCGGGCTCCACTAAATGGGAGCAGGAGTTTCTGCTCTCCGGCTTGACCTTGAGAGGTATAACGCCGATATATATAACGATGAGCGGTGTCACATTTTTGTAAGGAAAAAGGGAGTAAGGGTGGGAGAGGATATATGACAATGGTATGATAATGTATGGCAGCAAGAGGATTGGAGGAGGGTAGGGATAGTGGTTATGATTATAAAAGACTGATCCATACACATGAGATTAAGAGGCAAGGAGCCCTGTTTCACTGGCAAATTTGACAATCTGTTTGAGAACTTTCTGGTTGAGTGGAGTGAGTACATCATCAAGTGTATAAAACTTTTTCCTGGTGTTGTTAAACCGCTTGCAGTTAATTAAACTGTGTTCTATAATATTTGGCACATCACGTTCAGGGCATAAGACGAGGTCAGGTTTGCCTATTAAAGTGAAAAGCTTCGCGTCGCAGTTGTGTCCTGAAAAAAGTCTGTTTAGGAACCTAGTTTCTTTTGACGAAAAGCTCCATTCGAGTCAGGGAGGTTTGAGGGGGACAGGAAAAAGCTTTGCAAAGAAAGTGCTCTTGTCACGGCTTTTGGTTGTGAACTCATCATGCCAGTTAAACATTAATTTATCTTTTATTAGTGAGATTGCATCTTTAAGAGAAATTTTTGGGCTTGAAGTGGCTTCTTTAGCTTTAGAGTCCGCCAATTCATTTAGGGGAAGCCATACAATTTTGTAGAGGTTGGATGGGTTGGAGTGGGCAGTGGATCGTATGTTTTGGGCATAGTACGAGTCGATTTGGTTCTGGATGGTTGCACTTGCAGACTTTGAGTCGGTGAGGATGAGTATTTTGAAGTTCACCCGACGTGGATGATCTCAGACAATCAAATTTTCTCATATGAGAGCATTGTGTTGAAGCTTCAATTACGCTGATACCTGTAATTGGTCTATTATATGACGCGTCAGTTGCAAATATTAACCAGTCATTGTTGGTATGCTCAGTCATAATGTCCAAATAGATTTGTTTAAGGAGTTCGTCCGGAGTGTTATTTTTTTTGAACCCTAGGCATGAAAGTGAGCTTGATATTATGTGCAGATTTGGAGGGTGGTTAACTAGGGTGATTGTACCTATGCTTTTGAAAATATTGGGGAAAAGCCTGTAAACGAATACATGGCTTGATATTTTTGGGTCTAATCGATATAGGGAATGTGGGTCCGCTGAATTTTGTGTAATTGCACCTCCAACCTCTTTGGCGGTGAGTTGGATAATGCGATAGTGTGGGGGAAGTTCATTTGCAAGTGCATATATAATATGGACTGGTGTGGGGGGTAGCCCTAGGCTAGATCTAAGGCATGCATTTGAAAAAGTAGTAAGCCTTTTATCAATATATTTAGGTCGAGTGGCCATTGAGGTGCTAGCAAATTCAAGTTTTGATCTGATAACCGATCTGTATAACTTGAGTGCCGTGTTTGGATGTAACGGATTTGTTCTGGAGGTTAGCATTTTCAGCACGTTTACCGGAAGAGTTGCAGCTTTTGTTGCATACACAAGATGCTCTCGAAGCTTTAGATTGGAGGTAAAGAATCTGCCTAGGAATTTCAGTTTGAGGGTGATGGGAATGGTTATGTTCATAAGAAAAATAGATTCTGGTAGGCCAGTTCTATAGTGGATGGGGACTAAGTGGGGTTTATAGTTAGATTTAGGTCAGATGCTATTTGATTGAAGTGTTTTAGCGCATTGCTCAGGGCATCTATTGCTACTTTGTGTGATTTCCCTGAGCCCACAAACATGAAATCATCAGAAAACTGGAATATTTTTGGGTCACTTGTCGATGCTTTATAGAGTTTGACAGTGTATATGTTAAAGAGAGTGGGGCTGGTAACGCTGCCCTGAGGTAGGCCATCATTCACAGTAATATGGGAGTCACCTAGCTTTAAAGTTCTAGACTTGAGGAAAGTCTCAAACCATTTGATTATGTCCAAGGGTATGTTCATTTCTAGTAGAATATTGTTTAGTTTATCTATAGCCACAGACTCATAAGCAGATTGGATGTCAATAGATAGTAGGACTGACTTGAGTCCGCTTGATTTGTTTTGAGCTATTTGGTTTTAGATTTATCTAAGCATTTGCTGACTGATTTCCCTTTGGTGAATGCAAAAGAGCTAACAGGAAGAATGTTGGATTGTGACACCAGGTTGTTGAGTCTTTTCATAATGACTCCGTTGATGCATTTTGTCGCTGTTGGGATGAGGGCTATTGGTCGAAAAGAGGTTAGCTCATCACTGGGCTTGTTCTTCTTTTTGAGGGGGACTATTTTTATAGTGTTCAGAGGCTCTGGGAGAGTGGTTTTTAGCCAGTGGTCATTGAGGACTTTTAGATAGGAAAGGAGGGCCTCTGTGTTTAGGTTTTTAATGGCAAAAAAAGGAATCCCATCGCTTCCAGGAACCGAGTAGTTTGACTTGCACTTAAGGAAGAGTGCGAGTTCATCAGCCGTGATAGGAAGCCTGGAGAAAGTGTGGAAAATAGGAGGAGACGAAAACGTTGAGGTAACTGCTCTAGTTTTGGGTGCTAAAGTTTTTAAAAAAAGAGGCTGATTTTATGTTGTCCTAGTGGGAAAATGAGTCCACTGAAAAACATTTACCACTAATGTGCTTAATTATTTTGAAGAAAGATCTGGAGTCAGAGATTTCCAGATTCTCAGCAAGTTCAGCAATTGCAGCTGCTTTGGCCTTCCTTATTTCTTTTTTAAATCTGATGCTGATGGCTCTGAGCTTGTTGATGTTTGTGGAAGAAGTTTTCTTTATGCACTCCCAAAATACACTGCTTTTTAATTTGAAAAGTTTAAGAATGGTATCGTTCCTCCAGGCTTTAGATGAAAAATTAGTGTGGAGTGACTGAAAGGAGTTGGAAATTATTATTTATTGAATGTTGGAGAAGATTTCCTTACTGGGTTTGAGTTTACTTATGTCGGCTATTATTTTTTTGCGATTAACAAAAGGTTTGGAGCAAGGGGTTTTGGGTAAGTGATGCGACGACCCTATCTGCAATTGAAGTGTGTGTGCACTGATTGAGTTACCTGGAAGCGAAGTGAATGCTAAGTCAATCACAGACATCGAGAAGGTGGGACTTGGGTTTACGATAAAGGTGGGAACATTTGGATTTAAGAGGTAAAGCTTGCTCATTGAAAGGACATTTTTGAGGAGACGTCCTTTTGATGTTGCATATCCAGATGTTTTGATGTATGGGTCCCAGGAGGGATCCCTTACATTAAAGTCACCGCACAGAATGGCATTTGGATAGCCAGACAGAAAAGTGATCAGGTTATTAATGCAATTGCTAAAGGAGTTAGGATCCACAGAGGGGGATGCATATGCAGACCCAATTATGAGGCCGGTGTTGTTGACCACCACTTTTACTAATACAGTCCATATTGGTTCGAAAGGGAAGTCTATTATAGGAAAGGTTGTTTTTAATTACTATGAGGCATCCCCCATATCCATCTTCGCGATTTTTCCTGACAATATTGTACCTGCTTAGGGACGCTATTGTGCTGTCTTGAGCCAGGTTTGATTTAGAAGCAAGACGTCGTGCGGGTTTGATTTAAGAAAGATTTCAAGAGTAGATTTGTTAGTAGTGAAACTTTGAATGCTGTAGTGTAATATCTTGGGGTTGGGTCTGGTGGACACTGTATGGTGCTGGGTGGTGACTCACTGTCTATACCTTTTTGTATTTGGAGTAGATCTGAGCTTATGACAAATGTTTGGATTTTGTTTTTTAGCGAGGTGATAAAGTCTTTGCTTGTGTTGATGTTTGGGGTAGAATTTAGTGTTTCATTAATACAGGATAGAATTCTTTCCATTTCAGAGACTCTATTCCTCTCTGCCATGAAAGACATTCCATTTTTGATTGCGATTTCTCGCTGAACATTTTGTAAAAGTTTGTGGGTTTGGGGATGGGGTATGCTTTGGCGACGCTAGAATAGGTTTTCTTTGTGAGGACCTTGTTTGCTTCTGCTTCCGGGACTCTTGCTTTTTTGAAGGAAACCAAACAGGGAAAAGAGTAGTCATCAGTTAAGCCTGTGAGCAGTTCAAATCTATTGGAAGAGGGTGTGGTCTTTGTTGAAGGTGAGGACTGCGTGATTAGCATGTTTGTCGTGTTTCGATTTACACTTTTAATCGCCATAATCTTGAGTACATCCGCCTCAAGTGACCTGGCAGGGCACTCAGGTGAATCGGCTCTGTGCTCTCCTTTGCAATTAATACATAGGGGGGTTGTCTTCCAGCCGCCTTGACAGTCATCAAACGCGCAGTTAGGGCATGTAGATTTGGAGGCTTTGCATTGGGGCTCTTTGTGACCCCATCTGAGGCACTTCATGCATAGCTTTGGCTTGGGTGTAAAATACTCGACCTGCCGTAGAACACCATAGATAGCAACCTCATTTGGTATTGTATTTGCCTTCAAGGAGAGTTTTACGATGCTCGTAGATTGGAAGGATTCTTCTGAGTTTTTTTCTTGAATCTTTCGACCGCAACAATAAGCACTGAGGAAGAGATGTTTAAAATTTCATCATCTGTGATGTCGAGGGGAGCTCCCTTGATTATGCCTTGTTTACGTGCGTATGAGGCAGGAATGAAAACATTTAGTTGATGTATAGCAAGGTCGGATGCAGCTAGTTTGTTAGCAGCAGCAAAATTATGGAAAAATACCTGAACAGTATTGAAAGAATGCTGCTTGATATTAGTGAACCCTATTATATTGTTTCTCTTTAGTTAGTTTAGATAGAAAACTCAATTTCAAAAGACATTTTGATTACATTTGCAAAAAAATCGGAAAGAAAATCGGTTTTCTGAGAAGAACCAGGAGCAAAGTGTCCTTACTGACAGCTATACATATATATAACGTGATAATTAAACCGCATTGTGAGTATTGCTCGACAGTTATATTTCTTGAAACAAAAGAGATGTTAGAGAGAGTGCAGAAGCTGCAGAATAAGGCGATGCGCGTGATATTACGTTGCAGTAGATTTACACCGATATTATCAATGCTTAAGGCACTAATGTGGATGAGCGTAAAGGAAAGAATAGTATTGAATGTATTGTTGTTTATATTTAAGATAAAAAGTAAGATTCTACCAGAATATTTACATAGGTATTTAAGATTTGTTGGAGACGTGCAGCCATTTAACCTCAGGAATGTAAATGAATTCAGATTAAATAATTATAATACAACAGGAGCGCAAAATTCACTGCTGTATAAAGGTTTAAAAATGTATAATAAGCTTAACTATTGCAGGAATGATGAAAACTTTGGAGCATTTAAAAGATATTGTATTGAATTCATAAAAACTAAATTAGATGTCCTATTGGCATGATATTATTTGTTAATTACTAGGTTGTTTTTATGTGTGAATATTTTATGTATTAGCGATTTATTATCGATTTAATGAAGCAAATAATTGGAAATGTACAAGCTTTTATATGAGCAAATAAAATTTATTTATTTATTATTCTTATTATAGTAGAGCTCCAATACCAATGTCGCTCAGACGTTTTTGACTTTCCTCACCTTCACTGATAGTTCTAGTTACTAGAACCCAGAAAGCACCCTTATCTGTAATGTCGTAAAAAGTAGTTTGAGTGTTTGCAAATTTGAGCGCGGTGTTCTTAGTGCCTTCATTTGAGGTCTGCTTGGGGATGGTGACATTTTTGGTAGACGTGGAAAGTAAGGGTTTGATTGGGGTGCTGAAGTCGAAGGCTTTGTATGGGTTTTTTGCACGAGTGGTATCATTTATAATACTCGAGTCCGTTTGACTTTCTTTCTGTTTTTGGCTGGCTGAAATAGATATGTCCGATGTATTATTGCGGAAAAATTATCAGGTGAAGTGAAAGATCCGCCAGGGTCGACCAGCATGGACACGTCCTCTTCGTCCAGCATGACGTGTTATTAGAGTCAAATCAGGGAATTTAGATGTGATGTGCCAAAACTAATTTAGGATAATATTGTTCAACGGCGGTGAAAAACTAACCTTAAAAATTTCACTTGATAATGTGTATAGTAACTTACCCACAACTATTTAATAGTTGATTGGACATATTTTTTAAGCACTATTTATTATTGTAATTTTCGTGGTGGATAAATCTTTTAAGATAATCACTGAGGATTTTACTCGATTTTAGGGTTGGGAAAACTTCGCGTTTCATCCACGTGAAAAAAGCGTCCTACTATGATGGCGTCCAATAGTGACGTGTGTCATTTAACTCCAAAATTTCACAAATAATCGCGACAGTACACTTTGAGAGAGCAGATGACAATTCAACTTGAATATGTATTTGTAACACCGACAAAATATCCAGTGCCAAGTAGAAGAAGTTAGTGCAAACCTCGTGCTGCACTTCTGCTATAAAAATTGTCCATCGAACATTTTCAGTCTTGCACTGCTGCAAAAAGTGTAATACTGGTGTTGCACTGAAGTCCCATCGAAATCGACATAAGCAACTTGTCAATTTACAAAAAGTAAACAAAGGTTTTGAGCGGAGCATCTCTGGTAAAAAATGATCTTTTTCGACTTTATTTTGAAATAATCCACATAATTATTTTTTTTATATAAATCTTTACTTCTATTAACAAAAAAGATAATTTAGATGGTGCACTTGCCTGAAACACGATTTCCCTAGTTTATAATCCGATTTATATTTGCAAGCACTGAGCGAACACTTCATTTCCATTTTTTAATTAATATGAAGGTTTTAACAGGTTCTAGTGGCACTATCAAACTTTGCACTAAATAAACTTCAAAGATAAATAGTTTTTAAAAGAATTGATTCGGTCCTTTTGTTAAATTTCACAAAAGAATATTAAATTGACAAAATCTGCTCACAAAACAAAAGCATATTTGACAACTTGTCACTCAACTTTGACAAATGTTCCTTCCTTCATCTCACTTACTCCTATGTACAATGTCATGCTCTTGACAAATTACGCTCATGTACACGAATCTTACACGATTCAACCATTCCTGTTTGCTATAATAATAGTAAAAAATGTCATTTTAGTTTATTCTTATACTTAATTTTTATTTTAGTTCTGGTATAATGCACTCAAACTATATTCTGACGCTGCATTTAATGTGCTCATCAATATCTTTCAATTAGTATATAATCAATTAAATAATGTAATCGCAAACCTGTATATTTGTTATGTTATAATCGAATTATCCCACCGTCAGATGGCAGAGCACAAGTTTTGGTTGCAAAGAATTATTATCTTTAAGTTGAATTAAATTATATATATTATATTATATTATATTCTAAAGTTATCGTGTACATGTTTAAATGTAAAAACTTAGTACAACTTAATGTACTTAGCTAGGGTTTTTGTATTAGTTCTTAGCAATCATATTGATATATGATTTAATCGTTGGTTCTTTTTGTTGTAGTAATAAAGAATGCGGCGTTTTAACTGTTACCGCATATAGGATCAAAAGTGTACCCCCCACTTCCGAAATTTTACTTGATATATTATAGCTGCTTCAAAGTATTGTTAACAAAAAATAAGATTGAAATTGAAAATGCACTTTATTGTAGAACCTTGGCAGTAAAAAAGATAATAGGCTAGAAAGCGAGTCAACCATCACAGATTGCATTATCAAGTTGCACATTCTTATTTCTATTATCAATTTTCTGATCGGTCACAAATTGAGAAATGAACAAACATCATTAATTGTATAGCTATTTTCTCAACTTTACGTAATTCTTATCACCAAGTAGTATTTGATAAATAAACGAAACAAGCTGAAAGCTTCTCTCTTGTAGAAAATTTAAAATTAAACTTTTGAAATTGTGCCAAAACATTTGATAAGATATGTACAATCTCAAAAAGAATTTCGGTCCCCACTAGATGGGAGTTTAGAAAGAGTTTTGTATACTAGGTACGTTTCATTGTACTACATTTAATGCTACTTATACTTAGTAGAAAAACTTTAGAAAACTGTAGGGGCACCGAACTTCTGTATTTTCTGATTAGTTTGTTGAAATTGAAGGACACCAGACAAAGTCAACACTCTGTCTTAAAATTTCCAACAATATTTGGCGGTTAATTCATTTATTCTCGGAAGCAAACCGGTATATTCTGACCTTGACCGAGTAATATGCCGATGGTAACAAATATTCCTAGTAGCAAATGATATTTAATATGTGCATGATTTAAAATTTGTTTCCTCGTCTCAGAAACGGTGCACGTTAGACATATAATTATGTTTGTTTACGTAATGATCCTACACATTTATTATTACATAAGAAAACTATCATACTTACAACATTTGATGGCAATATGTGACCTGGTAGATATTTAACATTTTCATGGGATTCATTGATGATTTCAGTTAGCTTGCGATCACCAATCATCTCTTCGTAAACATACATGGTAACGCGCTCCTCAAATTGTTCAAGTCTGGAAGTATTAACACCGACTATTTTCGCAATTGCCGAGCCCCTATTTTAAACAAATTTACATCCATTACATAACGCAATATAATTACATTTTTTTTATATATATTATTTAAATAATTTTCACGATAACGCACTGCACAAAAACCACATTGAACTACTATTTCCATTATTACTTACCAATTACCGGAACCGACAATGCAAACACTGTATTTTTCTGCCATTTTAACAAAACTAAAAAAGCGTTTAAGAATCAAATTAAAAAATAAAAACTTTAATTTATTCCGTATGTCCTTGTCGAAACAGGTTATTCGTAGACCGTCCGCGCCAACTTTCTGTCGAAGACTGAAAAATTAAAATTAATACTGAAGTGAAATTGAATCGAAACGAAACTCATCAACTTGAAAGTAGATCACTTCACTTTATACACCTTTTCTTGGATTAGATAACTTTGTTCAAATTATAATTATTCTATACTACGTTGAATGTTATTTTTATTTTGTGATAATACGGTGGAACTAATAAAAAATCAAGCAAAAATGCATAATTTCCGGGATTAACATTGAAAATTGCAAAGTTTTGACGTTTTTGACAACTACCTGACAGCTACTTGACATCTGAACACACCGTTCAAGATTTTAACTATAATAGCCTAGGCTAAAAGTGGCCGTGTTTTTAAAGTCCTCGAATATGCACACCTGTGCACAAATAAGAGTTTTTAAATCCTCTCTGCGATTCATTTGACGTCGCATGTCACATGTATATAAATGGACTGCTTGTTGAACCAAAAATGCATGAAGCAAATGGCACCACTTTCATATTCCTGTTTCTTTTCGTTAGAGCATACTTTCCCACTGAACTGTAACTTGCTTCTAAAAATCCTTGTAAAAAACACTTTCATCGACGATACAAATAGTCTCAAATACTTTTGTGGTAAATTCGGTAAATCCCACGGACATGCATATAATTCGCAACTAATTTAAATATAGCACCAATTTACGACAGTTGGTAGCATTGACAGTGAGAGCATAAGCATAAGCCAATGGCAAGTCCCGTGTACAAATGTTCATGATGTATTTGCGCGGGTATAATGGCTGCCAATCTTAGAAATAGAGTTGATATGCTGTCGAATTCCTTCGCGTATAGGATATAATTCGAATAGTACATCTGCCTCCTTATTTCGTCTTTCCTGTACTGTATCTTCGAGCAGGAAACTAAATGGAGTTGATATAAACCATGATAGTTAGAGCGTATCCACCTTAATTGCCTGGGAGGACACCAGTGAAGTCGAGAACATTTTCCGGCATATGGAACCGACATGCTAATTAATGGCGGGATTTTTTTAATATTATTTAAGTGGAAGTATGCCACAAGGTAAAATCTATTAGATATTCGCGTAGTAGTTTTAAATATATATAGTAGAAGAATTTTTAGAAAAACCTGTTTTTTTACGATTCAAACCAAATTATTAAATACAAGAGCAAAAAAACCGCCTCGTCCGGTTTTTGAAGCAGAAGCCTGCCGCTTTTCGGACGATTGCTCTTACCTCTGATCTAACGAGACAGATGTCTTTACGTCTTGTATTTATTAATTTGTCTAGTCTATTAAGCCACATATATACTATATATATACAAAGCATATACATATGTTCTCAGAATTTTTTTTGGGATGAAACTGATGGAAAAAATAAATATTTATATCCGCTAGTAATCTGCAAAATAAAAAATTCCAAGTTAAAATAATCTTACTACGTCTATGCGTCAGGTTCCAAACAACAAATTTCCACGGAATAGTACCAAGTTCCCGCATTGAAATCTGACAGGCAAGGTCCAAAATGGCCCATTGACATATAATAAGAATGGACTGAGCGTTCTTGCTTCAAAAATGGCACAAATATTGAACAGGCTGTAAAAACCCTTTCTTTCGTACAATTGCACACCGATTTATAATTAATTATTATTTGTCAATTGGCAACACTAAAGATGTTGAAAAATAATATTGCATTCCATTAAAATTATTTAGGAAGTTAAACTTGTTTTAATTAATACAAAAATTAATTTTTAATATTACTGAAAAATGTGCTCCTCTGCAGATTTGATGTCAAATATTATTGAGCTTGTAAGAGATAGACGTATAAAAACAATATATTTGTCTACATTTTTATGTCAATTCCGCTATATTCCAATTAATATAGCCGTACTGTTTCCAAAAATTGGTTACAGTTCAGTGTACATTTTGAGCTTGAAAGAGACAAAAAGATTTTAGCCAAAATTTGTGCCATATTTTACTATAGGAATTAAATAGGATGGCTCAGTCCATTCTTATTATATGTCAGTGATTGACAGTGAGAGCATACTTTCTGAAATCAAAATTGGTACCACATGAAACAGGAGATCAAGCAGTCCATTTATATATATGCCAGTGCGTCGCATTTATCGTATTTAAACTCCGCTTCGCTCCACCCGCGTGTGTCAGCCTGTGCGTGTGTTTGCGTGTGCGGTTGTGTGTGCCTGCGTGTGTTTGTTTTTTAAATAATGTTGTTCGATTCCATTCTAACTAAATGCTACCTTACTAGACACAAATGAAATATTTGGCATAAATAAAAAAAAAGCAATGGTCCGCTTCGCACTGCGCGCTCGTGTCGGCCCGTGTGTGTGTGTGTGTTTTTTTTTAAATAAATGTTTTTCTATTCCATTCTAACTAAATGCTGGTTACTACACACAAATTGAATGCTTGGCATAAATAAAAAAACGCAACGCTGGTAACCCGAACGCTCGGATGGTACTTATATACTCAAAAGAAGAAGAAGAGTAAATTAATTGTGAAAATGGCAAATGTGTTCTGAAGTGTGTAGTGTAAAGTTCGGGATTTTAAAGTTAAATATCTCTGAAACTATAAGTTTTCGCTTAAAATAAATTTGATATTCGTGATTTGTGAGTAAATTGGAATAAGTACACAAAATTTGAACAAAATCGGAGAGTTTTCCCTACACTTGACTTAGCCAAACAATTTTTATTCCTCCATTTGTCAGTTTAAAATGGTGGAACAGTTCAAGATTGCGAAACGGCACCGAATTTCTTTAAACTTTGCACACTAGTTCCTTTTTACTCACAAATCACAAATATGAAAACAAAATTTCACGGAAAGTTATAGTTTCAGAGATAATCGACTTTAAAATTAATTCCCGAACTTTGTACTGCAATTCACAACACAATTTGACACACGTGTGTGCGTGTTTTTCGTTAATTAATGTTTTTCTATTCCATTCTAACTAAATGCTGCTACTACACATCAATTGAATATTTGTAATGAATAAAAAAACGCAATGCTGGTAACCCGAATGTTCGGAAGGTCTGTTTACACTACTTGTATACTTGTTACTAAAAAGAAGAAGAAGAGTTAATTAATTGTGAGAATGTCAAATTGTATTGTGAATTGCAGTACAAAGTTCGGGAATTTTAAAGTCGATTATCTCTGAAACTATAACTTTCCGTGAAATTTTGTTTTCATATTTGTGATTTGTGAGTAAAAAGGAACTAGTGTGCAAAGTTTAAAGAAATTCGGTGCCATTTCGCAATCTAGTCTTATGTGAACATGGTTTGTTCGATGAAAACACCCACCGTGTAAATTTTCAGCTACAATTTTCATAAAATTTACCCGGGTTTTATCGAATAAAGAACCTCAAAAATGTTTTGAATTTGAAATTTCTATTGTGAATATTTCGATTGATTTGTTCCTCTGTTTGAAATTCGGATCTTTGCATTTTCAGAAATGCAGAAGAAGATTGTCAGATGTCAAAAGTGTTGTCATTTGTTTTTTCCTGAATACATTTTGTAAAACCCTCGCTTCTGCTAAATTCGTGATAAGTTATCTATAATGGGTTCCTTCAGTAGAAGTCGTAGCAGATCAAGAAGTCCGAAAAGAAGGAGTTCAAAATCTAAATCACGGTCAAGATCTCGAAGTAAAAATGCTAGACGTCGAACTGATCGGTCACAATCTAGAAGTCGAACGCCAGAAAAAAAGTATAAAGCAGCGGATAAAGGACGACGCCCCGAACGCATCTACGAAGAAAGAAGTAAGTCTGTACGGAAACAATCTGAAGATAAATGGCCAAATGACAAATTTTTTGAAAAAAATCATAAAAGAGATACAAGTTTTCATAAAGCAAAGAGATCACATTTTGAGGATTTCTTGGATTCCAGAAGATTTCAAAGAGAAGTTATTGGACCTGAGGGCGCCCCACATATCTGGGCGAAATCTCCAATAAGACTAGAAAGTTCTGGCGACGAAATAGACATGAAATTAAGAGACGTTAGTATTTCAATTAAAAAGAAAAAGAAAGATAAACACAAGTCATCTAAATCGAAGAAAAAGAAGTCTAAGAAAGCTAAGAGAAAAAAGAAAAAGACAAGAAAGGTTTCATCATCCAGTAGCTCTGAGAGTGAATCCGACGTTTCTGCAGAAGAAGTTTGGGTAGAAAAGACGGACCAAACAAAGGTAAACAAATCAGATAAACCATCGACGTCTAAGGGTGCAGCTAATGGAGATGACGAAGTAGGTCCAGTTTTAAGGCAAACGACTGGTTTGACTCATAAAGATTTTGGCCATGCTTTGTTACCCGGAGAAGGTGCAGCAATGGCAGCGTATATTGCTGAAGGAAAAAGGATACCCCGCCGTGGTGAAATTGGATTGACTTCAGATGAAATTGCTACCTTTGAAAGCGTCGGATATGTAATGAGTGGAAGCAGGTAATAATGCCCTTTTATCAGATAAATTTATAAAACTAATATTTTTCTATATAGACATCGTCGAATGGAGGCTGTACGTATTCGCAAAGAAAATCAAATCTATTCTGCTGATGAAAAAAGAGCCCTTGCAATGTTCAGCAAAGAAGAGAGGCAGAAGCGGGAGAATAAGATTTTATCGCAGTTCAGAGAGATGGTTAATTCTAAGCTAAAAACAGAAAAGAAATGAAATAAATTACTATTTATTAAATCAAATCAAACAAATATTTATTAATACCTCAGTTTTAAGGATACGTTGAATTACAACGTCGATTTTGTCCATTTTTGAAATTTTGTATACCATTGCTATGAAAACACTATGTACCAAATTTTAGCTCTCTAAGTCGACGCGTTCTCAGGCAGTGCCCAAATATATAGTTAAAAACGACATTTTTGTATGGCAACCCTACGAAGGAGTTGCCCGATCGGTCCCATTTTTGAACTTAAATGTAGAAAATTTGAGCTCTTCGCGTCAACGTGTAGTGAAAACCAAAGTTTTGTATGGCAACACCAAGAAGGGGTTGCCGATTCTAATTTTTCTTTCCCTAAAAACCTTATTCTATTACGAACATTAAAATATTAGCCACATCCGTCCAGTTCTCAAGTGTAGCGATTACCAACGCACAGCATTTTATTTTTCTTTATATATATATATTATATATTTCTTATTCCTGCATTAGGTTTCATTTTTATTTACATACGTTTATTTGAGATTTGAGGTGATAATATAATAATCATTACGTGTTATGAATATGTGATACAGTTACAGTTCCTTCCTTCCCTAAAAACTTGTGTGGGTTGGCTTCTTTTTTGTAAGAATCCACAATTTTCTAGTTTCTGCTTTTTCTCCATGTATCTAAGATGGCACAAGAACTATGTAGGTGTGGCATGAAATACCAGAGTAGAGTATACATATTTTATATGGCTGGTGAGAAATTCCGGAATGAATGGACCACACCATTTGAAATGATGGATATGTCGAGTGATTCCTATTTTCTCGCATCGGCCGTGTTGAGTAGGTATATCAAATAATACAAAACTGATGGCATAAAATAACAGTTACTCTCGGGACGCTCTAAAACATGTTGTGGTCCATTCCGGAATGTACCACCCATTTAACAATTTGTATACTTTACTTTGGAATACCATGAGGACCATGAGATATATACTGTGCCATCTATGCTTATAATATTCAATTGATTTATTATGATTATGCTTCTTGTTCAGAATCGTTGATCATTGGCAGTTACTAAGTTAAAACAGTATGATTAGTTTTAACTGATTTCAAAAATACGAGGTACTCAATTCAACTGGGTTTTTTATGTTGTTATCTCATATCTTAGGTATTTCTAGACTAATTTCCCATTGAAATTTGGTCAAGATCTGATGAAGACCTTCGGACATTTAGAATATAACTGGATAAGAGAAAATCAAACATTTTAGTGCGTTAGTTTATATGTAGTTCTGAAATCGGTTTTTATTTTTTGTTAATAGTTGCAATGCGTTTTTGAAAAAGCTTAAGTTGCATCATATTTGCTAGCATTTTCAACTTTAAACTTCGTTTGATTTTTTAATTATTATTTACACGCTTTTTGGCGATATCGTGTTCACTTAGTTCAAGCGTACTCTAAATTTGCTTCAGTTTTGGACGACGTTATATTTGCTCATGTGCCCTTAGCAGTAAGGAGGGGCAGTTTAGGCCATCCTTGGAGAAATCGTAGGTTGGCTAAATTAAAGAATGCTCGTAATGCGGCCCATGTGAAATATCGTGTGACGGGTGTTGTAAATGATTATTTACTTTTTAAAAGACTTCGAAAGGAGTATGACTTTTTGAACAAATTTTTATATAGGCAGTATATGAATTCTGTAGAAACCGAAATTAAGCATAATGCCAAAACGTTTTGTTCCTTTCTCAATAGTAAAAGGAACTCGTATGGTATGCCTTCGTGCGTCCATTATAACGATATGATAGCAGACAACGCTATCGATGCTTGTAGTCCTTTTGCAGACTACTTTGAGTCTGTCTATGTCGAGGACATGGGTCAACCTTTTGATAATGACCTCTTGACGAACATACCTTCATCTGTTGACCTGGGGTCTTTACATATATCTGTAGATGATGTTAGCGATGATTTTGAAATTTTTGTCGATGTGCCCCTAAAAGTAGGTATGGGGGACATAGAAAGGATTACAAATATTGTATTGCCATCTATTTCTATTCTATATATTCATTTGGAAAACCACTGAACTGAAACTGGACTATGGTGTATTTTGTATAGAACTTATTATTTGTAGTTCCGCGGAATAAAGTAGTTAAACCAAAAGAGACAACTATTGAAAAGTGATCCCATAATAATGTCAAATAATGTAAGAAATTTCAGTAGTATCAGCAGTCCATTTTATATACCATATGTCAGTGCTCTCAGCTGAGTAATAATTGCATATGGGTATGTGCAGGTGCAGCCAGAGTCCGAATCTGTAGGCAGCTACATTCGATATCGTCAGCTCAGGCCATGCCATGACGGCGCAGCGGCATATACAATTATTACTGAGCTGAGAGCTTTTGTTTGAGGAATCGTAGTCATTTGGTTCAGATACATTGGTTTTAAATAATTTTGTTACATAAGAACACTGCAAATATTTTAGAATGTTAGTACTTCGTTGGGGCTATCATGTGGTAGTGAGGGAGTCTGTTTCATGGCTTGTGAAGTATTCTCGAGGGTTTTGAAGAAATGCATTGCGAGATAAGTATTTTTCCCTCAATCCCAAAAACTCTTTTTCAGTATTATGTGCTAAGTTGAACTATTTTGAACTGCAAAACTTAGTGATGCCATCAATTTTCTACGTTCCAACGATTCTCAATAATTCCCTTAACAGTTTTTATTGGTTTGAATCTTAGTAGCCACTAAATTGTTTGTATTTTTAGATGCAAAATTGTCAATTATATTTGAATTTAATGAAATATTAAAATTTCTGAAATGTCGAAGTCTAATAAAAAGTGCTCACAATGCGAGAATCAGTGTGTAACAAAGGTAGCTAAAAAGCAGTCTTCTATTTGTATAGTTAATGGGCCAAAGCAGTTAACAGAGGCATTAACAAAGGAGGAATTGAAATTGAGAATTTGGGCGTATATGCGTCCTCCAAGAATATCAGATCCAACACCTGCTGTTAATCCTGAAAGGCTTGGTAATTTACTTATAACATTCTAATAGTTTTCCTACATTATCTGTGATTTTAGTTTTTTTTTTAAATTCAAATTTCTTGTTTACTTGTTGTTGTCATCATATGTCTCTGTTATCCCTCATACGATAAATGGCAGTGAATCGGAAATACCAGGCATATATTCCGACAGTTTGTGCTTAGAATAAAAAGTTTTTATTTTTATTTACAACTACATACATAGTATGTATAGTGAATTGTTAAATATATTAAGGATATAGGGCCCATTACAAAAAGGAAGAAATAAGTATTATAAGATGTTTCAATTGACAGATATGTGTGCATAGATCAAGTAATTGCACAAACAAGATATGTTGTGTTAAATGTTCGAGCGAATATCATACGCAGATATATTCCTACAACATCCTCAGGTGTATAAATTGCGTTACATGAAATATCACAAGCAGATAAGCCAAAGGGCAAAGAGTTATAGCTGTGGATTTTTTTGGGATCTAATTGGTAGATTAAGAGAAATAATTGAGAGAATATAACTCAGAAACGCTAAAAAATTAAAAAAAAAACCAATCTAAAAATAGAAATTTAAAAAATATTGATCTAACGATACGCCAACATAAGAAGTTTAAGAAATACGCTAGAGGAAGTAGAATTAATTATAACAGCAGTACGAAATGTGGACATTGTAATACTAGTGGAAATCTGGATTAGGCAAGAAGATACACTTTTCTATAACCTGGAAGGATTTACTGCGATACACATCGACCGTAAATCTATTACGAAAGGTGGAGCCACAGTGATATATATATATAAGAAATACCATAAAATTTGCAACTGAGTAAACTACAGAGTTGTTATACGAGCAATTCTACCTATTACGATTGAGGAAGCAATTCCGAAACTAACGGTTATTACATACTAAAAGGCGCCTAATGCTAACGGGGACCAGTTTCAAGCGACTCTATGCTATTTAAATATAAAAATAGTGTTAATATCGGATACTAATATAAACTTGCTAAATGAGAATGAAGATACTACGAAATACTTTGAACTGCTAACAGCTAATGATGTAACAGTGGTGAATATTAATACGAGGTATGCTACCAAAATATAGGAATATAGTAGCACAATAATTTATCACGTAGTAACTTTGCATGGGAACTTCAAAGATTGGCCTCAACTGGACCATCGCATCACGATAACTACTTTTATCAAGGCTTTGAGGTGGAGAGCAAAAATGTTCCAAACGAAAAATAGAATGAATAAAGAATTAAACATTCCCCAGAACCAAGGTAAGATCGGCTGTTGATGATTGCGAGAAATTGAACTATGATTAGTTCATTGATATAATTCAAAAAGCTAAACTGGAAGCAACTGGCACTAAACTATGTAATCAGAATGTGGAAAAAAAATGCATTACATTAGAGATAAGAAGCAAAATAAAGCAGAAAAATAAATTATATAAGAAAATAAAAAGAAATGCAAATAATCCACAATTAACACAAAATTATGAGGATTAAGAACGATATTAGTTGGAATATAAGAAGAGTAAAAATGAGATATGTGGAACAAAAAATACAATAACTGGGAAGCGATTTAGAAGATGTGGAAAACAATCCACGAGACATTAAGAAATGTAATTCGGAAGGCAGAAAGCAGTACAGAAAAATTAAAAGTTGATGAAAATAATATTACAGATAAATAACAAATTGCAAACTTTGTGAATGTTGGTCTTTCACTAATAAAAACAAGTAAAAAAGCTAGAATTGATCTAAGACCAATTCTTATGATACCCTAACTAGATGAATGCCCGTATAAAATTGGGCATGGTCACCGATCTATGAAAGTTTGGTTTTGAAGTGGTTTTTCGCATATATTTCTAGATCGGTTCGTCTACAGGAAAAATGATTATAACCAATTTTATAGGATTTCGTATTCTGAGTATTTAGTACAATAAAAATGTCTAGGACTGATCGTTTTCACAGTATATGCAAAAAACCTAAATTTTTACATGCCAACACCAAGAAAGGGTTGCCCGATTTATTGAAATTTTATTTGTTATTACTATAAAAACACCATGTATCAAATTTCAGCTCTCTATGTCGACGCGTTTTCAGGCAGTGTACAAATATATAGTGGAAATCGAAATTTTTGTAATGGCAACCCCACGAAGGAGTTGCCCGATTTGTCTTATTTTCGAATTTAATTTTATTTTATTTTTTAAAGTGCGTGTACAAAATTTCAGCTTTCTAAGTGAACGCGTTCTCGAGTTGTGCGCACGAACGTACATGCAAAAATCAAAATAACTTTTAATATTATACGTGGTCCATTTTGCTCTACCATCATTTCTTTTCTGTGCGTTACAAGCGGAATGATAAGCTTAGATTTCATCTAGGGTATAAAAATTGAAGGATAAGTGCAATTAGATTTCTAAACCGACTAAAAATGTTCAAAGCCAAACTGTGTATTTATCAGGCCAATTAACAATACTGTAGACGAGGTACTATCTCAGTTGAAAGAGGATACATCCCAAAGCAAAGCAACACAACAGCTTTAATGACTGATGTCATGGCGTTCATAAATAAAGAACTCGATGCTGGTAATAATGTCTTTGGAGTATTGGAGTATGGAAGAAGGCATTTGCTACTGTAGATCATAATGTATTAATATAAATATTAAGCGATTTAGGAATTAGAAGGAAAGCAAACCAATTAGTAAGTAGCTCTCTGCAAGCAAGACCATGTTTTACGAAAGCGGAAAACGGTTCTTGGGAATGAGGGAATAAGCACTGAAGTCCCACAGGGATCAATATTAGCTCCGATCCTCTATTCTTTGTTCATTCACAATTTACTGGAATCTGGTTATCTGCGAAATATTATATATATATGCTGACGACTCTCGATTAATGTTATAGCCTACTTTAGCCAGTCCTAAATAAATCACAATTAATTAGCTCAACACATAATTGAATCAAAATAAATAAATAAATAAGGCCTTAAATATAAGTGACCATGAAACGCTGGAGATTTTATTTGATGTAGATAATAATAGAGTAGATATTGGGGAACCGTGGATAGAATGGTTGAAATGTATGGAAAATGATTTTATGGAAGCACTAAAGAGATCTAATATTAAAGATGTCATATTAAAGGAAAACTGATTGCACAAAAGATTTTGATATGAAAATGAAAGAAATATTCAAGGCTTTTACAAGAAAAAAGACAAAATCCGGCCCCAGAAGAGAAACCCAAAGATACAGTTTCCAATTTGTACAAAAAAATTCTGGTAATTTACAATTATCAACATTTTTAGTAAAATCTAACAGGAAAACAGCAAATATTATGACTGTCGACCTTCAAAATGACAATCTCACATTTGTGTTGGCTTCCTAGCTTGAGTCAACCACAGATACTACATTCAATGCTCTCCACCCTTGAACGAAACACTATATAAAAAAGAAAGTATTTTTTTTATTGGATAATTATGATTTCATTAAAGTTTTCATTTTCAAACTGCAATACCACTTACAAGATTTAATTTCAGAGATATATTTATTTTGTTTGAAAGTAATAAGAATAATTATTGTTATTATTTTTTAATATGTTTTATTATTTATTATTTTGTTATGTACATCTAAATCTTATGAATGTAATTTTTTTATCTATTTTAAGAAAAAATAAGGGACCTACTCAGTGATAAGCAAACTGACACTGCTATCAAAACTCATGTTGATAGCGACTGTAAGTATTAGCATTATCGATATAGATTGCCCTACTTCTAACAAACTAAAAATATTTTTTTCTTTTATTTTACAGTAAGCATACAAGTAATGGCTGATGGATCAGTCAAAAAGACACGATCTCTTAAAGAAATCAAAATCTACCCGCCAATGGCACAAATGCCAAATTCAGGTGGAAGAGATTATTGTAGGCCGGATTGTAGTCCGGCATCAGAAGAAGAGTTAACAGAGCTTTTCAAAAGTTGCAAAATAAAACCGTCTCTTAAGAAGAAGGAGCGGAGATAGTATTGAAGTATATGTACATCAAATAACAGTTCTACTGTGCTCCAGTGTCAACTTTCCTTTGTGAACACGACGCTGCAATCTCTGGAAATATCGAAAATAAATTTATCGAAATATCTAAGAAGGCAATAAATGTTCATATGATAGAAGAAAAAAAAAGTTCCTACCCTATTGAACATATCCGCCAAAACTTTATTGCTTCTCTTCCTTCGCTCCTTCTTTTCTTTTTCAACTTTTTCGATAACTTCCGGTAGTTTTTTGTATTTTCTTCTTGTAATGGCTTTCATCTCTTTGGTTGGAAAAACTCTTGTATACTCTGAAATATTTAAAACGAATTCAAGATAAAAGCGTTAATTTATTTTTACTCGTTACTTGTTGGTGGCGGTGGAATATCCTTTAATTTTCGTGGAATTGATGAAATGCTGGTGTTCTCGACGATTTCTCGAATTTTCCCGTCGCGTTCATTTCGCATTTTGTGCATTTTTTTCAGTACCCATTGCCTCTGAGAGGCTTTATGTTGAAAATCAGGTCGTCGTTTTTCAAGATGTTCCTGAAGAGTTAAACTTACCTCCGATCCCTGAGAATCGTTTGATTTTTTCGCCGTGTTTTCAAAAGTGATTGTATAAGCTAAAGCCGGTGGATTCACTTGCACCTGTTTATTCGGTTTAGGTCTATATACCCTAATAGTTGGGACAGCATGTTTGCATTCACAGCGATTTACACAGCCGCATGGAAATCTCGTCGAGTAAATAGGTTGTGTTCTAAGTATTGAATCTGTTGTTTGGATGCCAATAGCGACCCTATTGTCATATTGGTGTGTGGTTGTTGTAGTTGAGCTGCTTCCTGATATTGGTATTGAAACCGAATCAGAGGAAATAAAGAAATCAGAAGATGATACCGAAGTATAAGCATTGCTTGTTGTAAATCTCTGCTTTACACCTGTCTCTTTTGGCTCTGAATAATGATCACTCTCAGCAGGTTGATCGTATAATCGGACCGGTGTCTTTCTATAGTTTTCCAGAAATTCTTCTTTTCTTTGCTTTGCATAACATCTAATACTCTCGGATGCACAACTTTTGGGTGTTTCAAGCTTCGAGCGTTCTTCTCGGTGGATTTTGTCCTCGTCTTCAGAACATCTATAGTCTGCTTTGGGAAATCTCTTCTCTTCTTCTATGGAAAATGTTGTAGTTTTAACTGGTCTACTGCTCTCCTTTTCTTTTGAATTTTCATCCCTTTTAATTGCTTCGGTTGTAATTTTTTTAATTGTTTTCCGATAATTCTTTGTTGGAGTAACCACCTCAATTTCAGATTCAGCACGAATTATATCATAAACTTCATTATCGAGTGGTGCGGTATCCTTTGATGATGATGGCTGTAGAAAATCTTGGTCTGTTGTTGAGAAACCATTTCCTGGTAGTTTTTCCACTTGTACAGGATACAAAGTAATTACTTCAGGCTGTACTAAATCTTTTTCCTTAACAGAATCATCATTTGTCAAGAGTAAATGCTTCAGATTCTCCAAACGTTCAATTTCATTTTCAATCCACTTTAAATGAGATTTTTTCTCCTCTTTAACAAACTTCAAAAGTTTATTGGAACGATTTCGTTCGGCAATAACGCAATCCCCTCCAGCTCTAGGATCAATCTTTTGAACTATCGAAACCTTTTCAGATTCACTCTTTCTTCGATTATACTCAAATTCTGATTTTGTAAGTGGATCAAGCCATTCCTTCATAGTGTTGTCTTGATCATTTTCAGTTTTACTCGAAGTAATTTTTTTATTATTTATCGGCTTCTCCTCAGATTTATTTTCATTACAAACAGAGCTGGAAGTATTCTCCGATTTGGCAGCGGATGAATTTTCAGTTTTGTTATTCGAAATATTCTTTTTCTTCGCGACTACTTTAAGTTCAGAGTTATTATTATCACTTGTACGATTTTCACTTAAAATATCCAATATTTGCCGACTAGTTTCAATATGCTTACTATCTTCACTTGCCGGCTTACTTTGTGTACTGCTCTGTCTTGTACTGGTGGAGCTACTTAACGTCGCAACACCGCTTACATTTTCCACACATGCTCGATTCGCACTGTTAATTAGTGCACCTTTGCTAAGAACACTTGAATTACTTGTGCTATTTTCAGATATAGGCAAACTGCTCTTTGTAATTTTTGAAACTATCTGCCTTGCTAATGTTTTCTTTTGTTTATCATTAAAACTCTTTGATTCAATCAAAGAGCAAAGAAGTTTTACTCCCAGTTCTAAGTCGGTTGCACCATCATGGCATGGTTGAGTAGAAGAATGTCTTCGTAATAGTCTCTTAGCGATTTGCCGAACTTTTTGTTCACGGTCACTACTATTAACACTTTCTGGAGAAATATTTTCCTTGTCAGATATTAATTCTTGGACGATATTATTTTTATTTGGAAAATATTCAAAACTTGATTGCGATGTAATACTGCCCCCAGCATCTGCTTCACCAGTGCTTCTTATTGATCCACCGTTTGAAAAGTCCACCTGTATCTCTTTTGTTTGTGTCTTAATAAAACTTGTTTGGCAGTATTTTTCTAAAATCTCAGCTTTCGGTGTACTGTGATATTCTGCAGACAATTTTCTAAATCTAGATAGGTTTCTTTGACTGTTTCCATTAATTGAACTGGATTGATTTGAAGAGTATTTCTCCTTAATTGATTCGAAAGTTTCTCTCCATCTTTCTTTTGGTGCTTTTGGTATAGCACCTTGTCTTGATTTATTCGGTGGTTCTTCTTGAATTTTTGAAAGCCTATCTTGTGTTATTTGCTCTTTTAAATTGAATTTAATTTCAATACCACGTTCGCCAAAGAAATCTGTTAGAACTGATCTCTCCAGTGTACTCATTGATCGAGATTGTTTCTTATTTAGTGCAGTATTTTTGTCATAGCCGACATCCCCTAGGGAGTCCCATTCAAGCCGTTTACTGACCGATTTAAGAATGTTTTCCGGAGAACTTTTTGTTTGACTAATGTTTTCTTCTTCAAATCCTATGGATTGGTTAAGTTGCTGTAAGGAAATAAGCGCGAATATTTATATAAATATATTATATACTTACTGTGAGATAATATATAACCATTAACAATATGTATGGCAAGGAAAAAATTGCAACCAAAGATTATTATGCTTATTGGATACTTATGTGGCTACCTAACTCTTTTAAACAGATAGTGTGGCCACTAAACAGTACCTAAGCCAAGCATGCAAGCTGCGTCCAATAGTTCACACGATAAATTTTCGGTCAATTCTTTACGCTTTTAAATAGATAATCGGTGAAGCTTTCTAAGTTATGGCGGCAGAAAATATTTCGGTATTTTTACTCAGAATTTTGTTTAAATTTTACTACCTTCACAAAACTTTGAGTTAAAAATGATCCATTACATCATGTACGAACCATTTTTGCAATTTTCCTTAAAGATACCCAGACCTTATATCAGGAGTGAAATTTACAATTTTTATTTTTTTCTTATTGGTAAATTGATTAATTAATTGATTCGAATAAGACTATCTATACATGACAATAATAATAAAGAAAAACCTACCTGTTGAGTAAGCATTTCTCAGACAAGAAAATTGTATCCAAAACATCAATTTATATAAAATAAATTCCCACAAGTTACTATCTTCTGATTAAAAATATTTTCTTTCTATCCAAGCCAGACGAAATTTGACACATCTAAATATTTCTCGTCATACAGTACAGAGCCTTGCATGAGAAATAATTTTCTACTTCAACATTTTTACCGTCAGAAATGCTTGCAGGATACTTTTGCTGATTAGTATGTAAAAGTAAGGTAAAATAACTTAAGGTTAACCGCTGAAGATATAAATAGAGTAATTACTTTCGATAAAATTACTTGTTTTTGAGAATTCACGGTAGGGGATTTAAATTGTTTACATTAAGGCGACCTTTTACTGGTGTTGCGGTACAAGAACCGTTTTTCACCCTCATCAAGATCAAGGTTCAAGAAACTTTGATAGTTTAATAAAATCAGGACAAACTAGTTCGGATTCAACATATGGATTCATCCTCCAGGAAGACATTAGAATACCTAAACATCAAATTACGTACGCTAACTGAATTGGTGAACGATTTTAAGGCACCAGGTAAGGAAATCTTCATAAAATATGGGTCAAAAACTAACCACTCTTACTTCACTAAGACAATATGTACCGCATTGGTGTCTACAAGAACCAGCCAGTTGGCACTCTGTTGACACATTCAGACAGCAAGAAGATCCAATGGCTAGTGGAACTGGTGCAGAGGCCATGCCATCCACTATATTTCAGGGCACCTCACTCAACAATAATGTAATTGAAAGAATTCGTAAGCAACAGTCCCTTATGATTGGCCTAAAACGTACTCTGGCAGCGCTGCATACAAACAATCACCCTCAATCAACAGTATTTTGTCAAATTAAGATAAAAAACAATTGAACACTATTGGGATGAACTATAGTGCCTCCACAATCAGATCTGGGAGCGAAAAGATGCACCAGACGCACTAGGCTATGAAGAAAAAACCCAAAAGGCACACATACGATTACATGCAGTACTCAATAATCGTGCTACAAAACCGTAAATGAGCAAAGCATACAAACAAGCACAAATGACGATATATAGCTTAAACAAGCTATTATGGCAACCAGCCGCTACCAGTAAAAACGCCTCTTCTATAAGAGCAATCAATGACACCACTCTGGAGCGTTCACTTGTACTGGAAAACTGGCAAATAGCAACAAGCCAATGGGATCCCCTGCTCCTCCACATATTAGTCAAGAGATTAGATACAATGACACACACATTGTGGGAACAATCTTTAAAACAAACGAGAACCATACGATCACTTGCATCAGCAGTCACTACATGATTCAATTGCCCTGCATGTAAAGGCAATCATCAACTATTCTTTTGTCAAAATTCCTCTAATTAGCGCCAGCCAAAAGATTAATGCTGGTTAGAGGAATCACCAGGTGTGTCAAATGCTTAAGGGTTGGATACAAAACAGATACCTGTCCAGCTAGAGGTTATACGAAGCGCTGCAAGAGACACAACACGCTTCTGCACATTCAAGATATACTCAAGACAAACTTCCGCTATCACTTCTCCATCTCAATCTAGGACAAGAACTAGTTATCTAGTGATACATCGTTAGAAGTTAATAAACAAGCTAACCAATATATCGCTCTAGAAACCTTACACCAAAAGGTATATGTAATTCTGAGTACAATTATGGTTAAGCTAACAAATGGCGATGGGAAGTCTACAGTATGCAGAGCTTTACTGGATTCAGCCTCCCAACTAAACTTCATAACAGACCAGACAGTAAGGAAATTAGAACTACCAGAGAGAAGGACTAATCACAGACTCGAGTAATACAAAATTTCCGTTAAAAATGTTGGTCGCTCTTTGAATAAACTCGATCGACTTTTTTTTCATGTTATCAAGTTAACAATTTAGTGAATTGCCAGGTAATTTCTTAATTCTTAGTTATTTAAATTTTATTGGACAAAATTTGACGCGTTTTTACGTTCGAATTTTTTAGAATTAATAAAAAGTCTTGTCTTGCGAAAAAAGAGCTCAAATAGGGGCCTACCGAGATGCAGGGTGGTCCATTAGGAAAATTCGGAAAAAAATCGGCAGATCTAAAACGGTCATTTGTCATTTTTTTAAATGGGAAAATATTATTAGAGACGAAAAGAAGTCCAAACAAGACGGTTCTGATTATTTCCACTACTATTGGCACAATAAAAGACTACAAGATAAAGTCAGCATGGCACGAGGACGCATATTGCATGGATTACCCGAAGAATGGATTCCATTGTCATCTTAGAAAAATTAAACAACACGATGATCGAAAAGCAGAGGAATTGTGCTGAAAAGATTTTATCTTTCAGCAAGATAATGCACAAATTCTCTCCTTCATAGCATCAAAGAAGTTCTTTCAAGTCAGACAAATCAAAGTTTTCGATTGGATTGCAAGGAAGTCTTGATTTAAAACTGATTGAGAGCCTTTTAGGAATCCTTGTTAGGCTAGTTCATGTCACTGACAGGCAATTTAACTCGGTAACTGAGTTGGTTGAAAACTATACCAACTTGGTAGAGTCATTGCCAAAATGACTAACTTGGGTCGTTAAAATGAAAGGATGCTATAAAAAATATTAATGGACAATTTTGAAATTTGTTCTGGAAATATCCGTTTTGTTCAACGATGGGAAACCCAGTATACCATTAACAGCATTGGCAGGGGCAGTTAATGATCATTCAAATAGAGTGCCAAGCTACTAGCTGATTCGAGTGGAATGTTCTAAGGAGTGAAACCTTGTGTAATAGTGTGTTTGAATTCTTGGTAGTCTTAAATCATTATGTGAACTTCCTGCTGGCTTTGTATTTTAATCTATTACACTGTTTATACAGGTTGATGAGTGACCCAGTTCTGAGTAATAAGAGAAAGACAACTAGCACTGTAAACACAACTTACGCACGCCTCGATTGCATGTTGAAACTTAGCCATCGCAGAGCATTGCATAGGGTAGGTATATGACCTAGTCTTATCAAGTCTAATTCCGTCATTCCATCTCTAGAGTCTTGATGGCTTCATTTGGCGCGAAGTAGCTTTTGTAAAATCTTAATTTACGCTAATGACATTAAAATTTTCTTAAGGTTCCTAATAACTGTGAACAACTATATGTAGAGGGTAGTATTTCAAAGATTGTACAATTGGTGTAATAACAGTAATATAAAACTCAATATCTTGGTTATAATTTTTTGTCAAGGCGATTCTGGTGTCAATAATGACCATAAATTCTTTGATTATTCTACCTTACGAGATCGCTTAAAATTTTTGAATATTCATTTACTTGAAAAGCGTACGTCGTATTGGTGCGAATGGTTTTTTTTTGTATCAGTTCTTAAGCCTTGTAGCTGATTTTCCAATTTTCCAATACTACTTAGCAAAATATCTTTCCGTGGTATTACTCATTATTAAAATGCTGCCTCTTTTGAATGTAAACTTTTGTATGCATGAGCCTTTTACCGGCGTTTGCATTGCTGTTAATAATAAGATTGAATATACGATCTTGATATTTCTAGCCTATGTCTAGATTACTTAATTTTTCGTTTTATGTTTTAGATTAATATACCGACTACATAATACTGATAAGGCGATAGAAATTGGATAGAGTATAGCTTTTAAATGTGTCACTACTACGAGCTTGAGTCTATCCGATTCTGACTTACTAAGGCATGATGGAGTAAGACCCGCTGCTCAACCAGATCCAGATATTTATTAACATAAAGTCGCCCAAATATGATCTCAGGGATTAGGGAGTTTAACATTAACAGCAAGCTTGTTCATGTATGCATGGACGGTTTGGGGATTTTTTCTTCGCAGAATAAAGGATTGGGAATTTGGTGGTATCTTTGAAACTTTTCCTTTAAAAGACAAGTAACTTAAATATTATTGGTTAGATCGATCTAGGATGGAAAAGATTGTTAGTGAAATGAAATTATTATTTCCAGAAATATTCATGATAAATTGCGAGAACGAAACCGTTGCTTGAGAGCTTGTGTATGGGGATTTTAAATATCTTTCAATGTATCAATCAATTTATTGTATGTATATGGTGTGATAGGCAGCAGAGGATATGCGCACTGATTCAATTCGATCCAACGTGCTGTGATGTTTGGCTAGCCTCGTTAAGAGAATAGAAGCTACAGGTTTGTATACTTGTAGAGTTGTTGCCAGTCGTAGAACTGGCTAAAGCACAGGTGACAGAAAATATCCTTTAACGCTGTCGGCTTTTCATTTTACATATTTTTGGTTATCAAAGATATGTTGTATAATTCAGTGCTAACAGAATTTCTTGGTTGATGGTGCTGATATTTCAATTTATCCTGAATATGTAAAATATACTTGTTTTCAAAATGTGCTACATATTACCAATTTTCTTATCAAAAGTAAGCAGTATACTTATAGTCTAATAAAGAGTAAGAAAAGGCTTCTTATTGTTTCTAATCTAAACAAAAAGAAACATAAAATTCGGCACGGGAATCATAGATTTATTATTTTTACATATATCCTACTTTTCATTCCAAGAAATTTCTGATAGGAAAAGTTTGAATTAAAGCAGTGACTTGTGGCAACAATAATTTCTAATTATTTTCACCCTCCAAGTACAGCCAAACGTAGGCTTAATAAAATTCAAATTAGTTTGGAGTCTTGCATGCAACCTTCATAATCATAACTAGGTCAATAGGTCCTCGTCCTACTCGGTAGTGGTGGGAAAAAAGTTTAAAAGAATCGAACAAAAGTAAATAAAAAAACTGAAATCTTCTCTACGCCTCTGGGAGGTTCATCGAATTAAAGAATTTATGAAAAATTACCTCATCGAAATCGGTTTGGGAATATTCAGTAGAAGTCTCTGGTCGTGCTACTAGTTCAGGCATTGATGCAGTCTGGGTGAACGGAAGGTTTATCGCAATATTCGATTCACAACTAAAAGTATAAGACTTCTTCGGTTTATCAATAGAACGTTTTGCCTTCATTTTAATCTCTGGTTGAAGTTGATAAACTGGCGCACTGTCAGTATTATTTTGTGTACTGGTTTTCTGTTGTCTTACAACCTGAACTTCATCCTCTACAAGTTGAATTTCTTCCGCAGAAGAGGTTCCCTTGGCAAAATTTAATTGATCCAACGACTTTGATTCTCTGGAAGGCACTCGGGAGGCACAGGAAGGTGTACTGATACTTCCTTCGCTAGAAGATTTATTGTAATTCTGACGAAGTCTTAAATATCTTTCTAAGTCACGGTTCTGACCAAACTTATTATAATAATCAAGTATTTGAGTACTAAGGCTTGCAACTTTTTTAATAGGAGGCGGTATATTGTAATCACACATATTTAATACACTCAGCTAAACAACACAACACTAAATTTTAAAGAACCCGGAAGAATTTTATTTTAGCGATAAAGAAAATTTAAAATAAACGGCGCGCGGGACAAATCCCAATCGATTACATTTTTGACGTTTGTGTTGTGTTTAGTACACACTTCCCCTTAATAACAAACACTTGAAAGGCAACCAAGTGAAGGAGAATCAGCTGAGAAAGATGATGCTGCCATCTAGTTGTGAAAGCTCAAATTGCTCAGATGCAGTGCTGGGAGATCATAGGGACTCTCCCATATTGTGGGAATTTCCGTCCTGAAAAAATTATAAAAGGCGAAAAATATGGAGAAATCATATATCCAAAGTTCAGAAAATATTTTCTTGAAATTTAAACAAAAAATTAAATTAATGACGCATGACCGTGAAACATTTTTAAAATAGAAAAGTATTCAGACTTTGTTGAGAATAAGAAAATAACATAATTGCACAAATTTGCGCATGCATACCTACATAGTAGTTAAAAACTGTAATTACGAATGAGAGTTTATATTTAACAGCTTGTAGTAGCAAACTATTAATTTGCGAATGTACTTTTTTAAAGGTCTCTTCCGCTTGTTGCCAACTGCTCAGTTTTTGCTGAAAAACTCGGCTTTTATATCTAAACTCAGTTTTTCAGCTTTTACCCTGAAATGCTCAATTTTTCGGATTTAGTTTCCTCTGATTTTTTTTTTCTTATGTTATCATTTACAGGTTTTAATAAAATTGTAATCGAATTAACGAATTATAGAACATCTTAAATGTACATATCCCTGTTATTAACAGAAAACTTTATGGTGTGGTCACCACCTGTGGCGACACTTGAATATAGAATTATTATAAAATTATCATTATGCGTTATGCCGTAGCTAAAGGCGAGTTGTAGAAGCGAGGAGAAGAAAAAATCGACATAAAGCAAATGTTTTGTTAACCTAATTTTTTTTAATTCCAATACCTCCTATCAAATCTACAAGAGTTAGAGTTAGGTCCCTTTAAAAATCTAACGAATGAGGAATTTTTTAAAAAATTATCACTTGCTAAAAGACTCGATGATGCTTTAGTTTTTCTTAAACTTTCTAAATCCTTTTTTGACATACTATATATACATATATACATACTATATAATGTTGGCCGATGTAACTATTCCGAAAACTGCTAAGCTTCACCACACTGCTGGTGACTATTTTCTCATTTCCTGATTCAAACTGGGCCTAGAAAAAAAAAAATAAATAGTGCAGTAATAATGTTAGATACATAATTCATTTTCCTTTTCCAAATTTGTTTAAATTTGCAATCTACTATGGATATACTCCTCAGGAGTAATAGAAAGGACACTAAAGATCTAATAAGTGTTATAACGGGCAACTGAGCAATAGAGAACCATGCTAGAAGGTTGGATCTAACTGGAAATGATTACTGACATTTTAGTTAGTAAATTTTTGCTGGGATGTCGTCTGGGATATTTTGAGGTAAGGAAAAAGAAAAACTGTTCACGCTCTGATTTCCAGAAATGTTCGACTAATGTGAAATATATTGAAAATGCATAGTCCCCTTCAATTCATGGTATACTCTCTGCATTTTAGGTTTTACAGCATTCTTTAAGCATTTTAAGATTAACTTCCCTATTGAATTGATCTTATTCCTAATTAATTTGATTTTTTCCAGATTAAATCTATCCATTTCCTAGTAAATTAAGTATTCTTCCGAATCAAATAAATCTTATGCTATGCGAAATTATCTTTTTCCGGGTATTACATAAAATTTAAATGACAATATTTATTTGATTTTTACAATTTATATTAAATTTACAGTTTATTCAATTGTCAAACAGCTTCCAATGATAAAGAAAGAATTTAAAGGCCTCCACAAAGTGCAAGGAGATATTATAAAGACAATAAAGCTAAAAAAATTGCTACAATGTCGACAATTAACGCACACCCATTAAAACACCTAGCAGGGTGGAATCGATGTCGAAAATTAGTGCATGATGTGATAAAAGCCTTTGAATCATTTGTGGAGTGTATTAATCATGACCTTTTGCAATTACTCCTTGACACCTTGTGGAAACCTTCGAGATTCTTCCTTTAAAAACCGGTATTTTTATAAAAATCGGTCTTGCAGACAATATAATGGTATACAAAATACAATTTGAATATAAAAAATAGCGCGTTTTTTCGAAATCACATTATATCCATATTTCCGATTGGTTTAATCGCCTATGGTGTACAACGCATGAATGACGATCTTAAGCTCATTTAATCATAATCAATTGTAAATAATCTGGCGCTCAATGTAGTGTAGTATTACAGAATATATTAGAAATGATATTGATGTAAATGACGTACCCCCGGTACATGAGAACAGTCAGAAACCTTGAAGTAATGTTGATTGATCGTCTGATCTGTTGCGACTTTATCAACAAAGTCTATGGCTATCTTCGACAATTATAGTTAATTGCAGCGTTATTATTCATAGAAATCAGATTTAAGGTAAAAAAAACCTTGGTTATGTCACATTTTAGTTATGGTAGCCTATTGTTTCCGTGATTGAACTCTGTTTGCAGTCGTAAGCTCTTCTTATAAAGAGGGAAGTAAGGGGAAGTAGGGAAGACCGCAATTTTTTCTTAGAAATTTACAGCAAATTTTATCCTTATAATTTTTATGTTATTAGTTTGTCTATGGTAATGTATAATACTCTAAAAGTTTTTAATGAATTACCAAGTAGCATCAAGAATAATAAAGATTTAAGAAGTTTGCAGAAATAACTATGTTTATAAGGAATAAATTTCCCGTATAAGTTTTAACTGTTTTTTTGAAGAAACTTTTACATACCCATGTGAAACGGAAGCATTTCGGATGCATTCCGAAAACATTCTGCGAAAGGTATGGAAGCAATACGCACTGATACCCAGTCCATTTCTTTTAATGAATTGATGTCCAATAAGGTGGTTATATATTAGTTTGCATACCTTACCTCTGCATGACCTGTAAGGTGAAAGTAAGCCTTCCTTTTTATTTCTTTGGAAGGTGAAACGTAGCATTTCTTATTAATTTTTTGGAGGGTGAAAAGAAGCATTACTTTTAAATGTTTGGAAGGTAAAAAGAGTAATCCTTTTAAATTCAGTGTACGCATTCATTCTGCTCGTGAACGGAACCATTAAGCATGCATTTTCCGGAAGGTTGGAAAGAACCATTTAACTTATAATCTCCGGTTTTCACTGAGAGGTAAAGGGAAGAACTTTTCCTGCATTCTTAGAAGGTGCAGAAAATACACACGTCCTCACTTATTCGAATCTCGTACTTAAATGAAAATAATCCACTAAAATAATGTAGGTACAAATTAGATTATTTTTCATCATTTCCTTCCTTCAATGAAACTATATGACTCTAGACTAGCCTCTGTAAATATAATCGCACAAATTTCTATCTCTTTTCGATAACAACACGTATACATATATTCATTACCTCTGCCTTCTCTAAGTATTCCCTGAAAGCTACATGACATGCTCAAAAGTATGATTCATTAACACATTACGCCTGCCTTCCAAAACAAGATAAACGTAAGGTATGTTCATGTACTCATTACTAATGCATTCCATGTAATGTTGACAGTAAACCTTAACTAAGAGAGCTGAAATTTTCTACACGGACTTTGAAAAAAAAAGTAAAATTAAGTTCGAAAATGAGACAAATCAGTCAACTCCTACGTGGGGCTGCCATACAAAAATTTCGTTTTCCACTATATAGGTATTTGGACACTGCCTGAGAACGCGTCGACGTAGAGAGCTGAAATTTGGTACATGCGGTTTTTATAGTAATAACAAATAAAATTTCAAAAATGAAATAAATCGGGCATCCCCATTTTTGGTGTTGCCATATAAAAATTTAGGTTTTTTACATATACTGTGAACACGATCAGTCCTAGACATTTTTATTGTACTAAAAACTTCTTCAGAATACAAAATCCTATAAAATTGGTTATAATCATTTTTCTGTCTGATGAAGCGTGCTAGAAATATATGCGAAAAACCACTTCAAAAATTTAACTTTCATAGATCGGTGACTACCTACCTATATACAAAATTTTATACGGGCATTCATCTAGGGTATCATAAGCATTGGTCTTAGACCAATTCTAGCTTTTTTACTTGTTGAAATTGTATTTATTATTTTTATGAATACGCCGGCCGTGCATAATTTCAGCTCTCTGCTACATCAATCATGGAAAAATTGAAAATTTATTTTACAAACAAAACCAACATAGTCTGTAAGCAAAGTGGCTTACAAACATGTTAGTCATAAAGATTTCCACAAGGTTCTTAGCCAAAATAGACCGCCATCATCTGCGGGCGCAATAAAAAAATTATTTCAGCCCTTATGGAACTCTATTAATCATATTAACAATCCAATGAAATTTTGTAGTAGGTACACAGTATACAATATCTTTTACCTGTTCTATTTATTCAGTCGCGAGTGTTAAGCTTAGGCTTTAGTAGTATGAATATATGATAAGTATAGCCATATAGAACACGAAGTAAGTCGCGTCACCTGGACAATTCCATTTATACATTTACCTGAGTGCGCGTTGCACATACATGTATGTACATGCATACATACTACGTCTAAATGGAGACTCAATATCACTGCGAAGATCTTATAATAATATTCTTATAATTGAAAGAGACCGCAAGAGTCTTTCTTCTATGGCATTCATTCAGCATAGTGAAATTCAGTGATCGACATTTGGTTCGTGCGGTGATGATAAATTAATCGCGAGAGAAAATTCGTATTGCGCTAAAATAATTTTACTGTTGTGCAGTTGAAGATCAGAAGTCGATTAGTTTAGCGGTTCGCTGTTAAATTTATCTCATTTCCTGGCGCGATAACGAGTCTCCTCAATCGAACCTCGTGCTCGAATTCCATTTGTGCTGAATATTTAGTTTCTCATCGTTCACGTTTCGCACTTGATTACCTGTTAGTCCGCCTCCTCTATATGATTATGCATAGAGTATTTTCGGCAACAGAAAGTTAAATTGCGAGTATTGTTGTAAGATAGAAAGATAGAAAATTTCGGAAAATTTCGTGCCATCACTTTACATTAGATTTATTTACTATTTACATACTTTTAGTATTCCGTTTATGTATATACTCGTATGTACCTACAATAGTGAAATCGTTAATTTCAGTGAAGGTGATAAAATGACGTGTAAAGTGTCTTAGTGTTTTAAAGAAAGAAAATAAATCTGTGATTTTGGCTAGTGTGCGGATCTGGTAAAATAATAAAAATTTACATCGAAAACCTGTTTAATATAAACAGACAACTTCAAGTCATAGCACCATATTACAAGATACACAGGAAAAATGTTCAAGACTAAAGCCACAGAAGAGAAAACAGAAACGCTTTTGTCCAGAAGTCAAATTCCGATAATTGATTTGGCTCATTGCGGTAAGTAACTACTTATAACTACATACATATGTATAAGACTACCTGTGCTCATATTTGAATCCTTCTAATGAATTTTCAACTCTCTGTTTCTTCTGACACAAGGTTACTAAGGCAAAGAGATAAGAAACTTTTATTTAAATAGTTTAATTATTTTCAGACTTTGTCTTAATTTCTTTGAAGGGGAAACTTCTTTTGTGATATTTTCGGCTTGCATGATCTACGATAAAAGGTCATTGCATTCACAAGTGGTCGGAAAACTGTCTGATAAAAATACTCTCTTCCTGGCAATAGCTTGTTCTTGATTTATGTATTCTAATAAAAAGTATAAGTCATACAGGTGAGGCAACTATTTTCAAATCAGCATAATCATCATCATCAGATGCTGAATTATGTAAGACCTCAAGTAAACTGTAACAGATTATAAAAAAAAAATGAAATACTCTTTTACATAAACCTTTGTACTATCTACAATCAAAAACCTATTGTATGATATGATCGCTGATAAGAGAGCAAGGGGTCCTATACGACAGCCCCCAATATTTTTAAAAAGATAAGTATGTAGGTACCTACATATATGGAATAGAGTTGCGTGGACTGGGAGAGATTCTACAGGAATCTGGACTAGCATTGAATTAATCTGATGAAGAAGTCGATAGGAACAATAAAGCGTGACACATAATGCCATGGTTATCAGCGTTCATTAGTTCAGATATCATTTCTATTATCAGATATAGAATAATCGTCGCATTATGATATCGTTCTTAAAAATTTATAAGGCGGAATAAGGGGGAAAAGCGTTTTGTTTGAATGATTTTTCTTCATCAAATCACCCAATAACTTCGATACACTTTAGGCATAGACATACTAACATACAAAGACTGGACACGTAGAACAAAAATATGCTCGTAGACTCAATCAAAGATTCTATAATACAAAGATATTGCATGAACATTCTATAGTTTGGCCTCAGTGAAAAATATTGTGGAATCTCCCAAATTCCACCGCTGTTGTGAAATTATTAAAACTTTGCATTGTACACAGCCTCAACTAATCATGAGCAACACAGCCTGACCTGGTGGACCTGAAGTAGATAAACCCTCAATTTTTTCTTAGAATTTTACTGGAAATATTTTCTTTAGAATTTGTACGCAATATTGGAGACCGACAGCAATGCCTCGCTTCCATATAAAATCAACGATTGTCCTTGAAATTTATTGAATATTTTTCTTCAGAATTTGTATGCATTTGGCAGACAACATGTGCTTGGGGGGCGCTAATAAATTTTTATGAGCGTAGACGCTAGTTAAACAATAAGCATTCATTTCTTCTTAAGCCGGTTCCACACAATGTGTGCATTTGTCAAATATTTGGCAATGGCTCTCGTTTACACACACCTCGTCAAATGAGACGCACTGAAAAATATATGACAAATGCACACATTGTGTGGGACCAACTTTGAAAATTTATAGAAAGTGTTTCGGCAGAATTTTTATTCATTTAGTGGCCGAATGGAGTTATTTTCAGATACAACACTTTCATGTGTGCCGTTGCCGACCGCATATGCATACAAATTCTAATGGGAAAATATCCATTAAATTTCTAAGAAAAAATTGGGGGCTTCCCTAAGTAGATTGGTTGGGTCTGAAGCACTATGGAGTTTACGGATTCAATTCTATTTTAGAAAATTGAGTTCTATAGACATGCCTGCAACATCTTTGTATTATGGAGTCTTTGATTCAATGTTTATTGGCAGAATTTTTGTTCAGTCTGATCTGATGGAGTTATTTTCAGATACAATAGGCACTCGGAGCGCTCTGAACACAGATTTCTTGTAACTTTATTTACTTTCAGAGTACTCTGAGCACTCTGAACGTGTATCTTTATTATTGCTCAGAGTGCTCTAATTAATCGTAGATAAACCTTTGAGCATTTGGAGCAATCCGTCAGTAATACGAATAGAGCGCAAAAAAATCCGATTGAAAATGTGAATACCTACTTTTTTAAATTTCATATTTCCTTCCTTTCCTTCACCCCTTTATTTATTTTTATAACTTTATTATTATTATTTATTTATTTTTATATATATAAAAAAAACTACCAAAACACTCAGAGCACTCCGGATTTGTATTTTTTTTCCAGAGTGCTCTGAAAGTTCTAAAAAATCTGTTCGATCTACGGAGCGGAAAAAGATACACGCCCAATGTGTGCCATTGTCTGCCAAAAATGCAGAGCAATTCTATGGAAAAAATTTCCAGTAAATTTCGAAGAAAAATTTGTGGCCTTCCCTACATCAGGACGTGGCCTCGACCAATGAATAAAAAGGAAGAAGGAAAAAAATTTCAGTAAAGGAAGGAGGAAGAAATTTCCAGTAAATACTTTCTCTGTCAACGGTTTCACTAATTTACGAGTCGATTTTTAATATGTACAAAGGTTCCTGTCTAAATCGAAAATGGAAGAAAAAGTCCTGGCGTACTTATACGTACTTTGTTGAAACAAGTAAAGAAGGTATAGTTGGTCTAAGACCAATTCTTATGATACCCTGAATGGCCGTATAAAATTTCGTATGGTCACCGATCTATGCAAGTTTGATTTTTGAAGTGGTTTTTCGCATATATTTCTAGAACGGCTCGTCGGACAGAACAAATGAAATGATTATAACTAATTTTATAGGATTTCATATTCTGAAGAAGTTTTTAGTACAATTTTAGGACTGATCGTTTTCACAGTGTATGTAAAATACCTAAATTTTTATATGGCAACACCAAGAAGGGGTTGCCCGATTTAGTCCATTTTGAAATTTTATTTATTATTACTATAAAAACACCATATCCCTATGTCGACGCGTTCTCAGGCAGTGTCCAAATATTTAGTGGAAAACGAAATTTTTGTACGGCAACCCCAAGGAGTTGCCCGATTTATCTGATTTTAAGACTTAATTTTACTTTTTTGTTAAAAGTCCGTGTAAAAAATTTCAGCTATCTAAGTGAACGCGTTCTCGAGTTATCGTGCGCACAGACAGACGGACAGACGGACGGACATGCAAAAATCAAAATAACTTTTAATATTATGCGTGGGTGTTCAATCCATTTTGCTCTACCATAATTATTTCGAAGTGTTACAAACAGAATGACAAACTTAGTATACCCTTTAGAATTTAGATTTCATCTAGGGTATAAAAATTGAGCTATGCTCAGGTGGCTCACACTAGTTATTTTCACTACAGGCTTGTTCAGCCAGCAAAACGGTTGCTTAATTCGAATTTTTGAACTGTAAAATTACTAGTGACTTGAGAAAATACTAGATATAGGTAAATGTACGTACCGTACCGTACTTATTGTAATCGCGAGATATTAGTTTTAAATTTTTTTGAGACACTATGGCTTGCATAGCAATTTAGTTATTTGTCAAAAGAAAAAGACTTGATTGGTATTTATTATCGATAGCACCAGATTTCGTCTTTGTTTTTTCAAAACAGATGGAATTTTTGACGAAAAAAATGTTTCGGCAACAAATCGCCAATTTTTCCATTGTGTGTGAACCTTTTGATGATACGAATAAAAAAAAAAACTGTCGTCTAGTGAACAGTCTGGACTGAGTTATAGTCCGAAAGGTGTCATAAATTTCGAAAATAATCGAAAATTGTCTATAATTTCGAAAATAATGGGAACTCAAAAAAATGTAAATCTAACATTTTCGTTTGCAAATGGGTTATAAATCTGATCCTTAAAATTTTTTACCATTATCTCGACGGGAAACTCTGTATGTGCCTACCTACATGAAACTCTTGACAATTTTTGTATGGCAACCCTACTAACTCCCATATTCGAATTTACATCAACAATTTTTATAAAATTACTATGGTTAACATTTTTCCTTTCTCTATGAACGTATTTTTAAGTTGCTTGATTATTATTCGCATTTTCGAACTTAAGTCTTCTATAGACAAGCTTTGACAAGAATTTCACCTTAGGCTGATTATCCAATGCACGAGAAAAAGGTAAAGAATGAAATGGAATGTTCCACATGAAATGAGACAGATCTGTCTTTTGTCTTTGCGTACTTGGCCTTGCCTTACCTTTGTCCCGTGCAGTTGGTTATCAGCACTACGCAGCCTAGAGTATAAAATCCATTTTGAACTATGTAGGTATACTCTTAGTTAGACCGCTAGTTCAGATCCTGAAGATGAACTTCAGTTTGTGCACGTAGAAATGAGAGCAAAATTGTAAGAAATGCATGGTGTCAGCTGCCTGTTGTCAATCTATAATTGTTTGATGAATATATTGGTGCTAAATTTTAGAATACAACAGAAGATTTATTAGAACAATATAATGTTGGTGAAAATTTTAATGTTGATATCCAATGTAATCAACGTTTCACACGAACCTTAAAATATATCCTGGATAAAATGGACGTGAAAATATTGATGACCGACAAAATAACCTGGTTCTTTGGAGCTCCAATTTGTTTTTTTGGCGCTAAGAGCAGCATCCTATTCTATAAAAAGATATAGAGGAAATAAGCCCAACATCAGTTCTACTACAATGTAGTAGTAGGTATATTGAAGCAATAAATTATTTTCGGACTCAAGCTCCATTTATTCTATACAATTTTTGGTATATACAGGATACTGCAGTTGATTTCTGTATGATCTTTGACAGGTGCTTGTTTCATGTGAGTTTCTGATCGACGACGTTGATTCCCAAAAACTTCACATCTTTAGTATGGTCGTTCCATGCAAGGAGGGAACTTTTTTTATTGAGTTTCTTTCTTCTTTAAATGGGGCGATAGTGATTTTAATAGGATTGATGCTTAGTTCCTCGCTTTCTGAATAGTCAGATACAATGGAATGTAGCCTATTCCTGTTTGTTTTTGCCATATAGTGAGTATAAGTACGTGTTGAACGTGCTTCCACCTGTGTATACTTCGTAGGTCAACAAACTATCATTCTGATTCTTTATTGCATATCTTTCCATAGAATGATTTCTTGTAACTGAAGAATTCGGTACACAAACCTGGTGTTTCTGTTTTGCGCTGGTCGCGCTTTTGTTATAAATTCGTATCACTGTTGTCTTTAAATCGCCGAATTCCACGTTTAACTTCCACGTAAAGTTAGAATTATTTTGTGTTTATTGTCAGACTAGTTAAGTTAATACTAGTTTCAAAAACTCTATCATTATACTTGTCACACCTGCGACTGATAGTTACTTGGTATATCTGTATTCAATACTTTCGAGGTGGTTATTCTGAGGTATGTAGTGTGTATGAACAAAATTAACTTAACAGCAAGTTAAGAATCAGACGAGATTTCCGAGTGTTTTACATTTAAAATGTTCACGGCAAGAAATGGAAGAAATAAAAAAAAAATAAAACTCTTTAAAACTTTTATGAATAAAGATAAAAAATGTGAAAGCGCAGATTACATGCAACGAAACCAGTGTTAGGAGGTGGTTGTGGTGAAAATTTCCTCCAAAATGGTAATTTATGGGCACTTTTCCCACAGATTAGATTCAATTCCCCACATTTGTTCCCTGGGATGAAAAGTCACACACTAGAAGGAACAACTAAAGTAATTTTTCAAAAAAAATTCATTTTTATTGATAAAAATTTCAAATAAAATACATACCTAACACTTAAGCAAAAAGCTCAGTCATAAGAAATCCTTCTTCCTCTATAAAAGTATATTCTTATTCTTCATTACATTGTGTTAATTATCTGTAGTACTCTGGATGTTTCCATTGGGAAAAAGAGCTCTCTCAAAACCAATCTGGAGCGCTGGAAACATCATAAAAGAAAGGTACATGCAGATGTAATAAATGAAACCCCTAGCATTGTACTCAAGTGGACCATAATTCATTTTTCCAATATATTTTAATTCATCGAAATAATTTACATAAATTGGTTTGTCTACCTTATAATAATTCCCGTATCATGCTTTTAATATTCACGTGGAGTTAATTTTACCTGAAAGACTTTGTATTTTTTATTAGTATGTATGTTTTTTGTATATATGTATATTATAATTGCATCATAGAATGAAAGTACATACTGTACCTGAAACTAAGTCTAGTCGGCCACCAAAATGAATAAAAATTCTACCGAAATATTTTGTGTAAATATCTAAAAAAAAATTGCTTACTGCTTGCCTAGCGTCCACGCTAATAGAAATTGTTGTTGCCCTCCAAAAGTGCGTATGAATTCTAAGGAAAAAATTTCCCGTAAATTTCTAAAAAAAAATTGCGGACTTCCCTACATCAGGTCGAGGCATCGTTGTTAGATTTTATTATATTCGAGCGAGTCACTGCTCTCGGCCTCGGCCAATGCATAGAAATTCGAAGGAAGGAATTTCCAAAAAATTTCTAAGAAAAAATTGTGGCGTTACCTTCATCGGGTCGTGGCAACGGTGATTTTGTATGGAGCGCGGCATTGGTGGCTTACCCTTCGGGCGCGTCATCAAGTGCCAAGTCGAGTCGACGCATCGTCGAGGCATCGTTAGTTTTATATTCTAGAAAAGCGTTGCATATTTTTGTTCTGCGTGTCCAGTCTTTGTATGTTATTAGTTTGTCTATGGCGAGGCACTGCTCTCAGCTCCGGGTAATGCATAAAAATTCGAACGAAGCAATATCCAGTAAATTTCTAAGAAAAAATTGTGACCTTCCCTTCATCGGGTCGAGGCAATGGTGATTTTGTATGGATCGAGGCATTGCTGACTTACCATTTGGTGGGTACGTCATCAAGGCATCGTCGGGGCATCGTTAATTTTACATTCTAGAAAAGCGTTGCATATTTTTGTTCTACGTTTCCAGTGTTTGTTTTGTCTATAGTTATTCTCTGTTGGGTGCGTGGTCACAGTGACATACATGGGAATGAGGCAGCGAATGCCCTGACCAGAATAGGTTCCGCTATGAATATATGTCTAGGAGAGGAGCCCATAGGTCGGCCCCTAGAATCAGTGAAGGGGATTCTAGATGTACAGTCCTACAAGTTAGCAAATTGCGGATGGGGGAAGAAACTTCATGCACAATATAAAGACAGCTTTGGCTCTAGATTCGTCTGTAAAGACTGAATCTCTGCTGAGGAGGAACCGAAATGATGTGCGAAATCGTATTGCAATTATAACATGACACTGCCTCTTTGATAAGCGCATGCAAGCTCCATACAGAAGCTGTATGCACGAGGATGAAGTTGAGAAACTGAGAAGTTCTGGCTGGTTTTGTCGTCCAGGCCAGGCAGAGTTCCAATAAAGTGGCATCACAACCATAGGTGGTCTAAGTGTGGGTGATCGTACATGCTTTTTATGATGGCCGCCACTCTAACCTAGCATAAGCATGTGATTTGTTTTGTTTTTGTTAAATCTGAATTATCTGATAGTAATAAATTATTTATTCTCTTAATTATAAGATCTGATAGGTAATACACCGGCAGGTAACTTTTACCCTGCAATAGATTGTATATACCTAACTAAAATAGAAATCTTTGTATATACCTGAAAGTAGGAAGACAAATTCGAAATAGTCTAATCACTAAAATCATAATAAAGATCTTAGTAGGTAAACATAACTAACTCTCAATTGAGTACAATCTGTTGATCCATTTTCGTATTAAAATCTTACGATTAAATCTAAATAAAAAGTAGTACCAATGACAGCAACTACATATAACTATGTGCTATATTTGTGTACAGCATAAATATTATTGTAGATAAATTAAAAAAAAAGAATATATGTCTTATAAGTATTATAAAACCTCTAGAGAGTGTTGAGTTTATTGCATCATTCATTACGAGAAAGATAAGCATAATGTTTTGCTCCTAAAAAAAAAAGAAAAAAAAGAAAATCGGCCAACAGCTGAAAACTACAAATGTTTTTAGGCATTAGATTGGATTGTAATATTTACATTTACTTTCAACTAGTGATAAACTAGGTATGCGGATTAGGTATTGCTACATTGCTTTTCAGCACATTAGTCACAGTCACAGAGTGCATTACTCACAGTAGCGGTGAATGTGTTCAAGTGTTATACATATATACTTTAATGTACCAGGCCAGGCAATTGTCTACATCTTTTTATTTATGAAGATAAAAGTCAATTTACTCAACATCAAGTTATACCGAATTTAACGATCATAACCTGGGGTACGCAGTTCACAGTACTTGCAGTAAACATTTCGACCACTTATAAGTACTTGTTCTATGCTGCTACCGCAAAGAGCAAAAACCAATTTACAGCTCTAAAACCGGAATTTAAAATTATGATAATAAAGTTATGCGCAACGAAGTACGCATATATATGTTTGTTCAGAGAAATGGGCTAATGTGACTAATCCATATTTAAGTTTTAATTATATTCTTCATTTCATATGTGTGAAATGTTAAAATCAAGTTTGTTTAAGCAGAGTAACAGGGAAGGGAACTAACCTATTATGCAATTGCAGATTGCACAGCTCTTCAGAAATAGAAGACGGGTATACGTACAAGCTATTGATCAAAGAGTCACATAGTGGTGGCGAAATGTAGTCAGAAATATTTTTAGATCTTACACGATTGATTTCTATCTTAGAAAAGTATATACAATTTTCGTCATGAATTCCTTGTAGATAATAAACATTGGGCAACATTTATTATTTTGCTGTGATTCGATATCATTACGAGGTTTTTTAGAAATATGTGTCTGAACTTCTACGAAGGAAATTACCATAGTTCCTATGGGTTTAGATAGGGTTTAGCTTTCCATGTACAATTAAGTTCTTTTGCTATCAAAGAACACCTTAAAATTTACTTCCATATATACATATATTTATATACTTACATGTATGTATGTGGAATTATACATCCGAGCGTACCTTTAATATAAAACTGACGATGACGAAAAATCCAACTACTTATTGAGATAAAGGCTAAGCATGATTTGAATGACAGAAGGATGAAGAAGAAGGCGCTGCTCGGGGGAATCAGCGGAAGGAGAAGAAGATTTTTTTGGAGGAGACGATCATCGTGGGATAAACTATTAATCCTAAGTTTGCTTTTGAATTTAAAACATATTGTCTGACAGAATAAAGAGAATTCTGAACGATTACTTGATTTTTTTTTTAAAATTCCCACTTGTATATAATTTTGCCTATTAATTGTAATTGAGGGGCTCAAAGGCAGAGGAGTACAAGTAACATTTTGTTAAAAATTAAGATAAGTGCATAAATGCAAATTAGATATACCCAAAATGTTTGTGAAAGAGGGATATCACTAAATTTTTATCCGGTGTTGTTTTAGACCAGCCGTTATTTTAACGACTTTCAAGCAGGCGTTTTTGTTCAGAGGCAAAAAGATACAAGTACACTTCTACCCCTTTAGTGTTAGCCTTAAGGCTTTAAACACAGTTGCGGCTACCGATAACTATAGCAGTAATAGGATCAGTTTTCTCCATGAATGTTATATAAATCGTGTATTAGACAGAAATCTGCAATGACCGTCTGCCGCCGATCACTCTATTTCCTTAATACAGTTGCGACGACAAACTTAATAACACAGTAAAAATTGCAACTTTTGAAAAAGATCCCGCTACATTAAAGAAGGTACACTTTAGGAAAACCGATGCTGTGAGAGCAGATAAGAAAAACGCTAAAGAGATAGCGAGCAAGTCATCAGATCATATAGCGTTTTGCTTTGATTCGGAAAGGACACTACCAACCTCTTTTTTAACTTGTGGTAAAGTCTTATTACCTGAGACAATTGTGGACTAATAATTTCCGAATTTACAACCTAGTGTCCGGATCAGGAATCATGTTTATGTGGCCGAAAAATGAAGCGTCAAGAGGCTGTCAGGAAATTATGTCATATCTCTTGCGGTTTAACATCCACCTTCCATCCACAATTACCCACATTGATGCATTTAGCGAAAGTTCTGGCGGCCAAAACAAAAACATCATTAAGTTTTGGTATTATCACTAAGCATGCAACAGATAGAGAACTCAAATGAGAGAAAAACCTGACGATGCACACAAATCATTCCCAGTGGCTCCCACCAGCTTCTTTCACAATCGCCGCGAGTATTTCTAAAAGCTCTACCTCTGTTGCGGAGCTCTCTCACTCAGTCATTTAATTGTTTAGGCATATGCATATCACACCGGCAAGATTGGCAATACACTTTGGCTTAGCCGTAACCCCCGGAATATAATACAAGCCATGAAGTCGCTGAAAGCACCGACACATTAAAAGGCCTTAACGTGCCGGGTACAGCATGCAGTAAGTACTCACTCTCACTGCTTTTGGATACTCGTCATGGAGCAAAAACTAAAATTTCATCTTAAACAGGTCCTAAAGCCCAAAACTGTCGCTCCCACAGAAAAATGAAGTTAAAATAAATTGCAGCCAAATATGTTTTCTTTCTAATAGTTTAAAAAAAATAGCATGTAGAACAAATTTATGGAAATTATAGCCTTTGAATAAAATACAAGCAATTTTTATATGAAAACCTCCAGCCGTAAGACAAGGCAAGAAGACTGTGGATGTCGCCTGCTGACCGGCCCGCTGCTCTCTTTTTTCGACTTTGTTCATGGCTTGTATCTTGCGGGGGTTACGGCTTAGCCCTTAGCCATAAGAGAGAAGCTGCTGGTGCTAGTTCCACTCTGGAACAGAGATTTCTTGTTGGCTGCGGCGGTGAGCCACAATAACACAGAAATGAGAATCAAAGCAAAAGACAGAAAATGAACAAATGAAAAAAAGAACAAAAAATTCCACGAAATATGGGATAACTCCAGAACATCCGTATTTTGAATTACGCGGAAAAAAACGTATGCGATATATGATGGCACCTCACTTAATTAAATCCTTGAGGAACATATTAATTCAAAAGTGAAACTTCTTAGGTCTTAGAAACAGTTGATTTTATTTCTATTTACATTTATTGACGATTTTATTATTTCAGGATTAAGAAATGGTTATGAGGATTTTAATTCAAGACAATCTCTCTTAATTAAATGAAATATTTCTTTTATTCATCAATTTCCATTAATTCATGCTCTAAGAAAGAATTTTTTTTTATTTATAAATTTGGAAATTTGATGGCAGAATCGAAATGAGCAGCCCCGAAATCCCTTGAAGTTTAGCTTTTTATTTTGAATTTTGGTAGATTTTAATTTTGTGATTCCAAAGACGTTTCTTTATTAAATCTATTACTCTGAAAATAATTCCGTGAATTAAAATATTATATCTTAAATGAGCTGCTTACACAAAAATCGAGAGCAATATTATTTTCCCGACTACAGAGAGTCCCAAAAGAAGGGTTATTTTGCTTAATTTGTTCCAGTAGCAATCGTCTTTGAAGAAAAATAAACAAATCTTCAGAATCGAGAAGCATACGAAAAGGGCATACCAGCTGATTGCTGATTCTGCTTAATTTCCTGCTCTCGTGCTGCCTACATTATTTTACGTTTAGCCCGACGAGGGCATACTACAAGAGAAATTTCTTGAGCAGCTGATCAATACACCCTTATTCGCCAGTGTGTAAAAAACAACAGTGAACCACTCATCCTTAATCACCAGTGTGTAAAAAACAACGTGCCTGGTTATTGAAAAATGTAAACATTTCTACTTCACATAAAACAAGTATATTTCTCTTTGTCACACACATGCTACATGCAATTCTTTCAAATATTATAATCATTTTTTTATTTTATTTTTTCAAATGATGTCCTATTCTCGTGGGTAATCTCTTTCTATCGATCAGCTGTTCAAGAAATTTCTCTTGTAGTATGCCCTCATCGGTTTAGCTCGCCCATAACTCTCTATTGCGCGCGTGAGCCATGAAATGCCGCGAATATGAAAAAGGAAAGAACGCAAAGAGAGCTGCTTTAGCAGAAAGATCCCCACCATTTTCTTGTCTCTTCTTTCTGAGAGTGTGGGCGCCACAGAATACGTTGCGAACTTCGACACATTTTTCTTTGATCTGAGTTCTCTATTTCTTGTATGCTCAGTGGTATTTTGTAGTCAAAAACACCACTATTAAAGGCTGGAGCACAATGTGGCGCTGTAGCTTGTAGCTGGTGCGGTAGCTGGTGCTGTAGCTTGCAATGGCGCGCACCATGTAGATAACATTGGTTGTAATGGCGTAGCTTGTAGCCAACGGCATGGGCCATTATTTACGTTTATTTTAGTTTGTAGAATATGAAAATATTATTTAATATGGAGGAATTAAAAGAAATAGCCTTTTTAGCGTGTGTAGTGCAGTTGTGCTTTATAACTTATAAGTATTTAAATGTAAAAAAAAAACGCAGAGAGGGGTAGGTTAGGCCTCTATATCCACAGAGAAAGAGTTCAGGATTTTATGAAAAAACATTTAAATATATAAATCACTCATTTTACTCGTTTCACAGGGTAAATACAAATGCCATATTTGGCACGCGCCCCAAAATTTAAAAGTTGGCAAAAATGAGCTACAGCGCCACGCGCCAGCTACACATTGGAACGCCATTATAGACTTTCCGTATTTTGACAGGTCTGGCTACAGCGCCAGCTACGAGCTACAGCGGCACATTGTGTTTCCCGCTTAACTCCGTTGGTTACAGATTTTGAGTATCTGGCCACTCTTTCTTGGAGTGCGACCAACATTTTGCCATTATTAGAAAAGGCCAGAAAGAAATGTTTACACGTACGTTTTTGTTCCTGATAACTGGAGGACCATTGAGTCGAAATCCAGCAGCGGTAGTTAGGTTAGAGCAAGAGGGCTTTAAATCAATTCAACCAATGATAGTGCATATAAAAGATAACATTTCAGGCATACAACAAGTGCAGTCGCTGCACTTTGATGTCTACACCTTTCTCATTATTCTATAAAAAAACTGTCAATGCAGAAATGCCAATTGAATGGATTGACACGGAAAAAAATACTTAGCAGAGCAGCCCATGTTGACTTGATTTCACTGTACGAAAGGGATAAGCTAAGTACAAGAATTTAATGGATTTCCTTCCATTTATATCTCCAATTGACCACCAAGTCTTCAAACCCCTTCCACATGAATTGGGCGGCAAAAAGATAACACAGCGTGGTCTAGTAGGGAACCCATCAGGACATAGTAACGAACCAGAAGGAGAAATGGAATTGGGGCTAAGTCAGTGAAGCTGATAATATCTTAGAATCTTGATAATAACAAAAAGAGAAAATGAAGATTTTACACATTCAATATTGAATTAATTTTCCTTTTCTGAATTTAAAAACAATTTAATAGTTTGAACTATATTTTTCTTTGGATTATTTTAACTTTTGTACTTTTTTAAATAACTAATTTGTTAAAATACTAAATATTCGTTTTTATATTTGAATAAAATTATTAATAAGACTACACAGAATTTAAGACATCAACCGACTTTAAAGTGTTATATCTCAAAGGTTTGAAAAGTGTACTTGCACCCCTCTGCTTTTGAGCCTCCATTATTACATACGTTTTGTTTCTAAATCGTACACTAGTTTTCCCATGCTTACAATTTGCAAAACGCATTTTTTTACCGGCAATCTTTTCTCTGTCCCCCATACCTACTTTTAGAGATAGTCAAACAAAAATTGCTTAATTTTATTTTCTTAAAAATCGAGTTTAAGGAATATTTGATGTTATAGAAGATAAGATTTCAATGGAAGAAATAATTTTGAATATATTTGGAATTTTTTGAACTTGTAATATGAATTTTAAAGCGAAAACGAAACTTTAAATTAAGATAATTGTCACACCGCTGCTAATAAAAGTTGATCGAAATGAAACAGAAAATCAAGCAGTCCATGTTTTACATGTCAGTGGAGGAAAATGTTCCAAAACGGGCCTTGACACCTTGACAAGAAAAGTGACGATATTTTACTATTTTACCTTATAATACAATACCCCGTAGTTGAAGCGATTACTTCGCCTTCAGGGTAAATAATTACTGGATTCACGTATTGTCTAACTAGATTGGCCGATAGTGTAATCGGTTGGTATTACAGTATCAGCGTAAAGGCTTGTACTATTTCATTAAGTGACTAAAAATTTCAGACACTTAGTGTAAAAAGTCGTTAAGCGCAGGCTGTTACACTATTTGCCTACATTTCATGAAGTTCCTGGACTTTTCATGAAGTGGTAATATGCGTCAAATGCTACGACATATACATATATAGAACATTAAAAAATATTTTAAGTGTGGTATGCCATGTATGAACAAAGAACTTAGGCCAGCGATAATTTGTACGAGGAAGAACTGATAATTTCTAACCCCACAACAGATCGTATTTTCAGAAATATAAGAAAACTCCCAAATGAACTCCTAAATATAAGAAAACTCCGAAATGCACTTCTAAACAGCTGGAAAAAGCTGCCAGTCTGTCTACACACGTTTTCATCGTCATCATGGAAGATGAAAAATATTTTTCATTTACCAATTCCTTTACACAACATTGATGATATTCCAGAAAAATACAATTTAAAGATGTTGCCAACTTTGAGCCCAAATTTTGATTTGTTGCGCCATTTTAGTGGCAGGGATTTCGAAACCTAAAGAGCAAAACCTTAATTCGGTCGGAGTCTACATCTAAAAGTGTTTGTCGAAATTGGTTCAGTTCATCATGAAAAACCATGCTAATGAACATATGCCATATTTTGCTTGGACCTCGCTTCATGTTATTATACAAAAAAAAAAGAAAAGACAAAACTGACTGGCTACAGCACAAAGCCAAAGCTAACCTCGTCAGAAGTTAGGAAACAGTCAAACAAAATTGGAAATTTTTCTCGTTTTCAACAAATAAATAAATAATGTCATATATCTACTTTACTTTATTCCATGAATGGGGTGAAAAGAATTTGGCTATGCATTATTATAATGCGACTGAGACAACGAGTTAAAAATAAAAATTGAGAGCACTTAGGATTACCCGAATGATAAAATCTGCTTGGATATCTTCAAAATCCTCTCAAACTACATATTCATAATAATGATCTTTTCGTACATCGGGTCACACTACCTAAATTCTTTAAGAAAAAGATAAATTTCGCTCTGGTCAAGGTGCTGAAAGGAGATGTAAAATAAATAAAATTCAAATAAAATCCACATTTTTCAAAAAAAACATCAGAGAATTCAGCATGAATTGCACGCACTTAATCTTTTCAGAGCACCCACTTAATCTTTTCAGAGCAAAACGAATGTAAACCGAAGCACGTTCTATTCAAATTTCATAGGATTATAGCAATAAATTTGGGACCAACGTTGATGGCATCTCTCATTATTTCAAAATAAGTGTACTTTCACAAAAGCGCGGGAAAATTATTAAGAGAAAATTGAAATGAATCATTTGTTACTCTCTTTCGTTGCATTTTTGTCCTTATTCGTAAAATTTTTAAAAAGAGTTTAATTTTTTTGTTTTTTTTTCTTTTTTCCTGTTAACATTTAAATGGAAAACAGTCGGATATCTCTTCTGCTTCCTAAATTGTCCTTAAATTATCTTTAACAATGGCATCATCGCTTTTGTACCGAAAAATGATAACTATCCAAATTTATCATGGGCTCGCCGATTGAAAATTTTTGGTTGTCTTCATTAATTTAGATGGTGTACGACAAGGGACGGGATACTATTAGAAGAATCCATATTTAAAATTTTGAAATACTTTATTTAAATTAAATTAAATTAAAATTAATAGAAACAATTAACAAAATAAATGACTGAATTATTTTGCTCTAAGAATTGTCGCACTTTTTTCTCTTCTATTAACCGACGCACGTCCATCTTTTCCAATTATTCATAATTTCAAAATCCTTGATGTCCATGGCATTTTATTCCTTCAAAGAAGTTTCGAATCTTAGCCCTTAAATATTTTGATCTTTCGTAGCTCAGGATAAGTTTTTGGACTCACCTCCGTTGGTATAATATTGGGTAAAGAATAATAGTACTAGCGTGTTGAATTCTGTAAGTGTTTGTTAGCTATTAAACACAAGCATTTTTAGAATGCTACAGGCACGTATTTTGTTGAGCCTAAAATACATGGTTATAAGATTTATTAATTTTATTTCTTCGATATCTTCTTTTTCCAAGGTAATGTAAATTTCTGTAAGTATTCTTTCATCTAGAGATAACATGTTTACGTTGAGTGGTGCAATGAATGTCTCACTTATTTTGCCATTGGTATAGATTGCCTGCCACACAAAATATTTTCAGAGTTTTCGCAGCACAACGTGTCTTAAATTTGTTTGAAGCTCTTTCCTGAACTTTTGCAATTAAAAATTCCTGTTTAAAGTCTGCGACTATGTAACGCGCACTACACGAATTTAACTTTCTCAAAAGTTTTCGTGTTGGATATTTTATCCTTTCCACTTTACTGTGACAGTTATCGACATGATATTTTTAAATTTAAAAATAAATTTGGATTGACCCCTTAATAACATACAAGTACAAATTTGCCTTAGATGGTTTCTTAGAAAAAGTGAAGTTTTGAGTGTAGCTTTTTTTTTTAATTAATTTTTTTCCAGCTTGACAGTTTTAATATTGCCGAGTTCTATTTATAGTAATGGACTAATTTTGAAATTTCTTTTATACAACTTTTATTTCTGTGGTGTCAGGGAAGAATAACTTCTAAGTAAAATTTTTGTATAGAATGATTTTACTGCTTACTTTTAAAAATTTTGTTTAAATATTAATTTTTCAATAAATTTACTTAATGATAGTTTTTGGCGCACTGCTTCATAATTTGTGATAGATTTTTTCCAAAAGATTTTAATTTGCATTATTTTTTTGAAAAGCGTACTTATGATATTTGGAATGCGATTTTATTTAAGCAAAAGCAACTTAAATTGAAAAGAGGTTTCTTAACAAATCATTTCTCAATAGAAAAATTCTACAATCTATTACTTACAACATTTGTCAATACAAACCTATCTTATATTTTACAAGATTTGAACCAAATGAATTACTCTAACAGCATAATTTACGTTATAGGAATAAAATCATTGCAAGTGAATTAAATGTGTATTTAAGCACTGTTAAGAGTGAGTAAAAGTTATCCGGAAACTGGAACGGTACGGAAAAAAATTAAAAATGGCAGTAAAGTTGAGTTTGTTAATAAGAAAGCCGAAAAAAGGTGGTTCATCTGTTAGAAAAAAACCGGACCCATCTCTTAAGGATCTAGGAAAAAAGTTCGCTAAGGTAAAAAAAAGAATTCAGAGCTGGACTGGAGGAGACGCCATCGGCCGCTAGCCAAGGGCGGATTCAGATATTTTCTCAAGGGGGGGGGCGTTCGCCCCCCATCGCCCTCTATAACTGCACTTGCCATCAGCTGTGGAGCGCTCTGTATAGCTTCCTCTTTTCGTTTCAGCATTTCATTAGCATCCAAATATCGCCGGAGTTCTTTTATTTATTTATATAATATAAGTTTATGATCCGGAAAGCATAGTAAAATTTAGTCGCACATAAAAAAGATATTATACACTTCTTGTTTGTCTTACAAACACCATAATTGCCTGCGCTGGATTGCAATTACTTTCAAATTAAATGCGTTATAGAAATTTTCGGGGAATGCTAATTAGGTAGGGTTAATACATATATGTATAAAAATAAATTAAATATTTGCACGATAACTGAATCTATGATTAATTACCCCGGCTATGATAACTTTTCCAACATACTACTTTTCATCAAAATACCCGGCCTTTGTGAACTTTCGATCACAAAAAAGTGCAAAAGTTTTGCTTGTACTGAAAATTTATTAGTGGTATAATTGTAACTTTTTTGAGAATAACTTATGACTAAAAAAGAAAAAAATTATAAATATAAAAAATAATTTTTTTAAAAAACTATCTAGAGTTTTCCATTTAATTAAATATTCAAATTATATTAAATTTGTGTATGAATTTTAAAATGTTCATGGTAGACAAAGAAAGCAAAGTCAAAGCAAAGTAATTTAATTAAGTATATTTTGATAAACATTATGAGTTCCAAATTTCATTTTTGTTCACGGTATTGTTAAAACTTAAATTGCCTAGATTCCGCAACTGTGAAAAATTTAAAAAACTCACTGTGCGGGAAAGTGTACACTTAATTGGTGAATGAAAATTTTTCTGTGCTGAATTTTGTTTGAGTGAGAAAAAGGTATAAAGTATTAAGGCGACTACGGCTTAGAAAAAGGTAAAATAAAAATTTTACAAAATTGTACAAAATTTTGACAGAAAAACTCCTTTCCATTTTTGCGTAATCGAAACAAGATGGTGTATACAAAATTTTGTGTGCACGCGTAACTCACAGTTGCGGGATCCGACCCGAGATCTTGCTTTTTTTGTATACCTTGAAAATTTTCAAATTTATACACAAATGTAATATAATTTTAATATTTAATTAAATGCAAAATCAAGGGAAACTCTAGGGAACTTTTGTGATGTATTCATTAAGTGAAGGGAGAAATTATTTTCTATATTTTAATGCGGTTTTAGAAGATTTAAAAAGATTTTTTTTTTGTATTTTCTATTTCATTTGATTAGAGTATAAATTTTGCTTTATTAGAGCTCTAGGGGCGGGGGGGAGGGGTGGCAATCGCTCCGATCGCCCCCCGCTGTATCCGCTCTTGGCGCTTGCCCGATGAGCCGGTGGTTGTCGGGCCAGTTGTCTCCGCGTTTATCGCGGGCACACGTATTTACCACGAACTCTGGATGTACTTTCCGGCTACTGTAAGAGGATAGCTATCTCTTATAAACACTGATAGGATGCGTAGTCATGGTAGCTTGTGGGCGTTGCCAAGATAGTATTATATATGGAAATTTTGGCATTCTTGTGACTTCAAAATTCACTTGCATACCCTAGATGAAATCTAAAGGGTATAATAAGTTTGTCATTCCGTTTGTAACGCACAAAAATAATGAGGGTAGAGCTAAATGGATTGGACACCCACGCATAATATCAAGTTATTTTGATTTTTGCATGTCCGTCCGTCTGTGCGCACGATAACTCGAGAGCGCTGAAATTTTGTACACGGACTTAAAAAAAAAAGTAAAGTTAAATTTGAAAATGAGATAGATCGGGCAACTCCTTTGTGGGATTGCCATACATAAATTTCGTTTTCCACTATATATTGGGACACTGCCTGATAACGCGTCGACATAGGGAGCTGAGATTTGATACATGGTGTTTTTATAGAAATAACAAATAAAATTTCAAAAATATATTAAATCGGGCAACCCCTTCTTGGTGTTGCCATATAAAAATTTAGGTTTTTTACATATACTGTGAAAACGATCCTAGATCCTAGACATTTTATGGTACTAAAATCTTCTTCAGAACACAAAATCCTATAAAATTGCTTATAATCAGTTTTTCTGTCCGACGAACCGTTCTAGAAATATATGCGAAAAACGACTTCAAAAATCAAACTTGCATAGATCGGTAACCATACGGAATTTTATACGGGCATTCATCTAGGGTATCATAAGAATTGGTCTTAGACCAATTCCATATTTTTTACTTGTTTATAAAGTATGTATTTGCATTATTTTTAGCATCATAACATTTTGTTTCGAAAACGCATGGAAAATGCGTTTTTTATCAAAAAGGTCCAACAAGACTTTCAAAGCTTTGCTATACCTATGAATTGAAATTAATTAGCTTGATAGAAATATTTACAGGATTTTATATAAGGATCTTTCAAGTTTTTTGGCCATAAACTAGTTTATAGTATTCTCGAAATTCAGAACGCTTGTCATTTCTTTTTGAGTTTACAATACATCCACATTCGACAATCTTTCTTGACCCATTGTAGATCAGAGGTACTTTTTTATTAACTGCAGTTTGCCAACACTTCGTTCACATAAAGTTATCGTAATTGGTAATAATATCAGAAAAACTGAGAGTGCGATTGCAACATTTAGATATGATTCTTGGAGGCTATAGTCGTGAATTGTTTGAAACAAATCCAAAGGCGGCTTTTCTCAGACTATCGGCATCAATTTTGCTAAGAAGATCGCTAGAAATGAATCCAAAATCTTCGGAAATTTTGTTTCACCATTTCGTACCTTCATGTCAGTTATAGAATAAAAGGACAACAATCGATTCAAAAATTGGTGTAAGAAGCTTTTGTTTTGTGGCAATACTGGGGTCATCATCTTGTGATTCAAAATGTTCGAGTCGCTTCTTTTTGTTGTTCTTGTGTTTTTAACGTTTGGTGGTATATCCATATCTGCAGCAAATTTTGTTCCGCTGGCAAAAATTTCTTCCATGTCAGTATCACGAACCAATCCCAGCCTTGTCAAGCGGATAAATTCAAATCGAGAACAATACTTATACATTTAATTAAATAAACAGTTATAACTCAAAAATAATTTAAATTTGTCAAAGGCCAATGTTAATATTATAATTTTCACCCAATATAACAGTTTTTTTCAACGGTCGGCGCCCCTCCGCTACAATGTCTGCCTCACTTGCCCCACTCTTGTTACAGCTCTGCTTCACGAGTAAAATTGAATTTTACCTTATGAAGAACGTAGGTACCTTAAGTATTCCTTCAGTTCAGGTTAAGGGGCACCACAAATGTAACTGCGAAAAAAATTGTGATTTTCGGGAATTTATTGAAAGAAAAATATTGCATCGAATATTTTGAAATTTCAAGGATATATTTGTGTATTTTTATATGAAAATATACAATTTTCAGTGAGTTATGCGCCGTCTCTTGAGTCTAAATGAACAAAATTCTTCCACTGCTGGAGAGTGTCTGAAATCAAAAAAATAAACAAAGTCCGTTAAACTAGAAGATGTTGCCTGTACTATAACGCAGGATTGTGGTAAAAAAACCAAAGTCCAGCGAAATGGCGGAGTTTTGAAAAAAAGTTCCAAATTACGCTTAAAAATCTGAAATATTTTTGCATGGTAAATTTAAATTTTTGTTATCCAATCGAAGAACTGGAGGGTCATGCTATGAAGAAATAAATACTAAATGCGCTAAAACAAGATTCAAGTCGATCAGATGTTTTGTAGTCGAGCTAGAATAGCAGCAAATAAAAAAAAATCGTTTTGAGAAAAACACGTTGAAAGATAAAAACATTGAAAACGTTGTTATAAATCGATAAATATCATACCTAGAGCTAATCTGCTTTCCAGGGGCTGAATACTGATCAGAAAAAAATGACAAATGACAATGATTTCGTGGCTTTTTCCCGAAAATGCGATTCTTACACCATGACTTTATCCATAAAAAGTGACATTTCGCGTTAAAATATGACTTATTTTCGAAATGCCGATTCCTAAAAAACTGGGTTACATGACAAATGACTTTTTTTCATGAAAATTTTTGCAACCGAAGTCACTTAGTCCTTGCCGCTGTGACTTTTGTCATATTCAAGTGGTATATATATTGTCATAGCAACAAGTAATATCAAAGATGTCAAGTATAATAATAATAAATATTTGTATTTATTATATTATTGAAAAAAAAAAAAAAATTAGCAGCAACCCACAAAAGGACAAGTTACTCGTTATAACATTTCAGCAATTGTTTTACATACTGCCTCCTTCTTTGTATACGCCTTCACAATAAAATGTGCTCCATTACTTTGTTGTTATTCAATCACTGCGCAATTGTCAAATTGTCACTGCTATAATTTAAGATACATGTCATGTCACCCAACAATCAGAATTCCAAATTATGGCACAGTGACATTGTCGTTCCTTCGAAGTCATTTTGTCATTGTCATTTGTCATTTTAATTTTATCAGAATTCAGCCCCAGGCCTATAAAATTCTTCTTCCCCTTCTTCGAAAAGACTATCGAATAATGCAAAAAAAAGAGAGAAAAAAGATTTTTTGAAAGTGTCACACTAGTGGTGCTTAAGTCCTATTTAACTCATACTAAAACTGTTACCTTTCTAATCGGATGTCCCACAAGGATCAATACTAGATCCTTTCTTATTTATGCTGTATATTAATAATACAGTGTGAGTTCCTAAGTACATTTTCATCACACTATATGCTGATGATGTGCATGTTTACATTTAAAATTAATGCTACTTTCGATATCTCTCACTTCAATCAGGATTTTTCTCAAATCTGGTCACTTAGAAATAAGTAATCATGGAACCCCATTGAAACTCAGAGCATAATTATTTTCAATCAGCCGTTGTTTTGACTTTTCATTCCTTTATTGAAATGACGCTCATATTTATTGAGTATAAAAATTTGGGTATGTTTATTGGCAGTAACTTGTCTTAATGATAAAGTCTACTATGTCCAAGGTTTACTGCGATTTGAGGAGCTTATGGTGACATGTACAATATTCCTCAGTTATTGAGACTTCTACGTCATATTTTTCTATTCCTATTCTCACAATGGAGTCAGAGCCTGGAACAGTCTGTCTGCTCATGTTAAAGGAAATTTATTTATATATTTAATGTCCGATAGGTGACAATACTATTAAAACAAAAGTTTCAAATAAGCGCCTACTCTGCCTGTATTGATTGTGATTAATTGTGCATAATCTTTAAAATATATAAACATGTAATACAAAAACGTAAACAGAAGTTCTATTATTGAAAATCATCAAAATGCGGGTATTTTTTTTATGTGGATTAAAAATAGAATATTATCTCAGAAAAAATTCACCTTCAAAACATTATTGTGATTAAAGAAATTAGATATGTCAATAACTAGATATGTCAACAACAATTGTCACATACATAGAACAGTTATTATCTTATATTTTGCCAAGTATAATGTAGAAAGTTTTATCAACAATTGCAATTAAAGCACAATTTCCGGGTAAATTGAGTTGATACCAATTTATAGTATTGTAGATTTTATCCATTGTAAGTACATACCTGAATCACCATCATAAAAACTTTCAGTATCAAATTGATTGAGAGAATGTGAAATAAATTAGCTGGATAAATAGCAAGCACTCATTCCACTTAGTGATATCATGAATAATTGTGATAATCTATCTCTATTTAGTAATGGATCAAGCTTAGGTACATATGTGGCTATTTTCAATCAATGTTGTTTTGTAATTGGCAATAGTACAGCTCGATTTTATTTTTTTCATACAAATAAATTAGTGAATTCCGTGTTATTTATGAGTAGAATGAAACTTATGTAACGTACACAAATGTTAAAATATTTGATAAGTCATCACATCAGTACCTTGCTTGAATTTTAATTTGAAGCTCTCTCAAAAGAATTGTTCTTCTTTTATTTAGAAATTATAAAGATAGCTGCAAGTTGGTGGGTAAGTTTAAAATACAGAATGGGCATGCGTAAACTGGAGAACAGAGCTCAAAATAAATATCACAATTTCAAGTAAAAATTTTCAGTAACAGCTACTATTTTTTGGAATTAAACTTTACAAAATAACAAACATGTAAAGTTTAATTATACAATAACGCAAACAAAGATTAAAAAATATAAAATTTTCTCTATAACGCTTAAGTTAAACTTAGAAATCATCCTCTAAATTATTTGCATTTATAAAATATGTATAATGTACATATATATTGCAATTTTGAGAAACATATCATCTTTTAAAATATCAGAATTATTACAACAGATTTCTTTACCCGATGTACATATGTAAGAATTTTTACGCGAAGTATCGAATCTATACTTTTTGGGCGTAAATGATTTCTTAGTTTAGTCTTCACCGTAGCAATCATTGAAAAAGTAGGTAATGAAATACAAGATACCACGAAGGTACCTAATTCAGCAAACAAAAATTACCAATTGCATTTTTCGTATTTCGAACTGTGCTATCCAAAATTCTGCAGCATTTTCGGGTATAGTTTTTAACAGGGACCGTAAATAATTATTATTACTGATTTTTTAAATGAAAAAATCATGCACCAAACGGAGGTTCTTCGAAACGGGAATAAGTCACATAGTAATATATTTTTATGCAGTCTCATTATGAGAAATAATTAAAAATATGTGATTTTTAATATTAAAATCATTTCATAATTATTTCTTTGGATTTTTATTATTTAAATCATGAAATAATAATTATGGATATTTAATTTTCATTTTTTATAGTCGAACATAATAATTATTTTTGATCAGAAATAAAACTCATTTTGCGATTTTTATTTTTTGATGAGAAATAATAATTATTTTTGATTTTTATTTTTTTTTTATCAGAAATAAAAGTCATTACATAATTACCTAATTATAAGTTTTTATAAGTCTCTATTTCCTCGTACGCGGTCCTAATTTTAAAACTAAAACTGGTATGGTATTATATCTTATCAAAAAATATAAATCGGAAATTATTATTATCTCTGATTAAAAAAAAAAAAAGTCAAAAATAATTATTATTTCTATATCGGAAAATGATTTTTATTTCTGATAAAAAAAAAAATAAAAATCAAAAATAATTATTATTTGCGACCATAAAAAATAAAAATTAGAAATAATTATTATTTCATGATTTTTTTCATTTTGGTCGTAATAATTACGGTCCCTTTTATTAGGAAATTAATTTTTCCAGTAGTGACATACATATTAGTTTATTCCGCTGAACCTTTAAACGCATATATTATAATAAACCTTTAAGAATTGGTTTTTATTTTTGACAATAGAAATAAAAGCACAGACTTTATTTCAGTTAATGCTTTGGAAAAATTGATTGAAACAGCAAGTGTTTTTTTCAAGAATGGTTTAAGGGGAAATCTTAAAAAATACGGAAAGTTAGTACAAGTTTGACTCAAATCTGTACGTATTATCGTACTCAAAACTACATATAGTTAGTGAAAAAGCATAAACTTAGGTAATAACGAGTCAAAAATAAAGAAAACTCAGAAAAATCTACAATTTATGAAATTTCCAAAGTTTGGTACATAATAACGTAATAATGGTACACCAAATAGATAATTTTTTAATTGAGTATGGAAGATCTTTAGTTGTAAGAAGAAGTGTCGGAAACAAAACCAGTAAAAAAATTTTGATTACTAATATATCTTTGTTTGAAAGTTGCTATTTTCAAAGACAAAACCCTACCAAAATTATGGTATTATTGCAAAGAATGTTCAAAGCCTATTCTGCTGACTGTGAAAAGCTCAAATTGTTTATTATAATGATAAAGTAAATGTTAATAATGCAAACAGAAAAATTTCTTGTTTTTATGTATTTTGCATACAATTTGGCGATTTTAATTCATTTCATCACCGTCAGATGGAATGATGTGTCTTTGGAAGCTCTGCGAGATACAGCCTGCATGCTCAGAAACTGTATTGTCGTCTGAAAGCTACTATACTTATAGCTTTATATGTTTGATTATTTATTTATTGCCGTCTACCGATATACAATCTCACAGCCTAAGAAGGAGAAATGATTCTCTTACGTGCAAAAAAAAATATACAAACATTAAATAAATTAAAAATACATGCATTACGTGAAAAGTGAATATAAAAGAAAAAAATAAAACTTTAGTATATAGGATTAGCATAAATTTAATTTATATATAAATGTGCCCAGATTCATTGACGTCTTAGAAGGGAAACATCGCTACTTGTCTTTCGCTTGTTATTTCCAGCTTTAAAACTTATAATAAAAGAATTTTCAATAACTGGATACTATTTTTTATTTGGTTTTTAACCATTAAATATAGGTTTCTCTCAAATTTTACTCAAGTAGGGACATCTCCTTTCTAAGACGTCAATGATTCTGGGCATATCAATATATATATAAATAATCAATGATTATATGATAAAAGGCGTGTATAAAGCATAGGAATTTCACAGCATCATGTAGTTTTGCACTTATATATATGTATAGTGCTTTTTTTCAGTTTTCAAATTGCATATTTTTGTGTGTTTTATATTCCACTGAGCTTCTGAAAACAGAAATCGTGAGCTTTTTTGTGGTAACCCCCCTTAATAGATATAACATAGACCCTGTTTAGATGCTGTCAGTATGCTGCCTCTGCTGCACGAAAACTTGTTAGTAAGATGATGGCTGGGGGCAGGAATGAAGTATTACCCTACCTACCGATTTCGTGTGGCAGAGGCAGCATACTGACCTATCTAAACTGGGTCATACACTAAGTTTGTTTTAAACCCTGTACATTTGTGATAAGATTTTTGCGGCATGACATTTTTCTTTCAAACTAGATATAGAAAAATGAGTTTCAAGTTCAAGATTATTGACTTATAAATTTCTTTTAATATATTATTAACCGCATGTAATATGAAAACAAGCCCAATTTGGCAGAGGAACTTTTTGTATAATTTTACAACCCGTCGATTTTTAAAAAAGATGCAAAAAGTGCAATTGACGGAAAAGCACCAAATCTAGAAACATTGCTGCAGACCGAACTAGCAGCATTACCATTACTTATTCAGCTATAAAAACTTGATTTTGAGGATGTACATATATTAGTCGACTTTCACAATAATACTGTTAAATAAATTTCTATTTTTTTCTGATTGATGGCACAATAACTAACTACCCGATTTATGCAACTGTTTTAGGTTCAAGGCAAATTAGAGTCAAATTTCCATATCGTTTCTGTCCTGATACCTAGTCTGTTATTCAAATTTCTTCATTCGCGTTAATATAATTAATTAATATTAATTTAATTGAATTTAAAACAATTAGCAATTACATTCTGGCAAAATTGTCAGACCATGCAACTTCGCGAACACAATCCAGAAGAGTTATTGACTTTATGGGAAGATTATTATATTTTTTTACATAATAAAAAAACCTATCACATAATTTTATTTTATATAACACCAATGTCTTTTGGTTGCAGCTTTGATCGATATCATGTTAAGTGGAAAGAAAACCAAAATTGAATGAAATGAAGCTAGTTTTCTGATATACATTTACTATTTGATGGGCAATTATCCAGGATAAATATAACTTTTTTTTTCATAGTACTTTTCTAGTGGTGCAGTACTGAAAATGTTCTATGGAACCACTTTTCTAGCAGAAGTGCAACACTAATTTTGTACTACACTTGCCCTACTTAGCACTGAATTTTTTCTAGGTGTTGCAAGTTCATTTGTCATCTGTTCCCACTTTGACAGGGCTTTTATGATTATTTGAGATACGTTTGAGTTAGATGAATTAAAAGATTTTATTTGGGTAATTTTTATAAAGTATAAGAAGAGTTTGTTTCTATATATGTATCAATAAAGAGTATTGACAGCTCCCCATATATAATACGTTTGTAGACAAATACAATGAATATGATAGAAATATGTTCGAGGCTTCAGTTCTCTATTGCCAGAAAAAATGGACCACAGCTAGAAAAAGTGCAAAACTGATTTGGTCCCATCCAAATCGATATTTTATTGTTCCCTCTTTGTTGTTGCCATACTGATATATGATAGGTTGGTCCTACTCTTATGTCGATTTCGACGGGACCAAATCCAGAGTTTTGCTATTTTTCTGGCAGTGGGAGCACTGGGAGCATTGAAGCCTATCGAACATATTTTTATCATATTCCTAGTATTTGTCTACATTATATATAGGGGAGTTGTGTCAATGCTCTTTATTGATGCATATAGAAACAAACCCTTCTTATACATTATAAAAATTATCCAAATAAAATCTTTTAATTCATTTAACTCAGAAATTTCACAGATAATCGCGACAGTACATTTTGATAGAGCAGATGACAATTCAACTTCAATATGTATTTGTAACACCGAGAAAATATTCAGTGCAAAGTAGTCGAAGCTCAGTGCAAACCTAGTGTTGAGCTTCTGCTATAAAGATTGTCTCAATGAACATTTTCAGTGTTGCATGAATAGAAAATGTGCAATACTGGTGTTGCACTGAAGTCCCATCGAAATCGACATTAGTACCTATACAAAAAACCTATTTTATTTGAATAACCAAACTTACTCGAGTTTTCTTAATCCACAACAAATATTTATATAAAAATGCTTTTGAACACTGTAGAAACACAAATAATATAACTTAAGTTATATGATTTTTGGTAGAAGTCTTCCAAATGACTTTGAGTTTAGCTAGAATCTGTGAAAACTGAAACAACACGAACAATTTGAACATGGAATCCGAGATATTCCACGAAATCATCTTTGGAACCAGTATAGTTTTTGTTATGGTTATTTTTGTCAAGCTTTATTTAAATTATAGAGATTTCAAGCTATGGAAATTTAATTTAGGAAAGGATCATTCCCAAGTAAATCGATCAAAATTCGCACTGTGCCAACTCGACCACCAATTTCGTTAAGTTAAGTAATTATAATTCTAGAATTTTTGTTTTTGTCCTGCAATGCATGCTACATTTGCAAGGATTTTGTAATCCTTAAAACTCTCAGATTTTTGATCTGCTGAGCTATATATATTCAAAAATCATAACTTCGGTTCTAATTATTACAGAGGCATGGTCTGTAGATTGTTCTAATGAAAAAAGATGTGATTATTTTTGAAAAAAATTCATACAAATTGGTTGTCTTGTTGTTTATCCCGTGAAATTTTTACACCGAGGATATAAATTGTGACCTATTAACAGTCATTTAAAACATAGAAAACATAGTACATTATCTCAATATCTAATTCCGTTCAAATTGTATTAATATTTTTAGTTATAGTTTGGTTAGTTAATTTCCAGGGCACAATAAGTGTTTTGCGTTGCCCCCTACTGAAACATGTACATTTCTACTCTGGAAATTAAATTTTTTCACTGTTCGCATAATATAAAAATTATAATAACTTTTAAATGGAAGCAGATATTAAGGTAATTGTTTCTATGTTTTAAAGGACTATTAACGGACCATATTTGAAAAGAAAAATATCGTTGGTGTAAAAATTTTACGGGATAAAGGATAACACAAACAATTTGTATAATTTGCTTTTGTTTTTTGTGGTTTCGAAAAATAATCAGACCTATATTGATGACAAAATTCTCTTTGCTAAACCCATTGCAAGCTTATCTTCAGAATTGAACAATTTGCTAACAAAATTTTGGGTATTATACTTGAAAAAAATTAGAAAAATTAAAGATACATTTTTAGTTATTCGTCGATAGACGATATTTTTATTATCCTTATTTTTTTTTTCTTCGTATAAAATGTAGGCTTCGCTTCGCTGAGCGTTGCTCTTTAAAACATAGAAAAAAGATATAATTGGTCTAACACCAATTCTTTGGATACCCTAGATGAATACCAGTATCTAATTTCATATGCTCACCCATTTGTGCAGGTTTGATTTTTTAAGTGGTTTTCCGCATGTATTTCTAGCCCGGCTCATCGGACAGTAAAAAGGATTATTGCCAATTTCACAGAATTTCATATTCTGAAGAACTTTTCAGTACAGTAAAAAAGCATAGAACTCATCGTTTTCACATTACACGTCAAATACCCACATTTTTGTATGGCAACACCAAGAAGGGGTTGCCCGATAAAGCCCATTTTTATACCCTAAATGTTGAAATCATAAGGTATACTAAGTTTGTCATTCCTTTTGTAATGCAGAGACATAATGATAGTAGAGCAAAATAGATTGGACACAAACGCATAAAAGTTATTTTGATTTTTGCATATCAGTCTGTTTGTCCATCTGTCCGTCCAACTGTCCGTCCTTTCATCCGTCCATTCATCCGTCTGTCCGCACGATAGCTCGAGAACGCTGTACTCACCGAGCTGAAATTTTGGACGCGGACTTTAAAAAATAAAAGTAAATATGTATATCTTCGAAAATGGGATATATTGAGTAATTCCTTCATAGGGTTGCCATATAAAAGTCTCGTTTTTCACTATATATACATATTTGGATACTGCCTGAGAACTCGTCAACGTAGAGTGCTGAAATTTTGTACAAGATGTTCTCATAAAAGTAGTAAATACAATTTCAAAAAAAAAAAAAAATCTAATTCGGGCAACCCCTTTTTGATGTTGCCATATAGAAATTTAGTCCTAGACATTTGTATTGTATACTGAAAAGTTTTTCAAAATATGAAATCTTATGAAACTGGTTATAATTTTTTTTTGCTGTCCGACAAACCGATCTAGAAATATATGCTGAAATCACCATACGAAATTAAATACATGCCTTCATCTAGGGTATTATAAGGTTTCTATATATGTATCTTGGTATAGCAACCCTAGAAAGAGTTACTCGATTTATCCCATTTTCGAACTTAAATCTACAATTTTTTTTACAAGGCCGTATACAAAAAATCAATATATTATACGTGAGTGTCCAAATTCTAAATTTCTTTACATGTTCCATCTAAGGCAGCTTTGTGAATGATTCTATCTTCAAAATATGCGTCGTTGAGAGCTTCGTTCGAATAACTTAACTGAATTTCCGCCAGTTGATCCTTAGAGGGTTTTTCAAGATCGGTAGACTCTCACTTCGACTTCTATATACAAGCCGAAGAGAATCCGGTTGAAATGGTAATAGAGAAAAAAGGTGGGGAAGTTACTTTTATTATGCAGGTAGTAGAAGTTCGTGCTAATTACAAACATTCACATGGGCGTTACAGCTCACAAGCAGGTTGTCTATTTTGGTTGAATTTTAAGGGGAAGGTACTGTGTCATGTGTAGTGTACTAACTATGAATGAATCGCTATTTCCCCTACATGCATTTTCAACAGTTAAAATTGGAACATAAGTACCTGTGTACTTATGCTATATATTTTTAGCGATAATCCAAGTTACTATAATGAGGATTTTTGCGGTTGGAAATCTGATCATGCATTCCTTTCACGTTAGGTCTATAACCCAAGGTTGCTAATTGAGGTCAATACCGATATTTTCCTCTCAACAGTCAAAAGTCAATGAATTATTTCTAGCATATCTGGAGTCTAGACAGAGTAATTTGTATGACCTTCAACTTTATCTTCGTCGACGTAGGTCGAATACCTACTAGAACTAAATATCTTCAAATTAACCTGCCTGATGTCAAACTAAAGTTAATATACCTAATGGTGTTTCTCCAATAATTCCAGACACGTACCGATGATAAGGTTACTGAGGTTACTCGACTTTTATGAGTTCTTAGTCATATATTAGAACTCCATGGTTGTAGAGCTTTGGAATGGATATTGGAGCAGCTTGCTCTTGTCTAACTGTAGGGCAGTGGTCCTAATTAGATGGCTGCTGTCATTCTTGGCGATCTGGGTGGTACAGCTGGTTGTTGATGTGGGCCATAATCTGGATGGCTTTTTGGAATTTTTAGAAGCTTCTATCTTTATATTAATAGGCGCCTTGCAGTTATATTAGCATGAGCATGTAGGAGTACTATTTACATTATTTTCTTAATCTTTCTAAAAATAAAAAGAAGAGCCTTTTATATTCTATTGAAGGTGACGCTAGCTAACCATCTTGTTGGCTATTGGTATTATGACTATTGGCGGTTGGAATGCCTTTTTTTCATGGTGCTGGTGTACTTTAACTGGTACTCTCTGCTCGTAGCTATGCATGTGGTGGCTCGCCTTTTGACTATAGCCATGCAGTTGCTTGCCTATAGCAATGGAATTAAATTTGCAAAGAGGTGGAAAATATCATGGAAATCGAGGTTTTTAACAAAACAGATATATTTAATGTGTCCACATGTAGTCCCATCCCACCAGTATGTCCGGATAGGAGAGTCCATCCCGACACAGCTGACGTATAGTTACTAGGATAAGGCAATTCTTACATCTGACTTTATCAGGGAATCGGAGGGAGCTCTCTAACTAACAATTGGTTTAATTAATTGGTTAGCAAAGTACGGCGAGTGTCTATCTTAGTCGTGCTTTTCTCTCTACGAATCGTTGATGTACGCAAGTCCTCTCACCGCAACTAAGGTGTAAATAATGAGAGAGAAAAAAATAAAAATGTTTTTCATTTGTATTTGAAGCTAATCATAATAAATTGCTTTCGACACCTTTGTAAATAAAATTTTACTTAGCTTTGACACTGTTGTTATTTGACTTTTATATTTCGACTCTTTATTAATTTTTTCCATCTTAATCAAAACCACGTGATACAGTGATCAACTAAGTAAATCTGAGTGTGATGTGATGATATCATTTTTTATTTATTTTCCCAAATATTTCCATATGCGTCAGAAGAACAAGTTAAATAATTTACAATTTGTGCTGTTCTATTTCAGGTACCGAAGAGTGCCCAGTAAGATCTGTAGTTGCTCGAGTTGCTACGCAACTTCATAAAGCTTTGTCAGAAAAAGGATTAGCTTTTCTTGTTAATCATGGAATTTCTGAAGAAAAAGTATGCAATACGTAATAAAGTTTTATTATCTTCTAAATTTTAACTAAAAACCAACAAAAATCATATCTTTCACAGCTGAAGATAGCGTGGCAACATCTAGACGATTTCTGCCAACTTCCAACTGAAATTAAAGAGCATTACATTAGAAAGGGTCATGATAATCACGGCTACATTCAACCAGGAAAATATTTTGGTAGCTTCTATATGTTTTGGTTATTTTAACACCGATTTTTGTTTCGTTTTAGGACAAGAAAAGTTCGATGGAAAAGTTCCTGAATTAAGGCATGCTTTCAATATTTGCACATTGAATGCGAAAAATCTTCCAGAAGAACCATTACCTGGTTTCGCTGATCATGTGGCTGGATTAGCGAAAGAATTTAAAAGTTTGTCCAGTTTTCTTTTGCGTGCCTTAGCTATAACGCTTGGTAAGTAATTTGAATAAGATTGATACGATTCTTACCTTCGTATTCCTAATGGAAGAGTCAGAGTAATTAGGACTGCATTCATTCATTCTTTCATTATTGTGAACATTTAGCGCCTCGCTAATAGCCTAGGTATATATTTAGAAAAATTATTATGCTCGTCTCTGCTAGTTTAACTGCTTTTGAGAAATGAGAATATACCTTGTTCGTGGAGTTGTATTTTGAAGCTAAAAATAGTTTGATTTAGGTTATTGCACTTTGTGAGAAAATGACTGGGAGCGAAAAAATTGTTTTCGATTTTTGTTTTGTAGTAGGTAGCATTTGAAGGAACTTTTGTTTCGTTGCTTTATTTAAAAAGAGAAACAAAATTCACAGTAGAACTTTAGAAGCGCTTAAGCAAATATGTAGATTGATGAGACTTATGCCTTCAAAGAAATTTTTCATTTGTTTATTTCTGAATATATGTATGATCATCCAATGCGGATCGATTGGAGTCTCTAAGCGCAACCTATACTAAGTCCCTCATAAAGTCAGACTCTATAGACTCTATACTAATGATATTAGTATACTTTGTAATTGCAATGACACTAAGAAATGATGTAAATAATTGAAAAAAGTGATAGTAGGGGAAGGTGGGACAGAATGATATACTTAAAGTCTTCCTTTGTATTACCAGAAAATGATATTTGGAGTAGTTTTGTGCGTTGATTAATAAGTTATTTTTCATGCAAAGAAGTTTGGCCTTATGATGATATAGGGGAAAGAAATTGTTAATGTTTTTTAAACACAAGTCAAATTGCTCATATGTATATACCGACTATATAGACTATATACATATATAGATCAGTTGATTAGAAGCAAGCGATGTCCTCTTCATCCAGTGGTGTAGCTAGAGCTTTCGTCGCCTTAGGCGGTCCTGATCTTGCCGCCCTTTCTAACTTAATAAAAATCAAGAGTGATTATTAACAATTATTGAACATAAATAAATAAATGTGTAAAACTATTTATTTATTTTGTTTAAACAGATTGTACACTTAATGATAAAACGTATGTTGATTTACATATTTATTTTTCTTGCATTTTTATTACAAACGTCTTGAATGACATTCAGACCTACCGGGGAGTTCGATTCGATCAAATCTACATCGAATCGAATTTTTTCAAAGAGCATTTTCTTCTGTTTAATACAATTGAATCGAAGATTTTCCAAATTAAATAAAAGGCAATTGCCGGTTATTTTTAATTGGCGCTGCAGAATATTCGATGTAATTAATTTTACTAGTAAAAAATGTTATATGACAAACCTTGATTCGATCGAATCGAATTCCCTGGTCGACCTGAATGTCAAAATTTATGTTATCTGTTCGTTCTCTTTCTACGGACAGTATCGCTAGATTTCAATAAATCATTGTGGAACGAAGATAATTTTTAATTAATTTTAATTTGGAAAAGTTCCGTTCACAACTAGCGACACTGATGGCTATTGTTAAAAAACACTTTTAGGCCGCTTATACATCGAAAAACGAAAACGAACGAATAAACAGTTTCACACCGAAAATTCGTTTTTGCCTACATATCAAAACCGAACGAATAAGAGTTGGGTTGGGCTTGTATCAAATGTTAACAAACGGAAATGAGGTTATGTAAGACCGAAATATTCTTTCGTTTGTGGAACATAGTATGGAACGAAAATATAATTGACAGTTCGGAACGAAAATTTGTTTTTTGTACCAATAAACATAAGATTTTAATTGAAATAAAGCTTTAAATATGGATATTTTATTATTGAAACTGTAATTAGAATAAATATCCAACATTCTATTACATCTATTGCGACAAATTTCTGTTAGTTTAGGACAAAATTTTTGATTTTCGGTTTAGTGTTTTCGTTTTTAGATGTGCAAACGGCCTTGATAATATTAATATGTTGGGAACAGAGTTTTCCAACCTGTATTTTTTGATAAATATTAAAATTTCCCTTCCCCCCTTTTCCAACCTTTTGTTTCCTTTTTTACATCAGGTAGAGACATAAAATTCTGGATCCTTTTCCTTTCAATATAAGATTGTTCATTGTCCATGCCAACAAAGCTATTTACTTGACATTCAAAATATTCATTTAAAAGATTAGATGGTATTAGGCACGAATACTTCGCTCCAAGCACAATAGTTGCTCCATCAATAACAAAAACATTTCTCTTTGAATTTCTTCTTCTAAAGATAGCCCCATGGCCCGCGAATCTTGACCACTCATAATGTTTTTCCTTCTAACTCGACGCTCAGATGGATATTTTAGCGGAAGCTACAAAATAATTTGTTATTTTTGTTTGTTATTGAAAATAGAATAAAATATAATTTTTTGTTTGTCAGAGTAATATTTGCGGTGACTGTAAGGAAAGTAAATATTCAATTTGACGTTTAAGGGAAAAACACTTTGAAGGAAAAACTTTGAACACAGATACACACTACTGTATATATTTTGAGAAAATACACATCAAGACTTTTTGGAATGTAATTTTTTTAAAAATATAGGATTTGTGTCAAGGATATTTCAGTATTAATTTAGACGCCAGAGGGCAAACTTGTAAAATATTATAAAATAAGCTTTTACTGTTACACTTTAAAAAAATATATAAAAATATTTTAAAGCAATTAAAATAAAGAATAAATTTTAAAATATAAAAAAAAAAATTATCATTAAATAAAAATAATATAATTTTCAATTTTAATCCTCTAAAGAATTTAGGATATACATATAGATATATAATAAATAAAGAACAGCAACATATTTATTTGTTGCCAGTTCGGATATGTCCAACTCTTCACATATTTTGTTGGCTGTTGTAACTGCTTTTTGCACTAGGATGTCCCTTTGACCAATGATATACATTTGTAAAGAATTCAGTTTTAAATCACATTAGCCGCGTTCTTTTTTCGTGATCCGGATCAAAGGAGATTATTGATTTACGCCGGTGCCAAAATCGGTTATAAATTTACATGAATTCATAAGAAATCACCACATTGCCAAGTTTTTGTTTACCCTACTTAATCGCTTCCAATGCAATTTTAGTTCCATGTGAGTCACCTTCCACTACATAGTAGATTACTCCTCACCCACTAGAAATATATTATTGGTTTCGTGGTTTCATTAAATCCATAGACGGTATTGTCGAAGACATATGCGTTCAATGGGAGGACACCAGTTTTTTTTTAAATCAATTAGTAGCAGTTAGAGGAATTGATTCTTCAAATATTGATAACATTGGAAACTGTCAAATAGTTCTGTCAGGATTATTTCTGAGAAACTTCTAAATATTTTCCACTTAACACGTTAACTGAGCTCCATATATGACACATCCAGCGATTGTAGGCCATGTGAGCAGTGAGGAGAAGGAATACCACTGTTACATGATTCTCTCTCTCTCGCCATGTTGATAAAATTCAAATTCCTGGTATGGGATGTTGTAGGCTTCTTAACAGAAGGTTTGACATATTTGATAAAATGTTTGAATCATATCAAATACTGATTACAGTGGTCAGTGGTGCCGCATCCATCCTGAAGCTCTGGTTTTATTCTTTGCCGAGGAAAAATTCTCATTCGGGTATATATTTCAGCCGTATAAATAATAGCCATAGATAAACGGAGCATTTTAGTCGAACTTATATTTCCTAGCTGTCGACTGGTTTTTAGTACATAGACTTTGGATGATTTTGATTGAACTTTTAATATTGCATTATCGAGAATAATTATAATTTTGAATGAAGTAAATTATTTTTATTTATTGGTTTGAAAAATTTGTTTGCGGAATACCTTGAACAGTGCAAAGAAGAATGACAGAACTGGTTTATTGAGTCACATTGCTCTGGCTTTTGAAGTTGCTTTTATAATTCTAGGCGATGACACAATGGTGGCTTCGGCTCTCGCTCCGGCTTCGGAGCCGAAGCCAGCTACTGTCAAATGGTTAAAATCGAAGCCGATTATGACACAATGGCGGCTTCGTAGATTCGTAAAGAAGTAGTTAAATACAGAGAGAATTGAAGAAAAATAAAATGAATAATAATAAAAAAATAATTCAAATAATAAATACTGCTTCATAATCACAACTTTAATTTATATTATTAAGTTTTCAAATGTATAGAAAAACTTTGAAAAGTAATAATTGATTAAAAAACAATACAATACAATAAAAAACACAAAAATGAATTAAAATAAAAGCCACTCACTAGGAATACCAATTTCCTCGCTTATTCTTTTCCACACTTTTTCCTTTTTAAAATTATTTTTGTAATTAATCTGTGTCGCTTTTCACGTACAACAAGGAATTTTCCTTCACCATTTCAATCAATTTTTCTTCGTATGACATTGTGAAGCCGCTGAAAATCAAATATCAACTGATAGCGGCTGCGGCTCCCAAATCGAAGCCGGAGCCGGAGCCGCCATTGGGTTAAGTAGCACTGCCATACTCACATTTGATTTGGACAGGCTTCGGCTCCGAAGCCGGAGCGAGTGCCGAAGCTACCATTGTGTCATCGCCTTAAGGCTTATTTTTGTGTGTTCTTATTGAAATTCATATCATATAAGTCCTGTTGAACCGGATTTCTTTTTAAATGGATGTTGAATGTTATTCTGCTCTGCCAGTTAAAATGAAAGCTTGCATAGGTAATTCTTGTTACCCCAAATATTGTTTTCCAGATCTAGAATATATTGATCGATTTTCTTTTCTTAATCCACATTGAACAAATTTTTGACGATTTTCTGCGAACTCGTCTATGTAGAGTTGCACTAGGAGTTTTCTTATGTATGTACGTGTGTGTCATCTGGAAACAAAGAAATTTTAAATAAAATCGCGGTAACAATAGCTGTGGGTTAAAATAATCTGCAGCCTAATTTTCCCGCAGGAAGCGTATCTAAATAGTATTTAATCTAATGCTTACATTTTTTCGGCATACACGAAATACAACAAAGCAGCTTAATCTCTGACACACAAAAATTATATCAAACTTGTGAAATTGTGTTTTTAAGAGAATGTGGTGCTAAAAGTTATAGGGGGTAGTGACATATTCGTACCATGAAAGAACTCTTACTATAAAGTGTAATAAAGTGTATAAATTTACTTGTATAACCCAATTCCCTACATAAACTCATAGTAGAATATTTTCTAAGCAGCAGTGAATACCTACATGGTTTAGGCAGTCCAGTTGATTCTTCAACGTTTACCTATCGCGCAAATCATAATTGTTCCACTTTTTAGCAGAAGTTACCAATTAACGCAGAAAAGGCTCGTGATTCTGCCGTGCGATGAGAAAGAACTGAGGCGTGACTTTGGCTCACTGTCGTTTGATTGACAGTAATTTGGCTGCTGTGGGCTGCTAACAATGTCACGTCGATCTCATTGTATTGTATCATTAAAATTTTTTAGTATACTAATCAGTAGTCAGACAGCAATAAAACTCTGGGCTACATGTTTCTTCAAAATCCAAATATTAATGGGTACGATAAAATTACAGCGCGTCTATCGCGAAGATCTCTGGTCCAAGATGGACGACAAGAAATAGTCGGAATCGCAGAATAAACGTTCTTGCCCCGAAATTAGCCTTTCACATGTCGGGATCGTTGATCGCTTAAAGTCTTTCCGCTGAAGTGCTCCACTGTCCGCAGCACAACTTATTTATAGTTGATCCTGAATTTCTGTCTAAGAGAGGCGGCTTTCCTGTAACACGAGTGATTTCAGCCTAAGGCAACAATTTAGATAAGTCTTCAGATGATTAGAAACTTCTACGTTTACGCTGGAACGAGTGACTTACAGTGGATCTTGATGCTGTGGAACGATTTGTTGGACCTGATCTACTTGGAACTAAGCTAAATTTCTTGAAGGTAATGGCTTCTTTTTATTTATGCCTTTGGTGTTTTAGAACCATGGATTGTGCTGTTATGAATCTATGTTGAGTGATTGGCTTGGACGTGAAGTCCAGACTGCCAACATGAGCTGACAGATCACAGCGTTGAAGAGCAGGGCGGCACGCTAGCTCGCCTCAGCTATTGGCGGAGAGTGTGGGAGGGGGGGCTCTCACGACGTCCTTCCGCTGTCATCTACCATATAAAAAAAACTTTTCGTGCCAAAACAAAAATGCCGCAACGCACCCGGTCCAGACGGGACCTTTACATCACTTACCATTACCTCCTGTGAAGGCGCAGATGTTCTGCCTTGTTTTTGCTTGCCCCATCCACCAAGCGACACAGAGGGCAGAGTATTTTCAGTGTCCCTATTGATTTGAAATTCAAGAAGTAGTGGAGCGGAACAATGTACATGGCCCCTACAGTGACAGGGCTCCACGAGAGAGAGAAAAGAGAGACCAAAAGATGCATCGTTACGTGACAATCATATTTATTAAATCTGCGCCCCATCACGTACATAAGTGAAAAGCCAAAGCTTAGTGCTAAGTAAATAATCGACTGAATTTACATTTGCGGGTACAGTCCACTGTAATTAGTCATTGCTAACTGATTACCTTGCAAAATCGGAAATTATATGCCTTAGGTAAGGCTATAACTAAGGATTATATAGATCCACTCCTCGTTGCAGTCGGGAGGAGAAGACTGAATGACTTTACTATGTGGAACTTAACCGCAGACGAATCTTTTTAGACATCTTTGTTTGAGAAAACAAAAACACTTGTTCCGATTCCACAATTATTTTATTTTAAAAATGAATAACAACCTACGCGTTCTGTCTGCTTAAGACATCATCAGGGTGAAGCTAAAGTTGTGCGACCAGCCCCGGCCCAAATATGGAAATTGTATTCCATTCTAGGTCTAATGTAAGATTTGTATAGGAGCTCTAGATTTGACGGGCTGAAATATTTCTTACGCCTTTCCATAAATTCGAGACATTTCGATGCTTCTTTGCCAACTGAGAAGATGTAATCGGTCTAGCTTAACTCACTGGAAATATTAATGTAAGAATGCATAAAGATGGTGCACCGTGCTCCATGAAAAGAAACGGGGGTGGATAAACCATGATCTTGTTTTAATGAGATGAGATAGCTTTGAGACAAGCGGGGATATTGGCAAGATCGTTATTCAACGATCTAATCATGCAATCTCGTTTAACACATGCGGCATTCCCTCTGGAGTCCGCAAGACCGTCAAAGGAGTAAGCGCTCATGGATACTGTCATCAGCGAAACTATGGATGGGATTGAAAGTAAGGGAAAGCTGATCATTAATGAAAAACAGAGCCCTGGGGCACACCAGCATTTATAGGGTGAGGTTCAGATGAAACGCCTTCTAGTACAACTCGTATTAGGTAGGCGAACGTATAAAAAACTTTCAATTCATAATAGAAGAGGAGGGGAGAGACCAAATGCTTAAGTTTGGCTAAAAGGGCTGGATGCCAGACTCTATCATAGCCCTTTGAAATATCTAGGGCAACGATTTTGGACTCACCAAAATTGTGAAGACTACGGTTCCAACGTTCCGTGAGAAAAGTTAACAATTTCTAGATACTTTAATAATTTGGAGTTAATGATAGATTCAAAAACCTTTGAAAGAATCGAAGTGATTGCAATTGGTCGATAATTTCAGGGACCGCTATCTTTACCATTCTTGGGAATAGGCTGAACGTGAGCTAGTTTCCAAGCAGTTGGAAACTTTTCTGTCGAATGAGACAAATAGAATAGTTTGCGCAAAGGATTTTTGAAGCGCAGCTTTTAATTAACAGGGGCGAAAAACCATCAGGTTCGCCGGCTTTGGAGACGTCTATCCCCTTAAGGTTCTTAAGCACATCTCTCGTACGAATGTGTATTGGCCCTGATACACATCTATACAGGAGATGCAAAACAGGTGTCTGTGAAGTGGGTGGAAGACGAAAATTTGAATCTAGCAGCCAAAATATTAGCTTTATCTAGGGATTACACAATCACTTCACCATTATTAAGTAGAGAAGGTATATAGGAACTGCTGAAGTTGTTCCTGACGGTTTTGACCAGAAACCAGAAACCTTTGCTTCCTTTGTGGCTTGCCAAGCATCTTTGTCTGACACTCTGGTCAAAAAGAAATTTTTCTCTCTGGATAATTGACTTACAGGTGTTCCGTGCAGTCTTATAGACTTGTTTCAGTTCTGAACATGAATGCAGTCGATAGGCATGAAAAGGAGACTTTTTCACTTTTATTGCTTGGTTGCACCTATCGATCAACCAAGAGCGATTTTGCTGTTGTTGAGATCTGGTCTAGTAATTCAGAATATATTCACGCATGTCAATCATGTTTTAATAAGATGTTTTTTTTGCTTTTATAACTTCTACAAAATAGGTAACGATTTTTAAAACTGAATTTTTTAATGACTGTGTTAAATAAGTAAATTTGTACGATCGAAAAATTAACAAAACTCATCGGAGACTAAAGTTTTTTCATTGGATTGATAAGTCTTAGTAGTAGAACTTCTTGAAGACAACATTGATAGCAAAACCTATGACATTCTAATGGATCTGATTGAATCGTCAGACCGGTTTGCTTTATAATTGTATGAGTGGAGTTGACTGATGCATAGCTTGTTAATATCTCCCTGGAGATTCTGTCAGCAATCACGAAATGGTGATTTTACATTAGTAGACTCGTATCTTGGCAGTCGATATGTATTTTAAAATTATTCCATTTGTGCATACGCAATAAGGTGAGACGCCAATAGGGTCATAGATTGTGCTTGTCTTAAAACCCAATTTCCCTTTAAAATATATATTTGGTGTCTTATGTTTTTAATGAATGCATTGAAATTTAATTTGCATTTATATAAATGAATGAGTAGCTTCCGGAGTTGAAATTATAAATCTCGAGATTTTAGCTTTACACTTTGATGATTTATAGGGTAAACAAAACCTACAAATGTTTCTAGATCGTTTTAAAAAAAAGCTTTGTTTATGTGATGAAACAACGCAATTTAGTTTAGTTAGTTCATTTCTGATTAATTTACATTCACGGAAACTACAAAAAACATAAATATAAAATTAAAGCTATCTTCTTCTTTTTCTTTTTTAATATTGATTAATGTATTTTGGTTTTGCTTTAGAACTACCACAAGCATTCTTCCTTGAAAGGCACTCTCATATGCTATCAGGGGACAATGATAATGAGACAACATTACGCCTATTGTATTATCCACCAGTGATTGAAGATGACAACAAATGTGAACTTACTAAGGGAAGATGTAAATATAGCTATCAACGTTGTACGATGGATCAACCTGATTTTAGTCCAGCAGATGATACAAGAGTTCAGAATCTTGAAGAGGAAATACAAAGAAATGGGAACGGTGAATGTTCACAGTTCAAAAATGGTGTCATACGTTGTGGTGCTCATAGAGATTATGGTACCTTTACACTATTGGCGCAAGATTCTGAAGGTGGTCTGGAAGTAAAACTCCCTGGAAGTGATAAATGGAAGCCTGTTGGACATCTTCCCGGTGCTATATTGATAAATAGCGGTGAAATTCTTTCGATATGGACTGACGGAAGATATTCTGCATTAGTATGCTTCTATTTGTTGTTATAGAGCTTCTATAACTATTGTTTAAGTTAAACTTATATTTTAGAATCACCGCGTTATAGTTCCAGAGGAGGAACACCTCAGAGCTCGTGGTAGACATTCCATAGCATTTTTCTGTCATCCAGGTGAAATATTTTCGTTTTGATAGCAATTTATTTTATTTTTTTATTTTTTTATTATATCTATAGATAATGTGACCATGATTTCACCTGCTGATTTGCCGCAACATGATGTTACGGATGACTGTAAAACGAAAAAGCCTAGAAAAAAGTCATTTAAGGCAGCCAAAGATAAGTATGTCACTTTGTTTTTATATACATAAATACTTACTAAAATATGACATATCTTTTATTTATTATTCAAGAGTTTACAATGCATATCAGCTTATCCAAAGACGTTTTAAGGAGACCTATGGATCATGAGGGATCGTTATTTGTATCTTCATGAAATAAGACTACAAAATTCCGTTGTACTTGACTATTTAACACAACTTTTTATTTATATAAAAGATTAAAACAGAAAAGCTTGATATTTTTTTTATTAATTGATAACACAGTCGTAATTAACTAAGTTGCGTTTGTTCATTTTTATTCACATGTATCTTAACAAAAAAAAATTTTTTTTTGTGTAATACTGTATTGAAATGAAATTCAACTTTTCGTGCTAAAAGAAATTATAATTTATTTATATGCAGCTAAAAATGTTGACTTCTACAGACGACTTATTATAAGTATTATTGTAATGATGATTATGATTCTTGAGAAATCGAGAGTAAGCAAGTATATAGAATACAAGGCATTCCCATTACGAACCACATTCCGCCAGTAGTGACGAAATATCGTGAAAATGTATAGGAAAGCAGACTGTACAGAGAATATAATACTCTCTGCGCTCTCTCCGTTTTTCCTATAGAAATATATATACATTAGTCACGAAATTACGTCACAGAACATGAGCCAACATTTTAATGGGATTAGCTTGTATTCTATATACCTTGGAGAGTAAGATTGAAGTTGAGAAGATATACATAAGTGAACGTAATCAAACAGGACTATGAAATGAAAGAAATGAAAGAAATGTTGAAATTAATTAAAAGTAAAAAATGACGAAACAAGAAAGAAGAATCTTGATTTCCAAATGTAAAATTTTCTAAAGACGTGGAAATTTTCTATAGAGGCCTACATTATATAAGATGAAGACTTCCTGAGGTAGTTAGGTTTAATAACGTACTAATTGTAGCAATTAGAGTAAGTCGAAACTAGCCGCAGCAGTTATTTATAAAATTACGAAGCTCCTTAATGCCTAACTTTTTACAGTTCAAAGGTTCAAATAAAATAGAAATGACAAAACATCTTCATCATCCTAGTTGTGATACCGGATCCTTTAATTTGCCGGATGACTAATCTTACTACTATACTTGTGCTCTTCCACTTCCATTACTAGTGCGGTAACTCCCAGCTTAACGCATTTATGACTTAATAAGCTAGAAAATCATGTTTGAAATAGAGTTTTTGTTGGATGTTAGGCATTGGCAAAAGACTTCCTAACGTGGTGGCGTTAAGCAGTGATATGGATCTGGCATTGAAAACTTTTATGGAATAGATTAAGTAGGCAAAATAAGTAAGAAGTACTACTTGAGTTGACGCAACTGTCGTTATATACGAGTGGTTGTATAGAAATTGCAATAGGTAGGGTAGGGCGGGGCTTGAAGTGTTATTTCATGAAATGTCATCAATATTTCATAAACTTTAAGATCAAATTATTTGATAACTTAAACCATAGAGAAAACAGTATCAGAATAGAAAACTGTATGTTGAGAATTTTGCCACAGAGCTTTTGCTCAAGTTCACCTAATCTACTTCTAATAGCACATGGCTATAGGCTGAAAGCAATACATCCAGAGCTCATTCGATGGTGTCAAGCGATCAGTAGTCAGTACACACAATATAATACCAAAGTTAACCTAATGACAAGTTAGGAAGCAGGCAAGATTTCCGAGTGCTTTAAATTTAATAGGCACACGGCAAGACAAGGAAGAAAGAAAGAAAAAAATTCGAACAAAAATCAAACTGTCTTTAAAACTTTTATGAATAAAAATAAAAAAAGTGAAAGCGCAAAATGCATGCAACGAAACAGAATGGCAAATATTTCATTTTCGTAAATAAATGAGAAGGGACGAAGTTTTCACGTTTTACTCCCATAAATTGTTCCCGCCGTTTTTGTGAAAATTGGTTTTTGCTGAAAAATTGAGAGAATCGGCTAATGTTTTTTATAGCATGGCCAATGCTTGTTAGTGTAATTTCTATGCTAATTGAGCAGCACGTGCTTCTGTTTACATTCGTTTTGCTGTGAAGAGATTAAGTGGGAGAAATTCTTGCTTGGTTCTCGGATATTTTCGGGCAAAATGAGAATTCCATCGAGAAGAATTTTACATTTCCTTTCAGCATCCGGCCCAAAGCGAAATTTGTCTTTTTCTTTAAAATGGGAGGTAGTGTGACCTGATGTATATTATTAGGAATAGTTTGATACGATTTTGAGGGATTTAATAAGATTTTATCGTTCGGGTAATCCTACGTTCTCTCGATTTTTGTTTTTAACTCGTTATCTCAGTTGCACTGCAATAATGAATAGCCACGTTCTTTTCCCTCATTCATGCAAGAGACGAAAGTATATGAAATTACTTGTTTCATTCTAAAGAACACCAGAAATTTTCCAATTTTGCTCTACAGCTTCTTAACTTGTCATTAGGTAAACTTTGATAATACCTGAGATAACTTACAACTAGATGTGCAAAACTCCATATAAACCCGGAATACTTTTTGAAAGCTCTTTAACTTTTTATTCAACCAAAAAAAGGTATCATTGCGAAGAATTTATGTGGCATAATACAGCAAGGGAGAGAGTGAATGTGTAGAGCTTTCGATTAGAGGGCCATTAGCTCGTTTAAGTTGGACCGTGTTTTTGTGGGGTTTTGCACATCTATAGATGTAAGTTATCTCAGATAATACCACCGGCCGACCTACATCGAACAGCATAAAGTCGGCTTCGCTGAGATGTATGCACGCCCACTGCACTGTGTGTGACATACATACGGCCGTAACCCCCGGAATATAATACAAGCCATGAAGTCGCCGGAGGCACCGACACATTAAAATGCCTTAACGTGCCGGGTACAGCATGCAGTAAGAGCTCACTCTCACTACTTTTTGTATACTCGTCATGGAGGAAAAACTAAAATTTCATCTTAAACAGGTACTAAAGCCCTAAACTGTCGCTCCCACAGTAAAATGAACTTAAAACAAATTACAGCCAAATATGTTTTCTTTCTAATAGTTTTAAAAAAATATAACATATAGAGCAAATTTACGGAAATTATAGCGTTGTTCGTTGACGATACGGCCGAGCAGAGTAAAGTGGCAATATCATCATCTCTTTCTCTTTCTTTCTTTTAAAATCGAGGGAATATTGCTGCCATATATTTTTCAACTCTGTTATTGCTTCTCTATGCTTAAACATACAATCTTTAGGGTTTCATGTACCAATACCAAAAAAAATATATGTAAAAAATTTTAATTATTTTATGTTACCAATTGATATTAAATGTGCAAGTTGTTCGGTACTTTTTACCCCTCTTGCGGCGTAATAAGTTCCAGCAATTGGAGCACCATGCGCCACGTACAATATCTCAAGGCTTTATGCGTAAGAAAGAATAAAATGCGCATTGCAATTCAGGTTGTTATTAATAAGCAAATAGGTAGTTATAACCTTTAGTCTTTGTTACTCGCCTTATACCTAAAATTTTCCATGATGGCACTTTTTACCCCGAACGGTACAAGAACATGTTTTTAGATAGAGCACAATGACAACAACAAATTTTTAGTTGTAAGTAGTATTCACTGACTTATAACAACGGACATGTCATTTTCCTATAGGAAAGCATGGCACAAGTTTTATAGTTCTCTTTTTCGCCCTATGGCAGAGTTGGAGCTACCAACACAAAACATTGCATTCCGGAACGTTTGCTTATACCATTTGATGTTTTTATGTTGGCTACACAAGCAATCACCTCAGAAGGAATAAGGTAATGATAGTGTTTCTCATTCTCTGTCTCTCTTGCCCATAAGCAGGATTCAGTTAAGAATAACTTCGGAAGTCGGAATGAGTTTAATTCCTTACTTGGGCACAAGAAAATATATTTTTTTAATTAAATTCGATTTACGGGTGTAAAATTTCATCTGATTGGTTGAGTTTTACATGTTTTTTATGTAATCGTCTTAAAGGGTGCCTTAACGGTGATATACAGAAACACAATATTTTTGGTGCCACATGAAATAGCAAATCGCTCAGTCCATTGTTAGAAGTCAGTGGTAGTATCAGATTGCTCACAAAGAAAATAACAATATAAAGGTACTTACTTCTCTTAAAGATGATGAGCCCGTTCAGCAAGAAACTAAAATGTCGGACACGATTTTATTTACTTTTTGCCAAATAAATAGCACTGTGACATTGCGCTCATACCTAATGCCTGGCAGCTATGTCAATGTGGCGAATGTTAGCAAAGAACATATGTATAAGCGTGATTGTAAATCAATTACAATTACAATTACGACTGATCTGTCGACTGCAACTTGATTTTAGTTAGCTTCAACTGCTTGAACAAAACAGAAGTCCTGACTTCTGTGATTGAACTGAATGAAGTTGGCCGCAGCCAACATCAACTTTGCACTTTGAGCGAAGTTTAGTTTCAGTCACAGTCGCAGTCGAAGTCGAAGCTGCAATTGTGTCTTGCCACATACATTTACCATTTGGGCAAAGTCGTAGTCGACTGATCAGTCGTAATTGTAATTCACGCCTAACTGTTAGATGTTCTTTGATATTAATTAGCCCATATGCCAACCGTATTCTTTACACGTACGCTCTTGTTTTATTGCCCTTTTATTATACGAGATATTAAAAGTGGCACTTCTTACCCACGGCACTTTAAGCCCCGCTCTATCCTATACGTATGGGTGTGTTAAGTATACGAATAGAGTTAGCGTCTATTAGGCCATATTCATGCTGATAGAAATGGCCTTGCGAAAATGTTCATTATAAATCAATATAATCTATAGAAGGAAGAAGGATGAAATTTGGTATGTACGGAGTTTCACAAACAAACAAAATGTGTGACCAGAAAAAGGTTCCATATTAATTCATAGGCCAACAAACAAAGTTTTCTGTACCGGGTACACAGTTTTGTCAAACTACTAAACAAGACTTAATCACTGGACATATATACACTATATAATTTCCGCACCCCACCCCTTTTTGGAATTGCATTTCGTTCCAAGAAATCTGTCTGCACTAAGGTCAACAGAAATATGTAATTTTTTATAATTTTTCCTGTTTAGATAGGTCATTATCCTGTTGGAGAATGTAATTATCGTTTATAAGTCTATTTCCAGTTTGTAAATTGGCGATAAAGAAAATATGGACAGTATGAAAAATGCGTTGGAGGACTTTGATAAATATAGAAAAAATGTGCAAAAATTAACAATTTTTTTCTCGGAAAAGATTATGAATCGCTCTACTGAATGGCTAAAATTTTCTAAACTGGCTGAAAAAAATGCGATTTGCCGAAAAGAAATGCTTGCCAAGTATAAATTTCCTTTTGCATTTGGAGCAATTGATTAAGGCTGAATGGCAGAAAATAAAGCTATCCATTCCGAGCTTCCAAAATTTAACTATGTAGTAGTAGAGTGATCTTACGTACACAGCTTTCGATTTAGTGCCACACGCAGAAGCAGTACTCGCTGTATGCATACATATACCTATCTTGTTCTATAGGCAGGACATAATCATTTTATTTTTCTCTAGGACACAAGTCTGGCTCAAATTCCCAATCCCAAACAAATATTTTCTCTCGGCTAATATTCTAAATAAATATCTTTTGTCTCTTTTTAACTAAACCATAAACGAAAAATATAAAGAAATATTTTCCTTTTTCTCTCATTGCATTCAAAATCCGCTCCAACAACATAGTTGCACACACAGCTGCAGCAGACGAATATACATTATGTACATACATATGTGTAGGATGGATACTCATTTTTGGGGACACATAATAAAAATATGTTCAAAATTTTGTACTGAATCCTGGCGCCATCTCGGAAAGCTTTTGAGAATTAAAATAATTAAAAACCAATTTTATCATTCACTTTTTATCAGAATAGAGGTTTACAAGTTGATTTTTATAAAATAAACTACTTACGGGATTTATCCAGTTTTTGAGCTACTGAATAAAATTACCTCAATCTTCATTCTCGTCTTAAAATAAATGCGGGGCAATAAATTTTATTCAAGTTACAGGGGTCTCAATTTGAATGTTATGAAAGTAATTACAATAATAATTATAATTATATAATAATAACGAATTAGGCAAAACAGCTCCGGTAGCATTTACAAATATGTTTCGCGAAAACCTATGTACGTAAAATAATAAAAATTGGTGTGTACATGATAAAGTTTTTAGGACCGGGAGGAAAATAACACAGTTTTTCACAGTTTTCCAAAATCTAAGCCCCCCAGTATTTGAGCTAAAGAGTTTCTAATATTTTTCGAAAAGTTCCAAATGAATATCATCAAAATGCTTGCAAATTTATTCAGCCTAAGGTCGATGCACACTTACCGGCACAGCAGCACGAACCGGGACAGACAGGCATCGACCGAAAATCTAATTTTATTGCCTGCAGTTAAAATTTCAACTCGGAGCTTGATCTGAACTTTTTATTTAAAATTGGTCCTACATTTGGGGTAAACTAATAAAACTATCTAGCAAGAGCCCCATCTAGTGAAAATTCATATTTGTCTATCCACAAAAATTCTCATAAAGCTCACTAGGCATATTTGTATGATATCGCGCAAAATACAGGCGAAGTATATGTAGTGTATTTTTTCGAAGATGTGTGGCTTCTATTGGACTATATACACTCTTAATTCTCTTGAGTCTCCTCTGAATAGCCATTTGACTGATTTAAAAACATCAACGGTTTCAACCAATTGTTTCAATTCATTCACAGTTTCTCGCTTATGTAATGAATTAATTTCTATTTTATTCCTGTAAAAATATCGTATACATGTTTATCCCTGAAGTAATAAAAGTAAATACAAATAAAAAATCGCATTCCTCTTAAAATAAATCACCTTGCATTTGCTGGTCTTTTTTTTTGTTCTATTCAACAGTTTCTAGGTACGTTCTAATGATTGACTATTTTAATATAAATATTATATTTTTAGGACGTTACGGAAGCTGTTTTGAAAGGATTTAATAAAACTTTCTCTTAGTAAAAGAACCTTGGAGTCAGAATTAAATTTAAGTCGTAACTGAGAGTTGCCAACTTTGAGAAATGAACTTGTACATCTGTATCATTTATTATATTGCCAAAAGCTTGATGTCGAGTTTTTTATGATAAGATAATAGTTAATTTGGGTCAAGTTAGGTAAGAGGGGTGCCGGTAAAAGTGCTTAGCCTGCTTCACTTAGACCACCAGTGGGTCCATTGTATCCCTTGTCCTCATGAGATAACCTAAAAAATCACCCTAGATCCATCCTGCTTCCCTTACGAAACTTAGGATGCATCTGAATTCTTTTCTTTACAGCTCCTCAAGACTAGAAAAGAAGTAGCCGCCTAATAGCCTACCGAGCGGAGTACTCACAAAGTACATGTTGCATGGATTCGATTTCCTCTGGATGCTAACAGCTCCTGTTCGCCGTTATCCCCAGTCTTCTAGCATGGTATCCTACGGCCCAATAACCCATAATGACCCCTACTAGATTTCTAGTATATATTCTGCTTCCATTTAGAAGTTTTCTTGTCCTCTTCCTGTCATATGCAGGCTACATTTGCCTCGTGATATGGCAGGTTTCCTTATTGATCCATCAGAGGTTTGCCTTTTGATAGGCGACCCTGATGATCTCCTCTTTTAGGGCTCCTTTCAGGATCCACACATATGATAGCTGTCCATTTCAGAGCCCTTTTTGGCCAACTCATTTCGTTGCCGGGATATCCCTGTAGCCAGGTACCCAGTATAGGATCACCTTACGTCGTGTAGTCAATTCCGCAAGGCTGGTCTTGTATAACTGCACCAATTTTGGTTTTACCAACACAGCATCCAGCGACTTAATGGCTGCCTGGTAAATAGCCACAAGCTTTGCCTGAAAAGCATTTCATCTGACAAGCAGTGTAATGTAATGGGGTGGCGGATATGATGATGATTGGGATTGGACTTGGGTAGGTACAGAAAGAAACTAGTTGTTCCGGTCAGACTTGATTACTTTAATGTGTGATATGTGTGATACAATGTACTCGCTGTCGTTGTGACAACTGACTGTGTGGTGTGTTCTTACTTTCTAATGTGTGGGATGTATTCAGACACTGTGGTTATGATTATACTACATTTCTCCCGTTTTACAAATTGAACGATATTTACATTAATAAGGCAAAGATAGCAATAGTTAAATAGTTACATTTGTTTACGTCGTAATCCGCTAAACGTTTTGGTGTTCGACGTTCCTTGTTACTTTTCCTTACAACTTCTTGGTGTGGTTGACTTGTCTCTAACGTACTTGTTAGTTGTTCTTCAACTCTCTTATTACACTGCGTCTGTCCTCTGTCCTGATCCGTTGTTTCCCGTCTCTGATGAACCCCATCTGTGGACGCTCGACTGACCTCAACAGGTTCATGAACTGTCTGGTCCTCTGATGTCCTATCCTTTGAATTTCGTACAGTCGCATCATTCGTAAATGTTTGAAAAGGTTCCTCACTGTTCATGTTATTATTTGACTTGACAACACTGTCGTTGGTTGAGCCTCTAAGATGATCTGCATGGCGTCTTCTCGACTCCATCTTCCGTTTCAATTGGATACCAAACGTAAAATCATGACAAAGCTCTCATTGCGACATTCCAGGATGTCCTTTGTGTAACTGCTTAAGGACACTATGTATATCGTAATTTCTTGGGAATTATAATTCCTCCCTGCCACATGAGAATGCCGTCCTCTAATGAAATTTCACTTCGTTTATCGTAATATGGTTTGATTCCATTAGTAATAGTGTATGTTGGCCATTGTATTCGTGTGTGCCACTTTACTTTTTTAAGTGTTGTGTCTGCATCTGTGCTTCTACGTAAACATTTTTCGGATAATCATACATCTCCAAATTTATCTTGTGTAAGATTCTCTTCGATATGACATATCATTTCTTCTTCTTTCGAACTGATATATATATACTTATTGACGTACAAAGCCCACCTTGTTAATCTTTTATTCACAAAGCTTTGGTAAATTTCGTTTTTCACCAAATAGATGTTTTAAAGGTTTATGATCTGTTATTAATTTGAATTTATTACCTCGTAAATACTGATCAAATTTTCGTATTGCAAAGAATATTGACAGTGCATCTCTGTCAATAACTGAATACTTTTGCTCCGACTCTGTTAATTTCCTTTATGCAAAAGGGATGGGTTTTTCGTTGTTATGTTTATCCTTGTGAAACAGGATGGCTCCAATTCCTTTTTCTGAAGTGTCACATGCTAAATGTAATTCTTTTGAATCGTCGTAAGCAATTATTACTTTTGACTGTAGAATGTTCTTTTTAATTTCTGAAAATTCGAAAAAATGTTTTTCTGTCCATTTCCATGGTCGTTTCGTTCCTGTAAGTGTGTTTAACTGTGAACAAATTGCATGTAAATTCGGAACGAACATTTTGTAGACATTTACAAGTCCCAGAAATGCTCGTAACTCTGTTTTATTAGCTGCGTTTTTTTATAGCTTTTGTTTTTTCTAATGATGGCTGTACCCCTTCCTTGCTAAAAATATGACCTAAGTACTCAATTGATGATTCCATAAATGTGCACTTGTTTAATTGAATACAGAATCCAGCCTCCTTGAGACATTCTAGCACCTTACTTACGTTTTGAGTATGTTCTTTATCGTTCTTTCCCGTAATTGCGATGTCATCAAAATATTCCTTTCAACAATTTTTTAAATACCTTTGAAAACTTGCTGGAACATTTGAAATTCCAAAGGGTAATCGGTTGTACTGGTAATACTCTTTGTGTGTGGATATAACGAGATATTTTTTTGATTCCGATGATACTTCAAATTGTAGGTATGCATCCTTTAAATTGATTTTTGTGTACTTTTCTCCATTTGCAAGTTGTTTTCTGGGTTGATCGAAGAGTAGTTAACGAAGGATTTAAGGTCGTTTTAAAATCTCCACAAATTCGTATGGTACCATCCTTCTTCGGTACGTTAACAGTAGGCGTTGCCCATTCTACTGGTGTTATTTTCGGATCCACTGGTGATAATAAGATCCCCTTTCCCAGCAGCCTATCTAATTCCCTATCAACATTGTTCTGTATTCCAAACTTTATTGGACGAGCTGAGATACGTACCGGTGTTGCAACTTGTTTTATGTGTAATTGTACTTTATAATCTTTTATTGTTCCCAAAGCGTCGTTAAAAAGTTGACCGTTATCATCTATGATTTTCTTTAGCTTTGTTTCTGCCTTATGTAGTTTGTTTGTTATTTATGTTTTTGTATAATTATGCACTTGTGAGTTTTGTAATGAATATACAGCTGTTGGAAAACTCATTCCAAACGATTCACTCCACGGCAGTCCAAATAACATTGGCGATGCGTTATCAAGCACTAAAACTGTTAATGTATGTGTACGATTGTTAAGCGTAACGCTTACTTTAGTCTTGCCCGTCGAATGTAGTTTACAATTCCCATACGTTTTAAGACTTGGGCTTTTATTAAATTTAATTGCTCCCGATTTTCTCCAAAAACTGGTAATAGTTATTGGATACGCTGCACCTGGATCCCAATCCATTGTGCCATTTATTTTAACATCAATTTTTTTAGACGTATTTATATGAAAAATTTGCTCATTAAACGTATCACTTTCTTGTTGTGTCAGGAAAACTCCTTCTTATTCATTGTATTGTTTTCGTTTTTGTTGCGTGTTTTGTTGTCAAAACTGTCGGACGTGCCGTTGTATAACTGTTTTATGCTTTTTAATGCAGCATGAATCATAATGTCCTCTTATGCCGCACTCCTCATACATGTGATTTATTGCTGTGCAACCATTTTTGCGTAATTTACTTAATTTACCATATTTTTGCAGTGGTCTATGGTCAACATTTGCAACTCCCTGTGTTTATTACTATTGTGTTCTGAACCTAAGACCTTCTGTTTGCTTGTCTTTGAATGTTTTATTCGATTAAAGTTTAATTTGCTGGTTCACTGTTCACTTTGTATATAATAGTCTTCCTCTGCTATTTCTCTAGCTAGAGTAACTTCGACTACTTCATTGAACCTTACTTCTCGCTCTTTGTTGTCATCAATTGTTTTTAAATCAGGCCATTTTTTTTAAGCTAAATATCCAGTTTTTTATGCCTTAAACCTGTAGCAAATCTATCGCGTAGTTGTCTATTTAATAACTCGCCTTCATACCCGCAATCACGACTAATTTCCTTTAATTTGTTTCAAAAGATTGGTTTTGGCCTCGAACACAATTCCAATTATTTTTTAATGCCTTAAATCTAGTAGTTTTAATTTGGTATAAACATACGAACTTAATTGTTAATGTAGCGTAGTCAAGTTCCTCGAATCTGCGAATGCTACTTTTAATTCAGCGTATGTCTCTGGCCGTAAATGTGCCAAAAAGAAATTCCTTTTTCCTTGTTTGAAGGGTGTGGTATCCTTGTCTATAACCCACATTCGACATTGTGCCTCAAAATAATCTATGTAAGCCTCTGCTGGTGCACTGATATCGTATTTTTCACAACGGAAGTTTTTAATTGCATCTTTAACCTCACTTTCGTCGGTGCTCCCTGTGGCATTTTGCGCGTTTCTGTTATCCGCTTGTCCCGACACTAAAGGCTAAAACGCAATGTGAGCGACACGACAAAAACGCCGTAAAAAACGCTGTCATTTGGGTTCTAATAACATGGCAGTGTATGGTATAAAATACAATGCTGACAACATCGTTCGACGTTATGTAAATGAAAATTGAAATTTGTCGCAAGCTTAGGGTGCGTTTAGCAAAATTATGATATTTGGGTTGCGTTCATATTTATTGTTATACGTTCATTGCAATCATATTTATGACTTGATAAATTAAAAATATCAGTAAATAACAATGCCGTGGTAAATATCAAAGTTGGTTGAGTAAAAAATGGAAGAAAAGTTTATTGAGATGGTAAAATATTACCGCATTATACAAAAAAAAAACGCATCCGCATAAAAACCCAATTCCGCCTGAGTTGGACACACCTCTTCTTTTATGTGGGTTCTGTTTTTATCTTCATTAGCAAAATGGCCATACATGCAATTTTATTAAATCTTTTTTAATTTATTATTTATTATTTGAGGTTAAGCCGGTTGTTGTTATATGGACTGAAAAGTGATCGTCTAAAGAATTGCGATTTTAATACAACTATTAAAGAAAGTTAGAACGCTGTTTTACTTAAACAAAATATTCTTCGAGTTATTTACAAAATTATCTGTTTCTGTTTCAGACAAAAAATGTAGCTGTCAAATTGTTTAACATATGACAATGTTAAAAAAATTTGCTCGAGAAGTGTCTGCAGTAGCGATCTGTGAACCTGGGTATCACCTTATATTCTCGTAGCAATTTTCTCGTATCAATTTTCACGTGTATTAATTATTAATTTTCTCGTACGAAATTAGCTCGTACACATTTCCTCGTACGAAATTTGCTCGTATAAATTTTCTCGTCAAGCCATATTCTCGTATTATTTTTCATATAAGTAAATAAAATGATTTTTTTCTGTTTTAAGTTAAATTCTCATCGAATAGTCCAATGCTCGTGTGAACTTATCTTTTGAACTAATTGGTTCGCGTGCGAATATTTTCTCGTATTCCAATTTGCTCGTTCAAAATTATGTTTTGAATTATATAGTTCGCGCACGCGATAATTATCCCACCGCTGCCACCAGACTTGTCATAGTGAAGTAGTCTGTTTGTTCGATCACATCACCTTCGCAATTACTTTTTACTAAAGTTGCACGGGAATTCCCAACCTACAGGTTTTATTTTCATAGCATATCGTTCGTTATGTCTTATTATGTCCCGAGTTTCGGCACCAATATGAAAATAATGATTGCGAACAGGTTACCGTTAGAGATACATATTCTGTTTTTTTTACATGAGCAAATTGGAATACGAGAAAATTTCGTACGAGAAAATGGCTTGAAGAGAAAATTGATACGAACAAATTGCCTTACGTGTAAATGTTCCACGTGAAAATTGATACGAGAAAATTGTTACGAGAATATTGGGGGGAGCCGTGAGTCTGAGAGCTTGCAGGTACATGAAACAATTTCTTGATGATCCAAATAGGAAGTTAACGGACTTTCTCGTGGAACCCAATAGAAAAGTGCAGAATTGTGGTCATCACTGGCCACAACACTCTTCATGCTCATCTAACAAAGCTGGGAGTTGTTGACAGCCCTGACTGCCTGTCTTGCTTGGAAGGAGAGTCTGAGACAACCAAATAATTTCTGAGCGCTTATCCGCTCCGGACGCAGGATCATGCTGGACAGTCTTGGGTCTGCCCTCCTATCCGCTTTGGCTTCCGTGCTTATGATCTTTCGCGACCTCACTTGGAGAAAGAAGTACCAGTGCCATATATGTATATTTTATAGTGTATAGTGAGCTTTAAATCGATTCACTTAAAGCCAAATTTTATAACTTAATTTCACTTGACAGCACTATATTTCGAGATTACCTCTATAGCATGATTAATCAAAGCACAATTTTCTGCTTTAAATTTATTCGGAGATAATAACATCCTATAAATGTTAATAATGGGGGTAAAATTCCTCCATCTCCATAAAAATAATTGCAAAGATCAACAAAATTTTTCCACTTCAGTTTGACAAATGTATAAATTCCATTGTTTATTGGCATTTTATCGTATTTGAAAGCCGATTTGTCTCCTTTAGTCATTCTGTCCTGAATGTCGATAAATTCCTCATCGAACTTAGTCTTTTTTTTTTATTTGATGAGATTTGCGTATTGCGTATCCAATTTAAATGAGCTTATTCTAAAGCTAATAGGAAATAAATATACCGAAATTGGTAATTAAATTAGAAGAATATACAGAAGAGATAGAAAAAAAAATACAAACTGGAAATAAGATAACTAGGAAAAAGGCGAGAATCGGTCCTAAGAAAGGTCTATTTTTTATGTCGACAAATCACTTGGAAAATTTACCAAGATTAAACCCCACAATAGTCAACAAATTCACAAAAATCACATTTGAAATTAAAATGGATTCACTTATAAATAAAGCTCTGAAGACACAAGATAAATAGCACCACCACAAAGTGACTAATTCACTGAAAGCCTCTAGAGCATTTTTTTGGAGCTGTGATTTGTTTGTTAATGGAGTTTACCCCATTTTTCACGCCATATATCAATCACATGAGGGGGCACATACTTACGAATACAGTTTTGGAGAAATGACAGCGAAAAAATCCCTGTAGTCGACTATATTATCAGTTGTAACTTTTTCGTCTTCAGTTCTTCTAGATAAATGCATCATCAACAATGTTGTATGTAGCTTCCGTAGACGCACATCCTGCATGGAATTTTATTGTTTTGCTCATTGAAATGCCTAGGGGATTAGATTCGTTCTACCTTTGATTAAAAAAAAGAAATGCAAATTATTTTAAAGGTATTATGTATGTGGCGCGACATAGAGATATTACACAGCACTGTGCCGTGACTCTTTTTGACTCCATTTAGTTATGAACTTAAGAAAATTGATTTTATTTTGAGGGATTACAGTCTCCAAGAGGTGGATAAACTGTGATATATTTTTTATAATTTCTAAAATGGAATCTGGGAGTTGGACTGATGAATTTGGATTTTCGTTCAGCGCCAAGCGCTGCGCAAACTATCATAGTTCATAGACCAGGTTCACCGTGCCCCAAGCATAGGTAAAAGGTAGGAAACCCTGGGTAATGTAGGTAAGAATCTATCATCCCGGTGATAAACGTTTACTGACAGCCAGAATTTAAAAGTCTTTTTTTAATTTATAATATATTTAGTATATAATTAATATATAAAGAAATACTACCCTTTATTGCCTTTGTTTTACCCTACGTTGCAAGCTTCAGAACCAGTCCATAAATTCGCTATGTTGGGAGTCGATGTTTTTTGCTAATATCGAGCTGTTGACCAGGTTATGCCCATGCAGGCACCTTATCTTACCTTACCAAATATGATTATACAGATAATTTAGAACTCAAGAAAATTATTCTAAATAAGAAACGCAATTGGACCACAATTTATCAACCAATTTAGCAAAGACAGGGAAACGAAAAAGACAATTTCATCGAAAAATTTCTAAATTGCTGAAATTCTCCTAGCACTTGCTCTAAAATGCTCACTCGAAGGCAGAACTTTGACAAACATCCATCCACTTATACCCATAAAGCCCAGCGCCCAGCAAACAATTTTTTGAACGTCCGCAACAGCGAAACTTAAGCGACAATAGAGCTGAACTTCTGAACATTCTAGATTTTCGGTTCTATTTTGAAATAACTTTTATTAACTCGCAAACATCTGACTAAATAACTTTGTGCCCGAGACCGAGCGCTTGATCGTGCCGTTCGTGACCAAGGAGTTTTAGGGTAGTAAACGTGGATGGATTTACATGGGGATCTTTTATTTAGAATGAGTGAATGGAAAGCTTTCCGGTTGGGTAACATTTTCTTACGTTTTGGGGTGGCGAGATTCAAGAGTCTAGATTCGAGAGTCTAGAGTCGCGAATCGAGAGTCGAGATTTGAGAGTCGGGATTCGAGAGTCGAAACTTTAGAGAGTGTATAGAATTAATGACTAAAAAGTAGAACATAATATATATTAAAAAAACTTTTAAAATAAATAAATGTCGTAAAAAAATTGCATAAAAGGTAAAAAAAACGCAGTGATATATAAGAAATGCTAAAACTTGGATTAAATCTTAAAAGTTTGGGCAACCATAACTATAATCACAATTGTCTAACTGCAACTCAAGCTCAAACTTTTAAGATTTAATCTAAGTTGTAGCATTCCTTATTTTACAACGCAACGAAAAAGACAATATTTTTTACTTTTTAGTGCAATTTATGTACGAAAGTTATTTATTTTAAAAGTTTTTTTAATCCATTCTGAGTTTGCATTTCACCGTCAACTGTTTAGAAAATTGTCTTGTGTGTGTTTCTATCTGCGAATTGTAAAAGGTGAGCAATTTAATTTTAACATTTATTTAACCCTATGGGTAAAATGAGGGGCTACATTTATAGGAGACTGGATTAGATAGGTGGGTACCTACAAGTATAGGTTAATAAATCATATTCATACATAGATAGGGACACATTGATATTGCTAATGATTGAGAAATAATTTCATTTGCCAATCTCTAAAGTCTTTGGATACATTTAAATTTATCACATTTTGTCGGAAAAGAAAGGTTTTCGCTTTCATATCTCATTTAAATTCGCTTGCGAAATTTATGTACACTTCTACTGCGACACAATCGGGAAAAATCTTTTAGAAAATAGGTGTCAAAGTAGGACATCTTGGTAGGTGAGTCAGCATACAGGGTGTATGAACTTAGCATAAGGGTACGAGAGTAGCGCATCTAATTTGTACGGAAAGCTTTATCAGTGGATATGTTTCTCTAATCTTTTCTCTATCTTCCTCCTGCCATGCTGTGCTTTGCATTTTAGGGTATCTCTTCCTGAGCTTGGCTTAATAATTTTAAATAAAAAAAAAGCTTGTTGCATTCAAACGCACTCACAAAATGTGTGAAAAATACGTCAAAATCTGCTCTGAATATGTGCACTTAGGGTTTAAAAAAATGAAATGAATTGCATTTATAAACAACATTTTGTAACCGATGGTATTTCTTATGATCATCTTGTAGTCGAGTACTATTCGCAAAATTTCTATTTATTAGAAATATTTCAGAATCGCCTGCGTAAAGGGGGCAATTCGAAAGTCGCTTATGTACAGAAAACAGGGTCGGCAGGTCCCTGGGGGACACCTGCAGTTTGTTCAAAGATCAGCAACTCGAATCCATTAACGACAATAGTGCGGTGTCATCCGTATAAAATTAAAGAAAACCATTGGGTCGTGCTATTATCAAAACCTATTTAAGGCATTTTAACGAGTATTCTATTGTGTTGAATCTTATCTGTATGACAGTCTAAAGTTGTAAAAATTGTAAAAATTATAATTTGGATAATTTCTCCAGCCCTAAGTTCTCTTTTTTCTAAAGCCCTACATACGTATCAAATGGTATAATCAATGCTAGATAATTGTTTTATAATGTTCTTGTATAGGATACTTTTCAGATTTTGGTAAAGTATATGGATGCAGTTACAGACGTTTCCGCCCCTAACGTGGAGATCATCAGCGGTATACCTATACAATGTGATTGATTACTAGTTGGTACACACACCTTGTGTAAAAATTTTCAACTGGGTGTAATAATCTAATGGGGCTTTAGTGTAGTTCAAATTCTAAGTAAGTTCGGTTGATTGCTGTGTACGTTATTGAAGAGTACCATTAGTGCTTGTGTATAAGTATGAATGGCGATAAAATTCAAGGTGTTGAGAAACTTAAAATTTATGTAAGTATTGTATGTTTAGGTAATCGGTTGTTACCAATTATCTATTCTTGCTTGCGTACAGTTAGGCATCGTTAACGATTGACATGAATTGGATAAATCAGTTAAGGACGTTAATCGCTGTCAATTGAACAAGTTGAATGAAGAATCTTGGCTCTTGAGTACAGGGCGGTTATATGTCGGTACCCATTGGCATCAATTGAGTACGTCGTAGAATAATTCTTCCTCCTGGGCGTATGCTAAAGAGCTGGTTTATCTTCTTGAGCTAAATACTGAATAAATTGATTATCTTGAGAACTAGTTGTACCTATGACAGCTAGTGCGATGAGTTAGGGGTATTCCTGCGACAGTAGAAAGAAGTTGCCCTTATTAGGTCCAGATGTCGGGAACGGATGTTATTGTCTCTTTGACATTTTAACCTGATTTCTTCTTGAGTCTCTTGAAGTTAGATTCTTCACTGTCTATAAAGCCTGATGTCTTAAAACACACGTAAAATTAACATTTAGTTCATTTGAAACTCAGACAAGATCGAGGAGCAATAATGCTTCGAAAGTTGGAAGCGATATGGCAGGATGATAGTACAGTCATTTGAGACTCAGATATGATGGAAGAGCGATGGTGTTTCGAAAGTTGAAAGCGATATGTCAGGATGCTATTACAGTCTCTATATGTTAATGCGCCATCTCATAAGCCAACGCAGTGTGGGGAAATGGTTATCTGTCGCCTTACTAACCAGAACTCTGGACCGTAGTAATGGCTATAGCCATTTTTGTTATGGTAGTATGAAGAGTGATGGGCTAGGACGTGAAGTCCAGACTGCCAGCATGAGCTGACAGATCACTCGACGGACAGCGTTGACTGCAGGGCGGCACGCTATCTCGCCTCAGCTATTGGCGGAGAGTGTGGGCAGGTTCCACTAAAAACCTGCCGCTGCCGTCTGCCATAATCAAAAAAAAATTTCGTGCTTATAAACACTAAAAGCCGGCACACATTCGGTCCTGAAGGGACCCTTACGTCACCTACCTATATCTGTTATGTCCGGTTCTACTCCGTGCTCCGAAGGAGAGAGCAGACGCCGATATTCAGAAAAGGGGAAAAAAATGTAAAAGAATCACTGTATTATTTTTATTTATTTGTTACGTTATTATATTTTTTTTCTATTCTTTTCTTTATAAATTTATTTTTTTTTCAATACATATTTCCGTTACCGAAAATTTGTCATATCTTTTTTTAACACATAACACAACAATTTATTATTTATTTCTCTAACACTATCATTAACAATTTTTAGTACGGGTTTTTAGAGATTTTTACCCTCGACGGACTTAAAAAACGAACTCTGCTCGGCGGTTTTAAAATTTCAACTCCTCGAGGATCGGCGATATTGCAACCAAGTACCCATGGTAAGCTTCAAAAAGCTTTTTTTTATTCTTTTTATTACTTTCCCACGACGTGAAGAATCGTACGTGGGAAAGTACAAAAAGTTTTGGCACAGTGCATATGGATGAAATTTGATATGCACTTGTGTCTTGAAAAAATAACATTTTAGTAGTTATGTGTATGTATGTACATAGTACATGCAGATAATTTAGAGGAAAAGCTGTATGTAGGTAAGTATATGTACATGCCGTGTGAACGGAATGTAAAGCTGATAACAAAATGCAATTTATGCTAGATTGCATTTTGTTACAGTACGAGAATGCATTTTTAAATGCATTTGAAGTACAAATGGGTTTTTTTTTTTAAATAAAATAAATTTTACCTTTCAGGGTCAAATTCGTAGTACGCCAATATATTGCATAGGGCAAGATATTGGCGTATTTGTTTTATGGTTGTGATTCGGGTCAATGGGCACCTGGGTCACAACATCCCTCCCCCCTGGGGAAAAGAAAGTTTTATTCTTTCGAGAAGAAAACTTTCTTTTTAACTAACTTAATCTTTGTTTTTGATGATTATAAGGTTACATGTGAATGATGTACTTATATACTAAGAATATTCCTGCTGTTAGGTATTATTACGGAATATATATACATATTATGATATTTTTAATTACATATTTCTAATTTAATTATCTATTTAAACAAGTTTTCAATTTATAGACGATGGAAATAATTATACAATATAAGATGCATATTTGTCTATTGAAATATATGTAATAGCTACCTATTTATTTTATATATATATATATTTATATTAATTTTTTATCTTATTTAAAGAACAAAAAAAGAATATTGAAATGGTAGACATTTAGTTTCATTCAAAAGAGAATGGGGAAAGTGAAAGGAAAAAAAAATTTTCACATATAAAATTTAAAAGGAATTATATATTATTTATATATATAGTGGTGAACTAACGTTAATCGTAAGTAAATAACATTAATAACGTAATTATATTTATTTTATCTTATTTATTTATTCGCTCAAATACTTTGGTGTACTTACTTTTTAAAATTGTTATTTATTTATTTTATATACAAGAAAATATGGTGTCCTTGTATATAATTTCAGATAGCTTTCATAATTTTGTCGATACTATATTTATTTCAAATCTCTATATATTTCTTTTTATATTTATTACTTTGCTTTTTTTATCTTATTTTTATTTTATTTATTACACTATGTATATATATATATCTCTTTATTCTTTATCACTTTTGGTTTTTACATTTTCCTCTACATTCAATTACACGCATATACAAGTGCATACGCAATGGAATGTGTGGGTATTATTTGTCTCTTAGACTGTTTTCTAGTGGGGATGAAAAAACCTTGACAAAAAACAAATATTTTTCATAAAGAGAGAGAAAAAAAAATGTTGTATTGTTCCTTTAAATTTCCTTTTTCCCTCGTTTGATCTTTGGGAGGGGAAGGTGTTAAGGGATGTTAAAGGATGGAAAAGGTTATTTCGTCTGTTATTTGTTGTTGTAATTGTGGTACTTTTTACTTTCTGATTGGAAGCATGAGTCCACGAGATATGTATATGCTAACATGTGTTTTTATATATTTAAATATATTAGAATTAGTTGGGGGAACTATCTGCAGTTCTTCTGTTGGGAGCAGGGGTTATGATGAAGTTAGACCTTCTTGGTGCCGCAGTGGGCACATCTGCAAGTATATGTTCCGGTACCAGAGGTATATCCTTACCTATGCCGGTTTTTGGTTTGAATTTCATGTACATGTAGGTGATTAGAATAGCGATAACTAATGCTATTGTTAAATATGATAAAGCATAGTGGTGAATGTGGTGATTGTTTATAGGATTTAGAGAATTTGATTCTTGTTCTTTTTGAAGGTGGATGGATTTTAAAATTTCATCGAAGTCCATGTTGTTTGTGATATTTAAAGGATTTGTTCTTCCGTACGTTTCCATAGAGGGAAGCGTCATATTTTCGATTATGTTGGAAATGTTTGTTGTTGGGATGAAATGGGAGTTAAATTTTGATATTTTTACGTTATGTCCGTGCAAGATAAATTCTTTGCTGCGGACATAACAACCTGGGTAGATAAATATTGTTCCGGTTCCCTGCAGGGTTTCCGAACTAATTGAATCTTCGCAAACGATATCTATATGGAAAGGTTTTTTGAGGGAGAAAAGCCATGCATTTTGGTTTGATAATTGTGTCATATAGTAGTTCTGATTTGAAGTCAAAATTTTACAATTTGCTGTAATAGGTTCCTTTTTATTAAATTAATTTCACATTGATTTACTCTATTGTTTGTATTTAAAATGGGTGATGAAATTTTGCAATAAAAGTGAGTATGGTCCAACGTTGCGCAATTGTGGATTTCCTGTAGTGTTAATTCGATGTAGTGATCACGATTGTAATCAATTAATATATATTCCTTTAATGGTTCAATATATATGAATGAACCGTTTAGGATTGTCGGTAATAGCATTGCTTTGAAAATTTGGTAGGATTCTTTAAAAGGAAGTGGGATTCGAAGTTCTATAATTATTTTGTTGTTGAAAACATTTGCAGATATTGTGCTTAGTTTGTAGATTTGTGAAAATATATTGTCTCTGGAATTTATGGGAAGCATCATTGAACTCGGCAGCTCCTGCCTAATTTTTGATAAAATTTTTTCAATCTTATTAGGTGATATTAGTGTAGGGTGAAATTTTCCATGTTTGGAATCAATTAACAGATCTATTAATTCTGACTGTGTACTTTGATATCTGAATGTCATTAATGAAACAAGTGAGACGAGTGATTCTAATTCAATGGATATTTGATTATCCAGTGTTCTATTTACCATTAGCGATGTAGATATTTGAATCGAAATTAGTTTTTTATGCATATTCAGGAATTCCTTTTCAATTGCGGCCTTGGTTTTATTAAAAATTTGAGCTGTTGCTTCTATTATCGCGGTTTGGCTTTTCATGAGGGAAAGGAGGGAATTTTGGTTTAAAGTGAGGTTGTGAATTTGTTCATCATATAGCTTGGCATCATCTTCATCTAATGTGCCGAAAAGAGCTTTGGAAATTGATCCTATTACATTTAAAAGTGCTCTTTGTTTTCTGCTTTGAGTTATTAGGAGCATATTTTTATATTCTATATTTGCTATGATAAGGTTTATCTGTAGTAACGTACCGTTACAAGTATGCGCCATCGCTGAATTTCCGTCCAATTTCTGGCATGTAGATGTAATTTGTTGCGTGATGAATTTGATGTTCTTGAACTCAGATTTGAAGTTTTCTAAATCGTAGTAGGTTACGATTTTCCATTCGTTCGTGTAAAAATTGGCCCTGCCAATTTCCTCGAAATAAATGCCCGCGCTGGCATTTATTTGCTTTACTTCTATCCCCGAGCTGGAGATGAGGGGAATGCAAATTAAAATGAATGCCAATTGTATCATTGTGAGGACCTGGAAGATGATATTGTTATATTCATTTGTGAATGTGTTTTTTTTTGAAGGGAATGAAGCTTTTATATTAATCTGTAAAAAGTTTCAAGTCGTTATTGTGGACTCTCTTATTTTTATTATTTATTTTTACAGTGGAGTTTTCAGGGGAATTAATTTCTATAATCACGTGTGGACCTGTCCAGAGTGGTGAAAATTTGTTATCTCTCACTCTGCTTTTTAACAAGACTTTGTCTCCAATATTAAAGGTTTTCGGGATAGAATTTTTGTCGTACTGAAGTTTTGATTTCCCTTTGTTGGCCATGGCTATATCTTTCGCAATTTTATAGCTGTGTTGTAGACGTGCTTTTAACTCGTTTGCATAATTATCGTAGTTATAGCAAACGGTCGGAGATGATTTTAAGTTATTTGGGATTTCGGCTGGGAATCCGTACAGGAGTTCGCGGGGAGTATAATTTGTACTCGAATGAGGGGTGGTATTATAGACGAACATGGCGTATGGAATCCATGTATCCCAGTCTTGCGGATCTTTCGCTACATAAGATCTGAGGTATTCTGCTAAAGTTCTATGACTCCTCTCCAATGCACCATTTGTTTGAGGGTGATATGGAGTAGTTTTGAGCCTTTTGATCTTTAGCAGTTTGGATACCTCGGCGAACATGCCACCTATGAGGTTAGATCCCTGATCTGTTAGGATACTTTCTGGAATGCCATGTCGACAAACTATTGTTGTCGTGAAGGCTTCCGCTAATGTCTTAGATTCCGTGTTGACTATGGGAATAGCCTCCGAGAATTTTGAAAGGTCGTCTTGAAATGTAAGGATGTATTTATTTCCAGAATGGGAAATTGGGAGAGGTCCTACAACATCTAGGTACACTCTTTCAAAAGGTTTTGAGCTTATGCTTGAAATTTTCATAGGAATCTTAGGATTTCTGGATACTTTGTTTACTTGACAAAGTTTACATTTTCTTACATATCTTACAACATATTCTGACATGCCAGGCCAATAGAATTGTTTTTTAATTCTTTTAATTGTACGGGAGACGCCTTGATGGCCTCCCGTTGGTAAAGAATGGAAATCTTTTAGAACTTGTTCAATATCACTGCTGTTGGATAAATACTTTATGGAATCTTGATGAAGTTTGATATTTATTTGTTGGTTAACGAAGACTTTGGTAACAATGTTTTTAATAATTGATAGATTTTGTTGGTCTAATACTGGGAAGGAGATATTTATTTGACTTAACTGATTTGCTTCTGTATATGAGCAGATCTCAGTTAGAATCTTTTCAATGTCTAATCTATCTCTTTGTGATCGGCAAGGTAGATTGACGTTTGAGATGATTACTTTCTTCTTAAAGAAGTTCAGTTCGTTTTCTAGTAGTGGAGGTTTGTCTGAAAGTTTTAATTTAGACTTTAGCACTTTTTCAAGTTCTGTATCTTGCATTGGCAAGATGAAAAATTTGGGATTAGTATTTTTAGTTAAAGGTAATGGGAAATCGGTTTCAGTTATTATCACTGAGGAACTGGATTTGGAGTGGTAATATTTGGATTGGGTGTATCTAAATTCGCCTGAGCTTTGGCTTGATTCCTGGTTACTACATTTACATAAGTATTGGGTTCCGTTGATTTTACGGAATTTTCTGGGATAGCTCTACTGAGAGCGTCTGCATTTGTGTTGAGTTTTCCAGGCTTATGAATTATTCTATAGTCATATTCCTCAAGACGTATTCTCCATCTCATTAGTCTTGAGGAATGATCCTTTAGATTCATTAGCCATACTAATGGCTTATGGTCAGTTATGATGGTAAACCGTCTACCATAAACGTATGGCCTGAATTGCTCAACTGCGAAAACAATTGCCAAAAGCTCTTTTTCAATTGTTGAGTACCGAGTTTCTGCACCATTAAGAACTCGACTCACGTAGGCCATTGGGTGATCTCCTTGATCATCTGCTTGAGAAAGAACTGCTCCGATGGCGTAGTCACTGGCATCGGAGGTGACAAAAAATTCTTTGTCGAAATCTGGATAGGATAAAATTGGTGCTGATATTAATTTGTTTCGTAATTCGCAAAATGCTTCATCGCAAATTGCGTCGAACTTGAAAGGTGTGTCCTTCTTCAGAAGGTTAGTAAGAGGTTTTGCGATTTTAGAAAAATTTGGAATAAAGCGGCGATAATAGCCGACGAAACCAAGGAAGGCTTTTATATCCTTTTCCTTCTTGGGTCTAGGATAAGATTGAACTGATTTAATTTTTGCCGGGTCTGGCTTGACTCCATTTTCAGTAATGATGTGCCCTAGATACATTATTTCCTTTCTTAGGAAATGGCACTTATCGGGTTGTAATTTTAAATTGAAATCCCGAAGGCGGATAAATACATTTGCGAGCCTAATATTATGGTCTTTAAGATTGTATCCATGGACTACAATATCGTCCATGTATACGAAACAGTAAATGCCTTGGAGTCCGGAAAGGACATTATTCATGGCACGTTGGAAGGTTGCGGGTGCACCTTTTAATCCAAATGGCATACGGTTAAACTCGTAATGACCATAAGGAGTGCTAAACGCAGTTTTTGCTCTATCCTTCCCGTCCATGCGAATTTGGTGGAATCCGCTGGCGAGGTCTAGCGTTGTGAAATATTTAGACTTACCCAATTGATCTAATATGTCTGTAATATTAGGTAATGGGTACGCGTCGCCAATAGTAATGTCATTTACTCGGCGGAAAGCTACAACGACTCGCCATTTTTTGTTCCCATGCTCATCCGGCTTTTTGGGAACTAGAAGTAGGGGAGAATTCCACGGACTATTTGAAGGACTTATTATTTCTGAATCCAACATTTCATTTATTTGCCGAGTAATTTCTCTCCGGCTTGTTTCTGGAAGTCTGTACGGTTTAGTATATATGTGAGGTTTATTCGGGATTGTTTCGATTTTGTGCTCGGCTGCATTTGTAAATGTTAGGAAATCCCTTCTAAGTAGAAGAGATCGTTGAAATCCTTACAAATTTTCCGAATACTCTCGGCTTCTTCCAAATTACAGTGATCCAATTTAATCAGGGTGTGCAGTTTTTTCATTCTGTCCCTAATTGGATCTCTGTTGGAATCCGTGGAGATGCAATCGAAGTCATTAAGGTCATGGCATTCTGGATTCATGTCATGAATTGCCAGTTCGACGTCCTGTTCATTCGTGTTGAGAACTAGGACTTTTGCCATTCCTTGTGATGGGTTGACTATGGTATTACCTATGAACAACCCTGGCTTTACCTCTTTTTTAAAATATACTGATTCCGTGGTTGACAAAGTTGGAATTTGAATTATGGATTCAGAACGAGCGGGAATTGTAATAAGTTTATTATGTAATTTGTCCGATTCGTTTCGGTTTTCATTGGATTGTAAAATATATTCCGTTTTTTGTAGGATATTTGTGTTGGGGTACTTTTCACGTTTGGTATTTAAATCCCGTGAAGTACTGGGAAACTTGCTTTTATCAGCACTTGCATTGTTTGTTTCGGACTTCTTGTCATTGTTAGCATATCTAAGATATGTATTTGGATAATCTGAGCGATATTGCTCTATGGGATAGGATAAATGACATTGCTTCACATCTAAGGAAATGTAATTGTTTTTATAATTGATACAAGCGTTGTATCTGGACAAGAAGTCGTGGCCAATTAGGCCGTCATATGCTAAGGTTGAGTTTTCTCCTACTATTTGGAAGGGATGTTCTATTACAGATTCTTCGCTTGATATAGTTGCCAATTTTGCTAATATTAATCCTTCTGTAGTTTTAGATTCCGAAAATAAAGTATTTATTTTGCAGATTGCATCTTTATAGTAAGTGCTACCTGCTTTCAGTGTATTGAACTTTATGAGACTAATTTCTGCTCCTGTGTCTACGAGGAACTTTGTTTCTTTATTGGAGCACACATTGGTAAATAGAGAGATAGTAATGGAGTTGGAATTGATAATAATTGGAATTTTCAGCGTTATTTGATCTTTTAATAAATGTGTATTATCTAATTTGGGTTGGTGTGTATGTCGGCTTTTGTTTGAATATGCGAGGGGCTGCCGACTAATTCCTCTCGCCTTGATTTGTTTTCCGAGTGCGTTAAAAATATTCCCGGATTTTGTACGTGATCTTTGTTTGATCTTGGTTCATTTTGGGGTTGTATTGTCGAGGAATGGGAATTTTTTCTAAAATTTAGATTTGGAACCTGGTTGAAGCTGACCTCTTTTTGGGGAATTGTAGTTCTATTGGGACTTTCCGTTCGCTTTCTGAAATTTTGATCAACGGGATTTATATTTCCTCTGTAGAAATTCCCGTGGTTTGCTATCCTTGCCCTGCATACTTCTATGGTATGTCCTAATTTGTGACAATACCTGCATGTAGGGGTAGTGCTGTTGGACGTGCTAGCCTGCTTAGGAGGATTGCCTTTGTTTAAATTATTTGAAAAATATTTATTTGGAGTTGGGTATGTACGAATATTTTGTGGACAATTTGGGGGTAAATGTCCCTGTGCTTTGCATTTATAGCAAAAGGGGCTCTGCACTTGCATTGATTGAACAGTGCGAGAAGAGTTTGTTGCTAATCTTGTTGCCTTTGATTCTAGGCGTAATGCTTGCTCGCCAATATATGACGTAATGGGCTTTAATGCTCTATTTTCGTGGAGTTTGGCCAGAGTTTGGAGTTGCTCGCTTATTAATCCATCCTCTATTGCTCTAATAGCTTGTTTTTCGTTGTCCTTTACGAGAGAGTTTAACAGTAGTTTATCTGTTGTATATGAATGCGTGGCTTCGTTCAATTGAGCATGTGTCATATTAATTCGTTGCAGGAATTCTTTGACAGGCTCTCCTGCTCTTTGTCTTGTGTTTTGGAGTTTTGATTGGAGTACAGACTTTTCTAATTTTACTTCGAATGTTTCGAGTAGTATTTGCTTCAAATCTGACCACCTGCTTGTATCATTGTACTTAAGTACATTGTAGGCATCTCCAAATAGCTTACTTTTGATTATTGAAAACAGGGTTGTTTGGTCGGTATTGGGATAAAGTCTATTAATATCATCGCAACATGACACGAATTTATGGAGGTCTTTTGTATCGCCGTTAAAATTTGGTATTAACGATTTAATTTCTGATAGAGAGATATGTGAAATTTTGACTTCTGTGCTTTCATTGTGAAAGCGTGATGAGTTATTTCGTGTGTCATGTTGGTAATTAGGGAAGCGCGTATCTAGCTGTTCTTGAATAGCAATTACAGTTTCTTCATATTCTGCTTCTGTTTTACCGAAAATATCTTCAGTAAAGTATTTATTTTCTAGGTCTTGTGGCGTAGATTGCATTTCGATTGTATTGTTGAGTTCTTCGAATTCAGCCCAATGTTTATTTAGGATACCCAGTTTTTGTTCTAGGTATGTTTTACTCACTGTAGGTAAAGTATCAGGGTTTAATGATTGTATAACTCTTGTAATTGAGTTAATTTTTGTATTTAGACTTCTAAAAATACTTTCATTTTGTGGACCATCTGTTTCCTTATTAGCTTCTGTAACTTGTGATTTGGTTGGAATTCTCCACGAAGCTCTGGGTGATGGGATATGAAAGGGTTTTTGCTGGTTTATAGTACTTTCTGAGATTGATTTCAATCTTTCGGAAAGTGTTGCTTTCGTCAACATGTACCAGTCCTCAGTTTTATCCGAGCATGATTCTTTGAAATAATCGTGGTCGGTCGTGAAGTCTTTATGCTGAACTATTTGTTCTTCTGTTTTTTCGAAGGCGCTCCATATTTCTTCGAGTTGTTTTAATTTACCGTTCACAAAGGTATTAGTACGCTTTGCTTTACCGGCTTGGTGATAAGCCCCTAGGATTAGCCTTATTTCCTTGTTTTTTTCTACTTGAGATGCGCATAGCTCATCGAAAGAAACGGTTTCTTCAGTCATGACTGATTTCTGAAGTAATAGACGGAAAATTCGACAGAAATATAGTATAATATTTTATGATGTTTGAAATGTCTTTGCGTATTATATACTTTTGTGTTTCGATTTCGTTATAATTTGTACTGGAGCGTATAGAGGATATGACAAAATTGTATTTAATAAAAAAAAACACAGCCGAGTAGAAAACTAATCGTCAAATTTCCAAACAGTAATAAGTTGTGAAACAGTTTGTTATGTCTAATTAGTTTTGTTTTAAAGGAAAAAGTTTGTAAATTGTAGGAAGTGAGTAGAGTACAGTAACGGGGGTTATAATAATTTGTTGGATTTGTTGGTATTACGAAGTTCTCGAATTCTAATAAAAGGAATGCTAAGAATTTATGTTTATATAATAAAAAAAAAACTGATATTATTTATTTATTTTAAATATCTCTGTTAATTTTTTACGGGAGAACTGGACTTGTAGGAGAAAAAAAAATATTTTATCACAACACAAAAAAATTTAGACATTATACACATGTGTAGGTATGTATGAATAAAAAAGAAAAGTGCTTCGTTATCTGATCTGCAAATTTTTAAATTGTTAATAGATGGCTCTTCCAATCAATATCTTTCTCCTGACCGATAGGCTCACGAAGTCGTACCGCAGGGGATTGATATTTGATTTTTGTCGAAGTCCTCTGACCAACAAGCTCACGAGGTCTTGCCGCAGAGGTCGCTTCTAGGAAGAGCGGATTTTAATTTTTCTGTGCTGAATTTAATTAATTTAATTAGCCGAGAATCGGAAGAAATTGTTTTCCATCCACTACACACATATAATACATACATATAAAAATATGTAAATAGTCAGAAAATAACTAAATAATTTAATTTTTTCCTTTGCAAAGAAATTTGGGAATTAAATTCTATATATACGCAAAATTTCGGTAATAGGTTTAAGGATTATTTGTTGGATCATTTCTTTTAATCGGATCATTCCCTTGTGTACTCACTTGTATTTGTAATGCGAAGCAAACGAAAACAAAAAATATATATATATATTCAGTTGGTTGTATAAGATGGTAATTTGTTATGAGTTCAATTAATTAATTAAATGTTGAAAAAAAATAATCCTTACACGTGTGTAAAAGCATATGTTTATAAGAGAATTTAAAATACTAAAAAAAAGGCTTTCACTGTACCTTCCAATGTTGTATTTGATGTTGAGCTTGTGTTGATGATTATGATGAGGATAGTGTTGTGTATTTTGGTTTTCGGTTGGAATTCCTGGTCGTTGTGAGTGCTGTTATTATTGGTGGAGATGATGATGGAGTTTATACACAGGAGATTTTCCTTTCGGTTGCTGAACGTCTTGGTGAGGCAGGGATGAAGCCTCGCAAGGGTCCCCCGATGGAGCACTATGGCGCTCTAAACAATTATATTATCTCCTCTAAGTACCCTGTATTAAGGGTACCCGGGCTTATTTTTTGTTATTTCTTTATAATTTTTTTTTGTTTTATTTAAGGCACAGTTATTATTTCTGACAGGTTTTTTTTTTTTTTATATATATATATATATATATATACCACCAAAATGTTGTTGCGTTTTTTGTTGTTTTGTAATTATTTTGTTATTTAGTTTTAATTAAATTACCAAAAGGAAAATTAGGCATTTATTATTATTTATTTATTTTTATGGTATGTTTTAATTTATTTTTTTACTGGCTTTCGTGTCGTTACTTCTGCCACTAGTTGTTGTATATTGTGGCCAGGTGTTTGTTATTTTTAATTAAAATTTTTTAATTATTATTTATTGATTTATTCATTTATATATATATTATATTTTTTGTTTTACACTGATTTATGCTGGTTCCGATGCTACCAGTTGTTGTAATGTGCGGGCTTTATTATTATTTTATTTTAATTTTTAACTTTTTAATTTTGATTTAGTTAATTTGTTTTTACTTTCACTGGCACTGATTTGGGGTACCTCTGCCACCAGTTGTTATGTCCGGTTCTACTCCGTGCTCCGAAGGAGAGAGCAGACGCCGATATTCAGAAAAGGGAAAAAAAATGTAAAAGAATCACTGTATTATTTTTATTTATTTGTTACGTTATTATATTTTTTTTCTATTCTTTTCTTTATAAATTTTTTTTTTTTTTCAATACATATTTCCGTTACCGAAAATTTGTCATATCTTTTTTTAACACATAACACAAAAATTTATTATTTATTTCTCTAACACTATCATTAACAATTTTTAGTACGGGTTTTTAGAGATTTTTACCCTCGACGGACTTAAAAAACGAACTCTGCTCGGCGGTTTTAAAATTTCAACTCCTCGAGGATCGGCGATATTGCAACCAAGTACCCATGGTAAGCTTCAAAAAGCTTTTTTTTATTCTTTTTATTACTTTCCCACGACGTGAAGAATCGTACGTGGGAAAGTACAAAAAGTTTTGGCACAGTGCATATGGATGAAATCTGATATGCACTTGTGTCTTGAAAAAATAACATTTTAGTAGTTATGTGTATGTATGTACACAGTACAGATAATTTAGAGGAAAAGCTGTATGTAGGTAAGTATATGTACATGCCGTGTGAACGGAATGTAAAGCTGATAAAAAAATGCAATTTATGCTAGATTGCATTTTGTTACAGTACGAGAATGCATTTTTAAATGCATTTGAAGTACAAATGGGGTTTTTTTTTTTTAAATAAAATAAATTTTACCTTTCAGGGTCAAATTCGTAGTACGCCAATATATTGCATAGGGCAAGATATTGGCGTATTTGTTTTATGGTTGTGTGGGCACCTGGGGTTGTGTGGGCACCTGGGTCACAACATATCCGTCGTCGAAGGCGCAGATGTTATGCCGTCTTGCATGCCCCAACCACCCATGCGAAGCATGAGATTGTTTGAGCCTACAGAGTACGGCACCACTTACGGCCTGGGCTCCTTAGGTGTACTCTTGGAAATTACCCGATGTGGTCGTTCCAGTTCTATCTTGAGGCTCAGCTGTAAAAAAAATAAGAGGCATATGGGGCACAAAGAATTGAAAAAGGCATCTCGACGTTTCCTTCCAATAGTCTTGGATGTAGGTTTATTAATTAATTATTATTTTGATTTTTTTTTTCTGTTTACTAGGTGTTGACTATCAGAAGACTGCAAAACCAATTTTTGTTATTTTTTACATACATATGTACGTTATAAAAAATCTACGCCTGCCTAGCTGCCGTTCTCTGCGTTCGAGAAAGTATCACGAGCGGTAAACTTTGAAAATTCAGAAATGCCCGAACCCACACAGACATGTCGCCATATACATATATTAATAAATAAATAAATAAATTGAATAATTAAATGATTAAAAGTGTTAATAAATATAGAAATTAATAAAAAATTATTAAAATATGTTTTAAAAAATATTATTAAAAAATATATAAATATATAAAAACTTTTTTAGATTTTCTTAAATTTTCCCCAAAGAAATGTATGATGGATTGATTTCAGAAATTTGAATGAGTTTTTTTACGAAATTAAATGTATGAAATGATTTTTTTACATAAGGGAAGTGTACCTAATATCGCACAGCGTGATTTAATAGAAACCGTACGCGTAACCTCCATCCAAGCGGGGACAGCAGCACTGTTCCCAGGAGAGGTGACCGATATATAGATGTTAAGAAGGTTCTCGATTTTCTACTGCGCTTACTGTCAGTTCGCCAAAAAAGTTTTTTTTTCACAAATAAAAATATTTAGAGTGAATAAGCTTACCCAGTGGTCGTAACGATGAAAATATGTATCAACTGAAATATTTCTATTTTTTACTATTGTTGATTATTATTTTTATTATTTGCTTATTTATGTGCGTTCGCGGTGTAGTTTCATTTGCAGTAGCCAACAGGTGAGTGACGCTACTGCCTTTGTTGGGAGAACCGTTGAACTGCGTCCGTCGAAAAGTTTTGCCTAATACCGCCCATTTCGGTTATCCTAATATCGTTCAGTTTGGTTTTTCTAAGATCGCACCGTGATATCAATCTAGTTGGGCAGTATTTAGAACGTATTAATAATACAAATTTAATGTTTTAACTTCTCCACAATTAGCTCAAAATAAGTAAAAATGCAAAAGCTTTCATTTAAGAACCATTTTAACCATTTTAACTAAAGCAGATATTGGTAGGATCGATGTTTTGAAAATATGTGGATATTAGGTAGGTACACTTCTCTTACTTGTAATAAGCTTACTTATATTTTTGATCAGTTTATCATCCCATTTGCAAGGACCATTCTAATTTACTTCATTGATAAATAATAAAATTTGTTATCACTTTCTGGAATCTCTCACTAGAAATCATTTTATTGAATGTATTCTGTGCCACATTACCTACTTAATCGAATAAAAGCGAAAATTTCTCTCATGCTATCCCCAACATGAAATATAGTGGCTCTGCAGGCAATAAACATCATCGGTCGTCGCTATCAGATGCCACTTAGACCAGCAATTTGCATCCCATTTGCTACAACCAAATAAACCGAAACCGCTTAGCTATGAGATTTGTACGACGATTTCTTTCTATGAAAGTCTTCTCTCGCAATCCTGTTCTCCTCTTGTTTTCCACTATAAGTTTATGCAGAAAACTAGCATATAGACTGGAATATGTACCTATTTACAATTTATACTTCGTTTGGGTGGGGATATAGTATATACATACCTACTCTTATCTAACCCATCGAAATTATCTTGTCAGCTATATTTTTTTGTATTCATTTTCATACTTACGCCAGCGCCGGGTCTCTTATTAAGGTATTAAGAGGGTTGTTAATTAGCATAAAGTACACATTATTATGAGATGGGTTGATTTTGGCTTATATAAATGAACATTTGACAAATAAACGTTAATGGAGTTGTAATTGCCGGAGTATAGGATAAGGTGATTCAAATCTAGAATTTCGTAATTCCTAATTCCACAAAAAAAAAGAAAAAAAAAAGATGATGGGCGAAAGTTTTGATATCGTGAGAGTTTGAAGCCCAATTATCCTCTGAAAATAGTTGCCATCGTTGGTATTTGCCTAAGTCAGTATTGTGGGGATTACGAGGTTGAGATTTGTGGACTTTGGAATGTTGGTATTGAGTGGAGCAGTAAAATTCAATTTCCTTTAAATTTAATTCGGGAATAAATGTAGTAGCTGGGGTTCCGAGACTTAAGAGTCCAGCCAATAAAATAACAGCGGGGTATTTGAAATAGATCATAAGGCTGCAACCAAGGATGGATTTCGTATAAGGAGAGACATGGTCAAAACGATGGAGACCTAAAACATACCTTATAATAGCGTTGAATGTAGTATTTAACTTTCGAATAGACTCATATTCAAAACAAGCAAATATTTCACACCCATCGGCAAAAAGATGGACGAAAAGCATCCTAACTACCTTTAAATGGGTTTTCGCTTTAGTAAAATTACTAGTTCCTCAGAGTGAGCAAAGCCCACCACATACTTTTCGAATTAGAGCATTAATATGATGGCCCCAGGAAAGAACGGATTAATGTCATGCAATTGCGACCGTCGTTTCAGTGGACACCATATAGCCTACGGAGCCATACATTTTGCTGGTCTGCCCTTTCCTTACTACAAAATTTGAGCACAACAGCTTAGTTCGCTGCTAAGGGTAACTGCAAGGCATATAAAGGTTTCGCAGAAAGGCAATAATAATAATAAGGTAGCTCTTCCGTGTTTATATCCCTATTTTTTAAAAAGGCGGCTTAAACTGAGCATGAAGTAGCAGAGTAGTCTAGCCAGGATTTGAGTTGGGGGGGGGGGGCATAGGTGTTCCAAGAGAGGTCGAAAAAATAGGGCTCTAATGTCGCGTCCTGTGTCAATCTCAGAGAAGAACTGCTTCTTTTGAAGGTCTTGAATTTATTTATCTGCTAAAATATCCGCATGGAACTTGAGGTCAATGTTTTCTTTATCTTCAATAAATTAGTAATAATTTAATAAACAATGGTACCCTTTTATTTATTTATTTACAGTCCACGCAATTTGTCCCGCTTTTACAAAATTTTAAAAGAAACCTAAAACCATACAAATTTAGAATTGACGGCGATTATAAAATGTCGACATGTGTTGTAAATACGTCTGAAGCTGAAAAAAGAAATTTACAAAATAACCTTCCTACCGGTATACCGTACACTTTGTCTATTTTAATGGAGTTTCAATAACATTTTTACCTTATTATATTTAAAACATTTCTGATGTGGGAAACAATATCTATCGAGTCCTTTTTTTCCTTAAAATTTGCATTTTTTCTTAAATGCGGATTTAAAAAAATGAAAATCTAATTTGGTCAAATGGGCGATCAGTGATACCATCTGAGGCGTTATTTCCTTAGATGTGTGATATGTACTAAATTACGCAAAATTTTGTAATTTTGAATGCTTATCGTAACTATTAAAAGAAGTAAATGTGCCTTTTGTCACATATTTAACATAAAAAATAATCATCGTGGCGTGTAAAAACTGAAGAAATATACAATTAGCTCCGGGGAAATTTGTTATGCTTTTTTCGAAGGCATAAAACAGTAGAAATTTTATATCTTACGACCGTTCTGTGCAATAAAAATCGGAACGTAACATTTGGAATGAAAACCGTAGCGTTATTAGGAAACTTGATTTAAGTATAAAAATTTGAGATGTACTAGCACGAAACTAACACTAAATGCGGCAGCTACCTACATTTCGTCGATTTCCTTCCGTATTAATAGTTTCCCCTTATGAGCGAAATTATGGGATTTTTTCTTCTAACTTAATTTTTGAAATTAACTTTTCAATATTTTATTCTATACAATTCTACTGTACTTCCTGAGAAGAACTGACCTTATGGGGGACCGGTCCCGTTCGCCCCCTTGTCGGTGCGCCCCTGAAGATCAGAAAATCATTGATAAACAAGGTGAAAAGTAGAGGACCTATTCTAGAACCATGTGGAACTCCGGATTCTATTGGAAGGAAGTTTGATTTAATTCCATCAATTCTAACTTGTAAGCTATTGAATAGGAATTCCCTGATTAATATAATTGTAGTTTAGTTTGGAAGAAAAAGATTCTGTTTTGTAATTATAGATGATTTAGAATGGATAAGTGATTACTGTCAAGTGCATTCATTGTCAATTCACATGTTCTTTTTATTTTACTTTACTGTTTATTTTTTTAAACTCACAAGCAATTACCAATCAGTTCTGTTTTAATTATCACTAGATACTTCAAATTATCAAATTGAGTGAAGCTCCCATTTCGTCACTTGTGTCTTTCTATTGTACGTAACAATATGCTTTTTTGACAATTATGATTTTCTCATCAACTAGATTTCTTGATTTTTACAAAATGTTTCAATTTCTTTGAACAATTTAATACGAATCAAAAATTACTGATCGACTCGATTCCGATTCAAAAACAGACTTAACAAGTCTTTTTATACCCTAGATGAAATCTAAAGGGTATACTAAGTTTGTCATTCCATTTGTAACGCACAGAAGTAATGATGGTAGAACAAAATGGATTGGACATCTAGGTATAATATTAAAAGTTATTTTGATGCATGTCTGTTTGTCCGTTTTACACAGACTTTAAAAAAAAAGTAAAAGTAATTTCGAAAATGACGCAAATCGGGTAACTCCTTTGTGGGGTTGCCATACAAAAATTTCGTTTTCTACTATATATTTCGACACTGCCTGATAACGCGTCGACATATAGAAATGAAATTTGGTACATGATGTTTTCATGGTAATAGCAAATAAAATTTTAAAAATTGACCAAATCAGGCAACCCCTTCTTGGTGTTTCCATATACTCGAGTTGCCGTATACTGTGAAAACGATCAGTCCTATACATTGTTATTGTACTGAAAACTTCTTCAGAACCGTTCTAGAAATATTTGCGAAAAACAATTTCAAAAATTAAACTTGCATAGATGGGTGACCTACGAAATTTCATACGGGCATTCATCTAGGGTATCATAAGAATTAGTCTCTTATTTTTATTTTTTCATTTATTTAGAACTTGATCAAAGATCTGATTACTGAGTTTACAAAAGTGAAATATAACCAAAATAATGACAAAAGTATACATAGCCATAATAACGATAAAAAGTATACATAAAAATAATAATGTACTATGCTGAGGAGCAACGAAGAACTCACAGTTCCCCAAGGAGCGCCCAGGAACAGATATATTGAAAGTATTTAAAAGCTCAGGGGAGCTTATCACTCCTTGTATACACTGAAATGCAAAGACAATTCAGGAAGTTTTTCGTCTATTCTCAAGAGAATCCAATGGAAAGAGTTTAAACCAGGCAACATATGGAGGGAGAATAATAGGGTTGTTATGTATACAGCATAGAAGGGAGACCAGACAGGACTGGCATACTCCAAAATGGGTCTAACAAATTTGCAGTAAAGGATCTTCGTTATGAATCGATCACTAAACTCTTTTGACCATCTTTTTACAAACCCCAGAGTAGCATTAGCCCTGGCAACGATTGTATTAATATGATGCTTGAAGGAGAGACGAGTTTGAAACTCCACAGTCGTTTTCATCAGAAACTATGCGGAAGATTTTGGCATCACCAGAATAGCAAAGTCTTCTTGAATTAGAAAAAATCAGAGATACATACATTGCTGATGTAAATTATAAAAAGGAGTGGTCCAAGATGGCTGCCATAAGAAACGACCGAAGTATTATCTATTTCGTCAGAAAGAGCTGCGTAGAATATAACAAAGATAGTAGAAAAACCAAGAACATTCAACTTGTGAATTAAAATTTTATGATTAATTTGGTCAAAAGCTTTACTGAAATCCGTGAAAGTACAATCCACTTGCTCACCGTTTTCAATAGCAGATATGCAGAAATTAGTAAACTCCAACAAATTAGTCGTAGTAGATTTACCTTTCATAAAACCATGCTGAAAAGAGCATAGGAAGGGCTTGCAGTGGAAGTACAAAACATCGCAAATCAGAGCTTCAAATATCTTATCAATACAACTTAAATTAGCGACTGGTCTTTAGTTAGAAATGTCTCACTTATTGCCCTTCTTGTGTAAAGGAATAATCAAAGAAAGCTTGCGCTGTTTCGGAAAAACAACACAAATAAAAGATAAATTAAATAAATAACATAAAACAGAAACGATGGATGTAGCACAATGCTTTCTGAGTGTGGAAGGAACGCCATCCGGAACGCCAGAAAAACTATCAGCTATGCTTGAAATATACTTACTTGGAGACAGAAGCTTTATCGAACAACAGGTCTTTAGGTTGAAGAGAAGTCAGCGGAAGCTTCGTCAAATGGGTAAAATCATTATAACTAATATCACAGTAACCATCACAGAAGGCAGTTTTAAAGAAGTCACCAAAACGATTGGCATTCTCTAAGGGATCCACACTGTCTATGTTACCGAGTCGCAATGATGAAGGGTATCCATCATAGTTGCGCTTAGAGTTAACAAACCTCCAAAATTGCATTGGTTCAGCATGCAAAGCCGATCTCATTCTAAATACATAATCGTTTTACGAGTCAGTCAAACACGAAATGTATTGAGCACGCAAAATAGCATCACTCCTTGAGGAAAAGAGCCCATTCGAGCTTTATTCTTTAAATATTTAAGATGCTTCAAAGAGCCATTGAGCCACGGTTAACAATTCTAATTACGGTTAACAATTCGAATTACGATTCGAACGAACAAGTGGTACACAGTGAGTAAAACAAAGAAATAATAAGTCATAAAACGAGCTAACAGCTTCATCAATGTCACGTTCACCCAGCCCCTGGTCCAATCACAAGCGGATAACCTTTCATTCATTTTATCAAAATCAACTTTTTTAAAGTTATAACAGTAGTTACTACAAGCATTAAATGACGAAGTTACAGGATCAAAAAACAAAACTACATCTAGTGCCGGATGATGACTTGTTTCAGGAACCATAGGAGTTAAACAACGCTTAACGAAAGTCCCATTGGGATCGGAAGAAAACAAATAACGTCGCTATACTGCATGAGGTCCGAAGAAATAATGTTGTCAATAAAAGATATGACATGTTGAGGAGTAGCCGAGAATGAAGGCAGCAAGCCCTTATCGGCCGAAGAGTGTTCCCAGTTAACACTACACTAGGCAAGTTAAAGTCACCGAAAAGCAATAATTAGTCGGCAGGCAGCAAAACTTCAATACATGAAGCCAGCAAGTCAAATATCTCAGCTCATGAGCATGGAGAATTGTAAACTGTAGCAAAATATAAATTTTTGTGTGAGAGCTACACATATAAACTCCAGATCGCCGGACTCAACAAAATCGATGAACATGCATGGAAGGTTGCGACGAACGACACAAAGCACTCCAGCCATGTCTCGGTCAAGCAGACCACGTCAAAACAGGAGTTCGTCGCGCTTGTAAAAAGGCGAGCCGTCCTTTAGCGAAGACCAGTTACATTAGCAGATTTTCCAGAACGCCCATTTGGAATAAATTCACGCACAATAGAATTGTGGGGCCATATCTTATGAGAGAGGACCGCCTGAAACAGATTTTCCGGATCTAAAATCCTGAAGGACGCAGAAAATGGGCGTTTCTCATGATCATGTCGAGTAGATAATTTTTTTCAGGCAATCAGAGAGCTTGGAGTGCCGACACGTGATGAAATATGTCTAATAATCTCATCTTCGGTAATGTCAGGATGTACTCTAGATACGAAGACACATTTTGGAAGCCTGGCTAGTCGCAACGAAACAACGTCTCCAATTACAGTCGGAGTATCATTGGTGGAGGCACTATCCGCAACTGACATCCGACATCCGAAACTGAAGCTTTCGTCCCTTCATCAAACACTTTGTCCACAATCAGAGATACAACTATATCGGTAGCCGAAGATGAAATCCCGCCAATGGAGGCCCCATTTGTATCCAGAAAAACCTCATGTCGAACTAACGACTTGAGGCGGTAGGAATGTGATTTGGGCTTTTGCGATGGTTCCTTTGCCTCTGACGACGATCCACCTTCTCTGAGTTAAGACATGCAAATTCTGCTGAGTAGATGAAGACTGCTGTGGATCAGGTTGTAGAGTTTCAGAGCTGCGAGACTCTCTTACAGATAATTTCCCAATATTATGAGCCATAGAATCCAAAAGCGCGGAGTTTTGCAATATGGCCGATGAACAGGAACCAATATCTCTCTTGACCTGCTTAATAGTGCGCCTGATATCCTCAATGAGAAGTAAAGCAGACCTGCTGTTAGCACTGGGCGTCAAAGGCGCATCTCATGTTGCTACCACAGAGTGAAGATCGTCCAATGTGCTCGGTACAAGAGACATTTTTGATGAGATTTTAGTATTTTCCAGTATCGCAATCGGTTTAGAATTCAACGTGTCAGTCAAGCTGAGAATGTTCTCAGACCAATTCTAGCCTTTTTATATGTTTTAGAAGTGATTGAATGCACCGACAGATGTAAATGTAGTCATCATTATAAGAGGTCTAGTGCACACTTATCAACATGTGGTGAGCAAGTGTCATGATAGAGGAAAGTTTTGTACTAAAAATTTAATTTAACTTTAATTTATTTAACAATATTGGAGTTTGGGTTTAAAATATTGAAAAATGTACAAAAAAGTCAGCTTTATTGAAACTTAATATTTCCCACAAGAAATTTTAAAGCAAATTCATGTTGCTTTCGGGCCACTAGTTTGGACCGAATTTGAATAATAATTTCGAAACGAATTCGAACTATTGAAGTCAACAAACTAAAACCAATACATTCAAAGACTTCGAAGATATTCCAAATAGTTGGACTGCATCGTTGTGCCTTCGATACAAGTTTGAAATTCAAATTTCTCAATTACACTAAGAGTTCTGTCCGAGCATACTTTCGAATTCGACCTCAGGATTCGCCAATTCGAATCCATCTCATTCGAATTCGCTCTGAATTCGGTCCATAATGTTTTCAGGGAAATAAAAGATAAACTTTATCTTGTCTTTATCTTGTATTTTCCTGACTTAGGTAAACGGTGCTTGAAATTTACGTTGCTGTGCCTAACTAGAGACAACTATAGTCACAGAAAATCTCCGATTTTGATGAGTTTTCACACATAGGTTGGTTTTACTTTTTATTTTATTTATTTTTTATTATTTTATTTAGTGATATTTTTTGTTTTTGTCCATTTTACACGAAGATACGGTATTTCGAAATTTGAAAAAAGTGGCAAATTTTGCTTGGTAGGTGTAATTTAAAAAATTTATATCACAGAATGTACATCGCATTGGAAGCCTATGAAGCAAACTCTATTTATTTAAGGAAGCCTTGAAGGTTTTGAAAAAAATTAGTCGAGGTCGTTTCTCTGAAAATTTATTTTTAAGGATAATACGTTATCCTTAAATATCTCGATTTTTTTATTTTATTTTTTTAATTTTAATATTTATTTTTATTTATGTACATAGTTCAGAAAACTTTCGACGAACATTTTTGTCTTATGCGATTGTTTTCTGGATATTACATTTGTTGATATTAAAACCCCCTGCGATGATAACATTAGTGTAGCATTGACTGTCGTCGGAGGGAGCATTAAAAACTTCGGATAACTTTCGGGGCTGAACTGACCAACCGGAGAATCTTTGAATGAAGTTGCTATCATTTTTAGTCTCGAAATCTTCCCATCAGCGAATATTCGGATTCATGAAGATCTCATATATGACTACATCGATGAACATAATGAAAATGTACCTAATAGATGAAAAAGGCAAAAAAAAGTGTGCAACAGTATTTCTTTAAAGAGACACGTGGGTCGTAGCATGTAAAAGGAATAAGAGGCAGATAATGTATCGAGTCACCGAGAATCAGGCGCGTATACAGGGGGAGGGTCACGGGGTCATGACCCCCCCCCCCCCCCCCCCCACCGAAAGCGCCACCTTACCTACGCGCTGAATTGATTTGGGAAACACAATGTGATGCTAAACTGTAGAGCGAGATGTAAAAGTTTAACAGGACGATTTTCGTATTGTACGGGCACAATGTGTAGCTGACGCCGACGTTTAATCCTTGTGCTGGAGCGTACTTTTCCCAATTTTTAATTTTAGCGCTGCTGCGTCAACAGAGCCAATCTGCGGCGACAGCTGGGCATTTGTTTGTCTTCTTATGAGATGTTATAGTGGGTATTAGGGCCAGTCTACATCGAGAGCTACACGCTGCAAGCTTCAAGCTACAAATGTCAGTTTGCTTGGACATATGGCATACCGCAGAAACTGCTACATAGAGAGCTTAAAGCTACATGGTGTAACTAGGAATACATGAAGCTGTACCTGATTTTAGGCAGTAGCTGTAGCTGCAAATACACCAATATGATAATGAAGTAAAAGTTATGTTTCATATCAAAAACATTCTGTGGTTACGATTAGTCAATGCGGATAATAAGCGCACGTATAGTGGAAAAAATAATTAATTTTATTCAAGGAAATACGATATAATGGCACTACCTTGTAAAACTACTAACTAAGGCTTGTTGGAAGCGATTGGATAGAAATTCGCTGATCATCTTAATTGCAGTTCGGGAGAAAAAGAATTTCTCATATAATTTGTGTAGAAGAAGTGTGTGGTCAATGCTGTCGAATGCTTTGGAAAAATCAACCAGAACTAAGATGGACGAAAATCGCTTGGATCATTAGGAGTAGAGCTCTTTGCCAGTGGTAGCACTATAGAATTTTTCCACTTACGAGGAAATTGAGAATACGTAAAATATGAATTGTATATATATATTAGGGAACTACATATTACTAGAAGGAGAAGTTTTATAAATCTGGGTGGGATAGTATCATCACCGGTGGCCTCTGATTTGATACTATCGATGGCTTCTAATACCTCGGGAATTGTTACAGATCGGAAGCTGAAGTTCACTGATTCTTCTATAAAGTTTCAAGGAGCTACATGAGGAACTATAAGAGAGGCCAGCATAGGGGTTGCAAAAAAATTGTTGAGAACGTTTGGATCTATGCAACATGTTGATTTATCACTACCATGAATACCCCATTTACGCAGATTAGACCATTGGTGTTAGAGAGGGGTCAAGTATTCTGTTATAATGAGCTTTTCTTGCACTTCTTATATTTTCAGTTACTAGATTTCTTGCAGATTTATATGCAATACGACTCTGGGGAGTTTTGAGCAACTTGTAGGGACGGAAAAGATATTTTCTTTCGGCAATTATATTCTCAATTTCGGGGGAGTACCATGGGCATCCGTTAGCGCTTAAATGCTTAGTCTGCTCAGAAGCGAATTAATCATGTAAGTAATTTACCAGTGCATAGAATGTTTGTAATTGATCATCTACAGAGCTATAATTTTTAATAAATTGCCAGTTAAGCATTGATGCCTCTTCGAATAGACGCTCCACATTGATTCTATTGTAATTGTTTCGGAGGACTTTAAACGAAGTAATAGGGATTAAAAAAGATGGTATATATTCGCCCAAAATTAAAATGAGATCCACGGAATTGATATCTTTGTAAGTTCTCTTCTCCGGAATTTTTATCGCAAAATCTATGTTGCTGCTTGGATACTTTAGCGAGTTGCTCTTTATTGTATAAGGAGCTCTTTGAACAATTTAAATTTAAAAAAATAACTATTTGAGAAAAATTAATTTTGGTAATTGCCTGAAAGGAAGTATATTTCAGAAATTTATGCTATTAATAAATATACATAATTGGGGATTATCCTGTTAATTTAAGGCATAATAATTGAGAATTCTAATCAATCACAATAAGTTACTTCTCACGGCTCGCTCAAGTTGCATAACATCAATTATTTTATTCACTGATGATTTATTGGAGAACTGACACAAATTAGATCGACACCAAAATGTTATTATCCCTTAATTAGTTTGCAAAGCTTATAGGCATTCATTTCGCATCGCTATCCTTGTGAATAAAAAAAACAAAACAAAAAAAGTTAAATTAAAGTTCTTTCCATCCAATGACGATGACGACGGACGTCCTCACTGTTACTTAAAATCAAAGCAAAAATCGTCATTTAATTCACTTGGAAGCTGAAGCGAAAAAAAGATTTGTGTTCATTAAAGGACCAGAACTCCTTTTCCACACCATTACACCATTAAGTGCAGCAGCAATAGAGGGAGACTTTCTGCCCTATCTATTTCCTGATTTCTTGTTTACTTACGGTTTCTTGATATGTCTTTAAGTGAGCTATTCCATTCCATTTCGATTTCGTAATTATTTTTTCAAAGATAAAGCATTCGAGATGGTAGAGAAGAGAAATACAAATGCTAGAAATGGAAACTGAGATGTTGCTGTATAATTGCAGTCGCTGTTTGTTTTTGTGGTATTCGAAGCGATTACTCTTATTTGCTGGAATCATTTCTCAAAGATATCTTCTGTGTTGAGTGGAGAACAGAAAAAAATTTAGATTAAATATCTTTTGAGTCAAGTGATTACTGTTTTTGAGGGAGTGTAGAGTGTGTAGTATATCACAATGAACTATATCCCCACCATAGTAGTAGTGGATAAAAAGAAAACCTGTTAAGATGATTTTTGTAGTGTTTTATATAATAAAATGGAATACAATTTTTCACATAATAATGCATAAATTTATATTCTCTGATTTGAACAATTTTCTTAGATCAATATGGAAATTTTCCCCTCTTCACATGAAAAACAGAACCAAAATGAAAATTGCGTAAAAAGTACACACATTTTCTTATTGTGAGTGAGGTAATTTGAAGTGGACAAAAAGTTTTCACTTCAGGTTCAATGTCCGTCTTTAATGCTACCGAATTTAAGTATAGGTCCATAATCATCATTGAAATGAGAAAATTAATTGCAGAAGTGGTCATTGAACCCATTCTTTATATTAAATGTTTGAAAGTTTATTGCCATTTGGGAGCCTTGCCGCCATCATTGGAAGTAATGAAGTAGCAAATTACCTGTCAATGGAAATTCCCTGAAAACTTTTTATTCAGTCGACGATTCTCACTCTTGCATGATTTTATAGCTTTTACAAATTTGATTAAATTTAAGTGAAATTTAGTTATAAATTTAATTAAACAAACAAATGAAAATGTCTTGCGTTTCTTCGATTACAATAACTGAGAAAAGTAACTTTAACGAATCTGAATTTTTGAGTGAGATTTAGATAGATGGAAGTCTATGTAATCAATGTGACCGTTAAAAAGACGAAATTTTGATGAAATAGATACGTACATACTATATTTTCTACGGTGGTAAGAAATGTGGAAATAGTAATGGTTCCTCAAGATGTAAGCCGATATTAACAAATTCAAAGCTCCATAAAATTTAGACGAATTAACAAAACCTGGTAAGCAGTCAAAAGTAAAAACAATTGTGTAATTGTTGTATCTGTTTTTTTTTTTTGGAGAGACTCCAAATATATAAGCTTAATGGCTTAAACACAGTTGTGACGTCAAGAGCGGTCAACGGCTGATGACTATTTCAGTCATAGGAATAATTTTCCTTACGAACGTTTTATGAAGCGTGTATTACATAAGAGCTGTAATGGCCATCGGCCGCTGTAGTCGTCGCAATTGTGTTTAAAGCTTAACGCAGTTGAAGGAGAAGTCCAGAGGAGGCCACGAAGGGTAAATGGAACATATCTACGCTGAATAGCGTCGATGCGGTTAATATTAACCCAGTGGCGGATTTAAGAATGTGCCGCCCCTAGGAACTTTATGAGAATTTTAGTGTGATTTGAATTGAAATAAGAAGCTCATTGTATTATTTAATGAGTTTAATTTATTTATATTTTTTTTCTAATTTTTTGATTTACAAAGTTATTAATTATGTCTTCAAACTCAATTGTCTCTAACACGTCTTGTTCGATGTGCATAATTGAAACATCATTTAATTTGGTTTCTTTCATTTGTGAACGAAAATAAGTTTTTATTCTTTTCAAACAAGAAAACGATCTTTCAGCAGAACAATGTGTTACTGCTAGTGACAGATAAATTCTGAAGATGATTTCCAAATTTCGAAACACGTTATTATATTTTTTTGTAAATAAAAAATTGAACTGGTTTGCACCACTAATTTCAGATTCGGATATGTCACTTTTCTGTAAAAGCTGTTTAAAATGAAGAATTTCTTCTATTAGTTCCTCACGGTCTAAATCGCTTTCAAAAAATTCGTACATATCTTTTGTTTTTTTTTTATAATAACATCGGTATTAATATAACATATATTTTCGAGATATCCAAACTTTTTATTCAAAAAATTGTATGAATTTTTACGCTTTTGTAATTCTTTTATCAAAACCGATACAATCTTATCAAATACATTTTTTTTAAATAATTCATTTGGACTATCTGTTATAAACACATCTTCTTCGTATTCATCAAAATGCATTTTCCTCTTTCTATTTCTTTTCTGTTCATAACTAGAGCTAACCGAAATTGTCAAAGCTTTTTCTTGAAATCTAAAAAAATTGTTCTTCATTTCCAACAAGTAGTTTAATAACGAATCGTATAGCTGAACAACAGTAAGCAGATTCGTATTAGCGGCTTGTAATTTTTTATTTACACTATCAAAACGTTCTAAAATAGTTTGTCAAATTGTAACGAGCAGTGCCATTTCCATTTTTTCCATTTTTCTTAATAATCCTCCAGTACAAGTCAATACTTTTTCCAAGTTGTCACTTTCAATTTCTTTCAGTACATCAATTATCTCTTTATAATTTTGAAACAAGGCTGTGCTGACCAACGAGTGTCAGAAAAGGCCTTCGGTAGTTTTTTGGTTGGTCCTAATTTTGCTTTCAATAGAGTCCACCGCTTTGTTGACACCACTTTTATATTTATATTTTTATAAACTGCTTCGACCATATTTCAATGAAATCCAAAAAGGAATTTTTGAAACTGCGCCAACATGATCATCGAATGTAAACTTGGAATTGAGCATAAACCCTAAGTCTTTCACTTTGTCAAGCCTAATTAATGACATACCATGTCGATAGTGAAATTGAAGTGCGGACCAGTTTTGTGCCGAGAGGATGACATAGTTGTGGATGGATTGAAAAGAGTCACTTGGACAGAGTGGGAATAATGCTGAAGATCTTTTGTGGGCGAGATAGGAGGCTGAACGTAATACATTTAAATGCTAAAAGTATACATACGTCCTCAAATCGATGAGATGCGTGAAATGTTTCTAGGAGTGATACATGGTTACATTCGGGGATTTCGTTTCCTATGGTAGATCTCGTTGGTTTTAAATTCTATCGCAATGATAGAGCTGATCGTGTGGGAGGTGGGGTCGCCATTTATGTGAGAGAAGATTTTAAGGTAAAAGTGATCTCTTCTGCTAATGTGATGGAGTCCTTGGCCAGCGAGGTGAACAATGCATATGAAAATGTCTCCTGTGCGCTAATTTTTACCTGTCTGGCTATTTCAGTAATGATAACTTTTCCGAATTTGCCGAAAAGATCGCTCGTTTTACATATAACTATACTAAGGTGATATCAGTTGGTGACTTCAACGTGAATGTTCTTGGCTCAATCACTAGAACAGTGGAATTGACACAATTAATGGAATCATTGTATTAAAAATTGTAGATTTCCTCTATACTTCTCTCTATTTATACTTATCACAACACTTCTAATCCATCCTTACATGACTTATTTCTCGTTTCTGACCTTGAAAAAGTGGTTTTCCACAATCAACTCGTATCAACCTCATTATTCGGTCATGACATACTATTTTTAATTTATGATTTTGCTGTCAGTACAGATACTCTTCAGAAGCTAATACCTTTTAGAGATTTTAACAATTCTGACACCACAGCTGTACTCAGTGAATGTGCATCGCTGTCATGGGACGATTTATACCGATTTGCTTTAGTGGATGACAAAATACAAGTTTTTACAAGCTATGGTGTAATCTAAAAAATGCAGGTGTTTTTGGTAAAAGAAAACCATATTGTGACCTTACTCCGGAGGCATTAATTGTTCATTTCACCTCTTGGAATTATGCAGCCCCGGCATCCGATGTGTTATCTGCAGACATTGGAAGATCGGCAGATCAGAGTGGAGGATTCAGTTTACGCTGCGTCTATGGTGAACAAGTCATTCATGCTATAAATTCCATATATTTCTTAAATTTATTCTTCCGTGGATTATTTCTCCCATTCTTAACACTTTCAACATGTGTCTCACTACCTTCGACTTTCCTGAATCATGGAAAATTGCGAATGTGTTACTTATAGCTAAATCAAAGTCCCCCAAAAGCTCAAATGACTATAGACCAATAAGCATCTTATGTTTTCTGTCCAGGCCTTTAGAACACTTAGACGCCAACAACTTCTTAACCCGTTGGCAGTCAGATTTTCGGCTTTCTCACAGCTGTGAGATTGCTCTTTTGAAAGTGACTATCTATATCCGTAATTTTTTGGATAAAAACTGCTTAATTGTCTTAACTCTATTGAACTTCTCCAAGGCTTTTGATAGTGTGCATCATACTAGGCTTTTGTCGAAACTTTGCACTCACTTCAATTTTGCACATCCTCGGCCGTAATTTCAAACTTTCTTACTGAGAGATATCAACAAGTAAGTGTCGTTGACCAGCTCTCAAGCTTACTTCCATTGTCCTCGGGGGTACCGCAGGGTTCCATACTTCATCGCCTTCTTTTCAGTCTTTATATTAATGACCTCCCTGAAAACATTAAGTATTATAATATACATCTTTACACCGATTATGTTCAATTATACTTCAGTCGGCCTATAGCTCTGATGGAAGATTGTGTCGACCGCATAAACTCGGATCTGCATAGAGTTGGTAGGTGGGCTGAAGACAATCTCTTATGAGAGGTTATGACCACATTTCACCTGTTCGATATGCTTTGTCTGGTTGCTCCTTAAATACGATGCTCATTCGCAAACAAATTATCTTTTTACACAAGCTAATTTACAACAAAAAGCCATCATATTTCATTGACGAACTGGACTTCACTCATGAAAACTACTACTTTATTCAAGCTGTATGTATTTGGAACTCATTTCCAGCGGTAATTCAGAGGGCGAGTGATGCGAGCTTTTAAGAGGCTTATTTCTCAGTATTGGCGACTTGATGGTAGACTTTGTGGTTTTTTGGGTCATGGTTTCTAGCAGTCTTCCCATGTATGTGAATGTAATTTAGATTCTTTCTTCTTTTATTTTCTATTTGATTACAATTATGTATATTAACGTTTTTTTTCTTTCTCATTTTTTTTCTCTTTTTGATTTGTACTCTAATATTGAATTTTGAATTTTATATTTTAAATTATATCTAGCTATTGTTTTGTTTTCATTTATGTAGGATAGGTATAGATACTTCCCTTTTAATTTAGTACGGGAAAAGATTATATTATCTTGTTATACAACCTCCTAATAACATTAATTGAATTGAAAAGAGGTTGATTGAAACCTTAGAACATATAACTAAAGGAAGCGCAATTCGGCCGAAAAATTACGGCATTTCGCACTATGTGGTAGAATTGTGTTTATGTATTCGTTATGCTCATGGAAGTAGTAAATCTAAAATATTTTTGTAATAGGTTTAGGGGTAATACTTTTTTTTATAATAAACGAAAATTGTGAATTGTCACTGACACATTGAACAAAAACAAAAAAAAAAACAAAAGGCATAAAAAACCAAACCCAGCACAGAAAACACGAATCTGACGTTTAATTCGAAACGGCACAATTGTCATTAGTAAATTATCTTGGTTAAGGCTTGGTCAAGGCTTGGTTAGACTTGGTTAAGTTTATCTTGCCTTTCCACCCCTTCGTCTAGAACCGAGATTCCCTCACACCGATAGGGTTTTTACACGATATTTCGCTTCCTTTAGTTATATGTTCTAAGGTTGAGATCCCGAAGGGTTTCTGGAACATAGGCCACAACAAGACCCATTGTTCACATTACATAGTTGTACACTTACTAATGTTCGAAGGAGGGAAGTTTATCGAGCACCATTTATGAAAGGCGTATACAAAACTCCGAGTTTAAAAACGATACGAACATTTTTAGCGTTATTAGCATAATAAAGAAATATCGAATTAGACACAATGATAAGTATATCATCGTTGATGTAAATGACCCCCTTAATTGTTTCCCTAAAGCTGGTTTCCCACGACTTGTGATTTCATGCGCCGCGCCGCGTGATCACGAGACAAACGCGACGTGGGAAGGATCTGGTTGGAGGTGGGGCGAACTCGCCTGTGATGGCGCAGCCGATCCATTTCGAGTCGGTAATTTCAAAGCCGCGCAGCAAGCGAGTGCGATGTTGCCCGATAACCAAAGTAACTAAAAAGTTAAATATTCTGGAAGTTTATAAGTAGCTGCAACGTTTTTTTTTACCTTTCACTAAAACGTTACATGGTAAGTACTGTCTGAGGTAGTGAAAACTGGGATCATATTTTCAACACCTCTTAACTCGGAGGGGATTAGGAGAATGGATTTCCATGTCGTCTAATTTTGTGATTATTTGTATTTTCCCAATCATCTTCTAGAATGTTATTATCAGATGTCCTGTATAATACTTTTATGCGTATAACAAAAGCTTATTAATTTCTTCGAAAAGTATGTAAATTAACATAAAACATTCAGTCGAACTTATGGACTGACCTGATACATATATTTACTTTTACATAATTGGTTCAGTACAGCTCTACGCCCTGCATATGTCAGTGACCTTCACGCATCGTTACGGACTTATAACATTGTTATGCTGTAACATGCTTGCAATTTTTATAGTAAAATTGTTCCTATTGAGTGAAAATAAGTGTCAGCAAGTGCGGACGTGTTACTGAAGTGCTCTGTTTGAAAACGTTTTTCTTTTATTATTTAAAGAGGTACAAATAAAACTCGATATCTTTCGGAAAAATATATTTTATTTAATCCACTTTACATGGTGATTAAAAGCAACAACCAATAAAACATCTTAACAAAAATTTCACGGCGCGGTATTTAATATCTTCAAGCATAAAAACTAAGCTATAAAATCGTGTGTAATGTGAGGAGCTTTTCTGCGCCCATCAAGACCATACAGAAGCTGTAATTCCTTATCATATAGTCCAGTGATCCAGTACAAGTGCATTCGCATTCGCGTTTTGTCACTGATCTCAAAGAACCGGGTTTGGATGGCCTTGGCAATTGAACTGGTCCACTGGACTGGACCGGAATCAGCAAAGTTCGCATGATAAAACTACTGCTGTTTCCGTCGTGCAATAAGCAATGATTCTATGGTATATGCGATCGTTTTTGGTCCGATATCTCACCTTTATATGTAGTGGTTTATGCCTTGTGTCTTTGGCGTAGTGCTATGGTAACTGTTTTCCTCGTGAAAGTATCTTTGATTTTGTGCAATACTCAAGAGAAAGGCAAATCTTCTTCTTTTATTGCCCAACCTCTAAAAAAATTACAGAAATCGAACAAATCGGAGATCTTTGGATACATCTGGTTTGATTTCAACGAAGCTGACTTATTTCGACTTGTGATTGGACCTCTGCCTTTTTTCTTTTTTTCTCTCTCCAACTGCCACTCTCTCCATCTCTCTAATTCTGGCAGAACTCATATTATGCTTGAATCTCTTCTCAGACAGCATCTAGCTGGTATAGGAGAAGAGTACCTACTTTATATTACAATATCATATTCAGTATTTTAAACTTTTTCAATTATTTTCTGTTTTACTACTTGTTGGTGGTTTTCAACTTCCGATTATTAATAAGATAATGCAGATGTTTGTAAAGCTCAGTCAATCAATTTTTTTACAGTCAATGGGCAAATACCTAAGTAGCCTTTTTAGCTTAGAACTTGTAAGCTTGAGCTTGCTTTAATATAACTTCAGGAAGCTCGGTATAGATTTTGGTCATTTTCTGATTGTATTTGTTATTGGTTGCTGTAATCTTAGTTTTCTTCTTCTTTCCTCCTACGATAGTTGTGAATACTTATGATCGTGTCAATTCGTATATTTGTTTTGATGAATCCACGTGCAATTCTATGAATAAATTTAGCTTTCTCAAGGTGTTCATATTATTTCAGCCACTCCACACAAAAGCGATCACCTTGGAACCCGACCATCTCCGATTTTAGGGAATACCAAAATAGCTCATATTTTCAGGTATGGGGGAGACATTTTTTAATTTTTCGATGAAGCGTCATTTTCAAAAAATCATATCTTGAGAACGAAGCAAGCGATTTTTCTGATTCAAAAGCCAAATGAAGCATAATGCTTTATATTTTTTATACATTTTTTATAAAACAATTTATCAGTACCGGATGAAAAATTTGTTTTGTCAATAATATTTTTCAAAAAAAATACTATTATTCACTAGAGAGGACTTCTAGCACTTTTTTGTTCTATTTTTATTTTGAAGCTAGAACCTATATCTTATATGCAAAAAATTGCGATGGCATTTGGTATCGTTTTTGAGATATAAATTTTTAAAGTCACCACATACCTTAAGTAACGCACTATGGGAGCACTGCATTGAGGAGAATATATTGATTGTTTTTTTCTACTGGGAACCTCTAGCACCTTTTTTTCTATTTTTATTTTGAAGCAAGAAGCTTTAACTGTGCAAAAAAAAATTCGATGGTGTTTGGCTGAGATATGAATTTTTAAATTCACCGTATATTCATATTTGCGTTTCAAAAATTTTATTGACTTATCTGTGTAGTTTATCTATATAAGTCTTTTTACCTAGTTATTTATGCCTTTCTACTTATTCCAGAAACTACATTTGCGTGCATTGTTTTAACACATATAACTTTGGGTTTGGATTGTGCTTTGATTTACGGATCAGAAGAGAGTACATTTCCCTAAATTTGTACTTTATAATGTCATTGGCAGACCAAGTTGCAATTCCTTTAGATTTAAATGTACGTAGCCTATAAGTCTGATACCTGGGATTTTGGGTTTGCGACAATGTACATTTTCATATTGAGTAATTATTTAGCAATTCAGTAATTCGCAGTTTGCATGTTTTACGCGAACGAGTAAGATCAATTCAAATGGTGAAATAAATAAGTAAAGCAACCGAAAAACCTATTCGTAACAATTTAGTTTATCGTTTATCTCATAAAAAGAAAAGAAAACTAAAGATCTGCGCGTGTAGTTAAAAAAAGTGTAGTGACAATTATAGAATATTGTATTGAAGAAAGAGTACAATGAAGTGGAAGTGTAGTGCTTGCGAACGATACAAAAACAGCAGTAGTAAATCGTGCGAAATTTCTGAATATGGTTTTGGGTGTAGGTAAAAAACGAAGCCAAACGCCATCGCAATTTTTTGTATATATATAGATATAGGTTCAAAATAAAAGTAGAACAAAAAAGTGCTAGAAGTCCTCTCTAGTGAATATTACTATTAAAAAAAAATACAATTATTAACAAAAAAATTTTATTGTTCGGTACAACTATATTTTTTTATGAAATATGTGAAGCGTTATGGTTCATTTGGCATTTGAATAAGAAAAATTGGTTGCTCCGTTCTCGAGATATCATTTTTTGAAAATGACGCTTCATCGTAAAATCACGAAATTTCTAACCCCTTTAGCGGGAAGGTGAGGGGTGGTAGGGGAAAAATAATATCGGTGAACTATTTTGGTATTCCCTACAAACTGTGAAAGTTTCATCCAAATTGGAAATGGTCGGGTTCAAAACTAGCACTTTTTGATCGTTTTCGTGTGGAATTTGATTAAGCGTTTCGGTTTTGCATATATGCACGCCTGTCGAGGCTGTTCTCCAAGGTCTTCTGAATATTATTTTTAAAGCTGTAATTATAAATTTCTTTACTTCTTTAAATTTATTGAATTTAACAAAAGTGTACGTTGACCCCGGCAGTCCTTATCATCTTATCAACGTTGAGATTTTTAATATAAACAAACATCAGCTGTTAATATTTACTTTCTTTACCGCCATTATTGTTATTGTAAACCGAGCCGCCATCGGCCATGGACGTCGCCAGTATGAAAGAGGCGCTCATTTGTTATCTCATGGTGGTTGAAGTAAAGTTAATTTAAGATATAAGATATTCTATAAGCCAGCAGCACGGTAACGTTTCCTTTCCTTCTCTTCATCTGTGATCAGTGCAAATGCATTAGCACTTGTCACTGATCAGCAATACGGGTGTCCCCAGCTGTGGTCATTGAACTGCACGGTCTGAGGTATTGAAAGCAGCAATAGGCATAACACTATTGTTGTTTTTTTTTACCTCGCTGTGTCGTTGACTGCGGCTGGTGGCGCCCAAATTTTTGTGTTGTTGTGTGTCGCTTTTTTTCTTTTTTGCTTTTTTGTTTTTGCCTTCAGCATGCAGAATTTTATTTTAGATTTCTGCAACATTCGCGGATTAAGAGCAAATCGGTTTTCGGTATACTGCCACCTTAACTCAAAAAATCCGGCAATTCTTGCGCTAAGTGAAACCAAGGTCGTTTCTGATGCTGATATTAATCAGTATCACGTCCCTGGTTACAGCTTCGTGCCTCTTTTTTCTCAGCATAGAGGGATCGCAGTATATATTCGGAATGATGTGGCCTTTACTATTCTTCAAGATTTTCCTTCTGCTAATCCAGAGTTTAATTATATCTGGATTAGGTTCAAACTTCACAAGCACATCATATACTTCTGTTTCCTTTATCGCAGCCCAAATATGTCTGATGACGACACGGTATCCGTATTTGACAATATCTCCAACAATATTGATCATTTGCTTTCTGTTTCCCCCTCTTCAGAAATCGTCCTGGCAGGCGATTTTAATGTTCATAATATACCGTGGCTCAGACATTCTTCTACCACAAGTCCTGCGGGCCGTTTCGTTGAACTCTTCTGTGAATCATTTAATTTGCAACAGCTAGTGGATGCACCAACGCGAATTCCTGATGCAGCTGGAGATAAAGCTAATTTACTCGACTTGTTTCTAACATCTCATCCTGACAAATATTCCATTTCAGTCGGTTCCCCTCTTGGAAATTCAGACCATTGTTTAATCACGGCTCAATTTACCACCTCAAACCTGTGCCGCCCAACTGCTCCACCTACAAGTAGGCTTCTTTGGCACTATAAGAATGCTGATTGGGAAAGTCTCAATAAGTATCTTAAAGAAATTGATTGGTCGGTTTGTTTTGCTTCGAGGGATGTTGATGAATGCACATTACAATTTAGTAACATACTAAATCTTGGCATGCGTGAATACATTCCGTATTCTTACAGCAGGTCTCAACAACAGCATGATCGCTTCTGGTTTAACGATAAGTGTAACCAAGCTATAAAAGCGAAAGAGTCTGCTTTTCGCGCCTATCAATTGCATCCATGTCCGGAAATGAAACAAGTCTACAAGACTGCACGGAACACCTGCAAGTCCATTATCCAGAGAGAAAAATTTCTTTTTGACCAGAATATTAGACAAAGAATCTTGACAAGCCGCAAAGGTAGCAAAGGTTTCTGGTCCCTGGTCAAAACCATCAGGAACAATTTCACCAGTTCCTCTATACCTTCACTACTTAATAATGGTGAAGTGATTGTTGACTCCCTGGATAAAGCTAATATTTTAGCTGCTAGATTCGCCTCAAATTCTCGTCTTCCACCAACTTCACAAACACCTGTTTTGCATCGCCCGTGTGAATGTGTACAAGAGCCAATACACGTTCGTACGAGGGATGTGTTCAGGGTCCTTAAGGATATCAACGTCTCCAAAGCCGCAGGTCCTGATGGTTTTTCGCCCCTGTTAATTAAAAGCTGCGCCTCATCCTTGGCTAAACCTCTGCGCAAACTCTTCTACTTGTCTTATTCGACAGGAAAATTTCCAACTGCTTGGAAGCTAGCTCACGTTCAGCCTATTCCTAAGAAAGGAGAGCGTAGCGATCCCTCAAATTATCGACCAATTGCCATCACTTCGATTCTTTCAAAGGTTTTTGAATCTATCATTAACTCAAAATTAATGAAGTATCTAGAAACTAATCATCTCATCAACGATCGCCAATATGGCTTCCGAGCTGGACGCTCATCTGGAGACTTGCTGACCTTTCTTACGGAACGTTGGAACCGTAGTCTTCACAATTTTGGTGAGTCTAAAATCGTTGCTCTAGATATTTCAAAAGCCTTTGATAGAGTCTGGCATCCAGCCCTTTTAGCCAAACTTAAAGCACTTGGTCTCTCCCCTCCTCTTCTATTATGGATTGAAAGTTTCCTATCTAGTCGCCAAATACGTGTTGTATTAGATGGCGTTACATCTGAACCGCATCCCATAAATGCCGGTGTGCCTCAAGGCTCTGTTATCTCTCCAACTCTCTTTTTAGTTTTCATTAATGATCTGCTTTCCCTTACTTTCAATCCCATCCATAGTTTCGCAGATGACAGTACTCTTGATTTCGCTTACTCCTTTGACACTCTTGCGGAATCCAGGGGGAATGCCGCATGTGTTAAACGAGATTGCATGACTAGATCATTGAATAACGATCTTAACAGTATCCTCGCTTGGGGCAAAGCGAATCGCGTCGAATTCAATGCATCTAAGACTCAAAGCTGTCTCATCTCATTAAAACAAGATCATAACTTAACCACACCCGTTTCTTTTGATGGAGCATTAATTTCTGATTCACCGTCACTAAGCATTCTTGGCATTAATATTTCCAGTAAGTTAAACTGGACAGATCACATCTTCTCTGTTGCCAAAGAAGCATCGAAATGTCTTGGATTTCTGAAAAGGTGTAAGAAATATTTCAGCCCGTCAAATCTAGCGCTCCTCTACAAGTCCTACATTAGACCTAGAATGGAATACAACTCCCATATATGGGCCGGGGCTGGTCGCACAGCCTTAGCTTCATTGGATATTGTCCAAAAGAGAGCCTTCAAGCTCATTGGCGATTTGGCAATAACTTGTCATATCGACTCACTCGAGCACCGCCGCAATGTTGGATGCCTTTCGCTCCTTTATCGCTATATGCATGGTCAATGTTCTGATGAAATATCTAGTCTAATCCCTTGTAGAATGATTCCTGCACGCAATACTCGCGCTGCAAACCGCGCACATCCTTTAACCCTTCAAATTACTTTCGGCCGTACAGTAAAATTCCGAGATGCTTTTTTATCCCGAACAGTGCGAATGTGGAACAGCTTACCATCTTCTGTTTTTCCTCCGGCATACAATCTGCGGAAGTTTAAGGGCGACACACATCGGCACCTCCGCCACTCTCCTCACATCCCCTAATCCTTTCCCTATCTCCTTCCTGCCATGCTGTGCTTTGCATCATAGGGTATCCCCTGAGCTTGGCTTAATAATATAAAAAAAAAAAAAAAAAAAAAATAAGCAAAAAAGGGAAAACCCTGCACTTTGAAGGTGGAATATCCTTTTAAGCTGAATTCCTCAAAAATCGTTAGGAGAATTGAAAATTGTCCATACAATTTTTTTCGTTTCTCGAGCTCCCCTATCACCTCCTGCAAGGATGACATCCTTATCTGAAACTCCCTGTATAAGCACTGAGCATCAATATGAAATTAATATACAGGGTTTTCCCGTATGTGGTCTGGTACCCGAAGGCTACGGATAGGTCATGCTTAGACAAACAAAACATTGTATGGGTGGAGTGGGAGGGGGGGGGCTGGAATCGTAACGGTTTCCGAGATAATGGGACTTTAAGATATTTCGGTATGTTTTTATAGATCACACTGTAACTTCTGAACGTTACACCTTATGATGATAATTTAAACTTTCCAATGGTCTATACACTTTTCCGTCACCCTTTCCGTTTTGAAGTTATGGCTAAACAAAATTAAAATTTCGGAATTTTACTCGTTTTTTATTTTATTTAACTACTATTTTTATCAAAAAAAACGTCATCAATACCAATTTTTTCATATTGAATTTAAAAAGCCCAAAAGCTTAGCTTTAAAATGACCTGTACCGAAAATGTAACCCTTTCTGCGTGTTTTGCACTTTAAGCATCTCCAGCGAAAATGGCTGCAAAAGGTCATTTCCAAAAAATAATTGCCTACTTTCTGGCACTTATTGAACTTTTTCAGCCATTTTAGCTGGAGAAAAAGTGCAAAAAACGCAGAAAGGGTTACATTTTCGGTACAGAGTGTGATGTTCATTTTAAAGCTAAGCTTTTGGGCTTTTCAAATTCAATATGAACAATTGGTATTGATGACGTGGTTTTTGATGAAAATAGTAGAAGATATATAAAAAAAGAAAAGCGAGTAAAAATTCCAAAACTTCCCAAATGGGGCTGTTATGGCCTACGTTCCAGAGCCCACGTAGGAGCCCTCAACCTCAGTTGCCAATCTGTTATGGTCGTAGCGTATTGCATATAGCAATATGCTACACGGAAATACTGCAGCATGTACGCCGGCCCTCAAGTAGAGCCACGTACTGAGCGCACCTCGACGAAGCAATGCTTCATCAAGCTCGCGTGACATGCGGGGACGACAGATTATGACTGAAAAGAAGAAGAACTCGTCTCTTTCCGCTGTCATCATCATGGGGTCATAGTCGTTAAGCCTAGTACTAAGGTCCGCGCTAAACTAAATTTTAGCGGGTCTCCAAAATCGGGCCGTTCTTTAGCAGCTAAAATATGACAGCGGAGACTCAGAGGAAAGATATATTAAAAACAGGAAGAAGAAGAATTTTGCAATTTTTTTTAGAGAAATACAACGTGTGATCATAATATTTCTAAAAACAGGTAGGTAAAATTATTTGGAAATATTAAAAATATAAAAATATTATGGATAATGTATACAAAAAAAAAACAAATTAACAATGATATTGCAAATACGGCCACGAGAAGAAATCCAATTCATCCGTACTTACAGCAAAGACGTACAAAACTACGTTAACTACAAAAATCTGATCAATAAATTTATCAAATCTCAGAACTCTGACAATATGTATTTTTAGCATGCTAAAGAACGGCCCGGGCGGATAAATTCAAGCTAAATTTTTTGGAGACTTACTGGTGGTGCCATCTCTAATCAAAACCCAAAGGCAAATTTAGCGCGTTGACCTTAGTACCGCTCTCGCTACAATTCAGCATAAATTTTCGCCAATATCTTTTAGCTTGCTAAATTTTCATACAAAATTTAGCTTAGCGCGGACCTTAGTACTAGCCTATAGGCTTTAGCAAAGCAGCAGCTTCTATACGTGCCGGCCGCCGAAGATTACCTTCCACAGATTCTCTTACTCGATCGATATTCTCTGGCGTTCGGGCTGACCTTCTTTTTAAAAAAATTAAAAATAAAACCCGTGTAAAGGTCGATGCACACTTACCGGCACAGCACGAACCGACACAGCCAGGTAAAATATTTTTCTATGGAGCCAATTTTGCTAATTCACTTCAACCGGCACCAGCCTGTATCGGCACGAAACAGAAACTTCATTGCCGGTCGCTATCGGTAGCTAGAAACCATACGGGCATTTGTCGGTTGCTGGTATAGTGGGATACTTTTTCCATAGTTTTCTCGCGATATCTGTCTTAATTGAAAGTTTCCTTTCCGTTTTATGTCGTTATATGTGCACGAAAAATGCCGGTGCCGGTCGATGCCTGTCTGTACCGATTCGTGCTGTGGCGATAAGTGTACATCGACGGGTTTACACGGGTTTTTATTTTTAATTTGTTTTTAAAAAGATGTAATATAAGTATATGTAAATATCAAACTATACGGCAAAATGGAAGCAGCCTTTCTTCGGTTTTTTTTTCTGTGATTTTATTCAGCACAGTCTGACATGATGTCGAATGAATAAATTATATTTTGAGTTTGAGCACTTCCGATGCTTTAAGTATTTGTTGAAAATTCAGCAGCAGTTGAGAAACTTGTTGTAATTTTTGTCGTAATTTCTGTCGTTTATTCACAGTAATTTCTTTGTAGTTCATTTGATAAAAAAAAAATGTAATCAAGATGACGTCTGGTGAAAACCGATGTACGACAAAATTGTAGGTCGAAAACGAGAACTTTGCACATGAAATTATTTTTCTTTTTATGATTTTTATTTATCAGATTTGCCTCAAAAATTAAGGTAACCATAAATGTGAGCTCTTACAATTCTTTTCCAGAATTTTGTGTGCACATCCCTTTATACTATTCGTAGTACGTCAGATAAAATTCCATACTTACGGGTGTGTCATTTCGTTTAGTACATAAACTCCTTTGTAGGAAATTACTTACTGCAGCAGCCAGTCAAGTCAATTTTGCTCTTAAAATTGTCATTCATTCCCTCGATGTTCTTTTCATCTTTAGTTGTCAAATTATTTCTAATCACCCTTCCTCCGTTCCTAGCTTGACCTTACTTCTACTACACAGATCGTTTGAATAAAGCTTTCAAATAAATTTATTCGAAATCCTATATCTCTGGAACATAAATTAATTGTTGAATTTCTAAACTAGACTCGTGTTAATATTTTTAACAAAAATATTTCCAGTAAAGGTGTGAAATCGGGTGTAGCTCTGGTTTTGTTTTTATGAACGCGGCACAAGCAAGTTTAAATTAAGTTCTCTGTGATTATATAGCCAATCACTTATCATTAAGCCCTTATAGGGTCTATGATAATGATAATTTCACTTGGAGCATCATAAAAAGGACCACCTAACTATAATTTTCTCGGATTTCTGTAAAAACTTCTGCGAAAATACTTTACGACTGTAGCTTTATAAAAACGTTTATTTGATCCAAGGCAGACAAATTTCTTACTCGCAAAGTTATTTCACTCCGTTTTGCAAATGAAGTAAAATGAATGTGGTCATGAAAAGTGGAATTGCTCTTAGTGTAGTTGAACATATTTTGTGAGAATATAAAAAAAAAGGTTTTAATAGGATTTCAAAAGAGGTACAATTTCTCATACATATACGAAGCAATTTATGGTTAATAATTTAAGTTCTTTATATGGATGAGGTAGAGAAGGGTGGGAGTATCTCCGAAATTTAGATCTGAAAGTTATAGGTACTCATACCTATACATATATACCTATAATACAATAGTTTTTTTTCTTGTGTTTCTAATAAGACAGTTTCAAAGAAATCCACAATGTAAACAATTCCGAAATTCTGATTGTGAGTCAGGCAGAAGAACCAGGATTATACGTAAAAACACGATAGATACATTAAATCAACCGTGACGCTAAAGAAGTCTGCAAGTGTAATAAATCATATCCAAATGTTCTTGGATAGTACGAAGCTTTGAAGTTGGAATTTCTGTAGCCACAATACGTAAACAAAAATTCTGTATAGATAAATACCTTACTTCAGATTTTCTCTGACTTAATGTAATACTCTTCCCAATGAGACATTTATTTTTACAGCCTGCAAGGCTTTTATGTGAGTATTTAAGATGCTGACCATATAAAAAAATTGTTAAGTCGAATTTAAACTCATCATTTTAATGAGCACAGGTAAAATTTTGGGAAAGCGATTTTTAAATTATTCTATAATGTATCAGGTTGGATGGGCCCTACAGACTTCCATTTTTTATGTTAGTTTTTTTTTTATACTCTTTATGCAGATGATACTTGTAAAATCAATTAGCATTGAAAATAGAAAAGTTTGGTGGAGAAATAGAGGAAACAGATAAGATGAAAATCCAACAGGATTCGCAGACTTTACTCTGAATCTGAATATATAGGCTCCACAGAACTCGAGAAAAAAAAAATTAAACAAGCTTAAGCTGGAGCCTGAAGAAGAATCTTTGATGAAATAGACTTCATAAGAGCGAATCGGATCGAATTAATAGAATATTCGCCAAAGATTAATTGGGCTGGCTTCCTGCAGATGGAACTGATAGGATATAAAATATTAACAAAAAACTCGGAAATTATGAAATTGAACATAAACTAGTAATAAGTAGTGGAATATCGTCAGAGTTGGCCTATAGTGTAGTTCGGCCATATGAGATTTTTTTAGTTATGACCACTAGCGCCACCAATGTTCGAGCGCGGAAAAACATCTCTCAGTAACAGCGAAATTTTCGTAGCAATACATATTTGGGGCATGAATGCAAAGCACGTTTTGTGCACTTAGAGGTTTGAATTCCAAAAATTAGCAGCAGTGAATACGGCCAGAAAGTAAGGAGAACATTGTAAATGTGTAAATGTGGCTCATGCTTGAAAGCAAACAAAGAGGAAAATTCAATCCTGTAACATGTTTGGTTGTGGTGTCACGTTAAGGCTTAAACATAATTGCGACGAGCGACGACAAAGGACGACGAAATTCCGCTGTCAAACTTCTAAAAGCACAGCGTCTTATGTGAATGCACCAAATTACGATGAACGACGGTAAGCGGGCGACGAAGTTGTCGTCGGGATTGGTCAAATTCTAATTTTGCCGTCGTCGCTGCAGTACTACCAACAATATCGAACGAATGAAATTGTTTTGGTATTTAGTTTTGTCTTTTTGAGGTGGTAGCACGTCGCGGTAATTTTAAAAGAATGAGTTTTGAGGAAAATTTGATTGAGGAAGTGCGAAATCGTAAAATAATTTATGATTTACAAGACAGGCAGAACAAACAAAATACAAATGGTAATATTGGTATTTAGTTTGATTTTAATTTAGTTAATTTCTGTATTTTCAGTTGACAACTGCAGAAAAAACTGGAGCAATCTTCGCGATAGTTAAAAAAAACATCGCCGGCAAGATCACTTGCAAAATATGCAAATACTCTCAATAAAAATCTCCTTTAAAAACGCTCAAAACAAAAAGCAAATGAAATTTCAGTACCTTCTTCTTTCACAATCGCCGCTCACAGCCTGTCGTCGCAATTGTGTTTAAGCCTTTATACGGAAATTACGCTTGTCGTCAAGGTTGGATACTTTGTGTAGTCAGGGCTGGCCGACTGTGATTGTGTGAATCAAATATGCCCAAAAAATATCCAGCACCAATTCTAATGAAATCCGCCAATAAATATCAGCGATATGCCAGCCCAAAAAAGCGCAGAAAAGAGAGAAGTGCATTTGAAGTGCGTCAATGGGCTTGTTCAGCACAGCTCAACGGCTGACACTAATCACAAAACATGTTGAGTATGCTGGAAGTCAACCGTTGAGTTTCATCTGAACGTTTTGCTGACTGTAATCTGTTGCTGTCAAGTTTGGCTATATTGTTTTGAGCTTTTTGTTAGTAAAATGTCATATGATATTTATTTCACAGAAGATTTGACAGCGCTTACAAATTAAGCGTAAATAATCACCGCTGCCTACTATACTCAACAGTTGAGAGTCAGCGGAAGGACAGCGGTTCGACTGAACGCCACCGCTTAGTCAGCAACTCAACAGTTGAGCTGAGCTGAACACACCCAATGTGTATAACGACAATTGCTGGAAATACGATTTCGAATAATGTGTCATTCAAATTTTGCTAAAAAACAGAAAAATGCAACAAATTCGGCGTTTTATTTCATTAAATTAATGTTTTCAGGTCATTTTCAATCATTTCAGCATATTTTTCGTTGACTGGCCAATCTACACAGCACTGGCCGACCTTGACAGCATTTCACTTTTTTTTTAAATGCTTATTTTTTTTTCTTTTTTCACCCAATCAATTTGCAAATTCTGCAGGATAACTTGGATTTACCAAATTCTTCTACAAATAGAAATTATGGACAAAAGTCAAAAAGGTGGCCAACCCTGATGACATTGCCCTACACGTATAATCATGATCTAATGACAGCAGCAAACTTTAATAATTACACTCTAGGGAAATTGAACCTCAGGTGGGTTGAGGACGATACAAATGAATTTCTTTCCAGTTAATGTTTTCTCTGCTATTGAATCCACGGTAATTGATGCTTTAAATGCCTTGGGCATATAGCAAATTAACTGCATCCTGAACTCTTCCAATAGACTGTTGGACTTAGCATTCACATCTGATGCCGGCAATACTGCTTTCAGTCGAAGTGACGTTTCTTTGGTTCCTGAGGACTCTCATCATCCTGCATTTATATTTTTATATAATAACATTCCACCTGACTTTTTCTTTTGACTTTCGTAAAGTAGACTTTTCGCTGCTGAATAACTTTTTATTAACTTGTAACTGGTCTGTCAAAATAATTTTTGATGGCTTTATATTATCAACGCCATATATTTGCAATAAAAATGGACCTAGGTCGCCTCCTTGGTATGATGATGAAATCAGGAGGACCCGTAACTTACGCAACAAAGTGTGGTTGAGATTTAATTTATTTAAAAATATAACTGACCACAATGAATTTGCTAGACTGCGGCGAAGATTCTCCGAGCTAACTAAAGTTGCATTTTTCAATTATTTACATCAAGTGCAAGTAGAGATGAAGATTGAACCTAGAAAGTTTTTGTCTTTTTTTTATCAACATGTGGCGGAGCTCTGATGGATATCCATCTCAAATGAAATATGAATGTCACACTAGCTGCGATCCCAACATTATCTGCAACCTCTTTACTGAATTCTTTAGCACTAGCTTTATCCATCATAGTGAGGTAATTGATGAATCCCATTTTAGTTCTATTCTTCCGTCCACAGGAGTGGTGCTTGGCCTTGGTGATCTTACGATATCTGAAGATGTTTTGCTCGAGTATATTGCCAAACTAGATTCTAAGTTCAATGACGGCCCTGATGAAATCCCTTCTGTCTTCTTAAAATATTGCGGGCATAATCTTGGAAATCCCTTGTCGCATCTATTTAACTGGTCTATGGGGATCGGTATAAAAAATGATGATGATGAATATTGCCCAGCTTTCTGTCATTCCTAAGCTATTTGAAGCGATTATATGTGATGCTGTTTTCATTTACTGCAAACATTTATTAACTACAAGGCAGCACGGTGTTGTGATGAAGCGATCCACTTCCACTAACCTGGTTGAATTTACTTCGGCTTGTCTCAACTTAATGGATAATGGAAGCCAAGTTGAATGCATCTTCACCAACTTCAGTAAAGCCTTCGATAAAATATCCCACAAGATTTTGCTGTTTAAGCTTGGTGTCTTCGGATTTCCTACTTTTTTAATTAAATGGCTAGAGTCATATTTATCAAATAGGATCCAGCAAGCTCTATTTAGGTCGGCTGTCTCTTGTGAAATACTTGTACCTTCCGGTGTTCCTCAACGCAGGCATCTTGGTCCGCTTCTTTTCATCTTATATATTAACGATCTACCAAACGTTATTAATCTATCTGAAATCTGATATATGCTGACGATGTAAAAATTGTTAAGACGGTCGAGAGCTGTATTGCTTGTGGCGCTTAGCAATCTGATATTAAGAGTATCTTCATTTGGTGTAATAAAAATTGTATGTAGCCATTAGCTTTACTCGTAAAAATTATCTACTTCTGACTACATACCTACCATATCAATGGTATCGCTCTTGACAAAACCAATAAAGTCAAAGACCTTGGGGTACTTTTAGACACCAAACTTAGCTTTTTACCACATATTGACAAGACAACCAATAAGGCTAATGCCGCATTAGGCTTTGTAAGAAGATGGATGCCTGATTTTAATTATCCTTTTACTTTAAGGACATTGTATCGAGTTTTTGTGCGACTTCTTATTGATTATGCTATCCCTGTTTGGTGTCCTTTTTATGATACTCATCTAAGGCGCTTGGAATCTATACAGAGGAAATTTATTCGCTTCGCACTTAGACATCTCCCATGGGATAATCCTCTCACGCATTCTCCTTATGAGCAGAGAAATCTTCTTAAGCTACCTACGCTCATCAGAAGAAGTAAGGTAACTAAGGTAGTCTTCTTGTTTCAAATAATTACTGGTGCAGTAGATGCTCCTGAGCTGTTATCTAAAATTAACTTTAATATTCGTCCCCGAACTTTAAGGAATGATTCGTATGCCTTGTTACATGTACCTCATCATACATAGCTCCAGCTACGGTTATAATGAGCCTATATGCTCTATGTTGACAGCCTTTAATGACCACTCATTGATTTTGGCTTAACTTCGACAAAGTTGAAAGGTCTGTTTTACGAATAAAGTAATTTTTTCGCTTTTATTTATAACATGTTGCTGGGTTAGTTTTATAACTTATTATTCTAGTTATATTTTATTTTGTTTTTTCTCTTTTTAAATTGTTTATTGTTTTTATATTTTATTTATGTTTAATGATTTTTTATTTTTTTTTCTGCTTTCTTTTGTCCTGTTGGCTCTGCTAAATAAATAATAAATAAATAATAGAATACCGTTGCCTAAGCCACAAAACAATATTTTTAAATTAAGTTTAGTTTTTATATGCAATTCGCAATCGAGATGACATATTTCTCAATACCAGTGTACAAGTCTACTTCACTACTCTACTTTCTTCTATTTCTTTGTTAGCCGTGCAAACAAGTTGTTTAGTCTTGCAGGAGGCTCTTTTATCTTTTGCTACATTCCCATATCGTTAAGAAATACACGATAAAATTGGATGGATTTATTAAAAATGGATATTCTTTCGCTAATATGTAATACATACGCATATTTTACTGTCCCTTAGCTAATTTCTAACCTATATCATTTAAGTTTTTTTCTCACACTTCGCGCATTTATAGGATTTAGACTATGCGTCTGTGCCCTGAACCAAGCTATTACCATCAGAGCCGGATTAAGGTTTATATTGGTCCTAGGTTATAGGATAGAATGTGCCCCCAAAAAAGGTGGTCCTAAGACCGAGGTGGAAGTTCCAGCAAGACTTTTAAAAAAGTATAGAATTTGGCGTTTTTAGTGAAGTTCCAAGCTTGTAGTTAAGCCATCTGATGTTGTAAATTATCATAAATTTTAAAGCTTTATTAATTGCAATAACGGCTTCATTTATTCAGCGGAATGAAAAACTGTCTCACAATTGGTCCAAAAAATTGATAGAAGTGAAAATTATATGAAGGACTCACTCAATATTATCTTTCTGACCAAAATGAGGTATAACGATGGAAATTATTTAGTTGTGAAGAATCTTACAGCCATATCTACCTACTGTGCAAAGAATTTGGCATTTTATTTCAATTAAAAGCTTAGCTCTAAATTACTTCTTCTGAAAAATCGTGAAATGCAGGGTCTTCATATTTTTTATCTCTAAATTTAATTTTTTTGTTAGAAATTTTATGCATGTTGCTTTAGGAATTTTTTTTTCAGAATGGGTCTTGCCTGCAAAACCACGCATTTGATCTTGTTGGTGAGGGAAGAAGAGTTTTTGTTTTTATAGTGTTTTTTATTCTTTTGAAAATGCAAAGAAAATCCAATCGTTCACCCACTCACAATTATATTCTATTTTAGTAAAAATTACAATTGTACTATTAGTACAGCTATAATACATATATATAAGCGTCTGTTTTATCTGAAGGCATATAGACTAAATAATTAAGTACATAGGAGCCCAAACTACCAAAATCAAAGCATTTAAAGAGCGGAGGACTTTGATGGAACGATGAATAATATTCCAACTATGCAAACATAGAAATATTCAAGTATTTTGTAATGTTTATTAAGCTCAAATAAGACTAGGCTCCTTCAATGCCCTGCGGGACACAAAATACGCTGGACCTTAGTTCCGAGCCTACTTGGCATACCTCGTTCAGACCTAAAATATCACTATCCAACCCATATGCGGCTTTCAATATTTGTAGCGTGTTTGACATCAAATCTGTGGAGGAGCACATTTTCCAGTAATATTAAAAATTAATTTTTGTGTTAATTAAAACACGTTTAAATTCCCAAATAATTTTTATTTAATACATTACTATTTTATAACATCTTTAGTGTTTCTTATCGACATGAATCGGTGTACAGTTGTACGAAATAAACGGTTTTCGCAGCCTGTTCAAAATTTGTGTCATTTTTGAAGCAAGAACGCTCAGTCCATTCTTATTATATGCCAGTGTTATTTATGCTGACTGAACCCATCGATAGCGATTTGAAATTTTTTTACATTTCTGCGGTCATATGTATATACAGTAGACTCCACTAATCCGGCAGATATCAGACGTGGTTAGTACCGGATTATTGGAAATGCCGGATTACTGGAAAAGGACAAGAAAAATACTCAAAATGCACAAAACGTTAGGTTTTATTATACTAAAATACAAAAGTCAACAACAAGTTTACGGCAGACGAATAAAGATGTAACGGACCGATCGGAAGTTGTTTGTCTACAGTAGCGTTCAGTAACACGCCCGTCTGAACGCGCTGGCTTACTGGAGTGTCGGATAATCGCAGTGCCGGATTACAGAGGGTCTACTGTAAGATAACAAATTGTAACCACCTTCACATACCTTTAGGGCAATATCGACTTTGGCTTTTAATATAAGAAATAGAATCAATGATGTAGTCAGGCAGTCTTCAGGTTTTAATCTAAGAAAAGAAGTACTATGTATAGTGGGATTTGACGTAGCCAATTTGTCTTTTCGTTTTCCTTTTAATGCCTTAGTCCTTAGAAACCCTTAGCAGGGAGACAGAATATTGTTAATGTTGAAGGCTTATAAGTGCCTTCAATGTTTGTGTAGGTATAAAAAAGTAGCAGAATTCATGTAGGAGCTGTCAAGTTATTCTAATAAGAGTAGGTGCAATGGGGAATGCTCATTTTAGGCCCGACATGAACAGACATAAGAGATGTCTTAACTGATGTATTATGATACTCTGACCATATTTTATTAACAATGTTTATTTCAATTAAGCGGGGAAAGTTGGGGGGGCGAAATTTGATCTAGTAAATTTTTGAAAATCGAGTCTCTTAGGTCCTGAGAAGAAGTTTGAGTACCCACACTCGAAGGCTGAAATAGCCATCCCCATACTCACGTTTTTAGTATTTTCCTTTATTTTATTTGAACTGAAGTAGTAGATTTTTCGCACTTTAGATCGGTTCTAATTCGGTAGGGTTATGTCCGATCGGAAAACGAATTTCACTGTTTGCCCCAGCGCATTACCAGCTACAATTCGTAGGAGAAGATTCTCTCTTATATGGGGGGGGGGGGGGGGGGGGGGGTAGAAAAACCCGGCGGGGGTGGGGGGCTGGTTGCAATACGGAATGTTGCATATCAGATTAAAGGTCTCGCCGAGTACTATCACGTGGTGTGCTTTTATTCCAATTCAGAAAATTTTCCCGGAACTGTTTTGCTGTCGGAAACCCATTTTCATGCACTTGGGTCACATACACCCCAGTTACTACATTTTGCATATATTTTTGCAGTAATTTCTTTAATGGCTATTTCTGCTTTGTTGTGAACATTTTCCTCATAGCATCCATGATGCGCCAATTTCGCACAATTACGAGAAGTAGAGAAGTCCATTTTTTCACCCAAGAAGTCGCTCAAGATACATTCGATCGCAACAGCGTTTAATTGAAATAAACATTGTTAATGAAATATGTTCAGAGAATCGTAAATGCATTGTTTAAGACTTCTCTCATGTCTGTTCATGTTGGGCCTATAGTTGTATGAAAAGTGGGCATTCCTCTTTGTTGCCATTTCTATGCGGTGCCATTGCTTTAAGTCTGCAGCTTGTTACTTATTTTTTTCTGTGCTTGCATTTCATTTGGTATACATTTTCTGTCCTTCGTTAGGATGTATCCATTCAAGATGTTATGAGGGGTATAACACTTTACTCATGTACCCGAATTTTATACGATATCCGCATTCCTGATTGATATATATTCTCAGCTATTGTTAAAAGAAAAAGCATGTATCCAACAACTTCTTACAGATCTCCGACACCTCCTTCTTAATATTCTCATAAGAAGATTTGTTCGAATTGTTACATGGATTACAATCACTTCAATTACGGGCTATGCCTCTAGTACATTTTTCATTGAGATAAAGATGACCTAAGATATTTATGTTCTTGTATGGAGGTAATAATGAAAACCAACACAGCTTTCCGGGGTTATATCAAAAAAACTCTTTCACCAGTGCACCTAAGGTATGTTTATAGAACAAGCTAGGGTCATAAATGGGAGCTCCAATATTGTAGTTTCACATGGTATTGTAGATTTTCCTATTATAATCTGTCCAACAATGTTTCAATGTTTTTTTACAGCATCCCAATGAATACTTTCATCTCGCTCAATTGTCTCTATGTAAACCATATAATTAATTCAGATTTATTTAAAACAGTTATCTCTTTTAACATTATTCTCCTCTTCATGGAAAAATACGAATGATTTTGACACCAGCACATCAACTACTAAAAGAGGCTTGCGAATTCTTTTATTGACATGGTAAACACACATTTCGTATTCAGATAACATTGTTTCCACTTGAACTATTATCAAATTAGGGCGCTTTTTATTAGCAGCCATGTCAGTTTGCAGCTAGACACAATCCCAAGAGAACGACAAAGAAATTTTATTCGCTATCGGAAGTTACATATCTATTCATGTACTTACTCACTTACCAATTGGGAACAGATACAGAACCTAAAAACTCTATTTCAGGCGGAAATTTGGGTTGTAAAATTCAAGGCCAATGGGTGTGATTATTGTACTTAACTAGTCCATAATTCATGAATCATGCAGAGTATCTTAACATAATTTTCTAGCTTTAAAGGAAGCCAAATTACTATAAGAAGCAATGAAGTGACATAATTAAAAAAGTTTTCTATTCAATATTATGTATGTGCTCTTCTGTGGATATAATAAAAGAGCGAAAGTAGATGAAGTTTTACATTAAATGGATGTACTCACTCGCTCATACAATCTGTTAGTTATGTTGTACTTCAATATTTTTCTTAAAAATAGGTAGAAAGAATTTTTAGGAAGAAATTGTTTGAACAGCGTCTGAGGTAACAACCAACAAGCATAGAAATTGAAACACTTCAATATTCATGAATTGTAGAAGCATGCTTTACATAGAGAAGGCGTTGAAACGAATGAACATAATCATGAAGGTGAGAAACATATTCATAAATGAGCCCGCATATACAAAGATGACTACAAAATATTGAAAACCTAATTATTTGCGTTTTCTGGATTACAATCTTTTGGCAGTTTGCTTCCTTCTATTTCGTAGTTAAGAAAATCTACAAACTTTTAATGGAGAATGGATTTCACATCAGAAATGTTCTTGAAACTAATAAAATATTTATGGGGGCAAAATATTACAATTCACTCAAAGGAGAAGGGACAGTTTAGTTCTTTATATGGCAGGATGCTTTATGTCCCCGGATGTCCGCGGACCGGGTCAAGCTGACGATCCGGATATCTCGGGTTTAGTTCTTCTAAAGTAAATAAAAAATTGATTATTATTTTCAAGACGAATTCTGGCATAGATAGTTGTAACCGTTTTGAATTTTTTTAATTTTATAGAAAATGACGAACTATTAATACAATGCGAGATTTTTTGCTTTCGAATATCGAAAAAACATCAACGTTTATCCAACCAAATCAATTATACGAATGGCGTTAAATTATCCCAAACAACAAATCATGATACATATTTTGAGATATATGCAATGTCATATAACGCTCATCATCTCAAAAAAGTTTGTTTTGAGATAAGCACAATTACAGTTTTGAGTTTGAGTTATACCGGAGACAGACTTGCGGTATCGATATTGAAATAGTGATATTGCAATATTGAAAACATGCGGTTTACGATACTGAGGAATTAATTAGAGAACTGACATTTGATTTGTTATTTGACTTAAGAAAGTTTGGCGTTACTTGTCTATATGGAAAATAAAAACGAAATAGACACTTCAACTTGGCAAGTGTCAAATATTAAATGTAAAAAAAAATTGCACCCATCATTGCAATATAAAATTCGGTTCGAAAAGGTTCGTATATTAAATGATTATGGCTTATAACTAGGGTCATATTGAGATAAACCGTGAAATTATTCGGAGTTTTAATATTGAGTTCCAATGTTCTACATACTGATTATACACCGAGTGTATAGCGAACTGTTTTTCAGTATATAGAGACACTCTTGTGGTTTAGTACAAACTGAAATATTGAAACAGCAAGTCTGTCACCGGTATTAAGTAACAAATACAAAAATGAAAAATTCTGGTATCTGTGGACGGTTCTGAAAAAGCACCATTCGTTCTACATGCTTCTAATTATTCCAAACACCATAGTTCGTCATTTCTTGAATAATCAGTTTGTTAGAAAAAAAAACGATTTTTTGAAACCCTCATTCTGAAGGTTTCCTTGCAGCTCTGGCAATCGAATTAATCTAACACTTTTTGACCTTTTGTGTTTTTAAGTAAATTGCTAACAAAATTTTTACATAAGAATGAATACTTCACGCGTTTTGGGTTGGGCGTCTGTGATGGATTTTCCCAGGTTCTTAGATAAGTTGATTTGTATCTTTCGAATTGAAGTCATTTGGTTCGTAGAAAGCTGGATGAAAAGTAAGCTTTCGTTCAAATATAGGCAAGACTATCCTTCTAAAACAACTCAATTACTAATATGTTAATCCCTCTAATTTACTTGGTATGTTAGAGGTGTGTTAGGGGACCATCTTCTTCAGTTGCTTTAGTGGACCGATCTCAAACGCGGGAGATACTTCTGTAATATCTTCTAAGCGTTTAATGATTCGAATGAATTTTTCATATTTTTATCAACTCACTACCGCACTACTTTGACACTGAATGAACTTTCCTATTCTGCTCGAAACTATCAAATGTTCTCGTTCAACTCTTAAGTATCTTATCACCATATTTTACATATTGTTACATGCAATAGCAAAAGGATAAGCAACATCTACATACTTCTCGTGGAATGACTAATTAAGAACGGACATAAACAGCTTAAGGTTTGGAGAATCGATGTTTCAAGAACGGAATGTTCGGAAATCTTCTAGGACAATGTGTAGAGTATATGTAAATACGGCATTTCTCACTACCAGGAGGCGAGTCGTATATCAGACAGTGAAGTGAACGAAGTAAACTATTTGGAATGCGATAATTAGAAGTACAGTACTAGCGACAACTAAAGTATAGAGTTGATTTGATAATTGTTTGTGAATGCTATAAAAGTATACTTTATAGTTAAATAAAGGAAGAACTTATGAATAATATTTGAAATATTGTTTTTTAAATAACGAACGAAGGCCTCGCTCGTAACAATATTTTAATGCGGTCATAAAATCTAAATTCTATGTGGTATCTATTTCTGCGGTTTGTTTTCCAGTTTTGTACCTTGAGTTCAACGGCAGTGAAAAAAGGAAACTTCAATCGTCTCATCCTTAATTACAGTAAAATTCTTTGCATCTTATCAACCATGTATTGCGTCTGCTTTCATCTCTATAACACCCTCAATAAAACACTCCTATCTAGGTTGAAGATTTTTACCTTAAGTGCTGTTCATCTTTTATCTTTTATTGAGGAAGTAACTTTCCTTATATTTTTTTATGATTTATGACTGACATATATACTACTGGAGCCAGAATCTCAACTTCTGGTTCCTCAAATCATTATAAGTTTATATAGGTATAAAAAAGATATTTGGAATTATAAATTCTCTTAAATAGGTGGAAAATATTGCAAAACCAAAAAATTGCTAAGTTCTATTGAAATTGTGACTATTATTTTCATAAGTTGCAAGGTTCAAAAAGCCTAAAAATGGTCTCTTTATTTAACAATTTGTTTAATGACGGATAAATGATTCGGACCGAATCTCCAAAACAATACAGTAAATGTTTTCACTGATTCCTTTGGTCATCTCATTAAACTTGACCTAGTGTGATCTAATTATTCCCTGAAAAATCTGAGATGAATAGTGTAGCGGTAGGGAATGGCTTATAATAAACAATGGATGCGGGCTTGCTTTCCCTTTATTGCTTAATATAATATCTTCAAATAAAATAAATTAAATCTATTTTTTAAGCTAAATCACATAGCCTTATCTAGTCACAACGGACATAATTAATTTGAAGTATTAACTAGTAAATATTGCTGACATAATAGCTGTGTTCTTTTGTCTATCTTGTTCTAGAACTCCCATATACTGGACAGAACAAATCGTTCTGTCGATTGTAGCGAACTATTTGTACTGTTCGGTTCATTTATAAATCTTCTATGAAAATTTATGAGGCGTTCTTTTGTGTATCTTTTGTTCTGATCTGTTCTGCGGACACAAAAGAACACAGCTAATGCTTGTTGCTGCAAATGCAATAACCAGTGTAATCAAATTTGCTGTAGAATTTGCCAGAAATTGATTATAGGATTATTGCTGCCCAACTGAGTTGAGTAGTATTTGATCAAGATTTGACATCTTTCCGTGGTGAAATTGGTGAAATTTTGTAAGAGGTTTGTCTCTTTCCTTTGTCGGTGTCTCCTGCCCTCTCATTGAGCCCGTATTAAAATTTTAAATTATTTAATATCTTAGTAAGTAGGTGTTTATTTAAACTTCGGCGATTTTTGCTTGATTGCGCCTGAAAAATAGCTCAAACTTCATATCTTGGCCTTTAAATGAAATTGAAGTTTGTCAAGTTTTTTTGTAAGTTTATGTTCGGTCCGCGAGTTGTTCGTTGTTTTTTTTTCTAAAATTAGTGAATACAGATGAAAATTCAGGTAAGCAGTATTTTTAATTATGTTACGATGGCTTTTTTTTGATAATTTGCATGTGACATTTATGTTTCAAGTATGAATTTTCTAAAGATGTGAGAGAATTCTCAATTCTGATATTTGACGTCTATTTCGGTGGTTATTACTAGCTTACCAAGGAAACATTGCTACTATTGGCCACTAAAGGCTTCATGAACCCTTTTAGGATGTATTTTCTAAATCAGTTCAGAGAAATTTGGTAAACATCAAGTTGCTTACATTCCTTACATTCGCCATGGCAGCTGTAAACATGTGCCTTTAATTGTCTGTGGGAAGTCTCTTTATTGCAGTGAACTACCCTTTTGTATTCGTTCATGTTATGCGCACCTATGTGGTGCATATAAAAAAATCCAAGCGTCGGTTAATTTTCAATTTTATTCTTATTTGTACTTATAAATTCATTTTTAATTCATTTTTGTTTTTTTTTGTTTTTAATCAATTATATTAATGGTTTAATTTCTTTTTGTTCAGTTTGCGTAAGATTGATGATCTCATGGAGCTGCTGTGGAGCTGGGGGAAGTCCCAGATTGAAGGTGAGTATCATTCATCTTAATGCAGACATGTTTCCCCTTTCCTTTATCTTTTTAGGACTGGCTGAACAATTTTGTTTAATAAACAGACGTTATTTAACCATCCTACAAGATTTCTTATAGTGAAAATCATTAATAAAATGAAAATAATCAATTAAATTAACATAATAAAAATAATAAAAATGAAAATATGAAACAAATCACTCAATTGTGATAGAAGCATGATTTACGAACAAAACAAGTTGGAAAAAATAGCGAATAATTTAAATACGTAAAACTTACAACAAATTGCTGATCTGCTTAAAGAAACTCATCCCAATAACTAAATAATTAAATCGACGAAACCAGTTAAGCAACCTATATGGACCATCATTATTATCTTAAACCCTAAAAATGTGGAACATATGTAAGTCCAATATTAAAATAGGGGGAACATTAAAAAAAAATGAGATGAGAGAGGAAAAAAGGTCACTTCCGGCGAAAAAAATTAAAGCGACAGCACACAACAAAAAGCAGGAGATGTTAGTTTTTTTACATAAAGATAATTAGGCAAAATTTAAGTTGTAATTGTAATTTAGGCCGACCGTAGGGAAGATTAAGTAAATTTATATATATAAATGTATCTTGAATTTTGGTTAAATATTAACTTTTCCGCAAAAGGATACAATTTATCAGTTAGTTAGTGAAGCGCAAGGAGACCCCTGGACTGCCTGGATTACAAAGTTCAATAACTTAGGTGTACTAGTTATTTTGAAACTAATCACTGACATTAACTTATTTTTAACTCTCGCCTGTATTGAAATAACTTATCTTTAAGCTTGTGTTATATATTCTGTAGAATAAAACAATTCGATTAAGCATTGTGTAAACTTTACAAAATTTTGTAAAAGGAATACCTGTCAAGATTTTTATAGCTAGAGAAAAATATTTAAAATTGGTAGTTTGCATTTGGTGGATTCGGAAGATTTTTTTCCAATAAGTTCCTTCAAAAGTCTTATAAGTTCTAAGAAGTGTAATATTCTTAATGTCTTGAGATAGTTTCTATTGAGTGTGCGTTATCCTCTTCTTAATGCATAGGAGATAGTCCTACTACGGCATATTGTATGGTAATTGAGGTAATTGAGGACACCCTTTTAGTTTCAATCTCTTCTAAAACTCTATCTTAAATTAAATGCGCTTACAATATTAACAGTTGCGCGGTTTGATACCATACATGTTTATTTAAAATTACCTACATAAAGCAGTTAGCTTTCTTCAGTATAAAAATTACCTACATAAAGCAGTTAGCTTTCTTCAGTATAAAAACTCGGACGATAAAAATATATTCTGCAAATCAAAGAATATGGCTCGGGTTAATTATGTCACTATGTTGGTGTTTCCCCAACCCCAAAGCAATTTTTCCTGTCAAGTTTTGAATTTAGTAGAAGTAAGAGTTTCTTGTTTTGAGAACTAGTTCCAGCGTGACAATGTGTATGTAGTGAGTTTCTACACGAGAAAATTTAGCCTTTCTACACGAAAACGATCTCGACCATCTCCGATTTAGATGAAACTTTTACAGTTTCTCGGAAATACCAAAACAGTACACCCATCTATGTACAAAAAATTGCGATGGCGTTTGGCTTCGTTTTATATACCCAAAGGAACCTGCATGGGAGCATTGCACTGAGAGGATTTTGTTTTTTTATTTTTTTATTTTGAAATAGCGGACAAAACAAGGATTAATATACTTATATTAACATGTTGGAAATGGTTCAAGAAATTCCCGAGAGGTGGCACATCACTTAGCGAAAATATTCATTAATTCAAAAATATTGGTTTTTGGCGCCAAATCGACCGTAAAGTGGCGAGGAAGAAAAAGGTAACTAATTTTTTGAGACCTTTCCAAAAAGTAACTAATTTTTTGAGAGCTTTCCAAAAAGTATCCACATGTCAGGGTACAGAAGAAAGTAAAGATCGTGATTTTTTTCATGGGTTTGGAAAATGCTTAAATTTGCTTATAGCTTTTATTATTTTTAAATAGATAAATGAAATCAGACCTTCCTAAAATTTCGTATAGGTAATCTCCTAATAAGCCTACATCCATGAAAAATAACAAATTGGACTTAAGTTTAGAAATAAATGTTTCAGACAGAAATTTTGGTCGTCGAAAATTAATTCTGCAACAAATTTGTCGGGAATGGGGGTGGGATATGCCAAAATACAAAAGTAGCAAAAGGAATTTTTCAATTCGGAAAGTATTTAGTCGAAGTTTTGGGTGGGGTAGTTTGCTCCCATACATATTACTTTGGGTATACGGTGACTTTAAAAAATCATATCTCAAAAATGAGGCTGGACGCCATCGCAATTTTTTGTACATATAAAGATTAGGCCTCTAAAAAAAAACTATTATTAACAATTTGTTTTTTCGTTTAGTGCTGCTATATATTTTTATCAAAAATATTAAGCATTAAGCTTCATTTGGCATTTGAATCAGAAAAATCGGTTGCTCATTTTTCGAGATATGATTTTTTGAAAATGATGATTCATCGTAAAATCATGCGAGATTAGTAACTCCCAAGCGTGGGGGGGGGGGGTTGGTAGGGAAAACCAAAAAATACGTTTGACCCATTTTTGGTATTCCCTACAAACTGTGCTTTCACATCCAAATCGGAATTGGTCGGGCTCCAAGGTGATCGGTTTCGTTTGGATTAGCTGAATTTTAGAAAATGCTTCCTAACAACATTTATAGCTTCTACAGAAATTTTCTTTGAACTGGCTATTGATTTTTTGCCCTCCCATTTATCTCATTTCGGTGTATTGTTGTTAGTTTTAATGGAATGTGTTCACTATAGGCTGATTTCTGTGATATAATAAATGCCGCAAAAAAACACTTACATCACTATTAATTTTAAAGAAATATTGCACCAAATATTGCCGTGAAATTATTTATCAGAAGAAGGAAATTTTTCGTTTTATTCACACCCTTTGCATAAAAGTTTTTTAAATTATTCTCTTGCTCCCTAGATGAAATCATGCGGTTAAATTAAAATTTACATGATTTAATATATTCGGCTGTTCGTATTTGTTTTGAATGAACTGGCTGCCCCCGTTACGTTTGGTGTATTCTTTTCCACTTTAACATAGTCCCTTTCTCAAAATTGCTTTCCATATTTCTAGCCAAAGTTGATTGTTTTCTGGTAAATTTTATTTTGATATTGCTGTTTTTGTTTTCATGTCGTTAGCATTGAAATTTTCTAATGTTCACTTATGCTATTGCATAACTTTTTAAATATGGAAAGATTCTTTTACTTTTATGTTTACCCAAAAAAAAAATCTATCCACGTGTAAAACGAACCCATCTTTCCCCTTGCGATAGCATTCATAAAATAAAAAAGGTAAAAGAAATTACACTGAATTAAGAAGGAAAAAAGTGCGGCTGGTTAGGGGGAGGGACCAATTCTTTTATAGACTTTTGTATTCAGGAAAATATTCCGTTCTTAATGGATGGTAAAAAATTTTGAAGTATGGAAACTTAATATTCTTCTGTGCTCCATTCACTTGTGCATGTGGTGTACAAACAGAATTAAACCTCTCATTTTCCACGTGAAGTAGTAGGTAAATCTAACAAATTTTACAACTTTCAAAGCTTTAAAACGCGGCAGCCGGATTACGAGTACCTAAATCGACTTACGTAAAACTAGTCCAAAATAGCTCTGGTCTAATCTTCTGAGTTTATTAAATTTGAGTTACATTAATGATTATGAGTAAAAAAAGTCATTAAAAGTCCTTGTGTTTGCTTATTGTGGTTCGTTATGCAGTTAGGATTTTTCTCATAATGATTTTTCAAGATTTTTATGAAAATTTTCAGATTTTTACTCATCTTCAGCTGGCATCATTGGTGATAGCCTTTTCAAATATACAACACCTTTCTCCTCCTTATTTTCTTAGCCTAAATAAGATTCATTCATGTTACTTAAATATGTTCTACATAAGAGGTTAATAAAATTTATGTTGTGTTATAAGGAGCGATTTCAATAATATGGATTTCCTTGTCTGTTGTATATGTAGTGTATATGGTATTTGTATAAAGCTATACAAAGCTAGATCCTGTATGTTCTGCGGTTTTTAGTTTTTGCAATTCTTTCACTTTTTGTTAATTCAATTAATTGTGACTCTGAGGTTGATCTACGTTTTCTGATTGTATCCCTTAAATTATTTTTGGGTTTGTTTTCTGTACTAGAACCAGTATTTTTTTTCCTGATTTGAAAGGTTCGGACTACAGTAATTATCTCTAAATGTCGTTTTGCTTATTTGATTTAAGTATGTAAACAATTATTAGCGAATCATTTTAACGACACAGAAGCTTTGCTCCTTGAACTGATGTAAGCCGCGGGTAATCACGAGTTTGATAATTAAAGTAATTTTTATATAAATTCTTTCTCCCTTTTGAAAATTTTGTATTCTTTTCTCACTCGTGCCATTTTTTTTTAAATTTCTCTTAGCTCTTCATGTTTTCTTTCAATTTTATTTTCCAATGAAACTTTTCTTGTGTATATCAATGAGAAAGAAAGAATTTTTGTTTTACTTTTTAGTGCATTTTATTTACAAAAGTTATTTATTTGAAAAGTTTTTTTAATATGTATTTTTTATTATATTTCTATTAATTTTTAAATTTAATCGCCCCTTAGGCATTATTTTATCACTCAATTCAAATATAACTTGTTGTTTTTATACTCAAGCTTTGGCTTAAATAAGATATATTAAAAATTTGTAAACCTTTTGTGATAAAGGTAAATTTTTCTCATGGCTGACAATAAATTTACTTTAGTCCTTTTTTACGGTTTTGCACACTTCTTTCCGTCATTCGATTGGGGATGGTATGGAGGCGAGTTTTTAACTATGACATTATGTGTCTTACAAAACAATTGTTTAAACTCGAAGAAATTAACCGGTGGACAGTTATCAGTAACTATTGCAGATGGAATACCGAAAAGACTGAACAATTCTTATAAATTGTTTACCGCATGATTTGCATTTATATATATATATATTTGTAAAAAGTTGCTCTAGGCAACCACGACTAATAACAAGATTTTTCCGGAAATGTGAAAGAAATCCATGTGGATCCTTTCAAAGGTGTGCGTAGTAATAGAGCAAGTGGATGTAATGACTTCTAATTTACAATTTTGAGACTTTTGACATTCTTAGCAATATATACTAAGTATATCTTTATAAATTTTAGGCTACCAGACATAAAATCTATGTAACATGTAACAAACGTTAGGACCTATTTTCTTTGGTTAAGAGGGATTACTATTCTATCCACATAAAATATGTAGTGTCCTTGGACTCACAGACTCTTTCCTAAGGAATAGAATCGCTTGGTGCCATCCTTAATTTCTTTTGAATTTGGCCAATTAAACATAAAATAATAATAAACATTTTCATTTTGGCTCCAGGACGATGTTTTATCGTACATGGATAAAATTATAAGCCAACTTTGTAGCTGTTTTCTTAGTAGGATTGTATATATATTGAAGCGTATTATGGTCAGTATAGAGTGTCAAACTGATCCCATATATATAAATATGATGGCGAATATAGTAATTGCTGAGCCCTCACGGTGTAGTTGTAAATATGATTTTTTCACTAGATATGTGGAACTTGATCCGAACATGACCGGACGTTCTTCACGAATTGACTACATGAGAGAGTATAGTAGGAGCTATACATATGGACTAAAGTCGCAGCTACAATAATAGGCTTGTTGGGATTGAATATTTCAGATATTTTGTGTCACATGCCTCTGTCCAAACAGAGGTTTTCTTTTGATTCAGTAAGGCATACAGATCTTTCAACTCTGATGATAAATTGGTGTGAAAGCGTCAGTAGTAATTGAATAATCCAAGGTAACTTTAAAGTAAAAAAAAAATCTTTTACAAACGAAAAATCATTCAAAACAAAATTTCTTTTGCAAAAGAGGGCGTTTTGTATTGGCAGGAAACGTATACTCATCAGTACGGCTTAAATTCCTGCCTGCCATATACGCCAAAGTAACAGCCAAGCTGAGCTCATAAATGCGTTTAAAATAATTTCTTTTCTTTCAATACTCGAATTGTGGATTTGGCAGCAAACTCCTTCAATTTTCATATTGACTAAATTCGCTATGGATGCTATTTAATAGAAAAATTCCAAATTTTAAAGCTTCTGCAAATCTGCCGGGTGCATTTATATTGTAGTACATGGCGGAGGTAAGAAGCGGATGTTTCTAATAATCTACATTTTTCTATGTTAATCTTAAACTTTGTGATATTCTAGACGCTTTAAAAGGGAAAATAATTTAATTTAGATTCTGTTAAAGGAGGCACTATTATAATGTTATCTATGTATGGCATAACACCGACTACACCGCAAAGAACCCGCATTTGTTAGAAGACGTGAGAGTGAGAGACTTTTGGAGGGCGTGAGACAAATCTAAAATGCAAAAATAACGAAATTTTGCCATGCTAACGAAAACATCTTCCACATTTGATATTTGGGAGAGGGTAATGATCATTTTTTAAAAACCGGTTAATTGTAACACCAAAGTCGACACAAATCCTGATTTTATGATTATATTTTCTGACTATTACAATCGGGCTGGCCCACTCAATATATCATACTGGTTTAAATATCTTTTGATTTAATTCCTCTTAACCATAATGGGAAAGAATAAGCTTTGTGAAAAATTAGTTGGCAGGGATTAATGAGGGATTCCGCTTTAAATTCTACAATCAAATGACTTGGATCATCTCAGACAACCGACTTAAAATTTTCTTCGATTGATCGATTTAATTCAGCACTATTGACTTCCACATAATTTCTTTTTACCTTCATAGGGAAAATATTCACAATTAATATCTTGAACGATTACTTGGAGGATTTTGAGAATCCAAATTTTATTTTGATAAATTACGGGAAAAAGTTTGGCAGGTTTAGTGTTTTGTAAGTACTGAAGTTATCGCACCTTGATTAACTTCTCTATTCTTTCAAATATATTTTTTGTTTACTTCTATGCGCCATACAAATTGAATTCACAATCTCCTATGTTCTGCAGAGCACTTCATGGAACTCAAAGAACACCAGTTTATAAGTTAAATTTATATTTATTTGATGCAATTTGGCTGTAGTATATGAAATTTTGTGTTTTTAAATGAACACTGTTCTTTCTGCATAAAATCTGCATGTTTTTTTTATCTTAAATGCGTGTTAATTTATTCTACCTGAAATTCAAGTAACTATTCTACGTAAATGTTACGTCATTTTCAACGTTACATAGGGAACATATGTCATTTTTCCGCATTTTTTTGTCCCTTAATCTCATCCCTGCGATAAATGTCCCTGAAGCAAAATTTGTGTTAATCTTAAAAGTGCACTACATATTTTTACCTAATTTGGCTTGGTTATTAGAATTTTTTTTATTTATTTTTCCCACGGACGAGAATCAATATAAATAATAAATAATATTTATTTACGAACATATATAATATGTATTAATATTTATATCAAATCTTGTCGTTTTCCTTCTGTTCCCAAAAGAGACAATTCGAAGTTATTGACCGTTCTTCCAACTCAATGTCCTCTTAAAATGAAAAATATCCACTGTATGTATGCTTGTTGTATATCTAATAATATATTTGGCTTTGCTTTTCAATGTGTTCTTGAAAGTTATATCCATTACCTAAATTCCAATTTCATTAGAAATAATTTGAAAGTAAAACACACTCACCAGTTAAGTGTTGCTCATTTTCATTATTATTATTATTTTTAAAATTGTTTCTAGTAGTACAGGATACAGTTTCATATTTGTTAACTTTGATGTTATTGTTTTAAAAATTTTATAAACCGAAGCTGATTTTTTTGTAGGTAATTTTTATTGAATACTGCAGCTGTTGATTCGCTTTTACTTTCCAAACAATAATTAAAAGAAACTCATAACAATTATTTATCATTGGGAGTTAATAAAAACTTACATTCTTTAGTGTGAAGATTTTCGTTATCAACATTCTGTAAATGTACCTAATAAATAAATTTTTCACGACTCAAAATTTTTATTGTATTTATACAAATACTATTGGCTGGTTACAGTAATACTATTTCAATTAATTAAAGAATCATTGAACATTTTAAATTAGAACAGCCAGTTGGAGTACTTATACAGTTTTGATATAAATGGAAATCGTGCGCAACAATTTTTGACAGTTCGTAAAAACCATACAGAAATTTATCATGAAGTGGTTCTATCTGACAGATCAGTTGCAAGTTTATTTAGTAAAAAATTGATTGACACATCGTACGTATGAAATTTTCGTATGGTCACCCATTTGAGCAATTTTGATTTTTTGCATTGGTTTCTCGGATATATTTCTAGAACGGCTCGTCGGACAGAAAAGATTATTAAAACCAATTTTATACGATTTCTTATTCTGAAGAAGTTTTTAGTACAATAAAAAAGTCTAGGACTGATCGTTTTCAAAGTATATGTAAAAAACCAAAATTTGTATATGGCAACACCAAGAAAGGGTTGCCCGATTTAGTTCATTTTTGAAATTTTATTTTCTATTAGTATGAAAACACAATGTACTAAATTTCAGATTTTTATGTCGACGTGTTCTCAGGTAGTGTCCAAATATATTGTGGAAAACGAAATTTTTGTATGGCAACCCCACGAAGGAGTTGCCCGATTTGTCTCATTTTCGAACTTAATTTTACCTGTTTTTTTTAATGTTCGTGTACGAAATTTCAGCTATCGTCACTATGTTCATACATGCAATCTCCGAAACTGCTAAACCGATTTCAATGAAATTTTGTGAATTTATATGGTTAGTTCCAGGTTGAAAGATAGTATAGTTTTGGACACAATATATTTTTCTTTAATTCAACAGAATTAGTAACGTAAGTACCTACTACATAATATATCCTATAAAACTACCAGCACAATAATAGATAAAATAAACTAAGGCGCTGTAGAATAGATCATTATCAATTATTATCAAAATTCTGGGGGCAGTACTGAAAGAAACGATAGTACGATGTGCCGATATCAAAGTAACGAGTATATGGTACCCATATAAGGAATCGGTACAGGTACCTAAATGTAATCATTTTTCCCGTCACACACAACAATTTCACAGGCAAGAAAACTGGTCTGATGTAATATCTTCATCTCACTTTCGAAGATAATCTGATGAGCAAATGGAGAAATATATATTGGCTAACAATCTGTAGAAAGAAAATCATTTAAAACGTAAGGAAAAAGCCCTATTAAGTCAGGAGAACAGAGAACAAAATGTTATCGAAAGGCAAAAGAAGAAAAAAGAAAACAAAGGAAACAACTAGAAACAGCAATGTCGAAAGTAAGAGAAAGGGAGGAAAACGCAAGAAAAACTAGCGGCGAAGGTGAGCAAAGGTACAACGAAAAACTAATAAACATATTTCAGAGAATTCTGAGAAACCACTAACACGGAAGCAGAACAAGAAATCATAACAGAAATCGAAGAAATATTTCAGGATTTACAGGAGACAGTTGACGAAATAGAGAATGTATAAGCAACACCATCAGAGTTGGAAGGAAGTAGCCAAAGGACATCGGCAATAATGGACAATAAAAAATATAAATATTAGGTATAACAAAAATAATAATGTTGCATAATCTACGGGTATATAATTAAAAATGAAATGCTGTTCGTTTGTAATCGCATCACTTGATAACGGCTGCAAATATTTGGCTAGTTTTTTCTTTAAATGTTCATAATAGTCTGAATAAGGATTTTAGGGAAAGAAAAATTGGAATCGGAAATCCCTTCTTGTGTGGCCATACAAAACTTTGGTTTTTCACTATATATTTGGACATTGCCTGAGAACGCGTCTACATGGAGAGTTCAAATTATTCGGAACGATTGGAAAAACATTCGGAAAAATTGGAAAAAAAATGGACAAATTGGAAAACAATCGGAAAAATCACGACAAGACACTAAAATTACGTATGCGTGTCGAGTTGTAGAACAACCAATCTGAAGAAGTATTTTCAAAACAATTATTGGACATTAGCAATGACAAAATCCCTGTTGCCATTTCGACTGTTTGTTTACATTCTCCATCGATTTTTGCCAGTTCATAGAACCAAACACCGAACTCATTGGAAAGCTGCTCACAAACATTGCTCGAAATTACAAAAATCATATTTTGTTGAATCAATATAGCGCGGCTGCGAAAAACATTGATGTCAACGAATTGAATTTCAAGATTTAAAGTGAAATTGCTGACGAATTGATGACGTACAAATCGATGGATTCCGTTACTAGCCAAGATGATGTCGTCAATTATCCAACCAAATTTTTTAACTTGTTGGAATTGTTCGGACTGTTGCCTCACAATCTCCAATAGAAAGACGGATCGGTAATCATAATGTTGTGAAATATCAACCAACCACGTCCTTGAAATGGCACCCGGCTTGACATCATCGAAACAACAATTCTTAAAGGAAAGTATAAAGGTGAAGACGTTTTGATACCACGCATCCCAATAATTCCGACTGACATTCCATTCGACTTTAAACGATGTCCAATATTTGCATGTCGGAAAACCATCAGCTTTGTTTGTTTTCGCGCCAGACAACAAATCCAAAAATGTCGTATATCATAAAGCACTGCAATGAATATCCTCTTTATATTTAATATCCATGGCCACAATTGTTAATAGATACAGTGATCACTCGGAAATATGTATTTTTTCTCATTTTTACTTTGTTTACAAGTTTTTAATAGCTTTTCACAAATTCACAAAACGATCACAAACAAATTTATTGAAATGTGGACAGAACAACGTCTGTCGGGTCAGCTAGTAAATATATAAATGTTAAATTGTGTTAACATGTATTAACAAGAAATTGTCCCACTTTTTTGTTTTTTAAGGTCCCCAGTCCGATTTTCTAACATTTATAAAAAAAATATTAAGTTTACTTACTTTTACGAATGCTTATAGTGACTTTAAATTTGCTTGACACATTTTTGGTATGATTAACATAAGTACCGAAACCGATATCATAATCCTAAGCATTAAACTGCGATATAAATCACTACTCATAGCTAAAAAGCGTAATGTCCCTGCTAGTCTTGTACTAATTGGTATATTCTCTATAATGTTGATATTTTGTATTGTAATCATTGATTCAATAATTTGCAGGAGTTTCTGAAAATCATTTATTGATATCCTTCTGAAGAGAAGACTTCCGCCCATTCGAACTTCTTTCAATATTTTCGTACGCTCTATTAAAAAATCCCACTTTTTAATGCTTTTACGCGAATTATAATGGTTGCTATAATCGCAGAATATAATGCCAATGCTGACATTTTCAGACTGATTTAAAGTTCTGCCTCTTTATATTTCGGAAAAGGATGTGGCAAGAGGCATACACATCATGCATTGCTTGCGTCTGGGACCGTAACTGTTATGGGACTTTTTGGAAAAAATCTTGAAATAATAGTTAAAATTTAATTTTTTTATTTTTAGTTCTATGTAACTATTGTGAAAGACTTTTAAAATTTTAGATCATAAGATAAAAATTATTTATTAAATGTATGTTTTTTTTTACAGTCATAACTGTTACCGAAGACTGTGAATGTGAATATCCGGATATCCGGATTTGCGGACTATTCGCTACCTGAAATCCAGAATCAAATACCAAGTAACTGAAATTTATAAAAGTCTTCTAAAACAGTTATCTTGAAACTAAAAAATTAAAAGTCTTTTTGGAGTTTTATGAAGAGACTGAGCTAAAAGTATAAAAGTATACTAAGACTGTTATTATCAGACTTGAAAAAATAAAAGTCTTTGGGGACTCTTATTATAAGACTTAAATAAATAAAAATCTCTGGTAACAGTTATAATTAACGTAAAAATTAAAAAAAAAATGATTGAGACTCTTATTATGAGACTTAAAAGTTTTTAAGCAATTTTTAACTATATGATCTTATGTCTCAAGTAAACCATTCAGTCTAGATGAGACTTTTTTAGCTGGTTGTCAAAACTAATAAGTATTTACGGTCCCTACTTGCTGTTGCACGAAATGAGGCAATGTCTAAATGTATACCTTTAAGGATAAGGAGACAATTAGCAACATATGTAATAATTTGAACAACATGGGTTGCTCTAAACTAATACATAAGTGTTTAAAAATTTTTTTTTTACTTTCATTACTAAAAAATCCAGATTTAAATTTATTTTTATTCTGTTAAAAAAAAAACACCCATTAAGATTTTATTTAATTATACATTTTTCACTGTAATTGTGCTAAAGGATATTAACTTTAAAATAAATTTTCTATTAAAATTAATAATTTCAACTCTCACAGAGTGAATAAAATCTTACGAATTAGTTCACACTTTTAATCCGCCCCAATAATCCATTGTCTCTGACTTTTAAAATAAAGCTAAAAGCTACAAGCTCAAACATGCATTAATCTTTGACTAAAAATTCAGAATGAAAATAAATTCATCGGGACATTTACATTACAATATATACATACATACAAGCCATGTGTACATGAATAAGTACAAGAGTGCATTTAGTGATGAAAAAATCATGTAGCAAAATACAGAAGTGTCCTTTATCGATTATCTCGCAGTAAATGAAATATTTTATTCAAGAAAATTTCTGCAACCTTTAAGATATTTTCACATGATGACGTGTTACACATACTCTCTAGAGTTTACTTGCACTTTCATCTGACGCATGCCACAATATTGCAGGACTTTATTCATTTAAAATAAAACCCCTTATAACCGCATCTAACTAAGTGTAACTTTTAATTATAATTTAATCTTCCAATTAATTATAATATCTTTTCCAACTTAAAGACATATTATGCTTCTCAGGTACGCGGCGTGGTTCATTTACTTGATTTGCGTACGGCTAAAAATAGCTCATCATCAGGAAACTTTTCATTCATGCTTTATTCTGAGAGTAAGTAAGCAAGTATAGATACATTACAAATATGTGTAGGAGTAAAGTGCTCTAGCAACAATGTTGCAGCCGAATTTATCAAATCTGAGGAAAGTTTTGTTGCAAAACTTTCACTCTCATTTGGACTTTGCGCTTAGCTTTGATGATGCCATTCCATTGTTGATGTAGGACCGGCAAATATTTTGGCAAAAACAGTCTTTTCGAAGTTTAGTATGCTTAGTCTAGTTGGAAACTTGGTCTTGAGTAGTTTGTCGGGTGAAAAGCTTAATTTTCATGTTATCATCATCGTAACGGTAGTATCTTGTTTGATTGAAAGACGAAGTGATATACAAGAACAAAAAAAAAAAAAACATACTAAATTAACATTAAAGGCCTCATGGCTTCGACAGAATTAATTTATGAAATTTGCATAAAATATTGAATTTTTAACATTTCTTTGATTTGGGAAATATCAGTGCAATGTGGCTGTTTAGTGTTTTATATGTTGGAATTCAAAGTAAAAGTGATTTACTATGTTGAAAACATAAAATTTAGAGAAAGTATAACAGATAGTTTCAGTGTTTACAAAATAATCTACATAATACATATTTCGAAATTGTTTTAATACATTTTTTAAATAGTGCAAGACAAACAGTGCGTGTAATTTGTTTTTTTTTTATGAATGAATTATTCTTAAATATGCAGAAATGTGAGAGTGTTCATTTATAACGTTAAAGAAGATAACTTCTCAGGCATATATCCTGGAATAAATACGTACCACAAAAGGGTATTTTGTGTTAAAGAATTTTAAAGTGAACATTTATTAAAGGTTAAGGTCGTCTAGAAGAAAGAAAGGTACTTTTTCTGTAGAAATATGTTTGCAGTTCATACCTGAAAATATCCAGCTCCACTTGTATATATTTCTTCAAGAAATACATGCTTTTATTTTAAATCTTATAAATCTATAAATTAAAAATAGTTTGCAATTTTTGAAGTGAATTCAAGGCATATTTTATTCTGATTATAATTAATCCAATATTATCTTCCTTATACACCGATGTGCAAAAATTCATATAAACTTTTATATATGGATAGACTTGTTTTATTAGCTTATAAGATATTTTACAAAAAAACCGTTACAAATTAATACACTCTAAGAAAAAAAAAATTCATGACATTGACTGACTTTATTTTACATTGTCTTTAACAAATTCTATTAAATTTATCAATTGTACAAATTTAGTTTGAAATTTAATTTCCTACGGAACATTATTGAATTATGCCAAGCCAACGAATTGTTTGTGCTGGTTCTATACCACCTTTCCAATCTTATATTTGCACTTCCCCTAAGATTATATGATTGGACATTCTCTGGAAACGCTATGTTTGTCCTCAGGTATTCTGGTAGAATTCATATTTCATTTTAAATATGAAAATCATTGCATTTACTACCAATCATTGTCTTCATTACACTGCATGTTTCTGATAGGCTTTTGTAGACATTACAATTCAAAATAATTACCATTGCCTTGTTTTGTGGTAATTTTATTCTATTTAATCTCTCATTTAATCCCGCATATAAAAGAGTTGATCAGTGAGAGAAAAGTGAAAGAATCAATGCATTAAAATGTATTATGGTGTTACCCGTAGTAAGTGTTTTTCTTAATTTTTAAGAAAGTAAATTTTTTTTCTCGATATTTTTACACATATAATCTTTGTGTTCTTTCAATATAAAATTTGATATATTTAGTTGTTTTGGTGGATAGTAAGTCAGCAAAACAACTGGATATATCAGATTTTCAAGATTCCTTCCATCCATATTTAAATTAGTATCTCCCATTAAATTTCATATCAGTAGCGCACCAAGGATTTGTGTGTGTGTGGGGGGGGGGGGTCTGAAAAAAATCCCAAAAGTCAGGGCTTTCTGAGCCTATCTGAGCACCCAAGAACTCCTTCTTTTGAAGATATTGAATTTCAAGTGTTTTATCTGTTAAAATCTTGACATGGTCCATAAAGCCACTGTTTTCTTTATCTTCAATATCTAGATTAATTATAATTTCATAAACAATGGAACTCATTAATTTATTTATTTACAATTCATGCAATTTGTGTCGTTTTTACACAATTGTAAAAAGGAACCAAAAACCGGATGCACACATACATAGATGTTTTGGACATGAGGTGCGGCTACGTTAATATAGCGGCACGCGAAAAAGCAACCCACACAAATACATCCAAATTCATTTAAAATTATTCTATTTCTATTCTATATAGGTATATACTTATTTCTTGTGACAATAGTACTCAGAGACGTGAATTGTAATACCGCTGCGGTGCCATGGGTACTTGCGGCAGAAAGTAGACGCAATATGGATGTTAGTGCACGCAAATTCTTATCAACACATGTGAGATGACCATCATTAAGTTTTGTAAAATTTTACATACTTGGAGGGTTTGTGTAAACGAAAATACAAATTAAAAATTTTCCCTATAAATTCCGTATTTCGGGAATAAGACATTTTTAAAATTTGGAAAAATTATGTACTGATCTTCATTGGCGTAACTAGGTAGGGGCCAGGGTGCCTCCCAGAATGCGGACTGCCCCCCCCCCCCCCTCCTCACAGGAAATTAAGAAAATTCCCAAAAACATTCGTTACAATCTTAGGCCTAATTAAATTGAATCTGTTCGGATCAGAATGAAACAGACGTTAACGAGTTCCTTACTTCAATAAAACCTATTAAATTATATTTAAATTTTTTAAAAACTATTCTGAGATTGATCTGATTCCACTGAATTTTGACAAAGGTGCGATCCGTAAGAAAAATCATGTAGAACTATTTTGACAGTGTGCGGAAATTTTAATTGATAACTTTTGATATTAATGAAATTTTGAAAATTTCCTAAAACTTTTGTTTAATTTTCCGGAAAAAAAGGAGTTTTTAAGCTTTTTCGATTCTAATCCCAACGGATTCACTAATAAGTCTAATTATCTTTATAAACAAGAAATATTTACTGCGCAATTAAAAAATTCAATAATATCCTTATTACGTTACATAATGGAATAAAACTATATTAGCACTCTAGACAGTAAATACTTCGGGAAACCAAGAAATTCGAAAAAAACCAGAAAATTTGTCTAGAACCTAGTCGAGTCTCGAAAATGAGAAGGCAACCGGAGAGATCAAAAGACTTTTTGATAAAGTCTACTCTAGATAAAAGTAATGTGGTAGACTTTCCATCAGATACAAAGGCAGGGCCAGACGAATAATGGAAGATATATATTGACAATCAAGTGATTGACAACATTATCACTAACTTCAAAAATACGTTTGCAACAGTCAATGGAATCATTTATAAAGTCGTATACTTGAAACATGGAGAGGCATTTGTAGAAAATTATAAAAATGTTTTCAATGTAGACATTTCCTGTGAATCGAAACAAAATAAAATGTAATAATAAAATAATATGTTCCAAATCCAGAGCATTGTAGTAAACTTGGAAAAACTGAAAACAGAAATTAATAAAGATTTCTGCCCAAATTGTGTACAAGTAGCTGCAAGCAGCTCTGGGTCTTCCTGTCAGCTCGGCCGGCTCTTAACGGAGCTTTTCTATCGAGTTAAAGCTTGGTTAAGAGCAACTGCTTCAGGAGATGCTTTCGAACATGGCACTCCTAAACGTTGAAATCGGGATAATTAAAAACAAATTAAATACGCAACAGGTGCTAAATAAGTTTGCAGAGAAAATGTAAACTAAAGCATATACAGACTTTAACTATCTCTTTATTAGTGCTTAATAAAAACGTAAATAATTGATCTAAAATGTGTATCTAACTTCAGACCTGTAATGTACTTAAGTATTAGTACAAATACCAGGACCTGGACTTAAATGTTGTTTACAAGTCTCAGTGCTGGTATTAAAAAAACTCTCAAGTATAAGTCCCGATACTGGTACTTAAGGCACTTACGTAAAATACTGCCATAACGCGAAGTACTTCAGCTTTTGTAAATTATTTAAATACGCCTTCTAATAATAGAGGCTATCTGCATCCCGACAGTGTCTCAAGAAATCTTACCACCTTCAGTAAAATAAAAATAAAATTAGCGCAAAATATGAGTAACTGTAGGACAGAAATTGACATGCCACAATTTGCTCTCTTCCTCTGCATATGTGGAGGGATGATTTTCATTTTTGTAAATGCTACACAAAGGATCTCATAATCTGATTGACATTTGTTTTGCTAAAGGCAAACTCAAATAATGTATGAACAACTTCCAAAATTATGTAGAAATTAAAACAGCAAAAGCTTATATGATATTTCGTAAATGGAAATCTCATCCAGTTTAGTGACTGGTTATAATTTTTTCAAAATTTGTGATTTGAGTTTTCGTAAACTCTTGACCTTTATAAGTACCAGTACTTGGACTTGTACTTGAAAATTTTTAAGTATCAGTACCGGAACTTGTACTTGTACTTAAAAGATTTGAGGTATGGGTCCTAGTATTGGTACTTGGAATAAATACTGGGCATTAGGCAGGCCGTGACTATCATATCAGTTTCGTGTATGGAACTTGAGGATTCTGATATATTTTCCTTAAGAGAGAAGCAAAGGAGAGGATGTGGTTAATTAAATGACACCACTTTATTTTATTTTTCAAATAAATACTACTTCTTATATTTTAAGAAAAATTGAAATCGCGTAAGATATTTGTAGTGGACTGTAGGGAATAGATGAGTGGTCGCTTGGGTTCATTGGGATTAAATAAAAGAACGCTCTGTCACTCAATTCGCCACATAGGTACTATATGTAGTAATCTGGCTGCACATGGGGCATGAGACTGAGGGTCGTGCCCTGGATATACACCTCGATCGTTAGACCCATGCTTACATATGCCTCCTATGTATGGTGACCGAGGACGCGGGAACTGCGATCCGGAAGCTGGCAGGCCTGCAAAGGCTCGCCTCCGTGGTTATTACGGCCTCCATGCGACTTACGGCTACTGCTGCTCTAGAGGTCCTACTCAATCTACCAACCCTGGATCTAGTCATTCAGGCAGATGCCAAAAGGACTCGCGCTCATGCGGATATTGGGAGGACGTCTGGACTGGCTCTTATCATTGCTCTCTAGCATACGGGCTGGACTTGTCAAACCCTCTGGCCACCAGTATGTCACGTGATGCGATGGTACCTGAGCTTCGGTTTGGGCGTCGCTTCTCTGTGAGCTTTCCTGGAAGGGAATCGTGGACTGACGGAAGTGCCTTACCGAGCCTTCCCTGGTCCGCTCTAAAACTTTTCACCGACGGCTCTTTCACTAATGAGGGAGCTGGGGCGGGGGTCTACTTTCCTAAGTCTGATATTGGAATGGAGTACTCACTTAGTAGACACACCTCTGTCTTTGAGGCTGAAGTCTTCGCCGTATCGATGGCAGCGAAGTTAGCTCTTGATGTGTAAATCAAGAAGAAGGACATTGCTATCCTCTCGGATAGTCAGGGAGCCTTGATGGTTCTGAGTGGCCCTCGGATAACGTCGAAGTTACTGGGACATTGCAGAGCTTCTAAGGATAAGCTGTATATCCACAACAAGATGCCCCTTCTGTAGGTTCCTGGTCACATGGGGATCATGGGGAATGAAAGGGCTGACCTTTTAGCTAGAGGGCTGGCTCTGTTTCTCCGTTCCTCGGACCGGAACTCGCCGCAGGCGTTGCCACCACGAGTATCGGGTCTCTCATCAAAGCGGATGTTCGTAGAAAGCATCAGCAGAAATGGGCGACCCTGAATACTTGCAGGTGTACTAAACTGTTTCTTGATGGGCCCAATGGGAATATCTCCGATTTTCTCATGAGGCTCGAAAGGAAACAATGTAGAACTGTGGTTGGCATCATCACCGGCTACAGCTCACTCCACGCTCATCTAACAAGGATGGGAGTTGTTGACAGCCCTGAGTGTCTGTCCTGTCTGGAGGAAGAGCTCGAGACAACCGAACAATTTTTATGTGCGTGTCCGGCCATCACCCGGAGTAGGCTGAATACTGTAGGGTCTGCCCTTCTATCTGTGGATGAGCTGAAACACCTGCCTCACCAAGACCTGTTGCACTTCTTAAGAGGACATGAAGGTTTTGATGAATGGCCTTCTAGCAGGACATCACAATCGGCCGCTTTAACCTCCGTGCTTTGGGATAGGCTCACCTATCCCCCTGCCTTCTAATTAAAAACAAAATCTATTTTCATAATAATTTAATTGTCCTGCTAAAAATATTTCGTAAATACTCGACGTCGTTGGTCTCGATAAGCAATTATTATCGCCCGATCGTCGAGTGTTGATTGACTAGTTACCCAAAACTTAATTGAAGGCTGATGACATATACTAACTGATAGCGATTTATCATACTTTTCTCTCTTCGGGTGCTCAATAACATTCAAGGAGAATTATAATAAAGAATGGGAAACAATTGAAAACTGCTCGTTGTTCTTCTTACCTTAACATCGCAACCTCGACAAAGACTGCCATATCTCAAAAGTTTTTGTCATTAAAATTGCCCCGAATGTGCACACGTACCTGTATTTGCAGTAGATTAAAAGTACTGATCTATATATTTTTTTGATTTCTTGGGAGCGGAGTTAAGGTTTCACGTAGGAAGATTACATACATATTACAAAAATATTGACGCGATGTCTGTGACTTGTAAAAGGAGATTTTTTTTTTGTATGAGAATTATTTAAATTTTTGTGTACCTACAGAGCTATTTTAGCGGAAATTATGTTCTAGAATTAGAATATTGGGCTCTGTAACTTTTAGACTCTCTGTAACTTTAGAAACTTTATGTTTTTTTTTAATCTATGCAATTTCATTAGCTCTAGGCATTATATCAACATCTTGTAAGTGCTCAGAGCAATGCATAAAAAATGTCAGTCAAAAGTTGGGAATACTCATGAGCTGGTATACTTTGCAAAAAAAATGTTTGTTAAAATCTATGTACGAAAGTTGGGGGACCTGGCCCAGCTCAGAGAAAAGTCCTAGTTATGCCAATGCTGATCTTCTTTAAAAATTCATACATATTCATGCTAAACAGTGTAATATAGCTGCTTTCAAGCTGTCTATAAGAAGAATTCCATCTCTAAAATATATGTGAAAAAGGATATCAAAAATCATGAAAACTCATAATAAATTCTTAGTTTCTTGAATATTTCATGAAAGTCATTCTGGATTCTATAGAAATCTATAAATTTACAAAAATTTCCAGACCCATAATAATGATGATGACAATGGTCATAAATTCTAGGACATTGAAGTCCTTTTCGATGGAATGCTAAACTTAAATGCAGGCTAAGTATAATAATAAATAATGGAAATGAAAAAAAAAATGGAAATCAGTCCCTCTTTGGACAGCTGGTGATCTTTTATGATTTTTGGAATGACCCGTATGTGCAGTGCTCAATTTATTTTATAATATCCCAGGCAGGTAATTGCAGGACCGCTGCGATACCACACGTCCAAAAGACTGTTGCATGTACGGGGCCTAAAAACATACAAATTTATAATTTGCGGTGATTATAAATGCCGACATATGTACGTATGAAATTGATAGAAAATTTACAAAATGAATTTCCTACCCATATACCGAACATTTTCCCTACTTGCAAATTTTAATACAGTATCAATGAAATATTTACCTCAATAACAACTTTATTATTTTTGAAACATTTCTGATATGAAAAAAAATATCTTTCGTGTCCATTGTTTTGCTAAAATTTGCAAGTTTTCATAAATACGGATTCCAAAAAAAGCATCTAATTTGGTCGTATGGACGATCAGTGGCTGTTAAAGCCATTATTTGCCTAAATATGTAACCATGCCACTAAATTTTGCTAAATTAAAAAAAAATTGCTTTCTGTCACATAATATAAAAGATGGCCATCGTGTGCGGAGTAATACCAGGAAAATTTTATATGCCTTTTTCGGTGGGATGAAACAGTAGAACGTTTACATTTATTTAATTAAAAAAAAAGATACATGTCCTATGTATCTACTTTAAAAAATGAGTTTAAATCTTAAGTAACTCTTCTGAAATATAGATATTTATTTGCCGGGCTTATCTCAGAGAAAATTCTAAAACAAAATTGCATATACATAGTTCTTTTAACACTATTATTTTCTATGTGTCCATTTCATTCTCCTCTGCCCTTTTAATACATAGCCTGAGTTTTAGGATTGCCTGGTCATGTTTAAGTCGCTTTACAGGTTAAAAATTTCCTTCAATTTCTTCCAGTAAAGATGATATTGTTTTCACTGAATTATCCTTGTCTCCTTTATTAATCCAGTCCTGAACATCTTGTTCAGTAGCATTCGCTCGCATGGCATTGCTAAGAAGTTCTCTTATGAAAAACAAATCGTTTTCTTCTAGCATTTGTTTCTGTCTCAACTGTATTAGGTTGGTTAACGGTACGTCAGAAGTTCATCGCTAGTGAAATAGGTTGGTCCAGCACTTTGAGATTATCTCTTCATCCACTTTCTTCCAGGATGAGGTAAGCGGTACACAAGAATCTTTTAGGTTTAAAAAGCCACTTGCTAAAAATTAATGATGTCATCCACAAAGAATTATACTCCACCGGTGGTGAATTTTTAAATGATCGGCAGTTTTAGTTTTTTTTGCACATCTTCCTTCCAGGAGTAATTTTATCTTTTGTATGGACTAATGTAAAGTTTTAAACTCATGGCGTAGTGGACTATTTCCATTATCCGTAATGGAAAGGTCATTCGTGATTAATTATTTGTTTAGCTTGTCCATCGTTCATTTGCTAAAGTCTGAGAAGTTTGATGAAGGCTTTGTAGGACTTCATCAAGCAAAAGTGATAGACACCTTTTGATGTGAAAGACGATGGGTTGCTGAAAGTACTCTCTGTCTGTTAGTCAAGATAGGTGAAATAGGTGTGACTAATTTGGTTGTGAAATCAAGGTGACTACAAATGCAAACATTCCGAATGGTGTTTTTCCAGCGAGACATCTTGATTTCTCAACTGTTGGTGAATATAACTACTGGGAGGGATCGGCATATGGGCTGTGCTACTACCTACTCTCTTGTCGAATACCTTATCCTCGTGACTGACCACAGGATCTAATCTCAACAATTGAGACGTGGGACAGAATTAAGCCAGCATTTCACCTTAAGTGGAATGCTCTACGGTACCCAAAGTTCGCAGTGATTCCGTTCAGGTTCAGTCAATTAACGGATTTAGTGTTTAAAAATGCTAGAGGCTGACACATATCTACTGATGGCTCTAGGAGGTATTATTGATATCTCTGGAAACTGTCGAATACACACAAATACACGATCTGACTGCTTCTGTGCGGGAGAGATTTCGCCACAGTCAGACCACTGACTTTCGCACTGAGTTGGAAGATGCTTTCGTTTTGAAGAGACTACCTCACACACCTTTCGGGTATATTAACAACACATATGCTCCCTGATGTGCTTATGTTAATAACACCTCCGGAGTATTCAGGATACACATATGAATATGGGCGTGATGGAAGGGATAACTTGCAGAGTAGTCTACAGTTATCTATCTAGCTACAAACATGCTGGTGTGGCAGTCAAATTATTGCATCACAATCTTACTTATCATAATCAATTGAGATGCCGGCGAGTTCAGAGGATCTCTACAGTATATGCTGGTGACTTTATAATTAAGTGCATGAAAATATAATTATAATTAAAAATATGAAAATTTCAAGCTACATTTAATACGTATTCACTGTTATTCCCTCCCCCCTATACACCTACTGGCCTCTAATGATGCTTTTCAAATATTAAACATCCTCATGAGAAAACATGCTTTCAAATTTTAACAACATTTCATTAATAATTAAAATGAGTAGGATCCATGAAAGCAATATGTCTCTTGTCATAGTTGTTTGTTCACTTTGCACAATATTTATCCAATACGAGAGTAGGAAAATAATGTCTCAACTTCCGAAACTATACAAATTGCCTACCGAATGATTTCCCCCTTTCTAAACACAACAACACCCCCATGAACGTTTTCGTTTGTCTGCCTTTCTTTGAACTTCTTTGCAAAAATCAAATAAAATCATCAAAAGTAAACTCATGACTGGAAATGAATCAAAAAGCCCCAGCTCGAAAAAGGTGAGGGCATTTGGCCAACAAAAACTCAAACACAAGTCAAAAGCGTGTGTGTTCGGTAAATATGAATTTTCTCGAAAGTTTTCGGTATATCATAAGCAAAATGAGATAAGACGAGAGATCTAATTAGAAGAAGATTCGAATAAAATCTAAATCACTATAAGATTTATGACTTAAAAAGCAAGGTGATCGCATTTGGGGATTCCGCGGAGTTAAGTTTTTCAAAAAAAAAAAAAAAAAAAAATACAGATTCGACCGCATAATTCGAAGGACTAATAGACTTAAATTCGATGAAGCATTTGATAGGCAGGCACCATGTGGTCGGACTCATATAAAGTGCTCTAAACAAAACTGGTTTCTTCTTTGAGATGAAATTCATAATCTTAATCTCGAACATTTTACAACTTCCTTGTTACCGGCAAGCAAGATAACTTTACAGTTTAATTTATTTATTGTATGCACGTACATATACTGTTCAAATGATGAGAAGGGAAAGACGAGGGAACATAGTAAAGAGGAATTATTGCCAATTAGATTACATAACATGGGAAATATTACGCAAAATGACATTGCATTGTTTCGATTGCTCACAATTGAGTGAACATTTTAAATTGAAATTGAAATGAGGTATTTTCTCAATATATTCGCCCGTTAAGGAATGAGTTACATATATGATGCATTTCTTAGCTAATCTACTAATTAACTAACTAACTAATTAACTAACTAAATAAGCATTGGTAACACATGCTTTTTGTTTACTGGTCTTGTGAAGTTCTCGTCATTGTCCTGAAAAAGTTCAGTTCAGTTCATAATGGTATACAATGCTCTAGAAATAAATGAATTGAGTTTGAAATTAAAGTTTCAATAGGCCATATACATTTCCTGTATGGAATATAGTTTTTTTTTTAGAAATTATATAATATCCTTAACATCTACCAAAATAGTAATTAAAAATTACAACAATACACAGAAGCATGAACAGGCAACTCTAAGGAAACATACAAGGAAATGTTAAAAATAGACAATTGGTGCAGTAATATGATTTTTCACGTTTAGAAGAGAACGTAGGTACACTGTAAAAATTATTAGGACTATTCCCTAAATTTAAGACACGTTATTCGCTAAAAATAAATATAATTTTCTCTGATAAAAAGGGAAAATCAGCTTAATTTCCCCGAAGCAATGGAACATTCAATGAATATAGGTATTTGGCACCAGAAAACCTATAAAGTATGTAAAATTTCCGAAATGTTAAGCTCTCTTGGATATAAGGAGGAAAACATTTATTAAATTAGGTATTATGCTACATTTTTTGTGGAAATAAATTTTCGTTTATATAATTCACACATTGTTTTTGAAAACAAGTCATATATTGTTTTTTAATATTTTGATTGAGGTGCCCAGCGCACCAAAATAAAGGCGAAAACCCAATGAACGCGGCAGGCGTCGCGTCGCTTTGACAGTTCAATAGAATATACGTGTTTAAGTTCGTCCTGGCCGAATGGCTGCCGCGCTTGCCGGATTCGACGGGAAAGTAGAGCAATGTTCTACTTTTAACGCGCGGCAGACGCTTTGACAGTTCTTTTGATTGATTTTAAACTGTTTATATGCTTATTAAGCTGCAAATTCAAGAACTGCCACATCTACTAACTCTGATATATCCACTATTTAACTTTTAAATAATAACTCAAGCTTTTCTATCAATTTTTCTTTTTATAAATAAATCTTTGGAGTACCAACGCAACGCGTCCATTGGGCCTTGCTCAAATCCTACACGCGTCTGCCGCGGAGAACTGTCAAAGTGACGCGACGCCTGCCGCGTTCATTGGGCTTTCACCTTAACTTCCGTACTACAACTGAGCATACAAGAAATAGAGAACTCAGATCAAAGAAAAATGTGTCGAAGTTCGCAACGTATTCTGTGGCTCCCGCACTCTCAGAAAGAAGAGACAAGAAAGTGGTAGGGATCCTTCTGCTAAAGCAGCTCTCTTTGCGTTCTTTCTTTTTCATATTCGCGGCATTTCATGGCTCACTCGCGCAAGAGAGAGTTATTGGCGGGCTAAACGTAAAATAATGTAGGCAGCACGAGAGCAGGAAATTAAGCAGAATCAGCAATCAGCTGGTATGCCCTTTTCGTATGCACCATCTCGATTCTGAAGATTTGTTTATTTTTCTTCAAAGACGATTGCTACTGGAACAAATTAAGCAAAATAACCCTTCTTTTGGGATTCTCTGTAGTCGGGAAAATAATATTGCTCTCGATTTTTGTGTAAGCAGCTCATTTAAGATATAATATTTTAATTCACGGAATTATTTTCAGAGTAATAGATTTAATAAAGAAACGTCTTTGGAATCACAAAATTAAAATCTACCAAAATTCAAAATAAAAAGCTAAACTTCAAGGGATTTCGGGGCTGCTCATTTCGAATCTGCCATCAAATTTCCAAATTTATAAATAAAAAAAAATTCTTTCTTAGAGCATGAATTAATGGAAATTGATGAATAAAAGAAATATTTCATTTAATTAAGAGAGATTGTCTTGAATTAAAATCCTCAAAACCATTTCTTAATCCTGAAATAATAAAATCGTCAATAAATGTAAATAGAAATAAAATCAACTGTTTCTAAGACCCAAGAAGTTTCACTTTTGAATTAATATGTTACTCAAGGATTTAATTAAGTGAGGGGCCATCATATATCGCATACGTTTTTTTCCGCGTAATTCAAAATACGGATGTTCTGGAGTTATCCCATATTTCGTGGAATTTTTTGTTCTTTTTTTCATTTGTTCATTTTCTGTCTTTTGCTTTGATTCTCATTTCTGTGTTATTGTGGCTCACCGCCGCAGCCAACAAGAAATCTCTGTTCCAGAGTGGAACAAGCACCAGCAGCTTCTCTCTTATGGCTAAGGGCTAAGCCGTAACCCCCGCAAGATACAAGCCATGAACAAAGTCGAAAAAAGAGAGCAGCGGGCCGGTCAGCAGGCGACATCCACAGTCTTCTTGCCTTGTCTTACGGCTGGAGGTTTTCATATAAAAATTGCTTGTATTTTATTCAAAGGCTATAATTTCCATAAATTTGTTCTACATGCTATTTTTTTTAAACAAAACAAGAAAGAAAACATATTTGGCCGCAATTTATTTTAACTTCATTTTTCTGTGGGAGCGACAGTTTTGGGCTTTAGGACCTGTTTAAGATGAAATTTTAGTTTTTGCTCCATGACGAGTATCCAAAAGCAGTGAGAGTGAGTACTTACTGCATGCTGTACCCGGCACGTTAAGGCCTTTTAATGTGTCGCTGCTTTCAGCGACTTCATGGCTTGTATTATATTCCGGGGGTTACGGCTAAGCCAAAGTGTATTGCCAATCTTGCCGGTGTGATATGCATATGCCTAAACAATTAAATGACTGAGTGAGAGAGCTCCGCAACAGAGGTAGAGCTTTTAGAAATACTCGCGGCGATTGTGAAAGAAGCTGGTGGGATCCACTGGGAATGATTTGTGTGCATCGTCAGGTTTTTCCTTCATTTGAGTTCTCTATCTGTTGCATGCTTAGTGGTACTACTTAGTCCCGTGACGACGTATAACCAGTTTTTGCATCGAGTGTGCATCAGCCCATGGTACGCGTAGTTTATAAACGGTTGATACACGTTCTTGAGGCCGGAAAGAAAATTCATTTCCATATGTTCTATACGCAAGCAAACCGAGTACAACCATACATATGTAATAAAACACTCCGTGTATCATCTGAGTCTAACCCTCTGCTCTAAATTGAGGTATACACGAAAATGTTCTAAAATAGTGCTAAGAAATCCAGTTTTTAGTACGGTGTATCATCGTGTGTTACCGGACTAAGTAGTATGCGCCATAAGAAATGAACTATTCAGCTCATTCTTATGTTTGTGGTCTTCTATCACCTTCATCTATGGTGGAGAGTGGTGCGGTGCTATCACCTATTCCCTACATTTTAGAGAAAAAAAAAACAAAACAGCAATTTAAAATTCCCTATATTTTAGGGAAAAAAAATAAAAAATAAATATGAAAATTCCCTACATTTTAGGGGGGAGGGGAACAAAAATTCCCTACATTTGGGAGAAAAACCTACCTCCATTTTAGGGATAAAAACCTAAGCTTAGTTTTCCAAGGTGGAGCTTTCCCTAATCTTATCGACAAATGCCTAACCTGTGTGGCACAAATTCTTGTCATTTACTTCAGGGAATTATTTTTTACTGTGTAGTTGTTCGATTGAAGGATGAATTGACTAGCCTTGATTTTGAAGAAATCTACTGGCGCTGAAATTAGAGATCACTAGACAGGAACAACAAGAGTTATGCCTGGATCCAGTGTGTATGTGCTAAAGGATTCCTGTGTAAGCTACACAACCGGAGGTACATGGTGATTTTTTGCACAAAGGTAGGTACCTATATAATATCCTCTAGTTTAATTCATTCTTGCTAGTACCGTTTTCCATTGATCACGTTTTCTAGCAGAAGTGTTACACTTTTTTTACAGTGTTACACCGAAATCTTTCCATTGACCTGCACTGCTGGAAAAAAGTACGTCAAATGACCCTGGTGATACACCCGACAAATCGACGGTGTTACATCGAAAAACGCACACATCTGCATGAGAAATGTCACAACTGAATGTCATTGAGCATCACATATCAATCTTCAGCTATTACTCTACCAAATTCATCCTCAATCGCGCCAAAATCTTTTAAATTATAATTTTCATAATTTTTACGTTATTCGTGATATTGATTTTCCCAGAAATTTTCAATACGACAAATTGCACGGATATGAGCTACAGTTACATTCTCATCGCGTCAAAAGTTGTTCCATTGAACTCGTTTTTCATTGATTGACGTGCACTTCTCTTAAAATATCAATGGAAATCCATCTAAGAGTATTTACCATTTGAGAAAAAGGTCTTGGCAAAGGGAACCCTGCGATCTGAGAGGCTTTTAAGGAAATTCCTGAATTGGCTAAGGACTGAAAAGCTTCGAATTTTCTGACTATCCACAGCGAAGGACTCGTTTGGTATACTGACGTGTCCAATATATATATATGAGTCTTCGGGGCCGAAGTTTGGGGCGCATGGAAAGCCACACTACAGTGCTCCAGGCAGTAGTATTTGCAATACCGACCATAGCTTACGAGACTATAGAGAGAGAGAGCTAGAGGCAGTAATAAGAACAATTTCATATTCTTGGGTTGTATCAAAACTCATATGGGAATGTTAAGCATTCTTGATAAATTGAGTAGATCCAATTGGATTAACCTGATCTCGATATCCACGCATTAAAGCTACGCTGGCACAGGTGGTAATGTCCTTGCCAGAAAAGGCTCAGCTACATCTCTGGTCAAATCAGAGGGCCACATCATATACTTGAGGAGCTTCGTGAGAGAGAATAATGCCAATAATTTCATGGCCATTCTGTTTATGTAGCGTCTACAGAGCTCTTAAGGTAAAGTAGAATGGATGTTAGACTCTATAACTGATATCACCTGCGAATACAAAAAAGATTACGGATTCTTTACCTAGGATATAAAAATATTTTGTGTCATGCCGTTTTTTTTTTATGATTAGGAATATTTTTGTGAACTGTAGAGCTTATTTTATGTTGAAAATAAAAATGACTTGGATTTCGTTTTACATTTAAATAATTTTTCCACATCGAAACCACATGTGCACAGAACCAGGGCAACAATTTAAAATATGTACTTAACCGGTTTTCTCCAAAGTGCAAACCCCTCATAAGTTCACAAAAGTTCCATGCAAAATCGATGTGTGTTTAATCAGGTCCGACCCATAAATTTTTATGCATACATACATATCTCAATACCTCTTGGAAAGGCAAATGAATAGGCCTGGGAAGATATTAAGGCAACAAAGAGTAAAATTTCGATTGACTACTTATCTAATGAAATTATTTGAATCCATACCGAGGCGATTCCAAGAAATCATAGAAGCAAGAGGTGGAAATATATTTTACTAAATATTCCTACAGAGTTTAAAAAGTTATTTAATTTTGCAAATTATAACTAAGCTTGTTTTTAGATAGTTTTTTATGTGTGTACCAATAATTCTGTGAGAAAGATATTTGTTTCTATTTTGAAGGACAACTTTTGTTAATCTTTTTTACGGAGTTAAGTGAATAAATGCCTTACTAATAGACGGAGAGCTGGCAACCAGAATACTTTCATCATTTCATAAACAAAATTTTCCATCTTATCATACTCTCTCAACATCGTTGTAACTTATTCGGAAGTCTGCCCGGCTTTCAGTGCGGTTAGGCACTGCGGGATGCGGCTTCGAAGGCTTTAAAAAACGTAAGTGATTTCATAAAGGCTGATTTGTGGTGTTGCAGAGGAGAATTATATTTGATGATCAATGGTAAAAATGGCAGACATATTGGATGGTGGGAAAGTAGTGGCAGACGGTAATAAATACGAGGAGAAATGAACTAACGTAAGTTAACTCGAGAACGCTTCCACTTAGAGTACAGAAATCTTGCATGCGGGCTTTTTTAGAAAAAAAGTAATATTTGGTTTCGAAAATGTGACCAATCGGGCAACTCCTTTGCAGGGTATCCAAACAAAAACTTCGTTTGTCACTATATATTAGGGCACTGCTTAAATACGCATAGAACCTAGAGAACTGAAATTTGGTACAAAGTGTTTCACAGCAATTGTAAATACATGTTAAAAAATAAACTAAATCGGGAGAGCACTTCTTGGTGCTGCCATACAAAACTTTGGTCTTTCACTATAAATCTGAACACTAAAAATTGCAAATATAAGTTGAAAAGTGGACCACCAAATCGGTAACCCTTTCTTTGTTTTATACTGCACAACTAGGAACGGGTTGCCCGATATATAACTGATTTTTTAATATTTTGATTTATTATTATTTGTGAGAACGCTGTGCGCAAAATTTCAGCTCTGTATGTCGGTGCGTTCTCAGGCAATGTTCAGATTTATTGTGAAATACCAAAGTTTTGTATGGCAGCACCAAGAACGGGTACTCGATTTTGTCTATTTTTGAACATGTATTTGATATTGTTATGAAAGCAGCATGTACCAAATTTCAGTTCTCTGTATTGACGCGCTCTCAGGCAGTGTTCAAATATATAGTGAAAAACGGAATTTTTGTATGGATACCCTGCGAAGGAGTTACCACATTGGTCCCATTTTCGAAACTAAAGTTACTTTTTTTCTAAAAAGCCTGTGTGTAAGATTTCTGCACTCTGAACACGAAATATAATTCTCTTCTGCCACACCACAAATCAGTCTTTATGAAATCACTTAAGTTAACCGGTGTGCCGGGGTTGCTATGTTTGAAAAACGTGGGGTGTAATCATTGTACGCAGGGGTGTGCCACCCAAAATTTAATAAGCTCCATATGCCTATTTAATTATCAGAAAACTCTTTCTGGGCACTTTTTCTAATTCTTGTTTCGCTTGCTAATTTATGATTTTTGTTTATCCAAGACTCTACATATTGAGTAGTTAGTTGTCATTAAATCAGCAATATCAGCCAAATACGTGTTGTATTAGATGGCGTTACATCTGAACCGCATCCCATAAATGCCGGTGTGCCTCAGGGCTCTGTTATCTCTCCAACTCTCTTTTTAGTTTTCATTAATGATCTGCTTTCCCTTACTTTCAATCCCATCCATAGTTTCGTAGATGACAGTACTCTTGATTTCGCTTACTCCTTTGACACTCTTGCGGAATCCAGGGGGAATACCGCATGTGTTAAACGAGATTGCATGACTAGATCATTGAATAACGATCTTAACAGTATCCTCGCTTGGGGCAAAGCGAATCGCGTCGAATTCAATGCATCTAAGACTCAAAGCTGTCTCATCTCATTAAAACAAGATCATAACTTAACCACACCCGTTTCTTTTGATGGAGCATTAATTTCTGATTCACCGTCACTAAGCATTCTTGGCATTAATATTTCCAGTAAGTTAAACTGGACAGATCACATCTTCTCTGTTGCCAAAGAAGCATCGAAATGTCTTGGATTTCTGAAAAGGTGTAAGAAATATTTCAGCCCGTCAAATCTAGCGCTCCTCTACAAGTCCTACATTAGACCTAGAATGGAATACAACTCCCATATATGGGCCGGGGCTGGTCGCACAGCCTTAGCTTCATTGGATATTGTCCAAAAGAGAGCCTTCAAGCTCATTGGCGATTTGGCAATAACTTGTCATATCGACTCACTCGAGCACCGCCGCAATGTTGGATGCCTTTCGCTCCTTTATCGCTATATGCATGGTCAATGTTCTGATGAAATATCTAGTCTAATCCGTTGTAGAATGATTCCTGCACGCAATACTCGCGCTGCAAACCGCGCACATCCTTTAACCCTTCAAATTACTTTCGGCCGTACAGTAAAATTCCGAGATGCTTTTTTATCCCGAACAGTGCGAATGTGGAACAGCTTACCATCTTCTGTTTTTCCTCCGGCATACAATCTGCGGAAGTTTAAGGGCGACACACATCGGCACCTCCGCCACTCTCCTCACATCCCCTAATCCTTTCCCTATCTCCTTCCTGCCATGCTGTGCTTTGCATCATAGGGTATCCCCTGAGCTTGGCTTAATAATATAAAAAAAAAAAAAAAAAAAAAAAATGCTCGACCGTTAAACTTGTTCTCAATTTTGCGACAATTATATTCATTAAACTGAAACCTCTTTCCGTTTCTGTACCTACTACTAATTGCAATATAGTGTTTGCTATTTTTTTTGCTTTTAAAATTGTATTTGACACATGAATATTTTTAGCCTCTAAGTTTGAATCAACGAAATCACGGAATTTGTTTATATGAATTTTATATTTTAAAATTTCCCCTAATTGTAAAACTTTTTCTTCCCCTTCTAACCAGGGTGAAATGATTTTATCTATTGGCCACGTGTACGGATCTAAATTATCGAAAAGTTTTATGAAATTGTTATACTTATCGTTATCATCCGTAGGCTCCTCTTTGCTCAAGTTTATATGGTTAGCAGATAAAAGTCGTAGTTTTATATTTTGCGTGACACTATCTAATAATTTTTCTCTTGAAATAGATTTAAATTTATTGTTGATTTCAAATGGTATACATTTAAACTCATTTTGAAGTAACTTGCAACTTGTCTTTCATGGTTTCCAAAATTAGTTTTTTGCAATTCTATTTCTCTTATTGTACGTTTAATTAATTTATCGGCTCTCGAAATATTTATTGTTCTCGATTGCAGGGCATTTGAAAGAATGGTAAGTTCTACTAATATGTCTATCACCAGTGCCAAATCTTAAATAAAATTTGTATTGGCTAATCTTTTAGCCATTCCAGAATGTGGTACAGAGCGGGCAAAATGCCCACCAAACCGCATTAACCGATCTTAAGCTGCAAGCTACCCACCGAGGACCTAACACGTGACCAATCTTAATTATTTCGATGTTCATTTCTTTGACAACGGTTTCCAATTCAGTTTGGTTCTTGTTGGATTGATGATATATCGAATACACTTTGTCTAAGAAAATGTTAAAGTGGTTGACCTGATTTATTTCCTTTATAGAATCATCTAGTGCTAGTTGTAAACATTTCAACCAATTTAGTGGCTACCCCAGACTTCCTATCTAACACCATAAGAAGAGAATGATATTCGATTTTTTTTAAAATAATAGTTATTAAAACCATATTCCTCCAAACACTCAATTAACGTCTTAAGAATATTTTCTGCCGGCGTAGATCTGAGTTCTTTTAAATCTACAAATATCATTACCGGTTCACCTGCAGATTCAATTTCACATTGTAAGAATATGACTAGAGTGGGTACTTTTTCTAGAAGGCGTCGATGCTTCATCGATTATTATACAAATTAATGAATATTGTTTGATAATGTTTTTAAATACCGTTACTTTAATTTCGTTTGCAATATGTGTTGCTATTCGTGTGGCACTAAATCTGGAATGCAAACAACTTCCAACATCAATCCCATTTTTTTTTCTAATTCTAAAGCGCCTTCTACAGGGTCTTTCAAATTGAGTTTTCAAAAGCACGCGCCTGTGTAACACACCTCAAACATCGAACGCACTCATATTATATGTCACTTTGACAGCTGAAGGTTTGCTATTTATAAAAATGGAGTCGTATACATTACAACAACGTATTGAGATTATTGAATTATTTTATGAAAATGGTCGTTCTGTAAGAAATGTATTTCGCAAATTACACGATGGTCGACACAATCGTCCAACTGAGCTACAAATTGGTAATATTGTGCAGTGCAGAAAGAAACTGGTGCAATATAAGATCGAGAAAGACGTCAGTATGCTCGTGCCGGTCATTCAGAAGAAAATGTTGGTGCTGTGAGTGATAATGTTACAGCTGACCCCAACACGCCAATTTCCCGCCGTTCACAACAATTGGGACTTTCTGAGTCAACTGTATGGCGTATTATGCCCAAAGATTTAGAGTTGAAGGCCTACAAAGTTCAATTGACACAAGAATTGCTGCCACAAGATCATTCCATGCGTCGAGACTTTGCCAATTGGATACTGGAACAAACGATGATTTTTAAAAAAAATATCATATTTTCGGACGAAGCACATTTCGAGATCGGTGGCTACGTTAATAAACAGAGGAAAACCCACCACAAGGAGTCACTGTTTGGTGTGCATTGTAGTCTGGTGCAATCACACCACCAGACCGTACTTTTTCGAAAATGATCACGGAAGAGCCATAACCGTTAACGGTACGAGATATCGCGACATGATCACAACTTTTTTATGGCTGAAACTGAAAAATATTGATACTGAAGACATGTGGTTTCAAGGTAGGGCTACGTGTTATACAGCCAGAGAAACTTTGCAATTACTGCATACAAAGCTGCCAGATCGTATTATTTCCAGATTCGGTGACGTGAATTGTCCTTCAAGAGCCTGTGATTTGACGCCGTTAGACTTCTTTCTCTGTGGCCATGTGAAAACACAGCTCTACAAGGATAATCCTCGAAACGTTGAAGCATTGAAAGCAGAAATTATTACAGTTATTGGTGAGATAAAGCCGCAACTATACCAGAATGTGATTGAAAATTTTGATAAAATAATCAGGTACTGTAGAGACGCAAGAGGTGGTCACATGGGAGATATCATTTTTAGATTATAAATGGAAAACATTGTATTTGAAAATTAAATAAAAACTTTTTCAGTTTCAATTCAAATTCTATGTCTTTTAATTATTTACTTTTGAAAACTCAATTTGAAAGACTCAGTATATCCGATAATGGACGATGACACTTTACAAGACTTTAAACAGTATTACAAATTTTAATTGTAGTATTGATTGCTTTTGAATTTAGAATGTCAACTGCACAGTAGGCAAAATTTGTTTATCGCATTTTCTAATGGTCTCCTGAATTTTAAGATATGCATTACACAGGAAATACTCTTTAATTTTTTTGCGAAGAGAAGCTTGTCTAGATTCTTTTTTTTAATCCGTAAGGAACAATCAATCCTGCTATCTATTCTTTCGAAACATGTATACGTGTTTTTTCGCTTTCAATGCCCAAGTTTTTTATTTGGGATCAATCTTTGCAAAATAATTTTCCATTTTTTACTGCTAACCATTTATATTGCTCTGTAAATATCTTAAGAGGAGTCAGTACCAAGATTTGCAAGTTTCATACATTTTCAATACGAATTTCTGGCAAACTATTTGTAGCAGAGTAATGATTTATATCTTAAATTAAACGTATTGAAGAAGTCTAGTAAATAACGTCGGCAAAAATTAAAAAAAGTGTATTGGAATGGAAATTTGTAAAAAATGGTAAAAATTGAAGTCTTTTAAATCAAATTCCTGTGAGTAGGTATTCTCATTTGTTTAAATTGTGACTATTTTAGAAAGATAAAGCCTAGATCTAGTAAATAATGTCGAGATTTTTCATTTTTAATGGCGCTTTTAATAATTATTTGATTCTAATAGTACTTGTTTTTTCTCCCGATATTTCATCGACGAGAAATTGCAATATTTTGTTGAAAGTTGTTGCAATACAAAGCAAAATATCATATTTAACAATTATGAGCAAAAAAAAATTAGGAGAATTAATTCTCGTTAAAAATTTTCAATTAATGTGAACTACAAATTTTCATTTTTCGTCTTAAATTGTCGCATGTTTGGTTACTGTCTTTGACGCTAGATGTCTCGTGTGTGTCTTGTGGTCTAGGTCTAGGCTAATTTTATATGAATTTTCTCACTTTCAGGACACAAACCTACGTATAGTATAATTTATTACCTACAGGTTCGCTGGTATCTAAATTGAAACTTTTCCTGAGTACTGACCCCTCTTAAGTTGTTTTCCATTTCAGCAATCGATTAGCCTGACTGTCATATTCTTCTTCCATTTCTCGATAGATTCTGATGTAGATGCTAGAATTTGTTTGTTCATCTGGGGAATTTATTGATGTTACAGCAGTTTCTTCAATTTTGCTTTTCTTTAAACTAAATAATGATAATAAGTTCCCTGGAACTCTTTTCATTTTTTCAGGAAACAAATCTATAAAATAATATTCGTGATTGAAATAATATTTCAAGATATTTTTAATTAATATAATGAAAGATTAATAAAATAATTAATAGATACTTGCCTCTTTATATTATACAAATTATCGAACGCACGTGGTTCAGATTTCAAGCAATATCAATTCTAAGATTATTTTTAGCAAAAAGTATTAAAAATAACCGAATGAACGTTTAAAACACTTGTTTCACTCAATCTTTAAGAACACAAACTTAAAAACAATTGGCCGGTTTGAGGAAAAGAGGAGAACTTACTATGACCAGGCTACTATTACATGACTTTCCTCCGTAAACAACATTGTTGTGCAAATATATATGCATCTGCGCCGCGCAACCTAGCTTTTGTATGCGCATGGGCGAAAATTTAGGCGTGATGGTTGGTGAACGTTGTCAAAAAATACAGACGGTCTCTCTTTAGAGACTGCGCCTGCGTCTGTACGTTGCCCTCAATGACTGTACGCAATGGTGTAGCATGCAGAGTGTAGTAAAACCTATTTCTTTTCATAATAGGGTCTGAACGTTTAGTAATAAAATATGAAAATGATCTGAATTTTTATCCGCGTAATAATTTAACAACCGGCACGCCAATTTTCCAAAATTTTAACATCCGGCTCCCGCGAGCCGATGCGAGCCGGCTCCAGTACACTCCTGATTGTACGTAAGTTTAATTTTTCACACTTTTTTATAATTAAACATTTTTACTCCAATTTTATATGTTTTATTAATAATATTGCTTTACTAGCTGTGAGCATATTTTGTAAAATGAAAAAAAAAATACATAATTGAGGATTTTTTAATTTTTATTGAAATATTATGCATATTACATTGAATGCATACCTGTTATATCTAAAAAAAATCGGAGCCGTCCCCAGGGTTGTCAGATTGGGTGATTTCTCGCCAATTGGGCTACTTCGAACTCAACTTTGGCGACAGAAAACTTGGGCGAGCCGCCAACATTTTTTGATAGTTGCATTATTTTCGTCTTAAGGCTAAACCACACGCTGTAAGCACGAGAATCTTGCTACACTTACGCCCAGACGTGTCAACACAATAATTTTAATCAGCAGAAGTTCCTTATCTGATTACAGAGTTTTTTTTATGTATGTATTCATTGAAGTTACCGTTTTGATATAAATAGTAACTATCACAAATTCACAGCACGTCCGATCAGAAATTTCAAAATACCCGAAACTATTCGCTTGCAGTAGTATTGGTAAGCTGCTCGTGCTGCAGCTTAAAAACGCTTAGCACGGAATTTGTCCACCCCCGGAATGCTTCTCATCAACGAAAAGTGTAGCATACGATATGATTACTTCTGCCGCATCCTTACCCCTTATTCACATATGGATTGTGCTACCTATTTCTGAAAAATATATAGTGAATGTCAAGGGTGTTCGGGTTTTTGATGATTTTGAAATGTGCAATTAATTTGAGAAGCTGAAATGCAGTAACTTTCAAAGTTTTTAACAATATGTTAGAGAATGCCACATACAGAGTGTTTCTCACTAGGAGGTCAATAGAGCCGGATGTGATAGTACTCACCTAGACGAACCAAAAATTGTAAGGCAGGAGGGGAGGGGGGGGGGGTGTATCTTAAAAACTGCTGGGTGTACGGTCACAGTTAAAGGCTTATTATATGTAGAACTTCATGTCCTCTCCAACGACTGTTCAATCAGAACCACACCCCTCTCCCATCAAGAATTATGGTTGTCTAAACTAAAAATTTCTGATTTTCTTACCTTTTTTTTTTAATTTAACCTCTATTATTTTTGCAAAAAGATCCTTAACATAACTTTTTTTTATAAAAACTGTAAACTGTCGACTCTCCTCTTTAATTTGACCCATTACACCCCGTGTGTTAACTGTAGCCGTTAAACAGTTATTACCTCATCACATAGGTGACTGGAATAGTCCGGTCACACCGAAATTAGACAATATTTTTTAAAATGACGTGTTAAGGGAACAAATTATTGTTGCCATACAATTTTTGGTTCATCTAGGTGAGTGCTATCACCTCCCGCTCTATTGACCTCCTAGTGGGAAACACCCTGTATATGGCATAGGAGATAAATAGGGCTATTTTCAATGGAAATTGGGAGACTTTGGGATACTGTACTGTACTGTATATATATCTTCGGGGTCGTTAAGATGTTCGCAAATTTGATCCAGGCATGCATTGTGGCATTGCCAAAGTTAACTTAATAACAAGCTATGTAGGACACAGAAGAATTGTCCGATTGTTTTACATTTAAAATGCACACGGCAAGACAAAAAAGGAAGAAGAAGAAAAAATAAAAATAAATAAAGCTCTCTTTGAAACTTTTATGAATAAAGGATAAAAAATATGAAAGTGCAGATTGCATGCAACCAAACAGAATGGCAAATAATTCATTTTCGTAAATAAATGAGAAAGGGCAGAGTTTTCAGGTTTAACTTTCATAAAATGTTCCCGCGCTTTTGTGAAAGAAAACCGCTTTTCTCTGAAATGTTGTGAGAAATATCCAATTTTTTTTTATAGCATAACCAATGTTTGTTTGTGTAATTTCTATGCTATTTGAATAGCACGTGCTTCTGTTAACATTCGGTTTGTTCTGAAGAGATTAAATGGGAGAAACTCATGCTGGATTCTCTGATATTTTCGGGAAAAATGAGAATTTCATCTGAGAGGGATTTTACATCTCCTGTCAGCATCTTGGTCAGAGCGAAATTTATCCTTTTATACCCTAGATGAAATCTAAAGGGGTATACTAAGTTTGTCATTCCGTTTGTAACACCTCGAAATAATGATGGTAGAGCAAAATGGATTGGACACCCACGCATAATATTAAAAGTTATTTTGATTTTTGCATGTCCGTCCGTCCGTCCGTCCGTCTGTCCGTCCGTCCGTCCGAGCGCACGCTAACTCGAGAGCGCGTACACTTAGAGAGCTGAAATTTTGTACACAGACTTTAAAAAAAAAGTAAAATTATGTTCGAAAATGAGACAAATCGGGCAACTCCTTCGCGGGGTTGCCATACAAAAATTTCGTTTTCCGTTATATATTTGAACACTGCCTGAGAACGAGTCACGCTAGAGAGCTGAAGTTTGGTACGTGGTGTTTTCATTGTTCTAGCAAACAAAATTTCAAAAATGGACTAAATCGGGCAACCCATTCTTGGTGTTGCCATATAAAAAATTAGGTTTTTTTATGTATACTGTGAAAACGATCAGCCCAAGACATTTTTATTGTACTAAAAACTTCTTCAGAATATGAAATCCTATAAAATTGGTTATAATAATTTTTTCTGTCCGACGAACCGTTCTAGAAATACATGCGAAAAACCACTGCAAAAATCAAAATTGCTCAAATGGGTGCCCATACAAAATTTCATACGGAGATTCATCTAGGGTATCATAAGAATTGGTCTTAGACCAATTCTAGCTTTTTCACTTGTTCTTAAAAAAGTGAGGTAGTGTGACCCGAAATACATTATTACGAATAGTTTCATAGGATTTTGAGAGATTCAATAAGATCTTGTGGTTCGGGTAACCCTACGTTTCCTTGATTTTTGGATGAGAGGAGGGAGGTTCTGTGGCATTGTTGTGTGTTGATTGATTATTGTTTGATATGTTGTCAGAATATACAGATTTAAAGTAGTGAGCAAAGATGTTACAAATATCCTGGGGCTTATTAAAGACTGTATCATTATAATTGTTTTGGTGTATGCCCAGAATGATTTGACATTAGTGTGTACAGTTTTCTCGATTTCATCCAAATATCTTCTATAACATTTAATCAATTTTTTAGATAATTGGTGAAATAATAATAAGCTCTTGTAGATTTTATGATGTTTCAAGCGTTTATATACACGACGAGATTTTTCTGCTGTGTGAAAAGAAAATTTTCGTGTTGCCCTCATAGGTAAAAATTCGTGTCGACTTCATGATACATCCAAAATCAAAAAGTGGATGGTGAAGGTCAATATGAGAAAATAAATAAATCTATGCTTATTTCATTTTCTGCCAGATTGGACCATATGAGATCAAGTAATATATTGTTGTGGTTCTAGATAGAGTAATATTGTTTTAGATTACACATGTTAGTATTATTTAGCGCAACGATGATGAGGCTAAATTAATATTACCAGTCAGTCATCTGCATGCACATCTCTATATTAAATTTGGTAAATTGCAATTACCGGTCATAATAACTTTAGATATCTCAGGTATGTAGATGCAGACGAGAAAATTGAGTCATATATATCAAAGGAAGAGGTAGGAGAAATATAAATGCAAGAAATATACAGACGAAGGTGGTTATGCTTAACTACTACCCAGATATTTTCGTTATCAGATTCCATTTCCTGTATCCGGTGTGAGAAAAATCTTTTGTTAACGGCTATAAGATAATCTCCGTCATCTTTATTGAAAGTCGTAATTAAATTTCTGTCTTTCCTTTCTATATATACCAAATAGCGATGATCAAAAAGTTCACCGCTAAGTACGAAATCCTGCAAAAATATTTCGCTGAAACATATAATATCGTAATTATTTGATAGAATAGAAAGTTTCACATCCTCGGTTTTAGTTCTGAGATTTCTGACATTTTTATTAACATAGATAAGGTGATGAATGATAGAAAATATTACTTGGAATTACTCTTCAATATAATTTCCAGATTTCCTTTATTTTTCACTAAAAAACGTTTATTTTCATCATTTTGTTTTTCAAATAAATATTTCCTCCTTTGATCCATTAATACCTAAAGTTCTTCTCAATCTTAACAATTTGACTTTATGAAAAGCTGCCTTTTAAATTTAGATAGATAAAGATATTCATTTACAAATATTCTATGATCCTCTACGAATTTTAAATTTACAGCATTGATATTTTTTTAAATTTTATACTCTGCTAATAAATTCTAATAAATTCGGAACTATATTTTACAATTATGGGTTTGTTAGTATCAGAGTCATTATAGCTTTTCTATTAAAGGTGGAATTATGACGGAAAAAAAATGTAAGTCGAAAAAATTGGAATCACATTCATAATAGAAAATTCTGAATTTCGGTGTAATAATTAGTTAATTAGTGGCCACAGAATTGCATATGGAAATGTGCTGAAAAAGGCTGCACACAACAACATGCAACTATTACTCCGGTGGGGGTAAGATTGTATTTTATTGATCACTACTATGCTGCCTTGTAGCTGTTTGATCACTATGTAGTTCTTTGATCACTACCCAGCAGGAAAAATTGTCAGGCTTTCCAATGGAACCAAAGTACTTGTTCTCAATTGCTTCCATGTTAGTCACATTGAAACTCTGAGTAGAGGTTCCGCTTGCATCCTGTGATGCTTCCAATTCCAGCTGGGTATGTATAGTTCTTTTATCACTACCCAGCGGGAAAAACTGTCAGGCTTTCCAATGGAAGGCTTGTGGAAGCAAAGTACTTTTTCTCAATTGCTTCCATGTTAGTCACATTGATGCTTGGTGAAAGGGAACTCAGCGGAAAAAATGGTCAGTCCTTCCAATGGAATCAAGGAGTAAGCGATAGAAAAAGCTTTTCTAATTGGTTTCTCCTAATGGTATGTAATGTTAAAAAGAAATGTGGTGCGCTTGCATCCTGTGATGCTTTCAATTCCCGCTGGTTATGTAATTGTTGCTCAGTACTATTCTGCTTATAGTTGTTTGATCACTGCTATGCTGTCAAAGGTAGAACTTAATAGACTTAGATGTTCTTGATGCGGGAACAAGAATGGATGTGTGTGTGGCAGTTGAGGAGGCGACAAAGCCTTAACTAAATTCTGCATTATATGTCAGCTGAGCGGTAATACAACGATCTAGCCACAGTACTTGACTCAGTTTCCACTTCTTTCGATCTATTTTTGGGAATCTCAGTACTGTGAAAGAAATAAAGCATTTAATTCTGTTTTTGAGAATTATTTATTAAAAGGTGTGTTCAGGGTTTGAAGAAAACTCAAATTGCTTTATAAATAATTTCGTATAATTCTTGTGTCACAAAATAATAGATAATAAGGTTTTGAAATGTTAAGACTTAAATGCACTGGTGTTATTATTAAAAAAACGTCATTTTTAAATTACAACTCTATTTTGGAGAACAAAATTTCTTAAATCAAATCTATTTTTAACTGACTATCAGAAAACTTAAAAAATAAAACATTTGTTAACCGGATTTAGCAAAACTACCTTACCCACAACTCGCAAGGTGCCCGCTCATTTGGCTCCACTAAACTTACAAATGTTTTAGCATGGTGCTTTCTAGATGCCAATCGTGAGCGCATTCGACGCGCATCGGCGTTTCGTTAAATGTATCTGAAATGTACATATATAGTAAGTGTAGGCTTTGGAAAAGTAAGGAACCAAGCTTAAAATTACTCGAAGACTTTTTTTTTGTACGGATATTAGTTTAGGCTCTACATATGAAATATATCACATATAAAATCAATATCTTGTCACTTTTCCATAAGAATCAATATACATATGTACCTACATTGACTAAGTTGCTGTTGTGTGACCAATTTGTGGCAGAACTTAGGACTTAACATAGAACTGCGCAGCAAAATGAAACCAAATCAAGTCGTTTTTTTCAGTTTTAAAATTGGCTTTGTTGAGAATATAAATATTTTCAAAATGGTACAAATAGTTCCAACTAACGAAAAAATCGTGTAACATTTTATGTAATCTATTTGCTTCTATAATAATTAATGACCGCACTTCAGGAGAAAACTTTAAATTCTTAGTCATAGAAATAATGTACATTTGCATAAATAAATAGCGATTACAAAAATAAATATTTTTTTTTTATAAAGCTAAACTAATCAATTCTAGATATTGTTGCATACGTTTTTATGCTACTTTTTCCCTCCAAATTGTTCCATAATACCATAATTTCAGAACTATACAAGTCTATTCAGCAGAACAAAATTCCGCGAAGCAGCAAACATTTAGGAGTAAAGAATAATATAGTCGATGGTTACTAGTTACTCCCCAGTACTAAAACTAATCTTAAGATATAATTCTTCTCTCAGTTTAATATTTCTTTAGTGTAATGTGAATAGTTGTGTATGACGTTGCCTTTCATTGGACTGGTATCATTACTTTGTTTGTCGTTTTTTACGTAATCCTTCTATTCTTACTTGTATACCTACATCATATGCGTAATATAATATATAGAGATATATATAACATGCAAGTTTCTATCGAAACAAAAATAAACCAGAAAAGAATCTTATCGGATTCAAAAGATTTCATTTGTAAACAGTTGAGAAATATTTTAGTTGAAAAAACAAAAAATATATTTTGACTACTATCATTCTCTTAGTCCCGGTGTGAGTTAATTAAGAAATTAATTGGATCAATTTTCACTTAACCCGGAAAGTTGCAATAAATGCATTTTGCTGAGCAATATTTGATTGTAAGTACCTACATTAAAAATTTGTCTAGATTTACAATGTAAGCAAATATTTATTTCGAATTGAAACTGACACGGTCATGTAATATCTGCTGTGATTAGGGTTTTTGCAATCTTTGCAATTTTTATAATATAAATAGCTGTTGATTATATCAATAAAATTTAAGTCTTAATTGAGTTTTCCTAAAGCGAAGAGTAACTCTGAAGCCCCCACCAGTGGTAAGCTTAAGAGGCGTGTGTAGTGCAATAAAATCAAAATTAAAGTTAATACATAAATATAAAAATATAAAGATACATTCTTTATAATGGTAATTAATCGATTTCGCAATGCAAAACATCGGCTAAGTGTAAAATTTACCTTACGATATACTCGATATCGATATTGGATTGTAAAGAACCAACGTGCAAAGAAGCAATTGTTTCATAGATGCATAACCAAGTTCGGACAACAACAGGCTAGAATCAAGAATCAGCAGCTAGTTAGTAATTATCCTGAGAGACTTTCATCTACAAATACGAGAATGGACTACGTCGTGGGACCCATTAAATTACACATAACTCGATATAGAAGAAGTAAGGTATATTCAAACTACTTCGTAATTTTCATTTGCCATATGACAAAAACTGTTTACTTGAAAGCAGTTACCGATTTTACAGCAAAATTATTACTAACAACACTTAAGCGAATCATTGAAAATCCCCCAAAGAAGATTCAGCAGGTGCCACATGACATTTTCAAAAAGGAGTTCGAACAAAAAATCATAAATGACGTACCAAAATTACAAATTTTGTGGCACTTCTATTCTCCAATAGGGTCGCCTTACTTAAACGGAGTTTGGGAAATTCGCTTGAGATTTATCCGGAATTATTTCGTGAAATTGACAGCAGGCATAAAATATAATTCCGAGCAGTTGCTCATAATATTAGCTCAGATTGAGACATGTTTAAATTCACCATATCAATGCCAATATCCAAATCAACCAAATTGTTGTAAAAATTTAACTGCAGCATATATTCAAAATGCGTCATCAGTTCATATAACTCGAATTCACAATAGAATGACATCAAAAATAGATCCGGAATCAGGATGGCAGCTATTGAAACGTCTACAGAAATTTTTTTGGGAAAAATGGACAGAAGATAAAAATATTGTTAGGATTGATCGAGCAGTTTCCTTAAAAGCTGAAAACAAATCATTTAGTATGGAAGCTGGAAATATATCTGCACTTGCAAACAATTATATTTTGGAAAAAGAATGCGATATTTCTGTATCAAAGAATGAAGAAGAGAAAGTGTATGCAACCGTTAAGGATAAAGATACTATATATGATATGAAAGAAAAAAAAGGAAATACTGCTATGATGACGACAGACAGCTTTCACACGACTGCTAAAACATCTTTTACAACTGAAGAGTTTATTCAGCAAGCGCCATATCAAACATCACAAGAAATTAAAAAAATTCGTCCAGTAATGAGTTCGTACCCGAATTTGATATCACCACAAGAGCAAATTAGAATTTGTCAGGAATATAAAGTTCGACGGGAAGCAATAAAGCGTATGAGACTACAACGAGAAGATGTTGACTCAAAAAGACTCAGATTAGATATCATTGAGTGAAAATACTTTTGGTAAAGGATGAAATAGAGTACATCGGTACATTTGTAAAACGAGAAGTTGTTGACTCAAAAAGACTCAGATTAGATATCCTTGAGTAAAAATACTTTTGGTAAAATAGAGTACATCGGTACATTTGCCTAGTTAGTATGGTTTTAACATAGATTATAGTTAAATAAGAGATTTTCAGTAGTTGTAGTATAAAAATAATGAATATATTAATAATTATATAAAAAAAAGCTTTAAGCTCTATTGTTTAAGCTTAAAGCTTTAAATGCATGATTACATTACACTTTGTTATACAGTAACTTAAAATCTCTTATTTAACTTAATCTATGGACAGGACAACGATAGTTACAATACTGCACGTAACACCGTTTTCAAACTCTCCTGGACAAAACAAATTTAAGCATGTCAGCAAATGACATCGCAATATTTTGTTTAAAGTCGTGTTAGAAGAAATTAATGGAATAAAATGGTGGAGATTATTGCGGAATTAAGAAAAACTGGAAAGAAGACCAGTTGAAAATTAATTTGAAAAATTCGAGAACGAATAGCAGAAGTGAATCAATAGTGAACATTTTTCAAATAGAGCAAGACATTATTCAGCTGTGTAGGCCTACGACGTGTATTTAAAGACAGGATTACTTTAATATTTTCGATTTTATTATAAAATTTTGGATAATTTTTCTTAATTTAATTGTCTAATTAAATATTCATTCAAATTGCGAGCCATTAAAAAATTCAAATTTCTATTTACTTTAATAACAAGTAATACGAATTAATTTCTCCAAAAATTATTTTTCTTCTCATACATATTTCGAAAGTTATAGCTTTTGCTAGAGCTACTGTAAACCAGAGGGTACTATCAGCTTTTGAAATTTATTCAAAGTGGGTTTACCTCTTCTGAAACTGATTTAGACTTTTATATAGATCTAATACCATGAATATCATTACCAAAATATGGCTTGAAAGCTAATTAATTAAGTTTTAATCTGCAATGAAAATATCAAGCTAAAGCTTTCGAATATGAACGGGTAGTTTTTGGAAAATTCAACGTAATAAAAAAACAGATAACGTTATGTTAGAAATGTTGGTGCCTTATTAGATATGGTGATTTTTAATATCACCTACTGTAATTTTATTCAAAATCCTGGGTGCGATTCGATATATGTACATATACCGATTGAGCTTGAAAAGAGGAGAAAAATAGAAAAAATATTTAAGAGCTCTCTTAGTTTCTTAATACAGTCATTGTCCGGCTAAATTTACTCATTCTATAATTTACTATTTGATTATTAAGTTCAACATCACTCAATGTAAAATTTTATTAAGAAACTATATGTGTACGTAATTCTATATTTAATTTGTGATAATAACACTTTCTTAAGATGTATAAAATTTATAAATTTCATAATTATGTTATAGAATTAATGCATTTTTTCTGATTTATATATTTGTTTTATTCTTTTCTTTATCATTGATCCTTAATCCATAAAAGAACAAAAAAACGTTAGCTATTTATCGGACCCTCATTCGTACACAGCTTGTACGTACTTGATAAGGTTCAGTCAAAATGGTTCCACGGCAAAATGATTTTTTGCAGTCTTTAATTGAGGACTTACCTTGGCAGCACCCATATTCCAGCTTAAAGAACTTTTCTATTGCGTTAGAATTGATATAGGAGTGTTTACTAATGTATTCATATGATAGGAAGCTAAGTTATTATATAATTGAAGAAAAAAGAAAGGCAGTATAAGATACAAATATGGATAGGTACGTATTTTAATCGTCTAGGTGTAATGCTTACTTTTACATTTAACTTTTCTTTATTTTTAAAATAAGTATAGTATAGGCCCATAATTTAAACTAGATGCACGTTCTAATGAGTAGTTGCTGGTAGTAATAGAAAAACCAAGGTGAAGAGTTTATACACGTTGAAATCAATTAACATTTACAACCATAATTATCCACTTGTTCACACTAAACTATACCTTTGGAAATTTGACATTGTTCATACATATCGGCTTTCTGTTGTCCAATAACACTCATTGTGGATGTTAAGTATTCATTTCTCGTACAAGTGATTTCATCCATCCAGAGTGAGTGAGTGAGTGAGTGTGAATGTGTCGCAGGATCCATCATTAATCTGTTGAGGGTAATTCGTCACTTGAAGAGTCTAAACGCGTTGTAAATGATTGGAATAAAGTTATTCTTTTCCGATGGACAATCCGTAAAACCTGTGTAAAATGAAAAGTTTAAAAATTTATTTTGAAATGAAATACAATAAGTCATGAAACTATCCATGATCCCAAGACATTAGATATGCATGAAACTTCCTGTACACTGATTCCAGTATTGTCCCTGAAAACGTGACGTTGTTGTGCGTCCGTGTATTCTCAAATTTTCTGTTAAAATAAAATTCCGCTAGCATTCGCTTATTATGATATCTTCTTCTGTATTCTCTAACTGCAGCTTATGGATTTCTATTCAAATTTTTATAGCTAATAGCTATTATAGATTTTGGTATAGCGATAACAGAATATAGTGCCATATTTTTGAAAAGGCTATGGTGTAAGTAACATGTTCTTTTTTATAGAAAACTGCGCATTGCATTTTCTTTAGCAATCAAAAAATTAAGGATAGATAAAAAAAAAAAGATTTTGCTTACGTCATCATTGCTTTTTTAAATTACTACTAAGGACAAATATCATGTCTTTATTCAATTGGCTAAGCAGGCATTATAAATTTTATCCCAAGAGTTTGTTTTTGACAAGTAACAAATTCTCTATACCACTTTATTATTATTATTTATCACAGATCGAAAAACTGTCAAAACAAAAGTTAATAATAATAATAGATAAGTAAGGCGATTGATTTTCAAGTTCGCGCGTCAAAATCATAAAAATCAGGGGGAAGCCACCATACATATTGAAAATATCCTCCGAACATTACCGGTTGATTTTGTTCGGGTATTTTTTTTTCTATTACATAATTTATTGAGTCCTGCATTCCATAGACTACTTTTTTCCGCCCGGGGGGTAGGGGGCAAAATTAGCCTCTCAAAATTCTTTTATTTGTAACTGAGCCGTTTGACCTCCGATTATAGGGGTGTGGGTACCTAAACTTCTTAGAAAAAAAATCAGCTATCTGAGTTCTTGGGTGGTTTTGCAAGTGTTAGTGTAATCCAGTTAGCATAGAGTGATGTAGAAGGCGAAGCAAAGTTTGATAATGAAAACTGCTTCACATACGAATGTATGTGAGATTGAAAGTAAGTGTTGGATAGCCGCTTTCCATATCATATCACTTTACATCATTTCATCCCTTGCACCCCTCCCCTCCTATCCAACGATTTTGAAAAGTAAAATTTCCATATACATATACATACATGGGGAATATCCAGTAAGTGCATTTTTTTGCCAGATAATTTTTCCCGAGTGGACCCTAAGTTTTGATTGATGTATGTTTGTAATTTGATATACTATTTAGTGATGATACAAGAATTAAAAAAAAAGTTAATTATTACAATTATATATACGCGTTCTTCTCAAGTACCTCGCATAAATGGAGGAAATTGGTGATGGTTGGATCTCAGTTAAAGGCAAAGTTGGTTAACAAAATTTAATCGAACAGAAATATCCTATACAGGATAAAAAGTCTTTTGAGTTGTGTTAAGGTAACTCCCTTCGAACAGATGAAATCTGGAAATGAGAAATTTGTATGAATATTGCAAATTCAAAATATTGATTTGAAAATTTTTTTTTCTCCGATAATATCTTCATAATGGATTCTAACTGTGAATGCGGTCTTATTAGGAATTTTCTGTAGTATTTAATTATTGAAAAAAAGTTGTTAAAAATATTTAATAATAGTAATTAGTTGATATCCGTAATTCCCGGACTATATGCAATTTTTAAAATTACAGTTAAAGGTAATTGAATACAGTAAATTTTGTAATTTCACTTGTTATTAACTGAATTCTTTAAAAGTATGTACATTTAAAAAAAGTTTTGTGTAATATTTTTAGATGGCGTTGTATGGTCAAACCGGGTATCGGTATATAAGGATGGGTTTTAAAAATACTATTCGCAGTCTGATTTCAATAAAATTTTGTACGAACATTCTGCACAGATGATAAGGTATACCATTTGGGTCACAACTTTGGAACCCGCCAACACACCAATCAAAAAATCAGAAAAAAATCGCAATGAATTTAGAAAAAAGTTTTGAAAATCGGTTGGAATTTGGGCGAGGAAAAAGCGTGAATGTGTTTTCATAATTCCCGGATTAACAGAATTTAGTGCGATTTGGTCGTTTTATTGTCGCGAATAACTTTGCAATAAAACACTTTCTATCTGGAAGAGGGCGGTATAAACACATCTACCTTTCTGAAAGTTTTATCCCGATTGGAAGAATAGTTTAGAAATAAAAAGCGAAAGAGTTTCAAAAGAATCAAAAAGTGGGTGGCGAGTGGGAAAATTCAGAAAAAAAAATGATTTCACTATTGCGGGGAAACTTGAAGAGTAAGGGGAGATGTTGTTCGGGGGAAATGTATGGGGCATGGATGTGCAGCCTATAGTTGGCGAGAGGGAATTTTGCGGGGAAGTATAAGGAGGGTCGGTGAAGAAAATCGTGTTTTTTTGTAGTTTTGGTTTTGTTGTTTTCACCCCGCTGGAAAATAAAAACTACACCAAACGATGAGGGAGGGAGGGACACATAGGATAAGTATATGAAAACGTAGAGGGTAGTGTGAACATTTTAGGGAAAAAATCGAAAGCTGGTTTTGGTATGATTAATTTGGGAGTAGTATCACTCGCCCCCCATTTCTCCCCCTAAAGTTGAAAAAAATAATTTGTTTTTCCAGATTCTGAAAGATGAGGCTTCGGGGGTTCCATAGAGTACCCATCTGTCCAGATTGTATGAAAGTGAAGTGTGTGAAGAAAAGTGAATGTTCGATATTGGCCATTTTCGAACTCGATTTGCCGCTCTCCAAGATAATATTTTAATCTGAAGTTTGTTACAAAAATTATACATCCTTAATCTTTACAAAAATGTAAAAAAATCTTGGAAAAGTCTGCACAAAAATTCAGGAAATAGACTCAAAATTCCCTCTCCAGAATTTCGAAAGTTTTCAAAATTCGATTTCGAATTTACATTTAAGGAACTTTTTGATAGGTTTTGAATCATATGACACCTCAGTCATTGCTGTTGGTTGTTTAGTCTCGGAGGAGATAGAGTTCTACGAATACACGAATTCACTTGTTACTTATACTGGAACTATTCGTGGGCGGCTGAGGCCGATATCGCTGTTAAAATGCTTCTCCTGGGCTACTGTTTTTAAATGGGGTCTTAATATTATTGTTATTATTTTTAGTTTTATTTATGTTCAGTCAGTAATAGAATTAGTCTGAGATAAAATTCAGAGAAAAACGACAAACCACCCATTATAATTTTATCGCGAAAATCTGATGGGGAACACTAACTTCGAAGAAAAGTAGCAGATTTCGAGCCAGGTGGAACGTTATTCAACTCAACTGCAACAATATTGAAATTAAGTGGAGTAAAACCTGGGATCGAAAATAAAAACATAAATATTAAATAGTGTATTATTTTTCATATATGTGTATTTAAATATAATTAAATAATAATCATAATATAAAAGAAGACATAAATATTAAAGGAATTGTGATAACTGTAAATAAGCGAAGTGAGATTTTAGTTGTTTTGGTATTCCCCGCTTCTGTGGTTGAATGCTCAGTCCAAATATTTATTTTTTAAATTATATTTTTCGTTGCTTGAAATAATTTTTTGTTTAGTGATATTATATATTATTTCGCTTTGTATTCAGTTAAAATTCATTCACATACTATTTTTTGAGATTTTCAAAGGATTTTACACTGATACCACACGACTTTCACGACTAAGTAGGTACTTTGCATTTTAATGTCCCTTTGGAAAAAAAATCCCAGCTGCTCTGCGGGGGCCGGATTGTGTAACTCGGAGAGTTTGGGAGATGAGAATTTTTGTTTTCCCCGATTAAAACTCCCTAACTCTAAAGAGAGTCTCTAACTACTTGGGGAGTTAAAGAAAGCGTGAGAAGTATCGAAATATTGAAAGACGGTTAGCTTTGTGTGGGAAGGTCGTACATCATTCGGTTTATTCCTTCGGATTTAGGGTCTAGAGTAAAAATATAGTTGCACAATATCTGGGGAGGGGCTTTTGGCGATATGAAGGAGGGGGGGGGGGTGTTTTACCAAATGAAACAGGGCCGGTTTCAAGGGGGCTTAGGGGTTAAACCCTCCCATGAGAAGTCAATGCACACTAGATAATAACACAAGATAAAAGAAGTACAATACCTTAGTATATTCTACTATTTCAATAATATAAAATAGTTTATAATTTCCATAGTATTACTCCTATAGGAAATAGATAATTTGCCTGGCTCAAAAGCGAAAACTTTTATTTACAGGTTGCGATTGTAAGGCATGATCTAGCGAAACAAAAAGTGTCCTAACTTAATATTTTCGTGTAAGTAGTATTCCTTTCTTTAGTCGATACGAAATCCGCCTAGCCAATAAACTTGACAAAATTCAATTATCTCTTTAGTTGTAATGAAATATAATACTGACTTTCTCATTGCGCTGATAAAAATTACCCTAAGCACCGGACTCTAGTTTAACTGGCTAGTATAAAATGAATAGACATACTATTATGGATCATTTTAAGCAGTTAATAGGAGACAGTACACCAGTACCTAACAGTGATAAGGTCTCCTAGGATCATTTGCAAACATTCGTTGTAGAGCCTAGAATGTTACCATCTACGTTATCGGAGAGATTTGAAAGTGCAGTACATAACGATACCATTGATATTTCGAAATATATAAAAGAAAAGCCGAATGACCTCTTGAAAGCACTGACATCGATTTGGACGCCTTCAGCGTTTTTTAAGTTTCTAGTTACGAGAAAACGAAATCTGAAGTTTCAATCACGTTGGCTACAGAAGTACAAATGGTTGGCATGTTCCGCTTTAATGGATAGAGCATACTATGAGATCTGCGTGCTATTTAGCTGTGGGACTGCTGTTATTGGAAGCTAAAAGTTAAAATCGTTGGTGTATGAGCCTTTTAAAACCTGAAAAGATGCAACAGAAAAATTTGACGATCATCAAAAGTGCGAGTGCTACAAGCCTTCTATTATAAAATTGGAAAACCGACGTAGCGTTGATGCTGGAAAAAAGATTCCTGTGAATGTTTTAATTGACGAGCAAAATTCAAAACTCAGCGATGAAAAATGTTAAAAAATATGAGAATTGTGATAGTCCATCTTTAATTTTTATTTTTTGTTTCTTTCATGTTAAATTCGATATTTTTTGTAATTCTGCGGATTAAGAATTTTTTATATATGATCGTGTGAATTGAGTGTATATATGTATATTCGTCAGTAAATGTAGTTATACCAATGAATCGTTTAATAAAAACTGTGTTTCATATTGTTTTTCGTCGTATTTTCGAAATTAATGCAGTTTTTGCAAAATGATTCATATTTTCTTTCGCATGTTTCTAATGCAAGCTATGACAAAAGTTTTAACAAAAATGTCACGTAGAAAAGTATTGAGCAAGCGCCAAAAATGGCTAATTGAAGCGTACGGAAAGTATGCTAAATGGTAAATAATAAGATAACAAGCGTCCAGGATGACACCATAGCTTTCAGGACGAGATAAAAGGATTCATTGGGCTTAACTGCAGAAATACGTAGAGCGTACATATGGGTTAATTATATCCACAAAAAAGTGTCCTCTTATACTGAAATGTGTGGGAATAATTTAAAACTTATGCATTGAATTCGTAAAGTGTGGAATTTATACATACCTACATAAATATTTTATGTCCATATTTAGCTTCTACTGTGTAGATTTTGCTATGCTCGTAACTCGTACCAACATTGATCGACAATGGAATATTGTAATATTCAAACTATGATGTAATAAATGCAACTATGTGGCGACTTTCAAAGCATTTGAGAAGCTTGATCTTGTCATCAGTTCTTCAAGAATGCATTGTGGGGAGCACCAGGAGCTTCCTCAACTTTACTTTACGCCATATTTGAAAAAGCAAGCCAGACATTGGGGTAATTAACGTCAGCAGCAGCACTCGGCACTCTCTTCTTGTTCCCCAGACTCCAACTCTATGGAGGACTTATGAGGAATCCTTATGCGTAAGGTATATATCAAACATTTAAATTTTAAAACTTGCCACACAGGTTAAAGCGGCAATTTACAATGTGTAAAGTAGAATTATTACTAAGAAAGGTCCTACCTACATATATGTAGGCAGTTGAATATTTGTTATTTTAACTCAATTAAATCAATTTTTTGTTGACTTTCTTTATGGTCCTGAATCTTTATTTCTAATACTTAATTTAATAATACTGTATTGAAATTTATTTTGTATTTTAAATCTTTTTTATAATAAAAATATTATTCTGCCCTTATTCCTTGAGAAATAATCTAAAAATCATACTAAACAAATATAGATGGACCTATAATTATGCGGAGTACCGTAGAATATTTTCTAAGGTAGGGAACTATTTAAATGAAATTTACGTCGACAAGGTGCTAGTCCCAATTATTCGAATAGATGTGTTTTGCTGAAATTTCGTTAATAAGAAATTTTCTAAATAATTATATTAATTGAAAAGAATTATTTTCATTAAAAGATGATATGCACCCGAGAGAAATATCCACTCATGTCTATTCCGGCATTTACATAGACTAGTTTTTAAGAGGTAAGCTAGATAAATAAGTAAAAAATAATATAAGTATAATTACAAAAAAAAAAAAAAAGAAAAAAAAATAGTTTATTTCACTACCCATGCCTAATACTCTTTTAATGCATCGCAATTTCTAGTTAAAAAAAATCAACTTCACACTTTGATTTGTCATAGTTATTACGATTTATCTTTTTCGCCAAATAAAGTAAAAGTGCTAATTTGCAAAAAGTAAAGTTTTTGATGTAAATTTTTGCCTTCATAAAGAAGTTAAACAAAATATTTATTATAATAATTTATTACAAATAGTTGATTATATGGCGTAATTAATTTAATTCAATACTTACGGGAGTTATTTGCATAAATACAAATGCTCGGAGCCGGGGGTGTATTTTATCTTATTGTTTCAATTATAAAAAAATTTCTACATTTTTGAAATAGAAGAAAAGTAATTGACAAAAAGAATGAGTAAGCTGCAGTATGCAGCTCAATTTTATTTTAAAAACAAAGTATCACGTCACCAAGAAATTATTGAAATGACAGACAGAACAAGCGCAAAAGCTATATTTTTTTCGTAATTCAAATTCAACAATTCAACACTACCACACAGAAAATTTGCTTATTGTTCGCTCAGCTATTGAACTCTCTTATAAGCAAACACATTCATTTATTACACATTCACTCGACAGAAATTCTACTCTATGTAAGTACAGAGTGCTTGCTTAGTAATGAATTCTGTGAAATGCATTACTTTGCCTTTCCTATAAAATTGTATCCGTTAAAATGGAACATTGTCATTTGACTCAGCATAAATAGACACAATGTGACAAAAAAAAACCACAAATACACAAATACACCATTAAAAAACATTTGTTTTGCAATTTGAAGAATTTGCAGAGATTTTCAATTTGTTCGTTCATTCAGTCTATATGCAACTTTTTACACACTATCCATCTTTCCCATATTAATTGAATCAAAAGCTGTGAAAGTGAACGCATCACGTGTAACATGTTCAATATTATGAAACTATAAGCAAAGCTATAAACCACAGTGAACCTGCCATTATTATAAAAGATCATTATCGCGGCTGTAGTACACAAAATACTCAAGAGATTCTCACATAATTTCACAACTCACAACGTCCATCAATTTAGCGTTATGTACATATGTATCGTTATCGCGTTAATCGCGGGCATGAATTACTAGACATGTAGTCATTAGCCTACACCGTTATTACCATATAAAAGTTACCATTCATATAGCTCGCCTAAAGTGAGCAACCAACTCTAACCCAAAAGAGCAGATTCACATCGGATACCGACTTCAAACTAAAAGCATAACAGCGTAAAGGAGACATTCTAGATTATCTTTTTTATGCGACTTCCATTAACGGTATTCAAACAATTAACGTGATTAAGAAATTACATAATCACTTCAAAAAAGTCATCATCGGCGAATTTTGCTGCACGAGTAAAATTTGCAATGTAAGCGTAAAATTACAAGTTGAAATTGGCACAAGCTAGTGATACCTGTGACCGTCTTCTTGTTATGATTACAATTTTTTTTTAAGGTAATATGTACATATGTAATTACCTAAATAGCTGTTTAATAAGCTTTTAGAGATTCTATTGATTTCTTGTAAAGCGGTTATTAAAATGTGAAATATTCCCTAGTGCATAGTGCGTGGGTGGATAGAAAATGGATACCCTTGTAAGGTCAGTTAAGTGAATGTGTTAATGTTTGTATAAGCACTTATTGAAGAATGCAAAGCTCATTTCATATTTTTCTTTAACGGTATGTCCACAGAAAGAAAACTTCATAAGGAAATTTCTGGTAGTGGCTAAAATCGTCCTTACGATGATGTTGTAATATTTCTGGGAGTAATGAAAAATGCATCTCTTCTCGAGTTATGGAAAAGAAAGACTTTTCTTGTTTAAATTTGAAAAAATTCATTAACTTTATTTTTTAAATAATTAAAATTTTGCGAAATATCATACAAAGCAAGTCACGCAGCAAAGACATGTCAATTTTTATTCAAACTCATTTGAGGTAAAAATTTCAAAGTAAAATTTCACAGCATTTTCCAAGATTTTGATAGACACTGAAAGTTACTTTCATTAACATCGCTTCTTTGAGTAGCTTGTAAAATGTTTCAGTGCTAAACTTTTTTTAGCGCTAGGATTTATTCCAAATAGCTACCTTCTATTTCTATAGATGATCCAACATGTTCTTCTGCTGGAAACAGATATAACGATAAATAACATTAGACGATTGATGGTAGGAACGGATTTAAAAGATATAAATTAATTGTAAAATGCTCTTTTAATAAAAAGTGTGTACTAAAAATTAGTGATTAAAGATGGACAGTTAATTAATTTAAAAAAAAAGTACCTACTAAAGACCTATTTTTAGTTACAGATAAAAAACGTTCAGACAATGAACATGCAAATGCAAGTAGAAAGTAATTCGCAAAAAATTGTAATTGTCGTTTTTCTTTGACCCCCCCCCCCCCCCCCTGCTACAACTTTCCATTGTTGGAAATAAATATTGGCTGTAATGGTTTTACAGCTCATAGTGAACTACATTAGATGTGTCCTACATACACACGGTTAAAAATACGAGGCTTAAATTAAGGGGGGTTACCATTGAAAACTTAAAAAACACGAAAAGTTAGGACAACTTTGCGTAAAATCTGTGCGTATTATTTATTGTGAACAGAACTATACATATTTCACCATTTTCACTTCTTCGATTAGACGCTCCAGTCTCGATAATATATCCATGGAAAATAGTAGCGTTTTTATTCAAAATTTCTATTTTCCCTGATATAATTCAATTTCCATATAAATCAAATGTTACAATATGATAAGCAGTGAACTGTCAATAAAATTACCAAAATATAAGTGAAAACAGGGTCCCGTAATTTCGAAAGTTTTACTCGAAATTTCGTAATTTCAGACCCAGTGAAAACGTACGATAAGTTCAAAGCCCCCTCTGGGTGGTTGGATGGCCCTTCAACTTCCTGAAGATTTGGCTGGCTGTTTAGCACCATAGGTTGTGTTTTGTATATTTAAATGTAGCACTCACTTTACTACTTTCTGCCAACCAACCTTATTCAGAACTTTTGCGTGATTAACAAAATTATCACTAATGATCCGAAATGAATCATTGCTTTTTTGTTATTGTTCGTAAGCAATACTTCCGCTTATTTAATTTATAATTGTACTTCTTTTCAATGCAAAACTGTATTTATACCTTAGATGAAATCTATAGGGTATAGTACTAAGTTTGTCATTCCGCTTGTAACACACAGAAATAATGATGCTAGAACAAAATGGATTGGACATCCACGCATAATATAAAAAGTTATTTTGATTTCTGTGTATTTAAAGACAATTTGAATGTTGGACATTTTCATACCTGTGAATTTTATTTAAAAATAAGTTTATATAACTAATTCACATGCAAATACCTGACGATGACTAGTTTACGAAAGTTCTTATGCCACAAGTTACCATCCTGGTAAGTGAAATCATCTCACATATGACTATTCGTACTGAATTTTACTTTATAACATGAAAACTAATTTAAATGCAGTAAAAAAGAAAAAAAACACAAAAAGATTAATTATGTATTAATTAAATATTTTATGGCTACAAAATCATTATTATGTCAATACATTTATAACAAAAAAAACTATTTTTGTTTCTGTTTACATTTTCACTTGAACTTGAAAGTACATCTTTTTACCTTATTGAACTTAATTATGGTAAAAGGTTTACAAAAAAAAAACATCTAAAATATTTAAAACTTTCAATTTATACACAATTTCAGTAATTTGTCGCCAAAGTTATTGAGATATCAAAGATTTTCTTATTTTTCTATATATAGAATACATTTTAAACACAGAGTGACGTCAGGGCACATCAGCTGCAATGTGTCAAAAATTTAGTGAGAATAACTTGTATTCTAATTTCTATATACCTTGGTCTGCATGCTCAGACAGCATATGCCGTCCATTTTCTGCATATATTTACATATAGTGGTTTGTTTCAATTTTTAAATTGCATTCTTTTATACGTTCCACTGTGTTTTTCAGAGCAGAGTGAGCTTTGTTTCGTGTGTTTGACATCACAACTTATACAAAGTCTTAACATTATTAAGACGAAACAGTTTTCCGACATAGTCTGAAATAAAAACAAAATTACGTAATTTCGAGAAAAAATTTCGAAATTACGAGACGCTGAGTGCTATTCTTTATTTTTTCTGTGGAAGGAATAGAAGGAATAGAATACTGATCACGTGGTACAAGAGTATTCGGAACAGAAACTATTAAGTAAACAGAAAAGAATAAAAATGTGACAGTTGTGCCCAACGCAAAATGTAATATCACCTGGAGACCATTATATACTCGTCTGGTGTCCGCGCAAAGCTAAAACGTGCGTTCAAGGCCTGCATGTGCTATGCTTTTAGATTACGACGCCAATCTCACATATCTTCACTCACCAATTTGTTATTGCCGGGACCAATGGACAAAGTGTACAAGCTAAATGCTCTGACCTTTATTTTCAGCAGCAGGAACGGCTCATTGCCGAAGTATATCGAAGAGAAAATGACCTGGAATGGTCATGATAATTTCAGGTTGGTTCTGCACAGGTTCAGGACACACTTTGGAGGTAGATATATCTACCAATTTGGAGCGAGCCTCTGGAATTTTCTGCCTAGACAGGTCAGATCAGCTGGCTCGGCTGATAGGTTCAAAGAGCTAGCGGTATTTTTATCTCTTGTTATTGTCTATCGAGACTATGATATTGTCTGTTGTGATGCTGGGTTGGATATCTCGGAGTCTTGGAGTCTATGCGAGCCATCCAACCTGCCCAATTTGCTTTCCATTACTTTTCATTTTATTCCAACAGACGCATTAAGCAAAATTAGTGCTTTTGTTTTCTGTTTGTTTGTTCTTTGTTTTAATGCATTTTTAGTTTCCTTTATTCTCTAGTTATCAATGTCATCCAGCTATCTTGATGTAACAAGCTTGATCCGTAGTAATTGCTAGTCTAACATATCTGATATTTCACTTTTGCATATATTGTTTGGATTAATTACGCTTAATGTATCACGGCATCTTTCGAATTGCAAATGTTTTGGTAACTTTGTTGTGTTACATATATCTCATATATTTTATACCACCATTAATATTCTAGTCTATTTCTTTAGAGTCTATATACAATGTATCTTTTGACTACAACTAAAATCTTATTCTATATGCTATCGTTTAATCATACCACTTGTTTTGTGTTCAGTATAATTAAGAATCGTTAAATGTATATCTTTGTAACTTCGTAATATCCAATGTCTTAGGACATGGCTTATTGGTCGGGGAGGAAAAAAACAACTATTCTATTCTATTCTATTCTATATACAATTTTCATGTTCTGAAAATAAAATATTCCGTTTTAATTACAAAATTAAATCAATTTTTCGTGCCTCTGCTCTTGTTAGCTTCAGAATACACCACTGCGAATAAGGAAACACAGAATGGAATAAACGGAATATTCCAAAAGGATAAATAAACACTTTTGGTGTGTTCTGAATATTCGGAATGAATAAAGAAAAGCACTCCCTCTTTTTGCTAATTTCGTTGACAGTTCACCGCTTGTTACGTGGTGATCTCCTTGTTCTTCTTCTTTCTTACACCAAAACACGAGATATGATGACTGCTATGAACCACGGTCGGCCATTTTGAAACGAATAAAATGCCAAATGCTCCGAAGCGAAGTTGGCATTCCTTCAGAAATTTGGGATGCGTTCGGAAAAAGTACGTAATTTTGTTTGAAATATATGGGAAATTACTGCTGATTTCGACGATTTCATCAAAATTGCCTAATTTCGAGCTAGTAAAAACGTGTCTCGCATTTTTAGTAGAAAAATAATTTTGTTTTTTAGTAGATAAAATCATCGAATGCTCTACTATGTACATACAATGTTTAAACCGGGGCGGTATATTTGGAATGTGGTAAAATGGAGTAGAATTTCTATACCCCGGAGTAGTGATCCATGACAAGAAAAAGGTAGCAGATCTACTCCGATTAGACTATGGTGGGATAACTGCTCTCGGCATATCAGTGGTTCACGATCAAAAAAATTTTTGGTTTTCGATTCAATCCTACAAGGAAAGGCCAGAAATGCTTCAAAAGTTTGGCTGGAGAGTTTTCGTGAAAGGCATCAGTTTCATTTTTGTTAAAGTTAGCGGAGCGGTTAATGATGTTTCAATAAACTACGGTTGAGGAGTGGAAAGATAAACTAGGGAAGCTAATAGCTAACTAAAGATTACAGTCTAAAAGATATTGTCAACTGAGTTGAAAAACCACATTTCGTACCTTAGCTGACGAAATTTTTAAGCTCAATGCCGAAAAATGAGCAGGGGGCCAAGGAACCGTTAAATGTTTTCTTATGCCCTTCTGCTTATGACTTTTTTGAACAGCCATTAGTCATTGATAGTAAAGCTTTACCCTGCTGCCTCTGACGTTTGGACATAAATAATCTTCTTGCTTCATTGAAGATTGGGTTTTGGATTTGAACAGCAGAATGTAGAAAGTAGGGCGGGCGACATATTTGCTTATTTCTGAAGAACGCAACATATCATCCGAAAATCATAATGCAGTATGGAGGAGCTATTAATACTTCAAAAGCTACTACAGAAAGTAGATTCTTTTCCCTTTAATTTTGTCTGTAAAAAGCTGTGGCACCGTTCACGATCTTTCAAAAGCAACAGATTGCCTTCTCTTATATCCGCAGTGCTTCACTTTCTATTAAACTGTGTTTCGAATTGTTTTGAGAAATATGGGCTCTATCTAGGTGCATACAGCTGAAGCATTACATTCTCTGGAAGTTGTCTACAATTTTGCAGTTAACATTGGAAATGAGGTTCTACTATCAAAACATACTTATACGTATGAGAAAGCTAGCAACAGACAAGTCTTCGAGATTTTTCTGTAAGAGGAAATAATTAATCTCTTATTATAATTGTGATTCTATATGCACTTTTATGAATTTCAAATTAAGAAGGTTCAAATCAATTAAATTAAAATACTTTCACAACTCCATCTGTGCAATTATTCTACATCCAAAAGAAACCAAGTAGAAATTGGAAATATTATAGTCATAATATAGTAATCAAATATTCCTGTATAGATATCACTTCCGGCGTATAGATATTACTTTCGAAAAGAAAAAGTTTTCTGAGGGTCGTTTATTTGTTGCTAATAATCTGACAATTTTACGAGTGCTCTTGAAAAAAAATTTCTTCTCGGTTTTTGCTCGTCTACAAAAATAAAAGAAAACTTTTTAAATTTCACATCCGAAAAAATTATATCTTCCATCTGCACTCATTCTGTTAGGCATGTATAACTCTGCAGGTATAGGTATACCTCTACTCCGTTTCCCTTGGGTATAATTCAGCAAGACTATGAAGCCGAAAGTTCAAGAAGAACATTATTTTATTATTATTATTATTGTGAGTATATTATTTGAAGATCTATTGTGGGCCACGAACAGAATTTTATTTCAAACTCACCCAAGTGAAAGAACTTTTAAGTTTCCTTGGATTATTAGCTGCCAGCCATACAAAAACTTATAGGTCAGCATTTGCACAGACACGCATTCGTCTGAGGAATTTTTTCTAAGAGCCATGGAATTTATATAGCAAGCTCCATAGAAAACTTGAAGTTTCGTTACGAAAAAGTTTCTAGTATAAACAATATGTTTAATTATCTTACAATATTTTTCTTATTGAAATAAAAACTGTTGTAAGTTCTTTACAGAAATTTTAATTTGGAAATTGTAGCCAGGACAGGAATGCACATACTTTAAATGCCTTCAACGTAAGCTCTTGCATTCACGAGACAGACTACAAGACTACAAGTATAATCAGAACACCAATCTGTGCAATGTTTAAAAAAATTATTTTTCTCTAATTAATTCAGAGATAGCCATTTGTCTCGCTACAATACAGTGGTTTGCAGAATTATCTCAAGTTTACTTACCTACTTAAACTTATGTACATAAATACGAAGAAGCTATAGAATCTGACCTGGTGCAGGTTGTGGAAATCATCTTAAATTTTGAGGACGAGATTACGTAAATTTTTTTGGGTATTCTGAGTTATGTTATGCTTAATAATTTTACAGATCCATGGAAACGTCGACAGAAAATTATAAATGTACTTAGTTCAGTTACTGCTACCTCAGATAAATAATATACAGTAGAGGATACCTCAAATGCATAGATTAGATTATATTTGTGCACTGCGTCCTGAAAGATGTATTAAGAATCCCCGTTCAATTTACTCTTTTTCTGGGGTTCGACTATTAATAAAGTTCAGAACCATTCTGAGACTGAAATTTCATACGTGGTTTGGTGGAGGAAAATCATGTTCGAGGTGGAGTAATCTCCGCCTGGCCAATGATCCACAAGTATGGAGTATGGAGTACTTTGAGATTTCATGGGAATCCTGACAGAAGCTGCGGCGTGAAATCTCAGCCAAGCTCATCTTGTTTAGGTGATAATACCATAAGGAACAGTGGCCTGAGAAGAGCTCTGTGATCATTTTAAGTTTTGTTCTCATAGGGAGTAGGAGTTCTTTGCGACCAGATAAACTTTTTTGCCTGACGTAGTCCTTGTTACCTTTCCCAATAAATGGATTTTTGTTTGTTCTCCCAGCTATTTAGGGTACCTGTAAGGCAACACAATGAAGTGTCTTAAAATGGCTCTGGTCCAACAGAGGGAGTTTCCGCTCCTCTTTTGGCTAGGAAGTACACATTTTCATTGCCTTTATGGACCTCATGTCCCGGTATCCACATGTGCATAGCTTTGTTTCTCATCGATAAATTATTAAGGGTTTGCAGATACTGCCAGACTATCCTTGTATTAATAGTGAAGGGCTTTAAGGTCTTGAGCGAGGTTTGACAATCCGAGAAAATATTGATTGTTGAGCCATTTATAGCTCTCTTAGTACAGCTATGGGCGAATTCTTCTTTGGCTAAAACCTCAACTTGGAATACGATATGGGTAGATCTCATTGTTCGTTCTTTAACCGGCCGTATACCACACCAACGATCCTTGTTGGAAGGTCGATTTAGTGGAACATCATTGTTGTCGGTCTCCCAAAACCATGTCGAATAGTCTTACAAAATTTACCTTGGGTGTGATTATATCAGATATTGTCGTCAATTGTTCGAAGCATATCTGTTTAAAAGTACTTAAATGACCAACCAAATCACCTAGTTTGAAATTCTTTCCCTCTTGTAATCTGATAGCACTGGAGATCGTTTCCTTTTGTGTGGTGAAAGGACTCCTCCTTGTGGGCATCCATTAGCTGCGGTGATTGTGACTAAACAGTTACCTAGAGTGTGGTTATTCTTTTGCTTCTAAGCATAAAATCTATCCAGTTAATCTAACCTTGTTGGTAGTAAAGATTCTTCTCACAATATTCTTGCTTCTATTAGAGACCCTATAATTGTCCACCTCAATTTGGTTGGGAGCGTTACTTATTGGCTTTGTAAGATCTTCTTGCGGACTGGCCATTAGTTGGTTATTGGTAAGAGATTGCAACTAAAAATCGATTTCGGTTGATGCTGTACTATTGTCAGAAGTTTGCCTCTTTATCACATATTATCGAGGAGACTATCTGGTGTGGAATTAACTTTTTCCTTATTGAATCTGTTATTTAACGTTTTCTTTGCATGATTAGATAAATGGTTACGATAAATGTTGATATTGCTTCCATAGTGACAATACCGATTATGATGCATTTCTCAAAATAGCGATTATGATGCATTTTTCAAAGTAGTCAGGAGCGTAGGTGCGGTGAGGGGGGGGGGGGGGGGGGGCTTTTAACTGAAGTTGTCAACAATCTCAGCTATAAATTTTCTTTTTTTTTATTCCAATTTAAGATGCATCATGCGATTATTTGATTTAAAAGCATTACTTTTTCCATCCTTACCCCCCCCCCCCCCCCCCCATTTTTATTTATTAAAATCTAAAAAACTTTTATCTTGAAAATTTTTATTTTTTAATGTTAATATCAAAAGTTCTGAGCATTTTTGGAATTCTTGAAAAAACAATTTCTGTGCGTAGAATTGCGACAATAAAATTTCGGTTTGCGCTATATATTTGGACTGCGATTGAAAACGTATTGACATGTACATATGTATCGAAAGGAAATTTTGTAAATTGTTGTTTTATAACAGTTCTAGATCTAAATATGAAAATGGCCATTAACAGGCTTTGTAGGGTTGCCATATCTCAAATGTGAACTACAATAATTATGATTTTTTTATGAACACGTCCAGTGTCAGACGTTTTTAATGCATTGAAAAGTATTTGGGAATATAAAAACTTAAAAAATTATATTTTTACCTTCCGACAAAAAACAGCTTAAACTTTCTAACAAGCACATTTTCAAATTAGAACGTCACGTCTTCGGATTTATTTGCGGATACTCATCAGGAGGATATCGGTGAAATTGATCTTAGTCTAATAATTACAATTTCCTAGTTTTTAAACGTATTCAGTCAATTTAATTTTAAAATTCTAAAATATGTACGCATTTTAATTTAATATCACGAAATCAGAAACGAAAGACTCCGTTCACCTTTTTTGTGTAGCACAGAGTTCCATCAAATAATTTCTGCAAAATTAAACTAAAGGGGATGGTTTGCTTTTCCATATCCTCATAAAGATCTTAGCTTTGAGCATAATTTCAGAATAATAAGGCAGAGGTATTTGTTTTTATTTATAGTATAATAGGAATTCCATTACATTGAACTATCTTATTTTTAAGAAAACTAGATAATATATTTTCGCCGAACTGACAACTTCAACATTTTTCCTGTTCGTAAATCTCCCGAAATGGGGGGTTTTTTTTTTGTTTTGCTTCACTCACCACCGAATGGAAGAAAGTGGAAAAAAAACTTTTTCTAGAATTGGTCATCATTTAGTTTAGCCAGCAACATATAGTTGAGGACATTCATCTTCAGTGCCAAAGGACTTGAAAAAATTAGTGGAGGTAATTGATTGAAATCTCTACTACTCTTACACATAGTATGTTATGGAAGACTTAAGAAAACAAAAATAAAAGTGAAGCGCTTCTCTGTATTAAATAGAGTTTTTTTTTGTTGTGTGGTTTTTTTTTCGGCAAGTATAAATGGGAATGAAATTTATTGGAAGGTAAATTACAATAAATACCATGCGCCCCCATTCAAACCACACGCGAATTACAGATATTTTGTGCGTATAAATTCTCTCAATCGACAGTTACGAGGCGAAATGTTATGGGGAGACAATATTGACCTATCGTAAATAAAGTCGTGATTTTGTGATAGCGCGTGTGTACAGATTCCCAAGTTTATTAGTAGATGACTCTACGAATAAATTGGTCAATTGGTCATGAAAAACCAATGTAATTCGGAATAATGTTTGTGAAGGTTCGACTATCGATTTTAAAATAAGTACAAGTTGACGGGTCAGAATATCACTTAATCTTCAGTTTTATATCAATAGAAAAGTATAGTTCTAGTAGGTACGTCTAGCTGTTCATAAGAACTACAATAGAACGCTGTACTGATATATTTCAGATTGAGTGCAACAGCAGCCTACATCTATTATCTACAAACTCTAAGTCCCTTTGCATAGATGCAGTTTTCAAGGTTTTTAGCGACTGAAAATGAAATAGAGATCAACAGATTTTCCAAAGAAGTTAACTTCTACTTGTTTAACTCTTGTACGCTAATTAAGGATTATGACTTAGACTATAAGAAAAAATAATAATAATAAATGAAATGAACTGATTTTATTTTAAAACGGATATTCGCAATTAAAACACGTACAAAATTGCCATAAAATAACTACAATTGCTTTCACAAAGCTTTCTCTTTATTCAATTTGAACTTTTTACATACATATCTAGAAGTACATTATGCTAACTTGCGTCTGGAGCCATTGCATGATATCAAGAAATTTTTACGGGATATATGTAGACATTAGATTTCCTGTATTAATTTCTTATACGCTTAGCTAATTATATTTATTATTAATTATGTATCGTGACTCATACGTTGATGGTGCCGTGTGCCGATTAGTACTTATGGATATGACACCTTTTTTAAGTTGCTTATAATCATGGTAGAATGCTATTGCAATTTCGTTCAATTATATTATTATATACTTATAAAGATATAGATGTGGTATGCAGTAAAAATCTGACAAATTTCTTTATGAGAGTGCGTTCTGCAACTTTTAGAAGTACACTTTAATTTTTCTTTTATTTACTTCACAAGTGCCTATTTTTGCCACCATTTGATTGAACATTGATCTTTACTGCTCTGAATTGAGACTAGTTGTGATCCTTTATAAGGCCAATAAGTAAAAATATCTTACCAGAGTACGAAGATTTTATCCGTATCTTAAGAAAAAGTCATGAAATTTCTTTAAACTAAAAATCACAATTTTGATGTATTCTTTCATAATAACACATTTTACCGATTTTACCGATTACACTTGGTGAAATGGATTTATTTTAACTGCCATCTTATAAAAGATAAGAATACACATTTTGTTTTTTTCACAACGTACACATATATTTTAATTTTACATATAATGTAGCCGCTAACGTGTTTTGGTCTTGCTTTTTTTTTTTATGATGTCGCCAAAGCTGAGGGGATACCCTATGATGCCGTAGCACAGCCTTGGCAGTAAAGCAATAAGGGGTAGGGAATTGAGGATTATTGGGTTGAGTCAAGTAAGTGACCGTGCGCATTACGCTTGAATGCGTGTAACTCATAGTTTGGGTGGGGGGGGGGGGGGGGTAAACAGATGATGGCAAACTGTTCCACATTCGTACTGTTCTGCTTATGAATGATTCATGGAATTTCACGGTACGGTCAAATTTGATTTCAAGGGTGTGAGGATGAGCTCGGGTTACAGCTCGTGTGGTGCGCATGGGAAGAATTCTACAAGGGATCGACTAGAAATTTCGTCAGAGGAATGATTATAGAAGTAGCGATAAAAGAGAGACAGAAATCCGACATTACGTTGGTGCTCTAGGGAATCAATAGTTGCTATTGATATGTCATCGTTAATAAGCCGAAAGGCCTTCTTTTGGGCTTTGTCTAACGCAGTGCGTCTAGCACTTGGCCAAATATGGGAATTATATTCTAATCTAGGCCTGATATGAGACTTGTAGATTTGCGCCAAGTCTGATGGAGTAAAATATTTCTTGCATATTTGCAAGAAGCCCAGGTATTTCATCACGTTCTTGGAAATACCAAAAATGTGATGGGATCAACTAAGACTGCTAGATATTTCAATGCCTAAGATTTTAAGAGATGGTGAATTCGGGATATCTTCTCCATCGACGGAAATGGATTGAGAGTGGGAGTTGGAGTACGTTTAAGTGATAACAGATAACATTGCGTTTTGGAAGCATTAAACAAGACCCGATTCGCTCTGCCCCAAGCAAGAATTTTTGTGAGGTTATAGTTTAGTGAACTGAACATGTGGCTTCGTTTGTCAACTATTTAGCTAAAAAAGAGGCGCAGCACTTGAGTACCAGGGGCCAAATACCATCAGACCCAGCAGCCTTAGACATATTGAGATTTTCGAGCACTTTGAAGACCTCCCTCGTGCGGAAATGTAACGGTCTTTGCCTGTAATTGCATATTGGTGAAGAAGGAGGACTTTGCGAGAAGGTGGTAAGAAAGAATTCTCAGCAAAGTTACCTGCAAACAAATTAGCTTTGTCCAATGATTCCGTGTACACATCCCCGTTGTGAATTAGGGGCGGTTCCGAAGACCTGGTGAAATTGTTCTTGAAGAGACCGGAAACTTTTATTACTCTTTCGACTAGTAAAGATTTTTTGTCTAATGTTTTGTTCGAATTGGAACTTAGCTCACTGAATAACGGATTTGGAGGCGCTACGTCCTTCTCTATAGATCTGTCTCAATTCTGCAGAATAGCACAGTTTATATGCCTGAAATGCAGCTTCTTTGTTTATAATGGCTGTATAACAGTCATTGTTAAACCAAGATGACTTGTTAGGTTTAATATTCTTGTAACTGTGCGGAATAAAGCTGCACATCCCGAACCATAAGATGTTGAGAATGGATTCAGAGCAACACTCAACATCTCTCGAGGAAAAATACTCAGACCAGTCTAACGCTCTAATGAATTTGTTGAGTGAAGCCCAATCAGTTTCGATTTTTACAAGGATGACTGGTGGGTTTCAGCGATGATATGGAGAATTGGGCTGAAACGAGACAATGATCTGAGTTGCCAAGAGAAGGAGAAGACGTTTAGTACTTGTCAGGATGAGATGCTAGAAACAGATCTAATTGGTTGAGGCTATGTCCAATTATATCAGGCAAACGTATTGGGCTATCAACTAACTGTTGCAAGTTAAAGCACTCGCTAAATAGTTCAACCCGTCTCCCCGCTGTACTTGTGGTTGAAGAATGTCTGAGCCACTGCATGTTGTGGACATTGAAATCGCCAGGAATAACGATCTCGGGAGATTTTATTAAAATATTTTCTATACTGGAGGATAGAGAATCAAATGAGCGTACAGTGTCAGCGTTAGACATATTGGGGCAGCGGTATAAAAAACATAAATAAATGATGTGTTGATGAAGTTTAAATCTAATCCAGACGTAATTAATCTCTGGATTAGTTGAAGCAAATTCAGGGACAATGGAGAAAGGCACATCATTCCAAATGTACAGAGCGATTCCCTTTTGAGGTGAGAAGAATGGCACTAAGTGACAACCCGGTAGGCGAAACTGATTGATTTCATTTAGGGGCAAAATAGCCGATTTAGAAGAAGACAAGTGGCAATACACCGAAAAAAAATTACTTCCTAAGCCACGAATGTTTAAAAAATCAAAGCAAAGTTCTTGCATTGTCTCAAATAAGCATAGGCGCACAAAAATTTCAATTAAATGCACGCAGTCACTGAACTGACCATTAGGACGTCTTCAGGGCTCTTGTTGTACTGAAGAAATGATTAAATTAGCTGCTAACTAAGCTCTCATAGGTAGCTAATGCATGCGTAGTATTCAATAGTGGGCTGTTGTTTTTAAAATCTATCTAATCGCTGAGGCACCGCCAAGCGGAATGGAGAGTTCCATTTCTGAACCCATCACTCATGCGTTTGTTTTTTTTATCCTTCTTGGATCCGTCAGTATACCAAAGAAGATCCCGTTGCAAAAACTGGAACCCTTTGTCTAATATCTGGCTTCCCTCGTTAATGGTTATATGGTAAACCCTTTCGAATGAAAATCTTTTGGTTTCATAACATCTGTTGGAGCTTGTAAGTTTTTAATGTGGACCTGCTCAATGATGTTAAGATGTCCCACTCCGGGAGGAATATAATCATCTGACACTTTCCTTCGAAGCATATGTACTAGTCGCTGCGCTTCCCTCTACATAAAGAGGTAGAGTGGCTGTAAGGCAAGAATTGCTTCAAGTACTCGTTGATGGCACAATGTGAAAGTACCAGTGGCAGCTAAATAGGCCATCTTTTGTACCTTATCAAAGGTCCTCTTGATGATTGTTTGCTTCGTTTTAAGTTACCAGACGTTAGTTCCGTAAGAAAATATGGGTTTGATTATATCCTGAATGATCATCCAGAAGTTCATTTTGGCGTTCAGATCCTACTTTTTCTGAAAACACGTTTGCCATCATTTTTGAGGCGGAGATTCCAAGTTAGCTTGCTAGCTAGAATTTCTGCTACTGATGATTCGTCTCAAATTTGTGATATGTTTGTTTCTTTTTTTTTATAATGCTTTTACCTCGTCAAATTTCCAACTTCAAAATAGCAACTTCAGTCATATGAACGACTCTCATAGCGTTTCATTCACTATTCCTTCAATTTCACAAGAGGATATAATCGATCATATTAATGGGCTTCCAAATGACTTCACAACTGGTCCTGATTGGGATCCCTTCAGCCTCTCTTAAGTCATGCTGTCTCTCCTCGGCAGCTCAGCTGAGAACTATTTTCCAAAAATCACACAATAATGATTGTTTCCCGCAGATATGGAAAAATTCGTTCACCATACCTAACCACAAAAAAGGTAGTAAAAATGCCCAAATTATTCGAATCTATCAACTTCCTGTCAGATTTGCTCTCTTCAAACCAACATAGGCTTATTTCGGGCAATATCAACTGTTTAGGAGTTACAGGGTGATTAAGAAAAAGCTAGTTTTTCAGAAAAAAAAGTTCTGCATATAATGAGCTCTTAGCTGTGATCGTATGCCCTGCAGTTTTTAAGATACAGGGTGTTTTGTGCAAAACTAGCTTTTTTTGTTAATCACCCTGTAACTCGTAAACGGTTGATATCCCCCACCCCCCGGCATATAATTTTTGGTTGGTTCGTCTAGGTGAGTACTATCACCTCCTGCTCTATTGACCTCCTTCCGGGCAAACACCCCGTATATGTAAAATATATTAACTGTGGGCCCTATCAGTACAGGTACGTTATGATGGGTGGTAAAAATACGTTTTAATAATGACTATAACAGTTCCTACAATAATTAAAGTGTAATTTTTGAATATTAATAATTACTTTTCTGTGCAGCAATGTCGGATAAGGTTGGGATGGATAAAAGTGAAATAAAAGACGAAATAAGTAATTGACGTCCTTTGTTGTTATTGGGAGGACCTAGTAGTGGTAGTGGTCCTCCTTGTAGGCCATGCACAACCATCCCATAGATAAGCTGATCGCATTGCATGTAAATCCCTTATCATAGCAGAGTAGAGAAGTTAAGAGGGGAGAATAAAAAGGAAAGAATGTAGCTTACTTCATCATATTCTGGCAATAGAGCATAAACCTTAAATGTCAATTATGTTAATTCACCCATCCTGTTGCCAACAGTAGCCTTAAGAATCGTATACATTAATTATACATTCAATAGACAACATTCTAGAAATACGTAAAATATGTAAGATTCAGAGCTGGTTGACGTCAATGAAGAAATTTTGAAGAAAAAAAAAACATAACCCTTTCATAAGGTAATCAAACCCATAGTTCGTTAAAATAGAGCTAAAAATGGCTTTTTGTTTCTCGTTTTTTGGCTACTAAATGGGTTCTACTGCTAAAAGAAATTTTAATTCATTTTAAAACCTAATCTAGGTTAACTACCTTCCCTAATGGAATTCTTAAAATAGGCTTTTGCCCACTCACCAACTATAGAACCCCACAAAAGCAAAATTGTTTAGAAGAATAATTTATCAAGAGAACTCACACATTGCTTCACAATAAGGCTTTCTTGAAGTGGTGCTTTTGGTGCTTTAAGGATTTTTTCTTACTTCTGAAACGTAAAAAGGTATTTTTGTGAGAGCAGCCCTACAATTCTGTCCAAGTAATCTCAGTTGAACTGACTTATCTGGGAAACGAAGAGTATCCTTTATTTTTAGAAAATCCACTGGTATCAGAGAAACGGGAAGTTATTGGTTATATGTGTGTCACACCGGAGTCCTTGAGTTAATACGTATGCAACGGAAAGGTATTCTGAAATAAATGAAAAACGGTTTTACGTGTGATAGAATAGAAACTTCTAGAGATGGTACGTGTGCAATAGAGAGCTATTACCCTCTAATTCGTCATACTTCTGACTGAGTACTGTTAGTTATAAGTTATAGTTAAGTTTTGTTTTCTTTTTGTATGTACATCAGAAATGTAAGGATGGAAACAACTATCTTGAGGGCAACCTGTTACGATTGGATCTATTACTCCATTGTAGCTAGCCAATAATAATTCGACCGACTGTATTTGTATTTGAATAAACGACATCAAAATTTGTAAATTTGTAAATTTGTTTTTGAGAAATGTTGCTTTTGAAGTCAAAACAATTAGTTTTTGGGAATGTTTTTTTTTTTTGTAATTTTGCTGTGTTCGTCTTTTTTTCAATACATACTTTGAAAAATCTAGTAGAAATAGAAAATAATTGTGACACATTTAAAAAAAGCAAAACTTCTAACCCTCGTAGGTGAAAATAAACTCCCTTCCATATAATTATTTTTTTTTTTTCGTTTTCAAATTCCGATTCATTAATACCAATGGGTTATAATTTAGTATTTTAACATTTTATTTATTATATTTTAGTACTGAATATACAATATCTTATATACATCATGCAAACCAGTGACATAGCTATGGCAATGCAACCAATGCGGTCGTGTGGGGCCCTTGATTCAAGCGGCCTCAAAGAGCCAAAAACGATTCTGTTATTTGGTAACTTTTTTATAGGAAGGCCCCCATAGAAGCTTAAAAGAAAACAGGAAAAAAAATTTCATAAATTGGCGCACACAACATTTAAACTATACCATTTTTTACGTGACATATGGTCCTACATATGTTCTAAAAAATGATGAGATGTCCTCTAGAGTCAATATTTTATACAACCCATTCTTCCGGGAATGCGGTTTGAAAAAAGAGAAAAGTCTGAAAACTGCCACAAGTAGATCAGAGCGCGGGAAGACTCGCACTGTTTTTTTTTAATACTTGGCGTCTAGCCACTTCCACGGCTCGTGATATTAGAATAAACTATATTTTATCGACCTTCTGATCATTGCATCTTATATATATGGTTGCATTTTATATATATTGCTTTTTTATAGCAACTAATAATAAGTTCTTTATCATGGTGATCATCAATCCATTTAAAATAAATGTAGGTTTTTTCTCAATTTTCTATACAATTCCCTCTATTAGAACGGGTGGCGCAAAAGTTCTGACACTATAGAAACTACTTATATTTTCTTATATGACATCTCCTGTCATGCTGATATTGAAAATTTCATAGTAAACAAATGTAAAGTTACTAAAAATAAACATGAATCGTTATGTGTACTCCCTAAGAACGTGGAATAGTCGTGTCAATGTTTTTACGGAATAATTCATCAGTGATAAAAACACAACGTGAATTTCGTCTACGATTTCCCCGCCGTCCGGCACCGGTTGGTCGCTTTGCCACACGCTTCGAAGCAACTGGCGCAACATTGGATAGACCTAAGTCTGGCAGACCAAGAACAGACCGTTCAGCCGAAAATATCGATGTTGTGTGCGAAGATGTGGAAGAGTGTCCAGAAACATCAACGAGGCGACGTGGCACGCAATTAAACATTTCCAGGCGACTCTTCAGCGTATTTTGGTCAAAGACTTGAAGATGTTTCCCTATAAAACTCAGATAACTCATCAGCTGCTGCTTACTGACCACCGAGCTCAATGCGATAACTGTCACTGGCGAGCGCTACAGAACCATGATACGTGAGTTCTTGATACCCAGTTTGGATGAACTGGGGTTGGAGTACATCTGGTTCCAACAAGACGGCGCCACGACACACACACCGCGCGACACTATGGACTTAGTGATGTATGCTTTTCCAGGCCGTGTTATCTCTCGTTTTGGCGATTTGCCTTGGCCTGTAAGATCGCCCGATCTGACCTGTCCAGACTTCTTTCTTTGGAGTTATTTGAAATTACTGGTGTAAGGAAACTAGCCACAGACTCTCGCAGCCCCAAAAGAAAATATTCATCAAGAAATAAGGAACATATCGCAGGAAGTGTTACGGCATGTTATGGAAAATGTCATAAATAGGACTGAAATGTGCATTAACTCTGGAGGTCACTATTTAAGAGATATCGTCTTCAAATCTTAATGCGACGAAATTTCATGGCACAAATATATATATATAAAAAACTAATTCTAGTTTTCTAATTTAGAAAAGAAGTTGTAGCTGAACCAAATAGGGTCATTACTTTTGCACCACCACCCAGTACAAGTTAATTATTTACCCAAATCATTTTTTTCCGATAAATATCATCCACAAAATTCATTAAGTTTCGTTGTCAACTGTCTCATTATATTATTTTAGTTCTTTACTGAATAACCTAACTGAGTTTACTGAAGTTACTGGCTGCACTGAACCGTCCATAAAATGTAGCAAAGGCGAAAAGCCAGGACGCACACCATGTGAATCACCAAGAGCATCTATCGCAATTGGAACTATTGAGCATCGAGTCAGTAAAAGTAGAAAGGATGTCTGTTTAGGAACTCATCGATGTCTTCGCGAGCGCTAAGTCTCGAAAGAAGACATTCTAAAAATGCCATGCAAATGTAGTTATGCTATGTAGTAAGCTATGTTACTATTTAAAATTTACTCAATGATTTTCTATCACAGGCTCTGCATTATTTTTTGTATAAACTCTGACTTGAGAATAAAACAAAACTGCAATTTCAGTTTTAATTCATTTATAATAAAACCCAGCCAGCTTGGAGGTATTTACTGCTGACTAGCCATTTTTTCTTGAAATGCTCGGCGGTCCACGATCGTTTTCATAGGCAAAAGGGCCTTTCATTTGTTTTGCATAGGAGCCCACAAAGGCTAATTAACCCACTGGTGCAAAGAATATTGGATATGAAATTGAAACAAAACTATAAGTCTTACAAAATAAATCTGAGAATATTAAAAATCAAATTGGGAAAAATCATAATAACAAATAGAAATAAATAATAAAACAATAGAATACTTACTTCATACCGTGGAACTTATTATGTTTTTCATAAATTAGAAAGGAAAATATGAATATAATTTCACAATATTAAAAATATTAAAATAACTGTTACTTGTATACATACGTAGTTAAGTGAGTGGACACAGAATGACTAAAATTATAAAATCTGTAATAATCTAACTAAATTTACATCCAATATATGTGATTTTCTGCACATAATACTTTAAAGTGTTCCTTGATCAGTCTAGGAAAGTTCCCACCGGACTCCAAAATTTGAATGAAGAATTTGAAGAAAATTCCATCGATGGATAACTTGAACTAATTATAGGGGCGCTCGCCATATCTAGAAAAATACCTGGGCTGGAGAAGTTGGAGACTCCTAGCCGAATGCAGGAAGCGTACCTAATTTTTCTTATAGATATGCAGTAGTTTTTTCATATATTAACCTGTAGAGGAACGCAAGCCTTGCGGTGTGTCAAGTACATTTCAATGGAAATACCATGCAAGGATATACATATCCTGATAATTTTCGTCGACATTCATGATCAAGATTACTGAAAATCAGATTTCCCCTGATGTTACACTCACAAAATCGGCGGTATTACACTGTAAAACGCACACATCATGGAGCACCATATGCCCATCTTCGATTATTACTCCATCAAATTTATCCGCATGCACGCCAAGATATTTCAAATTATAATTTTCATCATTTTTATGTTATTCGTGAAAATACCAGAAAATTTCAATCTGACAAATTACACGGATATCAACTATTTTCACATTCTCATCACTTTAAAATCTTTGCCATTAAATTCATTTCCATTGATTGACGTGCACTTTTCTTGAAATATCAATGGAAATCGATATTAGATTTATATTTTTTTCGTTTTTTTTTTTTTTTCAATAACCAAAAATACATTTGTCAATGACAGTTCGAATATGTGTTTTCATTGATATGATCAATATAGTCTTCGAGGAAATAGTTAGGCCTGTTAAAGTATATCTGCACATAATCACTGAACTGATGGTGAATCGAGTCATTATTCGCAACACGCGGCAAGTCATTTATGAAGAGACTAAAGAAAAGTGGGCCGTGGGCTGATTCCTGAGGAACACCCGCCGGAGGATAGAGTGGAGAGGATATAAAATCCTGCATCCTTACGACCCAAGGTATATAGAAGACAAAGTATTCTCATTATAATTTTGACACATTGCAGCTGATAGCCTGTGACGCAATTCTGTGACAAATGTTTATACATTTTTATAGGAAAGACAGAGAGAGGAGAGAGAGTATTGTGTTCTCTGTACGATACTTTCCTATATAATTCACGATATTTTGTTACCTAATGGTGGAACGTGGTTCCTAATGGGAACACCTTGTATTCTATTTCTATATACTTTGTTACGACCTAACCGCCATTATCTGCATTATCCAATTTGTCAGCCGACGATGAGAATCTACAGCTGGTAACTAATTTTGAGACAAATTTTGTATGAGAAACAGAGTCGAATGTCTTACTGTAATCTAAGAAATCCAAAATTTTTATGTGATTCTTATCAAAGGGTCTGTTATAACTTTTAAGATATCACTCTCGTCCCAGCTGTGTCCTTTTCGAAAGCCAGGTATTTCAACTGGTTCAGTCTTAAAGTAAAAAAATGCTTCACGTATTAACTATAAAATCCATGAAATTTTCTAAACTGCCAACATTTCTAACTATTTAAACAGACTTTAATGACTTCCTCTCCTTTCCAAAATCTTAAAAAGAGTCCTACAGGAAGGCCTATTTGTAAAAAAAAAAAACGTATATTTGACTAATGCCCATTATTGATGGGTTGGAATTTATCCTAGACCATAATGAATGGAGAAATCAAGTGGTGTAAGTGTGGCAAGTGAATGGAAGACTATATTTGTGTTGGTGAAAGAGAATATCTGATAATAATTCTAAAATACAAAACTCTCATTTTGCTCTTCAAATCTAACTTATTTTCAGAAAATCTGTAGAAGTCACAATTTAAAATGACGATTAATTAAAACTTGAGGACAAAAACGGTCTGTTTCCCAGCAGTATCCTGTTCGTTTTATTAATTAAATTCTTAACTACTGTGGGTGTGGTGAAAGGTAGTTTAAAACATTTTCAACCTTCTACACTTATATACGGAAGAAAGTTGTACGTTTTCATGGGAAGGACATTGAATTAAATGATATTTTTGTGTGTTTCCTTAAGAAAAGATCTCCTCTTGCAAACACGGACAAGCAAAAGAAAATCAATAAGTGAATGAAAAATGTTTAAAAATAATTTTCGTTGTAATCCTTCTTTGTCGGGACTCGGGAATGTCTATTGACATAAAGTGGGCGTAATAGAATTTCTTCGATGTGATAATATTGAACTGAGGACCAAATTAGTAAATCGATTTTATTTCTAGTGGTAGGTCAACGTCCTGTTCGTTTTATTATTGCTACCAGAGTTAGTAATGGTAAATAGACGATTCCGTTCAGGCAATTAATTAAGTCGTTGGTCTTTATAATTTCGTCTATTTAACAATTAATTTACAACGTGTAAAATCTTAAAATTGCACAGAAATAATTTCTCTGAAGGGAAACTTCCAAAAACAGTTTAAAATTTTCAACTATCTTGTCTGTCGTTTCTATGTTTATGTAAATGATGGAAGTGCTTGAATCAATTCATTTGTTACGCAGATTTCCTCTAAATATACTCATGAAAATGGTTGCATTTTATTTAACAACAGTGCTGTGATCTTATGAGGAAGTCTCCTTCTATTATCAAGTTAGCTAGGTACGTACATATGTATAGGTAGTCAATCGTTGCCCAAATGAAGTGCCCATTGACCCAATTTAACCCTTTTATAAAAAACATGCTGTGTATGCTGTAAGTTATGAGAGTCTCTTAAGAGATTTTTTTTTTTTAAGATGACCTGGATAACTAACTATATCAAAAATCGTCAAAAAAAACAACAACATACTTTTCACTTATAGATGGCTAAATTTTCTTGGAATGTCGATAAAGCTTTGATGTCGTGCTTATTACAAAAGAACTGTAATCCCCTAAAGTTCTTCCTGAGCAATTATATATGTATATGAAAATGCCTTCAGACTGGTCATGTTCACCATATTTTCTACTTTTGAAGTTGAAATCTTTATTATGGAATTGAAATTGCAAATGAATTAAATTGTCCATGCGACACAAATTCTTCTGTTAAATGGACTATGGCTATGGCTGTACATAACGGATACATCGTGAAACAAAATTCCTGTTATAATTTCCATTTGAATTTATTTGAAAAACAATTTTTTTCTAGCCCTCTAGTTTAACCCTGGAGAAAAAGCAATGTCCATTATTTCCGCAAGAGTTAATTTAAGTATAGTACCACAAAAGTAGTCTGAAGTCTTTAGGGACGTTGTTTCCTCCATGGTTTTAGGGAGGGAATTGTTCCTATTTGCAAATTCTTATTGATTTTTTGTTGTTGATTTTCAAGTTTTTTTTTATTTATTTATTTATTTTGTCAACAGAATCATAACCATAAGATTATAAGAATTATTAGTACAAGAAGAAGCTTTATATTGTGTATCACGACTGTTTTATTTTTTTAATGGAAATTTTATGTCTGGGGTATTTTACTATATTGAGCGATACAAATTAGATTGATTGGTCGTATAGTAAAAATTACAAAGTACGCCCGATCCTCGAAACTGTGTATAGTATAAGATAAAATCTTATTATTATTGTTTTTAAAAGAGTTTAAAAGATGCCATTAAAAGTCACTATAACCGTATCACTTACTTCTTTGTTTAAAGCATCCCTTATACGGTCAATGATCGTCTGAGTGGTATTTGAAATAATAATATTGATAGAAAAAATATTTAAGACCTGTCGATATATTGAAGCGAGACCTATGTGTTGTCACGTATATGGGCCTAGCGGGAAATGAAGCACTCCAAACCCTATAAAAGAGCGCACCTATAGAAGCATTGAGTGCTCGATTTTCGTACCTCTCTCTACATATCTTTTTTAACACTGCAACTGCATGTCCGCAGAGGTCACCAATCCATTTGAGAGGAGTGCTCCTGAAAAGATTTCAGAGCAGACGATTAGAAGCTTGTAGGTGTTTTTTTTAGAATATATACAGTACAGAAATAGTAGTGCTCCTGAATACATTTTGGTGAGGATAGTGGAGCTTTTGCAGAATATCTATAGTCTAGAGCCACACAACCAACAACCAATGACAACGTACAAGTATATGGTTTAAGGCGGCCGTATAAAAATATGAATCAAAAGCTTCGTTTTATAACGAGCTGATGGCCACCTTGATAGAAAGCTCATCAGAATTTTGTGGCTTGCAATTCGGAGTCTTTATTTCAGTATCATTTGTAGCGAATACATTATTTGAACCAGCTTATGATGCTCTTCACGTTATTGTTTTTACGTTAGGTTCATCTATTCAACTTATACATAGATTTAATTTATTACTGTACTTACAAAGCTATGAAATTAGGTTAATTGAAAACATAAATAAAGTGTAATTTCAACGTCTGTGCGTTTTCATCGATTCCGGTTAATGCCAGCTGAAAAGGTTAGAAAATTGCAAAATATAACTGGGAAAGACATGTACTCCACCTTCAACTACCCGACGAAGCAGTTACTTTTTATACCATAGATGATGAAATCCTTGAGTATTATGAAGATACCATTCATTTGTAGCGAATAGAGCAAAATGGATTGCACATCCGCGAATAATATTAAGAGGAGTCAGTACTCAGCAAAAGTTTCAATTTAGATACCAGCGAACCTATAGGTAATAAAATTGTCTGTACGTAGGTTTGTGCCCTGAAAGTGAGAAAATTCATATAAAATTAGCGTAGACCTAGACCACAGAGCACATTAGAGACATCTAGCGTAAAAGACAGAAACCCAACATCCGACAATTTAAGACGAAAAATGAAAGTTTGCAGTTCACATAAATTGAATATTTTTATCGAGAATTAACTCTCTTAAATTTTTTTTTTTGGAATTTCTCGTCGGTGAAATGTCGGGAGAAAAAACGAGTGCTATTAGAGTCAAATAATTATAAAAACTGCCACTAAAAATGAAAAAAACTCGACGTTATTTGCTAGATCTAGGCCTTATCTTTCTAAAACAGTCACAATTTAAAGAGATGAGAAAATTGATATATGTGGTGACACGCATGCATAGATGAGGCTCACCGCAGTTCACTGCGAGAGATTCTTTAGGAGCGGCCACAGAAAAGCTTCAAGCTCTGATTGCCTTAGTGCATACTTTCGCAACATTTGCAGCTAGTCAGATAATTCATTTATAAAAGTTGGCCACTCAAACTTTAAAAAGTATGTCAGGGCTTGGAATGGGAGATTTCATATCTGCTTGTTCGTTGTCGCTGCAACAACTCACCAACTATGCATACAGCACAACACAACTAGAAGATTTGAAGTGATCAGTATTTCTGCAATTGTGAAGTAAGCAGAGATATAAGTGTACTTTATAGTTAAAAGAGAGAGAGAGAGTTGAGTATATGAGTCACTCATTTTTATACCAAAACTTCTTTAATCATTCACTTTGAGCAAATTTAGAGCACTTTATTCTTCGCAATATATATTATCTTAAAAAGCTTCTATTGCTCTTTCTTCGGAGCTAATTGGTAGCGCTCACTAACTTATAGCAATGGACTGAGCGATTTGCTATTTTATGTGGCAAAAATACTGTGTTTTTGTATATCACCGTTAGAGGACCATTAAAAACGTTTACTACATCAAAAACATGTAAAACTCAACCAATCAGATGAAATTTTACACCCGTAAATCGAATTAAATTATAAAAATATATTTTTTTTTGCCCAAGTGATACTTTAATCGCTTATAAGGAATTAAACTCATCCCGACTTTAAATTTCAAAAGTTGTTCTTACCTAAATCCTGCGCATGGACAAGAGAGACGGAGCATGGTAAGCACTATCTTTACCTTATTCTTTCTGGGGTGATTGCAGCTGTAACCAACATAAAAACATCAAATAGCATAAGAAAACGTTCAGTAAGCAATATTTTGTGTTGGTAGGATAGCTCCAACTCTGCCATAGGGCGAAAGAGAAAACTATAAAACTTGTTCCATTCGTTCCTATTGGAAAATGACAATACGCTCAGTCCATTGTTATAAGTCAGTGGTAACGCTCTATACCGACTTCCTTTGGAGCGCTTCAAACTTTTCCCGCGGGGGTATTCCGTGCAATATCGCGTCACTCGTGGGCAAGCCGTTGTCTGGAGCTATGCACGACGAGAACTTCAAATTTTCAAAGCTGTTCACTGTTAATAGAATTCGGATAGCTAGCCGATATGTCGGGGAAATGGCCTCCCTAATTATCGTATCTTGCGTTTTAATTCGTTATGAAACAATACAACTAACTGCTGAAATAGTTGCATATTCTTTCATCCAGAGTGAGTTCTCGGAGCAGTTTCCCATGTCCATGATTTGGACGCTTTTCCAAGCAGCTTCTTGACGCCCACTATTTTCTGTCCCCTTCTTTTCTTCTTCTTGAATCCCATTGCCGTAACCAACGCAATTAGTACAAAATGATTCAGAATTACACAGAGAAAACATACCTATAGTCCAGTCAAATAATCTAAAGATCGTATTTAATTTAGTTCAGGCTGAGGGTTGGTGTAGGGTAGTCCTGGGAGTATTATCACAAAAATTCGGCGTCTCAGGGCCAAAACAAAGGGGTGAAAGACAATAAAAATACCCCCCGAACGTGTGATAATCTATTTGCTATGCATGCGGATCAGAAGAGGTAAAGTTTTTAAAAGAATTAAAAATTCTATTTTATTCAGAATATGTACAGTGACCAACCTCTATCTCATAAGGGCAGGGCGACAGAAAAATCGAAAAAAAAGTTAAGGGTGGATACATCGCTGTATCCCGATCCACTAACATGTGACCGATTACTTTAATTCATGTAAAATGTTGGTTCAAGAGCTACCAACATAGTAGCATCATATCTCTTCTCGCTTTGCACAACCAGCCAAAATTTCTATGAAAAAATCAAAAATGTTTCAAGATACGTCACGACAGCAAATTATTAATCCGATAAGTTTCTTTACTCCCCCATTCTTCTGTTCCTTAATAAAAAAATGCACGCTTCTTTAAGTTGCCCCAATGCTTCCAAAGGTATGCGTTATGTAAAGTAGTCTTATTGTCTTGTCGTGACGAATTCTCACTGAAGAGCCCACTATAGTAGTAACACAGCTCTTCCTCGGTTGATAATGGCTGGGGATCAGGTTCAACCTGTCTCTATAATGACTTGATTTTTGATTAAATGGAGTATGTCACGCAAATGAAGTTCATTAAGGATCATTTCCCAAAATTTCGATTCAATATCAAACGGAGCGAATTTTGAATTTGTTGGAAAGTGGAAAGAGTTTCCAACAAAGTCAGCAATGATCAGCATTCAGAATTTTTCGACTTTTGGTCTCTTTCAACAACAAAAATTGTCTTCTACTAAATGCTTAGCAACTACAGTAAATACTCGCAAATTTTCTTGATAGCATTTAATTAAATTATTGAAATCTGCAATGAACCTTATACTCACGATGTCATATGACATGATATGACATGACATATCAAATGAACTAATTTTCGTTCACAGTCTGTCACATCTTCATTTCCTTGAAATGACTGAATTTCAAATTGAGTCAATATGGAGACAGTCTGTCTAAGGTATAACAATGATAGTTATGTGCGTAGAGTATCTGTTTCATTTTGGCAGTACATATACTATACAGAAAGCTGTCATGGTTTTACGTGAGCACCTGCCATTATGGCTTAATCTCACGGCACTCTTAATGCACGGATTGAAGACAAACGACAATCAACGCCCTTGAGAGGCAGAATATATTTTATATTCTGTCTCAACAAGTACCAGTTTATGTCAGTGCATGCTTGACCATTGGACTTACTGGTCGAAGCGAGACCTACCTAAAATCTCTTCCGATCTGTGGGTCACGGCGCGTTTATTTAGGTGGTAGCTACAGTCCGTGTGGAAAATAAAATGACCAAGGTACACACATGTCCGAGGTACAGCATCTTCCCCTAGGTATGGAGATTTTATTGTTAATGGGAGATCATTAATAAATAGTAAGAAAATGAGGGGTGCCAAACCTTGTTCCTTGGGGTACACCAGATGTTTGGGTACAAGTATATGAGTTAAACCCATTATGAACTACAAGCAAGCTTTTGTTTATTAGATATGAATCGAACCAGTGACCTGAATTTGTATGGAAGCCGAGTCTACTAAGTGAATATATGGTCTATTTTATCAAAGACTTTAGAGAAATCAGTGTATATTGAATCGACTGGTAAGCTTTTATCTAAAGCTTTCGCAAGAAAATCAGTGTACCGTGCTAAATTGGTAGAAGTTGAACAATGTGGAAAAAAACCGTGTAAATAGTCACTTATTAAGTGTTTAATTTGGGAGAAAAGCTGGTCATAAATGATCTTATAAATCTTATTCAATATATTCCAAATCACGTTACGTTTTTGATGTAGAAGACAATCCGAGAGAAATTCAATATTCTACCAGAACTTATGGGTTTCATATACCAATCGGTATCTAAAGAGCCATCTTATTTTCCTAATTAAGCATACATCTAGAAATGGTAATCTATTATCTGTGTCTCTTTCAAATGTAAACTGCACCTTCTCGTTAAACTCATTTAACTTGTATACTATCGTATCTACTATATCCTTTGGTACCGCTAAAATAGAATCATCGATATATAGTTTGAAGAATGATATGGAAAATTCGTGTATACTTAGGTTATGTTTTATTAAATAGTTCATGACTACATATGTTGGCAATAGGGGGATAGCAGCAGGATTACCCATAGCTGTTTCACCTAATTGTTGATATAGATTATTATTAAATTTAAAAAAAACACGGTTACTTCTAGTAATATAAATAATTCTAAGTCCGTATGTTGAGATATCGTTGTCCACTCCTCTTTGACTATGTGTATAAAACGATCCTTGGAGATGTTGGTAAATAATGATATCACGTCAAGTGAAATAAAAATATAATCATCATCATCCAGTATCCATTATTTCGATTATTGAGACTTTCTTTGGATCACTTAGACCACCAATCAGTCACTTAAATCATAATAATCACACCTACAAAAAACAAAAACAGCCAAATAATCAAATATTCTGTGTATATTTTCTTTCAAGAAAAATCTTAAAAACTTTTATTTATTTAACTGCCTCATCCGGGGTTTAAAGCCGGGACCTTCCGCTTTCCGGGCGACTGCTCTTACCACTGAGCTAACGAGACAGATGATTTTCCCTCTTGTATTTCTTAATTTGCAACTAGCCTATTAAGCCACGTTGCAGCGCACAAATCAATTGTAAAATCAATTTTTTTTTATTTTTATTTTGTTTCCGGACGGGAATCGAATCCACACTTGTCAGAATCGGTCAAACATAGAGAAATAGAAGAATTTTAAGAACTTTTATTTTTGAAGATTCTAAATCAAATCATAAATACAAGAGGAAAAATTAACTGCCTCGTCTGGGGTTTGAAGCCGGGACCTTCCGCTTTTCGGGCGGAAATCTAAATCAAATCATAAATACAAACCATCAAACCCCGGACGAAGCAGTTGATTCTTCCTCTTGTATTGATAATTTGATTTAGAAACGTTAAAAATAAAAGTTCTTAAGATTTTTCTATTTCTCCATCTTTGACCGATTCTAATAAGTGTGGGTTCGATTTATGTCCGGGAAAAAAAAAAAAAAAAACAAAAATCTTAAGGCCAACATTTAACTGCACTAGTTGATTTTCATCTACATCTATCAACATAAATAAAAATAAATCTAAATATAACAAATTTTTTAATCCAATTAAAAGTTTTATTTCTGAAAGTATACTCCTGGAGCTGGAATGGTAGAACACTAATTTTTAATCAGTTGTTGGAAAATAATTTTTACTACCATTTTTCTCTACAATCAGTTAAGCAACGATGTGTCTTGTTCGAAATGTTTAATTAAATTTTTGACTTAAAGGATTAAACCGATTTTAAAATGATTAAAAAACAAAAAAACAATCTCAGTGAAAATATAGAATGTGAAAAAATTATACATGAAATCTGCATTGAAAAATAAAATGAAGTTAAAACCGATGACTTTGATACAAAAACAAAGACAAAATTAATAGATGAAATAATATTTAATTCGCATGTGTTAATGTATTAAAAAAAAAAATGTGTAAAACAATATAAAAGGACCACCCAGCTAGGGATAGAAAAACAGGAACACGGAACACTTAAAGGCTCCCACGAGCAGCAACAATTTCAAAGAGCCAGCTTTCATCATAACACAATTACACAATAATGCGTCGAGTGTAATTGACCACCCCCAACACCGGACATTGAATTACATTACGGGTGCGGGGGTGGAGAGTATACAGGAAAATTTCACTTTAGTAAACGCCTTCAATTCATCGACCTTATTCAATGTAAGTGGAGAAGGAAACGATTTCATCAACGGAGGCGAAATACCAGAAATTCCAGCCTATATCCGGACCACGTCTATGGTGTTTTGTATAACAATAATGATACTCGGCGTCGTAGGCAATATAATGGTTGTCGATGATTATGTCAAAGGTAAATGGCATTTTGTTTATTTAATTTCTGTATTTATTTTTCAGGTCCCTATAGTCATATTGAAGACGAAGGACATGCGAAACTCTACCAACATATTTTTAACAAATTTGAGCATAGCCGATTTACTTGTGTTGCTCGTCTGCACGCCTACTGTTCTTGTTGAGGTCAACACGAAACCAGAAACTTGGGTGCTGGGACATGAAATGTGTAAGTTTTTCTTAAGTACAATTACTGGCAGATGTTACGCGTTGATAGGATTTCTTATTGAAATGGTTCTTAATAGGGCATTAAGGAGGCGCAGAACGTTTCATTTATTGCAAGCAGAATAAGTTGATGTGACCTTTATACATATAGATTGGCCTTTGAACTTTTTTCTTATACTTCTATTAAAAACGTGATGTTATATCATATCATATGTAGCTGTGTTTGAATAAAAATCATCTACTTCCGATGAAATTGAAAGATTCTTTCGCAGAATTTTCTTTCAACATCCAACGACAAAGTTTTTCATAAAAAGTATAAAAATTACATTCGTCACTCACTCTATAGAACTATTGATTTGTGCGGAAATATATCTCAGTGAAACTTTGCAAAAGTTTTGTTATAAGGGAAATTTTTAAATTAGGCATGTGATAAAGAACAGGAACTGTCATATTTGATGAGACTTTTTCGTCCTTCTTAGTTCAGATTGCTTTGAATATATATACCTTATTATGATGTCGATTTTTATATCCTGGAGGGAAAAATTGGAATGTTGGATACATTAAGGGCTCAAATCCAAATTATAGTTTTTTTTTACCCATATGTTAGTTCAGTCATTAAGTTGTTTTACTATACTATCCTAAAGCTTGTTACTTTGTTTCTTATTTGACTTTGATTTTTGTTCTGTTTATCATATTTTTTCAACAGTTTACAGCGAACATATGGTAAGCAAATATCTGCACTGCGTTGCTAAGTTATAGACGCAACATGAAATAGTGTGATAGCTCATCTCTGTAGCAAGAAAGAGAAAAATGTGGAATAGCAAAATACATCTACGTTCTTGTTATCGCTGACACCAAGAAAAGATTTGCCGTTCGAATGGTACTTTTAGAGTAATTTATTTAAAAGTTGTGGGAATGTGCAAAATGAGTGTTGCATTATTAAAGATGCACATAACTTCATATAATTAAACAATATTAAGACTCCACAAAAATAAATAAATTCGTAGTATTTATTTATAATCAGAAGCTCCACTATTGTGCGCCATAATGTCCAAAACTCTTTTTGGCATTGATTCCACGTAGAGCCTAACCATTCTGGAGTGAAGGTTAGCCAAGCAGCATCAACGGCATCTTTACGCTCATTGATGGTGTTAAATTGTTTGGCATCTTTATAACCTTTTCGAACTAAACTAATCATCCCCAATCCCCATATGTTCTCTTTAGGGTTTGCATCAGGAGAACGGGTAGGCCAGATGAGATGGTAGATGTTGTGCCTCAAGAACCAATTTTTGTGGAGTTTCTTGTAGATGGTAGCGTTATCCTGTTCACAAATTAAATGGTTGTCAAGATATTGTGCAAGATACGGAAGGAGTTTTTGTCTGAAGACTTACCAGTACTACAGGCTATTCATTCGATAATAAGAGAGAGCCAATTGTACGGTTCGATGATATTTGAAAGTGTCCTGTACCATTCAATAATCCCACTTTAAACATTTTTATTTGAAAATGCCGGCGCTCCTTCCCACAGATCCCTCCATTATCCACACAAACCATCTGAACTGTCATTTCAGCAGCAGGTATACTTCTTCAGCGAATTGGGGGAGGTAGCAAGGCACCTGGTAGGGTTCATTCACTTCTGAGGCTGGTTTCAGCGCACCCCCGAAATAGGAGGTATCTTTCCAGATAGGGTCCCAAAAAATGTGGTATCACAATGGACCACAAATGGTCTAAGTGAGGCTGATCGCAGTGGTTCGCGCAATGCTCACCGTCACCAGGTTACACCTTTCTTAACCTATCCTAATTCATCTACAAAACGAAGGTTCAATTCAATTTATTTATACTATACATAAACACGACAAGATAGTTTTTGATTTTATTGTGATGAAAAGTTAGGTATCTATTTGAGAAGTTTTTTCATTGGCGAGCGATATAAAGCCGGCAGTATTTTATCTTAGATGGTGCTCGAAGATTAATGTACATAAGTTTTGCTGCTAAGGTAGATACACTTTATTTTAAAATATCGAAGGTTGAAGCGTTAATGTTACTCAGCATTCGACAATCAATCTCCATACATCATTCAGCCACTTCATATAGGAGGACTTTCCGTAGGTTTTTTAAAACCATCCCTGGAGGACGATTTGAAGATGCTGTAGGTGTTATTCTTGGAACATGCTTTACCAATCTAAATCTAACAGAAATTGTATATTCTCTCCTTTGACTTTTCCCAAAGAAGTCGTGATCTTATAAAAGTGAAGCAAAGGGTTTTTTGCTCGTCTACAATGAATCTTTACTGACATGGAGCAGTGAGAGTAATCTTCAATGCTCAAATTTCTTTGCAATGAAAATCATTACTTTATTTGTGCTTAAAGCTTGCTAAATTTAATGAGCTTCAATAGATGTGGTTTGTATAATTGATATCTGGTTAAATCTTAGATCAACGAAGAATTATTGTTTCGTTTACCATATAAAAGGTAGCCCCAAGAAGGTATCCAACCAGCTTAACAGGTTAATGACAGAGAACCAAAAAGCCACCTAAGAAAAACCCTCTTAGTTGGAATTCCTCCAAATTTATGTTTTTTTTTCCACATTTTTTTGCATATTTTTACTTGGAGAAGAAAAAATATGCGGGAATTAAAATCCATCCTACCCAGTTATTCCTATCAAAATTTTTTTATTACTTTTATTTTATTTTTAATTATTGTCTGGTGATGTGGTAGCCTTAGATATGAGTAGCTGTTGTGGTTAAATGCCCAGCTATTCCAAATACCTTTTTTCTCGATACAGGTACATACAGTTGCGATTAATAATGGCAAATTATATCCAATGAATGTTACTTCTTTAGTATGGCAAGACTCTTTTACAAAATTAAATTCTGTTAAATTTCGTCGATAGAATTGGTAATGCTATTTTTGTAATAATATTGAATCAGTTGGGGATAATTAACATAAGGTTTTGTTATGTTAGAGTGGCGGCCACCGCGCGAACCCCTGTGATCAGCCTCACCTAGACCATTTGTGTTCCATTGTGATACCATCTTAATGGGAACCTACCTGGGAAAGATACCTAAGATTTAAGGAGTATGCTGAAACTAGCCACAAGAGTTAATGAACCTTACCAGGTCCCCCAGCTCCTTGTCTGTCAACTTCCCCAATTCGCGGACGAAATAGCTACCGAGTGCATTCCTCCTACAGCTGGCAAGGTTAGGGCATTCACACAGCAGAATCTAGAATCCTCTTCATTGATTCTAGGGACCGATCTATTGGTTCCTCCGCTAGGCAGGTAGTCATAGCGAAGCCCTTTCTGGCCAGTGCATCGACTGCCTCGTTTCCAAGTATGTCACTAAGACCAGGCAGCCTGACTCATTAAGTCTTAATGCACTTTTTGCAGCTATACATTTCGCATGAATGTTAAGGGGCAAGAGCTGATTCATGCCGTTGGTGTTGTAGGAAGATCACCTGTAATTCCTAGACCTGCAGCTCTTTGTGATCATTACCGTAAGATTTTTAATTAAGAAAATTGCATAGGGAAAAGTTGCACGATCTAGTCGCTCAAAGAAAGTTACCACTTCGAGACATTATTCGATCACCACTGTTCTCTTCCTAAGAAGGTAGATTGCTTCCTTTGCTATGTGGGAAGTAGTATCGTGCTATTTAAAGCACATATTCTGGATATCCATGCTTATAATTCATCATCGACATTAAAAATTTGAAATCGTCGTACCATATTGGGATTCATTTAAAATTACCGCGTAACCAGTTTCATCCTCAAAAATATTAATTAGGCCTATAAAATGTGGACATGAAATTAGTTTTTAAGTATGTATAGAAAAACAAACTACTAAATTTACTTATAGCATATTTATTAAGATTCATTAGTTTGGAAGCCTGGGAAAGGAACTGACGCTCTGATATAACACAAGTATATAGTGGACTAATTAAAATAGAAGTTCGGTTAGAACGAGAGAGCAATGATAAATATTATCCAGATAGTTCGGTACATACCGCCCCTTACGACAGTCCATCGTGTATCACCAGTGGTACATACAGAGAGTTCAATAAATCTTTGCACGAATGATGTTAATGTGAATCTTCCAAATCAAGGTTGTGTTGAAAATAAGCCCGAGATTTTTAACACTATCGCAGTATGTAATATAGCATGCATTGAGTATTATTCATGTTAAACAAGAAATGTCCAGGGGTCATGTTTATATATAACAATCGAATTATATTCATTGGGATTGAGGACTGAGTTATATTACTTTGACCAATTCAAGACTTCCAAGAGGAGTTTGTCAACACCATCATCAATTTGTGGTGATATAAAGTTGTAAATAATCAGCATAGAGGTGAAATTTAGAATACCTTATCATATTTGGTAGGTAATTTATAAAAACCGAAAAAAGCAGCGGTCCCAAAATATATCTCTGTGGTACGACATAATTCGTTAACAAAAACTCTGAAGATAAATTATTGCATTTGACCATTTGATCCCTTATCGCCGAAAATCAGCACACTTATTGACACCGCTGAATATTTCTACTGGGACTTAGTCTTTATGACCTTTTATATTGAATCATGCACCTCTGAAGATTTTCGAAGTTTGATCCGTATAACTTTCGGTAGTGCTAACCTTTCTGAAATTGTTTTCCTCTGTAAACAGTTATTGAATTTCTTCCGGATTTTACGTTCACCTTGTCGTATTTTCCCTTAAGTTGTCAGACCAGCCCATTTCGGATGTTCTTTGGTAGCCTCATTTGCATCTGTTGCTGTTAGTCTGAACTCTACTTATGTAGAAATGGCATCGCTAGCAACCATAGCTAGGTTTCCTACAGCAATATGTTCTAGACTGTCATCTTGAACAACAGTGGCTAAATTTTTAATATAATTAACAAAAGATTCATTTTTAATCCCACAAATAAAACGGCTCTTACAACCCCTTATCATACTAAGCCAATTCAAAAAATGTTGTGTTCCAAGAAGATCGTTCCCAAGATCGTTCTCACTTTCATATTGAATTCATACGGTTTTTAGTGGAGGTATGTACCTACTACACCGGAAAAGAATATTAAGACTAGTATGAAAAATGTTTACATACCGTTTGGGTACGAAATCCAGAAAAACAAAATCCAGAGTGACGAAATCCAGAAAGACAAAATCCAAAATCCAGGAGACACAAAATCCCAAAATCCAGAAGTGACAAAATCAAGAACAGACAAAATTCAGAAGAAATCGAAAAAAAATCCAGAAAAGACCATTCGTGCGCGCGAATATCTTTTCTGGATTTTCTCTTAGTTTGAATTCTTCATGAACTCGGAACTTTTTCGTTTATGTTAAAAACAAGGAAATTATATATATTTTTTGCATTTATTCACCTTACACTACCACTTCAACAAACACATTCATTTATTTACGCACTCATTAATATATGAGACCTAGGCACAGACCATATAAGCACTCATACATTTGAGAGCAGGGTAATACCTCAACACAAAACTTTTTCTATGTATAGTGATTTCCAAAATTTAGACTTTTTTATTTTAAATCGAATTATCATGCATTTTGGACCTTGACCCATCTCCAAACCGCCGTTCACAAATCGTGACCCATGTGCAGGCATTGTTGGCTTAGCCTGTTTCGTTCACAAAGATGCTAGGTTTCCATCAGATGAATATATCACCACAAGACTCCCAACTAAGTATATAATTAAGACAGATTAATATAACAACAACGACGAGTGTATATATGAGCATTTTTAAAAAGTTTTTAACAAATTTTTAATTATAATAATTTTTACAATTTCGGGATTTTGACATCTACGTATTTTGTCGTTTCTGAATCTTGTCACTTCCGGATTTTGTCTCTTCTGGATTTTGTCATGTTTCCCAAAATGGGACTGTCTTCTATCGATTGGGTACGAAATTCAGAAAGATAAAATCCAGAGTGACGAAATCCAGAAAGAAAAAATCCAGAAGTGACAAAATGCGGAAGAGACAAAATCCAGAAGTGACAAAATCTAGAAGCGATAAAATTCAGAGAAAATATCAGAAAAAAATCCAGAAAAGATATTTGCGCGCGTTTGTCATCCAGGATGAAGTTTTGGTGCAACCTAACTATGTCGAGTTTATATTCTTATGAAGAAAGGTGTGGCTGAAGGACTCCCTTAAATGTGCGCGTGACTAACGATTGTTAGGTTATAAAAAATGAGTTTTGAGCCAAACCTTTCTTCATATGCATATGTATAAACTGGACACAGTTGGGTTGCACCAGAACTTCATCCTGAATAGGTTTCCATCATATTGGAAAGTGATCACCACTCAACCCAATAACCTCAGATAAAAAAGAAGGATGGAAATTGGGCCAAAGTCTGAAGAACTTTTTAGAACTGGAATTTTTTTTAGAATGGTTGAACAAATAGAGAAAATGTGAGAGCATACAATTTATGAAAAGCTTTGTTTCGTACTATACTTAAGCAGATATGAATAATCCCCTACAACTGACTGAAAACTCAAATGACATAATTTCTGGCTTAGATTTGTGTAATAACTACAAGAAATAGTTAATGATTTTCCATGTGCTTAAATATATTTCCCAAATGGTTCTCTGATTCATATTTTCAAGGATTTCGACTAATTGCCCGCTAAGTTGTAGATTTCTCATATGAATAATTGATCTTCCATCGTAAAAATCTAAATTCTAAAATATCACTCAAAAGTTGAATTTCCGCGGTGTTTTGTGTTTAATTAAAAGCAATTCTCTCAGAAATTTTATGTTTAATTTTAATATTAAAAGAAAATTGTATAAACGTGTCAATGAGATGATTTGACAAGTTTACTGTGACATAGCTTAAATATTTTATGAATTTTTCCACTAAAAATAATTGCAGACGACCGGCGCGGCGTCAAACATTTCTATTTTTACTTTAAATATAGGAAAAACAATTTCTTTGTAATAATGTTTCATGAATGTTGTTTGGAGCAGAATTATTGCTAAGAAGTGTACATTGATCGAAACTATTGTATTATTTAGAAATTAAATAGATATTTCAATACAAGTTACCTACTAGCCTAGTTCTGTAATTCCGAAATTTAATACATATGCACTAGGAGCACTACAAGAAAAGTGAATCTTTAGATCTACATAGATGAACCAAAGAGTAATTTCAAATTAATTTTCCTTCTGTTAGCGATCAACAATGATAAATTTAGTGACATTAGGGAACAACCTTTTACAATTTATTTATACGAAGCGAAGTGAATGAATGTAAAATTTTACACGGGCCAAAGGAATGTCACTTTTAGATTTCTCGGTCATTTACTTATTTTTTTACAAGGGTGAGTGACTTATTCAGTGTAAGAAAAAAATGTTTTGATTTTGAAGCTGCACATAAAATCCTTCTTGTTGATTGATTGTTTCAAATTTTTAATATTGGTTGTAAATAATAGTTTTGTTTTTCAGCCTTTTTAAATTCCATTCTCTTGTTAACAAATTTATTAAATATTGTCAAGAGATTTGATCATTACTAATTATGGTTATCCGCGCATAGTCGCAGATTGATCCATCACTATCGAGCTGACACTTACAGCAACCACAGTTGTGTCTGTAGATCGACTTCCGTACCATCTAGATAACTCATATAGGTTTTTTAATGTTTCACCGAGTCTTCGGGATTACCCTCAAGAACAACTAAGTCTATAAAATTTAAGTATAGCATACAATAGCTGTGTTTTTTTATCTCTACGATCTGATCAGAATCAGATTAAGTTAAAAATAAGTAAAAAAGCCAATATTGGTCTAAGACCATTTCTTATGATACCCTAGATGAATGTCCGTATGAAATTTCGTATGGGCACCCATTTGAGCAATTTTGATTTTTGCAGTGGTTTTTCGCATATATTTCTAGAACGGTTCGTCGGACAGAAAAAATTATTATAACCAATTTTATAGGATTTCATATTCTAAACAAGTTTTTAGTGCAATAAAAATGTCTTGGACTGATCGTTTTCACTGTATACGTAAAAAACCTAAATTTTTATATGGTAACACCAAGAAGGAGTTGCCCGATTTAGTCCATTTTTGAAATTTTATTTCCTAGTACAATGAAAACACCATGTACTAAATTTCAGCTCTCTACGTCAACGTGTTCTCAGGCAGTGTTCAAATATATAGCGGAATACGAAATTTTTGTATGGCAACCCCACGAAGGAGTTGCCCGATTTGTCTCATTTTCGAACTTAATTTTACTTTTTTTTTTAATGTCCGTGTATAAAATTTCAGCTCTCTAAGTGCACGCGCTCTCGAGTTATCGTGCGCACAGACGGACGGACGGACATGCAAAAATCAAAATAACTTTTAATATTATGCGTGGGTGTCCAATTCATTTTGCTCTACCATCATTATTTCGAGGTGCTACAAACGGAATGACAAACTTAGTATACCCTTTAGATTTCATCAAGGGTATAAAAACACGAACTGGATCATGGTGGATTTTGAGTTTTAGAGATTGGGTTTTTTAAGGTATAACATTTTGAGTAAAGAATTTGAAAATATGGCTGCATTAGACAACATCTTAAGGAAAAATACCTAAGCTTTGTGGCAACAATTGTACACATTTTTTACAGTGTACATTTAAATGACTATTCTTCGACGGAAGAATCGTCGTCGTCATCATTTTCAGAAGCAGGGTAAACCATGAGACGCATGGTTCAGGTTCAGAATTTTACAAAAACAGTACAAAATTACTGCGACATAGTTTCAAAGTTAATTTCAGATTGAATCGTTAATTTTTATCTCAATAGAACGGTAAGAGGACGGACAAAAATTGAACCATAAAAACAAATTTATGGTCAATACGAAGACTTTCCGAGAGCTTAGCAATTTATTCGGCATAAGTAAACCCTCAGTTTGATGTGTTGTAAAAATATGTCATCCTGGCTTAGTTTCTAGTGGACATGCATTTATCAAATAGCCTAATGAAGCTGCGAGAAATGCATTCAACTTCGAAAAAATAAAGAATATAGCTGGAGTCTTAGGTTGCATTTATGGCTCGCATATCAAAATTAAAGGCGCCATTATAAATAAGGAAAGTTATTTCAACAGAAATCGTGTTTATTTTTAATGTGTTGTCAATGCTGAAAATATATTTATTGACATGAGCCGGGTAGTCTTACGACAGTCGAATACTTGAAGTTCGGTATTGAACGAAAAAGCCCTACAAAATGAAAGGAGCACACTTCCAAGCAATTTATCCCGCTGGCTGACCATTTAAAGATATTGGCTACTTGGATAAATACTCAGCCCCAGTTTAATAATTTGCATTCATCTGCAAGGGTAATTCGAGGAACAAGGTTTTGATCTGTTAAAAATCCGTCACAAAAAGCTTTTACATGTTACGGATCAAACTTCAATAAATATGATTGTGAATGGTATTGTGTGTGGCTGTATTTTACATAATATTTGCATCGAAAACAATATCATTTAACATGATGAAGATGCTGTGGATGGTGCCTTGTTTGGTAATTTTTGTTAGGAATCCAGTGAGATAACAACACCAGCTGATGTTAGCCGATGAAGGCAACAGTTAATTAATCAATTAATAACTACAGGTTATAAATGCAAATTAATAGCTTGCCAAGAAGTATGGTATGTAGAAAGTGCATTTTTGGCAAAAATTGAGTTATTTACACCAATACAAAATGATTAGCGAAAGATATTCTGCTTCGAAACATTCTACATGCGACTCGCGAATTATAAGACCAACTGTATAATGAGAGTTTCTTTGCTGTCCTGACGAGATCGCCCTGCACTGCTGATCGAAACACACAGTATACTCTTAAAATTTCTATATGAAATTTTGATTTTCGGCAACAAAGACATTAACTGACACAAATACCTCGGTACTTGACTTTTAAAAATTCTTTTTTTAAATTAGGGGCTCTAGTATTTCCCCACGTAAATTTATTGTATGAGCATTTCATACTATCCGCTCATCTCCAAAACTTTTCTTATATTTTATAGAAATCATAATTTAAAATAATAAAAAATTCAAACTTACAAGTTCAGCTCTTTCGGATATCAAATCCTCCAACACATTCAACATCGCATATTTTTTTTCGCGTGTTGTTAAGCTCCTCTCTTCGAGCAAGGTAGGGTTATAAGAAGGCTAATGTTTCCTTGTGCGCTCCCAACTTCTTCTTAGACTACATAAAAAAATATGTAAAAGCTGAATATTTATTGCTATTTTAACCAAAATATTAAATATTGTCTTTTCAAAATTCGGCTGACAGTTGGTTTTTATATTTAATGACAATCCATGATACAAAGATTAACAAAGTGTGGCCGAATTATCTGTCAATTGGTTGCGTGCCTCATTTGGCGACAAATGTCATAAATTTGTTGATCTCAATTTCAATCGACCTTATCAAAGTGAAAAAAAATTTCTTGTTGGAAATTTCTTTGCTTTCCCACTAGCACATAATTACTTTCCGCGAAGTGATTTAAACAAAAAAACTAATGTTTTCTTAAATATTTTAATATATTCAAAACGCATTTCAGTCAATAAATACGAAAAACTCCAAACAAATTCGCTGGAAATGGCATTGTCCCCTTAGCAAGATAAAAAGTTCCTCTCGAATCTGCCATACCTTGTTAATATTGCACTTATCATGCCAACATATATATTTCAAAAGCCATCTAGCTTTCAGTAGAATAACTGAGTTTTCGGATCAGGAAAATTGAACCAGTTCTTGATGTAGATCACGCATTGTTGCTCTTTTACGGTCGTAAAATTCAACCGGATTAGATCACAGTTATAAAAGAACGCCCTCTAGGATCGTATATAATTAATTGTTAATCCTTTACACATTATAACCATCTCTACTGCACTCTACACAGAGTTAACTGGAGTGAGTTTTCGGATCAGGAAAATTGAACCAGTTCTTGATGTAGATCACGCATTGTTGCTCTTTTACGGTCGTAAAATTCAACCAGATTAGATCACAGTTATAAAAGAACGCCCTCTAGGATCGTATATAATTAATTGTTAATCCTTTGCACATTATAACCATCTCTACTGCACTCTACACAGAGCTATGGCTCTCCGCTTAAAAACGCCTAACGCGCTATTAAACAACACCGTTAAACAATATGTCACAACAGAGGGCTGATTTTGTTCTTATGTTCTACTTTTTGTCGCATATTTTGACATTTCAAGATAATTCTTTAACACTGGTTTTCGTCATATTTAATTTTGATTTATCAAAAAAAGTGGATTGCGACTGAGATGGTGACACAAGCTTGTTCTGTTTTTTAACAATGATAAATGAATATTGCACACTTATTTAAAGAATTGCAGTTGCTCAAATTATTCAGTTCATTTTATAGTCTGTCCAATTTATGTACTATGTGCTGAATAAAAACACGACAGAAGCAGACCAGAAGTTTATTCCATTTTGTCGTATATTTTGACATTTACATACGACAAAAGATCATACCGATGGCTGAGCGATAGCTCACACTTTAAATTTATTTTAAAAGTTATGGGAACTAGAAATGTTGGAAAATTTCAACAATTCCACAAGCATGATAAAAATTTTCATACAATCAAAATTGAATTGACTTGTATTGCAAGTATTATTCTAGAAGCACTGCTAGATTGGTCTACTTATAATTTCTTACAATAGAACCCTGAACTGAGGGCCACCTTTAGCAGCTCACCTTTAGCAGCTCATCGCGCCCGAGACAGCTGTTGTGTTATACGTATTTTAGAGACACAGTTGGCTGTTATGCATATAGGGTGTTTCATAATTGGTGTACATAACTCAAGGATTTGATAGCTGAGGTAGAGACAAGCAAAAAAGGATTTAAGATTTTTAGTACTTCTTCCACTTTACACCCTGTAACTTTCTTGATTTGCACCCTATCAGGGTGGGATTCATTTCAGATGATAGCAATCAGTCATCCTTTCACCTTTCGTTGGAAGATGTAAGACGTCAAAGTAAAAAAATTGAAAAAAATGCGTAATTTTTTCAAATTTAAACGATTTTCCCGCCAAAATGCATTTAACTGTACAGTTTTTTTACAAGATTTAGAAACCCCCGAAATATTACCTTTAATTTGACTACAATGTACCTACATAAATGCATCCGATTTTGATATAGTCCTGCATCTATGATTCATAATTTCATTAATTTTGCTAATTTTGCATGGAATTGCATAATGGTAGGCGCAAAATTAATGAAATTATGACTCATAGATGCAGGAATGTATCAAAAACCGCTGCATTTATGTGGCACCCTAGGATATATCTTGAAACCTTCAGAAGATCCTTTTAAACGTTAAAATAGTAATCCAGTCCAAAAATACGGTGGACTTTCCTTAAAAGAGCAAACATTTAACCAATTATAACATATCACAAACGAAATTCCCGAATCGAGAAAAGGTCAGGATAGTTTGAAAATATCTCGGGAACCATTCCATGTGGCACCCTAGGATATATCTTGAAACCTTCAGAAGATCCTTTTAAATGTTAAAATAGTAATCCAGTCCAAAAATACGGTGGACTTTCCTTAAAAGAACAAACATTTAACCAATTATAACATATCACAAACGAAATTCCCGAATCGAGAAAAGGTCAGATTAGTTTGAAAATATCTCGGGAACCATTCCAGGTGGCACCCTAGGATATATCTTGAAACCTCCAGAAGATCCTTTTAAACGTTTAAATAGTAATTCATCCAAAAATACGGTGGACTTTCCTTAAAAGAACAAACATTTAACCAATTATAACATATCACAAACGAAATTCCCGAATTGAGAAAAGGTCAGGATAGTTTGAAAATATCTCGGGAACCATTCCATGTGGCACCCTAGGATATATATTGAAGCCTTCAGAAGATCCTTTTAAACGTTAAAATAGTAATCCAGTCCAAAAATACGGTGGACTTTCCTTAAAAGAACAAACATTTAACCAATTATAACATATCACAAACGAAATTCCCGAATCGAGAAAAGGTCAGGATAGTTTGAAAATATCTCGGGAACCATTCCATGTGGCACCCTAGGATATATCTTGAAACCTTCAGAAGATCCTTTTAAACGTTTAAATAGTAATCCATCCAAAAATACGGTGGACTTTCCTTAAAAGAGCTATTATTAAAATAACACACACGATATTCTGAAAACAAGGTGAAAAGTGCATTAAGTTGCACCGAATTGGGAATCTATAAAACAAAAACTCTCAATTAGTAAATTATCAATCTTTATTATTTATTAAAGTGCACTTCAAACATGTAAATATATAAAAAGCATTAAAATATGTTAGGCTTTTTGAAAAAAATCTGTTGTGTTCCACTTCCCATGTCGTTCCATTCTTTCCTGATAAGTTTTTCCTGATATCTTCACATACTTCTTATAGTGATCGACTTGAAAATTAGTAGATATGACAACAATAAAGTGGCATATCTAGACTTCCCGTATCACCCTGTGATTCTGGAATGATGAAATTGGAACTATTAAGTGACATTTAATTTGACAGATTATTGGCCATATTACAGGTTTCTGTGAATGCGACCGATGAATGTATTTTTAAAGCCATATAAATAAATAAATAATAAAATGCCTTTTAAAGTTGTTGCTAGAATAGATTTAATGTATATTGTCGGGAGTTTGAAGCATATTTCGATTGGCCTTTGTATTGTAAAAAGCCAATCAGACTTTTCCATAGAAATTCCCTAGTTAAAGACCAAAAAGTTTTTTTTTAATGTTTTACCGCATTTGATTTAATCTAAATAATAAATTAACAAAATAAGCTTTTCACACGTCAGTCTGTTACCATTCAATTTAAATGACATAATCACAGCAGTATCATTTTTTTTTTGTTCACTTTTTGGTTTCAAAACTGTAGTTAAAGTAAATCCTTACTGGCACACAAATACTTAGGGACACAATTTAGTTATCTTTTTAACCCTGCCCTGCACGACGTTATGATGTTCTTAACAAAATTTTAGAGATTGTCGGTTTAGAGTGCCGACGATTATGGCGAGAACGTCCTAGTCACTAATAAAAGCACTACATATAACCATAAAATTATCTCACTTCATAAAGATTTTCGATTGTGAAAATTAAGTGTTCACAATGCAATGCAATTTGCACTATAAAGTGGAATTACCGCCACGTGAAATTTTAGAGTTATGAAAACGTGCTGAGCACTAATAATTATTACCATGAAGAATAGATCTGTTTTGGCACTTAGTGAAGATTTTTATAAGGAATAGGCACGTGTTATCATCAATATTATTCACTTTACAGATATTTACTCTTATGAGTGAATATAACGATTGATTGTCACCTTATGACGTCGAATTTTAATCATGAGGTGAAAATTTTAGTGGATATCACGAAACTTGCACTGAGCTTTAGTGACAAAACTAACTTTTCACTATTCTCAGGTTTAAATGCTAGTTGGGTTGACACCATATTATTCACACAGATGGTTCCAAATCGGAGGAAAACACTGGCACATCCTTGCGATTCTAAAGCTCTTTCCATTCCTTCATCCATCCATGATATATGCAATACATATTAGAATTAGTTGCTGTAATCACGATTTTAGATTTTCCTTTGCTATGCCATTGTAACGTAGTTCATCTGCACAATACATATTCATAATCGGAATCTGGTCAACAGACGGGATTTCAGCGATTATCATTTTAACTCGGTAGTCAGAGAAACTTCTAAACTAAGTTTATCTAGCTAAGTAATTTTATCATTGAACTAAAGTAAATTATCGAGTGCCATGCATCATTTAGCTACACAAGAGATATAACACTTTCTATTCAGCAGTCACTATAATTCCAAAGGGGATAGAACTACCTGAGATCTAAGTAACAATGATATTGAAAAAAAAAAAAGTTTCTTTATTTCGTCTTTTCTGACATATATACATATGTATGTATGTATGTATAAATATATGGTGGACAAAGCCTTGTATAATTTCCTAATTTAAACCTGCGGATCCATAATTCTTTTTCTTTCACTGACTTTCTTTCTATCCATTAACTATCCATTCCTCCCCTTCTGAAAGATGTCCTTTAACTTTCTTAACAGATTGTCTTTTCTCATTCCTAGTTGTCACATACCTTTGTAGATATCCTTCAGAAATCTCTTGCTTTCTTTTCGTAGATCCTTTATATCTAATTTTACGGAAGGGATGCAATTTGTTTTTTGCCGAACTTCTTCTCTTCGAATGATGAAAGCTTTTGTTGTTGTGAGGAAATTTTATTAATTTTCTTATTTACTAACGTCTTTATGCTGTAGCCCCATACTTGAATTTCTGGTCGGTCGTATTTTCTTGTAGAGATATAAAATTATTAAACTGAGAGATATATAAGTGATATTTAAACAATTTACTTAGGAATTTATAATCCAGGCCAGGTTATCGTTATTGTTTGTGAAAAATCCAAACTGTTACTAATCTACGGCTATTGCCAAATGAGAATTTATTCACTTTTCCTGTAGCGAATTTTTCTTTTTGCTCGTTATTATAAAATCAATTTTTGTTATTCGATCCTGCAAGCTGTTTCCTATCACGTAACCATTCTTATTGAAGCCATCTAATCGATTTATTATATTTTTATATAGGATTTGTCTATTCTTCCACAGAAATCGCCAATATTTTGTATATTCATCTAGTAGTATATCGGTTTTGTTTTTAATTTAGAAGAATTTGATTTACCAAAATTAGAATTTGTTGCAACTTCATTTTTATACCTATGCTCTACTTTTGGATGGCAGTCCGCTACGGAGCTGAACTTGTCTGTCAAATCCGTACCTGTATGACCAGATAACAATTTTTTCTTTTTAATAAAGTCAAGAACGAGGTAAGATTCCTTAATTGATTACATTCAGTATCCTTAGTTTCAAACCTTTTTTTGTTTTGTATATCACTTTCCCTTCGCCGAAGTTTCAAATTACTATGAGTTCTAGGTATAACTCTAGAGAATCTTTTTTTGAAACTATATTTTGTTTTTAGCGATAATTATGCCACAGTGCAGTGTTTCCATGTAAGATGAAAGTTGATGTATAATGATGATTTTCAAAGCCTTGTTTGAAAAGTTATATAAGGTGAAATATAGATTATGAAATTGAAGAAATGGAGTTCGTGTTCTAGTTCGTCTTGTGTAGATTTTATTGAAGATTCTGCAAATGACACTGAATTTTGTATTGCAAAAGATTATTATGCTTGGTGCGGTCTTGATGAAACTACTAGAAGATTGTAGGATTCGTAGTTTACAAGTTGGTAAATCAAGTCAAGTCAAATCAAGTGTGTTTTGCGCCGATTCCTTATTTGCGTTGTCGTAGTTTCCCTCGATGCTCTCTCTATTTGTCCTCATTTGCTCGTTGGGGCTCATATCTAATCCTCAGTTCGGTTTGCTGTCGTCTCTTGTACTCTTGTTGACAGGTGTCCTTTGTGACTTTCCAACTTTCCGTTTCACTGTCGTCTTTTCATTTACAGCTGATGCACCCTATCAGCCGTACCTCATGTCGTTCTCCTTTTGGAGTTAGTTGCTAGGAGGAGGGCGGGGGAAGGATATATGAGAGGATAGGATGTGGATTTTTGGGGTGTTTAGGAATCGACGTTTCCTAAGGCATTGGTTTCCTTAAGAGACACTCTCTGAGTAATCTTGGCTGAAATGTGATTACCCGCGATAGTAATCACCTTTATGGTCGTAGAAACTTATTCTACCATCATCTAGATGGTAGATGTTTCTAGTCTCCGGCTTCGTTAAGAGCAGGGGTGAGAGGTAATTAAAGTTTGCCAGTATGAGAAGGCCCGTCAGGCTGTTTATAAGTGGGTTTGGATGGTTTGGTATTTTTTGAACTTGCTTGTTCGCAAGTTCAAGTAGGTACTCCTGAATTGGAGTGATTTTGGCTGCCTCGTAGATAACTTTGTTGGGAAAGAATTTTCCATTGGTTCGTCTATGGAATCCCGTGCAAGTTCTATGAAACTTTCTTTCAAGCTTGCTGAGTTTTTCCAAATAGGTGGGAGAAATAGTACGCCAGATAGGGAAGCACTAAGTAATAACAGATCTTATGAGTTGTTTGTACAACAGAAGTTTGATCTGAGTTGAGAGGCCGTCCTTGAAGTTTATTATTGAACTAACTAAGCTATATGCAAAATTGGCCTTCCTAATGGTCGCTTTAGCATGGTCATTGAATCTCAGCACTTCTTGGAATTTGATTCCCAGGTAATTTGCACATTTTGTGAATTTTATTTTTCCCCTGTTGTAGATAGCCTCAATTGTCTTGGATTTTGCAGCTTGGCGGTTTCGCCCAGTCCCAGGTTTCCGAATGAAATCAGTTCGGATTTTTGGACATTTATTTTGATCCCCCACTTTAAGTGGTAGGAGTCTAATTTGTTAAGGTGCAGGTTTACTTTATTTGTAGCCAAATTTGGGCAGCGAGATTGGGCATAAATGAGTCATCAGTGTTGTTAAATTCTCGTTTGGAGGTTGGTCTGAAGTATAGAGATTGAAGAGAATTGGGCCTAAAATGGAGCCTTGGGGGACACCAGCTTCTATTGCCTTGAGTGGTGATATATGTTCTTCGAGCTCCACATATATTATTTCATAGAAGTTAGGAAACTGAGGTGTGGAGGAAAACCGAACTGATTTAACTTGAAAACAAGCCCTGCTGTCCATACTTAGTCGAATGATTTTTCGACGTCAAGGGAGCAGCCTACGATACATTCGTTCCTATTTAATGCTCTGGTTGCATCCGTATGAAACTTTAGTAGTGGATAGAAGGTGGAGTGTTGTGGTTTGAAACCAAATTGGGAGTCTTAGTGGATATTTTTTCTTCACATGTGTTTATAACCTGTTGCTTGATGACTTTCTCAAAAAGCTTTCCTAAGTTTGAAATTAAGGAGATGGGCCTGAACTCCTTGATGTCTTTTGAAGAAGTCCTTTTGAGGATGGGGAAGATGCGTGATATTTTCCATTTTTCTGGGAAGTAGCAATTATTGAAGACGGTTGCTAGGGGGTCAAGAGCTATTGGTGGAAGTTTTTTAATAAATGCATTTGAAATTTTGTCAGGACCACTCGATTTTTTGGAGTTTATTGTCTTGGTTAAGACGAAGAAATAGAAGTTGGTAATACAAAACGTAATGCAATTATATCCTTGTGTATAATATGTGAAGAAAATCATATTTGTGTCTGGTTTTTCAAACCTATAACTATAACACCACTTTCACTGCTAGAAATGCGACAATTTCTGCAGCATTCATTAGGATAGTCATGCCCAGGGTTGGGTGGTGGTTGTGATAAAAATTCCCTCCAAAATGGTAACTTCTGGGCACTTTTCCTATAGATTATGATGCAATTTCCCACATTTTTTCCATGGGATGAAAAGCCATAGAAATACACTAGAAGAAACAACTAGAGTAATATTTCAAAATAAACTCATTTTTATTGATAACAATTTCAAACAGGCTACATATCTAACAGTTAAGCCAAAAAGCTCACTCATGAGAAAGCCTTCTTGGTCTATAAAAGTATGCTCGTGTTATTCGTATTCTTGTTTACATTATATTAATTATATGTAGTACATATTCTGGACAGTCCCTTTGGAAAAACAAGCGCTCTAAAAAACTTCCTGAAACGCTTTCCTAGAAGCTCGCAACGCTTCCCTTCTCTATCCCAATAATAACTGTTTAACGGCTACAGGGAGGACATCGAGTGTAATAAGTCAAATTAAAGAGGAGAGTCCACACTTTAGAGTTTTTATAAAAAAAAGTTATGTTAATGACCTTTTTGCAAAAAAAGTATGAGGTCAAAGTAATAGAAAAGGTAATTTTTTTAAAATTTGTACTTTAGACCCCAATAACTCCTGAGAGAAGAAGGTTACGGCGCTGGTCGACTAGTCGTTGGAAAAGCCATGAAGTTCTGCATACAATTAACTCTTAACTGTGACCGTATGCCCTTTACTTTTCAAGATACAGGGTGTTTTGTGAAAACTTAGCTTTTTTTTTAATTACCCTGTAACTCCCAAATGGTTGATGTGGCCTACCCCCCAACGCCAACTAAAAATAAACAAATACGAAAAAGCTAAAATCACAAAACGTAGTGAAGATTGAGTAGAATATGTCAGAGCCAGGAACTATTATAAGAAAAGAATTGTAGACACGAAGAAGGCCTTCTTTAGTCAGTAACTATTCTCAAAACAAGGCGATCAAAAAGGCATATGGTATGTTCTAAAGACATTAGTAAAATCAAGGGTTGGAAACAGTAATCATATCCTAGAAATTTGCGAATAACTAAATATGTTCTTCATCAAGTGTGTCATAGATATAGAAGAGAGTATACTAGACGTACCCTACGTGTATACAGGATCTGAGTGTACTGCGGAATTCAAGTTTAAACGTATTGATGATCTTCAAACCATTCTCAGTAAATTGAAAAAATCATATGATCACTGGTTCTTGAATGTCAACATGATTAAAGCTAATAAAAATTATAAACCAATCAATGACGGAAGGGACTTTCCCGGATAGCGTAAAAGAGTCACGCGTAACACCAATTCCAAAAGTGAAAAATACGATTAAGTGTGAAGAAATAAGGCCAATAAACAGACTGTCACTAATAGAAAAGATCATTGAAAAACAGTACAGATTCAACTTGAAGAATACATATGCAAGCACAACATCAATCAGGTTTTAGACCCAAGCACTCTTGTGAATCAATTTTAAATTTGGTCGTTCTGGAATGGAAGAAAGAAATAGACGTTGGCCAGCTAGTTATTGCAGTTTCCTTTTATTAAAAAAACTAGACAAGTATGGCATTAAGACAAAAGAAAAAAAATGGTTTGAGAGCTACGTACAAAGCAGGACTCAAGTGACTAAACTGGAATCTTATACGTCCGCGCCTGTCGAGTGCAACATTGGGGTCCCCCAAGGCGCAGTCCTGAGTACGCTGTTGTTTGTGCTGTATATTAACGACCTCCCAAATGTGGTAAAATATTTAAAAGTAGTGCTATTCGCGGGCGACAAACTGGTGTACATAACTGGAAAGGACATTAGTGAATGCAGACGAAAGTTGCAAGAAGACCTGGAAAGTATCGCAATATGGATTAACATAAACGTATCGAAAACGAAATGCATGATAATAAATGGTAAGGAACCCGTGATATTAGCTATACAGGGAACCAGTATAGACGTTGTGGAGAAATTTAATTATCTTGGGATTGTGGTGTACTATAAATTGAGCTTTTCACCCCATATTGTAAAATAGCGAAGAAACTAGGCGTTACAAAAAGAATTGGGAAATTTCTAGACCTCAAAACAGCAATCTGCGTTTATAATACCTTGATCCTGGCCCACTTTGATTACTGTGCTACAATTTTGTTCTGTGGAAATACTAGAACGGTAAATAGACTACAAAAAGTGCAAAATAGAGCGATGCGAATAATTCTGAAATGTCAGAATTCGGTCCTAAAAGGTTCGTGTATTAAATTATTATGATTTATAACTAGGGTCAGATGGCAATAAACTCCCTATACCACAAAATTTTTTGCAATTTAAATATTAAGTTCCAATGTACTTTCTACATACTGAGTGTAAACCGAGCGTACTATACAGAGTTGTTTCTCAGTATATAGAGACACGCTTGCAGTTTAATGCATACTGCAATATTGAAACCGCAAGTCTGTCTCTCTCTCTTTATTATTTGGAAGGATATTGTATATCCCATTATGGTCACGCTAAACTAAAAACGGACAACCAAGAACTTATCTATTTTTTTTAAATGCTTAATTTTCGAGTTTTACTTTAATTGACAACATCTGTGACTTATAGATTTTATTTTGAAATTAAACGGTGAAAATCAGCGCTGCACTCGAGGTTATCTTTAATATTATTGCAGCAATAATCCGAAGCTAGCTATCATTTGAATATTTAAAACTTCACTTTTGATACTTAAATAATGGTTTAGATTTCTTCGTCACATCCTATCCCCGATTTTAACCTTTTGGAACCTTTTTAACATTTTTATAGGAGAAATTTTTGCATACGTACAGAAAAAAGGCACATCAATCTTTAAATGTTACCTTTATAAACCCACACATTACATACATATAAAAGGTCTAAAATTGATTTACTCCCATCTCATCATCTCTATCCATCAGCAATAGCAATAATTGAAATCTCACTTTGCTAAACTCATACAGCGTGAAAATAATTGACAAACCTTGCTCCTAATCGCTTCGATACATCTGATCCTGTATATTTATCCCGAAAATCTCTAAGAAAATGGAAACTAATCGCCCATTTCATTACAGGTAAAGCAGTCCCGTTTGTGGAGCTTACAGTCGCCCATGCCAGTGTGTTGACAATTTTGGCAATTTCCTTCGAGCGTTACTATGCCATATGTGAACCTTTGAAGGCCGGCTACGTTTGTACAAAGACCCGAGCCCTTCTGATATGCCTTATGGCCTGGGCTATTGCTGCTCTCTTTACAAGGTAAAGTATCCTACAACAAAAATTTCATCTTTCATTTGTTTCGCAAACATTTTTAGCGCCTCACATAGTTTTAATTGCATTAATTAATTAGTTAGTTTTAGTTGTTGTATTTTGTTTGTTTGAAAGTTTTGAATTGTTGGCATGTTGGTGAAGTATGTAATCTAAGACTCACTTTTGTTTGGAATTCATCCATTATTGGTTTGATTTCTTTCGGATGCATTGGTTTGTTACTATTCCTGTTATAATTAGTTGAAAAGTTTCGCTTGTTCGAAAACTATTGATTAAGAAAGTTTATGGCTGCCTGCACTTGATATTAATTAATAGTATTAAAACAAAACAAAACAAAAACCCTACCTTACAAAAAAAAGTTTGAAATTTGCACGGGCAAAGGTGCATCAAAATCTTTCATCTTTATCATTTTTGACTTTTAAAAATAAATTAATTCAAACGTTGCAATTATATTCTAATAATTAATAAAAAAACAAAAATTTCTTCTTATCTAGAGTAGAAAAAGTTTTGGCATTTGAAAAATAATCTTAAGAGACCAAATTATATTAAGCATTTTGAGTAAAGGCGTCTTACACTACTTAAGTTTTGTGGTTAGACTATTTCCTGTAAGGCGTCACTTTCGCAAATGTTATTTTTTCCAATTATTTGATATTTTTTATATTCTGACAGTTTAAAGGATTAAACAAAAATGTTTGTGTTTACTTTAAGTCCCACGGTAGAAAAAAGTCATTTCGTAAAAAAATTTAATTAACACACGAACATTTTCGAGCCATGATGTTTTATGGTGAAGAGTCAATAGGTTCCAACCTGGACGTAGTTCGCTCAAAGGCAAACCAGGAGAAGGATTTGCTACTGAGGCTGTCGTTGTAGAAACCATCTGCTTAAGAAATGTCGATACATCTACATGAATATTGAGTATCCATTGACATCCTGACCTATAATCCGAACCTTGGGACTTTATTTTATTCCTTTTTAAAAACAATCAAATGCGCGAATTGACTGCGGAAAGGTCGGCTCAATGCTTTCAGGATTGATTTAAAGAACAATAAAAATTCTTTAACATTCCAAAATTTTAAGTGGACATCTCTGTATTGAAAATAATTAATAATTAATATAAGTGTAAAAAAGTAATAAAAAATGTTAATTGTCTCATTGAGCGCAGTAAAATTATTATTTGGCAGCTTGGGTCGGATACTTGAAAGATGTAATTGCATGGTTTCGTCGCTTGGGGGAGTTGGTACTTTTTCCAATAACACCACGTAACTTTCATATTATACACTTTTTAAATATAGTTTATGCATAAAATGTTCTAGTAAACCGATTAAGGTTAAGTTTAAGAGTAGGAACGATTAGGAGCATGCGAACATCGCGACCAAAGTTGATCTATTCTGCCTTCCCCCATACTGATTAGGAAAAATCGAGTCATTTTACGAACTCGATTATTTCTTTTGGTATTGGATTGCAAACCTTAGTTGGAGAGAAACGCGTTTTTCCAGTGATTTGCAACTTTAAATTTTAAACCAGCAAACGTTGGACACAAACATATAACATGCATCGAGGTTTCATCTTCCTCTTAGTCGGACTAGCCTATCTTCTTAAAAAAATGACCAACTAAGTGTTCAAAAAAGAAAAAAAGAAAAGCAAACCCAACCATTCATGGTCATTCCATTGTTGTGGAGAGTTTTAGCACGCCTCAAAAATCGAAAAAAGTCTTTACGGATTTCCCGCCAAAATGTCATAGCAATTACGTATAAAATAAGATATTTATGCATAATAAAAACAGATTTATCTGAAAAACGATAGCAAAGTAGGTTGGAACAGAAATGTGGAACCAATGTAAATGGAACATTCGGAGGTTTTTAAATATTAGTGAACAAATCTATGTTTATCATGTATTTAATGGACAAATCCCAAAAAATCTTGAAAAATAAGTGAAGGTTTTCCAATGTTTTGACTTTGATTTATTATATCTTTCAAAGCAATAGGAATGGTCCAGATTGAGATAGATGCAGCTAGTTACTTGATAGGATCTAAGGGAATGTCGTCAGGGTTGACCTGTCATCTAGGTCGGCCAACTGCGATTTTTTTATTTTTTACCACTAGCGCTACAGTGACACCAAACTTTTCATTTTATTACAAATTTTGAACGTAAATGCCAAGTATGTGGCTTGAAATTCTAAAAAAAAATTTTTTTTGAGCAGCAGTGAATACGGAGCCAGAAAGACCATTGTGAATGGGTTGTGTGATTCATTCGTGAAAAGAAACCAAGAGGAATATTAAATCCTGTACCGTGTTTCGTTGTGGTGTCACGCGATGCCGCAGTGGCGATTGTCGTCAAGGTTGGCTACTTTGTGTAGTCAGGGTTAGCCCACTGTGATGGTGTGCTTCAAAGACTCCCAAAAAATATTCAGCACCAATTCCAATGAAATCCGCTAATAAACACCAGTTATAAATGGCTGGCCAAAAAAGCGCAGAAAAAGCCTTCTTCGGGCAATGCAAGAGAGAAATGCATTTGAAGTGCGTTAATATTGCTAAAAAACAAAAAAATGCTACAATTTCGGTTTTTTATTTCATTCAATCAATTTTTCTAGGTCATTTTCAATCATTTCAGCAAATATTTCGTCGATTGGCCAGCATAAACAGCACTGCCCGACCTTGATAGCATTTCACTTTTTTTTTTTAAATGCCTATATTTTTTTCCGATTCACGATGTTCGGCAATAGTTTTCCTTTTTCCCAGACCTTTCCAAAGATGTGCTTGGATTGACCTAATTCTTTCTTAAATGGAAGTTAAAGACAAATTTCAAAATTGTAGCCAACCCTGTCGACATTCCCCTACAGTTCGAAATGTTTATAGAAAAAGTACCCAAAATCACCTCCCCTCCTCCGTCATATAATTTTTTGCATATCCTAAAATATTGTGCATATAAACAATAATGTTTTTATTGATTATGCCTTACAGCTAAAAGATAATATTTTTCATTAACATCGAACTTCATTCTTAAAACATCCGAATATATAGTAGAGTCCGAGGCAAAGGGTAATACTTAAATTTCATCAGTATATAACTTCATCAAATCTTGTTGTAGAGGTGTTTCAATCGACTAAATTATTAACAGTAGTATTGATTGAATTGAAACAGAGGTTTCGGAGCCCGAGGGGTCACCTGAACGTAGGCCAAGTCAAGGCCCATTGTTCATCCTCTAGACCCATGAGCGATTGCTCAGATGTCCCAACCAGAAGCTCATATAAATTTCAACATTGGCCCCCAGCCTTCATTCCCGCATCGTGTAACTGGTCCAGAAGGTGAGCCAAGAATTCTGTAACATATTCCTGAGAGTGCCGGGCAGGGGAAAGTGGGTCACTGTTTAGGACTCTGACTCGGCGGCCCCTGAGAGAGGAGTGCCCAGCGAGAATGGACACCAGAGTTCTCAAGATTGGCTTGTTAAGTCCTATGAGCTTATTCATTTGATTTGGGTTTGGTTTACCCCACAGTTCTTTTTTGTGCTACGCGAGGGATCTTCTAACCAAAGGCGACTGTGTTGGCGGCCAGCCTAGTTTGAAATGATTCAGATAAGGTACTCCATTTGCTCCGATTAACTGACCCTACTTTTCCCAGTTAATGTACCCCATTTTGTCCAATGTAAGAGAAGTACAAAAAACATGGACTGTGCAAGCTTACCTTCGTTTGCATTTAGCTTTCTTGTATTCAAAATAACGCTGGAAAAACTTCCTTACAAGTGCTTAACTTTTGTGAATTGTACCACATATATTTGTTTAGCAAACAGAGGGACATTTTTCAATAAAAAAGGAAATTTTGAACTGCATGCGCCACTTAAACTAAAGACGTGCTCCAACGTTCTGTCCTCGAGGAGAATACGTGTCGAATAAAATCCAATGGCAGTTGCCATGTGCAGTTTCTCTGCTCTGAAACTATCACTTTTAGTATGATGAATATTACTGCGCTTTGCCTCACTATACCACTTTACGCCGGTCTGCCATACAGGTTATATTTTCGAGAAATTTAGATGTGAGTTTAAGTAAAAGTTTGTTGAACTCTACTATGAATTTCATTTAGATTTTCTGTATATCTAATGACGGATTTTTTGGAAGGTTATTTTGAGGAATACACCGATCGTTTTGTTGAAAAATATTTAATTTTCTATTTCATTGCTCGACGTTTCGGGTCCAAGTGCGGCCCTTCTTCAGGAGCTCATTTTCTGTATGGGGCGAGTATAAATATTTTTTAAATAATAAATAACTCATAATCAACATGGAAAATATATTTTAATAAAAGAAAAATACATTATTAATAAATTAAAATAGACTTAGAACAAAGAAGACAATTAACTTGCTACGAGGACATAATGTCTAATATTTTTCAACAAAACGATCGGTGTAATCCTCAAAATAAACCTTCAAAAAAATTCGTCATTTAAGTAGCCCAATCAAAAACATAAGGCAAGCTGAAAACCTATCAGCTGTAAATTCAAGTATATCTAATGAGTGCCAATAGAGTTCGAATTGCGAAAGCGCGCTATGGATAATTAGCGGGAAGAATGAAATGAAAGAATTTGATGTTTCCAGGTCCTTGATATTATTAAAAACATTTTATTTTCTCCTTTTGTGGGTGGTCTGGTTTAACTTTCCACTTAAATGTCTTTTTACCATAATCAAAAGATAGTATGGATACGATCTTATCTTTGATTGATTGATTGAAAAACGACGTTAAGGCCTCGTATGGGATCTCTGGAATGTAGGCCATAGAAGGGCCTATTATTCACCCTCCAGACTTATAAGCGATTGTCCATAAGTCCCAACCGGATGCTCCTATGATTTTAAGTATTGACCCCCAGCCCTCCCTGCCGGCTTCATGAAGTTCGTCCAGGAGTTGTGAGCCAAGATAGTTGTAACGCTTTCCTGAGAGTGCCGGACAGTGACAAAGAAAGTGAGTCACCGTCTCGGATTAGTCCCAGCATCCCCTGCATATAGGCTCAGCCCCAATCTGTGTATGTGAAGGTGACATCTGAATAGGGAGTGTCCAGTGAGAATTGATACCAGAGCTCTCAGGGTTAGCTTGAATAGTCCCAATATCTTTTTCGTTTTGATTGGGTTAGGTGTTCCCCACAGTTTTTTTATAGTTCTACCTGAAGGATCATCTAACCAAAAACAACAACCCAACAGCAATACCAACACATGGAGAAGGATGCCCTGAGCTTGCACTAAGCCGAGCAAGCTCGTCAGCCTTCTTATTTCCGCTAATGTCGATGTGACCTGATACACAAAGAACCAGTACCCTATTATTCCATGAAAGGAGTTCAGGTTGGCTTAACATTCCATATTATGAAGATGAAGATTCGGGAGCAGCAGTTCGATTGAAGTGACACCAAGCAAATCTTATTTTTGTAAAAAAAAACAAAAAAGCAAAAAACAAATTATCGACCAATTGCAATTACTTTGATTTTTTCAAAGGATTTTGAATCTATCATTAACACCAAATTAATGAAGTATGTACAAATTAATCATCTTATCAACGATCGCCAATACGGCTTTCGAGCTTGACAGTCATCTGGAGACTTGCTGACTTTTCTTACATAACGTCGAAACCGTAGTCTTCACAATTTTGGTGAGTCCAAAATCAATGCCCCAGATATTTCAAAGGCAAAGGCTTTTGATAGAGTCTGGCATCCAGCGCCTTTTAGCCAAACTTAAAGCATTTGGTGTCTCCCATCCTCTTCTATTATGAATTGAAAGTTTCTATCCAGTGAAGTCTAGTTCGTCAATGAAATATGGTGGCTTTTTGTTGTAAATTAGCTTGTGTAAAAAGATAATTTGTTGGCGAATGAGCATCGTATTTAAGCAGCAGCCAGACAAAGCATATCGAACAAGTGAGATGTGGTCATAACCTCTCATCCCAAGTATAAATCTCGTGCAATATCATTAAAAGCTGCATATAACTTTTGATCGCATGTAGAATCTAAATGTGGGAATATTAGGGAACTCGCTGTAAAATAATTTTGGAGAAAAGTTTTTTCAAACTTCATACGTATAGATCTGTGCAGTACATCAGCCGATGAGGTCCCGTGTATATCTTAGCAGTGATACTATTAATTTGGTCACAGCAACTCATTGAAGCATTAACGAGAATTTCAAGGCTTTTAACTGTATTGAAAAATGTCAAATTGACTGAGTTCAGAGTGATAGGGGGATGTCGGTTGGGTCCAAGCTCTATCTATATATTGTCATTGCATGTAATTTATTAGGATGTAATACTTACAGATTATTTTCTGCCCATCTAGGAATTCTATCATCGGCGTAAAGATGTAGATATAATTTTATACTTAATATGTTCAGGAAGGTCGTTTATATAAAAGTTGAAGAGAATGGGACAAAGTATGGATCCCTGTGGTACCCCCCGATATTTTCAATAAATTAAGCTGGACAGACCACATTTTCTCTGTTTCAAAAGAAGTATCGAAATGTCTTGGATTTCTGAAAAGCTGTGAGAAATATTTCAGCTCGTCAAATCCAGCGATCGTCTAAAAATCTCATATCAGACCTAGAATTGAATACAGGTCCCACATATGGGCCGGGACCATTAGTTTTATTAGATATTATCTAAAAGAGAGCCTTCAAGCTTATTGCTGATGTGGCAATAACTTGTCATTTCGACTCACCCGCGCACCGCCGAATTGTCGGATGAAGTACAGTAAAATTCTGTGATGGTTTTTTAATCCCAAACTGTGCGAATATGCAACAGTCCACGATCTTCTGTCTTTTCTTTGGCTTATAATCTGCGAAGGGTTGACATACATTAGCACCTCCGCCACTTTTTTCATGTCCCTTAATCCTTTTCCTATCTCTTTCCTTCCATGCAGTGCTTTGCTTAAGGGTATGCCATGAAAAAAATCTCAAAATTCTCAAATAAAGCAGTTTTTTTATTACATGATATCCTGAATTTATTTAATATCCATTACAAATCTATTGTGACAAAAAGTATTCTAAACTTAAGGGAAATTCTTAAAATGAGCAAATGTCTGTTATTTTGTAGTCGTGATGAATTCTGAAGCTTAATATGTTTTTAGTTTCATTCATTACACTCTCTTCCGCCCATCCGTTATAAACTAAAATGAATTAGAATGCCCAACGTTAACTTCACTTTTTATGTTTAGCACAAAAATAGTTACACCTGCGGCCATCAAGGAGTGTGTTGTATTCACTGAAGATGGATGCGTGCAAAATTCCCAGGAATGAAAAAAAAACTTTCTGTTCGCTATTGTTTTAAAGTAGGTGCTTGATTAAGCGAAGCAAAACGTATCTGTGAGAAATTCAATTAGAAACCCTGAACCTAAATTAGGATAAGACTCTGGCAGGTGCCCGTTAATTCAAACACTTGTCTTGTTACACACTAAACGTATAGTAATAAAAATATGTTTTCTGTTATTAATCCAGCAATCTAAAAAGGAAGCATCTGCATAACTTCATACCACCGTAAAGATAGTCCAAATCTAAATTAATCCCTTTCTCTGACACATGTCAAAAATGTTAACTCTAGAAGAACATTATCGCAGCCTACATTACCGTCACAAAATATCAAAAACGTCGCAAATTCTCTTAAGCCAGCTGTTTCTGATGGAAAAATTTTCAATAAAGCTAAATCGAGTCTCTTTTTAGCATCTTTAGATTCATAACAATAAAGAAATTTCTTAAAGATGTAGGGGGGAGATGGCTCATAATAAATGAAAGCGTTTTTTATTAACACATACTTCAGCATGGCAGGAATTTAGAACGGTTTTGCAGGATTTCACATTGCTTGTCTCTAAAAATCATGTACAAGACCGACTGTAATCTTGAAGCTACACGATATACTCCTTATCCTGTGGATTATTCTGCTGCTAAAGGAGTCCATTACAAATGGGGCATTATCAATACAATAGCTCACGTGTATGTAATAACGACATATATCCCTAGGGGGCTTATCTCACTTTGAAAATGATGGAATTGTATTTTTGATAAATTCGTACACGTAGCTGTCAATCAAATTGCTTCCTTATTACACATTAAAAATGCGAAAAGCATTTTATTCGTGTGCTTGAAAATTTGTTGTGGGAATTTCATTAAACGCACTTTAAATAAGTGGGTTTTAGGGGCCTTTAAGAGATGTTTGATAAAAGTTTGTGAGATTTTTCATATTTGTCCTAAAGTAGGCCTAAAGTTGCTTTACTGAAGCAGATTGATTTGGTTTGATTTGATTTGCTAATTTAATATTCTTAGCTCTCTGTTGCGAATCGAAGTCATAATTGGCGCTACGTGTGCTTCTATAATTTTTGTATTGTTATAATTCATGCGCCGAAACCGTTAATTTGGTCGGCATATACCTAACCAAAAATATTCCCCAAGAATATTCAGAATACAACTGCTTTTGTCAGGTTTTACTATCGGCAAAGATAGTTTGAATTGTCTGGAATACCTACTTTTGGGAAAACAGAAATTAGATTAATTACAAAAACAATCTACATTTAGCAATACTGTCAGGATAGCAATAAATCTCAGAAAAACTTTTCAGTTTGTCTATCAGATTCAATTTTTTTTACATTTTACATTTCAAAAGCGATTTAATTGATAATCAGCGAAATAACCGAAAGACCATTGGAAAAGTGTTTAACTGACCTATAAGTTGTGGTATGGGGCTTTATCCGACAAAGACCGAACTAGTTCTTATTATAAGAAGAAGGGCACTGTATAGACTGCGGGCGTGGGGATATTGGGAGGACGGCTAAACTGGCTATTCCTATTGCTCTATGGCATATGGTCACATAGGGATAATGGAAAATGAAAGCGCTGACCTTCTAGCCAAGTCTGACCCTAGTGCTCTCTTCCTTGGACCGGAATCCGCCGTACGCGTTGCCACCTCGGTTATCGAGTCTCTCATAAAAGCGGATGTTCATAGGAAGCATCATCAGAGATGGGAGACCCTGCTCATCTAACAAAGATGGCAGTTGTTGACAGCCCTGAAGGTCTGTCTTGCCTGGAAGGAGAGCCTGAGACAACCGAACACTTTCTGTGTGCTTCACTAGGAGCAGGCTGGATACTCTAAGATCTGCCCTTCTATCTGTAGATGACCTGAAAAATTTATCTCACCAAGACCTGGTGCGTTTCATTAAGAGGGCAGGAAGCTTTTGGTGAATGGGTTTTTAGCAAGTTAGCACAATGGGCCGCACTGGCCTCCATGCTTGAGATCTATCGTTCCCCTACCTTTAAAGAGGAACAAAAGGAGAAGAGTTGTCCCGAATTCTGTTCTCCCAAAACTGGGTAACATAACCCCCGAATTAAAATCTAAAATATCTAGGAGTGATACTAGACTTCAAATCAAACTAGACGATAAATATAAATGAGGGCATCAAAAAGGCGGCCATTTCACTCTATACAAGAAAACTTTTGACAAAAGATGAGCTATTCAACGCCAACCTGACATTGTGGACTGGTGGATGTACACTGCTATTGTCAGACCTATCCTCATCTATAGAATCATGGTGCGATGGAATGCTTTAGAGACACCGACTCACCTGGACAGTTGTATTAAAATACAAAGAGTTGTTTGTGAATGTATTATAGGAGTTCTTCGAACACCGTCAACGGCCAAAAATGATGGAAATTATTCTTCGGCTCCTGGCGCTTACTGCTTTATAAAGAAAATGAATGCCTTCCGATTCATCTACACTCATTAAAACTTTTGTAAGAATATGTCTCACCATTATAAATACTTGCCTTGTGCGATATGATCTATTTAATGTTCGACTTGACTCTTCATTGGAAAATAGAAAGATTTACCAATAAACTCAGCATAGTGACAGCTATCAGCTGATCATTAAATCTCATTTTTTGTAGTTTGTCATATATTTTTGGCTTCTTTAAACAAACGAAATTTTTCTGCTAAATGCTTTGCAACTACAGCAAATACTCGCAAAATTTTTTGATAACATTTAATTAAATTATTGTATTATGTGTCGGATGAACGGTCAATGACAGTACAAATGAAATAATTTTAGTCCACATTCTGTTACCTCTTCATTTCCCTGAAATGACTGAAGTTCAAATTAAGTCATTATAGAGACGGTCTGTCTAGGATTTGTCTTTGAGTATAGAAGTATTCTATTGGTTCCAAAAGAGTATTTGTGAGGTTATGCGAACTATATTTTATTCTAGATGCTCAATCGGTAAAATTTATAATTTGTATAAATTTTTTTTATACTCTGCTGATGTATAGAAGTTACTTAAAATTTAATAACTTGTTCCTTCTGTATAAATAAATATAATTGCGAATCTTTAAACCGAATCCGAAATATTATAGAATTTCACGAATGCCGCGACATCTATAAAAAAAACGAGGATTAACATTTTCACAATATTTTCACTATATTCCTCTATACACAAGGATATAAAAATGTTTCGCAATAGAAAAATTATTTTATTCAAATAAGTTTTTACCGTAGGGCTGATATCAATTATGTTGAGATCATTGGAGCGTACAGATAAATTCAGTGAGTGAAATTGGATATAAAAAAAGCTTTTTAAAATATCACAGCTTAAAAATTTAATTGGATCTCAAATTGCTTAATCTATACAGAAGAAACATGCGCATCTGTGGAGAGGAGTAATATCTCAATCGGTAGTAACTGCAATAATTCACAAATAGCGCTTCCTTAGTGAGCCAATCTGTCTTACCGAACTGAGCTGATTGTATTGTAACTAACTAAAATATTTCACTGCACATGCTTCCAACCAAAAAAAGAAGACTTTGATAAATGTCAAGGTTTGAAAAATTCATTGGAGTTAAGCATTTCCAATGTACACCAGTTTACTACTTAATAATTCCCCCTGTATCCCAATATCGAACGCATTCAACAATTCAACAGATATTTGTGGGAAACGACAAGATTATCATAGATGAATGTACTTACTACAACATTGCAAAAATATATCCAAGAGGAAGATATTCGAAAAGTAAATTAGTATGTAACATAATCTTTAGTGACTGCTCATTAAGAGAACTGTCCATATTGAGAGGAAAATACAATTCGCTGCTTATTTATCCTCACATAAATAGTCCTTTGTGTGTCTTTTAGGCCCCCCCCCCCTAAAACCATCTAATATTTATCGTAATAATGAAAGAAGCAAAAATTATTTATTTGTTGGTGATGATGAATCCACTGCTCCACATACTGTTTAACATCATGTCACCGTACAAGTAGCAAGCAATCAGTTTCCTAATCTTCTTAATGATGTCCGAGAACCATAGACGAATTGTCAATATCCTTTATATCTCGCAAGACTTTATCGATACAATTTACGTTAACGCCTGTATGTGGAGCTTATAAGTGGTCAACATTATGGGGTTGATGTCCTTGGTTAATATGCTCGCCCAGCACGAGTTACTTCTGTAGACATGAAAAGCCTTTTCGGATGATTATCAATAAAACGGGTCGGGGGTCTGTCTCTGTAGGACATATATGTACGTACCTACAGCACATTGATAACTCGATATGATAATGTTCTTCCTATTGTAACAGAAAACATAGAACAGGAATCATTTCTAGAATTTCTAATTAAACTTGAAAAGCGTCAGAAAAAATTGTCTTCAGGGGATGTAGATAATTAATTTAAATTAAGAGAAAAAAAATTGTTACACTTTAATTTATTTTAATTCATTTACCATGTCACTTAGAGAAAATTTTAAGCTTGAGGGACTGACGGAAGTTTAGCGATATTTTTGGTTCCTTGAAGGGTAAAAAAATTTGGGAAGTTCCAAAATTTGATAAATACGTCCCTTCTGATAACACAGTACAAATACTGATAACGTCATGAAAATATGGAGGCTTTTATGTTAATGAGTCATTTCGAAAATTATGTCGTTACATAATAACAACCACGATAAATTAAAAAAGTTAATATTTATGAATTTTTCTTTGTTATCAGGAGGTTAAGTAATTGTTGGCGTCGATATAATCTGTTTTGATACATTTTTGGATGCTTGCATTCGAAGAGAAAACAATTTTCCTAATAGATAGAAAAGATAGAATTTTGTTTTCCTTTGGTTCTTGTTTCATGGTTTGAAAACTTAATAATGTCCCTACAGATTTAAAATCAGACGATGCACGATATACGCACTAATTCTAAATATGATTGAGATATTATCAAATTCCCTTTATTAGAAGAGGTATTGAGTTTTTACCCTTATTTGCAGGTATAAAATGTATTTAGAATAGAAATGGATCATTGTAACAAAGTGGTAAGATAAGATGGTTAGATGTGGGGTCACATATTTTGTAGAAAAATACTACTGGTTGTAAACAAGGCAACTCTGAGAGCCATCATCGTTTCCATTTTACTCAAATCGAAAATAGTGTTTTTTTAGCTGTTTTGGATTAAAACTGTTTCAACATTTGCTGTCCTAATTTTTTAATTTGACAATATTTTTTCTTGATTCTTTTTTTTTTTAATTAAGCGAAGTTAGTTATGCACTTACTGCAATAAAAGTCGTTTTAGAAAATTCTTCTATTTTTTATAAATTGTGGAGCTCCATTTTTATACCCTAGATCAGAGGTGTCCAAACTACGGCCCGCGGGCTAAACCCGGCCCGGCAGGTGATTTTATCCGGCCCGCCAAGGTTTTTGAAATTTTTTCGTAAACTGTAAAACACATTTAACCCAAGCAGTTCCACATATAGGTTTTAAATTTACAAACATATTAAAACTTTATTTTTTGTGCGCGTATTAAATGCGCAAAATCAGCATGAGTCACAAAATTTCTTTGAGTGAGTCTACTGATTCATGCAATTTACTGTGACTAGATAGAGCCTATTTAACATCTTTGCAGTTGACCTCGGGATTTCTTTCTATGGTGATCTGTTGCGCTTGACACATTTGTAAATTGGTATCTTTAAATTCATATTTAATATATTACAAATTAATTATTATGTTAATATTATTTTTTAAAGTTGAACATGGAAGGAAAAAATAGAAAAGTTGATGACGAGTGCCGCGTTTTTAAAGAAGATTGGGGATTTAAATACTTCTTTGTGCAATCGCAGTCAAAGAATGGCAAGGCTGTATGTGTAATTTGCAATGACACTATTGCTGTAATGAAGGAATATAATTTACGTCGACATTACGAAACAAAACATGCTTCAGTTTACTCACAATTTAAGGACAAGCAGCGTACTGAAAAATTTGAAAAAATTCGTCGTAGTTTCTCAGCAAAATTTATTTAGGAAGGCAAACTCAGAAAATGAAACATTGTTGACATTAGTTAGCATGAAAGTTGCTTATTTATTAGGGAAAAAAGGGAAACCCTTTATGGATGGAAACATCGTTAAAGAGTGCATGATGTTGCAAGCTGTTGGTGAATTATGTCCAGAAAAGTTGAAAGTTTTCAAAATGATCAGTCTTTCCCGTAATACTGTTGCTCGTCGAATTGACGATATTGGAAATAATATTCTCCACCAGAGTACTGGGAAATCACAGCGTTTCACTCATTATTCTCTCGCGATGGATGAATCAACTGATGTTAGTGATACCTCACAACTTTTAGTTTTTGTTCGCGGAGTTGACGACAAACTTAATGTCGTAAATTTTATTCGATCACATGCACTCAATCATCGCCAATTCCGATCTTTTCTCGAACAAATTCAATTCGGGTCTGTTGACTTGTCGTATTATACTGCAGTTCGATGGCTTAGCTGCGGAAAAGTGTTATTGCAGTTCTTCAAGCTTAGAAATGAAATTGATTTTTTCTTGCAGAGAAAAATCACTCAGAACCACTTTTATCAGATGCTGAGTGGCTCTGGAAGTTGGCTTTTTTTGCAGATGTCGTGACACACGTGAATAACTTGAATTTAAAGGTAAAAACAACTTAACTTGTGATTTATTCGCGCAAATCAAAGCATTTAGAGCAAAGCTGATATTGCTCGAAAGTCAGATAAATGAATGTAATTTTACCCATTGCACGTGGTGTGAAAAATTAAATACAGAAACTGAGGAACAATTTCCCACCAGATTTGCAGTAAAAGTCATCGTGGATTTAAAATAACAATTTCAAAAGCGATTTTCTGATCTTGACATAAATTCAAAGGAAATTCGGCTATTTCAAAATCCATTTAACTGCAACGTTGCCGACGTTTCAAGTCAGTTTCAAATGGAAATAATTGATCTTCAAGCTAACGATGAAATCAAGGATAAATACAAGGAAGGAAACTTGATCGATTTTTACAAATTTTTGGACGCAAAAGAGTTTCCAAATTTAAAGCAATTTGCTTGTAAATTTATTACTATGTTTGGCACTACCTATATGTGTGAACAAACTTTTTCCAGGATGAAGTATCTGAAATCTAAATACAGGGCAAATTTATGGGATAATAATTTGCAATCATTGCTAATAATTGGTGTTTCAGATTTTAGTCCCAACTTTGAAGAAACTCTCCAGGAAAAAACACAGTACCATCATTCCCATTAAAAATTCCATGAAATAGTTTTCTAATCATATATACTTTAGTCATGTTTGTTTAGTATTGTTGTATGTATCTATAATTTACTAAAAAAAATAAAACTCAATACAGCTTTACTTATAATAAGATTTTTTAATTACCATATTTACTTGGCCCCCGCAAATGGATTTAAATCTCAAACTGGCCCTCGCAGCAAAAAGTTTGGACACCCCTGCTAGATGAAATCTATATGGTATACTAAGTTTGTAGAGAAAAATGGATTAGACACCCACACATAAAATTAAAAGTTATTTTGATTTTTGCATATTCGTCTGTCCGTTCGTATAACCGCGTGCAACTTTTCCTTACAAAAAAATTTACACGAATTCAAAAAATTGGTGTTCGGGGTCCGTATTTTCGTTTTGAAAAAAATTATAAAAACTAGAAGAATTTTATTTTCAAAAACGACTTCCACTGAAATAAGTTCTGTAGGGGCTTAGATAACTTTGGTGGCTGGGTGCAAAGAACTCAATAAAATAAAACGTTATTCTCTTTGCTCTTCTCTGTTCATTTATTTTAAATCGAGTCCCTGTCCCTGACAGTTTATTTATTTTTTAACAAAACCTACTTCGATGTACCGACAACTACGACCTACAGTTCATAACTAAGTTCCCTTAAATTAAACAAAAAAAAAAAACAAAAATGGAATCAAGAAAAAATATTGTCAAATTAAAAATGTTGAAACAGTTTTCCTGAAAATCAAAAACAGCTAAAAAAACACTATTTTCGATTTGAGCGACTTCTAAACATTAATGTATTTCACTGAAATTTTGCATAGTAGTTTGAAATTACGTTAGCTAACAAATTCTGAGTGAGCATTTATACATTTTAAGACTTTTGTTTTACGTGTTGGCGGAGAAATAGACAACAGAGCAATATTCTCTGAGTCTCAAATCTTTGCATCTTCCCGTCTGTTACCTCCCGACTTAAGCATACAACCTGTACAGAGGTCAAATGAAGCTTCTTGTTAAGTTATATGTTCTTTATTGATAAGAATGATCTAAAGAAAGTATGAGATTATCAAGAGTATAATGAAAAATTAAAAAAGTCGACCAAATTTTTTTTTTTTAAAACCAAAGTAAATAAAATTAATTGCAGTATCGTTATTGAAATATTTAAAATGTTTAAAAATTCTAAAGAACTATAGTGATTCAGTGAAAATGTTTGGTGTGACAGATCTTAACTGTCTTAAGTTACAACCAACAAGTTAAAAATGCCAAGTCAGCACTTAAAATGATACCACAAAAAGTTATATTTTCTTGGTTTCATGACGTCGCCAGTGGCTATTGTAACTTGAAGGTTATCCCGTATTAGTTGTGTAGGGTCATTCATAGAATCCGAACAAAAAAATGTTTAACCCAGCTCACCATCCAAATCATAAAAAATTGATTTAGAAGTTGATTTAGATATTTGTTATTTGTAGTTACTTCAGCTAAAACAAGCTCGAAACTCATTTACAATTTTTTTTCGGAAGTTTTCCATCAAACTATTTTTATAAAATCTTTCATTTCCACCCTTCGTCAGAAATTTTGTCTCTTTTGTTGATTTTCTTAAAACCTAAGACCGCATTCCAAACAATTTCCTTTCCAAAAGTCAGCTTAAAAGATAAATCACAAAATACGAGGATTTCATATTTTTTTTCAATTCTAATTCATTACATGATACAGTTACATTTTTACTCAAAGTATACATGAGGTTAAAAAGTGTGGAACCTGTAATAAATCATTACAAGCTGACTGAAAAGCTTTTTTGATAAATTATGACGCACAAAATACATCTTGTATTGGGAAAGTCCTAGCATGAGAGAGAATTAAATTTATTTACTTGGAGGAGGATTTTATCGTAATCTCATAGGATTTTATGCAAAGTCACTTGCCGCAGTAACAACGTGGCGTTTATGATCTTTATACACATTTACATACATATTTGTATACTTAATGTTCATGAGATAATATGACTCGAAGTATTTGGACTGGAGTAAGCTAATAAAACTGGAAGAAAGTTTCAATTAAGATAAGAGCTGTGCCAGAATGATTTTATCTCACATTGAAATTACATTTATATAATATTGCGGATAAGGACAGTGATTATATCATGTCAAGTTAATGTCCTTCTTACTTACGACTAAATCTCAGGTTCAGGTGATACCCTTTTATACCCTTTATATTGTACTAGACATAGCTTTGCCAGGAAAAACATATATAATTATGCGATATATATACAGGGTGATTCAAATCAAGATACCTTCCGGTATACCACGCGATTCCTTGAGGTAAGCTGATCAAAAAATTGTTCCACACCCCCCCCCCCCCCGGAAACCTTCCTTTAGGAGTTTTGGCCAGTTGAAGATTTCGCCAATATTCGTGAACCCTGATGGGAATAAATGAGTATAACTTTTGAACCACCCTATAGATTTTGATTATTGTTAGCTTATTAAATAGCCAAGAATCAAGAATAGTAGCTGACGAAAAGTGTATTCCTCTGTATTTGTTAATTAAGCAACTTTAAATTAGTCTCAAATATTTCCAAAATTTTGATTTTTTTTTTACACACAAATTTCATAAATACCGTTATTTATTGTTTCCTAATACCCTCTATTACTGGAAAAAAAACCGCATGCCAATACCTGAATCAGTTTTAGCACTGGAGGTTTATTGGAAGATTCAAGCCAGATCATAAAATTGCATTAAACCAATAATCAGAGGTAGGTACGTAGGGTCTTTTATGACTGGACCCACAATTGCTTTGGTTATAATTTTCTGAAGGTAGTGGTACTCTTATTTAGTATTAAAGCAAATTAATAAAGTAAAAATTATGAAAATTATAACCAAAGCAATTGTAGGTCCAGTCATAAAAGATCCTACGTACCTACCTGTGATTATTGCTTGTATGCAATTTTGTGATCTGGCTTGAATGTCCCAATAAATTTCCAGTGCTAAAACTGATTCAGGTATTGGCATGCGGTTTTCCAGTGATAGAGGGTAGTAGGGGCATTAATAAGAAGCAATAAATTTGGGTTACATGGAATCTACTATTCTTGGCTATTTAATAAGCCAACAATAACCAAAATCTATAAGCTACTTCAAAAGTTATACTCATTTATTCCCATCAGGGTTAACGAATATTGGCGAAATCTTCAACTGGCCACAACTCCTAAAGGAAGGTTTCTAGGGGGGTATGTAGAACAAGTTTTTGAGCAGCTTACCTCAGGAATCGCGTGGTATACCAGAAGGTATCTTGAGCTGAATCACCCGTATATACCGATTTCCATTGATCAAGTTTTCTAGTAGAAGTTTTTCTTGCAGTGGTATACACTGAAATCGTTTCATTGACACACAGTGTTAGAAAAAGGGTACGTCAAAATGACGGTGGCGCTAAACTGAAAAACACAGGCATCTTTATAAGAAATGTTACTAGTGAATGTCACGGAACATCACATTTGCATCTTTCAACTGGTATCCTACTAAATTCATACACAATCACACCAAAATCTACTAAATTAAAATTTCCATAATTTTTACATTATTCGTGACTTTGTTTTTCTCAGAAAATTTCAATCTGGAAAATTACATGGATATGAGCTACTACCACATTTCATCCATTGAATTCGTTTCCATTGACTCTGATAGGCACGTTTCTTGACATAAATATCAATGGAAATCGGTATTAAATCTGCTGATCTCCACCTCTTGATCTTGAGTGGGTCGGAAGATCGATAGAGTAGAGATTAAAAGTTACGAGGGTATTTTTTTAAGTTGGAGAGAAAGAGAAGTTTTAAGTTGTTATTTCGAATAGCAAACATTTTTACATCTCCCATTAATTTGTCCAAAGTTTCATAAAATTTTTTTTCCAGTTTTGCGTTCAAAATATTAGTTTATGACTGCAATGATTCTTCGTTTAATATTTGGCACGAAGATCAGTTTTCAACCTGGGAAACTGGTAATAGTCACATCAGTTGGGGCCGTATTCTATAAAACGGAGAGTTGGGAAGTTTGGGAGATGAAAGTTTTCGTTTTCCCCGATTAAAATTCCAGTGCTACCCGCCGGTAACGATAAAGGGTTTCAGTTTTTGTTGTAAAGGGTTTGACTTTCTTTTATATTCGAGGTAGGTGTGTCTATTACCCTGCTAGGTCGAAATAAATTAAAAAATTTTATAAGGGTAATTTTTGAGGGATGAATGGGGTAGGTTTTTCGAGTTTTTTTGGTATAATGGGAGAATGGAGAGAAGGAGAGGAATGTAAGTGGTATAAAAAATGGGAGCTCAGGGAAAGCATGATAGGTGGAAGAAATGGCACGGGTAAGGTGGGGGATAAAAATCGGAGCGGAAATTAAAAACATTTCTGGAATTGCAATAAGCCGCAGGTGTAAGCTCAGGACCAATATAAAACTGAGAAATCACTTTAGTAATTAGGTACGATGGGTGTTACAGGCTATATTTTATTTCGATTAATGGTAATTTGAAGATTTTAGGGTCCCCGGCGGTAAGTTATCGTTGTAATATTGGCGGGCACTTAATTCTGTGTGGGAGGGTCGTAGTTGCATTGGGAGTTTGTGCTATGGATTTAGGGTCCAGAGTACAAAATGTAGGTGAATAATTTTTGGAGGAGGGGATTTTGGGATGGGGGCGCACCACCAAAGTGTCCAAAGCATATCACGTTGGATTCAAAATTAAAGAGAGAAGAGAGGGTAATCGATTGGTGTAGTTTGTTTTTCATTGTTGACTTTTTACTGCGGAAAACCGCCTTTAATGTATTTGGGTCATATACATCCCAGTTCCTATATTTTGCATATATTTCTTTCGCACCATTACTACTCTGGTGTCAACATTTTTTCTCATGGGTGGTGAATTTCCATGACTTACCAGTTCTTCAAAATAATGAGTTGAAAATATCGATCGTCTAGTTCAATACTAAAAGAAATAAAAATTAACTGTTTCAGTTGTATACATGTAAGTTTTTTTTTCAAAACTACTTCAGTTCTGTACTGGAATAGTACTACTATCCTGTTCTCATTAGCATTGCATTACTTAACTTCAAAACAAATTTTCGGATTTGTTTCAGTATAGAACACACAGTTGATGCAGCTTACTGTTGCCTATGTTCTTAAAAAAAAATACTGACTCCTGGGGTACTTAATAAGCAGTTAACGAGAGGGGTATAGGAAATTTATGCTCTTTTCTAAGAATACTAATTGGTTGATCAACACAACGGAATGAGAAACAATTTACACTTTGATTATATTGGGAATAAATAATGTTGTCGATTGTTCTCTGGGATGTAGATTCGAGCATGATCCTAAAAAGTAAAAAAATCGATTCATCCTTATAAAAACGATTCCCTCTTGAAGTTGCCCCATAAGATTTTAGAGGGTAAGCTAGGATAAAATTTAGATGAGAAAAACTCTGGCTTAGCTTTCTTAATTGCAGAACTAACCTTATTACGGGCGTGCTCGTATAGAATGTGACTGTATGACGTTTAAAGTCATTTCCACTGGTGGTGGTTGAATAACTTGAAAATATTTTATTTAAAAAAAAAATGTATGAATTTATGATATTTCGGGTCAAAATCTGATGTATTTAGTCGAAAATTTCGCTCTTATTAGCACTGAAAAGGGTCGACTCTGGAAAGCAACTATTTCCACAATCTACGATTGCAGACTGTCTTTCCGAATATGCTTTTAGATTCTGAAAATTCTGAAATCACATAACATAATATTTTTCTCTAGAAATATCACAGATAAGCATGAAAATCAATTTTTACTAATTGGTAGTATCCCTAAACAATTGAGTCCTCTTATAATAATTAAAAAAAATATGCTCGCAATATATAATATGTATGTACATTAGACTTGGAATGAAGTTTTCAATAAATCATCCATCATCCATCCAGTTCTTTGGTATAAGTGTGTATATAAGATATCATCTGTGTCCTTTTCATAAATACTAACGAGTGCCTGATATAACATTACACATATATTGAGAGGTGCTTGACTATAGATAGGATAAATAATTGAGTGCTATTACTGTTTGTGTTCTTTATATGTGATTAAGGATGTACGCCATTTATGACATGATGAATCCATTTCATGCTCCACTATAAATATTATAGCCATATAGTGAATCATTCTCATTTTCTACATCACTTAACTTGAAACATTCGTTCATCGTCATTACATTTTGCTGTTGACGTATTCCGCTTTCCTTTTTTTTTTTTTTTGGTTTGTCAATTTTGTTTGTTCTTAATTTAGCCCCATCCTCCTGGTTGCCGAATATAAGCTGGTCGAGTACATCGATGGAACTCATGTAGCCGTTTGCCTAACACAGGCCGCAACTCCGTGGACACAGGGATTTTTTTTAATGACCATATCATTATTTTTTATCCTGCCTCTGGTGATTTTAGTGATACTTTATGGGATAATTGCGAGGAATCTTATATTCAAGGACGGAGTAATGATGAAAGTTCGACCCACAAAACACGAATTCAGCTTTAAAGCACGCAAACAAGTAGTCTTAATGTTGGGAGCTGTTGTCGTGTCGTTTTTCTTGTGTCTTCTACCATTCCGAGTGTTTACGCTGTGGATTATTTTAAGCTCGGATCAAACAATTTATGACATTGGAGTTGATCGATATTACAGTTTACTGTACTTTTGTAGAATAATGTTATATTTGAATTCGGCTATAAATCCAATCTTATACAATTTAATGTCATCAAAGTTTCGTAAAGGTTTCTTAAAGTTGTGCACATTTTGTTGTTCTGGGACGAATGGTATTAAAATACGGACAAGAGCAGCAACACTTAATACAACGACAACAACAACAACATCAAGCTTCTTATCCAGAAGCTCCCATCGACGTACCAGTGTAAAAACTACTTGTTCCCTTGATGATTTAAATCACCGGATCGACAGAAAACTTCAACAACAACACAGTCAACCTCCCCCTGAATGTGAAGTCGAATTACTACAGCAAATTGACCAAACTGACGATTACAGGAAACTTGCCATAATAAATGGCAGAAAAATTCGTTCAATTAATGGTAGTACCGAAAAAATGGAGCCAGAGTTGGGTGAGATGGGCCAGAAAGTTCAAGTTCTTAATTATAGAATGAGATGCAAACGTCAAATAAGTTTCGATGATGTTCTTATCATGAATAAACCAAAAGCTCGAGAGAAGGTTATACTTCAGCAAAGCCTTGATGAGAAGAAGGTTGTATCGGAGGAGCCCTTTAACAACAAAAATAGAATTAAAGAGCAACCAAAATAGCTTAAGTCCGAACAATACGTGTCCGCTCATTTGGAAGGATATCATCAAAGGGATTCTATTTTATATAGTATATTCTGTGGGGAAGGAGATGGTGGCCGGGAAGGGATTGCAAATATTAATCTGGCCAATAGATTTAATTTATACACCGACAACTAAGAATGGACTTTACAAACTTACAAGTATAACAATAAACCAAGAAATAAATGTTCTCTAGGCTTCCCTTGCGCTAGTATCAATAAACATCCGAAAGGCAATCTGTGGAAGATAAACAGGTCTCTTGGAAATTTACAAAGAGTTTCATCACAATAGCAGGGATTTACAAGAGCCGAATCACCTTGAATTATTTTCAACCATACTTCAGTCGATGACGAGGACGTTGGATTAAGGAGCCCATAAACTTTTTTTTTTTTTTAGAAAACAAGAGGAAGTGAACTCCTTCTCGTTTTTATTACTATGATGATGGTGGGATGTATCCTTAGTATTAACACAGAAATACTTTTACAATAATTGTAAGCTCAAAGGTAATAAATAGTAACTGGAAGGATATACGGGTTAATGAAGAATTTAATTCATATTGTAGTAATTTCTGAATAATTAAATATGTAATTAGGTATTGTACGTACGCATGAATGTTTGTGTACACATACATATGTAATTTTTGGACATTGTATTGTATTTATTTTTATAAATAGCTTTAATGATTCCATTGCGCTTCTCTCAGTATTTATACATTTAATCCACTATGTCATTGTTTATGTTACTAAAAATAAATACATGTGAGAAATTATTAAAATTAAATGCGTCTTTGGATTACACATACTATTAGCGAACATAATCTTCGGCAAAATTCTTGTACCTACTACGTAAAATTATTCCTGGTCAGATTGAAAATAAAAATAAGAAAAGATGTGCAGTGGATAAGGGTAAGTTTTAGAGTTTGGGTTTTGTATTTTGTTTTTAAAGAAAAAGAACATTGTCATCGTTGCCTGTAGTTTTTAAAAATATTAATAATAATTGGTGTTTTTATCACGATTCAATGGAATTTGCTTTCAATAATATTAGAAAATTTTATTAATAGAATGAGCGGAATAACCTAATCGGACCCTTATCGGAAAATTGTTAATTATCTACATACATATACTGGACAACATAGGGAAAAGGAATTTAGCGTGGTATTTCTTCATACTTTACTGCACCACACCAGCCTTTCTGATTTTCATGTGAGACGTTCTTCTAGCCTTTCACCTTGTCCGTTTGAAATAAAGTTTACTGGACTGGACTGGAATTATTGTGCCTCACGAAAACTTATTGGTAATATTATGATTGGGGGCACGAATGATGCATTATCCTACCTACAGATTTCATGCGGCAGAGGTAGCATACTGACCTCTCTAAACTGGGTCTATGAATTGTTCACAGGTAGTGGACTGGAATAATTCGATGGAAATGACATCTTTATCATTTGTACGAGTATTTTGTAAATATTAATCTGAGAGTTTCAGAAGTAATAATGAAAAATCTATTACACAGTAAGAAATTCGGAGTTCCATGAAACCGCAACAGTGCTCAATGAAGTGCGTACATTTTCGGAGTACATTTGTCTCTGTAAAGTGGTGTAATTATTATTACTCATAAATATAATTTTACCAAGCTCCTCCGAGATAGGATAATTATTACTGTGTACGGTGAATATTTAAATCTTCTTCAGAAATACCCCGATCGGAAATTCATTCGAAACCTCTATTTTGTCTAATTTTACACCGAATCGCGTACAAATCTGATTTTAATGTTTTCGTCGGACAGCAATTGGGGATTGCGTTATTGAAAAACAAAAAAAAATTTTTGATTCTATATAATATCCAAAACTGTTTACTGCATCGAAATGATATATGGATTTTGAATATGATCTAAAATTAAAATATTTTTATAGTATACTATAAAAAATGAAATGCACCTTTTCTTTTGTGCAACTCCGCTCCGAATAAATTTTCAAAGATGTTTTACATGTTTAAAAAAAATTAAAATAAATAAAACTAAATACTACCATGATACTAGCAACGAATATAATGATCGAAATTTTTTAATGGCTATTTATCAACTGTTATCAAGCGGCGGGTTTGGGTTTTTAATCTGCAATGGGATGAAGCAATAGTTAAATACAAAAGATATAAAAGAATAATATCTGTGCCAAATAATTTTTTTATTTAAGAAAATTGCAGTCAATTTAACCGCTTACAAGCAACGTATTTTTTCATGTCATTATAAGATAGAGAGAAAATCTACATAAGATTTAATAAAAAATTTAAGACAAACATTCACACAAAAATTCTAGAAAATTTACAATATTATTTTCACCAACCATCGTTACTTATTTTCTGCACGTCATTAAACTTTACTTTAAATAAATTGTAAAACACTTGCTTTTACAAATATCAAATTACGAATGATACTATTTCATAATTCTTTCTAAGCACAGTATAGAAGATATTGAATTTCAGGTTTTATTTGCTAAAATCTCGTATATGGACCATAAAGACACTGATTTCTTTATCTTCAATAATCATTATTTCAAAAACAATGAAACACATATATTTATTTATTTATTTACAATCCACGGAATTTGTGTCATTTTTACAAAATTTTTAAAAGATACCTAAGATTCAGTGCACACAGCAGTGTTTTGCACGTAAAGTGCGGCTGCGGTGATATAGCGGAACGCGAAAAATCAATACACACAAATACCTCCAAATTCATTTGAAACTATTCTATTTCTATTCTATATACATATCAGAGGCTTGAATTACGGCACCGCTGCGGTGCCGTAGGAATCTGTGCCGGAAAGTGGACACAATATGGACATCAGTGCACGCCATATTTACATACTTATTGGGTTTGTGAAAATAAAAATAGAAATTAAAAATTGTCCCTATACATGCGTATTTCGTAAAATATAGCATTTTAAAATTTCGAAAAAATGTTGTTCTGGTATTCTTTAAAAATTCATACAAACTTGGCTATTCATGCTACAATAAAGTCATGCGGCTTATTTGAAAGTTAGGATTTCAAGCTATCTAAAAAAAATGCCACTTAAATGTATATCCAGATATGCAAAAAAAGGCATATGGAGAATAAAGACTATATCTGTTATCCTTATACCTAATACTATCTTATTTAAAATAAACATTAACGAAGTTTTCCGGTAGATAGAGCTCCGCTCGTTTATTTTTGTTATTCGGATGGATAATATTTTCGAGTTTCTAATACAAAACAAGTTGTAACAGAGTCTTTAGCTGCTCTCGGAAGATCAGCTGAAGAGTTACTGTTGGTTGGAGGTATGTTGCCACGTTGATTCTTGCTTAGGAAGGGAAAGAAATATAATTCACAATATAGTTCATCGGACATTAAAAAAAAGTTTTAACCAAATTTTAAGACTAAGTATTCCCGTAGACTAGGCTAAGCATTCTTACAAAAATCCAGTGACTCCGAGGCCTCGTCACGGAAGCACACTACTAAATCACAACGTATTACTTTGCTTGATTACAAGACTACATTTAATTCATTCAATTCCTCACAATCAGCAATAAATTAACAGACAAAATATATTGTATTATATTCATACGCTCGCGTTAGTTAAAGAAAAGTTTTACGCGTTATCAGTTAATGTCATAAACTTCCCGCCTTTACTTCCTACTTCTATGTATATATTTGTATTGTTAACTATTGCAAATCCGTGGAAATTTTTTTTCTTCTTTTCAACACATTTATAACTAAAAGGATTTTAATTTAAATGCATTTGTGGATGACGCCGGCTGAAAAAAACTTTTCTTTGCTTTCCTTTTATACAATTTGTCTATCCTGTTTACTGCCTAAATAAGTAATTAGCTTAATTTATATAAGATTCTTCCGATTTGTTTTGTGTTTTCCACTCTTTTTTTTTCTTTCTTCTTCTACTGGATAATGACCCGGAATTTAGGTACTAATGGACAATCCCTTGAGGTCACTGGAAATTTAGAACCTCGCGCGGGCCTCTGAGTGTGCCCTGCGCACGGCGTTATTTACGTTAGGTAATTAAGTTTATCGACACTACGTAAATTCCGCCGGAAAGTCCACTGACGACCCTGTGGGCCGCGGCGTTTCTGGAGACAGACTCCCCGGGAATATTACAGGCTCCTTTCCACGTATCTCTAGGGGAACAATATTTAATTATTTCAATTGGTTGGCCTTATATTTTCTTTTCTTTCCTAAGCAAAAATTCTACTTACACAGAATGCCCTGGCGACTCGGTTTATGCTCCTCCTTCTCTTTATGGGACTTCGCGTAGACCGTTATATGCCCTGCACGCACCTAAAACCACTAGTATCAGCAATTATTCCCCTTTGTTTCTACTTTTCTTTTGGAAGCTCTTACCACTAATTATCTCAACCTAATTTCACAATTTCTCACCCCGGTCTCTTGCTCGGGCAGACTTAACTTCCTTTTTACTACCGTAAGGTACGGTGACTTATTACTGCTAGCTATGCATTCCGGCTGGCAATTATAGACATCTAGAAAATTCTGTCAACATCTCATCCCTTTTTATGGGACTTGACTACCGGACGGATCCCAGCCTAAATTTCTGATAGATGTCACCACCTGCTAGACCTTGTATATCAAGTATCGTAGCTCGAATCTAGTTAACTTAGTAGAAGTACCTCAGCCTTTGACTTTTTAGCCGGGTTTGTTTGCTGACAGTGGTTCGGGTCGTGAATCGACTTAATTGGCTGTCATTGACTGTTTACCAATCGTCACGCATCCATATAGGAAAATTTGATTTGTTTCTAAAACTGTGTTTTTCGTTCTGTCATTTATCTACTACGCTGTTTAATGTCAGTAATATGTATTGTGAAGTCTTGCCCCATTGCCCCATTTGGACACATGCTATCAGACTAGACAGGCTAGAGTGACTACCAAAATTTTTTTCGCTTGAATGCAGTACAGGGAGCAGACAACCTACTTCAGATAAGTTTCCAGAGCATTCAACTTAAGGAGCGCGGTTATTTGTGGCCTTTTTTTTCAAGGTTTCTTCCTCACAGGTCTGGATTTGGACACGAGACTAATTTCGGCGGCTATATTTTATAGTTGCAGACAGCTGTCGTTACAAAGTCTCATTCGGATATAGAACTGAATTTTTACAATATTCAAAATTCATGTTACATCGGTTTTTTATTGTATAGTTTTCCAGTCCCAAACAAGTTTGATAAATGGAATGAAAGTATATCGTGAGATGATGATAGAAAATATGAAATCTAAGGCCACTTACACATCGAAAAACGAAAACGAATGAATAAACCACACCGAAAATTCGTTTATGCTTACATACCAAAAACGAACTAATAAAAGTTGGGTTGGGTTTGTATCAAATGTAAATAAAGGGAAATGAGGTTATGTACGACCGAAAAGAATATTCATTCGTGTGTGGAACGTAGTATGGAACGAAAATAGACTTGACAGCTCGGAACGAAAATTTGTTTCTCGTACGAATAAACATAAAAATGTATTTTAATTGAAATAAAGCTTTAAATATGGATATTTTTTTATTGAAACTGTAATTTGAATAAATATCCAATATTTTACTACATGTATTGCGGCAAATATGTGTTAGTTTAGGACAATATTTGTGATTTTCGATTTAGTGTTTTCGTTTTCGTTTTTCGATGTGTAAACGGACTAACTCTGATGTACAGTTAAATACACTATGTTCTACTCGCTGTTCACATGAAATTAAATCTACTACACTAACCATTCCATTCCAGTTGGTATTAATATGACGGATTAGTTCAATCCACAGTTGACAATCCGATTCAATCTGGTTCATGTAAACAAGAAATTTAGTTCAATTTTATTCCTCAGACATTTATTTTTAATATTTTCTAAATATTAATCGCGTTGACGTTAGCAATTCCAATTGGGTGCATATTTTAAGGGAACATCCTTCCTATGTAGTGCAACCGCATTGAAAATTATATTCATCATTTTAATAATTTATTTTTTTTTGCAATGAATAAGATTCAATAATCGATCCGATTTTTTTGTGTCATTTATTTATACAAAAAAAATATGAACTTTTTTCACAGTTTTTCGATAATGTTTTAGGCCTCTGCAAGGCGATGACCCGTAAAACTAGTGCCTTATGGTCGAAGATCCTACTCCTCTGAAAATTGTCTGAACCAAAGAAAGCAACAAGATTATTATTAATCAGGATGAAAAATGCCCAAGTGGTATAGAGGTTCTTTTTTGTTTCGATTAACATTACAAAAATGGCAGCCATTTCAGAATTTATTTCGAGTTTTACCTTTTATTTGACAGTTTTTCGGTAAAAAAAATTAAATTTTCAATTAAAAAAAAGCGTGCATACCAGTATGAGGAAAGACGTGATGAATGAGATGGCCAAATCTGAGACGTATAGCTTCAAAAGTCTAATTTTGCAAACTTGCGGTATTTTCGAAAACGATGTTTTGAGAGAAATGCGTTTCAAGTTTCGAGTAGGTACGTGATTTTCATATGAACTGCGATGCCAGGTGGGTATGTAGTTACTTGCAATATTCCTTCAAATTGCTCCTTATCAGCAGAGTTGCCATTTCGAATTCAGTAATAGACACGCAGCTCGGTGAATCCGTTTTCTTCCTGTGTTCCTTTTCTCGTACGTAATAAATCCGTATGAATCGACAAAACAGTGTCGTAATTTAGTTCTATGCACATAGAAAAAGAATGAAATAGAGCCATTTTAAGTGAACTTAAGCTCTACTATTGCCACCTCGGTCAAATTGTAAACAACACATTCACATACATAAATTAAAATCGTTCTGTTTTAATTTGGAGAAACCTCAGGTGCATTCATTCACAGTCTGAAAAATGTCGACAGATTGAAGCTAAATCGTTCGGACCGAGAAAAAAAACGGGATGGATTGAAGCAGATTCATTCTTAACGTTAAATGGAACGTAGCACATAAGAAAGGCTGTAACGACCGGAATTATTCGAATTTCGAGACCCTTAAGTAAAAGACCTACAATCTTATTATAAAAAATAAAAACAGTTCGTGGAATATATCAGGTGAATTTAATGAGCTACACAAAGTTAGTTTAGACCGGAAAAGAGTAGAAATGGTGTATCTCGAGTACTGCTCTAAGCTGTAAACTCAATTATGTTTCCTGAGTCTGCTCTAAAGTGAACTGAAGTGATCTAGACCACGATTCTATGCTGTAATATTTCTGAAGAAAATACTTAGAGCAGGCAGTGGAGAGAAGAGTAGACTGTCAAAAATGAAAAATATAAATTAAAATTCAGTTTTCCTAATGTAGCGACTTTCTACCAACATAGCCCTTTTTTGTAGACACGATTGAAATTATTTCATCGATGAGTTCATCATGGAAATGCTTACTGCTATTAATATTAAAAGCTCAGTTATTGATATACATTGATATATCAATGATGATGAATGGTGGCTCAGTGGATTTCAGGGGCATTTTTCTAAGTTTTAAAAGATCCTCGTAAAAGGAGAGAATATGAGGAACTAGAAATGAAACCGTTTTAAAAGAAGGCGCATAATCTGAAAGGTCCTAGAGTGCACTCAAGACAATCGGCACAAAAGAATGTACCAAAACGAGCACCTATTTCTACTCAATATTTCACAAGGAATTAGAAGAACTAGATGATAGCAATGAACTTCACAGGACTTTTCACAGCTTTCTATGAATGAATGCGATTTTCAATTGCACATGAGAATTAAAAACTTTACAGATTTTGTTTTTTGAATAGGTCATGGTAAGACATGCAGTGACATTTCATGGAAATTCAAATAAATTTTGAGTACGAAAATGCTCTTCGAAAGGCTTATCGAAAAGCTCATCGGAGCTTATCAGATTCACACGCATTCAAAGTAGAAAAATTTAAGCGAAAAGCACAATCTTAATTTTTTCCAGTCTAGCCAACCTTCGATCGTATTCGAATACATAAAAAAAAGGTACTAAAATGAGCTTTGGCATAAGATATATAATTGTAACATCGTCGAAAACTTTTCAAACGGAGATTTTATAAAAAAATGCTTATTAAGTACGAATTAAATCTCAATTTTTTTTCATTAGCTTTCTGATTTTGAATGCGTTAAAATTGTGCTTAAAATTTTTACAAATTAATTTGATTTATCTTATAATGAGGAAGTGGAGCCAACGTTGTAATTCGAACTGAAAACTAAAGACAAAATTTAAGGAAGGAAATTTATTTAATTTCTCAAGTGTCTTCCAAAAGAATCTTTACTTAATTTAACTCTTGAGATAGCGTGTCGAAGGGAATGATTTTTTTTTTTCAAATCTTGATATTTTTTGATAACTTGGGTATAGAATAGTACCATTTTGCACGCAATTTGGGTAAGATGTCTTACTAAATAGGGTGTCACTTTTAAGTGACACTGAGCAGAATGCTTCATTCGGAATTTTTCATTTTTAAGTATAAGTGCAGTTTTTATTATAAAAAATATATAATCATTTCACTCATAGACTTAAAAAGATAATAGAGAGATGAAACAAATAAGATGTTCAGTTGAAGCAAAGCAATTTAAAAATAAAACTAATAAGAAATAAGCCGGAAAGTATTGAATTATGAAAGGCATACCAACAATGGATGTGAAGTCCCACAGTACACTATTTACCCATTATCCTACTACTTTGATGACATTTTGCACATCTCCTTTGTGAGCAAGGTGTTCCAGCATGACCAGAACGCTCACCTGCATTACGGATTCCTGGCAAGATCCTTTGTTCCATCGTAATTCCATTATTATTATTTTTTGTTGGTGGCTGGCCAAAGGAAGCGCAATATACGCTATTATACGTCGAACCTCGCAATATGTGTAATGCTCGTCATTACTAATTTCACTTTTTAACATCCAGGCAGTGTTGCATGCAGGATCTAATCCAAAAGCCAAGAGTGAAACTGCACGTTTTTTCGATGGTAACCTATACATTCATAGAGTCCATATTGTCATCGAAACGATCAACCGCTCCAATATAATTATTTTACCTTCTAATTGAGGGCAATCCATTTGAGTTCGAAATCGTTTTCCACTTACAAAGCCAATTCGGTCTACTTTTAGTCCAGTCAGTGGGTTTTTGCCCCACAAAAGTTGGGGTAGCTGTGATTTTTATATATGTTATGCAGTTCAGGGCCCGGTGAAAAATCCAAGCTTAGACCACCATATCTTCTGAGAGGAGATGAGTACGAGACTGGTCGAGCGGTCGTTGGAAAAGCCGTGTAGCTCTGCATACAACGAGCTCTGCAAGTGGCCGTAATATTTGAACTTTTCGAGATACAGGATATTTTGTGAAAGACTAGTATCTTTTCCTAACCACCCTGTATCTCCGAAAAGGTTGAGATGCCGCCAGCCCCTTGCCATACAGTTTTTTTGTTTGACTAGGTGACTACTGTCATCTCCTCATCACTGGGACTTGACGAGTTAAGGAAAACTAGATACACTTAGGTTTATAAGTTAGTGTGGTTAGTTCACATAAACCATATTTTAGATGAAAACTTGATGCCATTTTGCGACTAAATTCAACAAATATTAAACCAGATACAGATAGGTTGGTATGTAAAAATCAAGCTCAGCATTCCACTGTTTTGAGATATAAAAATAAATTATTAATAATACTAAATAATTTATAATCTATAATGTAGTTTTTTATTAAAATAAATTCATTAGTACTTTTTTTTCTTTAAAAAATTCTTGTACAATTTTTTTAATGCGTCAAACCAAAATCAGACTTGTATGCGACCTTTATACTTAAAAGTTTATAATAATATAATAAATATAATTGAAATAGTGTTTAATTGATTGAAAGTCTCAAGAAATCAAATTCAAATTCGAGTACGTATTCATTCTAACCTTTAAATGCATGCTTTTAATATAAATATTTATAAAGAGCATTTACATTATGATGGTTTTAATTTGTAAATAAATTTTTCGCAATTGAAATATTTTCAATATTTGTTTATGACAGCATTGAAATTATTACGGAGGTAGTTCATCGTCCAGAAACTCATTAGAGGTGATTTTGAAGTAGATATTCAAATTTAATAATTTAACTGTTTGACAGATTATAATTTTTACCATAAAAACTGAACGGGAGTATACGTGTGGCAGCATTTAAAATTCCATAAACTATCTCCCTAACAATTTTTGTAAAAGATGCATGCCATCATAATATAATCGATTGAATAACTTCAGAAAAATATTTAAAAAATGTATTTTCTAGTATTATACATAAGTATTATATATTACTCATAGAAAACTGCTTTCTGTTTTACTCTTGTTTTGGGTTAGAATATTCATGTCAGAACAACTCAGTTGTGTAATGATTCAGGAAATAATTAACTGTAGTTTTTTTTAATCATATGTACATTTACAAAAGGTTTTGAAATTTTGTTTCTATTTTAAGTCATCTATATGTATAGTGATAAACAAATTAGAAAGCTTCGAAAATTCTGAAAATAACACTTCATATTTAGTGACAATTTTAAATGAAAGTCTAAAGAAAGGATTTACATATTTCTTCTTACAAAATATTGAACAATTGATTGAGAGAAATTTTGAAAAATTCTCGAATATATGTTTGAAAATTTAGGTTTTAAGATAACTACTACACGCTTTCATTCAATTCAATTCAAAATGTTTTTCATCAAAACACTTTGGCTGAGAAATATATTATTTTTTGCAGAATTAATTCACTGATAATATGAATACACAATCCAAAAACAAAATTTAAGTTTCTTGAAATTCTGATTATGAAGACGACTATTTCATTTTCACACGGACAAAACCACCAGAATATTTCAAAACAAATGCGTTTCCGTCAGAATAAAATACATTTTCGGAACGTTTATTTACATTTCCACTTTTTATCTATATCAGGTACCTGCGGCAAAAAAGGCACACCTAATTTGAAAATGTAATATATCAAGTATTTGGTGATATAGAAGTACAAAAACAAGTTTTCCGTGCAATTTATTTATTTGCAATTCTAAAAAAATAGAAAAACTATAACAGAAATGAGCATTTCATACAATATTACAGTTTTATAAAAGCTTTTCCATGGACCTTATTAAACTACCACAGTATAATAAGACCCAAAGCAAAAATTAACTTCTTCAAAATCTAATCAGCGAAATGATTCCCTTTAAGCTTGCTCAAACTAAGAAAATCATTAAATTTGGTTATTTTTAATATTTCCAGTAAAAATAAAAATGGACCCTTTTAACTTCCACAGAGATAATAAGGTCCCCCAACAACTTTTGTTATAAATTTCTTAACCTACAACATAGTAAATTCAAACAGTCTTCATTATTTGGAACAAAAATAATGTCACAATCATAATCCTATAAAGAAACATTAGTTTCATTGAGAATATAGGTTATAATTTAGGTAGCGTAATAAGGCCAACGGTCTACTCCAGTGGACCTTATTAGACCTATGAAAAGATTTTACAAAATTACTCATTAATCAAATAAACACAATGCTGGGTGAAAATAAACACCGAAATCATAAACCACATTACCTAACGTTCAAATAAAATATGTTACTACATGTGGAAATAGTAATTAAACAACAGAACTTAAGATTTTGTCTAGATGAAAATTATAATTCCAAGCAGCCGTACTCGGTGACGTACAGTTCGTTATTGGCAAGATGGCGGCGCCAGGTACCGGATGCGTTCGGACGATTTAATGCAGGTGTGTGTGCATAAAAAATGAGGTTGCTGCGATTCATTTTAGTAAGAATTTTTAAATTTAAATTTTACTACCCTCCGGAGTTTATTTTCCGCAGGTATCTTAGTTGTAATTTGGTATGGTATTCAAAGCAGCAAGAAAATAATATTAGTGGAAAATTTAATTGAAAATTAAATGAAAATAATAAAGTACGTTTTATTATTTAATTAGAATTTCAGGCCAAATATTATTTATATCAGAATTCCACTTAATTAAAAGCTGATTTTAATTATGAGTGCGTAGAAATTTTAAATGCTTAAGTTCGCTCAGATTTCGAGTTTTGCAAAATCACTAAAATGTTGGACTTCCGGCTTATTTATGATATATATATATGTTTTTTTTTAAGTCAAGTTACAAGAGCAGTACTACTTATAACAGGCATATTGAGTGAGCTAGGATGATACATTTCTGATCTTAAACGCAGTTAATGAGGGACATTTTAAAAATAATAAATACATACATATTACCAAACATATTCTGGACCCATATGATATATATATCTATCTCAATGAAATCGATGCCAGGTAGATGGAATTGTGTCACTAACTCAGAACTGAGACAATTACAAACATAAATGGCGGCTACTCTACTTTTAATTCTCTTTGATTAGGTTCGTATATAGTGGCTACGATCATAGGCACACTTATACCACTTTTACGGTCCATTGTGTTGCTAATTTTCGGAACCTACCTGGAGATGATTAGACAATTTAAGAGGGCAGGGAGTGTTAAAACAGGCCACAAAAATTAATATGAACCTTTCAATATCGCGAACTCATTGTCTTCTATTTCAACCCCAATCCCTCTTCCTTTATTCGGTGAAGAAATAGCTACCAAGTGTGTTCCTTCTACGTTTGGTAAGATTTGGACATTCATACAGTAGGTGTTGAACGCTCTCAACTTCCTCCTCGCTCATACGGTTTCTACCGAAATCATTGTATGGAGTGTTTGCACTATAACCATTCATATGGTTATTATGAACCACTCTCCCCAAGAAGAATAGTATCCTCTTGAATGAAATTTCCTCGAAGCCGGCAAGCTTTAGAATGTTTGAGCCAAATTCCTGGAATCGACGTTATGCAATTGCCTTGAATTCGCATAAGATATGCTTCTATCTTTCATCATCTTTGAGATATAATCTAATTTACATCATCCACTGATGATGATATACAGGTCCGGACATGAAGATCCAGCACCCCAAGGCGGTTAACAGGGTCAAGTCCCCATTTTTAAATAATTGAATAAAACAAAAATGTTACCGTTATATTTCATTTAATTAACGTAAATCGACATTAGAAAATAAACAAGCAGATATTATCACAAGTAAATACGAAATTATATGCAATAAAAGTTTGTTAGTCTGATTGCCATATGACGAGCATAGGAAGCAAGGAACGGATTACCTCACTATAGTCCACAGAATGTATTTTTTCTGACTCTATAGAGAGTTAATTAAGCCTAATCAACTCTGTGGTGGATCTTAAATAGTCTTTCAGTCGTCGTCAGTCGCCGAGCAATTCGACCCTGTGGTGTACACAACAACGTCCCAACCGCTATTTCTACATTTGGATTAATGTCCAAAAATCCTTTTTCCAGGATGTAGTACTTATATAACTCCAAAGTTAATATAATTGTTTCCCCATGTAGCCTCAGAGAATGACAAATGAGTTAATAGGTGCAGGCACTCGTGTCTCAATGTCCCGGCTAAATCTCCTATCCTAGATAGAAGGCTTTCAAGTTCCGTGCATCCTCCCGGATATCTTGAGATTTCAATTATAGCTTCTTGAGAAAGTCAAACTTTTTATACAAGTTCTCGTAAGCAGAACCAATGTTGAAAACGATAACTCTAAATCCGTCCCTGCCGGACGTTTGGTGTTTCCTTTTACCAAAAATTGTTATTACTTGAATGCATTTCCACATTAGTTTCGTCTTGTCGTCAGGTGATGAAATGACTTCATGCAGATTTACCCTTGATTTGGTTATGGTAAATGCATTCAAAGAATCATACTCGTGCTTTTTAAAGTATGAGCTAGAATTTCTATTACAATTTGCATCAATAAAAGCAAAGCGATATATGAAATTAAACAAATTAATGAAATTAAAAACAAATAGCAATAAAAATAGAATAAAACAAACAGAAGACTACAACAACATTACCACGCTAATTACGCTCACCGTTGGCACATTTCTTAGACCTGATATGGTTTAGAATATCAAGAAAGGCCCATCTGTAATTTTTCATATATCCAAAATCAACGAGGAAAAGCAACGTGCTACTAAGATTGGAAGATTTCAGACTGAATTGAAGGATATCGCATAGAAAAAAGTCCATTCAACATCCAGTAAGGAATCAAGTAAGCTATATTACGTAAGTATGTATGTAAGCACAATATACAAATATAATTACATTAAGTGTTAGGTTAAAATTATTAAATACGGTGCACAACTGTTTAGCTAGCACAGTATTTAAGATGTGTATAGTAATATTCGCTGTAAATAATCCTGAAGCGCATGCACAGAACGTTGGCAAAGTGTTAAATACCGTCTTATAGATAATGTTGTGTTGTCGTTCTCAACAAATTGGCACAAGTTTATAAAAGGAAATAAAAATTATTACTTGATGGCGCACTATGTTACCTTTGGACACCTTATTAGCTTAATGTAGATTTTCTTTGTAGAATGAAGACCTTGTAAATACTTAAATACACGCAATCTATAATATGGTAAGTTTTTCATGTGATTACTAAATACTAAAACAATAATATTCAGCCTTATGACAATATACCTGTAATGCCTGAGTAAAATGATTTTTTTTTTACCTTTTCAGCCCAATCCTGTCGATTGCATCATATGAGCTGGAAACTTATGTAGATGGAACTGAAGTTGCAGTATGCCTTACATCTGTAGCCACATTTTGGCCAGCATTTTACTTCATCGGGAGTATAACAGTATTCTTTTTATTCCCCTTTATTGTTCTCCTTATACTTTATAGTGTAATTGCAAAACATCTTATGAATAATCCGGGATTAATATCTCAAGGAAACCGAAGTAATGTCCTTAAATATAGAAAGCAGGCAATTTTTATGCTGGGAACTGTTGTGCTTAGTTTCTTTGTATGCCTCCTACCATTTCGGGCATTCACCCTTTGGATAATTCTTGTACCAATGGAGACTATACTGTCATTAGGTGCAGAATGGTACTACAATATCTTACTATTTTGCAGGATAATGCTATACTTAAACTCAGCCATGAATCCTATTTTATATAATTTAATGTCTTCAAAGTTCCGAGATGGATTCCTTAAACTACTTGGATGTCGGTCGAAGGGTAAAAGTAAGCTAACTGTAGGAGCAAGAAAAGGTACCTTCCATACAACTTCAACAAATATGAGCAGTAGTACAAGTAGTAGACGAGATTTTTTGCGAAATAGCTTAAGGCATACGGAAGATAGCGTAATTAGTGATTGCTCCAGAAATGATTGTCACAAAAGATTAAACAGAGAAGATTCATTGAGTTCAGATGATGATAAAAAGGAAATTGGTTGGAGCACTAACTCAAGTATAATAAAGAAAATTCCGAAAAATTTCGATGATATCCAAGAGATAGAAGAGCCCGACGAGTCTGAATTCCATAAAGAATTGAATGGGTTAGGTGATGGAAAAACATCATTCTATGATGATAACCGTATTGCTAGAGCATGTGTAACTCCATATTATATTCATCAAACTATAGCCAAACGTATTGGAAAATGTAATTATGTTGCTATAAAAATGGAAGGTTCACCTAAAATGGAAAGTCCAATGGAGCAAATTCGTTCAAATAAATTGAAACATTCCCCTGACCCTGGAATTGAAATTAATGAGAAAATTGGACCAATGCAAATTGTAAATAGAGAAATGATTAATACTGAAGACGAGAGCATTGTTTAGGGGCAGAAAAAATGACTAGGTTCGAGTAAGCTACAGGGCGTAGTGAAAGCAGAAAATCAAAGCCTCCTCTAAGTTAAAATATCCAGGACTGGTTTTTAAATGAAGCTCCACAAAATCAAGCCGAGCAAGGCTCGCTTTGATCAATGTTGGAAATATTGCTCTCTCAGGCATACTTATGTCAGCAATTTTTTTTAATGTTAAAATTACAATAATAGCATCGAACTGGTGTGGTCTCATTTTGTTTTCAATTATCTAAGGTAAGCCTTGAAGCCAACTGCTCGAGAAAACATGAGAGAGTCCAGGCCTGAGTCTTATTTGGATGTGTTTTGTGCTTTAATTTGGACCTTTTCAGTATACTTCAATCCAACCAGTCCTTTAACTATCAAGAATTAGTTTTTATAACAGACATTATTGTATTATTGATAGTCATTTTTATTGGGCAGGAAACCAAGATCCAAGGAAACAGCATCAAAAGTTATAACGGTATTATTATAATAAATCTGGTCATAAAGGCAATCAATCATGTCTTCTTGTTACTGCTACTGCTACCCACTTCAAGTCTAGGGGAGCTGCAAAGCAAAGAGTTCAGATACATCCACAGATTCTTAAGGAAAGCAGGATAGATCTAGGGCCATTTTGAAAGGTTATCTCATGAGGTCAAGGACCACAATGGATCACTGGAGATCTAAGTGATGCAGCATCTAGCGGCACCCCTCGTACCTAACCTAACCTACTGTTACCCACTTTCTTATTCCAATTTGAAGCTCTTTACCACCAAGTTTACAAATTTTCCTTTCAAAGTACGGTGTTTGTCTTCTGATAGTAGAAGAACTGTTATTTTACCAAAATTCTGCAACAAAGACTCTGGTATCTCAACTCAAGGGCACCATATTGAAATTTTCGTATACATGGTGTGGGTAGATTGTCTCCACACATTCTACTATAACTAAGGGCAAGTCCAGGGTGATTTTATAATCCATTATCAATTTAAAAACTTGACTAGAACTTTGACACCAGATGGCTATTTTGTCTGAATCAGAATTTACGCGATGCTTGTCAGCATTTGTTTCAACCTGAAAGAACGTAACATGGCTTAAAAGATATATGACTATTTTCAAACCATAGTTGAATTTAAACTCTTTTAAGTATTATAACCACTGTCCCTGTTGAATTATGAACATTTTGGCACTATGTCGACCATGTTAGAGTCACATATACCATGTTTACATGCAGAATTAAAAGATCGAGTCGAGATTGAGTTGAGTTTTCGACTCGTGTTTTTGAGCACGCAGGGTTGAGATATTAAGTTGAGAACGGGTCCAACTATAGTTAAAGTGACAATTAAACATAACATTATTTATGGTATTTTTTGTGATGAAGTTATAAAAGTTATAAATTTTGTTTAAATAAACAAAATAAACTCACAATAAATACACAATATACCAAAACTTTCGAGTAAAGAATGAATAAAATAAATTCCAACTGTATGCTGCCAACTCGACTACTCAATCCGCGTTTATAGGACACCAATTCGACTCGACTACACCAGCTAAGCGTGGTCGAGTCGACGAGTCGAGTCGATCTAATTTAAACTCAAACCTCGTATACATGGAGTTGAACCCGAGTTGAACTAGGGTTCAACCCTGCATGTAAACATGGTAATAGATATCGATAGTAGGTGCGAAAATTTTCCGAACTAAACTTGAAACAATTCTTGGAAATTAGATTGTGGTAGACCTTCACTTTATAAAATTTATCATAATGGTCTATGGGGTCATTATTGGGGAGATTCATATTTGAATTTCTGTTGTAACACATATTCCTGGTCATCGCATTTCTAATTACTTTAAAATCAAAGGCAGGAGTATTAGACCAGTACAGTTTTCCCTTGGGGGTCGGTATGGTGCCCAGAAATCATCAAAATTCCAAGAAATCATTTTTAGTATGGGAGGGTAAGGGCAAATTGGTAGCTTTTCTGAGCAGCATATATATTTTTTTGGTCTAGTATTAGATTATATACACCCTCGGTGAAAAACAATTCGAAAAGATCAAGTGGTATGATGAAATAAGGAACGGTTGAATTTCTGTCTTTCCTGAAACTCGTTATTGACTCAAATAGTCTTAAAATCATTACCCCCAGCTTGCTTCTCGTTGCACGTTACGTGACGTCTAGCTTTTCAAATGGGAAAGGGGGACTTCGTCATCTGTACCCCAGTCGGAATGCTCTGCATTTATTTCGAGATTCTCAGCTACTTCTGAGGAAATTTATACTCACCAACAACTCCCTCACCCTAATTATTTTCCGAGATTTCTTTTTCACTGATTCTACCATATTCCTCTAGAGGTAAAATAACGATGTCAGCTTTAGAAATGTCCTGCTTTTCATCTATTCAGGCTTCGATTTCCGTGACGCTTTCTTGAAAAGAACGGTACCGTCTTGACATATACATAGAGAAAAAAGTTAGCGTTTAGTACCACGGTTGCGTTTTCGCAACATCTAACATTCTTAGTAAAATAACAGAATTTATCTAATGACACAAACTTGCATTTGAACTCGAAATATGCAGTGTTATTTGTATTAGCGGAATATGCAGAAATTTCACTTAAACTCTGCAGCTTAACTTAATATTTTAACTATTTTTAAGCACTCGTCAAAAACACGCTGAACATACTCATATATTTTAATTTTGTTTTGCCGTTAACCAATACTTTTGTAAAAAGTTTTTTTTTGCCAAAATGTAGCAAATTCAAAATCGTGGAAAAGTATGTAACACACTTTGCGTCTGTAAGTACACAGGCAGTACACATTTCATGTTGCGAAAACGCAACCGTGGGGCGAAACGGGTTAAAGGCATTATTTCGAAACTATCAATTTTATTTTTATCATAATTTCCAATTGGGATTATGAAATTTGTATTCCAATCTAAGAGCGTATCATCATCATCCTCACAATTTTTCCCACTACATTTCATTTTAGTAATTTTTGCAGGCATTAGCCTAGCTATATTGAAAATTGATACCGATGGGTTTCTATTATTCCCATTCTTAGTCCTGACTTGTGCGAAAAGATTTTCAGTTATATCTTGATTGAACCTTGAGGTGAAAATAAATTTTATATACGAATTTTCGTTGAATTTGTTTTTCGATAAAGGTAGTAAGGATTTTATAGTAAAAATTATTGATTTTTTCATTCTATTGTTCCAATTTATTAGTTTGGATGTGAAAAAATATTCAATCATTTCCTGTAATTGAATTTTCACTGCACTGTGTTTTTCTAATGGCTCGTAATAAATATTTCTTGATTTTAAATGTCCACTATCTAAGCAGTTAAAAGTTCTGTTTACTTTTAAAATAAATTCCTTTGTACTTACAGCAATTTTTCTGAAATCACATTGGAATTTCTTCAGTTCCAAGCAGATATTAATTCCACAAGCCACTGGGATTGCAAAACGAACTTTTTGTCTATCAAACTTATTTGGGCAAATCTGCTTATCCCGTCAATTTGGAACACAATCTAACAGTTTGGCTAGAAATGAACTCATATAATTTTTCGATTATACTCAAACTAATTTTAGTATCAAGTGTAATAATGTCATTACTAAGCATAGTATTCCGAATGATTTTAAATAAATCAGAAATATCATAAAAAGTAAAAAAAAAATTTAACCGCATTTTCAAATTGAAAAGTAAAAAATGGCTGTACTTCTCTGAGATCCAACAGTCGTAAAAATTTTTTATTGTTTGCATCCTGCTCAAAAGTGAGACATTTTATATTCAAGCATATTTCGAAACTAATTTCGATGTTTTTCAGTAATATTAAATTTAAGTCCTTACTTAAATGAAACATAATATGTAGATCAAGACATATTTCCAATTATAATGAAATCCGTCAACCATAAACAAGCAAATATGATAGCCGACTGCATATTTTCGTTTTCCACCTCCGAGATCAACAAGACCATCCACTTGATCTGAGCATTCATTAACTACTAAATCTTTCCGAATTTTTATTTCATCAAAAGCTATGCAAGCATCCTTCTCCATTTTATTTATTTTGGAAACCTCCTCCTTCAAATTTGATATGAAGGAATTGTTCAGACAAGGGCTTAGTTTTCTAATTGGTGCCCACCTCCATATAGAACTTTAGCTGGGAAGTTTAAAGTTCATAGAATTTTTCATCAAATTGTACCTAGAAGTTGAGGAGTAGTTCAAAGCTAGTGCCAAAGTTTTTTAGTTCTCTTCATAACTTTTCTTTTTAGGACTCAAAATCATTTTGCATATCACCTTCGTATTTTCACTAACTTTAACTCTGTCTATGTGCTCATATTGTCCGAGTCCAATTTCATACATTGTCAACTTTCTGGTTAATTTCATCAATTTTTCTATTATATTGCTCAATTTTTTTTCTCATTTTTTCATTTTCCTTAATATAAAACGAGTTACTTTTAACATATTTTTGACATTTGGAGCAAAGAAAATCATCGTCCTCTCCAAATATTGCTCTAGCACGTTTTCTTGGAGGAGTTTCCATATTTTGAAGGTCTGACATATGGAGCTCTTCTGTAGATTCACTATTGCAGTCCAAAGGTTTTGCAGTGATGCAATCCGTATTTCTTGAATTCAGAGCATTAGAATCTGGTGCTTGATCCTCGACATCATTAAAGTCGTAAATACAACGTGAGTCGAGGTTTAGGGAAGGAATGGCGTCTTTTGGTAAACATCTCTTCAAGAGACGTTTACTTAGAAAATGATGATCACATATAAATTTATTTTTGATGACAAATGTGTCTTTAACAGATCAAGATTTCTCTGAAATAGGAATATTCTGTGTGGGTGGCTATTTGTGTAGCAATGTTCTAGTACCCATGTTCGCACACACACGAGCATTTTTGATCGTTTTCCTATCAAAAGATGGTTCGGTTGCCATTCAAATATTGTGGGCATAGCATTTTTAGAAAACTTGTTTCTTTTTTGCCCTTACAAACATCAACGAAATGGACACTACACACAAATTTATTCATAACAGATTTTTCTTTATTTACATAGCAGTTCTCTACCCAATTCTTACAAATATTAATATTTTGTATTGGGAATTTAAATAAACTGCATGTTGTTGCCTAGTATTCCTACAATTTGGAACACAACAACGTTTGACAATATTAAATCTCCTTGAATAACTAGTCGAATTTTTTTCTTTTTAATGAAGATCCAATGAAATTCATAAATCCAACGTAAAGTCACAAAATCGAAAACAGTTGCTATTATATGGCCGGCTTTCACAGTAATGGAACGCAATACTCTGGAGTGATACATATTTGGGACTTAGAAAATTTAATTGAATCTGCTCATATGAATAGTTTGATAAACTATAGAGTCTGTGGTTATATTTCCGGAGACTATATGTACGTGACAAGCTCTGGTTTGTGGAACTGAATTACCACGACCGTCAACTCTCCAACAAACTCTTCAAAAATTAACCCGCGCTCTATTTCTATTTAAAACAAAGCTCGGATTAATTGGAAGCCTTTGAACTATTCCTCAAGTATCTTTTGGATCTATGGAGTGAGTGTTTATACCATCGATTTCGCCATTTGTTCTTCTGGCTTTATTGTAATGTATGTGGCCCAATTCACGTCGAATATTGAGTTCTCATCTCAACCAAGGAGGTTTAGAATTAAATTCTGATCGCCTGACTTGAGAGATTGGAAATCACTCAGTATATCCTGCTGGTATTTCTATAGCTCACCGAGTGCCAGCTATTATTTTCAGGTCATATTCTATGTTCGGGTAGTTGCAGAATGAAACCTACGTCAAATTGGGAACCTATGACGTTAACATAGAAGGAATTAGGAATAGGATCTATTTATTGCCTCGTATTATTAAGCTATGGCTTTATTAAGAACGACCAAATTTGTAGTTAAAACGACTTAGCTCTAACGTAGCAGTCTGGATTTCCCCAATATTGTGCACTGTATATTGACTATGGTTACCTTATTTTCCTCATCTAATTTTATTAATCTTAGTAATAAGACGTTCGCAAGGCTTTGACTTTCTTTTTCTGAGATTAACGGATATCTTTGCCATGGAGGGCCTGATGTTTTTTCAGCACGTTCGATTTAAAGGCTTTTAATTATTGATTTTTTTTGTAATTGCAAGTAGGCTATCGACAACAAATTCAATTTACTTAGTATAACTTACAAAATTAAATTTAAATTAAATATTTTTTTTTAATACCACATTTATGCATGTACATACGCCACAAGTCAGCAGATATTTGGACTGTTCTTCTATAGAATATTTGTTTTTTATTTCTCCCCGATTATAATACATATACATACATATATCGAATTGATGTGCAATTTTATACCTTATACAAACTATAGTGACTAAACGCTGACAAATAAATGTTTCAATTTTTTCACATTCAATATTTGTTAATACACTTAAAAGCATTTAGAAAAAATGTATAGAAAGTAATGTAGAGGAAAAGAGAGAAAAAATGTAGAAAATAAACATTCAGGTAGCATTCAATTTTATAATGCGCAGGAAGACTGATTTCAGATTGAGGACAATTATTTACAAGTACAGTGTGGGTTAGAATAAGTAAATAAAAGAAGTATATAATTTACATATATTGTAATAAAAAAAGTAAACAAATAAATTAGTAAATCAAATGTATCTTTATTAACTCAATCTTGAAAATAAATTTTTATAAACGAATTTCTCGAATTTGTTATGTATTTGGTGCTTTTTTTTGTAATAATAAAGAGAAATAAAAATATAAATATTCCAGAATCGGTCATCAAATCAAAGTTATCATGTCCATCTTTTTTCATATCGCAATTAAGCAAATTAAAATCAACTTTTAACTCTTTCTGTTTTAAATATAACCAACAAAACTTCAACAAGAAAAACTATCAAAAAAGCAACAAAAACCTCTAATTAATTCCATTTTGCGCTACTAAAGCCGCGGCTATATTGCGAGCGATTCAGCCTTGTTCAAGGATTTCAGTGACTTTAACGATTTGAGCGATTTGAACACTGTGGGGGGGGTAAGATTTTTAGTACTTCTTCTACTTTACACCCTGTAACTTTCTTGATATACACCCTATTAAGGTGGGATTCATCTCAAATAATAGCAAACTGTCTCAGCGTTCGATTTCAGTGACATGCAATATGTGATGATACTATTCCTGACTTAAGCAATTGTGATTATTTCAGTGGCAATTTCTGATGTTTGGCACAGTATATTGGATATAATTTCTGTAAAAATGAATCCGTATTTGCTTTTGACGTGCAGGATGTTGAAATTATCTTGTTTCTATAAACACATGATAGCGAAACGATGTACGATACAAATGTAGCATAATTACCTACCATCTGGCCATCACTATGTCAATGATATTAAAATTCGTGTTTAGAATAATGAATTTTTCATTTTTTCTTTTCGATAGAAACTATCATCTCTTTGATTTACTTTAATCTTAGTGTAATTTAGTAGTACTAATAAAAGGCTTTTGTCTTATTGTACTTATGGTAAATAAATGCTTACTTACTTAAAAAAAACTAAAAACCGTATACAACTCCACAGATACGAAAATTTCTGATGAGCTCCGTGGCAGGAGCGAAACGTTCACATAAGCCAGTAGCTGTCTATACGGTATTCTTCATATTTAAGTATACAATTTTAACTTCTAACAAGATATAACAGATCCAATATGCGTAACAGACACTTACTGTGCTCTTTACCTCTTTAGACTAAACTCTATCTCAACATTCTTTACTCTCAAGAAACTACTATTATAACAATAGCACTAATAACCTGTAGTTTACCAACACCAACTTCGAAACACCTCCATAACAATTGACTCCATCAAGTTATGATAGTAAACGAGGTTAGAATGCAAAAATTGAAAAAAAATTGTTATGAAATAATAATGATTCGATCTACTCCAACCCATAACTTGCGAAATCCTTAGTACCAACCAGTTCATTCGGTGACTTAACTAATACGCGATGGCGGATAATTTCGCAGCATCGCTTCGTTGTCATGTTTTTATATATACAAGATAACTTCAACATCCTGCATCTCTTCACAAAAGGAAAGTACAGCTTGTCGAAAAGCAATTTACCAAAATATTTTGTGTTATATAAAAATTTCTGCATTAGAGGAAGAAGAATAACTTGAATTAATTCACTATATAAAAAGAGAGAAGAAAGAAGATGAGGAATTTCATAAAATTTTCAGTAAACTTGTAAATCATCCCGCATATTTTCGGATGAATTTTACTCCATTTATGTACATTCCCACTAGTTAGATATCATCTCGAATAGCAAAATGTAGGCCAGTCAATAGAAGCAATAAAATTCCGAAAACTTAACATTCATTTAAAAATTTATAAACATTGATGGAATGTTGGGTGAAGTAAAATAATAACAAATTTAATTTTGCAATCATTAACAAGATCCGGAAAATGCACAAACTTGCAAAACATAAGAAAACGTTTTTTGTTTACTTCCATCAAAAAAATTTAAAAAGTCCTGAAAACTTAAAGCAATGTTTTCTCTAATTTTTTCCACAATGTGTTAAATTTCTTTGCATCTTTTTTTCCTCCGCAACATAATCATTTATTGTAAAATGGCGCTTTTGTAGTCACTATAAATAAAATACTATATATAAAAGTACTGCGAAACGGTAGAATAACTTTTGCAACTTAAATACTTGAAATTTACACAATTTAGCAACCTTTTATGCTAGTCTATTTGGTTGTCATTTTGCAATATTAAAAAAGATAATCATAAAGCTCTGATATTTCAATGCAAACGTTCCGATCCTTGTTCATTACAATCTGGTAAATTTACAACCTCAAACAACGTCCGCAGTTGTGAAAATATTGCAACATTTTTTATAAATTATACATACTCCTTCGAATATCTTACTCCATCAGAGTATAAATTTGCAACCGTCTATTAGTAACGAAAATTTGTGCAATTTGCAAATAACGAATTTCGTGTTACAAAATTAATATAAAAATTTTCGGGATTAAAGTGAATTCATTGTCTTTATTGACTGGCCTATACCTACTCAAACTTTAGCAAATACGTAAGTCCTAAAGAAGGACCTGCTGACTCTTTAAGGTAAGTTTGAAAAACATTTTTTGGAATTACTATATAATTTATATTGTTAAACTCAATTCAATTTTTGAAAAAAATAAAAAACATTAGAGTAACAAATTTAATATAAAATAAAAAAGACGAGCTCAAGAGAGGACCTACATCGAATCTTCGAAACGCATTTAAAACTTAGTTTAATGCCTGAAATTAAAAATAATATTTGTAATATGCCAAATACTAATAAATAATTGATACGTTAAATTGAAAAATAAACGACTTTATATACTAACCACAACTTTCAACTATAATGTTTTAATTTTTTTCTAGTTTAGTTACTAGTGTGAGCTTAAACGTCCTATCCCACAAGAATTTCAAAGAAATTTGGTGATTGTGTTTGGTTAGTTCCAGACTAAAAGATAGGATAGTTTTGGACACTATAGATGGCGCTGTTGTCGAGATCTAAAAAACTGCCTTAGAACGCGTCAATGTGGAAAGCTGAAAATTTGTACAAAGTGTTCTCATAAAATTTGCAAATAAAAGTTCAATAATGGCGTAAATCGGGAAACTCCTTCGTAGGGTTGTCATACAAATATTTTGTTTTTTAGTATATATTTGAACACTGCCTGACAACGAGTACACGTAGAGAGATCAAATTTTATTCACGGCGTTTCTAAAAAAATTTAAATTTAAGTTTAAAAATGCGAACAAATCGGACATCTTCTTCGTGGGGTTGCCATACAAAAATTTTCATTTTAACTATATATTTGGGAACTGCCTGAGAAAGTGTCGACGTACAGAACTAAAATTTGGTACATGGTGTTTTCATAGCAATAGTAAATAAAATTACAAAAATTGTTTGAATGGGGCAACCCCTTGTTGATGGTGCAATACAAGAATTTGGTTTTTCACTATATATCTGGAAACTGTCTGAAATCGCGTCGACGTAGAGAGCTCACATTTTTTACACGGCGTTTTTATGAAAATTGCAAATACAAGTTCAAAAATGGACCAAATTGGGTGACCCATTTTTGGGCATATATATTTGGACACTACCTCACGCGTCGGCGTAGAGAGCTGACATTTTTTACACGGGCTTTTTCTAAAATGTGAATTAAGTTCAATAATGGGATCAATCGGGCAACTTCTTCATAGAGTTTTCATGAAAATGCAAATACAAGTTCAAAAATAGGTCAAATTGGGCGACCCTTTTTTGGTGTTGTCATACAAAACATTAGGTTTTCACTATATATTTGGAAACTGCCCTTAGAATGCGTCGACAGTGATAGCTCAAATTTGAATTTAAGTTCAAAAGTGTGACAAAACGGGCAACTCCGTCGTAGGCTTGACATACAAAAATTGCGTGTATTATTATATATATGAGCAGCGCTGAGAGCGTAGAGATCAACACTCTCCTATATATACGAATTGCATGTATGCGCACTCATACACGCGCACACTTACACAAACTATCTTATAGACACAGAGTGATACCCTAGAATACGGAATCGCGCAATCGAGTCAGATAATAGCTTAGATATTGTGCATCTCGGAACAAGTTTACTTCCGCGACAATTGTCCGATCGCATTAAAACTTGGCAACTGCACGAAGCAGTTGCCCGATTTGTCTCATTTTCGAACTTAATTTTACTTTTTTTTTTAAAGTCCGTGTACAAAATTTCAGATTTCTAAGTGCACGCGTTCTTGAGTTATCGTGTGTACAGACGGACAGACGGACGGACTGACGGACGGACGGACTGACGGACGGACGGACGGACATACAAAAATCAAAATAACTTTAAATATTATGCGTGGGTGTCCAATCCATTTTACCATCATTATTTCGAGGTGTTACAAACGGATGGCAAACATGTTACCATTAAATGTCTATTGAATACATGACTCGACTTACATTTCCAATTTGAAAAAGTTTGCAATTATCTTACTGGCCATCGTTGATACACATTTTTATAAAAAGTAATGCTGCAGGAGTTTTAGGTGCTTTGTCTGTTGAGATGAAATTTTGAAGGCGGTTTGTTCGAAGTGTACCAGATGAGCAACGAACACATCATTCCTCGATTGTCGATTAAAGATTTTCTTTAAAATTTTACTTGATGCAGCTTTTCGCAGGAAACTATGCTCGACAACATCCTCAGAAAGATCAGTACAATACTTATAAATTTGCACAGCCTGATAAGTAAATAATTGAAAACGCATTCGGAGTTTTGGCGCAAAATGGAAAATTGTTGTCAATCCTATTGCAACACAGCCTGAAAACATTACTAAAATTATTCAATCTCCATACATTCTACATATATTTTTACAAACCATGAATGACCAAAAATCCAAAAATCACAAAAAGTGTGACATGACCGTCACCATATTTGTTCAAATTCCACATACTTTGAGGGTTTCTGAAAACAAGAATACAAATTAAATATGCTCCATAAAATAAAATTTATATATATATCTTTATTCACGCTTGGACAGTGCAATATGGTTCACTAAGAAAAATAACATCTCAAAAATATATGCGAAAAAGGACATCAAGAATAAGGATTTTATACTTTATCATTAAATACCCTGAAAGACGTACTTTTTATTTTATTCATTATTATTTTATTTTTTACTTTATATAATTAGTAAAAATTTATTAAAATTTTAACTTTTGATCTCAACGGGATCAAGAAGTAAAAAGCAAGAAAGTTTCAGCCAATCATGAAAATTAGTAAATAATTATCTGTGAAAGTGATGCGAGTTGATTAAACAGGTGTAGGATCCATATTCTTGCAAAATATACTTCGCATTTATTGCCTGGAATGAATACGTCGCCCGGCACGATACCAATTAAGAAGCAAAGGCAGGTAAAGAGACATTAAGGGATCCGTCTTAAAAGTGAGCCCAATGTACTGAATCGGTGCCATCGATTCAATACAGGCAAAGTAATAAAAGCAGACCCTGGCAATTAAGTGATATACCAAGAAAGGTGTTCAGTAATGCGGCCTCAAAGATGCCACTGTGAAAGGGTAATAAATGTAATGGCATGAACTACCCTCGGGAAAAACCCATCCGAGTAAATAATTAACATAACCTGAAGTCGGCTCGCTTGTTTGAGGATGAGAATCCAGATTAAACTTCTGGATTTGTCATTCTAGTCTTGGGCGAACTCGCGAGTAGATTTATATTCACTAAACAGGATTCTAGATTCTATAGAAATTTCCTTACTCATGATAATCATGATGACTTTTAGAGTCAATTTATGAAGAATATGAAACTTGCAAATATCACAAAATCACTTTTAGGTCGTATCGGATGAAACAGTCATGAATAAAAAAATATATATCAGAACAGCATTTTCCGAAATTTTGAAAATGCTATAACTCGCAAAATGCGCAATGTATTGGGAAAATCTTTATTCCTTTTCTCGTTTTGATAAACCCTCTAAGTATGTCAAATTTCAACAAAATTGGAGACGGTCATGTCACACATATTGCCTATTTAATATGAAATAACCCAGCTATTACAGCCAACATTTAGAGCCATCGGAATCAAAAATTTAATAAATATTGAAGTTAATGGAAGAAGACCAACCGAAGAAATTTCCCAAATCCAACAACATTTTTATACTTATACTATTACCTCACTACGTTTAACACTTACTACTTAGAATACAATTGATCTAACCTAATCACTTTAGGGGAGGACACAATGAATTGGGGTGGTGTTTGATGTTACTTTAATTATTTATTTGTCGGATATATATGAAAAACGAAAGAATTCTTTGCAAAGAGTTCATTCTCAACTAAATTATTCGTATCTCCTAAATTAATTTCGTAATTTTACTAATTCTATAAATTGGATGAATTATATAATGCAAATGCCATATGAGCAAATGGCATGCACGACGAATCAATGCTAACTAGACAATAAATCACGGATAGATGGCATTCTGCTCCCATTCAGTAGTATACAATTCACGGTTTCTCTAAATGAAAAGAAATCACCTTGTTAATATTACTTAGTTCATGCCCTTCAATATATTACGCGGCGGGACTTTAATAGAAAAACATATCAATGGAAAGCATTACTAATTTCGCGAAGCTGACACCATTCTCAATACTAAAACCACATACCTACTAACATTAAAGTGAACTTATATGCTGAGTATAGCAATTTCGCATAAAATATAAAATAAAGCGATATCCAATATTTACCATAAACTCATAAATAAATTAAACAAGCAACACAACGTCCAATAACCCATACACAAAATTACCCATTGACCCTACAGATATTGATTGCCAGAGTTCACGACCACGGTTTTATTGTCGATTTGTCTACCCGATACATTTCCTCTCCATTAAATTATTACAAAGATGGATTTAGTTGACTTGGCATTTACATATATTTCGTCACTTTGCTGACCAATAATATTTCGTATTCATAAAATAATTTTTTCCACAAAAAAACATAGAATTTAATGGCTCCCTTTACATTTGAGGGGCTCTTTTGTTTTAAAAGGCTTATATTATACCAACAGCCATTAAAATTTCACATAAGTTATATGATTTCTAGTTATAGCTCTCTTTTTATTGTTTCGTGGTATATATCAATTTAAGAGTTGAACACAGCATGCAGTGTATACATTTTGAAATTTACATCCCTTTTTAAGTGAACAAATATGTATGCACACATACAAACATTCCATACTCGAGAACGATCAGTTTGGGCTGATTTTGGACTCAGATTTCAAAAATTAATATCTCCAAAACGAGGCTGAGCACCTCGGTTAGATTCGCCATATAGAGAATCTCTAGCTCAATGTATGTATGGTAAATAATACTAATATGGATAAGCTATTTACATATTCCATAAAAACTCTGAAAGTGTCATTCAAATCGGATATGGGGTTGGCGTCCAATTCCAATGCGATTGATTTCGTGTCGAATGACTACATATTGGGTTAATAGGGGTTAAAAATAAGACACAGTACAAATATCTTATGAGATAGCTATGTATCTATAAAAAAATTACAACACCCTGTTGGAAAATATGTGTAAATGCAACATACATAGTTCAACTATTCGTAGCAGTTTCCCTAAGTGTAGTTAAAAGCTTTAATGTCCTGTAAAAAAGAGATCTCTTAAATACTCATAATAACAAATTTTCTGTCGATTCCAATAACTTTCATGCTTATTTCAACTTACAGCGATTTCGATGAGACCAAATCAGGGGCAAGATGTAGCTGTATCACTTTCGATACGAAATGCTGTCGACTGTAGCATTGAGCATTTTCGTTCGACAAGAGTTTTTGAATATGCAAATGACATTTTCGGAAATCTTGACAGTCTCAAGTTACAACAAAGCTGTCTAAAGTAATAAAATGGATATATTTTATTGTTATATATATTATCAACAGCGATATAACAATTATAATCGCCAACATTATCGGTAAGGTGACCACTTGTGATAGATTCTTCAACTCAAAAATCGTTCCCTGGAACACCAACAACTACCGTGACCACATTAATGCCTAACCCGGGGTTATATCTACGAGATAGTACAGCTTGCATGCAACTTACTTGCACTGCCGTACTTCTGGCACGTGCAACAGCTGGAACAGAATGAACGGATCAATGCCGGATGGAAATGTCACGCAAAAGTTGAATGCACTTAAAATACATTAGTGCGCACACAGTGAACGCAGTTACCGCATTTGCCGCAAGAAAGTTGGTCAACTTTCAACTTTTACACAAGTGCCGAATTGAAAAGTTTTGACAGCTGAAGGAAACGTTTGTTTTGAATGAAATTTGTAATGTAAAATTAATTATTGAACTGCGGGATGTTTCAAATGTTACTCTTATTATTCACACAAGTTTTAGCAATATAAAAATATCCACAAGCACAATATTTAAAATATGAGAATTGCATTGAATTGTCATTAAACGCAGTCGCGGCAATTTCGTTCTGGGCAGCACTTTATTTCTTGCGTTTTTTGACAGTTGGCTGCGTGTTTACTCCTGCATTGATCCGTTCATTCTGTTCCATAATCCCTTCTGCCATGCAGGCACCTCAGCTTTCAGCGAACTTGCATGATGATAAATCATGGCAGCTGAGATGATAGTAAGTTGACATCACACAGTTTTCAAGATGGCGGAAAAGAAATGCTTGAGAGAAATTAATAAATTTATACCGGAAAAACGAAATTTTCTGGGATCATTTCCATTACATCATTTACCAACATCTTTCTCTTCAGTTTATCTTGGGTTTTCATCATTCTGCTACTTCCTTTATTGCTAAAATTTTCCAATATACGCAAGACTGAATGCCAATTTTCTAATGAACTTGCATGCAAATTGATAAGACATCAACCGAACTGCCTTCTGCTGTCAAATTTAAAATCACGTTGGAAGGTAAGTATGCTGAATACACCTGTGCTGAGGTATTACTAGATCGTTTTTGCTGATTACCTACTAAGCTTGTGCTCATGTCGTCATTTTTTCAAGCATGAATTTTCAAATGCAAGAGTGCAAAGGAAACACAAAAATCCAAGTAGTTTTGACGACGTGGTTTTACCATGCATTGTAGATTAGGGATAGCAAACGAGCCAGTAATCATTTCGCAATAAATCTCCATAAAATTTAGCATTATTTTGAACTGTTGCGCTGTTGTGACTTTTTTTTTTTTATCCCTAAAAGTGAGATTATATTATATGAAGATTGTTTTGTGATTATTAATTCACACACAAAATATGTGTTTTTGTACCTAACAGCTATTTTGTACTGATTGGTTTGTTTAGAAATTTCAATGTTTATAATAATACTTAAATTTTTTAGCTTCCGACCGAACTTTGTTTGCCAAAATACACAGTGATAATTTATCGAAATTTCGTCAATTGTTTTATGACCGGACTAAGTCCGCTGACACACGTTGATACACACTCGAGACTAGACACGACATAAAAAACGGTTTTTGAATCGAGTGTGTCTCAAACCATGTTACACTTAGTTGATACACGGTTGATACACGTTCTTGAAACAACAAGGAAAATTCATTATATCCCAGTGTGCCAAATTCAGAATATTTCTAAGCATTTTTAAAGAAAAAAAAACAAAAACAATTCCGAGCAGAGCAGCGAGCAGAATATGTAGAATTTTACAAAAACGCTGAAAATGCTGAACATTTCCCCTTTCAAATCGACGCGAAAAGATTTTGTTTATTCTTATCATTTCCTAATGATATTCTAAAGAAAATGGTCAAGCTTCTTATCTGAATTCCGATTGAATTCCTAAGGAATTCATACCAAATTCTCAAGCATTATTATTTTCAAATTGGATATGTTTAGGAAATAATAATGATGTTAAAACATTTCTAATATTTGGGTTTAGTCAGTTTGGAAAATAAATACGTAGATTGTAAAAATAAAAACGATAAATATTTATATTTTGTACGTTTTTATTGAATGAAATTTTTTAACTAAGAAAAAAAATGAGCCATTTCATTCTGGCGTTGTCGATGATGCTGAAAGCCTTTACCACTTTTATTTAATCTGCTTTTACATTATAAAGTACTACTTTCAGGCGCTTTCCAATTTCATCCATGCTTGCTGATAGATAGTAAGAGCCGGTTCTGTAATAAAACAATTGTATTACATGTTTGACAACATTTAATTGCTATTTTCAAATGCCTTTGAAAACGGAAACAATCGAAAAATTTAATATTTTAATATTTTGCCCCAGTCCCATCTACGTGAAATGCTTAGCAACTGCCGTCATCAAGGTCTTGAATGATGTCTTTGTGAAAGTGGTCAAAGCCGACCCTACAAGAGTTGAAAAAATGCTTTCTGTAAAATTGTAAAATTATAATAATAAAACATTGTTCATTGTCAAAAAAACTTCCATGCGTACCAATTCTTCGGCACCTTCCACTTCCATTTTCACCTTATTTTCATTTCATTTCCTCCTTCCCATAGAAAACTTCTCCCCCAATTTTTGAACAGCGAATAGGACAGAAAGATATTCAGCTCGAAGCACTAGATTAATTTGCGACTGGTGAAGTACAGCAGCGCTTATCTGAAGGCTCATATGGATCTTGGACAGCTTGTTTCACCCGCCAATATTTAAGCTGTTTTACATGCTTTGTACCACAAACTTATTGATGCAATTTAAAAAATCAGCGATAATAATAATTCAACTATACATTACTCACCTTTTCCATTCTTCAGAAAATCGTCATCCACTTTTAACTTGTAACGGTGGATATTGAACCCACACTATTGCACTAAATACATACGCATATGCATACATAAATTATCTATAAGATTTAAGAACCACTGCAGTTCCCATATGAAATATATGAAATGAGTAAATACCAAAAATTCATGCTCTTGATTATTTTACTAATTAGATAATAAATTAATTTAACTAACATTACAATAGTATACAAATAAATAATAACTAAATAAATGCTAAATTGAAATAAAAATAGATAAAAGAAATAAATAATAATAAATAACAACTAAATAAATCCAGAAATGAAACAAAAACAAAGAAAATAAACGATTGGATTTATGTGGATGACAGCCGGGTTGTTCTGACGTCTGCCATTTTGTATTTTTTTGGGGCGGCGAGTTTCCTTCTGTTTTTGGTGGAGCCAGGCGATTGCTGATAAACTGAAGTTTGGAAGTAAATTGAGTACAAAACATCGACCACATTCTAGGAAACCTCAGTTCCGGCGAACCAATTATTAAGATCAACGAGTTAATAAATGATCGAGAAAGAAACAACCCAGCGAAAGGAAGCAGCAAGTTTACATATAAGCCACGAGGGATTTTAATAACCGGTTAAACAATTCAGGGAAGTAAACGCCGCATAGGCCCCAACAATATCTCCCTACTAAACTAACCTTAATTTAGAAATATATAAAACTTAAACCTAAAAAAAAATATAAAGTCTAACCAATACTAATCAATAGCTAATTATTTTATTGTAAGTAGGGCGGCCGAATAGGGAAAGTGCCAATCGTGTTAAATGTACACAGGATGGTAAAACCAAGGGCATGAAATTCAAATCATAAAACGTAAACCTATTCAAAATCTTTTCTTTTGCTTAATTCCTAAATGCAACATAACCTGGAAATAGTTGAACATTACAAACTAACTGTGAACACAAAATAGCAGTGTAACTCAAGCTTAAGAAATGTTTCGGAAATGCCTTCAAAATTTAGAAAGAAATCAAAGAAAAATCCGAGTTCACACTTCTTTGAAGACTCTTTCTGAATTGTAATAGTATTTTGAATACAATGGCGAAACTTGAAGAAGTCCTGAAAAGTGGGGATTTATTTTTCTCTCTTGCTCTTTCGCATACTTTCCGATTTTGTTCTTACCATTCCGAGGCTACGAATTTGGTACACTGGGATCTATAGAGTTTATAGAGCACACAAACTAAGTACACGCATGCATACATATGTAATAAAATACTCGTGTATCATCCGAGTCCAACCGTCTGCTCTAAATTGGGCTATACACGAAAATGTTCTAAAATAGTGTTTAAAAAAAAAGTGTTTTTAGTACAGTGTATCGACTGTGTAATGTGTATATCATCGGACTAAGCATTAAGAAAATTTTCTTCACAAGGTCTTTAAACTACAACAATAAGAAACAACATCAAACAACTGGTCTCCATAACACCCGAATTGTAATTACTACCTCTCTAAGTCGACTTCGACTTTGCCCAATTGGTACATGCAATTAAATTGCAACTTTGACTCTCGCTTCTACTGAAACTGAAACTGAACTTTGCTCAAAGTGCAAAATTGGTGTCGGCTCCTTTTTTTTAATTTACAAATTTCACCTCAGCTTCGATTTCAACTGAAAATTAAGTAGAAGTCTACTGAGAAGTCGTGATTGTAATAATACGGGTCTAAGGATCATCTTCTATTTCCATGACCGCACCCAATATCGGTACTATTGCATTAGGCTTGGAAAAATGTACATAAATATATTTGCATATATATATAACGAAAATGATAACAGTAACAATTCACCAACACACGATGTCGATGATTCAATGAGAGTATGCATTTCGACTATACCCTTCTTAAATGTTGGAAAAGAAAACGTTTCTCCGATGAATTTTTATAGATGGACATCCCAAAATTCCCTAACTGTGATGCTGCAAACAAAGAGATTTATATCTACTCGGACTTTTAAGCTGATATCAAAACTTTGATCAAATCTTTTGTTACCTCTAAATTGGGAATGGAATGTAAAATTACTGTGATGTGAACTTCTTCCTCTCATAAGTAGTACAATTGAGGGTCAGTTAACAATAACAGCTCTGTATATTAAAAAGTGGATGAACGTTGACTATTTATTTAGAGTATCCCTACTCAACCCTGTATAATTGTGATTGCCCAAGATTGTTCCCAATTACAGCTGGGGTCGACTGCTAGTAGGTACTGTCGACTTTGGTTGGATAAATCCATGGAACAGAACAATCTAAGAATTACGGGGAAAATCTAATCTAAACTTCGTGAAAACCTAATTGTCTATTATTATTGGACATTTATGGCTCAAGTAATGTCCAACACTGGATGTCTCAGAATGCTGAATATACAACCAGAATTTGAAAAAGTGACACATTTTCTTTGTCTTTGCCTGGTATCCTTTGGTTAAAGTTAAGAATGACCCAGTTTAGCATGGTCAGTATACTGCCTCTGCTAAACGAAAACTTGTAGGTAGGATGATGGTTTATTCCTGTCCACAATCAGCATTCTACCTAGAAGTTTTCGTGTGGCAGAGGTAGCATACTCGTCTAAATCTAAAGTGGGTTAATGAATATCTTGGCTTCCACTTCTTCAATTCTTATCTACATTAGATAGAAGCAGTGGGATGGGAACCCATTCTTAAATTCATAAGAGCATCTTGCTGGCATTTATGAGTCTACACTTGTAGTAAGGATCTAATTGTGACCTAAATTCTAGAAACACTTGTGGCTCTATAATCCCATGTAATTTCAGAGCATTACGATCCACATTTTCAATTACAATTAATAAAAATAGAATCGTAGGTTCTTATTTCAAATGGTTCTTAAAAGTAATATTATAATTAAGTTTAAATTTTTGCACTTTATGCATTATACATAGAATGGAGTAGGTACTTAATGCTAATTCATAATTTTGCGTCTGCTTACAATACTAAAAGCAGATATAAATTTTGCTTACCATATTTCCGAAATAAATCACTAATGGACGTTAATCAAAACGGAAAATATAAAAGACACATTGAAGTCCAGAATGCAATAAATTTTAACGTAAAAGTTTTAATAAGTTTTCATGATTTTTATTATACATATTTTGCTTATTGCCTCTGGACCTTCGAAGACTTCTTAAATTTTTTTTTGTCTATTTTTAATCCAATAAATCAAGTTTTTTCGTCGTAAACTCATATATAAAGTATTGAGTCCATGAAGTTCTATAAGAACTCTTTTTATTTTACTGAAATTAATATACATTGAAGTGACTAAGACGTATATAAGTATGTACATAGCTGATGTAGAACTGGGCACTTCTAGCGAATTCCATTTATTAATTAACGCGAATAATTGTTTTCCCATTTAGTGTCACATTTCCATCAGCTTGAGTCGGTACATGAACGATTTTTCATGAAAATATTTCCAAGACGAAGATTCTTACATGAGGAGCTGTGACATAAGGCAGATTTAATTTGTTAGGTCGCGTCAGGCTATTTTGGTAATTCTCGTGATGAGACTGCATTATTTGGGCCCTAAATAATTATAATTTTAGAAGCTTACTCAGAACTAAGAAGAAAATTAAATCAATTTAATATGCCATCTGCTTTACTAAGTAGATATCTAATAATAGATGCGTATTATTTTTATTTCCAAGCTTCTATGGATTACTGGAATTGAAAACATTTCTAAGTGCATAGAACTTATCAACGGAAAATTCGCATAGTTTGATCTGTGACATGAAGGATGCTGATATAAAACTAGAATGTCAACAAAACTTTACCATGAGGCTAGGAAGGAGAAATACGTAATCGCCATGGAAATCGAGAGTGCGTATGTACATCCAAAACTGAACCGGATTGAACATATAAATGTAATAAGTTTCTCAAAAAAAATTTGTGACGCTGATAAAAAAAATATACTCAAAATCGTCCTAACAACTTCAAAAGTTTCGACGAACAGAGCTCCTTAGCACAGGATTTCCCGTATGTGGTCTTGCATCCGAAGGCAATGATTAGGTCATGCTTAGACAAGCAAAAAATTGAATGGGTGAGTCGACGGGGGTTGGGGGTATGTTTTGAATCTTAACGGTTTCCAAGTTAACAGGAATATTTGGGTATTTTTTATAGATCACCCGGTAACTTCTGAACGTTACCCTATTTTAGTGCTTGTGCTCTGAGGAATGCAAGTTTAGGAGGTCTGAGTATGTGTCCTTGAATGTGTGTTTTTGTTTTTTTGTATTTCTATGATTTTGTTATGAAAGGGATAAATGGAAACATTTTACAAAATGCAAATAACAAATAATTTGTCTACTTGCATACATTCCTATATCTTGCCTTGTTTTATGCTGTTTTATGATCTTTTCCACAGTAGTGCGAATTTGTTCGGATCCTTTGTTACACGATATTTGACTTGTCTGTTTGTCTGTTTTTGTCTAAAAATTAAGTAATCGATTTTTCACGAATTTCCTGACTAGATAGAGTTCAGAAACTTTTAGTATTTATGCATTTCCGATGACAATGGCGAAAAGACGTGGTGCTTTTTAGAACGTGTGCCTGAATTTTTATGTTCTTTTAATTATACTTGTTTGAAATTACATATGTTCTCTGGGGAAAATTACCTTGAAGGCTCTATCTTGGATAATATCTAATGAAACTAAGGCTGTGCGACTATCTCCGGCCCAGATATGGAAATTACGTTCTATTCTAGGTCTAATTCTGATCCAATGTGCGAGGATCCATACCGATCAGCAACTAGACTTCCACTGCTTAAAGACTAAAACAGTTTGAGGGGCATAGCATCAGACTTACTTTACTGGATGTAATCAAATTAAATGTGGCGCTCTGCTAGACTGCAACAAATGGATTCTCGTACACTTTATAAAACTCTTGTATGTCATGAAAATTCTCATACACTAGTTTATCGCGAAATTAATGAGAAATGGCGGCTATATTACGATTGGGGACATTTTAGTAATAATTTTAATATTTTTATAACAAAAATTTTATTTTATAAATTTCTTAAAAATATGTTTGTATTAAAATGATCTTAAAATAACAGACATCTAGATCAGGCTAAGGTTATCTGAGTCCGAGTCACTATTATGGTCGAAAATTTTTATCATTAGGTCCCAATGCACTAGGAGGTTTATTCTGGTATATGAAAGCCGACGTTATACGACTTATCATTTTGGTGGTAGGTTTGAACCCATAGAACCAATCTTTCGGCTCTATTTTAAATATATTGAGCTGAAAGGAGGATACCTTTTACGGTCTTTGTTGAAAGCTTATTCCTTAATTTCATATTTGTTGGTTGATCTTGCTAAAAATCCCCTCGGTATCGGCATTGGAATGTGGGTGACTTAAAACTGATAGCGCAAATTAAAGCAGATCTGTATATTTGTGGACTTCTTCAACAGTGTGGATTCGGTAAAGCTTATGCCAAAATATATTAACTTCCTTTCTTTGGTGATGTTTGGAAGGAGTTGTTCCAAGGGAAGAAGTTATCTCCACACGTCATCAAGTTGCTGCAGGCTGACGGCCTTGCCCTAGGATACAGATAACATTAGAACATGAGTGATAGAGAATCGTTTTAGTGTCATGTCGATAAAGCTTTGTCGGTATTTAAAACTGACATTGCCACCACTAATTCATCCTCAGAACCAAAACGTGATTAAATTCGTATGCATAGTTGTTGCAGATGCTCGCGACACTTTGCCCTGAAGTATATGATGAGATTAGGTCTAGACCTAGGCCTAAACCTATCGGTCCCACAGAAAAAAATTATAACCAACCAATCCAACCAAATATATTTTCTTTCTAATGGCGTTTAAAAAATTGCATGTAAGAAAAATAAATGATGTTTGACCGAAATCTAAGCTACTTTTAAATGAAAAACTTTTGCAAGAAGTGTGTAATGTCGGCCGCTATGCTCTTTTCAAGCCTTACGTCATGGCTTTTACATTCCAGGGAAATCTATAGGGTATACTAAGCTTGTCATTCTGTTTGTAACACCTCGAAATAATGATGGTAGAGCACAATGCATTGGACGCCCATGCATAATATTAAAAGTTATTTTGATTTTTGCATGTCCGTCCGTCTGTCCGTCTGTGCGCACGATAACTCAAGAACGCGTAGACTTAAATAGCTGAAATTTTGTACACGGACTTAAAAAAAAAGTAAAATTAGTTCAACAAGTGAAAAGCTAGAATTGGTCTTAGGACCAATTCTTATGATATCCTAGATGAATGCCCGTATGAAATTTCGTATGGTCACCCATTTGAGCAATTTTGATTTTTTGCATTGGTTTCTCGCATATATTTCTAGAACGGCTCGTCGGACGGAAAAACTGATTATAACCAATTTTATAGGATTCCTTATTCTGAAGAAGTCTTTAGTACAATAAAAATCTCTAGGACTGATCGTTTTCAAAGTATATGTAAAAAACCAAAATTTGTATATGGCAACACCAAGAAGGGGTTGCCCGATTTAGTCCATTTTTGAAATTTTATATGCCATTACTTTGAAAACACAATGTACCAAATTTCAGCTTTCTATGTTGACGTGTTCTCAGGTGGTGTCCAAATATATAGTGGAAAACGAAATTTTTGTATGGCAACCCGACGAAGGAGTTGCCCGATTTGTCTCATTTTCGAACTTAATTTTACTTTTTTTTTAATGTCCGTGTACAAAATTTCAGCTTTCTAAGTGAACGCGTTCTCGAGTTATCGTGCGCACGGACGGACGGACGGACGGACGGACAGACGGACATGCAAAAGTCAAAATTACTTTTAATATTATGCGTCTGTGTCCAATCCATTGTGCTCTACCATCATTATTTCGAGGTGTTACAAACGGAATGACAAACTTAGTATACCCTATAGATTTCATCTAGGGTATAAAAATGAGACAAATCGAGCAACTCCTTCGTGTGGTTGCCATACAAAAATCTCGTTTTCCACTATATATTTGGATACTGCCTGAGATCGCGTCGATGTAGAGAGCTGAAATTTAGTATATGGTGTTTTCATTGTAGTAGCAAAAAAAAGTTCAAAAATGGACTAAATCGGGCAACTCCTTCTTGGTGTTGTCATATAAAAATTTAGATTTTTTAAGTATACTATGAAAACGATCAGTCCAAGACATTTTTATTGTACCAAAAACTTCTTTAGAATACGAAATCCTATAAAATTGGTTATAATCAATTTTTCTGTCCGACAAACCGTTCTAGAAATATATGGGAAAAACCACTTCAAAAATCGAACTTGTACAGAAGGGTAACAATACGAAAATTTCATAAGGGCATTCATCTAGGGTATCATAAGAATTGGTCTCAGACCAATTCTAGCTTTTTTACTTGTTCTTAAATTATCTTTATCTGTTTGTAGTATTGCCACACTGTGAAAATTCTAGTTGGAAAATATTTGACTCCGAAACTCTCATACTTTCACGTACGAGAGTCCACCGACGTATTTACGTTCTGCCGATGCATTTCCTTATCCAAATGAAAACAATTTCTAAAATAAATAGAAAAAGGCATCTCAAAACATCAAGGTTAAATCAATGAAATCACAGAATACTTATCTAATTAATGGTTGACTACAGACGCAATTCAGCCTACAACTTCTAACACATAAATTTATTTGAAATAAATAAACAAAAACTCATTATTACTAAATAAATTTTATGAAAATATAGTAAACTCATCTGAAATCCACCTATGTTCGTAAATTTACATTTTTCAGTGACAGCAAGTGACATTACGTCAGTCAGCTGTCTGTGGTACATTCAGAAATCGAAATAAACGTTGCTAGTGCAACACCAAAAGGCGAGAACTCATAACTGGACACACCGGCTATATAAAGCCGAGAAGCCGCAGAAGCAAATCATTCTTGGCTCAGAGTTCATCTGATTCGGAGACTAATCCAGGTAACAAGTATAATATTCCCAACCTCCATTATAGAAGATTAATTCTATATTTCAGAGACTAATCTGAAAATTCCCATCATTTCCCACACCTAAGCAGAAGAATAATTCTGCGCAGAGATTAATCTGCAATACTACTGCCCCCACCTAAGCAGAAGAATAATTCTGCGCAGAGATTAATCTGGAATACTACTGCCCCCACCTAAGCAGAAGAATAATTCTGCGCAGAGATTAATCTGAAATACTACTGCCCCCACCTAAGCAGAAGAATAATTCTGCGCAGAGATTAATCTGAAATATTTCTGCCCACACCTAAGCAGAAGAATAATTTTGCGCAGAGATTAATCTGCAGCACTTGTATCCTCTACATTATTTTGCTACCCTTATGCCCTCACGCTCTAGCAAAAAGCTATTTCTTTATAGAAACATATTGATACCCCTTTACGTACATTAAGTCTATATTCAGAGACTAATCTGAGTTAGCTCTTTATAGAAGCAATTTGCTGCCTTCGTGCTCTTATTCTTGAGCGCCAAAGTTTTACCTCACAAAATTTATTCATTCCGCAGAAAATTTATTCTATTCTTCTTCTTTTTTTCCGAAGTGAAAATCGAAATGCCGAATTTGTGGATGTATTGACGTCATCAAGACCATAAATTGGATTCCTTTGGATTTTTTTTATTACTTGAATTTTGTTGAATTGTCCTACTAGTAGTTTTAAGTTTATTTTGAATTGTGATATTAGTTTAAGCAAAGAACTGAATTTTAGGTTAAACAAAATTATATATTTGAAATTAAAAAGAAAACTGTGTTGTCCATTTTACCGGCAACTTCCCTCCTACGTTCGAGACTAGATCTCACAGTACGTCTAACAACACTCCGCTCTGTGCTAAATTGCACCTGCTGGAGAGGCATAGTTTTAGACTTAAGGCTAAATACCAAAAAAATAAATTTCACAATTTTGACATTTCAAATTTAACTATGTACTAGTAAGCGGAGCTTTTGACATGGAATTTTTTTCAATGCAAGCCACTCAATTAAAACCCCTCAGAAATATTCAACTCAGCTCCTGCCATCCAAATCCCTAGTTTCATGCCACATTGTCACCACCACCAAAAATTCAGACTGTCAGTCTAGCTAGAAGGCAGATCTACGATTAGTTGGAGGTAGGTGTCACGTCAAAGATGACTTTAAGTCTAATATTGAAGTGAATTTATGTCACAGAGTCTTGAAATTTTGGATGTTGCTTTCTTAGATGAAAAAGACATGCAATTCAGGCAAAATCTGCTTACTAGAACATCACTCCATCGGAAAGTCGACTTTCGTACACCCCTTGAAAATTCAGGCAATGATTGATATACATATTCTAGTTGATCGATTTCATTCTATTTTCAGCTGAACTATTCTTTTCATTGAATGGTCCAGATACAAAATTGCAGGTCTCAATTTATTATTTAAATCAATCATTAAACCGAACGTCCAAGAAAACAAATTAAACTTATAGGCACGAAGATTTCAAGCAATTTATATGCCATCCAGACACCATAGCTTTTGATTTCAAAAAAAACTTATTTGAACTGAAGAGTTTCTATTATTCGTTTGAAATCGATATTATAAAAAATTTTGAAAATATAAATGGAGTGAGCAAAATTCTTGAAAAATTATTCAACTTTAAGATTTAATTAACAATTAACGTTGCTACATAAATGGCGTTCCCAATTAATAATTATTTACGTTCCTTTTGAGCAATTAATTTATTAATAACTTGTTTAGTGAGATTTTGATGAAAAATATAAATTTTATTATAAAGCTCTTTCGACGTCACTGAACTAACTTTTTTACTGTTATACTATGCCTCACCTCGGCTATGTTTTATGTTTTAATGACAACTGTTATATTTATACCCTAGACACTAGCGCCCACGTCGATTGAGTCGCCCTCCGGGGGGGGCGTAGAAAATCACAAAAGCTCGCCACGCCAACTGTAGCCAATAGATTTTTCACCGCCCGGCGCCAACAGTAACCGTTTCCCGAAACCAATGCACCCACGTCGATTGAGCCGCCCTCCGGCGGGGCGTAGAAAAATCTTATTTTTTTTGCAACCCAGCGGAGAAAAGCAATTATCTAAATAGAATATTAGGATAGATAAGATAATGGAGTGGAGAAGCGTGTCAGCTGTTTACTGTTTATTCTCCTCCAAACTGTTTTTCGTACGAAAATGCTGCTGAATTTTAAAATGCGCTGCTTCGGTGGTTCATATTTATAGTAACGTCTTTGTAGGTGGTGACTTTAATGTTAATCTCTTATCTTCAAACGCTTTTGCCCATGATTTTAGGGATTTCAATCAGTCTGTATATTTGCACATATTAAATAATCTCTCCACCTATTATAATACAGCAAATCCTTCGCTTTAGGATTTGTTCATGACCAGTGAGGAAAATGCATAATTTTATCATAATCAGCTCAATGCTCCCAAGTTTTCTCGACCATGATCTAATTTTTCTAACGTATGATTTTGCACCTTGTCCTATTCAAATATCAAACTATTTTCCTCACCGTGATTTTAACAACATTAAGGGGGTATTCTAGTCTAGAAATTAGAAAAAATCGATTTTTTTTGTTTTCATATTTTCAAAGTTTAACTATTCAAGAATATGCCTACAAGAGGATTTTTCAAATTTGTATCTTTTATATTTAGTGTTCACTTGCATCATCCAGCTGCTAACAGTTGAATTCTAACTTCCAAACCACGTGGACGTATGGACTTTAAGGGGTAACGCCACTGTAACTGCTAAAAAAATGGTTATTTCACGAATTTTTTTCTCGCGAAATTAAAGATGTTTGAAAAAAACCTTTTAAGGGTATTATCGGGCATACATTGAACTTTATTGATAAATTTTTGACAGCGAAAAAAAACAAAATGGCGGCTCCACAGCCATCTTCCCGGGACATGTTTCGGCGCAAGTTTGACGCGCTTGGTGGTGACCTCCATTTTCAAAGGAAAAAAAATTTTCTCGCACGGGACCTTTTTTTCTTCTTATTCTAGAGGGTTTAAACTATCTTTTAAGCCAATAAAAAAAAACGATTTTTCAAAAAATTTACAGTGGCGTTACCCCTTAAACGCGTCTTTCTCGAAACTGCCTTTTTCAAGACGATGCCTACGATTTCTCAAGTTCTACTGGACCGATTTACTTGAAATTTTTTTGAGAGTCTTCTTTATAGACTTGTCTATGTCCGAAACTAGCCGCATCCCCAAATTTCAATTTTTACTAGTTTAAAAAATTCGAAAAGTCAAAAAAAGTGGTACAATAATTGCTTTTTTTCAGGCAGCGGTCATTTTGTGAAAAAAAAATTTTTTCAACTTTTCCCTAGTTCCGGACATAGCGACATTACTCTAGACTAATAATCTTTTTTATTTTTATTTTTTCGGATTGCTAGGCGGGTTGGAATCGTGGGCATGATCACGCGCCATTTTTGAGGCCCCCCACTTCATCAGCTGCTAGTTTTTTGAATTTTCAACTTTTTTAATTTTTTTCTGTATTCTTCTAATGTTAGTAAATAACTCATAAAAAAATAGATAGAAAAATATTGATTGCCTTTTTTTTACGGCACTTCAAAAATCACCTAATATTCGGGCCTCTAGACTAGAATACCCCCTTAAGTTGTCTGCGCTGCCCGAGGAATGCAATAGGCTGCCTTGGGATGGTATATTATCTCGTAGTGTAGTAGCCGATCAAGTCGAAGTTCTTGAGAGTTTATTCCATTATTTATACCTATTCGATATAGAAGAGTTAGGCTAAATGCCTGTCCTTGGTTCACAGTCGTCTAATTGCAGACAGGGAGTTCTTTTATAGGGAGTTTAGATGTCTTTAGATGAATTTTCACGAACGTCACCAGTTGTGTCTTTCTATTGCACGTAAAAATATATTTCAATGGAAATTTCTTTCAATACGTCCGCATTAAAACTGTTTGCATAGAGGTTTTCTGGTAGTCAATAACGAATATTTGTATTTTATAGAATATTATGGAAAAATTCTATATTCTTCAGAGTGCTTATTGTTGTTATTATATATGTATGTACATGTTCTCCTATTTTATATAAATACGATGTATTCCTAAAATTTGTGACTTTAGTTTGCGGTATCAACGTCATTTTTCAAAGGGCTAAGTTTAAATAAATTAGCAGAGAGCGTGATTATTACGGCAGTGTATATTAGTGAAATACGTATGCTTAAATTTTTCTCAAATTTGTGCATACAATGATTTTGAAATGAAAAAAAAAAGACATTAAATAAATTTTTAACGCGCCAATTGCCATATCTTCAAAGTGGTGTGCAAACTCGTATATATTTTTAATATTAAATAATTTAATTTTTTTAATGGATGTAATGCATTTAATCTTCTATACGATTTTTTTTTAAATTAATTAAAACCACTTTCGTGTTAAAAATAAATGTTAAAGCATTCATTTTGTTATTAGCTTGAAATAATTACTATGAATTATCATACTAATAACATATTATTGAAATGAAGAATTTCATTTTATGTATAACAATTTCCCTTCTTTTTTTTTATATTATTAAGCCAAGCTTAGGGGATACCCTATGATGCAAAGCACAGCATGGCAAGAAGGTGATAGGGAACTGGCGGAGGTGCCGATGTATGTCACTCTTGAATCTTGAATCTTCGCAGATTGTAAGCCCGAGGAAAAACATGGTAAGCTGTTCCACATTCGCACTGTTCGGGATAAAAAAGCATCACGGAATTTTTCTGTACGGCTGTAAGTATTTTGCAGAGTGTGAGGATGTGTGCGGCTTGCAACGCGAGAATTGCGTACAGGAATTAATCTACAAGGGATCAGACTAGATATTTCATCAGAACATTGCCCATGCATGGAGTATTATTAAAATGTTGGTAGCGTGTAGGTTAACATCGATGGTACATTTTTTTTTTAAACTTTTACTTTCATGGTTTCTTGGCCTCGATTGATTTCTTACTTTCGGAGAAAAGGCATTAAATTGGCCCTAACTGAGCCCTAAAATATTATGCATTGCACACTATTGTAATAATACTATTTAACCTATTCTCAGTAGTGGTGGTCCTAACTTTTAATAAAGTTGGATTATTCATGGATTTTTTTTAAAAAGTACTAGAGCATTAATTTCGTGGAAGTGGCGTTAAATTAGCCCTAATTGAGCCCTAAGTTTTGACGTTTTCAAAACTTTTCTACCATGAAATGGCGGTCCCAACTTAATTGACGTAACTCAATAGCTAAGCACAAAGCTCTTATTGCTTTCTAGTGTTATTTGTGGTATGAAGGCAACAGAATTCAACACATTTTTTTCATTTTTAAGTGTAGAGCTATGTTTGGGTGAAAAAAATTAAACAATTTTCTTACAGAAAGTACTTAGATTTTTCTACTGGTAAATGCACAAGGAATTAAATAACGAAATTCCTGAATCAAACTTTTAGTACGGAGGCTTATTTACATTATAAAAAAAGTTGAATGCATTTTTCCATAAGAACAAATGCTAAGAGAAGTACGAAATCGCAGCACTCGAATACATTCAAAGAATTCGATGTCACGGCCTGGAACATAAAGACGGCAATGTTAAAGCGCACAAAATATTCTGTGCTTACTAGGTACATTTTATTGCATTCCTTAATTTTACATTATTTTCACTTTCAAAATCGAATTGATATGATTGAATCAGTACTGCTGCAAAGATATGTAGTTACATTGTAACGTGTAGGTAAAGCTAATTCGCCGAGAAGACAAACTAAAATAAAAAAAAATCAACAAAAGTAGATTTAAGAAAGCTTTTTAGTACCTTCAAAATCTCGAAATTTATTAAGGTAAGAAATGCAAATAATGCCACAGCTTCATTGGCGTGAATGGCTAGATTGGACAGCGTCTTTACATAGTTAACTAAGAATTACGCTGGTTTTGTTTCTATGTGTTTAATTCGCTAGCAGGAATAATCAGCAGATGTTCACATGATTAACTGCCTTCTCCGCCATTGATGACAGCTCGCAAAAGCTATAGAGATACTTTTTATGCAGGCCATTGTAAAAGTTGCTATATATCCCCATATTGCTGTAATGCTCTGATTACGTTATGCTAATTGATGATTAGCGCTTGTGAATTGGTAGTTAATAAATTTGTATGCAATATTTGCTAACAACACTAGCAAGTTCCGATTGCTTCTATAATATATAGCCAATATTTAAGTTGTTTTAAGTGTATGTAGCTTAAATGTTGCAGGAAGAATTAAAACACAAATATATATAAATGCAAAATACGACATCGTGCAAAATGGATGCAAGATAAAGGAAGCTGAATTTGAAAATACTAAGAGCTTTCATGTATCGAAGTGAATTATCCTTTCGTATAGAACTGTAATTATAACAAAGAACCATTTTCACAATCACTAGATAGTTCGGTACACAAGGGAATTATGTAATTTAAATTTATCATTTCAAGACATTTCAATACACCCAGCTTCTGAACAAGACTGAACGGAAATTTCACATGGAACTTTTCGGATGATATGGCGCAATAGATGGAATATAAATTCAGCTGATATGTCCTTCTATCAGCAATTTTATTATTATAAAAGCATTTTTTTCACTTTTCTGTTAGCAGTAGTAGGTAGCAAATAAAGAATATACAATTTCCCCAATACCCGATACCGATGATACCCCTATAGTTGGTGACGATGCGTTTCCTTTGTTTGATTATGTGCTGAAGTCCACTAAACATATTGCCATATGACAAAGAAAATTTTTTAATTATTGATTATCACGGACAAGAAGAGTGATGGAAAATATCTTATTTTTCTCCCTTTCGGGTGTTTTTGAGCTGCGTTCAACTAAAGCTTGCATCAACTGGTTTATTGGTAACTAAAAGAGCAAGGAAGTACTAACTCTTGCACATCTGCATTTTCAAGGCAATACAACTTGACTGATTATAATTCATGGATGAAGGTGCTGTTGACACAGGACATACAGGGTATCCAGGACGAATATGTCAATATTAGTGAAAATGGGTGGGGGGGGGGCGTCAAAATGTTACCCTAACGACTTACTTATTAGTAAAATATGCTCTTTTTTTGTAAAACACCCTATATCTTTAAAATTACACCCTGTACTGTCTATTTTAAAACGGAATTATATGCACAACCTTGGGGTCTTTCCTGTGAATGCTCCCAACTCCAGAGTTATGATGCTTCATATGCAAAATTTCGGTTTTTGAATTTTGTTTTCTTTTTTTTTCCGTTTTTTTTTGCAAAATACCCCCACATCCAGGAGGCGAGTTTTATTTCAAACAGTGCAGTGAACGAAGAAAACTATTTGGATTGCGATAATTAGAGTAACGGGGGTGGTTGAGCAATCGTTGCAAAGGACATGAAGTTCTGCATACAATGTTATGTTAAAATAGACCGCACAGGATGTACATTTTAAGTTTTAGGGTTTTTAGTGAAAATTGAGAATATATTCTACTAATAACCCTGTAACTCGTTAGGGTGACATTTTGCCGCCCCCCCCCCCCTTTTGCCATACAATTTTTTACTTGTCTGGACGAGAGGAATCATTTATCAAAATATTGACATATTAGTCTGGGACACCCTGTATTTACATTATCATATTATATTTTCTTATTTTTAGGGTTCCGTACAATAAAAGGAAAAAAAGGAACCCTTATAATACCGAAGACAGACTTGCAATTTCAATATTGCAATTTGCGCTTAACCGCAAGTCTGTCTCTATATACTGAGAAACATCTCGGTATACGGTCAGTGTTCACTCAATATGTAGAACATTGGAACTCAATATTGAAATTACGAAAAATTTTACGCGGTATACGAATTTATTGCAATATAATCCTAGTTATAAACCATAAACATTTAACACACGAATCTTTTAGAACCGAATTTTATACTGCGGCTGCAACTTTTTCTGTATATTTCATTTTCCATATATACAAGTAATTTCACAATATTTGCTCGCATTTTGTACGTGCGCGGAACTTTCTTCAGTCAAATGAAAAAATGAAGTGATAAGTCAAATTTAAGTTCTCTAATTAATTTCTCTTGCGCCCACCTGTTTGAATAATATTGAAATGTGACAATACAGTAGTTTTTAAAAGTTAAAACTTATGAAATATGGATCTAACTAATATTACTATTTACTAATATTCCAGAACAATATGGCACAATTCGTTCATTTGTCAGTTGTCACACAGGCAAATTTTGATTAGATTTAATACTTAAATTCAGTCGATCGACTATTCGTTGATAAAGTTCTGTCTGGTACGGAATACGGATTGTGCGGCTCATACTCGCTCTTGACCGGATTTTTTTTTTTTTTAATGTCTATAAGGAACTTATTATGTTCTTATATTTATTTACTTTAAAAAAAATGTTTTCTTAAAAAGCAATATTCTTCTAATGATCTTATTCTAATAGATTCTGTAAGGATGACGATATAATACCATTATTAGGGGGTTATTGCCGTTGGTGCGTTGTAACACACTCAAGTATAGGCGAAGTTGTTAACGAGCTATTATATCAAGATCAACAGTAGAGCAACTTAGCTGCTATTTTGTTCTTATATATGAAATATGCTCCTTCATTATGATTTTAATAATTTCTGAGATCACTTCTTAATATCGTCAAAGTAAGATGATCGAGGTATATACCCCTCTTTCTCTTTTGGGAGAAGTACCAAATTTGTACAACTTCTTAATTTTAATTTTTGTAATAAAGGGTTCTCCAATAAGAGGTGTTATTTTGATATTCAAAGAAAAATGCCATTTTTTGAGATAAATGATCGGATCTTTATGTCACTGTAAGGAGGAAGGTATGCCGTTAATAATGGAAAATAATATCAGCCAAATGACCACCACGACCACGCCTACAGGACCATATCCTTTTCCTGAAATTTTCCATAACCAAATCGCAAAGTGGCTGCCCTATGTCCTCGATAGCCTCAAGAATTCCATCTTTGAGGTCTTGAATCGACGCTGGGCTGTTGACGTAGACCTTCTCTTTCACGTGGCCCCAAAGGAAGAAGTCGCAAGGTATTAAGTCACAAGATCTCGGTGGCCAATTGTGATCACCTCTTCGAGAGATAACACTGTCCGGAAACTTTTCCCGTAAAAGATCAATGGTTTCGTTGCTTGTATGGCACGTAGCGCCATCTTGTTGAAAGTAAACATTGTCCAGATCAATACCATCCAATTCCGGCCATAAAAAATCATTAATCATCTGTCGATAGCGCAATCCGTTCACCGTAACTGTTGCTCCAGCCTCATTTTCGAAAAAGTAAGGTCCATTGACCCCGCGGGACCATAAACCGCACCAAACAGTCACACGTTGAGGATAGAGAGGCTTTTCAACAATAACTCTTGGGTTTTCCGAGCCCCAGATGCGACAATTTTGCTTGTTTACGAAGCCAATGAGGTGGAAATGGGCCTCATCACTCAAGATGAGTTTTCGATGGAATTCCGGATCATTTTCATGCATTTCAAGGACCCAATCAGCAAAGACTTGACGTTGTTGATGATCGGCCGGCTTGAGTTCTTGTGTTAACTGAACTTTATAAGCCTTAAGACCCAAATCTTTATGCAAAATACGGTGTAATGACGTTTGTGGAATGCCTAATTCCAAAGAACGACGAGGAATGGACAAACCTGGGTTTTCTTCAACATCAGCGGCTACATCAGCAATATTCTCGCTTGTTCTTGAACGACGTGCACGGGTTTTATTCTTCACATCACTAACTTGTCCCGGCAGCTCGAATTTTTCTACCAATTTCTGTATTGCGGTCCGACAAGGTGCTTCACGACGACCCAAAAATGTTCGAGTTTTACGAACCGTCTCTGCCACATTTTCACCATTTTTATAGTGAATTTTAATAATTTCAATGCGTTGTTGAATCATGTATCGTTCGATTTTTATTAAAGGCGTAGTTTCTACTTGTCAAATGTCAAAAAATAACAGCTCCAAATTGAAATTTACCAAAATAGCGGGCTAATTAAAATAACACCTCTTATTAGAAAACCCTTTACATATAGAATCTCTATTTTTATAACTTGCACTTGCACTGTTTCACAAGCACTCATAATTTTCATATAGATTATTGAATTTGAAGTATTCAGCCTCACTCAACTTCTTACTTGCCGCCATCTTGGAATTCCCATTAGCACACTGATATTTAGTACTAAAGTGTAGTCATATTTAGTACTAAAGTGTAATCAACTTTACTAATGCTAATTTTGTTGGTGTTTGCTAATTTGAACTAACTAAATTAACTATATTTGTGCTTTTTGTTTTGTTAAAGGCTGTTAACTGCTCTAATAATATTTAGGGATAACTTAATTGGCTCCCTGCTTGAAGTATCGGTTATAAACAGATAAGGTACAATGGTTACAAATTATTGTTAACGCAATGTCAGTTTCTAGGCGAAAGATTCTCAGTTTTCACAATACTGTTGATATTACTTAGCTTATTTCCGGTTAATTACTTTTTGCATAATGTCTTCAACTAATTCAATAAAATCAAACCATTTTATTACTAGAAACTTTAACAAAAATATCTTGGCTTAATATTTAACAAAATGTATGAAAATTAAAAACTCTTCTTGTTCAATATTGATTATGATTATATTTTATTTTTAACACAATTACATAGTCTTTTTAATTTTTGAATTACACAGAATTATAAAGACTCTTTCTTTATTTATTTATTTCCAATAGATGAAAATAAACTACTTTATCCGCAGCAACCTGATCTACAAGAGCTCGCTTCATCTGATTTCGATAAGTTTCCGCATCTATACATGTAAACAATTTTGTAATTTGTATATAACCAAATTTTTTTGAGAAAATAGTTGTGTACATATGTGTAAATATTTATATTTAAATAGTTGTTAATATTGCTACAAAGTTTCAGTAATGCAACTCAATTTTTCCCTAAAATAAACTCCTACGGTACCAGAAAAATTAATTTTCGCATTTAGCATCTGAAATAAATTTATATATGGTTTTAGACTCTTGGGTAATGTGTGCCATCCTAATTTTAGAGTTGCTCGTTGAACATCTACCTAAAGTATTCTAACTCAATACCACTTAACTTTATAATGAAGTTGCATAAATCGACAAACTCATTTTATTGTATCAAAAGTGAGTAATAAAGGTATTGTACGATTTCAACTTCCTCTCCTATGCGGTTCAGGAACTTTTCCAACTTTGGTCGAAGAGAAGAAAACTAATTCCGCAACTTCATTTATTTGGCAGATATAACAGTAGAGTAGGAAATATTAAATGGTAACATTGGCATTCGCGTATCCAGTCGTGAGTATTTTCTGATTAGGTTACAATCATAGACAAATTTATATACTTACAAAACGATGTCATAATCAACTAATAACTTTAGTCGTTATGAAGTAGTTAGCTAAACAATGTTCATTATGAACAGTGAAAGTCAGCTGAAGTTGCATATAAACATCATGTTACAACTCCTACCCTACCGTTGGTTTATTTTTTCGATGTTTTGGGAGAAAATGAAGATTATTTCATCATATGAATATTATTATGCGACATTTTATATCTCCTAGAGGTAGAACGACCTTACACTGTTAAAACACTGGATGTTTTCAGCACTTTCTTTTACATTTTTTTTTTACAATTTCTGAATATTTTTTTATTTTCTAGTGGTAATATATTTCGGATTATATCCAAATGTTTAGTTTATATCTACGAAAATATTTATCATTGTTGCCAAAACGAAAAGCAACAAATAGTAAATCTTTTAGTATCTAATACTTCCAATAAATATATACATATTATTATTATTACTGACTAATCTCTTACTTAATAGGAGTCAGTACTCAGCAAAACTTTTAATTTAGATACCAGCGGATACCTGTAGGTAATAACATTTACTATACGTAGGTATGTGTCCTGAAAGTGAGAAAACCATACTAAATTAGCCTAGACCTAGACCACAGACCATATTAGACACATCTAGCGTAAAAGATAGAAACCCAACATGCGGCAATTTTAAACGAAAGTTGAATATTTGAAGTTCAAATAAATTGACAATTTTTAACTAGAATTAACTCTCCTAAACTTTCTTTGCACATTATTATTAAACACACTATTTTGCTTTCTATTTCAACAACTTTTCGGGAGAATCAAGTACTATTAGCGTTAAATAATTAAAAAAAAGCGCCACTACAAATGAAAAAACTCGACGATAATTGCTAGATTTAGACTTTATCTTTCTAAAATAGTCACAATCTATAGAAATAAGAATACCTGCTAACAGGAGTTTGATTTAAAAAACTTAATTACCATTTTTTACAAGTTTCCGAGCTAATATCTCCATTCCAATACATATGTTTTTAATTTTTGCCCTCGTTATTTACTAGACTTCTTCGTTAGCTTTAATTTAAGATATAAATTATTATTGTGCCACAACTAGTTTGCCAGAAATTCGAATTGAAATATGTACGAAACTTGCAAATCTTGGTAGTGACTCCTCTTAATAGATGTACATATATGTGGGGTATGAAAACATTTAATGTATACCTACTAATATTCAAAAATATAATAACAAGTCTGCAACATACTTATTTCCACATCATATAAAAAATAAAATTATAAAATATTTGATAGAAAAAAATTAATGATATCATGGAAGCAGAATTGAAAGATAATTTCTTTACAACTTTATCTTTCAGAAATTTAGTTAATCTCTAAATAAAATAAAACCGTGTACGGTATACGAAATAGATGCAAATATTGCGACGATAAGCCAATCCAAAAGTAAATAAAAGCACGTCAGGAAAAATCGGTAAAATCTGGAGCATTTTCATAAATTTTATTTACATTACAAAATTAACAAGATTTTTTTTTTATTGGGAATAATTAAAAGATTCATTTCCAGATTAGTCACGTAATTATAGTAGATCACATCATACTCCAATGCAGTACATTAAAAACATTAAACATTTCTGGTCTTGTTTGAACAAAAATCTCTTCAATAAAAAATTTATGTTTTAACTTACTGCACGTTGTCAGAGAAATGGCCATACATAACCTCGACGGACTGCGAAATGTTGCATACTTTTCTTGCAAATAAAGATTTAAGATCTTCATGATTAAGATTATGTATAGTGCGTGAGGCATAAATTCTATGCATTATAGCCTGGGATGTGGTGATGCTTCTTTCTTGGCTACTTTCCAATTTCTTGAATTACTGAGTGTTAAAGAATGGATTTAGGTGAGAGTTATAGTTCTTTGTGTTTAAGAAATCTAGTACATCGAGTTTAAGACATACTCACAAGGAAAATCTGTGTCAGATGATGAATGGTTTTTTGGACAACAGAACCGATTTTTCCGAGATTATGCCAAAAGCACTGATTACACTTTAGAGAATGAGCAATTTATTATGGAATACTTATGGAAATATTAAAATAATTTGAAGAACTTTCTCATTTTTTATGTATTTGTGACACATTCGTTACTTTGTCCTTTTACTTTTGTATTGATTATGCACATTTGAAGTTTTTAGAGGAGTCAGTACCAAGATTTGGAAGTTTCGTACATTTTTCTAGCAAATAACGTCGGCAAAAATTTAAAAAAAAATGTATTGGAACGGAGATATTAGCTCGGAAACTTATAAAAAATGGTAATTAAGTTTTTTAAATCAAATTCCTGTTAGCAGGTATTCCCATTTCCTTAGATTGTGACTATTTTAGAAAGATAAAGTCTAAATCTAGCAAATAACGTCGGTTTTTCATTTTTAGTGGTGTTTTTTTTTTAATTATTTGACTCTAATAGTACTTGATTTTTCTCCCGATATTTCACCGACAAGAAATCGGAATATTTCGTTGAAAGTTGTTTAAATACAAAGCAACATAATATGTTTAATAACTTGGGGGGGGGGGGGGTGATTCTCTTTAAAAAAATTCAATTTATTACATTCTTCTTCTTGATTTGTATAATTTTATAGAATGTTGGGTTTCTGTCTTTTACGCTAGATGTCTCTAATGTGAGCTGTGGTCTAGGTCTAGGCTATTTTTATATGAATTTTCTCACTTTCATGACACAAACCTACGTATAGTAAATTTTCGCTGGTATCTACATTGAAACATTTGTTAAATATTGACTTCTCTTAATGTTTTTAATCAACTGAATCGGAGTTTGATATGATCTACTATAATTACGAAACTAACCTGGACGTGAATCTTTTAATTATTTCCAATAAAAAATATTATTAATTTTGAAATATAAATACAATTAATAAAAATGCTTCAGATTTTACCGATTTTTCCTGACGTGCGCTTATCGTCGTAATATTTGCATTCATGTCGTGTTTATGAATTTCATAAATTAAGGAAAATGTCAGTTTAGAAAATTAATATAAACTTCGTTGAATGAAATTATAATGCACTACCTCTGACGAATATGAATATCAATGATTATTTTATAGACAAAACTAAGAACAGTAAATTTTGAAAATGTGAAACATTATATTACATATATTATATATATTATAACATTAAAATTAAAAAAGGTTAGGGAAATAAAACTAGACCCAACAAATAAATACCAAAAAGATGTTGTTTGTACCTTAAGTAGCTGCAATTTATTGTTGGATAACAGATTAAAATATCAATTGAAAAATTGTAACCCTTCGATTCCAATTTTGTATGGCTTACCTAAAATTCATAAAGACAACATACCTGTACGGCCAGTATCTGCCTCTTTTAACTCTCCCCCTGCAAGTGATTGATTAATACAATACCTAACGTAATTGGTTTTAGTCCTAAATATTCTGTAAAAAATTCTATAGAATTAATTAACAAAATTAAAGATTTGGAGATCCCACAAATTGCTAAATTAGTGGCATTTGATGTGTCCAGTTTGTTTCCATCTGTACCAGTCCATAGGTGTCGTGAGTTGTTAATAAATAGAATTCGAAAGAAATCCACAACATAGTACTAGTTAAAGAATATATTGACCTTATTGATTTAAGTTTTAATCAAAATTATTTTCATTTTAATGGGAAAAATTACATTCAAGAGGATGGTTTGGCTATGGGGTCGGCCTCTTCACCTTTTTATGCTGAATTTTTTATGGACCATTTGGAGCAAACATTGTTTTCTTTTAATTCTCCTATTTTGGCACACGTACATACCTGTTATAGGTATGTAGACGATGTTTTATGTATATGGACGGGCACTGAGCGACAACTAAAATATTTCTTGAATAATATATTGAATAAAATTGACGATAATATAAAATTCACTTAGAGTTAGATAATAAAATAATTAATTTTTTAGACTTGACAATTACTATCTCTGACAATTCATTAATTTTTAAAATCTTTAGAAAAGATACATTTTGTGATGCTGTAATTCCTGCAGACTCTGCACATCCATGGTCCACTAAGTTATCAGCCTTTTATTCTATGATACATAGGTTGATATCTATCTCATTATCACCAGATAATTTTAAAGATGAAATAAAAACTATTAAACTGATCGCGAAGAATAATGGATACTCTAATAACTTAATGGACAAATTACTAAGGAACAAGCTAAAAATTAAAAACCTTTCTTTGATTTTTCCTGTCGTTCAAGAAAACAAAAATTGTGACATGAAACACAAGAAAATTCCTTTTATCAAAAATGTGTCACATAAATTAATTAAACCCTTAAAACACAATAACGTATTGCCTGCTTTTTCCAACAAGTTAACCTTAAGGAAATTATTGGTTAACAATAAGTTAAGGCCGGGGGTTGATGACTTAGAAAAAAGTGGAGTTTACAAAATATCTTGTAATGATTGCGACGCCATTTATGTTGGAAAAACAAGACGGAAACTAAAAGTTAGGTTGAAGGAACACATTAGCTCCAAAGCTTCTAATGTACATCAGCATCTATTGTGCAATAAGCACAAAATTGAAAATAATGTTAAACTCTTGCATAGTCTGGCGGCCGGGAGATTGTTAGATAAATACGAAATTAAAGAAATCCGTTCAGAAAAAGAAAAAGGCAGTTTTATGTTAAACGAACAGACTGATTTCAAAAATTCAAGCCCTCTCTTAAGCCCGCTTTTGTTGGATTAACATAGTTTTCTAATTTCAATATTTGCTTATATGTAATTTTCATTTTGGTATGTATTGGTTCGATGGCTTCAAATGCTGTATGTATTAATTAGTCCTCTGATGATGATCTTCGAGATCGAAATGCGTTAGGCATAAATTAAATTAAATTAAATTTAAATAAACCATTTTATATATTTTCTGTGAAACTTAACAAGTGTTTTAATTTTCCTTAATTGAAAATGAGGTTTCACCAAGTGCCAACAAAAAAATCTGTTGATTACATTAATAAAAAGAAATCTGACTTTACACAGAACAGCAGAAAATCAGATTTTCAATGCGCATATCCTGTCACTCATTCGATATAATGTCATTTAGTGATGCCAATTTTCACAAATGCTGAGAGCTGATGTAAAAAATTTAATAAATATGGCTTTAAAAGCACTCTGCGGATTGCCATGCGACGCAGCCTCTCAATCAGTCTACCAATGCACAAGGCAATTCACTTTGGGACAAATCATACAAATCGAAAAGACGAAGTTTATATATAAGATATTAAGCAAGAACATTAAGTGAAATTGAACTTGAATATATGTACATAATTACATGACGATAAATAGAAACAACATAAGACAAAACCAACCATCCGGAATAATTAAGATCATATTCCTCAAATCCGGGTACTCGGATAATCCAAAGCCTAGGATCATGATCTAAACTATCCGGATCCAGATCCAGATCCAGACCAAGCAAAAAAGGTTCAAAATTTCCTCCAGATTGTACTGTTTCATTGGGAAAATAGAAATGTCATGAAATTTATATTTTCGCATTGAAGCAACTCAATCTGGATGAAATTTTAAAATTGCTGAAGGTTCTTTCAACGATCAACAGGAAGGATTAGTACTTCTTTTTTCTTTTTCTTATCTCTAATGCCTGGAACAGAATTCAACGCAGCAATGCTGCTCAAATGCGATATATGAGCAATTGGTGTGACATCCTAGATTGAACTTCCATGGTAGGCGATCAGAGATAACCATATCGATGAGACCTCTCTGATTGCTGGGTCGAAAAGTTCAATGATTTTTTTTTTTTGCACTTAAAATGCATTTTGTATTATTTTCAATAAATTTCAGTCTGTTAGACGAGAAATCTCTTTCATGCGATAATGAAATTTCAAAATCACACCCACAAAGATACTGAACAAAATGGCCATTGGTGACTATATCAAGACACACATTTCAACGAGTTTTTTTAACTGCCATAATAATTAACTGGGATGTAAGTAGTAATTATTTTCCACTTTTTCACCTTCTTATTTAATTTTTTTTTTCTAAACTCAAGAATTCTAAAATAAATATATTAAAAAAACTTTTACTGTAACTTAACTTTTATAACTGAATTGCACTAAAAAGCAAACAATAATTTATTCTTTCTCAATGATATACATAAGAAAGAGTTCATAATTTACAAATATTGTTAATAAATTAATATTTAGTTGTAGCATTTCTTATTTTGCAATGAATGTATATCACTGAGACAGAAAAAATTATTTTTTTAAAGGACGCGGAAGGAATATTGTAGCTGACATCTTTTTACATCACTTCCACTTGCATATTTGCTAAAGACGTGGAATCTTTCTATTGTCTGCACGTTAAAGAATAATGAACCATATATACCTAAAGAAATACGGGCGTTTAAGTCGCGGGATATATTTTCATCATGATTTGCATTCAGCGATGACAAGAATGTGTTATCATGTTGTCGACACTACACTATGCTAATTTTTGCAAAACTTAATAATGTGTCCGGAAATAAAAGAAAACTGGAAGTAATACATTTTTACAACAGCACGAAAAGTGGAGTAGATAACATGGATAAATTACTTGGACACTATTCTACTAAAAGGCGGACACAGAGATGTCCTGTAGGACACACCAACATATTACGACGCAGTCTACAAATGTAAATATTACAAGGAACTTCGAGAGAAGAACTGGATTGAGCAATGGACGTAACTACAGACAGGAAAATGTTATAGCTGTCTAACGGCCAGCCCGAAAAGAAGACGTACCACCAGGAAATCCTGTTGCACCTGTAACAAGTGAACACATAATAACCGTCAATAAATATCATTTATGTAACTAGTTTATAATATTGTAAATATATTCAATATATGTAAAAAAAAAGACTTTTTTTATAAATTTACATGTTCGTTTCCATTATATCTCCTTATTTTATATAAAATTTTTATATAAAGTTTATTAAGCAACTACGTGATAGCGTTTCTCATATAAAATCTCTGGTTACGCGGGTAGTCTGGGTGTGTTGACTACGTATAAAAAAGTTTGCATTCAAAAAGCCTAAATATTATAAATATTTTATAAAGTTCTTTTGCATAGATCAACATATCCCAAGTACCTTTAGGATGGCATGGAACCTCGACCATTACTTTTTTACAGGGAATCGAAGTCAAAATGGCTACCTCAGTAGCCATGTGTATACACAAGGTTTAAAATGAAAATCAGCCACTCCCGCACTAACCCACACCCCGTCTGTACACAAATTCGAAAATCACGCATTTTAACGATACTCGCATGAAAAAAGTCTAATCTAAAGTTTCTTACAGATGAAAAAAAATGCTTTACCCCATCAGAAAGCTCCCCATTCTCTCATTCTAAATCAAGAAACCGCATGTAAATCCATACACGTATACTACCCTAAAACTATTCCTAAAATTTGGAATTTTCGTCACTAACGTTGCCCTCCGGAACAAAGTTATTTAGTCAAGGGTTAGTGAGTCGATAAAAAGTATTTAATAAACAGAATAATAATCAGCTGTCAAATGTCACCGTGCGATAATTGCTTGAAATGTTAAAAGTTGGCCAACTTCTGTATAATGGATCTATTCAATTCAATTCATTGCGCTCACTTCATGACATTGCCTTATAACTTATCCTGCGCATTATTTAGATACTCTGCCTGCGTGGTAGCTACGTTGAATTCTGTTCCAGGGATAACACATCCTCTGCAAGAAAGTTAAAAACTGTTTCGCTACGATACTAATAATATAAAATTTGTGATATATTCAAATCAGGGGAGTGATTCTTATCTCTGATCTCTAGCTTAGGCATATATTTTAGTCACATATTTTGACATTTTACCTCAAATTTGTCCTACTTTTATATACACCATATTCATTTTAATGTATGCTTTTCATTAACATCAAAGCAAACTAAAATGAATTTGCAATGAATTAATGTCAGAATACACGCCTAAAAGTACGACAAATTAGTCAACCGCTTCCGAAGCTGTGACAAAAATGTTATACTGTGGTAAATATATATACTACACCTAATTAGAGCAATACAAGTGCTTAAATGCGAAATAATATTTTGAGTAATGTGAAATGTCATTTACGGTTCATTCTACGTAATGCATGGCTTGCTGAATTGAATAAAAACACGAAAAAATCAGTAGAAAAGTTCATTTCGTTTAGGCGTATATTTTGACATTAAAGTACGACAAAAGATCAGAATCACCCACTTGAGGGAGAATGAGAGAGTTTACCGATTCGCTGAATATTAAGAGTGCTGTAAAAATTTTCTCAAAATGTATAAAAATATATTTCATACCAATACTATCAGTATTGGTACTAAATTTGGAGCGGCTTTGAACAAAAGGTGAAAAGTCTTCGCAAATATCTCAAAAGAAAAACATACAAAGCAATAAATATATTGTGTCACAAGCGTCGTCTTCTATCATAGAAGGATCCAAGGAATTCGAAAAATTCTTTGGAAAATTTTAGGAAAATTATATTACAATTTTTACAGAACAGTAATTTTTGTCGTATGACTTCATATAAAAAAATTCAAAAGGATTCCAAATGTTCGGCTGGGTAGTTGTGGCCAGTGATGCCAAATTAGCAGATTTATCTTCATTTGGCAGATTTCAAGGTATATAGAAAACAAGGTATTCCCATTACGAACCACGTTCCGCCATTAGTGACGTAATATTGCGAAATTTATAGAAAAGTATAATACAGAGAACACAACACTCTCTCTCCAGCTAGAAACATCTACCTCCACGATGGTAGAATAAGTTTCTATGACACCAAAGGAGATTACTACAGGGGGTAATTCCAAATAACCTCAAGAACCCGGGAATGTCTCTGATGAAACCTGCCAGTATAGGAACTTTCCAGTCCTTGACTTCCTAAAAATACCAAAACATATCCAATCCTCACTCCCTCCCAGTCCCTCCCAAATTAAACAACAAACTCTTGCGAGAAAGTCATTAACTACAGCTGATGTGGCGCAGCAGCTGTAAGAAAAAGAACAAACAACAACATGAGAGGTGATAAAAACCAAACCAAGGATCAACAAGAAGGAAAAGCAAAACATCTAATCGAACGGAGGGGCAAAGATAAGCCCCAACACCATAAAGAAGACAAATCTGAGGGATGTGAAAAATCATCTAACAAAATCCAAAGAAGGAAGACAAGGAAGAAATTTGAAAGCGCAAAGGCACGTGACTTGACTTGACTTGACTTGACTCTCTCTCCTCTCTCTGTCACAGGCTATCAGCTGCAATGTGTCAACATTGTAATGGGAATACCTTGTCTTCTATATACCTTGGGCAGATTTCAGACATAATAAAAGATTTGCTGATTTTCTTCATTAATATGTAGAATCTCCAAGATAATGTTTAATATTCTTTTTTACAAAAATCTGTGAAGAGCGAATTTTTTGGGAAATTAATTTAAACAAAACAGTTTAAGAATAGACTAGAGGTTGAAACTTTTAAAGAAATGCTTTTATAGAAAGATGTGTAAGAAAAAGTAACCAAACTGTTTTTAATTTAAAAGTATCAAGTTTAATGATACAAAATTTAATAAGGGTATATACGAACAAAATAATAGAACTGGTGGTGACTAATATTTAATACCTTATACATAAGTGGATTACAACTCTTGCAACCAATTTTTGAGCCTGATAACACATTAGAGGAATTTAAAAAATAACATTTTCAATGTTTATAATACATAGACAATGAGTACTAATATATTCCCCATCGAAAGCTGGAAATATCATAAATAGTTGTACTGTCCTACACAATATCTTTATTATGAAAAGATTTCTTCAACTAAGTGCAGTGGAAGTAGAGGAACCAAGTGATTTCGTCCAAGATCCAACAGTAGGATTGGAGACTGACAGCAGGAAAAGAAGGATTTTGTTGAACATTTCATTAATGCAATGTAACGTAACATTATATTTGGTAAAAAATAAAGTATGAAATCAGCCTCTGTGTCGGTGATGTAACTTATACCATTTTGTTAGATTTAATAAAATCACATAAAACATAATATAATTTATAATATCTTACGCCGACAAATCAGTTTTGCAATGGTCGGATTAATCTGAGATAACTCCCAACTGAGATAGCTCCAATAAGCATATTTTAAATGAGAAAAAATCACGATTCGCTTAATGTAAACTTACGCAGCTTGCAAAACAATCATAACGGGAAAATATATTTTAATGATAAATATTTTTGTGTAGACGTGCCTTCAGCTAAAAATATAAATTAATTAAATCCAAATCTACATGTACAAAATGATTTGGAGTTAGTTAATTATAGGTACATGTAACTTTTGCAAGAATTACACAAGTTTTGATTTATGAAAATAATTCGTATTTATTTACACTTAATTATAAATCTAAGTCAATATTATTATAGGATGTTTGGCTGTATTACGTATATATGTACATATGCAATCATTTTCATAGTTTAATCGAACATTAATTTTCTCACTTTCTATTAAAAATTTTACTTTAATTTTATGTCACTCAATATAACTTTTCTTTCTTTTAATTGTAATTTTTTTCAAATATATTTTTTTGTAAGCCTTTTTAATTACTTAGGCGTCATCATTTTGGGTTTCTATCTGAACTTATTTGTTACGACTTTAATCTTAGCAAGCATCGGAAGATTCTATATCCTAATACTTAAGTAGAAAAATCTATCTAAATCGATCCTCTCTAACAAATAAATAACAATAAATCTTGTATATCTACCAAATGAGGGGTATAGAAATAAAACTCGCTATGTCCAATCTAAGCATTTTTGAGTAAAATTGACTGGCTACTGTAAGGAAAATGTATCTTTATAGTAATAAGCATTCATCAAACTCTTAGTTTAAGGTAGTGATTGAAATATATTGCAGGTTTTAATAGTCTTATTAACTTAAATGTTTCGGACATAGCTAATTTTGTTTCTCAGTCAAAGATTTGGCGCATTTTGTTTCTATCAAAATTGGACACGGCCGGTTTTGCATATTAATAAGGAATCTTATAGCCATTGAAGTACAACTATATACTTTTTAAACAGTAGTTTCTGCTTCTACTCTTTGTTCACACAGGTTGTCTTCAACTTGTTCATCTCGTGCTCCTTCAACTTCAACGACGTTCTTATAGTATTGTAACGATTCGTCTTCCCTCCAATTCTCTCCAAAACGTTTTTTTAACAAGGTGTTCACATCCTTCAGCTTTTCCATTTTAAACTTTATATTTGATTGGAGCTCACTTTTTCTCATTACTGAACAAGATTTAATTCCTTTAAAAATGCCTTTAAATTGACCGACATCAGTCCTGTAGTTTGGCTCTCCACGGATTACAATAGACCCAGAGTTAGTCCTTTTAATAAACAAGCGTTTCGCTGGGTTAAATTTAAAATGCCAAGCAGAGGGGAATTTGAATATTGCCGAGGACATTCCTTTCCAGTTGTTAATCTTTGTGTCTGTTCTATGTTGAATAACTGCGCCATGCGTTTTGAATATTTCTAAATATTCCTCCGGGTGAATGATAGTTTCCTTTCATCTAATGACTTGTTCGATGCGGCCGAAAACCCGATCAGGAGGGATAAACGATTGCCCCATAGCAGGAAAAATTAAAGTAACTAGTAAAATATGTCTCGGGACATCATGGGAAAGCCAATACAAGACCATCGTCAGCAATTCACAATTCTTATTTTGACCACCACAGCCGTCTGACATCAATTTCAACTCTTGGACATTGCTTGGAGTTTGTGTATTGCATAGACGAAGATAGACTGCAGAAGCTATTTCATTACTTCCATTAGGCGCATTTGTTTCCTTCTAAACGTATTGGACAACATTCTGTTTAGTTAGACCTGAGACAACTTACAACTAGATAAGAAAATCTCCATATAAACCCAGACCATACTTTTGAAACCTCTTGAACTTTTTATTGAACCAAAAAAAGCTATCATTGCGAAGAATTTATGTAGCATAATACAGCAAGAGAAAGAGGGCCATTAGCTCGTTTTAATTCGACTGCGTCTTTGTAAGTTTTTCACATCTAGATATAAGTTGTCTCAGATTAGACCATCCTTAGAGGTCCCACAACACATCGTAAAATTATAGTAATATAACTGTCGTATTAATTTTTTTTTGACAGTTATCCTTGTTTCTCGTAGGATATTGTAAAAAGCCGCTGCCCTAAGCTGATGAGTTCTTTTTTCTGTTATTGATTGCGTTTTTTCAATTTCAGTTTTTGCGTGCTTATTTTTTTCTTTTAATGCAATACAATAAGAACATACATCTGTAGCCGGCGTACCGAATCCAATGTTGAAATTTTTATTGAAAAAATTCCGAAAATAGGAAGTTCTTACCTTTAAATTGTCGGCTACGTCGTCATTATAATGCTTCCAGATTTTGTTAATATTTAATTCGCCAGACACGTATTGCCGGCTAATAGTTTCTCCTCTGCAATAATGGGTATCTATCTGTTTCAACTACTCAATAAAAGTTTTCATAGAAATTTTCTTTGTTAAAAAATTTTCGGCATAACGGTCACCTCCTCTCTTTTCAATGGGAGGTAATCCTATTTTTAGATGTACCTTAGAATCTCGTTGAATCCTATCTTTTGAAACTTTTAAAATTCCAAAAAAAGTTTGTCTGCACACTGGAACTATTTAGCTTTTTCGTTCAGTAGGCATTTCCAAACCTCTTTTAACGAAGTACTTGATACTGCATTGCTTCTTGGTTTCTTGACTCTGAAGATCCTTTATTGATCTTGGCCTTTTTGGAAATTGAGGCTTTGTATATTTTAAGAGGAAATTATCTTGTGCAATTTTATTAGGAACATTGTTAAATGATTCCCGTGTGTACACATTGGAAAGCTCCCTTCGAATGAGTGCAAGTGGCCACTGTTGGCCTTTCATTTCTGGAATATCTTTAAGAGTTTTAATAATTAAAATGACATCATTTCTTTAAAATTTAAAATTCCTTTTTCTTTAGATTTTGTTTCCATTTTTCAGGATTCCTTTCGCGCTTTCTTCCCTTTTCTGGAGTATAACGAATTCCTTCTTGATCCATTGCAAAAAATGAACAAATCTATTGACGCAGAATCACAACCGTGTCCTCTTAAGCAGCCGGGCCAACTGACTACACGATACAATATTGATGCATTAGATGCAAATAATGGGTTTTCACCGTTAGCTGGACATACATAGCTAGTTTTGAAAATAAATGTTTGTATATTCATTTCGAAAGTAGGAAAGAAACAAGTTTTGCGACTAATTGGACGTGGCAAGTTATTTGTCTCACTTCTGTTGGACATGGGAGAAGTTTTGAAAATCACTCAAGATTTCAAACTGATTTTACTTTAGGGTAAAATCATTTCTCAGCTTTCTCATCAAACACATGTGTTAAGACACGATTACGTGATTTAATTCCGGTGCTAACTCAATTTTGGCAAAATATAGACATAGCGAGTTTTATTTCTATACCCCTCAAATGTGAGTTAATTAAGCAACGAAGAAAATGCGAGCATGGGTGAAATACTTTTCAGATGAGTAATTTCGTTTTCTTTTGCATTACATTATTTTCTCTGTCAGCTAAATGATTTTATGACTAGATAAACTGTTTAAGAATTTTAAACAATTTAACCAAAAAATGTAATTTGTGCTGTTAAAATTCATCATTTCATCGCCATGTTATCGAATATGAGTAAAATTTACCATATTGCAAGGTTTTACAAAAAGCCTCAGTTATCTGTACTTACCAGAATCTAAGGAGGACAGCCTTTAGCAATCAAAGAATATTCCAACAGTCAGGCAGCAATTAGAGCAATTTAATTTTCCTCGGTAAAATCAAAGTTCCTGTGCAAATACCAAAAGGCCCTTGACAAACTGAATAAATCCAATCGGTTTGGCCTAATCTAGATCCCGGGACATCGAAGCTTTGCTGGCAATGAAAAAATTGATGAACTTGCTAGACAATTCAGTTACACCTCCGATTGACCCAGTGCCGATGTGCGATTTGCCCTTGTGCACGCAAAGGGGGGCAATTTGCAAACGAGTATCACAGGGCCAAGATATACAAGGTATTCCCATTACGAACCATCTTCCCCTATTAGGTGACGTAATATTGTGAAATGTATAAGCAAGTACAACACAGAGAGCACAATACTCTGTCTCCTCTCTCTGTCTTTCCTATAAAAATGTATATACATTATTCACAGAAGTACGTCACAGGCCATCAGCTGCAATCTGTTAAAATTATAATGGGAATATCTTGTCTTCTATATACCTTGCGGGCACAGCATTTATTGGAGGAGCATCGGGACAAAAGCATTCCAAACATTTCATGGCGATTCCTTTTGTGGAAAAAGTGGGAGAGCTTCTGAGGTACAGGAGTAATACGGACGTTAAGGCTGAAATACAATACACGCAATTGTCGACGCAAAAATACAAAGTCGTGGTCAAAAAGTAGAGCAAATTTCTAAAATTGTCGTTGCGCAGTGAGACATTTTAGTTTAACAGTTCGTGTGTTGTAAATTTCACGTACCTTAAGCCTAAAATACAATAAATGCGACACGAAATTGTCGACGCCAATCGGCGACGTTGTTTGTCGCAGACGTAATACAATGAATGCGACATTGTCGTCGTTATTTCGAAACAGTTGAGTTGAGTTTTGCTTTTTTGTGATGTCTATGGAAAATTTTTTACATTTTTAAGAACAAGCATGAGTTGCATATAAAGCTTAAATGCATTTATGCCAGATTTAAAAGAAAAGTACGTGAAGTATCAACACACGAATCTGTCAAAGACAATTTTAGAAAATTGCTCTACTTTTTGACGACGACATTAACACGTCGCAGCATTTGCTATGCCCTAATCTCGTAACATCTATTCGAAAATTATTTTGACAAATGCGTGTCGCATTCATTGTATTTCAGACTTTTCTTTTAAATCTGGCATAACTGATTACAAGCTTTACTCGTATATACGAGTCATACTTGTTCGTAAAAAATGTAAAAAAATTTCCGTAGAGATCACAAAACAAAAAAACAAAACTCGATTCAACTGGCTGGAAATGACGACGACAATGTCGCATTCATTGTATTACGTCTGCGACAAGCAACGACGCCAAATGGCGTCGACAATTTCGTATCGCATTCATTGTATTTCAGGCTTTAGAATCTTAGCTGGTTTTATTACTGGCCACACCGCCATTGTCAACTGACGTAGCACCTTTTGACTATTGGCATGGGCTCTGAATCTATCTGCAGGCTGTATCTGGATGATGATGTGACTTCTTTCCATTTCTTGTGTGAATACCCATCGATAGCGTATAGCAGATTGGGATTTTTTTGCAACCATTTAGATCCTAGTGAGTTGTTGGACAGATTTTTGAATTAATCTGTTTTTTTTTTATTTTTCAAAAAAAAATTCTTTTTTGTTTTCACTTTTATACCCTAGACGAAATCTTTATGATATACTGAGTTACTCACTTCGTTTGTAACACATAGAAATAAATGCTGGTAGCAAAATAGATTGAACACCCATGCATAAAATTAAAAGTTATTTGGATTTTTGCATGTCCGTCGGTCCTCATGATAACTCAAGAATGCGTTTACTAAAAGAGCTGAAACTTTGCACACGATTTTCTCAAAAATTATAGATTTAAGCTCGGCAATGGAATAAATCGGTTGACTCCTTCGTAGGAAAGCAACTATTATTTAGGCCCTGCCCGAAAAAGCGTTGATGTAGAGAGCTGAAATTTGGTATATGGTTTTTTCAAAGCAAAATTTCAAAAATGGATTAAATCGGAAATCCCTTTTTGGTACTGCCATACTATACTATATATTTGAACACTGCCTGGGAATGCTTCGACGGCGAGAACTCAAATTTTGTACACAGCGTTTACATAAAAATAGTGAAAAGTTTTCATATTATGTATTTAACTTTAATTTTCATCTATTGTATAATGTCATTGGTCTCAGACCAATTGTAAAGTTTTCATTTGTTTATACAAAGTTTCGTACATATCTGTATAATACATTCTTAGCCTATGCCCCAATAAACAAAAGAAATGAAAACTATTGTAAAAATAACAATTTTACAAAATTACGATACCTCAAATATTTTTTGTTGGCATGTGCAATTCATCGGATTTACTTTCTATGATTTATGCGTCAATATTTCTTAATATCTTTTTTGTCTTTTTGAAGCTACTATGAAATTGTGCATGTTCTTAATAATTTTCTTTATGTAATTGTTTATTTATCTGGCAGAAATCAAAACGTACTGAAGAATATTGGTGTTTCTGCTAAAACGAAACGATTATCTTTTTCTTTTTTCCAATCCACTATTTTTTTTTAATTACTATTTTTCTTATTTGTTTTATATTTTTCCATTTTTTGCTATTTTCAATTGTTTTTCGAGTCACTCAATTTTTATATTTGGGACCTGTTGATGAATCAAACCAAGACTTGAAACTTTACCGCCCTAAATATTTTTTACTTTTATGTTAGAGTATACCAAAAAGTAGCCATCTTGAACAAATAATAATTTGGAGTTACATATATAGACAGTTTTTCGCCTTATACCGCTATTCTTTGTCCTAAATTTTTGAATAGTTGATAATATTCTTTTTGCGTTATATTATTATTTACAATCCTTCCAAAGCTAGAGTTTTAATAGGTAGTGTAAGTATATGTAAGAATATATTGTTAGAATTGAACAGTATCAGCTGCCATTCAGTGATCCCACCATAGTTCAATCGGAGTAAATTTGCTACCTTTTTCTTGTCACGCATCATGTACTCCGGATTATACAGAATCTACTACTATGCCTCTGCCATTTCAACAAATCTCAGCGGCGGGTAATTAAATTAATTTATTTTATCAAGGATGTGTTTGTCATAGTTTGGCGCTTTGTCCATCAGCAGCTGCCAAAGAATTGCCTTCAAAAATTGAACAATGGAAATCTGTAAAAAAGATGCATATGGTTTTTTTCGATTTTAGCGCCAAACGTCTAAGTTTCAAGGCTATTAACAGGAATTTAAAATAAAAAAATGAATAAAATTTCAAAAAAGATCGTTACACCGTAATTAACCGCTAACCGCATTTGGGAGCAATCTGGAAGAGCAACAATTCTTTTATTTCAAAAATAATTTCAAAAGCTATATAAAGAAATATTTAAAAAAAAATTATCAAGCCGGACTTGATAAGTATTGATGTTGATTTTGAAAACAAGGATTAATTAATTTAACGTTTTAGGGAATTAAATTTGAGGAATATATTGATTCAAATAATTTTGAACCTGATTTGTATCAGCTTTAATGTAAGTTCAAAACAATTCCATTGACACACTGTATTTTTAATTGTCTTATTAAATTATTTAATGAGCCTATGTTTTGCGCACTGACACACTTGAAGTACTGAATTAAATTTTACAGCAATTTAATTGACAGCTGAAATGAATTTAGAAGTGCTCCTATTAATTTTACATTTTCAATGAAGCTCTAAAAATGAAAAGAGTCTGAAGGACAAGCAAAGAGTGCATACACTAGTCCTTTTGAATATTTCCACTACAAAAAATAATGATTTTTGACTATGGTGAAGAGTATTTTTTGGGAAGCGGATGTGCCACAGTTCAATGCAAGTAAATTCAAGGAAGATTTCCACACTAGTAGATCTTCCTTTAAATTGTTTGCTGCATTCCTTTTCTCATTCAGGATGAATCTATTTCAATCCATGTCGCTTTTTTTCTCAGGCCGAACGATTTAGTTTCAATATGTCGTCGCTTTTTTCGAGCTCATAATGGTTCTGAATACACCTGAAATTTTCATAAATTCAAACAGAACGATTTTCATTTGATTTTATGAACGTGTTGCATTTTGACCAGGGTAAGAATACTTAAGGTTAAGTCCACTTTGTTGGAAAATGGCTTTGTGTTTTATAAACAACAATTTATATGAATTTATAGTTACTTCTATGTGCACAGAACTAAATTATGAAATCGTTCTGTGGTTTCGAACAAATTCATTCAGAACGAGAAAAGGAACGTAACTTGGTAGACAAATTTAGCTGCCTCAAAAGGCATTGTATCTTGCCTTTTATTACGAAAAACATTTCCTTTAGCTAAAGCAGCTACAATGCGAGATTGTTATCACTGTACTCAGTCAGGTGTTCGGCATCATTTCGAATATTAGCTAGTGTTTTTGATATTGCTAATGCCAACTAAGATGGCTATAACAATTATATAAAGTTTGATTGAAATAGTTATAAAATAAAAAAATTAATTAATTTCATCGATCTCAAAGTTTTTACAACTAACAGATCGTTGCACTTGAAACGTCCCAGGAACTCATGAATTTTGGAATAGAAATTTCAATAATTATATAGACGCCACTTTTACATCATTACAATTTAAAAATTTAAATAACTACCGAATAGGTCATTAGATAACGATGTAAATCTTCATCATTAAAAGCATTTAATGGGAAAAGTTGATTTAAAATTACAAGTGTGTCAATGATTTAAAACAATAGAAAAATATACTTTTTTTTCTACAATACATGCAATATTATTAAATGCGAATAATAACCATTTTATTTTATGAATTTGAATTCCATATACTTCCTTTTTTTTAAATTAACTATAATTTTTCTTTTTTTCGATTCTATTACTCCTTTTGCCTCACTTAATGCGATCACTGCTTCCATTCCTTTTATGGATACTGCCTGTGTATAGGGCCACAACTATTTAAACAACTTTAAAATTCTTCCAAATACTTCTGATTTTATCTAAAGTTCCTCGGTTAAAACCTTATAATCCTCCATAAATTCTATTAATATTTTTATGATAACTTTACTTTCAATTTTGCTTTCGGTTTATTATCACCATTTGGTAGGTCTTCTGTGACTTACAACATACTTCTCATAAACTGTATTTTAGAGTCTATGTAATTGAAATTAAATCAACTTCATGAATATTAGGGTAATTATTGTAGTTATTTAAGCAAATCAAAAAACTCACATCCATGAAAATTCAAATTATTATCTATCGTTAAAAAATCTCAGTGTAGCCTTGCCAATTAAAACAGGTACTTTAAATACAAGGTCGAACTCGGTTCATTATAATGTATATTTTATTTCCTAGCATGCAGGTAGTATTATACAGATTTGAGTAACTTTATTCACTCAGAATAATTGCCGTTTTCAATATTATCGATCAACTATTGTTTTTATTACTGCTAGTAATAAGTATTTTAACGATAAATTACGAAACAGAAATCCGACCGAGAATTTAATACGAAAACCAGACCATGTCTATTTTATGTCAAGCACTTTGAGTTTACAAGCACTTTTTATGTTTTGAAAAAAAAAAAAATTGAATGAAAAATAAAATTAAAAAAAATTGAATGAAAAATAAAATTAGAACACAGAAATTATAACCAATTTTATTGACGTGTTTAGATGCCCAATCTATACTCGCGTACATAGACTGGTGCCAATACTCTTTTGAAAAGTAATAATTAATAACAGGCAATGTCCAGACGGAAAATTTAGTTAAGGTTATAATTAAGACAAAAAACAAAACTTAAACAAGATATAAAATGAAATTGCGAAATGTGGGGGGGGGGGGGTGTTAAGGGGTTGAACGTGTTTTTTGTGATTTTCGGCGAAATCTGACTTCCTAGCGGAAAATGTTCTTTGGGAAAGTTATAGATAATTAAAATATCTAGAATTTTCGTAAAAGGCATTTTGCAACAAAACTTTTTCGAGAAAGTGGCGAAAAACCGATTTTTCAGTTTTTTATTTTTTACTCTCGTAAAAATGTTTCAAATTACATGAAATTTTGTGAAAGTATACCGTTTTTTACATTGAATAAGCACAATTCTTTGGAATCTGGAAAACTTGTAGTTTCCGATATATTTACAATTTTCAAAAAAGAAAAAAAAAACAAACCAAAATCTTCCACGAAAAACTTTATTGGTGTTTTTTTATCGATTTAAATTTTCTATCTGGGCTCATTTTAATCGTTGAAATATCTACTTTAAAATTGTTAAAATATGTTGATGATTTATTTTTGAAGAAACCGCTTAAATTGAGAAAAACCAAAAAAAAAATACCTTTTCTGATCACGATTTTTTCATTTTTTTTATGATTTCCAATTTTTTTCATTATTTACGTAAACAATGGATTAACTTTCAATGCCAGAATTTACTTTAATGTGATATTAATTTGAACCAATTTAATTGAAGATGGTGGCGGAAATCATCCTGAAACTTAAATTTTTCGTGGCAATGTATACCGTACTAAAACTCATTAGCTAGAATAAAGACTGGCTGGCCTAGTGTACAATTTTATTAACGTATATTTTTTTATTTTATCATTAAATAAATAGTATAACGATGAGCATTCTTTTTTAGCTATATTTAAATACGTAATTATTAAATAGAACAATTAGTTTATTGATATTTTTTTACAAAAATAAAAAAAATTATCAGAAATTATAAAATTTTGTTGTTCTCAATAAAATTTCCAAATTCCGAAGAATCTTCGAGATTATCGACGTCTTCGAGCTCCTCGAATTCAATATAAAGACTCTTTGCTAACTCTTCTTCAATAATCTCTTCCAAATCACTTACGTCTTCAGATATTTCTTTATCTCTATTTGAGTAGTTTTCATTACCATTACTGCATAAATTGCTACATTTTAAGCCGTGTTTTCGACAGTCACAGCTTTGTTTATTATAACCACTTTCACTCACAGCTGCAGCTAATACTTTTTAATACTTTTCGTGAATTAATTCTGAACTCTCTGGGATAAATTGGTGCATCAGTCTACCTAGATATTCGTTCCACCCCCATTGCATAGCTTTTTTGTTGTTGGGCACTTTGTCCAAATAACCAAGCCAAGTTTGCAATTGGTAATCCTGATCCGAAAAGTCATTTGTTTGGTTTATCTCAATTTTAAGCGGTTTCTTCAAAAATAAACCATCAACGACCATTTTAAGGTAGACATTTCAACGGTTAAAATGAGCCCAGATAGAATATTTAAATCGAAAAAAAACACCAATAAAGTTTTTCGTGGAAGATTTTGTTTTTCTGTTTTGTTTTTTTTTTTAATATTTTTCGGAAATTACATGTTTTCCAGATTCCAAAAAGATTGTGCTTATTCAATGCCAAAAACGGTATACTTTCACAAAATTTCATGTACTTTGAATTGGTTTTACGAGAGTAAAAAAAACTGAAAAATCGATTTTCCGCCACTTTTTCGAAAAATTTGAGGTTATGTTAAAAATGCCTTATATGAAACTTCTAGATATTTTAATTATCTAAAACTTTCGCCAAGAACATTTTCCACTAGGAAGTCATATTTCGCCGAAAATCACAAGAAGAAAACACGTTCAACCCCTTAACACCCCCCCCCCCCCCCCCCTCAAAACACAACTCTTGTTTAATTTTCGTTTTTTCTCTTAATTATAACCTTAACTAAATTTGCCGTTTGGTCTTTGCCTGTTATTAATTTTTTCCGTTTTAGCCTTCACAATCCATTTTGTCACCAGCCTAACATACTTTGTAGTAATTTTAAAGTAGTTACGTACTCCATTTGACAACTTATATTTAATTTCCAATTAACCTATAATCGACAAACTTATTACAATTTTCCTCATCTTTTTTCTTTATCAAAAATAAACCGTGCGCAATTTAGCACAAAATTTGGTTTTGCGTTTACAGCTTTGATAAAAAAAAATAAAAAAATAAGGTGTCTTCTGCTAATTTTGCACTGATTGAATTTTTATAACGGACGATTCTTTACAAATTAATTTAAAGAAAAGAAAAATTATTGAAATCTAAAGAGGTTATGGGCACGTCAATGGCTCCTTCGTAGAGAGGTTTAGGAAGACATTTGAGAGGTATCGTACTGAATGAATTACGAAATGAAGATCGAAATAGTTTCAGTAATTTCACCAGAATAACCCAAAATGCACGCCGAAAGTAAATTAAAAAATTAGAAGGCATGATACAGTGCTACGTCAAAGTATATCATACAAATATATCTTTAAACACCGTTATATCTTCAAATTTTTTAATAGAATTGTGTGCCTTTAAAGGTTACTCATAATTCTGCACTTTCTTGTAATGGGCGAGACTTTTCAAAATTTGTATTATAGTTTTCGCACCTCCACTCCAGCTACAAGTAATTCAATTAATTCATAAAGTAATCGGAGTAATTTATAACGAGTTCAAGGATAATTATCTCACAGTAGTAAGTAAGTAAATCTCGTATATAATTAAAATTCAACAATTTTTATTTTGTGGCAATAAACTGAAATGAGATTAAAAGGAAAACTCTATTTAGAAAGATTTTCTTGAAGTTCTCATTTTGTGCTGAAACGCAAATTGAGGTAGTTTTTTCTTACGCTTAAATAAAGTCTGGAATGTTTTCTTTGAATCTTGATTCCTTTATTTGCCTTTGATCTGTATTTTAGTTTATTGTATTCCGCAAGCCTACAGGTGCATCCAAGATTTTATCCTTCTTCTTGTCAGTTTTTCTTCTTTTACCTTTGGGATGACATCACGGTTAAGTGTGCATGTTTTCTTGCATTGATTTTAGTACATTCTGTGTTTCCTTATTTCTTTGACTATCGCTTGAGAAATCCAAACACTCAACTAGAATATTCTGAAAAAATAATAATAATTAAAATTTTAATATTATAGATACCACAAAATGTCTAATTTTCTTTTTCTGCTTGGGTGTATTTGGTAAGAATTTAACAATAGTATGTAGTTTAACCTTTTTATTTTAGACGAAAAGCATATTTGCATTCAGAGCTACATAAAGCAAAAGATGGCTCGTACAGGGTATAGTAGTGTCATTTTATTAGCGTTGGTGAACGCTGAATATAACTTGTTGTACGTTCACATTTTGTTTACTACAATGAAAAATTAAATGATGGCGCCGTTTATACAAATACATATTCTTCATTATCCGAAGCAATAGAAAGGAATACAAGAATTTTCGCGAAGACTCCATTTTTCCAGGAACAGCATCAAAAATACCTTACGACATTGTTGCCAATGATATCCTTAAATTATCAACTAAATTTATGAAACCATTTAGAGAAAGGTCAAATCTACTGGAGAAAATTTTTAATTATCATTCTGAGTGGAGGTTGTAGAAAATGCATTTGGAATTCTTCGAAAAAGATTTCAATTACTTTTTCAGCTAATATAGTAGAGAAAAATACTCTTGGAACATGTCTCCTTCATAAAACTTCGTACAGAAAGATTGTGAATCATCTATAAAAGACTAGTGAATCAAGAAGACGTAAGTAATCCTAGTAAATGGAGGACCCGGGTTTGCATCACAAAATTACAAAAATCAAGATCCAACAGACCTATACCTCCGAAGCAATGATGATTAGGAGTTTGGACGTAATATGCGAATGACACTGTAAAAAAAAATAGTACAATTTCCTAAATTAAAGACACTTTTTTTTCCTAAAATAAATGTCAATTTCTCTAATATAAAGGGAAAATCAGTTTAATTTCTCCAACTCAATGAAACAACAATGAATTTACGTATTTGGCACCAGAACACCTATATAGTATGTAAAATTACCGAAATGTTAAGATTTCTCGGATATAATGAGGAGAACATTCAATAAATTAGGGATTATTCTATAATTTGTATGGTACGCTTACTTTATAAACTATTACCAATTCCCTACATTTTAGGGAATATTCCCTACAATTTACGGAATATTCCCCACATTTTAAGGAAAAAAAATCTATTTGCATTTTTTTTAGCTTTCTCTAATTTTATCGAAAAATACCTAAGCTTTGTGACACAAATTGTTGCCACTCACTTTAGGAAAACTCTTTGACTGTGTACTTTAATACAATAGGGTTCGTTCCGTTAAGGAGCATTTACAGTGGCAGAGTAGATTGAAGTCACCAGATTGCATTTTCTCTCATTATCTCACCAACGTGAGATTAGGAATTTTTCAAATCTGACGCTACTCTGTGAAATCCACTCTGGCGGGAAGCGCGAAGAGCTTATATTAGAGTACAAACTTGAGACAAGGAGAGACAATGCAATCTGGTGACCCCACTTAACTCTGCCATTGTAAACGCTCCTTTGTAATGGATTTCGGTTAAAAAACTTAATTTTTTAATAAATGTAACTGTCACTGTGTCTATCTATGCTGATGTGCTACACCATGCACATCTTAACGCAAATTTAACCCTCTTGTGCCTATTGTTAAAAAGTTATTTTCCATGTCATAAAAACAATTTCTCTCTTTTTTCATTGCTCTGTGTTGCGCTTTAGTGCTGAACTTCAGCAATCTAATGATGATATTGATATGAAATTCTATGTCAACCATTTTATCTGTAGGTTTGATATGACTTTTTAACCAAATAATTATGTATAAATGGACCTTTAAAGTCTGTTTCAGGAAACTTTAACAATTGCATAATGTGAAGAATTAGTTTAAAAAAAAACTGTCAATGCGAACTATAAACAATTTTCTGACGAAATATTCTAGGGCACTAATAGTAAGTCATTTCAGTAGCATACCATTCATCAATTATCATTTATTTCGAGTTCACCAAAGACTAATTACTACAAATTTTTATAAATATTCTTAGATAATAACAAAAATAAATATAATTAAAATAAAATACTAAAATAAATATACAAGAATCAAGAAAATCATAGAAATTCACAGAGCTTATTCTTGATTTGGATCTTAGACAAATTAAAATCTATGCATTCGGATTAAGCGCTATTAAGAGGAGACATCGTAGATATCGGCTCATGGCTCATCCATACCCTAATTGATATTGTGATGAGAAACATGGAAAAAGCCATTATGCCTAAACCAGCAAGGAGAATTGGAAATTCTCAGAGGCGTTATTCGTTAGTTTAAGGGAGTTGATATTGCCCTGTAAAATACCCAAGCGAAAGCGACTCTGGAACGTATACCTCTTCTATGTAGATTATCCAAGGAAAGCAGTTTAATCCTCTGCGAATAGGGGGGAAAATAATTGGATCGCTCTAAGTAAAAATGAGCTCAAACAGGACAAGTGTACTCTTAAATATTTCCACATAAGTTCTTACGAAACCTAAAGCAGCAGTAGTCATGTTCACGTTGGAGTCAAAGAGAAACAAAAGTTAAAAACGACTCCCAAATCTTTAGTTTACTCAAGTCTATGATTAATAAATGCAGATAATGCCTTTTTCTAGAAAAGGATATTAGACTTGCAAATATTTAAAGGTAGAAAAACAGCTAAATCGGTATTTAGAAGAGCGCAGTCATTTTCATGTGAAATTTAACGTAAAATGTTGGCATCATCAGCATAATAAAGAATATTAGAATTAGTTCAGAATCCGGTTCAGTTAAACAATATAAATAATGAAGTGAAGTGGACAGAGTTGGCTACCTAGAGGAACACCAGAGGTGTCTACAAACACGGTGGAAAAAAGATTCCCCAAAAGAGAACACGCTGAGTACGATCAGAACCATGTAACCAAAAGAGGAAGAAAGCCAAGCTTAGTGAGCTTGATAGTCAGAGATAAGAATATGGTGATTAATTTTATCAAATGCCATATATTATAATGCTTCGTTAGATGGCACCCAAGTTAATAACTTCGGTTTAATTTTGGTGTGGTACATTTCTCATTTTTGAACAAAAATAATTCTTGAAACGGCGCAGCCGCCTTAGTGTCATATTCGAGCCAAATGTTGTGTTTAAAGGGGAATTTCCACTTTTCATACAACTTTAGCCCCGACACCTCCAGACATAAGAGATGTCTTAAACGATGCACTATAATACTCTGAACATATTTTTTTATCAATGTTTATTTCTATCTAGCGGGGAAGAGCTTCGGCCATCGGATGTAACTTGAGCGATTTTCTTGGGTGAAAAAGTTGACTTTTCTACTTCTCGTGATTGTGCGGAATTGATGTGTCGTGGAAAATGAATTTTCTATTAGAAAAATTTTCAAAACAGAGCACTAATGGCCATGGAAGAAATAACTGTAGTAGCTGGGGTGTATGTGACCCAAGTGCATGAAAATGGGTTTTCCGGTGGCACAAACGTCCCGAGAAAGCTCTCTGAATCTGAATAAACACCATCCGATAGTACTCGGCGAGACCTTTAATTTGATATGCAACATGCGCCATTGAAACTATCATCCCCCCCCCCCCCCGCCGGCACTTCCTACTCCCTACCTTTAAAAAATGTAAAGATAAACTTTCTTCTACGAATTGTAGCTGGTAATTAACTGAGACGAACAGTGAAAACCGTTTTCCGATCGGACATAACCCTACCGAGTTATTGCCGTGCAAATAATCTACTACCTCTGTTTGAAATAAAAAAGAGCGAAATACTAAAAAAAGGGAGTATTGGAATGGCTATAAATTAGCTATTTAAAACTCCGAGTATAGGAATGTGGGCACTCAAACTTCTTTTCAGGACCTAAGGAATTTGGTTCTGTACTAGATTTTCCAAAATCTACTTTGACCCACGCGCCCAGCTTTCCCCCGCTAGATAGAAATAAAAATTGATAATAAAAAATGTTCAGAGTATCATAGTGCATCGTTTCATCTGGAGGTGTCGGGAATATATAACCCTAGTTTATCCTTTACACTATTTACTTACTAGAGTGGTGTCATAAGTAATTCTTTACATAGCACTATTTAATTAATTTTTCTCTTTTTTAATTTGCTTAATCAAGAGACTCAAGTCTTCGATTACGAATTTATAGGATAACCGAAACGAATTGGTTTATTTTTCTCTCCGCTTGATCTTTTCAAAGTAGCTACATAATATCGTTTTGTGTTATCAGATTATCACAATTTTTATGCCACCATTTGATTCATTATTATTAAAACCATTAGGAAATTTAATTTTATAATAACTTAGATGTTTAGGACTTTCATTCGTAAAATATTATTTTCTTTACCATTGAAATGATTTTGTAGCACTTGTCTTCAATTAGGAAAAATACATTCCAGATAGTCCCTTCCTAGGAGTGGTATAAATTCCTCAGAACTCTTCATGAGATAAGTATTTTAGTACATCAATACATAAGCAAACCTAATTAAGTTTCTCCTTTTGGAAAATAAAACAAGCTCTTCCTTAACCTGTTTAAACATTATAATTTCGTAATTATCGTTAAGTACCATTGTAAGATTAACATTCGATACAAATTGAAACCAGATTTCAAAGTCGTAATTTTTGTAATTTTCTCTTAAATTATGCAAATTGCATCTCTGTCGATGCACGGTCAGAAATTAACAGTACCTACGTAGCACAGTATCTTTTTTTTCCTCATATATTTCATGTTGGTATCTCTTCTAATTTATCTTTTTCTTCGACATAATTTCTAAGTGCTTTGAGGAATAAGATTAATTACTTTACAGTTAGTTCATCCATGAAGACACGCATTATAATTATTCTTTGTAAGATTGGTGATTTGTCTAATTTTTCTATTGTTCACTAATTCTTTAGGATTCTCAGCTCATTAAATGTTTCAAATAACTTTTTAATTAATATACCTAGTACATACTATGTACCTACAGTAAAGCAAACCTTTATTGCTTATTGTTTCCAGTACTGAGATACAAATTAAGTTTCTAGATATACTATCAGAAAATCGAAAAATTACATTACATTAAACCAATAAAAAGGTCAGGGAGTATCTTTTATAAATTATTGTAATACTTTGTATTCTCTTCAGAGATGAGATAAAATTGTTATACAGGATACGAAATCTAAAAGTATAGCGCATAGAAAAATAACATTATCGTATGCCATGAATTTAAAACATACGTATAACATTGAAATAAATTTTGATTTTTACATGTCTGTCCGTCTGTCTGTTCGCGCAAGAACTCAAAATAATAGCGTTGACTTACAGAGCTGAAATTTTTTTTTAATACTGCTTTCTAATTGGATTTGTATTCTTAAGTGTAGAGCTACCATTAGAAAATAATGCTCTCACGGTCCACGGATAGAGACATAAATATAAAAGTGATGCAATTTATTTCCATGCTGGAGATCAAAAAATTATGTTTCTGGAGACCATAAGAAAAAAGTCGCTAGAGACACGTCTCCGAAGTATATACAAGAAATTTATGTTTTGTCTCTAGAGATCTCCAGAAATCTTTGTTAATTGTCAAGAAAGAGATTGTGAAAAAGAATTATCTCAAAAGTTATTAATATTTTTATGTTATGAGAAAAGTGAAGAAGCTTAAGAAAAATATATCCTTGTGTGATTTTCAAAAATAACAGACGAAAAAAATTCGCTGCCCTAAACAGCAATGGTATCTCAACGTGAGTTTTTAGAAATTTACTAACAACATTATTAGTATTTTTATGTAAAAGAATTCGAGAAATTTAAAGGATACATTTTGAGATATTCAAGTATAAAAGATATTTTATTTGGTTTTCTTATTAAAGGTATTCTTTATATAATTTTCCCTGAAATAATCTAAAATCCATGCCTCTGAGATAGACCCAAAGCTATGATTTTTTTTAACACAATTCAGAATACCAAAAATCAGAAAATTTTAAAGATTTCAAAGTCCTTTAATTTAGGCAGCCATGCCCCGCAGGACAAAAAACTTAACTTTCAGCAAAATAAGAGCATTGGAAAAGTGAAAATTTTATGCGATTTTCTATGACATTATCTTAATAAAAATTAAATAAAAATTAACAAAAAGCTTTGTCAAACTAAAGATGAAACTGCACGGCCAGAGAATTTGTCCTCCAGAAGCCTTTTTTTCAATCTCTGGAGATGCACAGACAGTTGACTAATAAAGTAGAACACACAAATAGCCTCCGGACTACTGGAGACGAAAAATGAACAACCTTCAGAGATCAGATACTGAACATGGAGACCCGTTGAATACACGGCAGGAGACCGGAGACCAAAAGAATCTATTTAGGCATTTTTTGCATCTCTAAAATTTATACATAGGTCTTTGGGTCTCCAGAGAGTTATCTTTGGAGGCCAAAATTTCTCGCCGTGTAGTTTTACCTTTATGATTTTAAGCACAGACTAAAGCACACTAAAGCACATACAATCACGAAAAACCAAGAGTTGTTCTGGACTTGCAGCAGTCCGCAATGAGTATTAGGCGATACGCAGCTTTGAAGCCAAGACAATTGGAGCTACGCCGCTATCATAACCCATGCAACAAAACAAATGGAACGGTTTGATTTTAAATTTAATTAATTTGAAAAATTAAATTTAATTAATTTGAAATTCTAAACGTGTAAATTGAGCGACACAATTCAAAAAGTTTATTTATAAAATTGTATGGTTTTCATTCTTAGAGTAAGGCAGTCTCTTTGATCAAACTAAGAAGCTCGCGAATGCGTAGGTTTCCAAAATTTGCTAAATCAACTGTGGTTTATTGTCAGATACTCAAAAAACATATAAAATAGTCCAATTATAATCCAAATGAAGCCTGAAGATTTTGTCATTTGCAACGCTAATAGTGACATAAAGCGCTTCTTCTTTTGGGAATGGCCAGTGGTAAAACTATAACTAAAAACTTAACATCTGTTCTACAATAACTCAAATGCTCTCTTACCTTTCTATTGACCCAAAAGCTATCTATAAAATCCTTGACATAGGTCTTCTCCTCAAAGCTCCTCCAGTCAAACAATGTTTTTCATTTCAGTATAAACTTTATTAATGTATACAGAGGAGACCATGGGCTGACTAGTGACGAGCCTTACCTAGAAAGTTTATCTAAGTATTTTATAATTCCCAACAACAGGCTGAGCGAATTGAATCTACCCATTTCATCAAAAGCTCGTTGAAACTCTCATACAAGCTATGACTTTGCCATAGGCATTGTCGTCTTTATGTTCGAGGCCGCGACACAAATTCTTTGAACATACAAAAAATATGATGATACCAAAAAGTCAATTGAGAAATTTTGTAGTTTCATTCTTTATGCATTTAACAGGATAACAATCTATCTACTTCGTTTAATAAAATTATCTAGCCAGTTCTGGCTCTGGTTCTCCTTTCCTAGGCCGGAACCCGCTGTAGGCGGCGTTGCCAACTCCGTGACAAGGTCTCTCACTAAAATGAATGTTCTCATGACACATCACCAGCGATGGGCAAACCTTAGCACGTGTATAAAAGTTTTCCTCAATGGGCATTATAAGAATTTCTGTGAGTTTTCTTGTGGCTCGGAAGAAAACAATGTAGAACTGTGGTTCATCATCACTGGCCACAGCTCGCTTCACACTGATCTAACAAGGATGGGACTTGTTGACAGCCCTGAGTCAAAGATACCCTAATAAGAAAATAAAAATCAATCGAACGAAATTGGAAATTTTTCGTGTTTTCTAGAAAGAAACTAATAATGTCATATACTTTCGTCTTTTGCATGAATGGGGGAAAAGAACTAACTAAATAACGTCGGCAAAAATTAAAAAAAAATGTATTGGAATGGAGATATTAGATCGGAAACTTGTAAAAAATGGTAAAAATTGAAGTTTTTTAAATTAAATTCCTCTTTTGAAGTATTCTCATTTCCTTTGATTGTGACTATTTTAGAAAGATAAAGCCTAAATCAAGAAAATACTCGCTTTTTCTCCTGATATTTCCGGCAACTGCCGGCTATTTTTGATTGGCGCTGAAGAATATTCCATGTGATTAATTTTACTAGTAAAAAATCCATATAAAAAACCTTGATTCGATCGAATCTAGATCGAATCGAATTCCCTGGAAGACCTGATTTTCAAAATTTATATTACCTGTTAGCTCTCTTTTTATGTACAGTATCGTTAGATTTCGTAATATTAAGTCACTCATTGTGGAACGAAGATAATTTTTAATTAAATTTAATTTGGAAAAGCTCCGTTCACAACTAGCGACACTGATGATTATTGTTTAAAAAAAATCTTAATAATATTACTATATTGGGAGTTTTCCAAACTTAAAAGTTCAAGAGGCTTTCCTCGTTTTTCCAACCTTTTGTTTGCTTTTTGTACATCAGGTAGAGACATAAAATTCTGGATCCTATTTCTTTCAATATGAAATTGTTCATTGTCAATGCCAACAAAGCTATTTACATGACATTCAAAATTTTCATTTGAAAGATTAGATGCTATTAGGCACGAATACTTCGCTGCAAGGACATTTAGTTGCTCCATCAATCCATTAATAACAAAAACATTTCTCTTTGTATTTCTTCTTCTAAAGATAGCCCCATGGCCCGCGAATCTTGACCACTCATAATGTTTTTCCTTCTAACTCGACGCTCAGTGGATATCTCCAACTCTTCACATATTTTTTTGGGTGTTGTAAGTACTTTTTGCACTAGGGTGTCCCTTTGATCAATGATATACATTTGTAAAGAATTCAGTTGTAAATCACATTAGCCACGTTCTTTTTTCGTGATCTGGATCAAAGGAGATTATCGATTGACGTCGGTGTCAAAATCGGTTATAAATTTACATGATTTTCTACATTCATAAGAAATCATCACATTGCCAAGGTTTTGTAGGGTAAAAACTTCAACATTTGAACCAAATTTTATTCAGGTTCTATTTTGACGTTTTGTGAAGATTGAAATCATGGCAATTTGATAATTCTCCTCCTATGTAAAAGCATATATGTATACCTACAGATATTTTGTAGATGCAAATCAATTTGAAATATAAAAAGACGCAGCCATTGATAGATATTTAATCCCGTTGTTTGCTGGTAGTATTGCGCGTCATTAATTTTCACAGGGATGGATTCCCATAAATGGAAGTAGCACAGGAAAAAAAAATGCATTGGGTTGAGTAATATTCCAGCGCCTTATCTCGATTTAATATTTTCTTCCTCAGATGTCAATTAAAGTACTGAAAATGTTTAATAAATGCTTTTTTACAACAGTCACCGCATCTCCTCTTGTGTTCCAACGAGTTTCTAACATCTTGCCCAGTGACAGAAACTATCAAATTTTGCAAAAAAATCAATCAAATTTTGCAAAAAAAAAAAAAAAATTAATCAAATTTTGCAAAGTTTGATGATTATTTTTTTTGCAAAATTTGACTGAACATAACTCCAGTCGACTACCAAAGTAAATGAAAAATCTGGCGAATTGTTTTCTGTAAATTCCTAAGAAGAAATGAATGTTTATTGCTCGTCTCATTCCTCAGGAAATTGCAATACAGGGGTGGATTAGTCATATAAAAAATTTACCAAATTCAATAATAAAATTCATTTAATTAATTCAAATTACCCAAGCAGTCAAAGCACTATAAATAGGTATACATTATATCAGAAACAACTCGGGGGGGGGGGGGTGGTGGTAAACACAACTATAAATAAAAATAAATGCATTTATATCATGTATACAATGTCTCCAAATTCCATGATACAAGAATAACAAGGTATGGCCGAGATTTCTGTCAATTATGCGGTTACGTCATATGAGGACAAAAGTCATTGAGTGATATTTGTCATTGTCTCAAGTTGAGATTTTTTCAGGAACATAAATATTTTTTGAATTATATTGTGAGTATTGTGCAACGGCAAGGCTATAGAACAAATCAGTAAATCTGGAAGATGTTGACTTTTCGCGGAATTGAACGTGAAACGTGATCTGCATTCCTTTCATGAGACAAAACAACCTGGATGAAGCCGCAAGACTACTTTCTATTGGGACAAAATTTCTCTAAAAATCATTTTTAATTCACAATATAATGTATACAGTTTTAGCAATTGGCACATTTTCAAATATAAAATACAATTTAGTACACAATTCTCAATTGTGCTGTGCGAAACTTTACAAAAATAACAATCTTGCAATAAAAATTCAAATGAGAATTATTTCATGAAATTACTCCGTTTATGGAAGGATTTTTTATTTCCATAAATTCTCTTTGAAGGGGGCCACTTAGAGATGTATCGAATAAATATCGCAACAACAGATGACATCCAGCGATATTTAAGTAGTCTTTAACACAATTCGGTATAATACCTTTTGATTATAAATGAAATACATATATGCGAGAGTATAAAGTTGAAACTCTTGTGAATATTTTGATTTGCTATTACTTTTAAGTCTTTGGATTCTTCTAAAGAAGGTACAACCATTTGCCAAGGTCGAATAATCGTTTATACTTGTTTCTGCAACTAATTGAAAGTTAATTGGCTTGCAAATTTTTATACTAAATTCAATTGAGAATACTCTTATATAAACTAATGAAAAATCAAACCACGCTATTCGCCCTTTTTTCTGTTAACTGACAGATAAAAATATTTTGATGTTTTGCAAAATAATTGGCATGCTTTACCAAATGACTTTTGTCTCCCTGTGACGTGCAACACAAAAACTTCCTCTCGAATCGGCCATACCTTGTTATCTTTGTATCATGTCCAAATTCTAAGAAATTGTAATGTTATAGACATAATTTTTTTTTTTAACGAAATTAAAAAGCAATCTAATGTTAATGAAATCTCTTCTTACTTCCTAACTTGTTCTTAAGTTAACTTTGCTTCAACCACCATAAGATAACAAATGCGTTCCACTTCCGTATTGACGAAGTCCACGACCGACGGGGACTCTGCTTGCAATAACAACATTGGCGTTAAAAATGTTGTGCTGATGTTTGTTTACATACGTGATTAAGCTTAAATGAGCGTTTACAATAGCAAAATAGAGTGGAGTCATCACACTGCATTTTCTCTCATCATCTCACCAACGTGAGATTAGGAATTTTGCAAATCTGATGCTACTCTGTGAAATCCACTCTGGTGGAAAACGCGATGAACTTATATTAGAGTGCGAGCTTGAGACAAGGAGAGACAATGCAATCTGGTGACTCCACTTAACTCTGCCATTGTAAACGCTCCTTTATAATGGATTTCAGTTAAAAAACTAAATTTTTTAATAAATGTAATGTGACTCTTACTGGGGTCAGGTTACAGGAATAAAATGGTGCCAATTGAAAAGTATTTTCTATTACACAATTCCACAAATTTGTATCATTAATTTTTTGATCTTCTTTTTAACGTTTTTATTAATTATATTCTGATTTTTTATTTTTCTTTTTTAAATTCCCTTGAATTAAATTGACTTGTTTTCAATTATACTCATTAATTTTTAATTTTCATAGAATCGGAATTAGATGGGAATTTAAGATTAAAAATGTGGGAAAAATTACCGAGTTTCCCCAATTTCGGGGGAATTTCGGATTCGACAATCTGGCAACGCTGGTCTGTCCTGCCTGGAAGGAGATCCTGAGACAACCGAACACTTTCGACAAACATCCGGCCTTTACCCGAAGTAGGCTGGATACGCTTGGGTCTTTTCTCCTATAAGCTAAAACACAATGTGAGCGACACGATCAAAACGCCGTAAAAAACGCTGTCAATTGAGTTCTAATAACATGACAGTGTATGGTATAAAATACAATGCGGGTGACATCGTTCGACGTTTTCGTCGAACTTAAATGAAATTTGTCGCAACTTTTTAGCAAGATTATGATTTTGGGTTTCGTTCATATGAATTGTTATACGTTCATTGCAATCATATTTATGACTTGATAGATTAAAAATATCAGCAAATAACAATGCCGCGGAGAATATCAAAGTTGGTTGAATAAAAAATGGAAGAAAAGTTTATTGAGGTGGTAAAATGTCACCGTATTATACAAAAAGAAAAAAAGCATCCGCATAGAAACCCAATTCCGGCTGAGTTTTATATAGCTCTTGGACACACCTCTTCTTCTATGTGGGTTCTGTTTTTTATCTTCATTAGCCAAAACGGCCACACATGCTACTTTAATAATATTTTTAATTTATTAGTTGAAATTTTTTCTATTTTTAATTTACAACACAAATAACAGAATCAATTTGATTGGGGATTGACAGCTCTTGTCGCTCCCATTGTATTTTCACGGACGTTTTGTACAGCGTTTTTGTCGTATCTCTGACATTGTGTTTTAGCCTTATCTGTGAATGAGATGAAAAACTTACCTGATGCGTTTCCTTATGAAGACAGGAAGATTTCGGTGGGAAAGTTTTTAGCAGGTTAGCACAATGGGTATAATGGCATCCGTACTTGGGCTCTTGCAATTACTCAATAAATCCAGATTCTTACTTTTATGAAATGGAAGCCGAACCATTTTTTTGCTGTGATTTGGTTTTGATTCAAAAGAACTTTAAATAAATACTACCTAACCTAATTTCAATCATAAATTTATAGGAAAACAAAAATCATATTTATTTCTTCAGATTACAAAAAATTGTAATCACGGATTTAATTGCGAACAAGCAATCATTGGATCGCTTTTCATTATTTTTCCATTGCATTCAACCAATCTTTCTATGAATTTAAATTTGGAGAAGAAAAAAATAATTTTTTTTTAATTATTACCTACCAAACCACCAAACCGAACCAAACCAATTCGATATATAAATGATTTTGGTTTTGTTTAAAACATTTAATGGGTTCCGTTTTGGTTTGGTTTTCGTTTTGAATTACGGAATCTTGATTTGGTTCGATAGTTTTCTGACTCGGTTTAAAACCCATTTTTGCGTGTTCAAATGATACAATTAGAAATATTCTTTCATAATTCAACTAGATATATACGTACATATGAGTGTGTCATATCTTCTGAATATCAAAGCAAAAGCTAACTCTTTCATATTATGTACTCAGCCATGTTAACAATTAGCTGATTATTTCATAGAGTAGCCTTATGGGAGAAATCAATGTAATAAATATAATAATCTTTACAAAAATTAATGCCGAGCTCAATAAATTAAGGACACTTACAATAAACTCTTATGTTCTCATTTCAACGGATTTAAGAAATAATTAATATGTAAGAATAAAAATTGAGTAAAAATAATCCTAAACGCTAGTTAACGCCAATTTTTAATGTACATTTATTTCCAATTAGACTAAATTTTGATTTAGATAAAAGAAAAAAAAATATCTGTGTTGAAATAATTTCATAGCAATAAAATGAATAGCGAGAAAATGTATGTGCTTTCTTCTGAAGGAGCAAAGTTTTTTAGTTAAATGACTTAGAATAATTGAAAAATAAATCCTCTCTCTTTTACGATAAAATATCAGAAGCAAGATTTTAATGTTGCAGCGAACTTAACACTTACGACTTTCACTCTATAAACAAAATGCCTGAATTTTAATCGAAGTGGCACGTTGAGCATAGTCTTCGAAAATGAAAAAAATGAACAAATCCCATTAGCCAGTACTTTAAAAAAATCTTTTTTTCCAATACAAACCTTAATAGTCGAACCTTGATTTTGATGTCAATTCAATATCATTCAATTCACCATAAATACATATGTAGTAGGTAAGTACCTTCGAGTATTTATGAAGAAATTGCAAATTCAATACCTACAATGTCAACAGGAAATCTTATACTACTCTCACATTTACAACAAACAACCTTATCTATAATAGAATTTTTCAAAGGAAACATCTAGCTTGGCACACAGCCTCAATTCAGGTTTATATTATATATTAACTTATTGACTTTGAAGTATCAATTTTCACTCCGCCCATCCTAACATAACAAATTCCTATACATGTATTATTTACTGTGATGGGAGGACGCGAAAATGTTAATGAACAAATAATACTTGCATACATAAATTGTATATTTACATCCGTTTATAAGTAAGTGCATACACCAAAGGTAACGAGAACGAAACCCCCAAGAAGTTATACTTGATTGATTTAATTCAAAATGAGTAATAATTGATTCTTTTGGAAGTAACTGTCTGTTATTGGCAATAAAAAATATATCTACCACTTATTTTTTAAAAAATCTGCCTTTAATTATAACCTTCATAGCGCAATATACTATAATTATATATATAAAAAAAAAAAAGTTACATGCTCAGCAACGTGTTATTATACGCCTAATTGACGGCCACCTGAGACTGAGAGGAGTTAGATCCGATTCAGTAGGTATTTAAATTTTTGGAGGACGCGAAGTGAAAGTTTTCAGAGCATGCCGATAATAAATTTATGGATAAAATTAGTCTAAATAAATGCATATGAAGGAAATTAAATTTATATTACCAGAATAAGTTAAGATCTTTAAGACGCCAGTATTTTAGTATATTTTATATATGCAATCTTGTCTTGTCTTATTGAAGGACTGAGATGAAAATGGAGCAGAAAAGTAAAGCCATTTTGGGAAAAAATAACCAATGAAGGAAGTTAAAAAGTAAACGAACAAATATATAAAAATGCTTAAATTCTTATACCTCTATTTGCGCGATACTTTTTCATCTACTTTTGATCTATAAACTTTAATTGAATTTAGTACATATTTATAAGAGAGTTGAAAATTCTTACTTGAACATTCTAATTAACAACTCTGACCTTTTTCGGTTTCCAAGTTGGATAAAGTTAACATAAGTTCACTAGAGGACAATAACGTCCAGAACGGTCGCCATCCCCGAACACCATTACTAAGTATTGCAAATAATTGCTTAGAGAGACATCCCTTGCCTTTCTGATAATTTACTTGTTTAGAATTATTTATGTAATAAGGTGCAAACTTAATTCGGAAGCGTAAGTCGGTCTAAGACAGTCGACCTTTTTAATACTTGTAGTCTTAGTATTTTTCAATGAATTACTATAATCCAACACAGAGTAAGTAATAAATATTATATATCGAACAATTTATATTTATTACAATTTCTAACACAGAATTTAAACAAGCATCCAACCAGCTCAACTGGTTAACGACAGGATATCAAAAGACCGCCTAAGAAAAACCCTCTTAGCGGTTAGTATCCCTATAATTTTGTGCAATTTTTTTTTTCCTAGTTTTTCCATTTTATTTCGTATATTTTCGGTTGGAAGAAAAAACATAAATGAATTAAAATCATTCGTACCCAGTTATTCCTATCAGAATTATTTTATTATTTTTATTTTATTTTTATGTGTTATCTGGTTTTGTATAATAACGTTGCGATGGAGATAGTAGATAATTCTATAGGCTAAATTATAATGGACTTATAAATAGAAAGCGGTATACGAGTCTGCAGGCAATTCTCACCCTACTGCATATGAGCAGGGAAAATTAAAAGGCAAGTACCGAGGTAGTGTCAGTTTCTGGCCTAAGGCCGAACAGAGTTAAGGTAGAAATGGGATGCCCAAAAATCGTTTGAATTTTGAAGATAACCCATTTTCGTTAAAATGATTCATATTTAGATTTTTAAGTAAATCTACATATATGTATCCACCAGCAACTTATTGGCATCTGAGTTCACTGTTTTGTTGATAGCAGCATATAGAAGGCAGGTTCAGGGTTTCATTACCGTCCTGATGAGATCGCCCTCTTACTGCTGAGCGAAAGACATTACACACAGTACCTTACGTTGACTTAAAAAAGATCTTCAATTACTGAAAGTAAATTTCATATAAGAATTAAACAATAATAGACTTAAGTAAAATTTAAAAAAATTATTATCTGTCAAAAGTCAAATTGGGCTGGTCATATAGTAGTTGACTACCGGAAAGTGGAAAAATGTAATTTTTGACGCATTCTTAAAGATTTAGAATGTCTTTTTAATTAAACAAAACAAAAAAAATCTCTAAGAAAATAGGGAAACGTTCATGTTGTGTGAGAAAAGTAAATAGAGATAGAAATATGAAGGAATACTACGTTTCATCCTATTTATAAATCATGAAAAAGATTATGCGTACGACATGTTGTTAAATTTCTTAAGAAATGATTGGGAAAAGACGTCTATATGCAAATCAATCGAGCTGGAATTTCGGCAGAGATTAGATAAGATAATATAAGATAATTATTTTATTAGTACAAGTAATACTTTTATAAACATAATTCCTAAATTACATTCCAATTCCTTTTTCCCTATCCTTTACATATTGCACATATTTTTTCTTAAAACTCTTAAAAATACTTTTACTTTATAATGGTAGTTCGTTAAATTTTTGAAATCATTAATACATACGGGTGATATGAAAAGTCCGTGCAAAAATAAAAACTACTTAATTTTTTGGGGTAAACCTTTTTTATTTTTCAACATAGTCTCCTTTTAGGCTTATACACTTCGTCCAACGCTGCTCTAGTTTGTTGATCCGTTCCGAATAATAGGATTTGTCCAAGTCTGCAAAATAGCCATTCGTTTCTGCAATCACTTCCTCGTTTGAATAAAATCTTTTTCCCGCCAGCCATTTCTTCTTATTGGGGAACAAATAGTAGTCCGAGGGAGCCAAGTCTGGAGAATAGGGTGGATGTGAAACGAGTTGGAACCCTATTTCCATTAATTTTGCGACCACAACTGCTGCGGTGTGAGCTGGTGCGTTGTCGTGATGGAAAAGGACTTTTTTGTGGGTCAATCGTGGGCGTTTTTCTTGCAGCTTGGTTTTCAAACGGTCCAATATCGATAAATCATATGCACCTGTAATAGTTTTACCCTTTTCCAGATAGTCGATAAGGACTATTCCTTGCGAATCCCAAAAGACAGTCGCCATAATCTTTCCGGCCGATGGAACGGTCTTCGCCTTTTTTGGCGCAGATTCCTACTTGGTACCCCATTGTTTAGATTGTTCTTTGGTCTCAGGAGTGTAGTGATGTACCCATGTATCATCCACAGTGACGAAACGACGCTTAAAGTCCTGCGGATTCTTCTGGAACAGCTGCAAACCGTTCTTGCAACACTTCACACGATTTCGTTTTTGGTCAAGTGTGAGCAATCGCGGCACCCATCATGCGGATAGCTTTGTCATGTCCAAATGTTGATGCAATTCTAGATGCCCACAGCACTACCAATCTTACGCACCTTCACTCTTCTGTCATCCATCACCATATCATGGATTTTATCAATGATTTCTGGAGTAGTAACCTCAACAGGGCGTCCAGAACGTTCAGCGTCACTTGTGCCCATATGGCCACTCCGAAAATTTTGAAACCACTTATAAACTGTTCTAATCGAAGATACAGAGTCATCATAATGTTTATCAAGCTTCTCTTTAGTCTCCTGAGGCGTTTTGCCTTTCATAAAGTAGTGTTTAATCAACACACGAAATCCTTTTTCGTCCATTTTTTGAAAATCACTCGACTTCCTCGATTCAAACTAATGCCAAACACAAAGAAATAGACCGATCTGGCTGAAACTTGGTGTGTGCTCTTCCAAGAGATGCTACTAACTAAACATAACCTCGATACGCGCCAGTAGTGCCATCTCTCTGACTTTGCACGGACTTTTCAAACGACCTCGTATATTAGTAAATTTTGTATCCTACTGCTATTAAATAAACCTCCTTTCAAGTTATATGGCATCAGAGCATCTGATACCATCCCAATTATCTCCTGTTGATATATCTGTAGACATCCCTTTCAAATTTTAAAAATGAAAAGAAGCAGATTAAGATGTACTCATCCATTTTAAGGCTTCTAGCATCATTCTTTATGGCGTGAATCTATTACACCTTAGTATTATGTACGTAAAGAACTTTGCACAATGGGCATCGATTTATGGCAAGTTAAATCTGGAACAATTTTCGATAACATTATGATTACGGATGATCTAGAATCTGCAAAAGCAAAAGCAGCAACAGCTAAAGCTACACAAGATGGTGAAAAGAAAATGAAAGATGAGGAAGAACGAAAGAAATTGGAGGCTGAGAATAAAAAGGATGATACAAAGGATGACGATGACAGCGTAAATGCAGGTGGTGTAGTAGAGGATCATTTTGAAGAAGATCACGATGAGCTGTAAATAGTATCTTCACTTAGGTGGAATATTTCTTAATTTATGTTTTCCCAAAATTATTTTTTCTTAATGTGTCGTGTTTTGTTTGTGGTATTTTTACCTGTTATAATCTACAATGAACCAAATCTTCCCTCGAACTTTGCTTAGATAGATGCATATTTCTAATGTTATTCTAAGGATTCTAATAACTTATTTCGATTACATACATATTTATATGCATTTACTTGGCATAATTGAGCATTTCGTAAATCGGTAGATATTTTGTGGACCAGAACTGTATGTAATAAAAAAAGGTAATAGCAATATGAATTGATAACTCTACTCAAGCTGTTTGAGCGATTTTTTCATCATTTGCTGAAGTTTATAATAGGTTTACGCCATCGCATAAGTAAAACCACTAAAAATACAAATACTTAGGGAAGTCATCTGAAAGAAAAGGTCTTGGTTTATCTTTTTAAAACTAAGGTTCAGATGAAAATTATCCACGAATTTTCCAATTTGTGACTTTTTAATAATTTCGTTTTGATCAAATGTGATGAGATTTGAAATATCCAAGGAGTAAATCTGATTTGTTGAGATTGAGATATAAAAAAATCTCTGTGCGAACCACAGTATACAAGACGAAAACAGACAATATTGATGATAAATTTTTCTTCTAGATGAGCTCCTCTCTACTTAGTAGTATACTTAGCGGTAAGACATATACCTGGTTGTTAAAATGCCTCGATAATTTCAATAAATACACAAAAAATCGTAATTAGATCATAATTATAGGCGGAACCACAATAGAAATATACGTAAGTACATTTACTTACGTTAAGCGAACGCGCCCTTTAATTTAACAGGCGTACACAAATTAACTTTAACTCGGGTGAGGGGAACTTTCGTTAAGTTTAAATATCCAATTTTCAGTAAGTATAGTGCGGTAAGATTCAGACATTCCGTAAGAACGCGATGTGTCAAACAGTTAAATTATTATTAAATTATTAAAAGTGTAATGTAAACATTAAAATGGAATAAAAATGGTACTGCGAATTAACAGAAAGCACAAATCTTCAATTAAATCAACTTCCATTTGATAATTTTTTTACGTTTACCACTTTTCAAAATTGAAAACATTAAATATCAAGATAACAACCCTTACGGAATGTGATATGTAATTTAGGCTAAAAATATCAATTTTTTGTAAGTACACCTCAGTCTCGTTTAATTTCGTAAAGTTATTTACTTCTATTTTAGTTCAGCCTTATGTTCATCATATTTTCACCAATGAAATGCTAAATTTCGCCATATAGACTTCTATATAATATAATCACAAACTTTTGAAATTCACTCATTTTAAGAAGGGAATTTTGTAAATTGTGCAATTCACTTTTCCCAATTAATATGGATTGTGTGATAAAATAACAAATTAAAAACATTTTTTAGGTTTTTCTATATACCGGAGAATCTAAATAAATTCCTTCTTGAACAAATCTTAGTATTAAGCTCATAGGTCTATTTTGAAGCTTTTGAGTTCTTTCTAGCTTTGTTTTTGTGCACAGAAACAGTATTGAAGTGAAATACTGAAAATGTAGTATTTTTAAAACATTATATATTTTGATTGCACTCAATGTCAGTAAATTTCTTAAATTCTTCTAAAATAACCGACGGGGTTCGAGGGGTTTATTTAGGATTACCCCAGTAGTCATCTCCTTTAGTATCATAGAAATTTATTCAATCTTCGTGGTGTTTCTAGCATCTAAGCTGTGCTAAAAGCAAGGGTGACCGGTATGAGAAGATCCGGCAAGTTGTTTATGAGTGGGCCACAGAAACTAAAAGCAAGACATTGCGATATACTGAAACAACCTGCATCAACCTTAGCAATTAATTACAATGTGCAAACTGACTTCATGTTTAGGGAAGATGAATTTGAGCACTGTGTGCAGGTAAATAGGCACAATTTAGTATGCACACTCTCGGTTGTACGGAATATAGAAAACAACACCAACTGCGTCATTGACAAACTATATCAGTGACAGGAAGGTCATCGGTGTTCAATAAGGGAATTCGACTTAGACGAAATCATATGTTAAACAATTATAACTACATAGCCTATACATAATCTCGAACAAGCTCGTAACAGCGGCACTACAGTGCAATGGCATCAAGGAAGATATAAGTCTAAATGGCACTGGAATACTCAAAGTGCCACAAAATTGTGTTATCCAAACCAAACAACAAACAAATACACTCAAATCAGAACTGCGTCATTCCATAGCAAATCGACCAAAAATCACGAAAAATTTGACATGTGACACTTGAAGGGTTTGTGAAAACAAAATCACAAATTAAAACTTTTCCTTCTACAGTGCGTATTTCACGAGTTATGGCTTTTTCAAAATTTCGCAAAAATTCTGTCCTGGTCTTCTTTGAAAATTCGTATATATTTTTCTATTTATGCTAGGACAGTGAAATATAGCTTATTTGAAAGATAATATTTCAAGCTATCTAAGAAAAATATAATCTTAAAAATATACGTGAAAAAGGATATCAAGGATATGGATTTTATCCTTTATACTTGAGTATTCTGGACGACGTAATTTTGATTTTGCTCATTCATTTATATTTATTTATATATTATACCTTATATTATCCACTAAAACATATTCAACTTGGGATCTCAACGTGATCAAGAAGTAAGAAATCAAAAAAGTTTCACAAAAATACATTTATAACTATACCTACAAATAAAAAAATATTGTGTCCCGTATGTGGTCTTGCATCTGAAGGCTATAGATAGGCCATGCTTAGACAAGCAAAAAATTGTAGGGGAGGTGGGGGGAAATCCTTACGGTTTTCGCGATAAAGGGATTTAAAAAATGTGGGTATGTTTTTATATATCACCCTGTAACTCCTTAATGTTGTAACCTATGATGATGATTTAAAATTTCGTAGATTGATAATCGTTGGACCTCTCCAATGGTGTACAAATTTTACACCTGGGTGTTCCTTTGAGGGCTTAGCTAAAGTTCTGAAGTGATATAAAATTTTCCTGAATATGTGCTCTTTTGACCAGCCCGATGCATTTGCTTCAGCAATTGCTCCCTTTAGCATATTGTCTTTAAAAAAAAAACTCTAGGAATTACTATCAAAGGGAGTACGGAATCCCCGATGGCATTAATACAGCAATCATGGTGTTAGTGATTCCTCTTTCGGCAGTGTATGTTTACCCAATTGAATTATTGATTTTGGTGCTAAAACTTTTGCAGGTTTATGCACTGTCGTTACACTCGTTTCGACTACAGATAGTTTTCTTGAATCATTACTTTCTTAAGATTATCAAAAAACCTCGAAACATTCGTTTTATTAAAGCTAGTGGCTCTAGCTAAAGGAGTTACCTCAGGCTTTCGCAATGAAAATTCCGGATGTCGTTAACGAAATCCCTTGCCTGCTATATGAGATTCTTCCCAAATATTTGGAATTTTTTTTCCTTTGGACAAAGCAAATTTATAGGGAATCTCCCGAACTTTTATATGTAGTGTCTGAACCCATATGCAAATATGCTGCTTTTTCTAAGTAATCACATAGTAGAATCGCTTCATCTTGCTGAAATACTTTTTTAACATCATTTGTTAAAATCCTTACTGTTTTATTATTGAGATCAACATTGCTGTTTAATTTGGCGTACTTAAAAATAGTTGACTTTGGTACCTACTTTATATCTTTCAGCAGCTTGACGTATTGAAGTGCCGGCTTGGGTAAGGCCATCTGAACATATTTTGGTTCTTTTCTTCCCATCTTTGCTAAAAGGCACTCTACGCACAAAAACAAAAAATAAATCTTGACTCAAAATAAAATAGATAAAAACTGTCCACAGGTTCAAATAATGATTGTACCTGTAGACTGTCCACAGGTACAAACATTTCTTCGTCCATACGGGCAACATAAACCAAAATTTTCTATTTTAATTCCTTTAAATCTTCTCCATCGAAATTCTCTCCTTTCTTCTCTTCTTTTTATTTGCCTTCCGTTTTAATTTTTCTCTATCCTAGACCTCGCTTACTATTCTTTACTTTTCCTTTTCTATAATTTTTCCTGCTTTTTATACCCTAGATGAAATCTATAGGGGTATACTAAGTTTGTCATTCCGTTTGTAACACCTCGAAATAATGATGGTAGAGCAAAATGAATTGGACACCCACGCATAATATTAAAAGTTATTTTGATTTTTGCATGTCCGTCCGTCCGTCTGTCTGTGCGCACGATGACTCGAGAACGCGTGTACTTAGAGAGCTGAAATTTTGTACACGGACTTTAAAAAAAAGTTAAATTAAGTTCGAAAATGAGACAAATCGGGCAATTCCTTCGTGGGGTTGCCATACAAAAATTTCGTTTTCTATTTGATGTTGTCATTCATTAGAAAACTATATTCATGATTTGCAGGGGAAATAGACTTCAAGTTTAAAAAACTAACTTTCGTCTTGAGCGAAAGTTTTACTCTCATTTCACAGCGAATTGGGTAGAGTTTAGGAAAATGCAGAAATACTTCGCAATTTTGTTCAAATAATTACAATTACGTTTTTTTCCCTAAAAGTAAACATTTTGACCTATAAATAGGCGTTAGAATTATCGTCACCACAAGCGTTGTTTATTTTACATAAATTTTTAAACAAAACGTGTTTGTTTTTCCATAATGCGCAATGCTAAAAGCTTTCAAACAGCACGTTTCTCAAACATGTGCATTTTATATCGACACGGCCTGTAATAAAGAGGCAATGCGTGGGCTGATGATATCGAATGTAGCTGCTTACAGATTCGGACTCCGGCTACACATACACACGTGCAATTATCACTCAGCTGAGAGGTATTGAACGTAAAATGGTAAGGTTACATTGTAATCAAAACTATTTTATTATTTTGTTAAGTAAGGTGAATAGGAAGTGTACCCTTTGGGAAGGTAAGGAACCAAGCTTTACTATTTTCCTGTATGGTTAGTAGTTTAGGCTCTATAGCATATATAAAGTCAATGTTTGGCATTTTTCCATAAGCATCAATATAGAACATTTTAGAAAACGTACTCACAACGCATACATATAGATTTCTGTTTCATGGCTTGGGCTCTTAAAGGAAATATCACAGGTGAGAAGAAGAAATATATATAACGAGGGTTTTGGCCGGGCCCCAACCCACTGAAGACAGTACTGCCTAAGACTTCAAAGTGGAATTCACTTAAGTATACTTTTGTTTAATATCTGCAAGATACAAGAAGAAATTCTTTTGCAGCATCATTCCAGTGAAGAATGAGGACGGCAGGGTAAACAAATTTTTCCTTTAGGACACACAACATGTAAAGTACACGCACATAACTAGTACACCTTCACATATTTTCTATTTTGAGGTTCAGGTATCAGGAAGCAATAATGAGGCGTAACAACATTCTTCAAAACATAAAAGCAAACACTTTTAAGCTGCTAATTGTGTACTTCAAGTGTTATTAAATATAAAGGGTTAAGATCCGCAAGATAATATGTTAATGGTACGCCTTTAGAGGTTATCTTACCCTACTTATTACCTTATTGGTTTGGCAGCAATTTTCAGTCCATTGGCGCTTGACATTTTTGGTGACAGACTGGACAATTTAATACTCGTACCAACATTTAAATAAGAAATTTCATGTCAATATCACTGACATATGGTATATATAAATGGACTGCTTTATCTCCTGTTTCATGCGGCATCAATTTTGATTTCAGAAAGTATGCTCTCACTGTCAATGCTACCAACTGTCGTAAATTGGCGCTATATTTAAATTATTTGCGAATTTTCTTATATGCATGTCCGTGGGATTTACCGAATTTACCACAAAAGTATTTAGGACCATTTATATTATAAAATTTTGATTATGAGTCGAAGGAAGTGTTTTTTACAAGGATTTTTATGAGCAATTTCTCGTTCCTAATCGTTACAGTTCAGTGGTAAAGTATGCTCTCACGGAAAGAGACAGGAATATGAAAGTGGTGCCATTTGCTTTCATGCATTTTTGGTTCAACAAGAAGTACATTTATATACATGTCAGTGATATATATCGATAACTTTGGGCAAATATTATTAGGAGAAAAGAATAGTATGTAAAAAATACATCGAAAGATTTGAGTGGAAACATTTCAAATTAAAATCGATGGTCGAGAGATCAAATAATCTACTTTGCTCGGTTCATATTTTTGTTAAAAAAAAAAATAAAAATATTTGGAAATCAAAATTATTATTGAAATCTGAAAATTCTGAAATCTTATGGAATCATAATAAAATTATTTTCTTTTACATTTATCGAATCATTTTTGTCGTTGGTAATATTTTGGTATTTATTTAGTCAATCAAGTAAAGTAAAACTTGTAAAATAATCTAGAAAAGGTTGAAAAAAAAATTAACTTAATTTTTTTAATAAATTTAGGTGTATTTAAGTAGCTCTAATTACTTTTCAATCAATATTTCTTGCATGAGAAGTATACCTAGGCAGTGACAAAGTCTATTGCGACGACAGTTCAATTTCTCGTCGTCGTAACAAGTTTTATTTGCATCATTATAAATTATACATACCTATACTTATGTAGATTAAGTCGACTCGTTATTTAAAACATAATTAGCTTGAATTGAGTAATTATTCTTGAAATCGAACACCAGGTTCACCAGATCAATGCATAAATGTCAGCTTTAAATTAATTCAAAAAGAAAAACTCAAACGCTTGCTATTATTAATTATATTAAATGGACTATCCACGCTTGAAAACGATGAATCAATCAGGATAGCAGAAGTTTTCCCATGCTGCTGCTGAAAGTGGCAGCGAATATAAGGAACCAGTTTCAATCAACACAGCAAATATTAATAAAGTTCTTCAAATATAGCCACAAAATTGCGAATGCTGCTTGCTTTTACAGCAAATATCAGATAATTTACGACATCACAGCAAAAGTTAAATTATTGACAAATTCATCCCGAAATATAAACATTAATAATGCAAATAAAGTAAGACTTGCAAATATTGCAAATGATGATAGTGATTTTAAGTCAATGGAGAAGAGGTCGATTGCTTTGAATTACGGTATAGATTCTGTCGTCAGCGAATAAAACTTTTTTTTGGTTTCCTGGAATATTTCATATTACATATTTTTATTAATTTATGCGAAATAAATGTTTTCATATCTTATACCTGTTTGTATTACCCTGTTTTTTTTTCGTACAACCAGACTCTATTAACGTTATTTTTATAAGCATAAAAGAAACTAAGTGGAACGGTCAATCAGCCTAAAATAAAGGATGAATTCACCCTTTGTATATGTCGTATTAATTAGTAAATAAAACAATCTTGGTACGGAGCAACTCAAAAGAAAATCGATCTGTGTAATCGGAAAATAGTAAAAGTTACATGACGCTATGGACGGTACATTTTGGTGTTATTAGTTAAGGAAAATGAGCGTACTTTTGGCATTTCACACAAAACCGATAACCTTGCAACCCAACCATCTCCGATTTGGATGAAACTTTCAGAGTTTGGATGAAATGTGGGATGGCAAGAATATTCCCGGTTGGCATCAAAGCAAGTATTTAGCAAAAGAACAATTGCTGCATTCTCTGAATGATTAAATCAGTCTTCAGTGCTGCAGAACTTTGTATTTGTTTCAATTTATTTTATTCTTTAGTCGTAGAGATAACTTTTCCTTAAGAAAAACCCTTCTAAGGAAATGAAAATTACAAATCTATAACACAAATCCAAAATAGTTGGCTTTAGATTTGTGTCCCTGAATGACGGAACTTAAAGTCCCAAGTCGATGGTTGCAGGTAGAGCAAGAAAATATAATAATAATATTGTCAGGTATAAAGATTATCCATCATGTGTCTTAAATACTAGCATTGGCTTGGCACCCCTTTGAACCGTTGTGCATGTACAGAAGTGTGGTATGATTTGGGGACAGAGTTGGCAGTTGAGGGACTAGTAGCAATAAAAATTAATTCAGAAAGGATACCTTTCTGGATGCGTAATAGCAACTTTTTGTTGTTTCTTACACTGCCGAAACAGAGTTGTGGGTGGAATATATACAATGTGAACTAAATGCAAAAGTTTTATTTTAATATGAAAAAATATTAGCTAAAGAAAGAGTGATTCCATTAAGGCCGTGACACATTAAAAACAGAAAGCAGCAGCAGAAGCAGAGGAAGAAGCAGAAATTCTATAATTCTGCTTTGCCAACCACATTGAGAGCAGAAGCAGAAAATAGATACTTGTCAACTACAAATGTCAGGTGTTATAATTTTCAAGAATTTAATGGTAATTTGTTATATCTAACAAAATTAATTATTTTGTCCTCCATAGACATTTTGTTTTTCTCGCATCATCCTCTTTGACAATTTTAAAAGAAAGGACGCCAACAATGAAATACAAATTTTAGCTCTCTTTATATTGGCAGTACTGAGCAGAAGCAGAATTTTTTAGATTTGATCTACTTTTAAGTTCTGCTTCTGCTGCTGCTTTGTTAGTGCTCGAAAAGTGGCATGGTTTCTGAAAAAATTCTGCTTCTGTCGCTGCTTTCTGCTTTTAATGTATCACGGCCAGTGCTGTCGTTTGTACTCCGATGGGAGTATTTGTACTCCGAAAACTAATAGCGTACTCCGGTACTACTCCTTTTATAAAAGTACTCTGCTTTTCAATTCTTCACACTTAAAATTCCTATATATATGTTGTTAGCAAATAATCTAAAAGGTTTTATTCCCCTTCATTTAAAACTATACATTCGTAGTACATTGTAGTAATAAAAGTTATTAACGAGTCTACTACGCTGTACTTGATGAAATATACCAAACAGCAGCTAAGAGCTAGCGCAGCCATTTTTTATAATTTTTTTCAGCGTTGGGGCGCAGCGAACTAAAGTGTAATCTGAATTTACACCTATCTAACAATGTCATTATGCTCTTTGCCTTTTTCTTTGTACATATGTCCTATTTTCTTCATTTTCCTTCTCAGAAAAGCTAACTCCAATTAACAGTGAATTTTTCATGGAAATTTGGGTTTTTGTTTATGATTCGGCGAAGGTATTTGGTGATTTAATTTAACTATATCGTTTGTTTACTTTAATTCAAGTACTCTAAAATCGTTGATTTTTTGTAATAAAATAATACATAATTTGTGAATTGTGACACAAACGAAAAACTTTAGAATAGTTCCCAATTTTGAAAATACGAAATTCAAGGAACTTACAGCTAACATCATATTTGTGGCTAATTTTAGGCACGACGATTAAGATTGTTTTCTTTTTTGAAAAAAAACTAAGGAAATATTTCGTCAGTAAAGCTGATTTTGCATTTTTTTTTAATTTTTTTATATATTATGTAGAATGTAGACCCCCAACAATTTAATATAAGAAGAGTTCAGTTTGCATGATCTGATTGAGATAGGGGTTTTGTCTTCTTGTGGACAATTCCACAGAAACAGTGGTATTTGATTAAAGAGCACAAATTTTGCAAAATTGAGAAGACAAAGAATTATTTCCTTGATGAAAAATTCTTACGGGATGAAGGATAACAAAATAGATTTGTATGACATTTTTTTTCTAAAAAACCAGACCTCAAACGAAGAAAAGAAACTCTCGTCTCCAAACCCATTGAGATCTCAACTCAATTTAAAAATTTTACCATTTACTAACAATATTATTAGCATTAATTTAAAAATAAAGCAAGGAAAAATTAACTGAATGCATTTGAAGATATTCAAGGATAAAGGATATATTAATTATTCTTAATTTTTTCTTCTTCCAAAAGGCATCTCTTTTTATAATTTTCCCGCAAGGATTGTACTTTCATCTTTAAAATAACCTAAAGGTCATGTCTCTGTGATAATCAGAACCAAAGTTATGATTTTTTTAATATACCTCAGTAGAACAAAAATCGGCGAATTTTAAAGATTTCAAAGTCCTATGTATTTCTTTGTATTCTTATCTGAGAGCTACTTAACTTTCAGCAAAAGAAAAACGAGATTGGTGATGGTTAGGAAAGTGTGAATTTTTATCGCTTTCCTGTGGTATGACCCTAATGAGTATCGACCATTATTTATAATGACCTCAAATTTCTTTCAGATATATAGTTTACTAATTTTCCATATTTACCGGGGTAACAGAACTTCATACAAAACTGTGAATTGCAGAGTACAAATCTAATGTGATCAAAATCACTTTCGCTAATAGAGAAGTAAGTGTCATAGCATCCAAAGTGTATGTCCATAGGTAAATACTAAAGTCAATTCTTGTCAATATTGCAGACACAGTATTAAAGTTTCTAAATGTAGTGGTTGCGACAAGCAATATGAATATGACGATTGTATCCGAAGATCAAAGGCAATCTAAAACAATTCCTGGAAATTCAACAAACATAAATAATAAAGAAAACATAATTTCTAGTACAACGACAGATTTAGAGCACGACGACCGAATATGTCAAGAAATCATTCTTGGAAATTCTATGGAAGCTGTTTTGTCGCCAACAAATAGTAATACACATAATAAACAAACTAAGTATGTTCAAAAATTTTGCTCTGTATGCACGCAACCAGTTTTGTAAAATATATTTTAAAGTTATTGCAAACAAGTAAAAAACTCGAATTGGTCTAACAATAAAACCCATTCTTACGATACCCTAGATGAACTCCCGTCTGTAACATCATATGGTAACCCATCTGTGCAAATTTGATTTTTGAAGTGGTTTTTCGCATATATTTCTAGAACGGTTCTTCGGACAGAAAACTGATTAAACCCAATTTTATAGGGATTCATATTCTGAAGGAGTTTTCAGTACATGAGAACTATATAGGACTGATCGTTTTCACAGTATACGTAAAAATCCTAAGTTCTTATATGGCAACACCAAGAAGGGATTGCCCGACTTAGCCCATTTTTGAAAATATATTTACAATTTTTATAAAGCACTACGTACAAAATTGCTGCTCTCTACGTCGACGCATTCTCAGGCAATACCAAAATATATACATAGTGGAAAACGAAATTTTTGCATGGCAACCCTACGAGGGAGTTACCCGATTTGTCGGGTTTCGAACTTAATTTTACGTTTCTTTGTAAAGGTCCATATGCAAAATTTCAGCTCTCTGTACACACGTTCTTGTGTTATCGTGAGGATGGACGTGTGGCGACTGGTATATACTTCTCGCGCAGTTATGAGTATTTTGTCTTCCGATTACTCTGGCACTACTCCACAACTAAATTATTCGTTAAAAAAATCATTTCGTTGTAATTGCTGTACGTACACGAAAATTAAATTTAAAAGTAGGCCAGATTTTAGAATTGTTTTTTTTTTATTAAATAAAAAGAAATTTTTTATGTGAGTTTTTTTTTGAGAGATGACGAGAGTTGGAAGTATTCTTTAAAAATAAAAAGGTTATAAGAAATATGAAATAAGAACGTGTAAAAATTATAAAGGAATAAAAGGATAATTGAAAGTTTTAAATCATACCTCAACCAGCGTTTAATTTAAAAAAAAAAGGATTATTCTAAAAATAACCCTATTGAGTTCCAGCAGAGGCGATAGACCAATTCAAACAGAACGAATTCCCTGGAAGGATAAAGAAGCTCTACGAGGAGACGCATAGCCGTACTACCTGCAAGGACTCCCTTATTGGTGACCCCGACGTGATTCTTTTTTTTCGCAACGACTTATGGTTTCCCCCCTCCAGTGGTAAGGGACCAGAGCTTTGCTAAAAAAAATTAGAACAACAAAAGAAAAAATAGCCAAATCTGGAATCAGGATTGTTTTCAGCTGATGCCCAGCTCTCGGACTTCATTGTGACAAGTCAGCAACTGCTTCGTTGAACTACCTATGGTTTGCCCCCCTTTAGTGGTAAGGTAACGTTGTGTGGAAGTCAAGACGCGGCCAGTTCGACAGTTTCTGTAGGAATAGCCGCAGGGAAATCTTCTGGTATCGTGACAAGATTATTAACCAGCCATATTTTGAGTCAGGAGCAGTGGTGCAGTACAATTTCCCGTTCCGCAAGTGTCAAGAGGGGGCAGCCTGCGCTATAAATAGCACAGAGCTTTACAAGATAAGTTTTTATTATTTAAATTTCCCGTTCCGAAAGTGTCAAGAAGGGGCAGCCTGCGCTATAAATAGCACAGAGCTTTACAGGATAAGTTTTTATTATTTAAATTTCCCGTTCCGAAAGTGTCAAGAGGAGGCAGCCTGCGCTATAAATAGCACAGAGCTTTGCAGGATAAGTTTTTATTATTTCCAATTTATTACATATCAATAATTAAGAATTCATATTCACACACATCGATATTTTAATAATTGAGAATTCTTATATTTGTCTTCTGCTTTATGTTTCTCTTATTCGTTGTAAATCTGACTCTCATCTTTGTTAGTGGAATAGTTCTTTTAAACTGTGAGCAGGGGCGGATTTCCCTATAGGCCGAGTAGGCCCGGGCCTAGGGCGGCAGATTTAGGGGGGCGGCAAAACTTGGTGGGAATATTGTTTTTTTTAGTAGACGCGCCCTCTGTGAACCCACACGTCAACGTCTTTTTCTTGTAGTTGTGGGTATTTCATTACATTTTTATACTTTTTCGTTCGTTTTTTTAAATAAAATAATTCGTTGGAAAGTGTTATTTTTAATTTTACTCCATTTTTTTCAAATCTACTCCGATTTATGAGGCAGCCTACTCCGTTAATTCTAGCCTGGGGTCCCTTCACTGGATATAGATCATTCAATTTTTCGTGTTTTACAGGGAGTAGGGGGCGGCAATCTTCCATAGGCCTAGGGCGGCCAAGTGATCAAATCCGCCCCTGACTGTGAGTAAAGTTTGTAACGTGTACGTCCGTACACATCCGGGTTTGTTAAGTATCGCGAGTTTTTGGTAGAGTTTTTGAAGTGTTGTGTTGTGGTTCCAGAGTTGGAGGAAGTGCTCAAATCATGAGTTTGACCAACGATTCACAGGTCGTCGCCTCTCCACCGCCGAAAATCGGGGCGGTTGCTGTGAGGCCTACTCCGTTCTGGAAGCAAGCACCGGAACTATGGTTTTGTCAGCTGGAAGATCAGTTTGAGCTTGTAGCTATTACACAAGACAGGACCAAGTTCAACATAGCAGTCAGTGCGTTGGATATGGATGTGGTACGCGTGGTGAGTGAGTGAGTGGTCTTCAACCCGCCGTCTGTGGATCGATACAAGATGCTCAAGGAGATGTTGATTTCTCGCCTGTCCGGTAGCGAGCAACAGAAGATCCAACAATTGCTCACAGAGATATCTCTTGGTGATCTCAAGCCCTGGCACACAAGGTAACCACCACATTGTTACTACTGGACCTCCAGTGGTCTCGAAAGCACGTCATTTACCTTCAGACAAACTCCTCGATGCCAAGGAGGAGTCCAACTTCCTGCTCAAACAAGGCATTTGTCGACCCTCCGACAGCTGGTGGTCCTCACCTTTGCATATGGTGGCATAAAAGAACGGGAAATGGAGGCCTTGTGGAGATTATAGGCGTTTGAATGCCTGTACTGTCCCAGACCGCTATCCTATACTTCATATACAGGATTTTGCACATCAGCTCGAAGGATGCTTATTTTTTTCAACTTTGGATCTAGCGAAGGCGTATCACCAAATTCCAGTTGAACCTAAAGACATCCCTAAGACTGCAATTTGCACACCTTTTGGTTTATACGAATTCGTTCGAATGACTTTCGGACTTTGTAATGCAGCACAAACGTTCCAGAGATTTATTCACTCTGTACTCCGCAATTTACCTTTCTGTTTTGTCTATCTTGATGATGTTTTAGTTGCATCAAAATCAGTAGAAGATCATTTTGATCATCTTAGGCAAATTTTTATTCGTTTCAAGGAACATGGCTTATTTATAAATATGGATAAATGCAAATTTTTACAGAAACAAATTCTTTTTCTTGGCCATATTATTAATCAGCATGGTATCAGACCCTCTCCTGAACGCGTGGAAGCTATATCCAAGCTTAAACGTCCCGAAACTGTTAGGGAGCTACGACGTTTCCTTGGTATGGTGAACTTCTACCGTCGTTTCCTTCCTTTCGCCGCACATCACCAAGCTAAACTTAACGCCTATCTTACTGGTTCCAAGAAGGACGGCGCTCGAAAAGTTGATTGGTCGGTGGATTCTATGAAATCATTTGAGTTTGTCAAACAGCAGCTGAGCCATGCCACTCTGCTGGCACATCTTTCAACTTCTGCACCTCTAGCTGTTGTGGTAGACGCCTCTGACATCGCACTGGGATCAGTGGTTCAGCAGAAAGTAGATGCTGGTTGGCAGCCCTTGGCTTTCTTCTCAGTCAAGCTTTCTCTAGCTCAGGCTAAATACAGCGCCTACGATCGAGAGCTTCTCGCAGCATACAGTGCCATTAAATATTTTCGATTTTTCCTTGAAGGAAGAAGTTTCGTGTTATTCACTGATCACAAACCTTTAACTTTCGCTTTTCAACAAAATTCAGACAAAGCATCACCACGTCAATTGCGACACCTGGACTTTATCGGCCAATTTACCACCGATATTCGGCATATTTCCGGTAAGGATAATGTAGTCGCCGATGCTTTGTCTCGTGTTGACGAAATTCAGGTATCCAGCGCCATCGATTTCAAAGGCATTGCTGAGAAACAAACTACTTAACCAACTGATTCAAAATTCCGCCCTCAAATTCAAAAAGGTCCTCATTTCTGGTTCAGACATTTTCTGCGAGGATTCCCCCAAAGGTTTGCGGCCTTTCATTCCTGAAATTTTTTGGAAACAGATTTTTAATTTGGTACATTCTCTTTCTCACCCTAGTATTCGATCGACAACCAAGATGACCACTGCTCAATATTTCTGGCCCTCCATTAAGAAGGACGTCCGCAACTGGACTCAAAATTGCCTCGTTTGTCAGAAGAGCAAAGTGTCTAGACACGTTAGGAGTTCTTTTAGTAAATTCCGCGTGTGTTCAAACCATTTCGAAGTAATCCACATTGATCTTATTGGCCTTTTACCACCTTCACAAAATTTTAGGTACTGCCTAACCATTATCGATCGGTATTCACGTTGGCCTGAAGCTATTCCTATTTCGGATATTAGCGCCGTCACTGTTGCTGAAGCTCTCTGTCAAAATTGGATAGCACGTTTTGGCATCCCTAAAATTATTATTACTGATCAAGGTTCGCATTTCGAACCGCAACTTTTTACCGAATTAGCTAATTTTACGGCTTCAGGCGTTCTAGGACCACTGCATACCATCCTCAGGCAAACGGATGCGTTGAGCGTTGGCACAGGACCTTAAAAGCAGCAATTATGTGTCACCAGAATAAATCTTGGTCAAGGATTTTACACCTCGTCTTGTTTGGGCTACGTTCCGTTTTCAAGGAAGAATTCGGTGCTACGGCAGCAGAGATGGTTTACGGAGAGAATATTCGATTACCTTACAATTTCTTTCAAAATTCTAAAGTTTTCAAACACCAAAACGATTTTGTAGCAACTCTGCGTGATTCTATGGCCCAAATCAAACCTATTCCTGCTTCAAACCACTCTTAAAAAAAAAATTTCAGATTCAAAGACTTGGATTCCTGCCATTCCTTTTTCGTACGCACGGGCGCAGTTCGTATCTCACTGCAACCTCCTTATGAAGGTCCCTACAAGGTTCTTAAGCGAACCGAAAAATTTTTCACGCTGCGAATTAAGGATAGAGAAGTCAACATCTCCGTCGATCGTTTGATACCTTGCTACGAAGAGGTCTTTGATGAGGTTAGCTCAACTGAGCAAACTGGAGTTGATAATGGTGCACTTGCAGAACGAACTTCTCGAAGTGGACGACCCATCATAGTTCCCGCTCGATTTCGCTGAAACCGTCACGGTTTCGCTGGTGGGGGAGTATTGTGGCGACTGGTATATACTTCTCGCGCAGTTATGAATAGTTTGTCTTCCGATAAATTATTCGTTAAAAAAATCATTTCCTTGTAATTGCTGTACGTACACGAAAATTAAATTTAAAAGTAGGCCAGATTTTAGAATTGTTTTTTTTTTTATTAAATAAAAAGAAATTTTTTATGTGAGTTTTTTTTTGAGAGATGACGAGAGTTGGAAGTATTCTTTAAAAATAAAAAGGTTATAAGAAATATAAAGTAAGAACGTGTAAAAATTATAAAGAAATAAAAGGATAATTGAAAGTTTTAAATCATACCTCAACCAGCGTTTAATTTAAAAAAAAAGGATTATTCTAAAAATAACCCTATTGAGTTCCAGCAGAGGCGATAGACCAATTCAAACAGAACGAATTCCCTGGAAGGATAAAGAAGTTCTACGGGGAGACGCATAGCCGTACTACCTGCAAGGACTCCCTTAGACGAACGGCCGGAAAGCCGGACGGCCAGACATGCCAAAAATCAAAATAGCTTTTAATTTTATGCAAGGTGTGCTCTATCAGAATTATTTCTGTGCATTACTGATTCAAATATTGTAAAAGATTTGAAATGCAGAAAAACTAAAGCGACTGAAGTTGTCAGTACAATTTTGCATGATGACTGTATTATGTAAAATCCTTACAAATATTATGAAAATTCAAAAGTTTTCAATAATTAAATAAATAAACTAATGATCGAGTCTATGTATTTTATTAGTATACACCTGTATTGGTTTTGTTTATGTACATAGGTATGCTTTTCTCAAGAATAGCTTTTGATGACAGAACCTTTTTACTTCATGCAAGTATGATCTGAATCAAAGCTATTAATTAGTGACTCTTTTAAATCAACAGCTGTCAACTATACTTAAGAAATTCTTACTACTGAAAAAAACAAATTTATGGGTAAATTGTAAAATAATGACCAGTGGTTTCTATATAAAAAAAAATATAAATAATGTTATAATGGAGACATATAAAGATTTATTTAAAAATCTAATTATAAATCACTTTAATGAAAATGGGTTTTATGCACATTAATATGATTTCTGGACATCCCATTCTAATTTATTTGAATTCATTAAATTTCGTAGTCGTGTACTCCGTTTTTTCCGAAAGTACACCGCTTTGGCAGCAAATTTTACTACACTTGAAATTTTCCAAACGACAGCACTGGTCACGGCCTTTAAATCAACATTTTTCAGTAGGAATTTTAATTTTATGACAGACCACGTAAGTCGTGCCTATCTGTCAATATATTTTCTTTCAGTATTGTTTGATATTTCATCATGAAAAGATTTATCCCGGCACAGCGTCTACAAATTATTCAGTTGTATTACGAATATTAGCGTTCTACGATAAATGTGTTTCGCGCGCTTATAGCAATTTAGGGTCCGCTACAGCATTGCCAGATTGACGATTTTATCATCATTTTGACGATTTTTGCATAGAGAATTTTAATGCCGCTTTTGTTTCTCAAAATGACGATTTTATGACACTTGTAAACTTTGGTCATTTTTGTACAGAACAAATTTTTGACCTTGAAGTATATACCGAAACAAAAAATGTTTGACCTGAATGTACCGTACGTGTACATGCCAAAATGTAAAATTTTTGACCTGGAAATACATTCCGAAGTAAAAAAAAATTTCGACCCAACTGTAACTGCATCTGCATAGCATTTATGATTACGATTTAATTTACTATTTAATGAGAAACATCAGTACCAGCACCATGTCGAAGGGAATACAAAAAAAACTTTTTTCCAAAATAATAGGTAAATTCTTAATTTCTACAACTTTGATATTCTCGAAATATGTTTTCAAAATAAGAATATTACGTCGACGAATTTTTAAAATGATATGGACACATCTGCTGACAATCAGACGGAACCTAAAAAAACATTTAGAGGTAGAATACTCAAATTTATTTAAAGATAATTTAGTGAAATATTTTTATAATACCATCAAAAGCATAATAACTCTAGACTACAAGAAAACGCCGGTGTTTTTCTCAATTTTGGGAAGATGATTCTGATTTGAAACGATGGGTCACATCACAAAAATTACTCGACGAAGTGTTTTGCTAGACTTACAAAAAGAAATGGCCGTTGGTTGTTTGCAGGATTTGTAATGTGGAATTGAAGGCTTCATCAAGTAAATCTGACTTGTTAGCACATAAGAATACTGAGAAGCTCAAAACGAAAGTACGAGCGATTAGTTTTCAACCAACGATTCAACAAAAATACTGCTGACCATCTTTTGAAATTGTACCAAAGTAGCAAAAATAAAAAATACTTCCATTATTAAAAATATGTTAGGAAAGCAGCAGTTAGAAAAGAAAACTTATGTCTAATTATGAAAGAAAATATGTTTTCGTTATGTATTGATGACTTCACGGTCATAAGCAATAGCAAAAATTTAAGCTTAGTGGTTAGAGTATGTGCGTAAATTTTAATGTAAGGGATTGTTTTTTTGGACTAATTGAAGTTCTCTTCGCAGATGCACATTTACTTTACTGCGCTGTCGTAGATTATCTTTCTAAATTCGGTACAATTACAAAACCAATTTAATACAAAATATGAGACAGGCAGAAATAATTCTGTTGGTGCGAAATTAAAAAATGACTGTCCCAATTTATTAATACTAAAATGCATCTGCCACTCTGCCTTCTGCAGTTGAAGTAATGGTACCTACGTGATATTTATAATTATGTTTCAAACAGCCCAAAAACAAGTCAACAAATCAAGGATATACTCATCCTATTAGATTACAGTTCCAAGAAATTATTACATCCATCTCAAACGAGATGGTTGTCTTTGGAATTAGTGGTTAATAGAATTATGGAGTTATATGAACCATTAAAAAATTTCTTTGCCTTCGCAGCTAACGTGGTCAATATTGATAGTGCACAACATATTTTAGGTCGTTTAAATAATCATATTTATGAACTTTAGTTATTTTTTTTTAAATACATATATACTACCGGAAATCAACATATTAAACAGAATTTTCCAAAAAGTGAAAGCCCGTAAATTCAGAATATGCATTCTGAAGTAGAAAGACTTTAGTTTAAAGTTTTAGACTGCTTTGTAAAACCAGAATGTTTAAAATATTAAAAGTATAAGCTTGATAGATTTCAAATTTCCACATAACTTACGCAATCGTGAAGAAGTTTATTTAGGCATTTTTGTCAGAAATAAGTTAGTAAGACATTAATAATTTTATTAACAACTGCGCAAACGATTTGATTTTGCAAGTCCAATCTTTAAACATATTTCGTTAATCGATCCGGTAAAAATTATCAATAGACAAACAGATTTCTTATTGTCCTTAATTCGTGAGTTTTCAAATCTTATATTTCATGAAGGACATAGATAATGAGTACAGACAGCTAAAGGTTCTGGACTATAAGACCATATTTACTTATGATGAAAGTCTTAATATATCAGTCGAAAATTTTTGGATATTTATTTTCAATTTCAAATTGAATGGCGGCTTGAAGTCCGTGATCTGGACGACATTTGGTTATAACAAGACGGCGCCCTTTCCCACACAGCCCATGAAACTGGAAAGCATACTGCCTTCAAAACTGAAGGTGGCACCAGATGGCTTGCAAATATAAATTCCTTACAGAAATAAGGAGCTCTTATTTTAGTTTCATTGTGCATTCCACCTTAAATTACGTTCAATAAATAGCTCTAAGTACCTGAATCACTACACGAATTCTATTGTTAGACAATCAGGCAAGCATACAGTAGACACTACAGGAGAAATGATGATAGATTAACTGCTGATATAATTTTCTTCTGGCAGACAAAACAAAAAGCATTATTTTGACAATGTTACTTAATAACATTATCATTAGAATCGACGCATGAACGCAGTATCTTAAGGTCATCTGAAATCGAGCTTTGAAGAATTAGCGCCATGTCATCAGCAAAAGTAACAGGTTTAAACTTTCAGAGGTTAAGAGCATGAAGAGTTTATATAGACTAGGAACAAAAGTGGACCAAGCAAAGAGCCTTGGGGAAGTCCGATATTATGAAGTCGTATTATATCACCTAGTTGATTACGTCCTTATTTGCACAGCCTGGGAAAGTCCCGAAAGATACGATTTAAAGCACTGAAGGTCGCAACCTCGGAGGCCCGCAGTATTTTATCTTATACAGTGTTGACACCGAAAAGCATATTTATTTATGTGCGCAAACTGCTTTGTTCCCAACCATTATTAAAATATTTCACTTAAATCAATATTTTCTTCAAATACAATGGAGCTCACCAAAGCAATATGTCGGGCGGAGTTGCCTAACTTCAACGAAAAACCTTTCGAAATTTTATCTAAAACTTTATCTTCCGTAAGCAGAAAATAATGTTGACTGACTTGACACTGTTTGTGGGCCCAAGACCTATGACCCGAGAATTCAAAAGCCAAGAGATTTTTATTTTATAAGACCTAACAGCTGTGATAAACTCTAATAATTTATCCATCTATGTAGTCGGGAAGAATCTATAATGAAAAAGAAGCATGTCCCACACATAAACCAACATAATTTTATTTATTAATAGTATTTAATAAATCAGTAGGCCCGATTGGGAAAGTCATTGTAACTTCATCCAACATTTCAAAAAATTCAAATAAATAAAAATATTACTCTTTTGGACTTTGTACCGGGTTAAACTTAATTTTGTTCAAGAAAGAATTTTTTGGGATTCTCCGGTATACAGCAATAGTTAAAAAATTTTCTAATTTGTTATTTCATCATACAACCCATTAATTTTTGGTGACAAGTTTCAAGTCTTGGTTTGACTCATCAACAGGTCCCAAATAGCGAAATTGAGTGATTTGAAAAACAAATGAAAATGTGATGAATTAATAAATTAGAACATTTTTAAGCTTTTGCTATATACCGGAGAATCCCAAAAAATTCTTTCTTGAACAAAAAAATTCAAAGTAGTAAAATAAGATACTTTGGTAGGTAAAACAGCCACTCTTAAAAGTGATAAAAAGGGTAGAAAATTTGTTTAAATAAATTAATTGGAGTTGAACAAAAATACCTTAGTGGAAAGAAAAAAACCAAGAAAAAAATTTGATGAAAATTAGATAGAGAGGAAACATCCACGGTTTCAAACAATAAAAAAAAGAAAACGATTAAAGTTAACGACCAAAAAAAAGTATCGGAGGAATGCTAGTTTAGAGGGCTGAACTAGTAATAAAAAGGGAAGAATAAGTAAGCCCCAGTAGTATTTTGATGGTAAAATAATATTAAAAACATAATTAGATCTCTCCCATGCTATCAAAGTAAATTTTTTTGATTGAATTAATTAATTGAAGAAATTACAGAATTTTCGTTGAAAAGTAGGATTTATGTTGTGTGAAGTATTGTGAATATTCAAGTTTTCCATATTTTATCAGCATAAGAGTCAAATATCGTGGAATGCAAAATCACATAGCACTCAATAGTGGCTTACCCAAATTAATATTTAATTTGACCTACACCTTTCTCCATTGTGGCCAGGTATATTACGGACAGGCAGAGCGTAACAAAATACTGTAGATAAAATAAATTAAACTTGACCTATTCATAATAATTGCAATAGAAAAACCATTTTTAAATCAGAAAGTAATTGGCAAATTAACAAAAAAAATACATATTTATAGCTACTATAAATATGTATTTGGACGCATTAATAATGGAAATTAGAAAATAAAATTGCCATAACTTAATAAAGTAAATGTAGTAAGATAGTAGAGAATTGTAAATTCACCTTTAATTTGAATTATTTAGACTTAATCCTTTCAACCGTTACTTATCTCCAAAAATTTCCCATTAGTTTCAGAATCATTAGTAATTTAACTTAACTACAAATTTCAGTTGTATTAACTAAAATATCATAAACTACACTGCACACCCCCTACATTTACCGGAAGTTAATTAAGTAAATGAGGAAATTAACTAATTACAAAACAGCGGCAGCACTTAAACCAAGCGGCGGTAATTGTTCAGTCGTCTGGTCGTTATTTAAACTAATAAAAAACTGAAATGAGTCAGACATTTGATGAATGTCAGCAATTCAATTCCATTCCACGATTTAATCTGCAACACCTGTTAAATACCTTGATTATCGATGTGCATAGATTATGTTTTAATTAATTGTAAAAAAATGGAATGTTTGATAATTATATAATTAATGTGCGCATGTTAAGAATTTTTTATTCTACTTGATGCAAGATTTAATTAGCAAAATAAAAGACAGAAATTTTTATTTTTAACTGAGGATTGACTGCATCCGCATACCTTTATTATACCCTAGATGAAATCTATAGGGTATACTAAGTTTGTCATTCCGTTTGTAACACATCGAAATAATGATGGTAGAGCACAATTGGACACAGACGCATAATATTAAAAGTTATTTTGATTTTTGCATGTCCGTCCGTCTGTCCGTCCGTCTGTCCGTCCGTTATCGTGCGCACAGATAATTCGAGAGCGCGTATACTTAGAGAGCTGAAATTTTGTACACGGACTTTTAAAAAAAAATGTAAAGTTGGGGTTCGTGGGGTTGCCATACATAACTTTCGTTTTCCACTATATATTTGGACACTGCCTGAGAACGCATAGATATAGAAAGCTGAAATTTGGTACATGGTGTTTACATTGTACTAGCAAAAAAAACTTCAAAAATATACTAAATCGAGCAACTCCTTCTTGGTATTGCCATATAAAAATTTAGGTTTTTTACATATACGTTGAAAACGATCAGTCTTAGACATTTTTATTGTACTAGAAACTTCTTCAAAATAAGAAATCCTATAAATTTGGTTATAATCACTTTTCTTGTCCGACGAGCCGTTCTAGAAATATATGCAAGAAACCAATGCAAAAAATCAAAATTGCTCAAATGGGTGACCATACGAAATTTCATATGGGCATTCATCTAGCTAGGGTATCATAAGAATTGGTCTTAGACCAATTCTAGCTTTTTCACTTGTTATTTATTACATTTTGTATAATAAATGACGCATCAAAACCTTCGATTCATCTTTACCTCTTTTTGATAAAATCCGGTAACGTGGAAAAAATCAACAAGGAAAAAGGGACAAGTATAGGTACGCGTACGCTTATCCACGATAGACAGATAACAATATTTTAGACGGGTTTTCATCTTCAAGTGAGACTACTTTCTGGTGTGTGTGCATAACATCCTCTGCCATTTCTTTGCTGTCCAATCACTTTGGAGTGATGGCCAATATCATACTGGACTATTTTACTACATTCACCTCTTGTTCCAAAATCCTATGTAAACTTTGCTGAAACGGACGTTCAGGGCAGAATTTAATTTTAGGCTTAAATCTATTGCAATTCTTCAGAGAGATAAAATTAATAATACGGAGACTGAAAATCCATCTTGGCTGAAATGAAAAGCTGTGTCGAAAAATGTTGAATTATATTATACATATTGATACTAGATCAAAATGCCTTAATAAAATAGTCAAGTTGAGTGTAAGAATTAAACCATACAAAACCCAAGAAATAAGACTTAGAAATATTTCGCAATGGTTTGAAGCCTTCAAATAGATAGATCAAGATGGGAGAAAGTCTATGGAACATACATACATACATATATGTATCTCCAACATTTTCTAGTTACATGAAAATTGGGAACTTAAAACAACCGAGCAAAACTTTTTTTCCGAAATAAATTCTGAGAAAACTCAAAATTAATGGATATGGGGATAAGATTAGATTAGATTAGATTTGTGCAGTGGTGTGTAGACGTTAGCATCGAAATCACTGCGACCTGAAAGAGCTATTGTGATTTTCCTGCCAAAATGCATGTTAACTACATATATACAGTTTTTTTACAAGATTTAGAAACCTCAGAGTTTTACCTTTAATTTGAGTATGCATATATTCCGCCTAAATGAAACTGTTTTTTAGATATTCCCGTTTTTATAATTCTTTATTTCATTAATTTTCGTCCTGACGATAGAAATCGCGCCTAATTTTATGCAATTCCACAAAAAGGAAAAGCTAGCAAAATAATGAAACTATTCATCTAAACACAGGTTTATCTTAAAAACGATTACATGTAGGTCGGGAATACATCAAGAAAGTTACAGGGTGTAAGTGGAAGAAGTAGAAGAAGTACTAAAAATCTTAAACCCCCTACCGTCGAAACGACGCGTTTTACCCCCCCCCCCCCCCCCCCTACCTTATTATTTTTTACTTGTCACCACCTCAGGTATCATACCCTTGAGTTGTGAACCAATTATGAAATACCCTGTATATTGAGCAAATATTTCCATTTAACCATTAAACAAATAACGGCTACCTTTCAAACGATTAGAAGACCAAATTAATACCAATAGCAAAGAAAAACAATTCCAACCATATAAAAGATTTTATGCAAATTTCGTTGCATTGCAGCATAGGGAAATATTTGTATTTATAAAAGCCGATAGCCGGAATCTTGGATAACCTTTGCACTGAACACAATATCCTTCCTGATAATCAGTTTGGTTTGAACTGATAAAGCGCTCCTCTCTCTTATGAACAGAATCACTTAAGTCACAAAATTTTGTACAGTAGCTCTAGACATATGGTACAAATCTGAAAAACGTAATTCTTGTTGCACCAAATCAAATAAATAAATAATAATAATAATAAAAATAATAGAAAAATCATTTAATGGAGTCTGGCTTAAAGGATTGAAACTTCAAACTGCTAAACATGAACTGTCTAAGAGGAATGTGTAGAATGGTAATTAGTTTCTTGAAGACCAGATCGACATTTAGATCGATGCCCCAGGGGTCAATTCTAGACTCTAAATTATTCGGGTCATTCTTATATTTGAGTATGAAAAACTTAAATTATTTTTTTTTAAATTCAAATTTTGCGCCATTTTAGGGTTATTACCATGTTAATTTTAATGTATTTCAAAATAGCCCTTACTACCATTTATTAAAAAAAAATTTAATATTTATTTATTTATTTTTTCAAAATATTGCTCATAATTTATATTTTCATTTGTGTTTATTAAAAAAAAAAATAAGAAAATTTTGTTTTTTATTTTCCGTTTTGACAGAAGTCTCAAATTATTGAGATTCTCTTGTTTGCTTTCCTTCCGGGGTTAAATACTTTTTTAATGAAGGTATGCTATGTGTTACCGACAATCCAATTCATTTCCTTTTGTTATCCGGGAAAATGAAGGATAATAGGAAATTGAGTAGAAGACTGGACCAAGTAAATATTATTTTACATTATATAATCATTAATTTTGCGTCGTATAAATACTGCATTCTTTTATCATAGATAATTTAGTGAAGAGCTCAACATTCACGTAATTACCTGTCCGCTTATATCATCTAGCTAGACAATCTCAGTATACTTTCCTTAAATCTAAGCAATTCTTAATTTACTTCCAGATAACTCTTTCGCTCAGACTGTGTTGCTTTCTCTCAGTCGATAAAATCTTTGATGAAATTCGAAGCTGTTTTGCAACTATTACTCCTTTTAGGTATCCGGAATAAATATCTTAGCCAGAGGAATAACACAGTTGGAATATGTATCCATTAAAGAAATTTTATTAGGCCATTACATATTTTTCAAAATTAAGAAGTAATAAGCAAGGCTTTTATTGAAACTCTATTCTCATTTTATTTTAAACATCTTACATAAATAAATTAATATGGTTAAATATGTCATATATAAGAAAACTTATATTAAAACACATACTATCAGGAAATAAAGCGTTTTTGGGGGAAAATTCAATTAGCCCACTATAACTTCTATCGTGTAAAATACGCAAGTATCTTTTAAATAATTTCGCTAAAATTTAGTACTTGCAACGCTTTTTATAATGACCTCGAACATTCAACAGGCACTGACAGAACCAATTTTTGGTACTCCTCTAGTGTAATAAATCTCCAGGACTCCCTGATCAACGCTTAAAAAAAATTTCCCTAGAAATGATGGCCCAGAAATTTTGAATAGGATTTCGGTCTGGACTTCCCGCAGGCCAGGGCAGAATTTCTATATTTTTCTCCCCGGAACCAAGTTTTTATAACGGAAGTTGTATGTATCATTGCATTATCGTGCTGGAACACAAAATTTTCCAGTAAGAAGTCTTCAGCTATATTAATTAGAAGTTTCTCCAGCAATTTTGTATATTTTACTGCATTCATTCGGGGAGGTACGCATGCAATTTGCGATTTCCCATGTTCAGAGAAGCCGGCCCAAATTATTACACTTCCCCCTCCAAAGTTTAGGCTTATTCTTACTTCCTTTGACTTCCTCAAATCATGCTAATAATATTGGAAACCGACGGGCCCGTCCAAATTTTTCTTTTTGTTTATCGTTAAAAACGAGGTTTTCCCATTCTTTGGACCAGCTCATATGGTTCGTCTCAAAACTTCAGCTTACCAGCTTATGAACTTTAGTTAGAGGAGGTTTCTTTTGTCCCTTTCTGCATTTCAGATTTCTATCTTCGTGTAAAATCTGTCTAACACGCCTTACAAAAACTGGCAGATTTAAACTGTTTTTGATTTGTGCCGAAATGCAAGATTTTTTTCTGATTTCTCTCAAAATTTGCCTCTTCTGATGATCCGTTATTTTTATGTTTTCATCAAATTTGCTTTCCTTGCCGTAATTTTCTCCTAATTTGAGACAGTTATTAATTACTCTTCTTGATCTTGTTAATTTGCGAGCAATGTCCAAAACTATTAGTCCTTGATCCTTAAAAAACACGATATTTTTTTCATTTCCATTTTCATCAGGTCTTTTCCTCGTAGCATAATACTAACGCTAACACAATTTTCTATTAAAATCCATTTCATTTATTCTAAAGTAACTAATTTTTTGCTTTTAATATATTTTAATTGAGAATTTGATGTGTTTTCCTGAAAAATAATACACTGTGCTAATGAAATTTCTGCTTGCAAACACCGGTCATAGATACTAATGAACAAATTAGAAATTCGTGCAAATACATTATCGAGCAATATTTTGTTGATGTGTCGATACCGTGTTGTAAGATTTGTATAAAACTAGAAACTTTTTACAAGATTTTTAGGTAATGTGCTAATGGAATTTCCGTCACTGTACGTTATAAGGTGCCACAGGAATTGACCGTGATTGGAGATATGTATGTTCTTTGGCAGATACGAGAAACATCCAAATAACAGATAAAAAGTATATAAGTATACCGAACACGTTTTCCTATGATATGTACGTTTTCTTTGATTTTTCGGTCACCGCACATCGCCTTAACTTTGGACGAACTTTTATTCGTAACACTTTTTTCGTTGCCGTATAATTACCGACATAATTAATCATTGAAATTGACTCAATAAATCTAATCATGAATTTATTAATTTCATCTTACACGAATGCATTCACACTACCTTTACCTATTCATGGTCCATTGAACATAAAGCTTACGATATATTTTATTTCTAAACTGTAGAAGATACGCTCAACGGTAGTTTTATTTTACACAGCTTTTAAAATACTTCATCCGGAACAATATTTAAACGCCATCTGATTACAATAATTTCCTATAACATAAGCGATACTCTGATTTTACCTCTTCCGTAGTGAAACTAACCTTGATGTTTGAATTTAGAAAATCCAAAACCAGATAGTCAGAAAATGTCTTACTTTAATTATCCACTGAATTTGTATATAAAAAAAAAACAAAAACAAAAAACTAATAAAAATTGAATGAAAATTACCTTCACTTGCGTCTTATCGAGCGGTACGCACAAGGTTACCACAAATACTTTGTAGTTAATTGGCGAAATTATACTTAGCTGGCAAGAGAAATTCGAATTTATCGATACACAGCGCTATCGCTCAAGTAATCAATTAATCTCCATAAAGTACATGTTGAGTAATAACACCTTTTCATTACAATGTACATATAAATCTCAAGATCAATTAAAAAAGTTCTGTGGAGATTTACAATCATGCTTCAAGCCATTCCATTATATACTTTATAAATATTTAAATTTCTTCGTTTTATTACATCATTTTATAACCTTCCACAATCACTATAGAAACGTAGAACTAATAGGCACATTAAAATTAGAACCGACCTGAGAACCATAAATATATATAGTTACTGATTTAAGCTTTTTCGAAGATTGAAATGAACGGTATTTCTTGTAAAGGCTCACCAGGCTATTTCTCATTTGAATATTTTATTTATTTTCTTAATTAACATACGCGATTAGTCTCTGATCACGATTACAAAGTGTTATTACATATTTTAGCACTTGTTCTAAGCTTAGTTAAGACCACTGAAGAAGTGTTGCAGTAATGATTAGTTAGAAAAGATAATTTGATAAAAAGACACAATTTCCGCTGAATTTACACAAATTGTCAAGAAATATTTTTGGCGTTGTTATATGCGAATTGCCATAGTTATAAAAATGCACATTGTTTTAACCCATTTTTTGCCATTGGTGGATTTTTTCACTACCAACTTAAGAAAACTATTTTGGGTCAAATAAATTCTAGAATCTCAGAGGACTTACATTAAAGTTTTACTCTCAGAAATATATTTTTGGTATCAAAGTAAAAAGTTTTAGTACAAACCTGGGCAACGTGACGAAATGATCTAAAGACTGACGTTTCTTGAAACATAGTATTTAAAGTTATTTGAAAAAGCCCACAAAAATAACATATATATACCGTTCAACAAAATGCAGCGCTAATTACAAAATCTTGGGTGTTGCAAGAATACACCATTAGCTCTTAAGCAAAATTTTCCGTTTGTAACGCATAGAAATAATGCTAGTAGAGCAAAATTGTGTGCAATCCATTTCCAATCAACCATTGCAATCCACGCATAATATTAAAAGTTATTTTAATTTTTGCATAATTTTGTCCGTCTATCTGTCTGTCTGTCTGTCATCTGTCTGCCTGTATGTCTATCTGTCTGTCAGTCTCTCTATCTATCTGTCCGTCTATCTGTTTGTCTGTCTGCGTGTCCGTCTGTCTGTCCGCACGATAACTCAAGAATGCGTCCACTTTTTTTTTTTTAAAAAAAAAGGCACATTGAAGTTAGAAACTGGGACAAATCGGGTAACTCTTTTACAGGGCTGCCATCAGGGCCGAACTACTTTTCGAACCGGTCCATGCAAATGACCCCATAAATCGCCCCTTTAGTTCTTCTAAAATGGTTTTTTTCTAAAACAAACAACCCAAATTTCAAGTTGATTTCCCACTGAGCCGAGCACAAACAGAGCAAGGCAAGGTTTTCTGTTTGCAAATCCTTTTGAACGTGTGATACAACTTGAACTTTTCTTACTCAACCGAGAAAACATATTTAAAATGTTTGCTAATTGAAGAAAGTCGTCTGACAAACGAATAATACTATATTTTAAATATGGAATGCGAAATTTCATGCTTAATACCGAACCATTCATCATTAATAATGGATAAAACTGCCTTTCTTTTCTAGAATTTACAAGATTTAATAAAGAAGAGGAAGCGATAAGATTTCTATAGGAAATAAGTATGCACAAAGAGAGGGGCTGGCATTTTCACCCTTTAAATAAAAACTTAACAAGCAAAAAGCTAGAATTGGTCTAATTTTTGAACTGGTTTTTCGCATATATTTCTAGAACGGTTCGTCGAACAGTAAAAATGGTTATAACCAATTTCATAGGATTTCATATTTTGAAGAACTTTTCAGTACAGTAAAAATGCTTAAGACTGATCATTTCTACAGGGTACGTAAAAAACCAAAAATTGTAATTTATATGGTAATATCAAAAAAGAATTGCCCGATTTAGTTCATTTTTAAAATTTTATTTACTATTGCTATTAAAATACCTTGTACAACATTTCTCTACGTGACTTTGTAAGGCAACCCTACGAAGAAGTTATAGGATTTGTCCCATTTTCGAACTTAAATTTACTTTTTTATTTAAAGCTCATGTGCAAAACTTCACTTCTCTAAGTGCATGCGCTCTGGAGATATCTTGCGGATGGACGAATAGACATACGGACGGACACACATGCAGAAATCAAAATAACTTTTAATATTATGCGTGGATCTCCAATCTATTTTTCTCTACCATCATAATTTCTAGGTGTTACAAACGGAATGACAAGCTTAGTATATCTTATGATTTTATCTAATGTATATAAACAGGGTTTCTCTATGAAAACGGTATCCGAACGACCAACAATTTTGCTCGTGTAGGAAGCAAGGAAAGGAATGAAGTGATGCCCTTGTTCCTTTTATTTCGAAAATTTGTTGTAACTGCATAGAAATTCATTCTTTCACTTACTCATAAGGCCTAATGTAGCAATAGAAACAATGCCATTTCTACACCAAATGTAGAAAAATTCAGACTTTTTCTAATACATTTTGAGTAGGCTAGACTGGGGTCGATTGACACAAATCGAGTAACCCGGAAACGGTTAGTGACAGCTGCAAAAGCCCAAAGAGAGAAGGTAGCGGTTTTCGTGGAATATGTCATTCAGTGATTGGCATCGCTCCAAATACGACTCGCATTTCTATGTGAAGCTATTACTTTTTCGTCGCCAAAAGTAAGTATTTCAATTTTTATTCTCTTGTTTATTAATCCAAAATTATTGTACTTACGCGAGTGTAGTTTAAAATACCATGACTATTAATATTCAGGTTTAGAGAGATGCGATTATTAGCTACTTATGACATTTGGTTTTTTTACTAAATAATGAAATTTATAAAAAGACGCGCTAGGGGCGTTTGATACGTTTTCCGTAAGGTCGGCAGAAACGCGTTTCTTTTGAAATAAATGATTATCATATATTCTTTCTAGATGCCAAGAAATCGTGCAAAGAAGACACATCGTGGCAAGTGTGGCTTAGATCAGTAGGTATAAATATGCATATGAAGGCATAAAAGAAGGCATTTCGTTGAGGACAGCAGCTGATAAACATGGATTGAATTTCACGTAAAAGAAGAAAAGGTAAAAGTCCAAGGAAGAGAGCGTAGTATCTGTTTCGATGGGCTATGCACCCGACAGAAGACTGTTTAAAGAACCACAAGAGAAGGCGTTATCGAATTAGTTGCGATAAGATGTCCTGGTATTTACTTTGAAATTACCACAAGGGAGATAAGAAAATTAGCATACGAATTGGCCAAAGTATAAGACCAAGCCCCTGGGAAATAAATGAATTAGCTGGTGAAGATTGGTTCAGAGCTTTTATGGCAAGAATCCAGAGTTTTCTATGAGAGCTGCTCAAGGCACGAGTTTAATAAGAGCTACTTGTTTCAACCGAACAAGTGAGGACGCATTTTACGATAACTTACAAAAGTTATGGATCGCCACCATTTTGAGCCTCAAGATATTTATTATGTCGACTAAACCGGCATAATGACGATCCAGAAGCCTAATAGTGTTGTGGCGAGACGGGGAGCCAGACAAGTTGGCTCAGTAACATCAGCAGAACGGGGCACTCTCATTACAGTAGCTTTTGCAATAAATACTATAGGGAATGCATTTCCTCCTTTGTTTGCATTTCCTCGCGTCCGATTCCAGGATTACTTCATAAGAGATGGACCCATGATTGCAGTGGGCACTAGTAACCATTCAGGATGGATGCAAGATGAAGGGTTTTTCTTATTTTTAAAACATTTTAAAAAACATACCAATGGTTCGCCTATCCACAAAGTATTGCTGGTGCTGGACAACCACTCGTCACATATCCATATTAATTGAGAAAAGAAAACGGCATTGTATTATTATCGTTCCCACCACATTGCTCCCACAAACTCCAGCCATTAGACAGATCTTGCTATGGACGATTCAAAAAAGCAATAAATTCCAGCTGTGACGCTTGCATACGAAGTAATCCTGGAAAAACAATGAGCATATATGACATACCTAGCATTGTGACTACCGCTGTTTCTCGAACTCAGACTCAAAATCCAAACAACACAAATTATGAGAATGACCATCAAAACTTGAGTCCAAGATACTAATCACCAAGAAGCAGAAAGTGATCATGAGCCAGCTTATGTTGAAGCAGAAAAACTTAGTGCTGAAATCAATCAACTCATCAACCCTACTATTGTTGAATCTAAAGCAGATGAAACCTATGCAAATGCTTTGACCATTCTCAACCATCTACAAGCTGTCAACATACGTTCTCACCAGAAGTGGTCAGACCTTATGCTAAAGCTCCACCAAGGAAAACGCTTAACAGAGGTAGAAAGAAGAGAAAATCGAAAATATACACAGATACGCCTAAAAGAGAAGTTATTAGAAAAGAAACTGAAAAATAAAATCGCAGAAAACAGGCGAACCATGTTTAAAAGAATCTTAACAAGAAACCCAAAAATAGCAGCAAGAAGAACTGGGAAACAAAATTTTCTTTAATTGTGTCACAATTGTTAGTCTGATTGATTTGTTTTTTGAACATGTTTTTTCTCTCTAAAGTAGAAGAGCTATTTTTTTATTAATTCTGTGAATTGTTTCCAAAGAATTAGGAATAAAATTATTATAAGTATTTAATTGTATTTCAATTCACAGATGTTTCAATTGACCTCAGGTACTGTTTCTATTGACCCAAGTATATGGGGTCAGTTGAAACATTTGCCATGTTTTTTTTTAATGCTTCTTCTACTTGAGTGGTGCATATGAAGCTAAAGCAATATTGCTATTTTATACCCAGGTAACCTGGTTGCAATTGAAGCGCATTCCCAAACTGATCGAAGCTGAAATGTAGTAACAGTATGCGATTTTCTCAAAAATGTTTCAATTGACCCCAGTCTACCCTACTTTATTAAGGTAAGTTAAGTGCTTTCATGAACTTAAGGATAAAACACAATGTAAGCGACACGACAAATAACGCCATAAAAAACGTCATTTGATTGTAATAAAACCTAAGTGTATGGTATAAAAAAACAAGTAAAAAAGCTAGAATTGGTCTAAGAGCAATTCTTATGATACCCTAGATGAATGCCCGTATAAAATTCCGTATGGTTACCGATCTATGCAAGTTTGATTTTTGAAGTGGTTTTTCGCATATATTTCCAGAACGGTTCGTCGGACAGAAAAAATGATTATAATCAATTTTATATTCTGAAGAAGTTTTTAGTACAATAAAAATGTCTTGGACTGATCGTTTTCAAAGTATACGTAAAAAATCTAAATGTTTATATGGCAACACCGCAACACCAAGAAGGAGTTGCCCGATTTAGTCCATTTTTGACATTTTATTTGCTAATGTAGTGAAAACATCACGTATGAAATTTCAGCTCTCTACGTGGATGCGTTCCCAGGCAGTCTCCAAATATATAGTGGAAAACGAAATTTTTATATGCCAGCCCCACGAAGGAGTTACCCGATTTGTCTCATTTTCGAGCTTAATTTTACATTTTTTTTTAAAAGTCCGTGTACAAAATTTCAGCTCTCTAAGTATATGCGTTCTCGAGTTATCGTGCGCACAGACGGACGGACGGACGGACATGCAAAAATCAAAATAACTTTTAATATTATGCGTGGGTGTCCAATCCATTTTGCTCTACCATCATTATTTCGAGGTGTTACAAACGGAATGACAAACTTAGTATACCTCATAGATTTCATCTAGGGTATAAAAACATAATGATGATGACACCGTGCGGCGTTGTCGTCGAATTAAGTGAAATTAAAAATCTGTCGCGCGTAGAGGTTGCTTTTAACAGAATTAAGATTATGGGCTGCATTCATAGGTATTGCTTAACGTTTATCGTAATCAATAATTGACTTGATAGGCGATTGAACGCGATAAAACGCATCCGCATTGGAACTTAACTCCAGCCGAATTTTATATAACTCTTGGAATCACCTTCTATTTTAGCTGTGTTTTTTAAACTCTTCCTAAGCCAAAACTGGCGCACAAACTACTTTAATAACTTTTTTTAATTTATACGTTGATTTTTTTCTATTTTTAATTCAGAATACAAATGACAGAATAAATTTAATTACGGATTGACAATTCTTGTCGCGCTCATGTAGTTTCCATTGTATTTTCACGGACGTTTTGTCGACGTTTTTTAAAGCGTTATTTGTCGTGTTGCTCACATTCTATTTTAGCCTTTATTCTTAATAGTACTGACGGACGACAGTGTCAGTTTTAATGAACAAATCAAAAGTGTTAGAATATATAGAGAACAGGAAGTGTTGATACCTATAAAATTCGTGTACACGAGGCTTTTCTTTGGGGTCTTTGAGTAGAGGATATTGGAGAAATGCATATTCAGCTGCCTACATTTGAAACAGCTGTAAAACTCCCTGAGTTTCTTTCTTCGGGCAGTGACAGCGATTAAGAGCACGACTAAGAGCATTTTCGGTGGGCGCAACCGCAGTATTTTCGACCATATATCTTGTTGCCCCTCTCTCTATGTTGATTATACTACACGCCTGTACTGAGGTCTCACTGCAGTGACAACAGATTTTAACACAACCAGAGGCTTATCATACATTTCCTGTACTCTGTATGTTTTAAGTCAAAAGTATTTTGATTTCTGTCAGTCAGAATTTTACTTTTGTAACCGATACTGACAGGAATACACTAATCTTATATACGGAGCTAAAACAGAGGAAGAGCTACAAAGAATCATGAATGAAGATCTTAGAAGATTTAAGCGCTGGACGGACGGCAATAGATTATCATTGAATGTGGAAAAAACAAAGCTTATTTTAATCAGACAACAAAATAAAACTGACATAAATCCTCAAATTAAAATTGGTACTCTGAGCATACAGAGTGCAAAGCAAATTAAATATCTGGGGCTCATCTTGGATGAACAATTGAAATGGAATGAGCATATAAATGCTAAAATTAGTAAGATTACTCCGATACTGGGAGCCATAAAAAAAATGAAAATCACCATATGCCAAGAAACGGCTAACTTAATATATAATGCTCATGTATTATCCCACATTAGATACAACATACTCACATGGTCCCAGTGCACTAATTGCGTGATGAAAAGAGTGCAAACAACAATGAACAGAGCCCTGAAAACATTATATAATATGCCTCGGCTAACACCTACTATAGAGGTATTCTACAGGACCAACAAGCTTAACTTAAAGCAAATTGTCTATGTGGAGAAAGCTAAGTTCATTTACAAAATAATAAATACATGCTCTAAATCAAACTTAAGTGTTACCACGGCGTCTGAAATTCACATCTATAACACAAGAAGAAAAGCAGACATAAGAATATCAGCAGCTAGAACAGAGAGGTTACGCACAGGTCTCCTGACATCAGCTAGTGATATATACAATGGCCTCCCAGGGAACATCAAAAATCTAACGGGCCTGAGCATCTTCACAAGGAAAATAAAGAGATATGCATGTAGTGCTAATTCCATATAAGCATGCATAAGATATGAAAATACGATAAATACCAAGTATTTCTATTGCTAGCGTAGTTTAAAACTTACTAAGGCCATGTAGTAGTAGAGTCTATAAGGATTGTAGCTGATTGAGATGGATATGTTTTTCCATAGATTTTTCTGAGTAATTGGTGGCATTGATAAAGTGTAAATTTCGGGGTAGAGTCGGATTGAGACTACATTGTAAGTAGCTTATGAGGAATAGTATACTGTAGAACTAACTCCATATATAACCTCTTTCTCATACCAGCAATGCTGACTGAAAGAGGGGACTGAGTGCTAAAGAAGATATAAGTGTGTATCTAGGAGCCTCATAATTATGTATCTGGAAGACTATGTCTATGTAGTGAATTGAACCTTGTTAAGTGCTTTGATAGTAATGAGAAATAGTAAATATGTTGTTAAAAATCAAAATCTTAGGAACAAAGAATTGAATAAGTAATGTCAATTTATAAATTAGGGATTATATTAAGAATATATGTACCAGTAATATTGTCGTAATGACTGCTTCAAGATGCGATACAATGATGCTTCTTGATAATTATTTTGTTCGAATTAGAATAAATAATAAATAAATAATAAATAATAACTAATACCGAATTGTAATAGTAACACTGGAAATTTATCACAAGTAAAGGCCAACTGTAATAATTTTCCTTACTGATTATGTAAACTGTACTTTACAATTGATTACATGAAATAAAATTACTTGATTTTATTTTTGTTTTTTATTTAGCAAATAAAAACAAAATTTAAAACAATTTTTTGTATATTTGTTTTTCAATTTCGAATTTGTTTTAAAAAGATAAAAAATAAATCACGGCAACGCAAAATATTAAAAAGTGTATACATATGTCCATAAAAAATATAGCATAATAAGAAATTATTACAGGCCTAGAAACCACACATATAACCTCTACCTATGTCGCTTAGAAACCCATTTTGAATCCTGTTGAAAAAAAAAACATTTTTCCATACATTTATCGGAATAAAAATGATGTGATGATAGAAATAATGCCAATATTGCTTTTAAAAATATTCTATAATGCTATCTTGGCAGCACTCACAAGCTACCATGGCTGAGCGTCTTGTCAGTGTTTAAAGGTTTTGTTTGAGACATTTTTAACTTTTTATAACTCATATCTGTCTTCCCATCGTAATCGCAGCGCTCAAACAGAGTGTGTGATAAATACGGGCTATCGTGATTAAACCAGAGACCACTGTCCCCAACAACCGCCCGATCCACCGAACCCACAAGTCCACCATGCACCAAACTTCATCTCTCTATGTTCCCAGGCAGTGTCCAAATACATAGTGGAAAACGAAAGTTTTGTATGGCAACCCCACAAAGGAGTTGCCCGATTGCACCCAATTTCGAACTTAATTTTACTTTTTTTTTTTAAGTCCGTGCAAAGATGGAAGAGGCTGTGCATACAGTGGAACATAGAATCTATAATCGTTTGAAATACTTTAAAGTTTTCATCTTGAAACCCTTATGACTCTGCATTATCCTAAGATTTAAAGGAAGACTATTCTAGACTCTGACACCATGAATGAAGAATGAGCGAGTACTAAGCAAGAAATTAAATCGTGGAAGTAAGAGTAACCGAGGGAACAAGGTAAAGGTGATTAATTACGTTAACGCCTACCAGGGGAGGACCTTGCCATGCAAGGCACTCTGTCAAGACCGTCCGTACGTGACGAAGAGTCACATCCTGCCCGAGGTGTTCCTGCACAGGCAGCTGCTGGGCATCCCCTGGGGTGCAGCTGGCTACCTGACTGAATACGGCGGATCTAGAGAGGAAAACTCGATAAAACCCGCAATCCCATGTGTAAACAATCGTGCCTATGGGATGAATGGCACTGCGTGAGTGTGTCTTATAACGATGGACTCCGGATACCAGGCGACCTCCGGTTTCAACCTTAGCCTTATCTCGGCATGCCGGCTCTGCTGAGATGGACCAACCTTTCCGAGCATACTCGTGGGACCAAAATTGATAAGCCCGTTTTTTCTGAGGGAGGTCCACCTCTAAATGTACCAAAAACCCAATCCGGGGCTCTTAACGAACCCGAAAATTTCCAGGACATTACAAGTCCTTCATCTGACGGCGATGCGATGGATACACTCCCCCTAGACGAGGAGGATCTCCTTAGATCACCAGACCATAGCCAACAGGACAGCGGGAATACTGAAGTTCCCACATCCAAAGAGCGCAAGCCAAAGCTCAGTGGCGCGGCCAAAAAAAGGTTTAAATGGCTTTTAAAACATGGCCACACAGAGGCAGAGGCTAGAAGGATTGCTGCACTTCAGATAGAATAGCGGAATGAGGAGAGTCTTAAAAAACGGACTCGCTCTGACGAATCTTCTCCTAAAGTGGAGCAACCTAGCGCTAAACGCAGCAAGGCAGCAACGGAGAATCCTTCAAAGAAGCACGTCTCCCAGCCTTTGCGTAAGCAGCCCTCCTATAAAGAGGCTGCAGAGAGCGTTCGGGTGGGTATTCTTCCCGTCGGTTATCCTGAGGTGGCACTCAACATGGATCAATTGAAGTCCGTACAGAGTGCTATCTTGAGAGAGATCGCGGCTAGAAAACAAAGCCCCCTGAAGCCAAGATTCCTGGGCTCCACATTTAGACCAGGGTGGATGATCATCAACTGCGCCAATCAGGACACCGTGACGTGGCTAAAAGGTGTAGTTGGGGAGCTAAAACCCTGGGAAGGAGCCAACCTTGTCCTGGTCGAGGAAAGTGAAATTCCTCGCCCACAAGTTCTTGTGGGATACTTTCCGAACAGCGCTGAGGACCCTACGGACTTGATTCTCGACTACATCGAGGGTCAGAACGCGGGGTTAAAGGTGTCAGAGTGGATTGTGTTACGCAAGACACAAAAACCAAATGTAACAGAGCTAACCTTCTCCGTGGACCATACGTCCATGGAGGAGCTAAAAAAGGCTCATTACACAATTGGGTACAAGTTCGGCTCAGTCCAACTTAGGCCCAAGGGTGGGGCAGTAAAGACTGTGGCGGAGGCTGGGGATGGCCAAGGTCAGATTAAAACTCTGACTGATGAGCCTCAGCCATCGACATCAGGAACCAGCAGGCCTAAACTTTCTGTCAAGGCTAAGCCTGGCCCCGGTAAAGCAGTCGGAACTGCAGAGGCTAAGCCGGGGACTTCCGCAAAGAAGTCCGAAGGTACTAAGAAGAAGCCTCCTCCTGCCCGTGCGAAGCAGGGCAAAAAAGGAAATCCGAAAGGATCTCCTATCAAGGCTGCTAGCGGCCATAAAAAGTCATCCTAGTCATGACTAATCATCATCTAAGTTGCCTCCAGATAAATCTCCATCATGCCAAAGCGGCATCAGACGTGCTTAGCAGGAGATTTGTCTCGGAGAAACTTAGTCTGGCGCTCATACAGGAGCCCTGGGTACATCAAGGCCGCATTAAAGGACTTCCCACAAAATCATGTAAGTTAATTTACAGTAATGAGCATGAATATCCCAGGGCAGCATTGCTGCTCAACACTAATCTAAATTTTATTCCTCTTTCGCAGTTCATTTCGAGGGTCGTAGTTGCAGTAGCTCTCGAGGTACCAACTCCGGGAGGTAGTCACGAGGTAGTAGTGACCTCAGTCTATTTTCCTGGAGATGCGGATACACTACCTCCTACAGAGCTAAAAAGACTCATCAGCTACTGCAAACGAAGAGGAAAGCAATTTATCGTTGGATGCGATGCGAACGCACATCACACGCTATGGGGCAGCACGGATACCAACATCAGGGGTGAGTACCTCCACGATTTTATAATATCTAATAATTTAGAGATACTAAATCGAGGTAATAAGCCAACCTTTATGAACACTATCAGACAAGAGGTCCTGGACCTAACACTTGCCAGTATGTTCATAAGCACAAAAATAAGCAGGTGGCACGTATCGAACGAGATTTCCATGTCCGATCACAGACATATCAGGTTCGATATAGAAGCCGCACTTAACTCAAGTCTAGAGTACCGAATCCCTAAATTAACTAACTGGGAACTCTATCGACAACATCTTAAGGCTGTAGTTAACTCTCCCGGTAGTAGCATTAGCACAACGGAGGAGTTGGACTCAGCCACTACGCAGCTACAAACGGCTGTACTGACTTCATTCGAACACAGCTGCCCTCTGAAGCAAAAGACTTGTAATCGGCAGGTACCTTGGTGGAATAGGTAACTGAGTTTGAAAAGAAAAGAAGTCAGAAAACTATTTAACAGAGCCAAGCTCTCTGGTACCTGGGGAGAATATAAAAAGGCTCTAACGGAATATAACATAGAATTAAGAAGATCTAAAAGAAGAACCTGGCGGACCTTCTGCGATGGCATAGATCAACTGCCCGCAGCTACCAGGCTCCATAAGGTACTTTCGAAGGATCACACGAATGGTATATGCTCACTTCAAAAAGAAGATGGGAACTATACCGAGAGTTGTGAGGAAACAGTCAGGCTCTTACTAGAAACTCACTTCCCCGACTCTACCAGTCCCGTTCAAGGAATAGTAGCTCCAGACCCAATTGAGGTGGGCAATTACAGGGTCTTTAACAGGAGTAAGAGCCTTGCGGGAAGAATCTTCACTCCTAACAAGGTTAGATGGGCCGTTGGTACGTTTAAACCCTTTAAATCTGCTGGAGGGGACGGCATCTTTCCTGCCTTACTACAGCAAGGGGTTGAAGAAATACTTGTTCCACTACAAAACATTTTTCGAGCCAGTTACGCTCTGGGGTATATTCCCCAATGCTGGAGAGACGTCAGGGTGGTATTTATACCCAAAGCAGGAAAAAGAGCTAGCTCTCTAGCCAAATCGTTCCGACCCATTAGTCTCTCGTCATTTTTACTTAAATCCATGGAAAAAATCCTAGACCTACATATTCGAAGTGAAGTTTTGATTAAATCACCACTTCATTCTAAGCAATTCGCTTATCAAGCAGGCAAGTCTACCGAGACTGCCATCCACACTTTGGTTAAAGACCTCGAAAAAGCTCTTGAAGCAAAAGAGGTGGCCTTATGTGCATTTGCAGACATAGAAGGTGCTTTTGATAACACCTCCTTCGAAGCAATTAAATCAGCTGCCGAGGACAAGGGCTTCGAGCCCCCCACGGTTAATTGGATAGACTCCATGCTTAGAAGCAGGAGGATAACTACTACTCTAGGAAATTGTTCAGTCACGATCACTGCAGCTAAAGGCTGCCCACAAGGAGGAGTTCTCTCTCCACTCCTATGGTCGATCGTGATTGATGATCTCTTAGAGAAGCTGACCAGTTCGGGTTTTACCGTACAAGGCTACGCGGATGACCTAGTAGTCACGATACGGGGCAAGCATGACCAAGTCATATCCGACCTCATGCAAAAAGCCCTTTCTAAAGTCCGCACTTGGTGCTTAACCAAAGGCCTCAGTGTAAACCCAAACAAAACGGTTATCGTTCCGTTCACGAGAAGATCAAAGCTTTCACTAAAGGCTCCTCTTCTCGATAACACGGAATTGATATTTTCAGAAGAAGTCAAATATCTGGGGGTCACCTTAGATAAGAAACTTTCCTGGAATTCGCATCTGTCTAGAGTGACGCAAAGAGCGATAGGATCTCTCTACACGTGCCGTCGCTTCATTGGTAGAACATGGGGTCTGAAGCCAAAAATGATGTACTGGATGTACACCACGGTTGTTAGACCCATGGTCACCTATGTGGCCCTCGCATGGTGGCCAAAAACTAATGAAAAGAAGGCTGAGGCTCTGCTTCAAAAAACACCACGGCTTGCCTGTCTAGGAAAAACTGGTGCCATGAGGACCTGTCCTACAGCAGCCATGGAAGCCTTACTAAACCTTCCACCCCTACATCTGCAGGTGAAAAAGGAAGCAATCTCCAGTGCTATTAGACTGCAAAAGGAGAAACAGTTAAAACCAGGGAATCTGGTTGGTCATTTAAGTATCTTAAAACAGATACGCTTTGAGCAAATGACGACAATATCTGATATAATCAAACCCAAGGTGGATTTTGTAAGACCATTCGATGTGGTTTTGGGAAACCGACAGCAATGGCGTTCCACTAAACCGTCCTTTCAACAAGGATCGATGGTGTGGTATACAGACGGTTCAAAAACGAACAGTGGAGTCGGACTGGGCGTATACGGCCCCAGATGCCATATATCAAAGGCCCTGGGCTCTACCCCTACCGTATTCCAGGCCGAGGTATTGGCCATAGAAGAATGCGCCAATACCTGCATTAAAAGAGCCATAAATGGCTCAACTATTAATATTCTCTCGGACAGTCAAGCTGCCCTCAAGGCCTTAAAGTCCTACACCATCAAGTCAGGGATAGTCTGGGAGTATCTACAAACCCTAAAAGATTTATCAAGAGGAAACAAAGTTATCCTCATGTGGGTACCTGGACATGAGGGCCATAAAGGCAACGAAATTGCTGATGGCCTAGCCAAAAGAGGAGCGGAAACTCCCTTTGTCGGACCGGAGCCATTCTGTGGCACCTCAAAGTGCTACCTCAAAGCTGCCCTAAATAACTGGGAGAACAAACAAAAATCCCTATACTGGGAAAGGCTACAAGGACTTCGTCAGGCAAAAAAGTTTATCGACACCTCTGGAGGAAAAGCAAAAGAACTATTACTCCTCAAGAAAACAGAGCTCAAAATAATTACAGAACTCTTCTCAGGCCATTGCCCCTTGAGGTATCACCTTAACAAGATGGGCTTGGCTGAGACTTCATCCTGCCGCTTTTGCCAGGATGCTCATGAAACCTCGGAGCACCTGCTCTGCAAGTGCGAAGCATTGACCAGGCGGAGACTACTCCATCTCGAACATGCTTTTCCTACACCTAACTACGTACAGAACCTCAATCCCAGAAGGATCCTAGACTTTATTAACAGTCTGAACCTAGAAAGGGAATAAATTCAACGGGGACTCACAATAGATCTTTTAGGTCGCGGTGATTGCGAGGCTGATGCCTACACACCCCTCTACGAATCTAATCTAATCTAAGAGTAACCGAGTTCGCTGCGAAGAAAGGAATTCTATATGGGCATAAAGATATATATATCACAAAGCTTATTTATAATTTTATGCATCATGATACACAGTCTGTAGCAAAGATAGTTATAAAATTGACATCCAAAATTTCTCCTAGAAATGACTGAGACATGATCATATCTCCTAAGGCCAAAAATGTATTTAGCGCAGGCATTAAAAGCAACGTTAAGCTTTCTTCGACTTGAACTATCTATATTACAATAGACGTAGTCACCATAAGTGATAATGGGTACAAGTATTGCCTTGACCAGATGTTCTCGTATATTTGGCATATCGCCATAAACTCTTTAAGCCACGATAGATCTTCGAGACCGTAAAGTCAATATGACTTCTCCATGACAAGACATTGTCAATGATCATCCCCAATTTTTTTAATTCAGGCTTATAATCGATCCTGATGTTATTTATACACAAGGAAGGAAACAAGGAGACATCAATTTCACGGTTAAAAAGAATTATGCTCTGCGTTTTGCATGGGTTCAAGAAAAGTCTGTTTCTTTCTGACCAATCAGCTATGCAAGCCAAGCTGCTATTAAATTTACTAATATTATTGGCAACTTGGTACACGGAGAATGGAAGAAGCAATTGAATGTCATCGGCATATATGTAGTAAAATTAAGCAATATTTAGGAATTAAGGCGATATCATTAACAAACATCGTGAATAGAAGCGGGCCCAATATTGATCCTTGTGGAAAGCCTAAACAAAGTGAGAGAGGTTTTGAAGAACGACAGTGGCCTGTTTACGGGCAGGTAAATATGACCATATAAGATTAGTCGCCGACCGACTAAAATAAAACTGTGTTAATAACTTCTCGTAAAGGATAGAAAAGTCAACCGTATCAAATGCCTTAGAAAAATCTAACGAGCACAAAATCATGGCGTACCTTAGCTTAGTATTACGTCTAACACATTCTTCAGTAATGTGCAATAGTGAGGAAACAGTACTATATGGACCTAGAGCCTGATTGCTCTTTAGCGATTAAGTTATGGGCATCGGTAAAAATCAGAATTTGCTCAAAGAATAATCGTTCTGAAACCTTGGATAGTACCGGAAGAATACTTATTGGCCTAAAGTCCTGTAGTCCGAAGGGCTGTGATGTTTTCATTATCGGATGATGTACTTTGGCAACTTTAAACTGTAGTGGAAAGGAAGAGGTCGTAATAGCAGTATTGATAATATATACAATAGATCTAATAATAAGTGGTAATATTAATTTGAGAAATCGTATATCAATACCATGCATCTTAAACGCAAATATGACCTCATTGGCAGTAACATTTCTAAATGAAAACTATACATCATAATCATTAGTATAAAATGAGAATACTGGATTATTATAATTATTACCCTGAGAATATAAGTACATAAGTACATCAGTATAGTAATAGTACACAGAAAAAGGAAATGAATATTGTAGATTTAATTGAAAAAAAAAATAATGGCGAAGACGAAGAATAAATTATACATATATTCTCAAATTATTCGCTAGTTTTCTAGCCTTATCAATTCTTAGTAATACTTTCAAGTTTCTAAACTAGTCCTTACATCTCGAAACATCATAAGAGCTAGGAAATAATAATACGTAATATAAAATCCTTGTAACGCATAAAACCAAATAAGGAAATAAGTTTTAAACAATTAAAATTAAATAATAAAAATTTCTATACCAAAATTTATTCAAATTTCCTCGATTTTAAAAGCTCTTTATACCAGCATAAATAGCGTAAGAGCTAGATATCGCATGCAGTTCCAGAAAAAGTATACAAATTTTATATGGCTGGGTGGTCCATTCCGGAATGGACCACAACATTTGAAATGATTTATACGTCGAGTGATTCATATTTTCATACATCTTCCTTGCCGATCAAATGTATACAAAACTAGTGTTAAAGAAACATATTATGCTCACCACAAGCTCTATCATATTATGTGGTCAATTCTAGAATGCACTACCCATTTCACGATCTGTATATACTCTGCTCTGGTATGCCATGCGATATCTAGTTCTTGTGCCATCTACATATGATACTAGTTACCATTTTCAGGCATGTAAGTTGGATTTGAAATTAACCCTTCCATGCATACTGTGCCATATATGGCACTGACTATCTGGTCTACTCAGAAAATTTTCCTAGAAATTCATGCTGAACAATATCTAAGGAATATTTTGCGTGACTGCGAATACTTTTAAGTTTTTGTTTCTAAGTAGTACGAGCTACATAACGTATTTTCTTATAGTGTTTGCTGACTAGTTGAGCAGTGCGCTAACAGCTCATTCCATTCATATATGTATAGTACATCATGTAAGGGGTAATATTGTTTATTAGATTTTATCTTCCAGTTTCTAGGATATTTAGAAAATTTCCAAGGCAACATGACGGCGACGAATAAACAATATATCCTTAATTTGCTGTTGAATGTGCCTAGTGACAGTAAAGACGGATTGGAAAGTGATGAAGACGACTTAACTGAATTTATTCCAGTTTCCACAGAATATTTTCATGCACAACTGTTTCGGATTCTGTAAGTGTAAGTAAGAGTTCAGTATCGTCTGTTCCCACAATCAGTCTTAATATTGACAGTATAAGCGAGTCAGATATTACGGACTTAAAGAGAAACCTACTTTGGAAAAAAGGAAAGATCCAAGTTGATGATCATGAGAAAAAATTTACTGGGTCTTCAGAACTGCCATCACACATACAAGAACTGGAAACTGCGTACCAATTCTTCAGGCATTTTTTTTAACGACGAGTCTCATAAATTGGGATATAAACTTTTTGCCCTGTGTGGTGTTTCCGCTTTTGCATATAAAATTGAAATTTATATTGGATTGGAAAATAGTCCCCTGAAATGCTTTCCGGAAGAACCATAGATTTGGCAGTTAGTAGTAATATTGTGGTGAGATTGTGTCTCGAAGTTACCCGTAGGTGCAACTATAAAATATAATTAAAATATATTTTTAATACATCTATCCAAATTGTGTGCTACCTGACCAAACAAGGCATATGTTGTTTAGGTACGGTAAGGCGGAACCGTATCCCCAACTGCAAGATGCCTAAGGAAGAAGATTTAAAACAAAGTCCACCTCGAGTGAATGTGGCAAACTACGAGAATATTACGATCGCCAATTTGATATGGAAGGATAACAAATGCGTGACATTACTATCTAAATTCGTCGGGACTGATCTTGAAGGAACAGTTACAAGCTATGATAGAAAAACTAAAACAAACATTATTAAAAAATTCCCTGCTGAACTAGGTGAATATAATCCTCACATGGGTAGTGTAGACCTTATGGACAGTTTTATTGGAAGGAATAGAATATCGATGAAATCCAAGAAATGGTACATGAGGCTGTTTTACCATTTTATTGATTTGTCAGTAATCAATTCCTGGCTTCTTTATAAAAGAACTCCAGAAGCAAATTCCATATCCCCGAATCAATATCGACTACCCCGTGGTAAATTGGTACCACGAATTATGCTAAACGCGAAAGACCTTCAGCAGGATATATATATATACCACCACGTGATGTACGACATGACCAAATTGATCATCTTCCTTATTGGAATGTAGATTGTGTAAGCTGTAAGCTACCACAATGTACATTCAAAATGTATATCTTTGCCGCAAGTGTTGTATAGCCGTATAGCCCTATGTTTCAATAAGAATAGCAATTGCTTTGTGGAGTTTCACGAAAAATAAGTGTTAAATTATTACAAAATAAGTTTAAAAGCTTAACAATTAGATATATCTAAGGCTGCCATCCGTCCGGTTTCCCCGGATTTGTCCTAGTTTGGCGGGCGTCCGGGGAGATTCCGGGGGTAGGGGGGTTTCTATACTGTCCGGGTTTTAAAATTTTGGAAACCAATTAAATAAAAATTTAATTTTTGTGTATGAACGGTGTAGTTGATAATGCCGACAGTCAGACCGACTCGACTCTCACTCAAGTTCTCTCTTCTGATCCCACCCAGTCTTAGCTCAGTAACGAAGCTAGCAGTACGACAATTGCTTGTGTAACTTGCCTTGTGTACCTGTGTTCGTTTTATGTACCCCCACCAATTAATGTAAAATCTCGATACTACAATGCGTCAGTTCACGTATGTAAAATAATTGTAAATGCCACCGTACAAAGTTGGCGACACTTCACGAGAGAAAAAAAAGACATAAAAATGTACACAAAAAGTATGTAATATAAAGGATGGGTATAACTTAATAAAAAGTAAAACTCATTTTTAAAACGCGGAAACATCGGAACTATTACCGAAAAGGGGAAATGTTGGCATGTACATTCTACTAAGATCATACTGTTCCTCAGCATAGTGCAAGTGAATAATTTTTACAACAATTTAATCCATTTTACTGGATGTTAATGCAGTCCATGGACTGCAATTAAAAATCAGTTTTTTTTACAAAACAAAAACATGGAAATTGATGACACAAAATTGATAGATGAGCGGATGAATTTACAAAATTTCAGTCAAAATCTAAGCTTTCATCGGCAAATCAACATTGGCTTAATTTTTTAAAACATCGTATGCTCATTTGTGCACCGAGGTATTGAAGATTGCACAGTATATTTAAGTGTACCAGCTCATAATGTCAACGAAAAGAAAGTGTTTTAACAATTTCTCAACTGTGGATGAAAGAAAGTAACTCACTGAACATATAAACGGCTTCGTCACTAATCAAAACAAAATTTAATTTTAAAGATTTTAATTGTGTTGATTTTTATACATTGTTAAAAAATGATACACGTAGGCCCTTGCTCGTTAGTTCCTGGTTTACAGAATCTAAAATCTCCAAAATGTTTACATGGCAAGAGACTCCTGTCTTAGATCAAAAAATTAGGTTCTGAAGACCATAAGAAAAAGTCTCTAGAGACACTTCTTGAAGTGTATACACGAAATTTATATTTGGTCCCCAGGAATCTGTGTTAATTGTACAGAAAAACATTGTTAGAAAGAAAGTGAAAAAGCTTTAAAAAAAATTATGCAGAAATTTTACGGGATAAATGACAACACAACAAAATGTGTTTTTTTTTTTTCAAAAATAACCAGCACCCTATTGACGAAAAAATTTCTCTTCGTTAAAGCCATTACTATCCCAACTTGAGCCTTCCGTCTATTCGTCTGTCCGGCCGTCCGCGAGTCCGTCCGCATGATAGCTTGGGAGCGCGTATATTTAAAGAGCTGAAAATATGCACACGGCCTTTAAAAAAAAAGTAAATTTAAGTTCGTAAATGGGATAAATCGGGTAACACTTTCCTAGGGTTGCCATACATAAATTTAGTTTTTTACTGTATATTTGTACGCTGCCTGAGAGCGAGTTACATGCGTCGCATAATTACCCTTAGCTTAATAAATCATTCTCCATAGTCACAGTTACCAAATCTTAGTCAGCAGAAACTTTTCGATATTGTACTTTAGTAAAGTTCATTGTAATAAATTTTCTTGCACACCTGAGTTCAATTCTCTGAAAAATCCTTAGGTAATGTCTGCAAATAAAATAAGCTAAAAATTAATTGTATTGCTAGCAGAGTTCAGTCTTTTTCCGTTCGCTGTTTATTAAAACGTTTTCGTTCAATAAAAGTTTTTTTTTTATTAAACCATTTATTAACAAACGTAACGAGCATGTCAACGTAGAAAACTGAAATTTTGTACACAGTATTTTTATGAAAATAGTAAATATAATTTCAAAAATGGACTAAATGGGCAACGTATTCTTGGTGTTGCCATATAAAAATTTAAGATTTGCACGTATACTGTGAAAACGATCAGTCCTAGACGTTTTAATTGCACTGAAAGGTTCTTCAGAATATGAAATCCCATGAAATTGGTCATCATCATTTATACTTTCCAACGAACCGTTCTAGAAATATGCGAAAACCACTTCAAAAATCAAACTTGTGCAGATGGGTGACCATACGAAATTACGTACGAGTATTTATCTACAGCACCATAAGAATTGATCTTATACCAATTCTAGATCTTGCCAAACTCACTCCACAGTTGACTTAACAGCAGAACACACAATACTCTCCGGAAATCTAGAGACGTAAAATGAGCAAACTTCGAAGACTAGCGACCGAGCATGGAAACCCGATTGATTTGAAACACATGACGGGAGACCGGAGCCGGAGAACAAAATAATTTCTAGTAATTTGGTATCTTTAGAGAATTTTTTGCATCTCCATTTATGCATGGGTCTCTGGGTGTCCACAGATCGAGAAAGTGGTCTCTTGAAGTTAAACTCTCGCAATATAGATTCACCTTTCCCGAGAAATGAAGCTATTCTGAAAGTTATATGGCAGACTAAATGTAAATGTAAAATTGTATTTCTAATTTTTAGAAGATTTATTTATGTTCCTAATTGTAAGAGATTTAATTTAGTTCATTCACATCGTTTTATTTTACTGTTTTTTTGTTAACTGACTAATTTTATAATAAATAAATAAAAAAGACACTATGCATAACAATTTCATCCTATTTCATTAGTAAGTAAAACATAAAATTATTTGGCAACAATGTCCGGGTTTCAAGCTAAAATGTCCGGGGCTTTCGAACTTGTTGTCCTAGTTTAATGATTTTACAGATGGCAGCCCTAGATATATCTAATATTCTTCAACTAAAAAGTTTTTATTTAGTTTTATTTTAATTTTATTTTAAGGGAGTTTTTTTATTTATATGTTTTTTTTTTGTGATACATAAATTATTTCGAAGACATCGGATAAAAAACTAAACTTATGTTTATAATGTATTTAAACTTTGTCGTTTCAATGGGTATTTAAAATGTCAATATTCAGAACACTTAAATGCATATTGTGCCATATATGGCACACAGTACTTGAGTCTTATCATACAAAATTAGTTTTTTAAATATATTTTTGAATTTCTTCAATCGATTTGCTATGCATAACAAATTATTTCATGTAAATTTGATAAATCATGCATTTAAGGGTTAAAGATTATTGCTTGGCTTAAAAATTAAATCATAAAGCATGTATAAAAGCACAAATAAGTATATAGGTATACAAATAACGAATCGAATAAGAAATTGGAAAACCAGAAATCAGGTAGGCATGTAGATATATGTTGCGATTGCGAGTCAATTAAACAAATATGCAACGTCTCTGATGTACGGAAGCCCTCAATTCTTTTTTAGAAATTTACTGGAAATTTTTTCTTAGAAATGTATGGTAAATTTGTTCCTTAGAAGTTTTATGAATTATTGGAGACTAACAACGGCAAAAGAAACGAATGCTTATTGGCAATTGGAGGCCGGCAAAGGCACAAATGAAAGTATTTGTATCTGAAAATAATTCCAATCGGCCACCAAAGTGAATAAAAATTCTACCGAAACATTTTCTGAAAATTTCTGAAGAAAAAATAAAATTTTTATTGCATATTTACGCGTCTACGCTCATAAAAATTGTTGTCCACCTCCACAAATGCATATAAATTCCAATAAAAAACTTACAATAAATTTCTAAGAAAAAATTGAGGGCTTCACTCAGTTCGAGATTGTTGATTTTATATTGGAGTGAGGCATTTCATTGCTCTGGTAAAAGATAGAAACTTGGGTGTGTGCCTGAGCATTAGGAACATTTTCTGTTAATAAAAACATTTCTTAGCTGCAATTTTCGTCGTAGCTAACTAACTTGGTTACCAGAAATGTCGATAAGGTTTTCATTTTTCTGATCTGTGTTCTTCATCTGTATATTTACTTATTTATGATAATAGTAATGGAACAGGTTTGTATCACTGACTTATAACATTGGACTGAGCGTATTGTCATTTTCCTATAGGAAAGCATGGCACAAGTTTTATAGTTCTCTCTTTCGCCCTATGGCAGAGTTGGAGCTACCAACACAAAATATTGCATTCTGGAACGTTTGCTTATGCCATTTGATGTTTTTATGTTGGCTACAGATGCAAACACCGCAGAAGGAATAAGGTAAAGATAGTGTTTACCATACTCCGTCCCTCTTGCCCATAAGCAGGATTCAGTTAAGAATAACTTTTGAAAATTAAAGTCGGAATGAGTTAATTCCTTATAAGCGATTAAAATATCACTTGGGCACAAGAAAAAATATTTTTTTGATTAAATTCGGTTTTCGGGTGTAAAATTTCATCTGATTGGTTGAGTTTTACATGTTTTTTATGTAATCGTTTTAAAGGGTGCTCTAACGGTGATATACAGAAACACAATATTTTTTGTTCCACATGAAATAGCAAATCGCTCAGTCCATTGTTATAAGTCAGTGGTTTGTATCCAAATTTAAAATCAATTTCTGCATTGATTAACAAAAAATACGTTTTAATTAAATAACTTGACTCAGTGGAAATAGTAGAAGGTGAAATGTAATTTAATCTTCCTTTATTAAATTAATTTGAATTACCTAGGTATATAGGAAAAATTACTTTTGTAAATTTATCTCGATACAATGCTGGTTATAGTAGCTGTTTTCTAAATTAATTTTAATAATATTTAAAAAAAATTAAGGATAATGTCATGAATAGATTGAACATAAGTAGGTACGAATTTTTCATCGTATGCAATGTGTTGTTGAAATTAATCTCCTGACATTTTGATCTCGGTTATCTCAAAAGCAAATCACGGAGAGCAGATAGGGTAAAAATTTTTGACACGAAACATTAAAACTAATATTGACTAAATTCAGAAGTTTGTCTAAATTTATATCAATCAAAGACATCTTAATGATTCTCGACATCCTCAAATAAACATTAGGATTAGATCAGAGAACAAAATTTACCATATTAATATTTAGAGACTTCAGCAAACAATATAATATCCGTCATCATATAACTTCATTTCAGCAACCAGACATGTGATAATAAATTTCAATGAATGATTTTTGCAATCAATCAATCAATCAATCAATGAATGTATAATGATGTAAATGCGTCGACAGCAACACCAGTAGCATATAACCTGAGGCAAAGCAATTAACCAGTAACATGAACGGCATCACTTTTTTTATACTTAAGAGCTTTCGCTATAAGATAGAGTGACAAAGGCGTGAAGTTAGCTGAATGTTACGGAATTCTCACTACCGAGATCACACTGTAAATCATTAATCATTTAATCAAAAAATTATAGTACAGATGCAGTGTGGTGTTTTAATTTTCCTTTGAATTAGTTTCTGTTTTGACATAGAACTACGTATTTTTCGATGCTGATGATAATGAATCGAAAATATGTTATTCTGGGAACCCCACTAAATCTCCGAAAACAAAATCCCTAAGTAAAGAAAAATCTTCCAGAACTTAATCCTAGGACGCAAAACCTCCAAAAACTAAAATCTCCAAGCACAAAATTTCCAAAGAACAGACTCCTTGAGGCAAAAGTCTCAAAACTTGGAAACTCAATTTTCAAGCGGCCACCACAAATATGCATCAGAGTGTCATTCTAAATTTATGCCGATTTGTGTTGCCACATACAGGCAAATAGTGCACATCTGGTAGTCATTCACTTTTTTTAGGATAGCTATGAATATTCCAGTTTTAAGATCGAATAAAGGAAAAGAGATATTCTTTATTGATGACTTTGACTATCATGCTGATTAATGGACGAGGACATTTCATGTTGTCCCTGCCAGTATGAGACAATTATTCAGAACTCATGGTCAAGTTGAAAACTAGATTGTTCTATAAATTTATTATTTTGTAAACAAAAAAAATTCAGGAAGCATATTCTGAATTATTTCATGAACTATATAAGCTTGCTTACTGATTGTGCAATGGGAAAAGTTTCTTTCCGTTGTTAAAAAGATCATAGATTGTCTGTTTTATTTCAGATTTATAGAAATCATTTGGAGAAAATTTCAGAAAAAAGGACTTGCATGTGGACTATATGGAGAATTTAGATTGCTTAAGATTGCTTGTTTCATCCTCAGAAGTATACTTAATAATAATTTTTGTTTTTATGTCAGAGTCTATATCTGTATTTGTTGACTCATATAAAAATTTCTTATAATTAAATTGCAAAGTGCTTTAAAAACATGACTTAAAATAAATGGCAAAAGGCTCAAAAATAGGAAAAACAAACAGACACTAGCTAAACTAAAAGTTATAAAAAGTCAATAGGGACGCAGTTAAAACAATTAAACATAGAAAGGACACAAAATGACAATAAAATTTTACGTAAAAATAATGAAGACACAAAATTCTTGAAAGCGACTAAAAACCTTAGAATATATAGCAAACAGGAATGGTTGAATCGTGTAAAATTCGTGTACATAAGCGTAATTTGTCAAGAGCAGGAGACTATACATAGGAGTAAGTGAGATGCTGGATGGAGAAATTGTCAAAGCTGTAGATTAATTGTCAAATGTGCTTTTGTTTTGTGAGCAGATTTGGTCAACTTAAAATTCTTTTGTGAAATTTAACAAAAATACCGAATCAATTCTTTTCAAAACTATTTACCTTGGAACTTTATTTAGTGCAAAGTCTTATAGTGCCACTAGTGCCTATTAAAATCTTCATATCAATTTAAAAAAACAGAAATGAAGTGTTCGGTCAGTGCTTGCAAATATCCTGTTTGAAGCAACTGCACTACCTAAATTATATTTTTTGTTAATAGAAGCAAAGATTTATATAAATTAATTATGTGAATTGTTTCAAAATAAAGTAGAAAAAGAACATTTTTACCACAGATGCTGACAAGCTGTTTAGAATAGAGATGGCGTGTAAATACATGTAAAAATGGACTACCAACACAACCAGGAATTCATTACGCAAAATCTGGCTTATCACCATTCCTGTTTGCTCTATATTCTAAGCTAAAAACGGACACAAGAATTTTGAAAAATAATTAAAAATTGAAAAAAAAAATTTTTAGATTTCAAAGCAATTTTGACAATTTTGAAAGTTACAGTTCTAAGAAGCTCTAAATTTTCAAAATGATGTAGGTAATAGAAAATATTTTCTAAACAAGCGAATTTCCAACATACTGTTAAGGCTGAATTATGTACAATGGACGCAACGGAACGCAACTGAACGGAGAGAAATGTCAAACCGGTTTTCTTTGTATGACTTTCAAATGGAGTTGCGCACAGTGGACGGACAAAAACGCAGTCGTTCGCAGCAAGTTTAAGGGGGTATTCTAGTCTAGAGGCCCGAATTTTAGCTGATTTTTGAAGTGCCGTAAAAAAAAGGCAATCAATATTCTTCTATCCATTTTTTTATCAGTTATTTATTAACATTGCAAGAATACAGAAAAAAATTAAAAAATTTAAAAAGTTAAAAATTCAAAAAATTAGCTGCTGATGAAGTGGGTTCCTCAAAAAATTGGCGCGTGATCATGCCCACGATTCCAACCCGCCTAGCAATCCGAAAAGAAAAATAAAAAAGATTATTAGTCTAGAGTTATGTCGCTATGTCCGGAACTAGGGAAAAGTTGAAAAAAAAAATTTTCACAAAATGGCCGCTGCCTAAAAAAGCAATTTTTGTACCACTTTTTTGACTTTTTCGAATTTTTTCAAAAATAGTAAAAATTGAAATTTTGGGATGCGGCTAGTTCCGGACATAGACAAGTCTATAAAGAAGACTCTAAAAAAAATTTCAAGTAAATCGGTCCAGTACAACTTGAGAAATCGTGGGCATCGTCTTGAAAAAGGCAGTTTCGAGAAAAACGTGTTTAAGGTGTAACACCACTGTAAATTTTTTGAAACATCGTTTTTTTTTATTGGCTTAAAAAATAGTTTAAACCCTCTAGAATAAGAAAAAAAAGGTCCCGTGCGAGAAATTTTTTTTTCCTTTGAAAATTGAGGTCGCCACCAAGCGCGTCAAACTTGCTCCGAAACATGTCCCGGGAAAATGGCTGTGGAGCCGCCATTTTGTTTCTTTTTTCGCTGTGAACACTAAATATAAAGATACAAATTTGAAAAATCCTCTTGTGGGCATATTCTTGAATAGTTAAACTTTGAAAATATGAAAACAAAAAAATATCGATTTTTTCGAAATTCTAGACTAGAATACCCCCTTAATAAAATCTGAAATTAACGCAACTGAACGGATAAACGTAACCTCAAATCAGCTTTGGGATTGTTTATGTTGTTTCGTCAAATGAAACTGTGCTGCGGTAAGTGTGTAATAAACAGAGAGGAAATGGAATGAGAAAAGTTGTCTGATTTTATCCATATTTGTTTATAAATTGTGGGTCAAACGTCACTGTCACTTTCAATTAATCATGCGTCCAGGAGGCGGAGTCTTATTTCATACAGTGAACTGAACGAAGTAAACTATTTGGATTTGCGACAATTAGATGCACAGTACTAGCGGTAACTAAAGAGTTGATTTGATAATTATCTGTGAATGTTATAAAAGAAAACAGTGAAGTTAAATAAAAGAAGAACTTTTGAATTATATCTGAAATATTGTGTTTTAAATAACGAACTAAGGCCACGCTCGTAACAATACTATTAAATATGCATACCTCTACAAACTGCCCCCATCATCCCTCCAGCTGAAAATCTCTAATGGATTGCTTGTCCTTCCCATAGAAGTTCCAACGGTTCTAAAGCGGCCCGATATCACCAGCGAAAGACAAGAGCATCGTTCTGCATGGACGATAGTGGCTGCCAAATGCAGTTGAATGTGTCTGCGTTCGTCGCAATTCCCAGTAGCGAATATCCGTATTCATGAATATCTAATGAATGACTACATCGAAGAACATAATGAAAATGTAATCGATGAAATAGTCGGCTCAATGTAATGCAGAAAGTAAGGAGCAACTGGTTTTCCTCTGAAGTGGCACGTGGCATAGCAGACAATGAGTCACTGAGGACGGTGTTGCTGCAATTAGTACGGGGGAATCACAAGTTAGGGTTTTAGTTCATGTTGAAAGTTTTAGTGAGCATGTTAGTGGTGCGTGCAGATGAGTACAAATTTTTGTTGTCATATTTTTATATATTATATTTTATATATTTTATTTCTTATTTGAATTTTTAAATGAAATCAAGTTTTTATTTAATATTCTTCTGAGTTTTGGTGTTAGCCTATTTTTTTTTTTTTAATTGATGAAGTTTAATTTTTTATTTTAGTTATTATTAACCTCGATTATATATGTACGTTTTATTATGTATATTTTAATAAATTGTGAAGTCTTGCCTGAAGCATTTTATGTTTTCATAACATTTTTATTTCCTTAAAATTTTTCATAACAATTGTCAAAGCCTGAATAATTTTGTGACCACCTATTTCACCCGGTTTCTACTACATATAGGATACAAATGAGAACATTAAAGAAGACGAGCTCCTTTCACTAATGAGGGCTGCATATTTTGTAATAAGTGAAAACACTGATAACCATGTAATGCAGAAATTATCCATTATGCCTACTGCCCTATGACATCGCAATATAAATGTAAGTGATGATCTCAGTCAAAATGTAGCTATTGTAGCCATTTTCATTGATGAGAGCATTTTCATTCAATTTCGCAACGACGAAGTGCCTTTTAAGTGCTTGTGCATGGTAGTGTAGGTTAATGTTCTGAGTTCCATCTTCAACTCTCATGCAATACAAAAATAAATTGTAAATTTGGCTAACGCTAATCAAATTATTCTGTTTACAGATTCTTGGTCCTCATAGCAACGATATTTACATAATGCCAAAATTCTGGTGGATCAACTGACACATATCGTGAACGAGTTCCATTAGCTTTTACAAAGCCGAGCAAGTAAAGAGCCTGTAGGTGCCTTCACCAGCACAAACTTTTCAGAGCCTGTGAATAACTGATTAGGACATACAATATTATGATACAGAAATGTATTGGCCGATATAAGCCAGATTTTTAGAATGTGGAAGATTCCATCAAAGAAAACTTTTCCAGACCTAATAAAATTGACAATTTATTTGTGCGGTTTCATCGTTACTGGTTAATGCCATCTGAAAGCAAATGTGGCTTAATAGGCTAAACAAATTAATTAATACAAGAGGTAAAGACATCTGTCTCGATAGCTCCGTGGTAAGAGCAGTCGCCGCCCTGATAGCGACTTCAAAAACTTGACGAGGCGGTTATTTTTTCCTCTTGTATTTAATAATTTGATTTAAATTTAAATTAAGTAGGTAAGTAAGTGAGAATTATTCTTGGAAAACGGGGAAGGGTAGCAAAAATCGAATCCCAGAAGTTGGCGGCCGACTATTCTTCAAAGAAAGAATAACCAGAGGGAGCCACTGCAATAAAAAAGATAAGAATTATTCTAGAAAAATGGGCAAGGGTAGTAAAAGTCGGATTTTGGCAGTTGGCGGGCGGCTATTTTTGAAAGAAAGAATAACCAAAGCTAACTAGAGCCACTAGATTAAAAAGATAAGACCAAATGGGATTAGAGGATATTTCTAAGAGGTAGAGAAAGGCCTGTTAGGAAAATATAAAATAAAAATTAGCAACGGTGTCAGTCGAACAGTATTGAATACTTGAGTTTTAAGGTAGGTATTTTAGAGTAGAGTTAAGCTATAGGTAAAAGGTGAATGAGACAGAGTGTGTGGAAATAAATGAATAAGGTGTTATGTGAAAAAATGACAAATTGTGTGTGTGGCGTATGAATCTAAATGGAACGAATGCCGTCCAGTCCTTGGAAGAAGTACGTGCGACTCAAAGCTAAGTCGAATGTCGACTTAACTACGGAAGGTGTTATATGGACAGAGTATACAGAAGAATTAGCAGCATCCATTGAGTGTTGTGGTTAAGGCCATATATATGGACTGGGCTTTAGGGGTTCAAGCCCACCCCATCGTGCTAGCAAAGATAACCTAATAAGAAGATAGGAAGCAGCCGAATAAAATTGAAAAACTTTCGTGTTTTTTAGAATGAAACAAATAATGTCATATACTTTCGTCTTTTGCATGAATGGGGGAAAAGAACTTGGCTATGCACTTTTGTAGTACGACTGAGACAACGAGTTAAAAACAAAAATTGAGAGAGCGTAGGATTACGCGAACGACAAACTCTTATTGAAACCCTCAAAATGCTATCGAACTATTCATAATAATGTACTTCGAGTCACACTACCACACTTTTTTAAGAAAAAAATAAATTTTGCTTTGGCCAAGATGCTGAAAGGAGATGTAAAATTCCTCTCAGATAAATTTCTGATTTTTCTCGAAAATATCACAGAATCCAGCATGAGTTTCTCCCACTTAATTTCTTCAGAGCAAACGAATGTAAGCAAAAGCATGTGCTGTTCAAATATCATAGGATTACAGCAACAACATGTGTCCATTACAGCAACAACAGGCAGGGACGCACCGAGAGGGGGGACGAACGGGACTGGTCCCCTTACAGAATGTCAGTTTTCTGAACATAATTTACAAATTACGTATAAAATGAGGTCTGTATATTATTACAAAGTCCGATAAAATAAAATAAAACCTTTTAATCTACAATAGCAGTCTTTAAGTGCTGAAGGATGCAGGACTTTAGAGCCCTATTTCTCCGACTCGTTAGAACTTGGTACACCTATGCCCCCCCCCAACGCCAAATCCTGGGTGCGTTACTGACAACATGTGACCAATATCAATATATCATGAAAACCGGTATTTACAAAAGCCCGGGAACATTTGATGTGAGTAAAACCAGAAAACTTCTCATTGGTTTACGAAAATGAGTCATTGCCGTTCTTGGTTTTTTATCTTTGTTCATAAAAATTTTAAAGAGAGTTTAATTGTTTTTTTTTTTAATTTTTTTCTTTCTTTCTTCCTTTTCTTGCCGTGTAGCTTATACCTATATCTGTTAATCTGATAAGCCAAATTTTTGACCACAATTCTTTATATGTATGTATCGAGGCTCACAGCAATTTGTTTTATAATTTTATATCTTTCCTCGGTGGCCCTTTCAGGTAACGCAACTTTGGGAAAACCGTGTGCAATATAGGGAAAGAAAATAAGTAGTCCAGTATGCATGTACACATACATCATTAGATAATAGCTTCCTTTGATACACCGTAGCTTAATTGCAGTGGTATTTTAAACTTTGTTCAAATTTTAAAGGCAATATTAAATCTAAGTTTAATTTGTGTTTCGTCGTTAAAACAACAACTTTTATTATAACTAATTATAATATGGCAGGTAATATTTTCCCTGAGCGCCCCATGATTTTATATAAATTACTTAAAACACTATTTTTTTTACATTTTGGACATTTTAGATAATTCCATAGTTATATCTGTGGCGACGCTTTTGTTCGGTTTGGTTGAATGACCAGTTGAGTGTACTCACGTTGGATTACAAACACCGCTGTAACCGCTACATTTTAACTCTGACAAATTATATTCCGAGATACCTTGCTGAGTACAAAATGGCTTTAGCTAGGTAGGCGAAGAATATTTGATAAATAAAAAAAATAGATTTTTTCTCTTTGTCAATTTGTTTCTTAACGATGTACAACCAATAATAAAAGGATTTAATAAAATTTAAAATAAAAATAAAATAAAATAATATTCTTATATGTTCTAGCTTACTCTACAGCTTACCGGAACGAAATAGATGATATTCCTTTCAGCTTTTTTAATAAACAATTTCACAAGCTTTCAGTCTAAGAAACCGGATTACAGGACAAATATTTAAAGAAACGGACTTACAAGTTACAGAAAAGGATAACCGGCCTATAGCATCGTGTGCGGCTTTACAATAGCCACGCTCATCTGTGCTATCTTCTCGAGCTATCACTCTCGTATCAATCACAATTGGAGTCTGGGAGGTGTTAGCGATTATTGATGCCGTCGTCATACTAGACAACGTTAGTTCTGTCTAGGTGGGACCGACTTAATTTTGCATCAACGTTTGCCAATTATCCGTCCGGTAACGACAACTGTAACCTCAAGATACTGTGGAACTAACCCAACACTACCATATCGTGACAAGAAATACATCTGTTTAGTGACCGATGCTGGATGGTTTCACCTATAAGATATTAGTCGACTACCTTACCATCAGCACGAAGATTGTATATTATACCGTCTATATAGAGCTAAACACACAATGGGATCTGTACCTGAACAAAGTGAAATGTCAAATCAAAATGTATTATTGCGATAACATTTTATTATAACGCACAATTATTGTGAATTAAACCAAATATCTAAAATGCCATAAAAAAAAAGGTTTCTTTTTAGGTATTTTTAAAGTTATTTGCATTTTTGGTCCCGCAAAAGGAAATCTAACAGTGTTTTTGATTGAAACAAGCTATCCATCGCGCTTACTGAAATTTGTTTCCTAGCTATTCAGGCAGTTTTAACTGCGACGGCTGAGAGAATGTTTTGCACATTAAAGTGGTTGAAACCATGGCTCCGCGATTCCACAGGACGACTGACAGGACACATAGAACTTCCGCGACTGACAGGACTCCACGACTGACAGGACTCCACGACTGACAGGACTCCACGACTGACAGGACTCCACGTCTGGCCGGACTCGCTCTGCGAAGCGTTCATGAGATTTGTTAAAATTGAAATGAATGTAGTAATTTCCCAATTCACAGCAAGAAAGAAAAGGCTAAACTTAATTCTGTATTTTTTGTTTTTATAAAAAATGGACCGTATTTTTTTTTTAATGTAAATATACAGGGTGTCCCATACTTACCGCATTTCCTTTATACGGATTCCTCATTCAATTTCGAGAAATAAATTGTATGGGAGGAGAGCCGGAAAATGCACGATGTGGGCGGTAGGGGGGTTTACGATTTTTAGTACTGTTTCAACCTTGCACCCTGTCAATTTCTTGATATACACCCTATCAAGGCTAGATTCATCTGAAGTGATAACAAACCGTCTGAGCTTTGCAACGAATGCACAATCAGCCTTTCTGTCATTTTCCATCGTCAGTTGTAGGACGTCAAAGTCAGAAAATTGGGAAACAAAATCGTAATTTTTTCAAATTTTAACGATCTTTCCGCCATGCATGATAACTATACAGTTTATTTACAATATTTAGAAACCCCCGAATGTTACCTTTAATTTGACTATACATAAGTACCTACCTAAATGCTACCGTTTTTTAGATATTCCCGTTTTTATAATGCATAATTTCATTAATTTTATATATTATATTAATTTAGTATCAATAGAAATCGCCCCTAATTTTATGCAATTCCACACAAATTAGAAAAATTCATGAAATTATGCATCATAAAACAGGAATATCTCAAAAACGGTAGCATTTAGGTAGGTACATGATCAGGATCAAATGAAAGGTAACATTCGGAGGTCTCGAAATCTTGCAAGAAAGTGATATCCATATCTTGCCTTTTAGCGGAAAAATTGTTAAAATTGAAAAAGAAATTGCAAAATTTTCCAATTTTTCGGCTTTGATGTCCTATACCTGCCGGCGAAAAGGGGGTAGAGAGGTGGTTGGGCATTTGTTGGAAACCGCAGGTGGTTTACTATCACCTGTGATGCAAGTCACCTTCATAGGGTGTATAACAAGAAAGTTAAATGGTATTAGGATAAAAAGCACGCAAAATCTCAAAACCCCCATACCGCTCACACCGTGCATTTTTCGACTCTCCTCCCATACAATTTATTTCTCAAAAGTGAGTGAGGAATCCGGAGTAAAAAGGAAATGCGGTACGTATGGGACACCCTGTATGTAATAAAAATAAGGTTAAATAGCAAATAACAAGTTTCAAACATAACTTTTAAAAATTTCGGAAGCTTTATACTACAGACCCATAAAGCTCATAGAGTTCACGTTAATTCTCAGTTATTCTTTTGTTTCTATTAGGTTAAACCTCACCCATTCGTGATCTATATATACGGTCTTGGTTATCGTTATACTCACAAGTCATTCTCTAATCTTTTGAGTTCCGGTTTGGAAACAGCGAAGGGTAGCCAAGACAACCTAATATACAATTAATTTATAACCGTGAATAAAAATGAGAATACACCACATCATTCATCTTTTAGTCAAAAAAACAAATTCCAATGATAAACTTTTTTTACGCGTTTATTATTTAGAGTCGTAAAAGTAATAGATTTTCTCAAATTCTTCTATTCCTACTAATAATGTTGCAAGATGGCATCAGTGCCTTGGGGGAAGAAATTTCAATTAAAAGGAAAAAAGTACAAAGGAATTAAAAGGATTGTTATGAAACCATCAAATGTTATTAAGAATAAATTTTTAACTAATAATTATACAAATATTTATGAAAAACTGTGAGTTTCTCACTTTTAATTTTAATGAATTCAAATTCATTCATACCATTTCTGCTAACTAATTGATTTCGCTTTTATTTGAAAATTATGAATTTATTTTGTCTATACGTATTTAAAAAATCAACAAATTCCGAAAAGTAAAATAAAAATAAAAAAAATAAAACAAATTAGAATGCTAAAAAGATAAAAAAAAAATCGGCCAAGTGCGAGTCGGATTCACGCACGAAGGGTTCCATACTTGTTATGTATTTTTTATATATATTTTCAAATGAGAGTAGGCGTCATTTGAAAAAGTTATGCCTACTTATGATAATAATAATGAATCAGAATAAAACGAGGAAAAAAACGCCGAAAAATCACGTTTCTTGTATGGGGGCTACCTTTAATTTTTAATTTTATTCTATTTTTATTATTTGTTATTATAGCAACAATAGAAATACACACTCTGTGAAAATTCCAACTGCCTACCTGTTACAGTTAATGAGATACAGCCCGGTGACAGACAAATAATAATAAGAATAAAAAAACGCCGAAAAAACTACGTTTCTTGTATGGGAGCCCCCTTTAATTTTTAATTTTATTTTATTTTTATTATTTGTTGTTATATTGCCAATAGAAATACACAGTCTGTGAAAATTTCAACTGTCTACCTATTATGGTTCATGAGATACAATCTGGTGACGGACGGACGGACAGCAAAGCCTTATTAATAGGGCTCCCGTTGTTGCCCTTTGGGTACAGAATCCTAAAAAGGAAACGGTGGCGCGCTATAATAAAAGCAGCATCAAAAGCTAATTTAGGATTTATTTGGGGATTTTGAATTTTAGAAATGTATGTGTAACTCCTATCAACACATATATCTTCAAAATTAATAATCATAGAGTATTCATTAGATAGCTTAGTATTTATAACGAAATAAGATACAACTCTGCGCTCCTTAACCCTTGGATACGGTGGCACTTTGCACGCAAAATTCGCAAAAACCGAAAGAGAAAGCAATTCTACCATAAAGTTATAGATACTCCGAAGTGAGCAAAGAAAACTAATCCTTGGGAATAAATGATATGGAAGGCATGTCTTTGGAATATTTAATGAATGTAACCCTATAAGCTAAAGATGCTTAAAAACTCCAAAGAAGAACTTTCAAATATTTATTTAAACTAATATAGTACGATATAATTTGGAGTTATGGAAGCGCCCAAAACGTTTTATAAAAAATATAATTCTTGTGGGCGTAATTTTTTATTTAATTTTTAATTGTCTAACAAAATCCTACTTGTTTGGTTTGTACATTCACAAATTACCTATGCACATGTTGGCAATCCATTGAAATCTTGCATAAATTATTTTTTTGCTTTTCGTAATTCATTTACGAATACGAATTGAGTTTTTATGCAGCACAAGTATTTGTCTGACAATTCAATTCGATCTTTTAGTTAAAAATCAACACTATAATTTTTAAGCAAAGACCTGCCGCCGCACCGCAAATGAAAAATGCACTTCTTGACAAAGTGTAGAGCGCAATCGCAATACATCCCGCCACTGAATTGCTAATAATCTAAGGAAAGGTTGAGAATTTATAATTCTGGTATCGGTAAACTTTGATCTGAGTGTGATTACCTGCTCGAATGACTGCAAGAGGTAAATGCTTGCCAAATGAAAGCTGCAAGTTGCACCAGCACAACTCAATAAATTTCGCGTAATTTTCTTTCATATTACATGCTTCAATCAATGCTCAATTTTATGGCCCATTCCTATTTATGTGCATTTTGAACTAAATATATTTAGATTACAATTCACATATTGGTTGTGTATTGATGTAATTCAGATTCTGCTATTTAAATAATTTTTTACCGAAGAACTTGAAAGATTAAAGATAGTTTATGAAGTTGGTACATTAAATACAAACTGAATATAATAAGATACTTTATGATTTCCTTTAAATGGGAAAAATTAAAATATTTTTAAATCAACATCGAATTAAATTGTAAGCACTTTGCATTAGAAATCATTTTAAAACACGAATTTTATTGAACTTATATATAAAACTGAAAGTGAATTCTGAATTGTAATCAATTCAATTCAGTTCATTGGTTAAAGATTTTTTGAATAATAATTGTGTTTGATTGTTAAACACTTTTCAACAAAAGAAAAACAAGTTAAAACAACTATAGTCTGCCAACATCGTAATGTACTTACTTCTAGTTATCCACAGTGGCTGTAAACATAATTTATTTTTATAGATGTTGGTGAATCTTCAACTCAAAATTCAACATAAAACTCAAGTTAATTTTAACTTTTTTATTATTTCTGGCAATGTCAGAATTGTATGTTTCATTTATTTCTCATTTTTTTTTTGTATATGAAAAATTGCGCTCATATTAATAAAAAAGGCTTCCTTTCACATTACAAGTCATGCAGAGGTAAGGTGTGCAAGTAGCCACCTTATATACCTTCCTATCGTAGGACATCAATGCCTTGAAATATATGAACTAGGTATCACAGCTTTTTACTTCCATACCTTTCATAGAATGTTTTCGGAATGCATCCGAAATGCTTTCATTTCCTGCTGGATCATTTCTTCAAAAAACTTCTTCGCCCATCATTTAGCATGCCTCCTAGAGCCCTTCTTAAGAACAGCATTGAAGCGTACTCCAGCGGAAAACGGAAGCATTTCCGCTGCATTTAGAAAAGATTTTGCGAAAATTATGGAGGCAATACACTCATTTCAATACGTTCATTTATTTTAAGGCATTGATGTCCTACGACTGGAAGGTATATGGTGCACACCCTACCTCTGCATGACCTGTAAGGTAAAATGAAGCCTTCCTTATTAATTCTTTGGAAGGTGAAAGGAAGTAATCTTTATTAATTTTTTGGAAGGCAAAGAGAAGCATTACTTTTAAATGCAGTTTCTTAAAGAGCTCCTTTTCCAAGTGGGATGAATCAGAAATCTACATGTATGTGTGCTAGTCCAATTCTCCAAAAAGTTTTATATTGATTTTTATAGCAAAGTGACTACACATTACTATATACCTTACTTAACAAGATAACAAAATTGTTTTGATTAAAAAGTAACCTTACCATTTTACGCTCCAAAACTCTCAGCTGAATAATAGTTCCAATAGTGTATATGCGACCGTAGTCCGGATCTGTAGGCAGATTGATTCGAACTCGCCGGTGCTCCCAACCATGCCCAGTTTATATGCATATACCGAAAAGTGTGGCTCAAAGATCATTTTTCACAACTTAACAATATCGTTAGTCACGGACACATGTAAAGGAGTCCTTGAGCCACAACTTTCTTCATATGCATATAAACTGGGCACAGTGGGGATGCATCAGAACTTCATATCTTAGATGACACAGGTTTCCATCAGATGTAAATCTACCATTACCAAATCCCAACGTATAAACCATCAGGAATAATTCAAACTAAGAGGAAATCCGGAAAACACCCCAGAAAAGATTTCCGCGCGCGCAAGTATCTTTTCTGGGTTTTTTTCTAGATTTCCTCTGAATTTTGTCTCTTCTGGATTTAGTCACTTCTAGACTTTGTCTCTTCCGGATTTTGTCACTTCTAGATTTTGTCTTTCTGAATTTGGTACCGAACCCGTGGCAGGGTTACTCTAATCATACCCTAGATGAAATCTATAGGGTATACAAAGTTTGTCATTCCGTTTGTAACACCTCGAAATAATGATGGGAGAGCAAAATGGATTGGACACCCACGCATAATATTAAAAGTTATGTATTTTGATTTTTGCATGTCCGTCCGTCTGTCCGTTCATCTGTCCGTCTGTCCGTCTGTGCGCACTATAACTCGAGAACGCGTATACTTAGAGAGCTGAAATTTTTTACACGGACTTAAAAAAAAAAGTAAAATTAAGTTCGAAAATGAGATAAATCGGGCAATTTCTTCGTGGGGTTGCCATACAAAATTTTCGTTTTCCACTGCCTGAGAACGCATCTATATAGAGAGCTAAAATTTGGTACATGGTGTTTTCATTGCACTAGCAAATAAAATTTCAAAAATGGACTAAATCGGGCAACCCCTTCTTGGTGTTGCCATATAAAAATTTAGCGTTTTTGCATATACTGTGAAAGTGATCAGTCCTAGACTTTTAATTGTACTAAAAACTTCTTCAGATTACGAAATCCTATAAAATTGGTTATAATCATTTTTTTTGTCCGACTAACCGTTCTAGAAATATATGCTAAAAACCACCTCAAAAATCAAAGTTACACAGAAGGGTGACCATACGAAATTTCATACGGGCATTCATCTAGGGCAGCGATTCTCAACCCGTGGTACGCGTACCCCTAGGGGCTTAGGGGTACGCGAAAAAAATTTAGTAATGGCGGATGTTAAAATATCCTAATCTCCTCTCGTCGGAACACCACGTTAGAATAAAAATCAACGATTCGTCCACGTCTTGATGCCGTAAATCAACGATGCCTCGACCTAATGTAGGGAAAGCCGCAATTTTTTCTTAGAAATTTACTGGAAAATTTTTCCTTAGAATTGCTATGGATTATTGGAGGTGCCAACGGGTGCCTGGGCCACTTACAGACGCGTACGCGTCAATGAGTTATAAGCATTCATTTAGTCTTAGAAATTTACAGCAAATGTTACGGCAGAATTCTTATTCAGCCTGGTGGCCGACTGGAGTACAGCACAGATGTTGCTAATTTTGCTATTTTGCTTGTTATTACGAGGTATTTAAAGGACAATAAAGCCGAAGAAAACCTTTTACTTTATCATGCTCTGTCAGAACACACAACAGGTGAGGATATATTTAAAGCTATCGATTATTATTTCAAAGAAAAAGGCATAAATTGGTCTCATTGTTGTGGGCTATGTACCGATGGTGGCAAGCCTATATCAGGTATTTATTCTGGTCTGCGTGGTCGTGTCATGAAGATAGCTGCCAATGTAAGTTGGAGTTACTGTTGCATCCACAGGCAAAGTTTGGCAACTAAGCACCTACCAGTGCAAATAAAATTTGTTCTTGACGAAGCTACGAAAGTGGTTAATTTTATAAAGTCCAGGTCAACCAACTCGAGAATTTTTAAAGCTCTTTGTGAAGATTTGAATAGTGTTCATTCTACTCTGCTCTTTCATACAGAAGTAAGATGGCTATCTCGAGGTAAGGTCCTCACCCGGTTGTTCGAACTTTGACATGAAGTACAGGTTTTCTTCGAGGAACATCCTTTCCAACTTGCTTCCATGTTACACGACTGTAATTGGCTTCAGACGCTTGCATATTTATCAGATATTTTCCTACGTATAAACAATCTTAATTTAGCTCTTCAAAATAACTACATAACGATCTTCAATTTTTCAGATAAAATTGAATCAATGATTAAAAAAATTTATTTTTGAAGGACATACATATATTGAAAATGGTCAAACGGAGGTATTTGAAACTTTGCATAATTTTCTATCAGAGAATAAACTTTGCCTCTCCAGAGAATTGAGCAACAACATATCTCAACACTTAAAAGAGCTAAAATCAAGTTTCGAGAAGTACTTTCACAAACCTGATGAAGGAAACAATTGGATTTCAAATCGTTTCAATGAAGAATACTTTCGAGTAGCTAAATTGTCTATCAAAGAAAAAGAGAACTTAATTGAACTATCAAATGACTCTGTCTCTCTGTCTTATTAACTTTTGGTCACATATCAGCACCGAATATGAACAGCTTTCTGCTAAAGCGCTTAACGTTTTGTTGCCATTTACAAGTACAGTGCTGGTGGAAAGAGCATTCTCTTCGTATCTCTTTATTAAAAAGAAATACCGTAATAAGCTGAATGCAGCTCCAAATTTAAGATTATATCTTGCATCAAATGAACCTGATTTCAAAAAACTATCTGCCTCAAAGCAAGCTCAAGGATCTCACTGAATATGATAAGTTAATTTAAAATTAATGTAAAATTGCGAATATTTAACTTTTTGTTTATAATAGTTTATATTTATTAAGTAGGTATGTTGTTTTTTATTAAAAAGTTATGTATCTATAAAAAGTCTTTTAGTTTTCATCAATAAACATTCTGGGCATACTCCTTGAAACGTTATTGCTATTTATTTAGTGTTAGAACAAGTTTAAAATAATAACAACTACAACTATTTAAATTATTAACATTTTTCTAATGTAAGGGGTACAATTTAGGATAATGAGCTACGAAGGGGTACGCAAACCAAAAAAGGTTGATAACCGCTGATCTAGGGTATCATAAGAATTGGTCTCAGATTAATATTAGCTTTTTTACTTTGGTTTTTTTTCAAAAATTCTGTTTTTTCTTAATTTTCTTCGCTATAGCTACATAATTCGCAAGCTGATGTAAAACTGACTACATTTTTATTTTATTTTAATGTTATCAATCCAAAAGCCTGTAATGACGCCGAATTTAAGCTTCGCGCCAGAATTAAAAATTTCAATATTTAAAACTACGCGCAGTTTGTAATTCACCACCCACAAGTCACCACAGCGAACGGCACTCACAAAAACGAAAGGGACAAAATATAGTTCTAAGTGCTTTTCCTTATGCCTTGTTTGTTGGTCACGCGTGGAGTTATTATCGATATTTAAAATTAAAAAATTTATAATTTAGATTAGTTGTAAAGCGCTTGTAATTGCGAATAGTGTTAATTAGATTAAAGATTGAATCAAACTAATTCGGAGTGTTTTTATTATGACACGCTTTCGACACGCAACACCGTCGCACCACACGCCTACCTATCTAATTCCCCCTTTGTGATAACTGCTCAAATGTAATTCAATTGCGAATTAGGTCAATATTCATGTTTTAAATATTCACTTTTTATGTATCTATGTCTGTAACGTCTGGAAAAAATTCCACAGAAATGGTAAGTCTAAGTTTTTTTTATAGCATATTATATTTAATTAACGCAATCTGGTAAAAATTTTGTTTGTTTTTGCCACAATAAAAACCTTTCCTACTATTACAATAAGTTTTAACTGTATAACGCATTTGTTTCGAGAAATAATTTTTTTTCGTTGTTGAGCTGCCTTAAATGTTTCACTTTTGAAGATCGTGTTTTATTAAATATTTGTACTCCGGGAAATGGAATTTTTGAAGTATGCAAGCTGAAGTCACTAATTTATCAACTATATTGGCTGCCAAGGCAATGTGCGTATGAAAGAAACTGAAATTTTGACCCATAATTGGCAATTCATTTTCTGCTTAATAGATTTTCTTCATTATATATAACTTCCTCACGCAGCGAAAAGATTTAACTATCGAAACTGATGCTATTTTTAAAATTACATCTTGCTTGTATCTACTTCAAATTTTACTCACGACTGAAGTACTGTTTCCTCGAAAATCACACGGAAGGGACCACGTTGAACGAAAACGCACTTGCACTGACGCACTTGCGCTAACACACTTACGCTGACGCACTTGCGCTAACACACTTGCGCTGACGCTTTTGTGTTGAACGTTTACGTCGGCAGAATATTTAGGTAACAGTAGCTTAAGTTAAGTAGGACACCCGTATAAATTTCATTGCAATCTGCGTATACTAATTTTGTCATTCCGTTTGTAACGCACAGAAATAATGATGGTAGAGCACAATTGATTGGACACCCAAGCATAATATTAAAAGTTATTTTGATTTTTGCATGTCCGTCCGTCTGTCCGTCTTCGCGCACGATAACTCGAGAACGCGTATACTTAGAGAGCTGAAATTTCGTACACGGACTTTAAAAAAAAGAAAGTAAAATCAAGCTCGAAAATGAGACAAATCGGGTAACTCCTTCGTGGGGTTGCCATACAAAATTATCGTTTTCCACTATATATTTGTACGCTGCCTGAGAGCGGGTCAACGTAGATAGCTGAAATTTGGTACATGGTGTTTTTATAGTAATAACAAACAAAATTTCAAAAATGGACTAAATCGGGCAACCCCTTCTTGGTGTTGCCATATACAAATTTAGCGTTTTTACATATACTGTGAAAATGATCACCATGTACCTTATGTCAGCTTTCTACGTTGACGCATTTTCAAACTTGTAGTGAAAAACCCTACGGAGGAGTTGCCCGATTGGTAAAATTTTCGAGCTTAAATTTCCTTTTTTTTAAAAAAAGCAAAGTTTCAGCATTCTAACCCGGGGGATACACGAGATAGTATAGCTTACAAACAACTTACACTGCCACATGCACGTAAGCTTTCAGCGAACTTGCATGATGAAAAATCATGGCAGGTCAGGTGATAGTAATTTGACATTATATAGTTTTCAATATGGCGGAAAAAAAGTACTCGAAATTGGAGCTTTTTAAATTAATAAATTTATACAGGGAAAATTAGTGTTTATGAGATCATATACATTACATCATTTCCCAAAACCCTCCTCTTCTTTTTTCTTCTTTTTTTTCCGATTCTGCTACTTCCTTTATTGTTAAAATGTCCTACATACACAAGACTTTACGTATCAATGAAGTTTTTTAAATGAACTTAGATGTAAGATGATAAGACGTCAAGCGAACTGTCTTCTGCAGTCAAACTTGAAATCGTGTTGGAATGGAAGCTTGTATGCAAGCTGTACTATCTCGTGTAACCCCCGGGTATGTGAATACGTTTTCGAGTTATCGCGAGGATAGACGGATGGATTGACTGACTGGAAGGACGGACGGATGGACTGGTTCGAATCTGTTTATGATTCGGATTCCTCTCTTTCCCTCAATCTTCTTGTAATACCACTGGTGCTACTATTGATATTGGTTATATGTCTTTGGATCGTAGTGAAATACAAAACTAGCTCAGCTCTTTAAACAATGATGTTTTTTATAGCCACTAAGATTTTTCTAGAACAGTGGATGATTTGGCTATACAAATCAGTAGTCAGACTCATGGTCACCTATGCTGCAGCAGCATGGGGGAATTAATTCACGCAAAAGACAACCACCAGGACTCTAAATAAGCTCCAAAGGTTGACCTGTCTAAGTGTAACGGGTGTCATGCGCACAACATCTACCAGCATTCTAGAAACGCTACTGAACTTACCAGCACTCAGCAACATGAGTGCAAAAGAGGCTGGACTCATGGTGTACAGAGCCCGAACAGATAGCTATAGTGAATGGGACTCTGAAAGTTTACGCACTATAACTAAAAGAATCGAAGCAAATCCAATAATCAATATGATTCCAGACAGAATGCTTGCTCAGCACAACCTCCGTCTTCCCCTTAAGATAATAGTACCAAATAGGGAAGAAACAAATGCAAGTCCTAATACATCAAGCCCTAATCTGGTACACCCACGGTTCTAAAACCGAGAAAGGAGTAGGAGCAGGAATATATGGTGTTAATACAAGAGCTAACATCCATCAAAGCGTAGGAAAATACAGTTCAATATTTCAGGCAGAGGTATGTGTCATCACTAGATGTTCATACGAAAATCTCAGCCGATCCAACACTAGTAAAAATATCTATATCTCTGCAGATAGCCAAGCAGCTCTGAAAATCTCATCACCCGAGATCAAAACTAAGGTAATGTGGGAATGTATTCAAGCATTAACGAACTTTGGTACATACCACTATCTGACAATTCAATTGGTGCCAGGATACTCGGCAATTGATGGGAATGAAAATGCAGACTTACTGGCCAAAAAAGGAGTAGCCATGACCCTTTTGCGGTATTTCCAACAATACCGTGAAGCTTGCCATGCAAAACTGGATCCGGAACCATATGGACCAGAGATAGAACTCAAGACTCCAGACAAGACAAAATATTCATCAAAAAACCTTCCTCAGAGAAGTGCCTGGATCTTTTAGGGCTATCTAGAAATCAACTCGAATTATTACGAGAGTCCTAACCGGATACTGTAAGCTTAACAAACACACGCATCGGATGGGCATCTCACCAACTTATGTGTGAAGGTTATGTTTCGAAAAGGATGAAGCATCGGAGCATGTCCTGTATGAATACGAGGCCATTGAACAATGAAAATTCCAGGGCTTTGGCTCATACTTCTTAAAGCCTGCCGATTTCGAAGAAATTTCTTCCAAAAAGTACTGCTCCTCCTAGGAAGAGTGGAATTGGTAGAAGAACTGTAATGCAAGCGGTGCACAATAAGCCAACGATGACTGCAGTGCAAAGGCTACTCGTCCCGCTTAAATCTAAATCTAATCTAATCTAGACCAGTGGGAGTTTTCTTTTATTATTCCCATATACAACAAAGGTTCACGGCATACAATTAAAAACTACAGAGGAATCGCCAAACTTCAACCTATTCCAAAGTGTTTCGAAACATGGGTTCATGAAGGGTAAGCCTTCAACAACTAATTCGGTGTTATTTAGAAAATTTTGTATTAAGGAAATTCAAAATGGTACGCAAATCGAAGTCATCTACACTGACTTCGTTTGTGACCGGGTTAATATTGATCTGCTTGTAAGGAAACGGCATTTATAGTTAAATCAGGGAAGCCTCAAGGCAGCCATCTTGGCCCCCTATTATTTGTTATTTATATTAATGATATGGTTAAACTATTCTCTTTCACTAAATGTCTATTGTACGCTGATCACTAAAAAAATGTCTTGTCAATTAGAAATTTCATCTTCAAAACGACCTAAGTAAACTTGTGGTTTGGTGCTCGTTAAGTGATTTGGAACTGAGTCCTAGCAAGTGTAAGAGTTTCAGCTTTTCTCGTTGCATTAATGCTATTTTGTTTGATTACATGATTCAAGATATTACTGTAGATAGGCCTACTGAGATTAGAAATCTTCGTATCACTTTTGATAACAAGTTAAATTGCTCTTTACATGTGGATTATGTCAGTTATAATACATTTAAAATGCTTGCTTTTATTAAACGTAACTACACTAGTTTTTAAGACTGTTACACTTAAAAGCTTTATATAAATATTTCATTAGTTCACTTCCATATTGGTAATTTCATCTATAGCTTGGTGCCCCTATACTTCTTTACATATTATACACATTGTCATTTACTCGGTATGCCTGGCGCGGGCTTAAGTGGGAAGCTGGTCTTCATTCATATGAGGCCATAGATATTTTTTACTTGGGCTGCAAGATTCAGAGTGTCATAGAAAGGTTTTTAGTATTATGTTTGTCAGAGATGTTCTCTGTTACAAGATTTGCTCATCCGAATTGATCATCTTATTCAAAATTTATGTGCCTAGTTTCTATATTCAATCTAGAGATTTATTTTTCATTCCTTCTCATAGAACTTGTTACGGCCAGTTTGAAACCATCACTCATTGTTCTAGAAATTTTAATGTAGTTTGTACTTTCATAGATCTTACACAAGAACGTAGTAGTTTTAGAAATGTTATGCACACATTTATCGATAATCACCTTTTTAGATATTTTTTACACTTCTTTTTCTTATAGTAGGTATATATATATATATATATTTTTTGACTTAATGTTAAGTTAGTTTTAGCTCCTACCGACACTTTTCTCTGTAAACTTGAAATAAATAAATAAATACATAATTACCTTTGACTAGGCACAATAAATTGCACTATACATACCTACCTGTGGGAAAAAAAACTGATTTAATTTCATTAGCATTTTTGCACAATTAACACCGTTTAAATTTCTTGTTTATGTACATTAATATGAATTAATTTTCACTTATACTAATTGGGTATTCAGTTAGTGTATTACAGCTCAAATGTGATACATTTGGTAAACAGCGGCACACACGAGATCTAATAATATCTAGATGACAGTCAGAAGACGGTCTTCATTTCACTTTCCCTTCCAATTGGAAGGAATAAAAGAAATCTATCAAAAGAAAACTTAAGTGTAATTTTGCTTTTAGAGAAATAGTGCTTCAAGATCCCGCGGCATCACATACTTAAATATTTCCTCAAATTGGCACACTTGTAAATTCTTTTTAAAGTCTTTTGAGAAAAATCTCAATTTAATTAAAACAATTATCAATTTCTTTCGAACATTTAACAATTCTAACCAGACTATTTTCCATTTCATCTGTAAAGTTTCTTAAATTTCAAACATTTTATTAAGAAATCAAGAATTAGCTCACGTTGGGAGCCAGTTGTATTGCTGCAAAGACGAGAGTTATATAAAAAAAAAGATCCCCATTTCGTTTAAAAGTGATATCAGAAAATCTATTTGTGTTTTAAATGAAAAATATTCAAGTCAAAATAAAAAATATAAACAGAAACAAAAAGTTAAATTGTTTTTGTTCTAAAATCACGTCACTGTCAATTCTCCACTGTCTATGGATCTAGTTTTCTGTTCATAATGCATAACAAGAAGACGCAAAAACTGTTCTTGAATCCCATTTTTTGCAAAGTCTATTGATAAATAGTTTGGTATTCAGCTATGTATATAGATTCAAAAACATGTTTGATCGATGAATAAAAAAAAAAAAGATATCACAAATTGTGTCATACCTGCAGAAAACCTGGAAATCTATGCTGACGTTATCATCACCGTCATTTCTTTAAAATCTGGGATTTACCGTCTTGATGTATGTATATGGCTCGAATAACAAAATAGGGCTAGTCATTAACTATACTACTCAAGATGGGATTCTTGCAACGAACCAAAACTGGAACCAAAACCTGAATTACCTCCACCTATGAAGGCAAGACTTTCAGGAAAGATGTTTTGCATTGTATTCATTTTGATATTGCCTTACGTAATATCGCTCAACAATTACACTATGCTACTTAGTTCATTAACTGAACATGTTCAAAGTTACTTTCAGTAAATATAAACCAATCAGTAAACAGGAAACTTCTTTATTTTCATGCTAAACTCTTAGCATGATATGTAAGATGATCCCAGCCACTTTTGGAGTTGTGGAGAAAAAGTAAAAATTAAGTTCATGTCTTGTTTTTTTGTATAGTATGTACATACAAACTTGTACATATTTAATTGTAAACAAATCTGTTGTTTTGCGGCATATTATTGCACCTACCTAAATGACCTTGTTGAATCAAACTTAGACTTTTAATGTTTAATTTTAGAATTTCGTTTTGATTTGTTCGTTCTTTTGAAGGTCTTGGGGGGAAAATCACATTAGTCGGATATTTCATGGTAAATTTTGATTTTTCTGTGTATATAACTCGTATATTTAAAAAAAAAAATATTATTTCCGTGTTTACTTGTATAATCATCTATGTACGCGTGACATACAATTGAAACAATAGATTTCAAATAGATTCTGTTTCGCACAAAAGATTTTAGCTCACTCAATGATTTCTCAGATGATTCAGTTTCAGTTAAAATGACTTTCTTCTAACTACATATATAGCTCTGGAATGATTTCTCTGTACAAAGTGTTGCTTGAAGGTTCCCCTGGAATACGATCTTGCCGTCTACAATAAAAGAAATGTACAGCATCGCAATCAAATGAGTAGTTGTTGTATGTTTTTATTCATTTTTCCAATTGAAAAGTAATTTGTCCACAACTTTTTTAAAAAGAATCATTGACATAGCATACAGAGCCATTCTCGATGCATGGTAAAATCTAGCCCGAAAAAAATATAAAAAGAGAGAAGGAAATAATTTCGTCTCCATATACAAAATTATAAGAAACATCATAGGTACATCTAAAGTTCAGAAAATATTTCCATAAAATTGACACCACCAAATGAATTTTCTTGCACAAATATATATTAAGTTAATTGCGCATGACCATGAAACTCAAATATTGAGCTTTTCTCAAATAGAAAAGCATTAAGAACTTTGATGAGAATAAGAAAATAACACAATTGCACAAATTTGCTTGTGTTGCTTGCGTTGGAATGACTAGAGCTGTAATTAAGGATGAGAGTTTGGATTTAATAGCTGATATGTAGTAGCACCGTCCTTTTTACTTTTAATTTGCGAATGTATTTTTATAGAGGTCTCCCCTATCAATAAAAACTAGTTATTTGACAAATGTTACATGAACTGTATCTTTTGGTGTATTTCTTATAATTTATGGGAAATTTTGAAGTGATTCTTATTTTCAAGGGAATTTTGGCCATAAAAATCTCATAATACTGGATGAAATACAAGAATCTACAGAAAAATTCGGCAATGAAACATTGGTTAATCTTGCTTAAGTTATTGCCGCATTCAAAAATATTGAAGAATCATTTTTCTGAACTCTATGAATTGACAGTGTTCAAATGAAACGATTTCCTGAATTTGTAATCCTAAGCAAAATAAATTACTAAAAGACAAGTCAACATAGGAAAGAAAAAAATTAAAGAAATATTAGAACCAAAAAAATGATCTATGAAAAAAACCGACATAACATAATTTTTTTTAGTTCTGATTATAGTGCGTTACGGCAAAGCTTTAAGTGTAAACGAATGATGGCGACCCATAACTTTTCCCAATAAAATAGGTTTAGTATATAGAAAACCGTTACCTATTAGCGCAGAAAAACAAAAGAACATCTATTGAAAGTTTACTTAATAAACATTACACCTGATAGCATCTTCAAATTTAATATTCTGATTACTCATTTTGCATTTTACAACAGAGGTAGCATTTATGAATTTAGTTATATATATACTGACGTTATCTAAAATGTCACAGAACTATGTGAGAGGTTAGCAAATAACAAAAATAATTATTTTTTTTTAAAAATCATAAATATAAATTTTACCTACATAAATTATGAAAAAAATTTAAGAACTCATGTCTTTTTACTAATATTGGAAGCCAAGGTCAGAATTATGTTAAGCAAAATGTTCTAACGATATATAACAGGTTTCAAAAAACATTGGCTCAGCACAATGTTATTTGTTTTTACTACTATTGTTTAGGATTCATAAGAATCTTGAATATTAGCGAAATTACATGTCGACACATGTATATACCGACCTAAAGAAACAAATATTTTAGGTCTAAATTGTAACAATTTCGCAGAGGCATGAGGCAGATAACTGTCCATGGGCAGTACATTGCGTTCACGTATGGTAACATTTTATCGATCTAAAGCAAATTATCATCAGAAGTTCAAATTATCAACGCTGCAGTGAAGTGAGCTAGCCAGAAACAACTGTACACGGGTAGTACAATGCATTTGCACTTGGTAAGTTGAAAATAAAAATCTATTTAGAAAAAATTCAGTATAGGCAACGAATATTTTTGACTGTATAGAATTTACAAACAAGTTTTTTTTTTCGTCTTTTGTTGTATTTTAAACAATAGAAAACGGAGTGCAGCTGCTATGCCAATTTGCCATGCGCCTTTGAATGCCGTTCTTTGGTGCCCTGAGCAACCCATGGCTATATAAATCAGAATCTGACTTGACTCGTCCCCTTTTGCAGTTTGGCAGTGCAGTGATCAAGTTGGGATTCTATTTCCTAGGGTTATTTCCAAGTGCTCTAAATTTTATTAACAGTTTAAATAATTATTTTTATTCTGGGTATCGACTAGATTAAGGATGTTATTTTGAATGGCGATTAAATTAAAGATTCTTATTGCGGGTATCGACCAAATAAGAAATTTGCTAATATAAACCACTTTATTACGGGTCTCGACCGAATAAAGATTCTTTCTGTGGGTATCGACTGCAGTCAGAATTAATAACCTCACTTTATTCTGGATATCCACTAGAATAAAGAATAGTCCAATTCCAAACCTCAATAAATTAGAAAACCAATTTGATCGAGTGCCTAATACTGAGCTGATGAGTACATTGTCAGATACAATAACATTTTCTAAACATAAATTTAATTTAATCTTACTTATTCTTTCACATTTATTCAATATTAAATTTAGCTTTACAGATAAATTTAAATTATAATTGTGGTTTTGAAATAATATTATCAGGCATATATGTATATACTCGTATTATATATTAATTACAAATTATAGCATTTATTGAATTTTAAAAAATCTAGTTGGAGTGCGAGTTATAGAGTAGTAAACTTGGTGAATCGAAGAATTAAGCTACGAAATTACTGACTTTGAACCAATGTTATAACTTTCATCACATTTCTTCATTAATTGCGTGTTCGCTCTAACTACGGGCAGAACAACTATCTTTTAATCTTTACGAAAAATCGTATGTAAACCATTTAGATTTTTATACTCCATTATCGTCTGATTATGCTGAAAATCACTTTCAGTCACCAGAGACATATTTCATAAAACATCAACTATGTTAATGTTAAAATGTTAGAGTAGGGGCGACTAGGCCTCCAGGACCTTGCGGACACCGCGACCACAGTTGATCTATTGTGCCTTCCCCTATAGTGATTAGGCAAAATCGAGTCTTTTAACGAGCTCGATTATTGCTTTCGGAGTTAGATTGCAGACATTATCTGGAGAGATAAGTTCTCTTCCAATGATTTGCAGCCTTAGACCTGCAAGTGCTGGGCACTCGCATATAACGTGCATCGAGGTTTCATCTTCCTCTTCGCACAGTCGACACAGTTCACTGTCGCATTTGCCTATCTTCTTCAGGAAGTGACGGAAGGGGCCATGACCAGTGACTGCGTTAGCAAATAGTCTGAGCGACTGTCTGCTAAGTCCAATAAGCTGACGCGACAGGAAATGAGAAGGATTGAAGAATTTCTTCGCCTGCCTCATACCGGGCGCGCTACGCCAAAGAAGATCCAGTTGCCTGTTTTCCCACTTAAGCAGTTCCCCCCTAAAGTGGCTTTTTGGTAGGCCAAATGTCGGATAGGGACCAATATACGGACAATCAGCTCCGGTTTTAGCCAGTTCATCCGCTTTTTCATTACAGTCCACTACTTCGTGTCCAGGGACCCAAACCAAGGTTACTTGGTTGGTCCTAGACAGTAGTTGGAGTTTCGAGTAGCAGCTCCAAACTAGTTTCGACTCAAAGGCTTGAGAGGAAAGAGCTAGGAGCGGAACTTGGCTGTCTGAATAGATGTAGATGTTGGAGTTCCTACAGCCTTTGTTTAGGCTTTCCTGAGCTCCAACCTCTATAGAATAGACTTCCGCCTGAAAAATGGAAGGTGAGACACCAAGCGGAATGGATAGTTCCACTTCTGGACCAACCGCCCCTGCGCATGTTTTCCCGTCGTTCCGGGATCCGTCAGTATACCAGACTTAGGCCCGTTGCGGGAGCTGGAGTCCTTTGTCTAGTATCTGGCTTCTTTCATTAATAACCTCTTTCAAAAGAAAGTCTCTTGGCCATAGTATCTTTTGGAGCTTCTAGGTCGTTAATACTGATCTGCTCGAAGATACTGAGATGACCCACCCTAGAGGAGGTGCAATCATCTGACCGCCCCTGCGCATGTTTTCCCGTCGTTCCGGGATCCGTCAGTATACCAGACTTAGGCCCGTTGCGGGAGCTGGAGTCCTTTGTCTAGTATCTGGCTTCTTTCATTAATAACCTCTTTCAAAAGAAAGTCTCTTGGCCATAGTATCTTTTGGAGCTTCTAGGTCGTTAATACTGATCTGCTCGAAGATACTGAGATGACCCACCCTAGAGGAGGTGCAATCATCTGACCTTTTCTTTCGAAGCATACTAGCTGCAGCTTTCCTGAATAAAGAGGTAGAGAGGCTGTAAGCCAAGAATGGCTTCAAGTGCTCGTTGAGGACATGATGTAAAGGCGCCAGTGGTGCCTAAACATGCCATCCTTTGCACCTTGTCAAGGATTCTTCTGCTGGTTGCCTGCAATGTTTTAGGCCACCACACATTTGCCCCATAAGAAAGTATGGGTCTGACTATGCCCAACAACATCAACTATAGTTATTACCATCAGCCGCGCGTAGAATGTCACATAATGTCACATTTTTACACATCATGTCGTTCAGGCTACCGAAGCGTTGTCATTTCCTCAGCACATCGGTGTGCACATTTTTACGCTACGGTCTGGTAGCGTACGCATAAAACAGAAGAAATAATGAAAAAGAAGAAGAAGAAATTTATTTATGTTTGTGTACAAGAAAGAGTTACAGGAAAACTACTCCATTTTTATACCCTAGATGAAATCTAAAGGGTATACTAAGTTTGTCATTCCGTTTGTAACACCTCCAAATGGTAGATCAAAATGGACTGGACACCCACGCATAATATTAAAAGTTATTTTGATTTTTGCATGTCCGTCCATCTGTCCGTCCATATGTGCGCACGATAACTCGAGAACGCGTTCACCTAGAAAGCTGAAATTTTGTACACAAACTTTAGAAAAAAGTAAAATTAAGTTCGAAAATGAGACAAATCGGGTAACTCTTTCGTGTGGTTGCCATACAAAAATTTCGTTTTCCACTATATATTTAGCCTCTGCTTGAGAGCGCGACAACATCCAGAGCTGAAATTTGATACATGATGTTTTTATAGTAATAGCAAAAACAATTCAAAAATACACTACACCGGGCAACCCCTTCTTGGTGTTACCATATAAAAATTTAGGTTTTTTACGTATACTGTGAAAACGATCACTTCAGACATTTTTATTATACTAAAAACTTGTTTAGAATATGAAATCCTATAATATTGGTTATAATCATTTTTTCTGTCCGACGAATCGTTTTAGATATATGTATATATGCGAAAAACTATTTCAAAAATCGTACTTACAACTCATCTAGGGCAGGGGTCTCCAAACTACCGCCCACGGGCCAACATCGCCCCGTGAACACCAAGAATCCGCCCCGCGGGCAGCGGGCCGTACATTCCCGATATCCGACCCCCGTAGTTTATTTTGATAAATTTTACAATGGTAGTAAGTCATACAAAATCAGATGTTTTTATTTAACGGCCAACTAAGAAACATATAACTGACATATATAATGAAATCGGATCCTTTTAATAATAATTAATGATATGAAATTTATCCTAACAATTTACAATAAGTTACATACATAGTAGGTAATTCACATAATGCAATTAAACATTATAATTATGATCAAGTTTACTAGTGGAAATTTTCAAGCAGTGACTGCAAATGTTCATCACTCAATTTGGATCTGTAAATAGTTTGTGTATATTTAATTTTGGAGAATGTTTTTTCACACAGATAAGTAGTAAAATTCCAGCAATGAAGACTTCCCGCAATGATAGCTATCCTGCAAATCAATCATTTCCATTTGCATTTCTAAGGCAAGGGTTTCTATATCAACGTTAAAAGGATTTTGATAAAACTTGATATCGTTGGCAATTATATCAAAATCTGAAAAACGAGACTCGAAATTTATTTTCAAAGAAAGCAAATTTTCACTTTTGAAATCTACCGGAAAGGGAGTCTCAATTAGTTGACTAAATGTTTAACATGTAGGTATCAAAATGCGTGACACATTTTATATTCAATTTAGATGGACATTTTTTTGTCAAAAGGACTTATAATTAGTGTAAATATATGTGAGTCAGGCAGAAGCTGGTTTTCTTGAAATTTTATATTAAGATCATTCATATGTTTAGTTAAATCTGTATAAAATGATAACTCCCATAACCACTCATTGTTTTGGAAATATGGCTAGTTCCAACGATTCTTTTTATTCAGGAAAATTTCGATTATTGTTCGGAGCTCAAAAAATCGCATCAGAGTTTCGCAGCTAAGCCAGCATACTGCAGTATAATATCGCTGGTTATTTCCTCCAATCTCTTCAATAAACTCTAAGAATTGAGGATGATTGAGCATATGTATTCTGATATAAGTAAACAGCTACAACTAACATGGCTGGCTTTAAAACTTCTGACATATCCATGCATTTTCCGCACAAATACTGTTGATGAATGCAGCAATGTGCGATTAATAGTTTTGATCCCCCGTCATTTTCTACGGCCTTTGATACGATAGCAACAACACCTTTATTATTTCCACACATGTTTTTGCCACCATCAGCAGTGATACACTTTAAGTTTTTCCATTGAAGATTGTTTTTTTTAACAGCATTTTCAACTCCTCTAAAAATATCTCCTCCAGTGGTCATGCCGCGAACGCTATGAACGTCAAGCTCTTCATACAGTTCAAAATTTTTATCTATACCTCGAATAAGTGTCGATTTTTGTCAGTCAATTGTTTTAATATATTTTCAGCAATATCATCTCGAACCACAATTGAAACAAATAAGCTTTTCTTCTTCTGCTGCATTCATGCAATCCTAGATTAATTCGCCGTCAGTAAATGGTTTTCCATGTTTCGCTTTTGAATGAGACATGGAGAAACTAGCACGAATTGCTGCTTCTTGTTCAGCATTTATTTTCTTAAACAACATTAGCAGAGATTTCAATCCGCGTTTCAAAGATACATATTTTTCTAATTGTAGGCTTCCTGTAAATATGGAGTAATTCTGAGAATGTTAAGTCTCATAATGACGTTTTATATTGTATTCTTTGAGGGCTGATATTGTTTCATTGCAAATTATACACATTGCCTTATTACTTGTCCCAATCACGAAATATTGATGTCCTCATTGTTCTTAAATTATTTTGCACTCACTATCTATCTTTCGTTTCTTTTCCATATTTATACAAATTCACAAAAAAAGCACGTAACTTCAAATCAAAATAATGTGTATTTTCACTAAGCCTCAAAAACTAAAATCACAAAACACATTATGTAGTTTGCTTTCCAGATAGCACTTGTCGCTCAAAATTCAAACTTTGATTGCTCGAGAGTACTCGAGTCTTCCTAACAAGCAATCCCGCAGCGCGGGACTTTTCCATAACATGTTGTAGCTCTACTACTCAAGAAGGGGGTGGAAAACTCGCCAGTCGCAGGTCCCAAAACGAAAATTTGGGTGTAATTCAAAACTACAGTATGTTGGTATGATGAGCTAGTTAGCTAGGTCTTGTCCCCTGGGACTTAGTGAAAGAATCACTGTAGCCCTTAGACTAGAAAGTTTTGAGACCCCTGATCTAGGGTATCATAAGAATTGGTCTTAGACCAATTCTAGCTTTTATACTTGTTAATAGACAAAATTGGGAAATTGGTATAATGTGATTGAAGCGCAAGGATTTTCGATTCTAAGGTGCGAAGATGAAGAAATTGATTTGAATACCTTCTTGCCAAACTTTCTTTATTTTCTATCTTTAATATTTAGCCTTGTGTCAAATTAATAGCCACAGTCTTCGCTTCATGTATTTTTTGATTGTTTATGGATTCTTGAATAAGGCTTTAAAGACTTTAAATTGAATCCCAGGTGGATCTGGAATAATAAATGAAGCTAAATATATGGGCGTGGTTAATTAACTTACGATCACTAGGTAATTTTGTGATTAAGATTCTCGTTTCGAAATTACATTCATTGTGTAGCAAACAATTCAAAAATATAAAGGAAATAAAACCAGTAAAAATTCAACTAATTGGAATTATTAAGAACATTGTGCTGCCACTTTCTTGTCGCCGCTGTGGGTAATAAAATTCAGAGGTTTTTGTGGCGCCACATTAGAGACAATCTTGAACAAAAATTATACTGCATTAAAACCCTAGTCATATATGTCGCCCATTAAAAAGCCTTTTAGTCTAGACTATTAACAGCCCCCGTAGATATCCTTGTTTTTCATGCCGGTTGGATGTGATCTGTTTATTTCACTGTGCAATTAATGAAGGGAAGGTAGATTTTGTTTAGTATCGACATAAGAAACATTCTTTTTTCTCTTTTTCTCGAATTGTTACCTGGTTAATAAGGCAAAGTTTTTACTTTTTTTATGGCAAGATGTCACATTAGATAAGATTATCGTTGGGCACGGCGGCGAATTGATACCAGCATTTAATCGCGAATCGAACAAATTTTTGAAGGTTTACACATGTATTGTTGATGTAAATTAATATACAAATAAAATTAAAATTTATTTTCAATTTTATGTACATATCTCCTTTGATTTTTCAGCAGCTTCGTTTACTCCAATGAAAGTATCGGCTTTGAATTCATATCTTATTGAGATATTTCAAATGATAAAATCAAATATTGATGAAAAACAAAGAATAAAATTTCAAATTAAAATTTAAATAATGTTAATTTCGTCTATAGCGCCGAAAGTAAGACTAAAACTTATAATTATAAATATACCAAACAAGATATACAAATTAATAATAATAATATGCCTCACAAACAAATCTCCTTACTACTAAAGAACTCAATCAACTAAACAATTATACAGAATTCTTAAATATTCCAGTAAATTATTCCGAAGATTGTAATGCTCGTTCTGAGGTGAAGAGGAAAAAATCTTATAGATTGAACAGAAAACTGATGATCAATTGAACGACAGGTGGACCGAGGAGTGTTTAAAAAATAAATTCTTACAGATACTAGTCAGGTTGCTCAGAAATCATCAAATTATGAAGAAATAATATCGCACGATATTTAAAGAAAGTTTCTAACGTCCATCACAAGATTGAATTTAAATATTCCGTGACATAGACGTATCGCCTAAAAGCCAAACACATCCCATACGGTAGAATTAAAGGCCACATTGATTGTATTATATGGCAAAAAGTAGTTTTAGATCATACGTAAGACGCAATGAGTCAAATATCATATTTTCAGTCAAAAGGCATACCAGAAATTCGGAAACAATTTACTAATTTCACTGATCTCTTTTTGCAAATTATTTTATTCAAACTAACTCCATTTCTTAACTAACTAAAATTTCCATTCTCAAACTTCGTGTCCAAGATTACTAAAAGTTAAGTTGTTCATAATTACTCTTGACATGCGATAACTTCACTCCATTTTTACGCTAGCAGCACTTCACCCAAGAAGAAGTACAGGTAAATAGACAGATCTAATGTGATATGATCAAAATGCATAACAGCACGCATCATCTTCTTTTAAGTACAGCACATACCGGATGAAAAGAATAAACAAAAAACTGCAATGATAAAAAAAACACACATACGATGTTTCGCCTAATTACCATCAAGTTAAGGCAAATAATATATTAAGTCTTCTCATGTCCTCACCATATGATTTGATAGAGGAGGGGGTAAATGCAATCCCTCCATTCAATAAATTCATTTCTCCTACGTTCAACGTTTTTGGATTGCGATTTGCTGTACAAATTCCACTCCAATTCTAGTATGCTCCTCCACTCCACTCATATCTTAGTGTGTTCATAGCGCATAACGTAATGCAGAAAGAAGACAAAAACAATGTGCCCAACATGAATATGCTAGCCGGATGAATCTCGCTGAATTGGTCACCCATGTCAGCCAGCATGAACAGAATTAGTAGAAGCAACTACCCAAACCCAAGCTCAATTCGATCAGTGATCGTAAATGCAGGCGATCACCAAAGCCGATAGCTGTATAAAAGCAATCTTTCTCTGGATCGCGACCGTAGTACCAGATTTATCCGCGTGCGTGAGTGATTTTTTTTCCACATCGATCGTTGAAACTCGTGTTAAGTGAAATAAACGAAATTCGCAATTAAATCTCAATTAAAAATTTATTGCGAACCAATTGATCGTTCAGATCGAATATACTGTGCAAATTGGACTGAAATTATAACTGGTTTTACGTAAATATTATTTTAAGTGAAAGTGTTATGAGGTTTTGATTTTTTTTTTTTTTTATTTATCCTGTTCACAATTTATTCAAGTTTTTTGGGTAAGTTTTATACACAAATAGCTTTCTTTTCTTTTTCTTTTTTATACAAAATTGTTGAAATCTAAACAATGCCAGAATAGTAGTATGCAAAGTGAGTTTTGAAGAACATTTACAGTTTGTGCTCTGATTCGACATACATACTCGTATGTAGATATATACCCCAAGTAGGACTAACATGCTAGCCATGTAAAGACATAATTATAGCGGATAGTAATTTTTAAATAATAACACCATAAAAGTTCCTACACTAGAGTTCGTCTGATAAACATTGCAAAATTTCTAATGATCGCTAAATTTCATGACAAATGAATAATTATTGACAGAACAATACACATAATATCTAAGTTAATGTAACCGTCATTAAAATACCAGCAAAATCGAAAAATGATTTCCTGTAGAAAAAAAAAACAACAACCACTTTGCTGCTGCTGCTGCAAAAAAACCACAGATTTTTATTGCAAGTCAGACTGGTACATAGGTAAATTTTAAGGAAAGCATTTAAAATTAACCGAGAAGGCCACAAAGTAGATTTCAATCATTTCAAAATTCTTGCGAAACTTTGGTGCTAGTCATTAACTGGCTCTTTCAAGGTGTTGTTTTATAGCGTTAAGGGGTCAAATGAAAAATTTATAATTGCTTTAGCGTTTTCCTCTTTATGATGTGGAAAAAAATGGAAAATCTTCAAGGAGCATGCTATAAACTATCGAAATTTAAAACAAACATGAAAAGTAAAAGCCGGCATCAGTTCGACTGAGTAATTATTAGGCATTATTTTTACTTCAGCTAATATATGTAATTTTGGAGTTACTATTATTAACATTGCTAATTAAGGTTTTCAACAAGATTCTTTTGATTGATTCTACTATTGTTTTCAAGAAGAAAGAAAACGATAACTGTTAAGTGGTGGATGTATGTGTGCATACATTTCCTTGAGTTTTGAATCTTTGTTTGTGTACTCTCTAATTTTTTTTTTCTGTTATTCTGAATACAAAATTTTTGGGTTAGTCTGATTAATATGTGAGAGTTGGTCATTTCCAAATGAGCTATGGAATATCTGTGCCATTTACAAGCTAAATAATTGATTAAGTCCACTCTTTGATGTTTTTTTTCTTTTTTCCTTTTAATACATATTAGTGCCTTATTAAATGTTTTATACTTACACAAATTTTCCTAATATTTAATTAGATTTAACATTACTAAATAACAGACAAACATTTTTTTTTTGCCCATTGAATAATAAATAACTTATTTCAGAAGCCTGTAAAGTAAATCGTTGCAAAAATGTAATTCAGACTCATATAAAAATTTGAATGCAGTTACTTTTAATTACAATGAGATGAGATAATAATAACAAATAACTGGTTAATATTGTCTCGTTATAATAAAGTAAAGTAAATAATCAATTACAGCTCATGTGCCATAGAAGCAAGTAAATTCTTGATTTATTTCAATTTTAGTATCAGTTATTTTTACAAATAAGAAAACTTATATTGTTGTTTCAAAATTTGTGAGAATTATAAAATATATATTTACTTTCATGTGGAAAATGATCAATTTAATGGTTCTTCAACATATCGAATTGCCACAGAAAGTCAGGTCTCATGCGGTAATACATATTAAATACAATAGTAAAAATATATGAAATAATAAAAGGAAAATTCAAGTAATGAAATAAAAATAAGGGGACTAATAACTAAATAATAAGAGATGAAAAATTTAGAAGGAAAAACAAATATGTAGATATTTGCTTACATCGCTATGATATAAAAGTTACATAGTTAATATTGCTTGACTTCAAATATTCAAGTAGATTATGCACGAAATTATGCCAATAATATCTTTATACTTCCTGCCCGTCTCTTCTTCTTCAGCTGTGTTATTTTGTGTTCGCACAGAACAAAGCAGAACAAAAGATACACAAAGAACGCCTCATACATTTTCATATCAGATTTAAATGAAGCGAACGGTAGAAATAGTTCGCTTCAATCGACAGAACAATTTGTTCTCTTCAGTATGTAGGAGTTTTAGGACGAGGTGTATTCTTGTAATTAAATTTTTGTGTGATCCCAGTGTGAAGTGTTAAAAATCGAAATTATGTTTGGGCATGGATTATAAAAATTAAATAATGTATAGACTTAAAACAAGATGGGTTTTTATTAAAGGGTAATTTAAAGCACATTAAAACAAAATCGGATGGTGTCAGGAGACGTTACGGATTGAAACAATGCTAACCATTTTCTCCCTCACTGTAAAAAGGCACAAATTGTTGCCACAAAGTTTACGGAAAAAATCCCTATAAATGTACATTTTAGGGAATATTCCCTACATTTCTAGGGATTTTTTCCCTAAACTTTGTGGCAACAATTTGTGCCTTTTTACAGTGCTGGATGCTGGGCACTTTGGAGCCTAATCGGATGTTCTAAAACAAAACAAATTGTTAAAATAAAAAATATAATAACTTTAATTTATTTATTTTACTTAACTTCTTTTGAAATCTTTTTTTTTTTTGTAAAAACTAAGAAATATGGGCCAGGTTTTGACGGATTATGCAATAGGTAGATGTTTTAAGCAATTGCAAAAAAAAACAAGTGGATATCTCTCCCCTGAACGGCCGCTTGTTCGAGGGGTTCCTCAAGGATCAATTCTGGGTCCGCTGCTCTTCTACTTATTCATCAACTATCTACCGAGAGGTGTGCGTGATATGAAAATTCATCTATATGCTGACGATATACAGCTGTATCTAAGTAGACCTATTGGTCTCCTCGAATATTGCATTGCACGAATTAACTCTAATTTGAACCGAATCTGTTCCTAGACCAATTATAATCGCTTACTAATAAGCCCCGGGAATACCTCACTCAATGAAATTGATATGTGGCTTTCAGCGAATATATTATCTAGTCATACTCGCCTAAAGCTAGTAAAAACACTAATCTAACACTATCTGTACCCGCAGGATGAAAGTTGCCCCAAACGACTGTGTGAGGTTCATTTATGGGTTGCGCAGATTTGACCATGTCTCACATATCCGGTCTTATTTGTTCAGTTGTTCTTTTGCCTCTTACCTTAAACGAAGAAGCTTGGTTTCTTTGTTTAATTTGTTAAAAGTTAATAGGCCAGAGTACCTTAGAGAATTTTTCCACTTCACTACCTCCCAACGAAATAGAAATCTGATATTGCCTCGTTTTCATAAAACTGTAATGAAAAGCTCTTATCTTGTCCAAATCATCCGTCTGTCGAATGATGTCCCTGTCAATATACAGGCGGCTGGTACTATCTATGCATTTAAAAAACTCGTTAATACGCACATAATCTATAGCTCTTCTATATCCATTATTTTCTTCTCCTCCGCAAAGGAACACTAGCTACTTTTGTTTTTATAGTATATAGATAATTATTTTCATATTTTTGTTTCTGTTGCTTTTTCTTTCTTCTGAGTTATAATTTTTACCTAAATGTTGTTTTTGCCTATTACTTTGAATTTTGTGATGAATGTGTTTCTAGCACCACTACTAAAGTCGTACTCTATAAGATTTCAATCTTGTGTACATTACCGGAATAAAAATTTATTCTTATTCTATTCTTAAGTGGATATCTCTATTTTTGATTTTTTATCCTGCTAATCAGTTCCAATATTTGGCATTTTGAGAAAAAGCTATTTAAAGTTACCAAGAAAACTATCAGCAATGCTTAAAAAAGTTCAGTTCCTTATATATAATAGTAACTTACAGTTGACTCCAAATAGTAGTAACTTTTTGTACTCAGCCACTGACTGAAAATAAACTGGGGAATTAGGCACAGATGAAGTAAAATGGTGACAGAGAAATGCTATTGTGGCACCATGATACAAAGATAACAAGCTACGGCCGATTCGAGAGGAATTTTTTTTTGTTGCTACGTCATGAGGTGACTAATGTCATTTCCAGCGAATTTATTTCTAGTTTTTCGCATTTTATTGACTGAAATACGTTTTGAATATTTTAAAATATTAAACCACCAAACATTAGTTTCTTCGTTTAAATCACTTCGCGAAAAGTAATTATGTGCTAGTGGGCTAGTGGGAAAGCAAAAAAATTTCCAAATAGAAAATGTTTTTCACTGTGATAAGGACGATTGAAATCGAGACGAACAGATTTCTGACAATTGTCGCCAAAGGAGGCAAGCAACCAATTGACAGATAATTCGGCCATACCTTTTTAATCTTTGTATATTGTTGTGGCGCTAGGTTTTTGAATTGAATACTCTGAGATGTCGCAAATGAAATGGGGAGCCAACTTTTCAAAAATCGATTTTTTCGAGCTCTATACTGAGGGTCCCCTTAAAATTATGAGTTTTTTTATTCCATTTTTTTTGTAAAAAAAAGTGAGGTCAAATTTTAGTTTTAGTCGTAATGATTTTAGATGAAAAACTTGCACCAATCGATATTATTTCTCTCAAAACAGTTTATATCACAATTCTATAAGCTTCAGAATTTGTATATGGCGAACTGATACGCCTGGTAGAATAAAATTGCCCATGAAAATTTCCATACAATAAATTTCGATTCAAAACGTTCAGACATTTTTTCCGATACTCTACGAATTCTTTAAATTCACTTGAAAATTTCTCTAGTTCTTCCACCGTTCGTTAAATCAATTATTCTAAAGTCATCTGCTGCACTCAATTTCAGTATTTCCCAGAAATTTACTGTAATCTGGCTATAAACATTCATTCATAGCCAGAAAAAATTGTAAAATGATAAATAAATTTGTAATTATTTGATGTTATTTACATTTTACGCCCTGTAATAAACAACACTCTATTTTGACAGTCGACCTTCATCTGTTGACTGAACTCTACATAATATCATTTTCCTTTTCCACTTGTTCTCCAATCAGTCTAGTCATCTGCATATGATACGGTTGTTTGATTTTATTGAAAAGATTAGCCAATATAACGCCACTTTGTGATGACTTCCATTCAATGATTTTAGAAACGCAACAGAAAACTTTTCAAACACTCCTACCACCGCTAACTGTCAATTTTTATTGTCTCGATCCGGATGTGAAACTGGATTTTAGTTATATGTAGATTTTTCCTCAAGCCATCCAACTGGAATTTCTTATTCAGAGCAATAATATCTCACAAAAGGTAAGACATAATTCGACGCTGTTTTTACGTTAATGAACTCTTATCTTCGGCAAGTTACAAAAATAAGTTCGCTTGTCCTGATTCAGGATGATTATCTATGTTGAGGTTATGAACCTTATTGTATTGAAAATCTTTCCAATCAAATTACCAGGCAAGTTAGTCTTCGGAAACTCCACCGCCTGTCTAAGGCCGTTAGTGGGAAAAAGCTTAACAGAGTCAAAAGCACAGAAAAAATAATATCCAAATATAGAGTCACCTTGGAGAAACACGTAATGAAAAATGTAAGTTATTGTAAGGAATGTGATACCATAAAACATGTTAGCTATTAAAAGAAAATTCTTTCGCCTGATCTAACTTTGATTAGTCAACATTAATGAATCGATTCAACAATTTTTCGTTTCATCTCAAAAGCAGATGAAACAATCGACATTTCCTGTACTTTCCAAATGGTTATCATTCTACGCCTTGTAAAAAGCCCGTCAAATTATTTTTTTTTCTTTAATTTTTCGATCCATACGGTCGTTTCGCTTAAGAAAGGAATTATTGATGTTAAAGCGAATGCACTTGAAGACTTTCATTTAGCGAACAAGCTATTCTCCCAAACATACGATGAAGCTGCTGTACAGAAATACAGGTGCTCAGGCATTACTAAAATGAATATACCTATCCTTTTTCTCAGCTTGCTCATTGCTATGCTCAACAACATAATTTAGTGCTTAAACAGGCTTCTTCTTCTATTAAGAAAGACGTTTTTTATTTTTCTAACTGATAGGTATCATATATCTACCGGGGGGTTTTGTGGCTATCTTGAAAATTCATATGACTTTTTCATTTAACTTCTTCGTCTTTGCACCTTCTGATGTAAACGTCCTTCTAGGGAAATTGATCACTAAACATCGCCCTTCTGAAAGTCATACCTCTCGGCTGGAGTAGAAAACTCGATACACTTTTGTTACAAAATATGTTAGCCACACCAAAGCTAATTTGAGTTTCCACGAGCCACCTCTGCTAAATCCTGTAAATATTCGCAACATGTTAATTCATTTGGTAGAGTTTTTAGTTTTTATTATTTCTATCATAATCAAAAACGATCAGGTCAGCTTATGGTTTAATTTTGGATAAAAACACATTTTAATTTAATGGCAAACACACGTTTTGCTGAAGTGGAAAAATATTTACATTTCTCACAACATTCAGTTACTTATGCAACAGCTGTGACAAATATTTAGATACATGCCTCAGGCAGACAATCAGTACTAAATGCGTATTCATATGCGAGTACGAGAACGTATATATAAACCGATTTAAATTTAAAAATTATTAGAAAGCTTAAGATGTTGTTCAAAAATCGATATTTGGTATTATTGGTAATGTACGGTGCACTAATAGGATGTAAAGCATCTCCTATGAGTGACACATCTTCTCATATAAATAAAGGAGTAACAGCAGGTCCAGTTATAAGAAAAGAATTTGAAATTTTAATGAAGAACACTGGCCAGTATCCGTATATTGCATTGATACAGACTCGACATAACTCAGTGTATAAGTGTGCGGCGGTAATAATAAAAGTTGATATTGTCTTAACTGTAGCCCACTGCACGGAGAATAAGGATCCCAATGAACTACAAGTTTTGGCAGGAACCTTTCATTCAAACGATGTTTCTTCATCCAAAGATGTTCAAATAAGTTACGTAAAAAAAAATTCTGAATCATCCTAAGCATAGAAAAATAGCGAATTCTAACAATGATATTGCAATTGTTTGGTTAGAATTAAGCTTCACATTCGGAGAACTGGTGAGGAGCATTAATTTAATGGCGGATGAGTACTCAGGAGAAAGGACTTTCGCTCTTGGTTGGGGCGTTGATGAAACTGGTAAACTATCCGAATTTCTCATGAGAGCTGATTTTATTGTTATAGCAAATCGCAAATGTAAAGACAAGTTTGCGGATACACCTGACCGAATAGTTACTCCGTCAATGATCTGCGCAAAAGGTACATTAAAAGATCAGTCTATGTGCGTTGGTGATTCCGGTGGGCCTCTGATATATCGGCAGAAGAATAGGGACGACATTCTAGTGGGGTTGGCTTCTTGGGGTATGGTGTATGAAGGTTCTCACACTAAGGAAGGAAAAACTATCAGCTATAATTATTGCAACGCAAAGTATCCTTCAGTTTTTACAAATGTTCAAATATTAGCACCGTGGGTTTTAAGGGAAATCCGTAAATAAGTAAAAATTTAAGAAGAAAATAAAATGTTTTTATATAGGTATGTAATATCGAATGTTAAAGTAGAATGTAAATCTGGTTATTGATAATATATATATATATATGTAATAAATAATATTAAAGTTAAAGCTCTTAATTCCTGTAATCTTTCTTAATCCCTCCGCCTTCCTATATATCCGGGCGTCCTTTTGTTTCTTGCGACAAGATAACTAATATTGCTCATTCAACTAAAGTAAATGTCAATCGATATAGATGTTACTCATTTTGATATTATTTACAATCCACTGCGCATTTTATAAAAGTAAATTATTTGGAATTTATTTAGAGAATTTTCTCATAAGTTCCCATAAGATAATCGCCCCATCGAATAGGCAAAATTCGCCATTCCTTCGTCGATAACTCGAGAACGCATTTACTTAGAGAGCTGAAATTTTACACACGACCTTTTTTTAAAAATTGTAGATTTATATTCGACAATGGGGTACATCGGGTAACTCCTTCTTAGTGTTGATATACAAAACTTTGGGTCCAAAAATCGTTGGAAAGGTCTTGAAATTCTGCATACAATAAGCTGTTTAAGTGGCCGTACACTCTGTACTTTTTCAAATGCAGGGTATTTTGTGAAAGATTACCGAATTTTCTTAATCACCCTGTAACTCCGAAACGATTGAGATGCCACTCCCCCGCTGCCATTCAACTTTTTGTTTGACTAGGTGACTACTATCACCTCCTGTCCTATGGACCACCATGGACGAAATACCCTGTATAAATGGTACTATATATATACATTTTTTTGGAAGAATGTTCACGTTCCTGCCGCTGTAACTCGTTACACATCAAACTTACAAAAAAATGTGTTTACAAAAAATTTAGGGAATTTAGTCTTCTTCAAAATTATATTTTTACATTTTTGTCGGAGGATCAACCGTTGAGGAATTATTTTGAAAAAACCAATTTTTGGTACCTTTAATCCAAGATGGCGAACCGCGCGGATCCCCCTCAAGGGTCTAAACTAAAAATTTTTATCGGGGCCCGGTACTGAATAACATATATATAAAAATCACAACTACCCCACCTTTTGTAGGGCAAAGGCCTTATTTAGTCCCTATTGACTGGACTATAGTCACTTTACTAACTCTTTTACAATTTTGTTAAGTTTTATCCTCAAATTTGCTAACATAATTTGACAGATAAGTCCCATCCCCATCACTGATTACTATACAATACAATAACAACATCAATATTTGCTTGATTTTGATTGGCTGCTGGGTTGATTACTTTAGGACAAAATAGCACCTGATGAAAATGTATAGAGATAAGTCAAATCGCCAGCTGTACGGTAGAACAAGATAGCGGAAAGGTCTCGAGTGACAAAAGGATAATTTTTAAGCGAAATGAGGTTGATAGGGCCAACAAAGTTGAATCTTTTATTTTGGTGCAGTGAATTCTTAGAGCAAATTGATTCTGAACGTTTCCGATAGCGTAAGTAAGCGTAAGTTAAGGCAAGATAGAGCTGAAATGACGGAATCTCAAGAACGATTATATGTATGGATAGGTTCATGTGTGGTTACGAATTGAAACGCATATCATTCAAGTCTTGGAGCAAAAATTTATGTTTATCGTTCATTTTAGAAGAAAAAATGGTGAAATTTGAGAAAAACTATGATAAATTTTCCAAATTTATTGATTTTGTTGTGCAGTACAAGCTCCCGAAATATCTTTACAGAGTGTACCTATATAGTAAGAGTATTATAGGATGTTAAGGGAAAAAAACTAATAAACACACAAACACTCACCCCACATTCCTCCGATTGATCTGACAACACATTTTGTCATAACTTTCAGCAATGCGTCACCCTGTAGATGTTATTTATTTGTTTGTCAAATTATTTGTCCATATCATTCAGTTGTGGCAACAATACCATATTATCACATATCGTAATATTCATCTGCACATGCTCTAATATTTATTTTAAAATAAAACAAAACAGAAAAAAGTTGCCAAAGTCCTGCGAATTATTTTTTGATTGAAATTCACAGCTTTGACAGTGGTCAATTTAGTAATGAAATGAGTAGTTACTGATATCTCTTAACTGCAGATAAACGTGTATACACTTATTTACTTATTTAAATTCAAGATTGTAGTAAAAATTTGCAAGAGTTATATTGACAGCAGTTTAATGTAAAATAAATTTTAAGTGGACTAGTTCAGTCCAGATTGCTGTAAAACATGATCAGTATGCTAATTAAATGGGTAGATGAACTCAAATCGATATGATTTAAAACTTGTATTTTTCGACTACGCATAGATTTTATATGGTGTATGTATTTCTTGTAACCATAAAAACGAGATTATATTTCATAAAATATCTTGTAAATGCGAAAGTAAAGAGCTATTATGTGAGTTTGATGGGCTCATTTAACACGAATTTTAATTTTAATATGTCCTGCATAGTTCTTAACATTAAATATTTAGCTTTATTAAATGAATAAATATCTTGAAGGCATTATAATTATAAAAAGTGTATACATATACATGTGTGGAGTTAAGATACTTATAGGAGGACAATTTCTCGCTCTATAGATTGAATTCACTGAAAATAATTTTAATGAATTTCTATAATGCATTGAAAATGCAGAAAAAATCGAACTTTTCGACCCAGCGATCAGAGAGGTCTCATCAGTATGGTTATCTCTGATCGCCTACCATAGAAGTTCGATAATAGGGTTCACCAATTGCTGAAAACTCTTTTGCTTACCTCAACCTGTTAAATCAATATGTTTAGATATTGTTTATATAATCCATCTAATTTCGTAATTTCATATTGTTGAATGGACTCATACTTAGCAGAAGCAAGGTATAAATTCTTAACACTTTCATCGATTTTAGGCTGTTTAGACAATCGCGTACTAAACTAAGCTCAAAAGTGTTTTGTTTTTTTTTTTTTCAATAAGGTCCTTAAATGGAAATAACAACGCTTTACGATTCAGGTAAATATACAAATTGTATCTAACTTTGCTCTATAAACTGAAACATGTTAGAGCGCAATATGTAGATATAAATCTAATGCAGTCCTTAAAAGCAACCTCCAACCTCCAATCATTATGCGCCCCTATTGTGGGGGAAAACTCAAGCTAGCAAAAATTAAATGAGGCAGTATCATCGCTCTAACCACCAATTGAATACGATCACCTCCTACGTAATACTGTTTAAATTTCGCTTATCTTCAAATGAACGTTATCACAGCATTTTATTCCTTACCAAAAACTAAGATTTGGGACACTCAAAATTGACAATGGAACCGAAAAGTATTCAGAGAGCATTCGGTACCTACACTGTAAAAAAGTAGAACAATTCCCTAAATTTAAGACATGTATTTTCCTAAAAATAAATGTCATTGTCTTTTGTAAAGTAAAAGATCAGCTTAATTTCCCCGGAACATTCAATGAATTTACATAGGTATTTGGCACCGGAAAACCTATATAGGACGTAAAATTCCCGAAATGTTAAGTTTTTTCGGATAAAAACATTCAATAAAATATGTATTACTCTACATTTGGAAGTATACCTACATTTTAGGGATTAAAACCTATTCCAATTTTTCCCTAATCTTATTAAAAAATACCTAAGCTTAGTGGCACAAATTGTTGCCACTCACTTTAGGGAAACATTTTTACTATGTAGGTATATCAAAAGTATTAACATGAAAAATTATACAATGAGCTTTTGTGGCTTTGAAAAGTATGGGGGGCGGGGGGATTATTTTGATCTTCTGTCGTAGCTTAGGCGTAGTATATTTTAGTCAAATATTTTGACATTTCACCACAAATTTGTCGTACTTTTATATTCATCATATTCATTTTGATTTATCCTTTTCATCAACCACAAAATATAAACTAAAATAAATTTGCAATGAATAAACGACAGAATATGCAACTAAAAGTACGACAAATTAGTCAACTGCTTCCAAGCCTGTGACAAAATTTATAAACTATGGTAACTAGATATTCAACACCTATTTAGAATATTACAAGTGTTTAAATTCTAATTAATAATAATAATAATATTTGTAATGTGAAGTGTCATTTTCAGTTCATTCGACGGAATGCAAGGCTTGCTGAGCTGAATAAACCCATTAAAAAAATAGTAGAAAAGTTTATTTCATTTTATCGTATATATTGACATGAAATTACGACAAAAGATCCGAATATACCCCCCTGTTATTAGTAGCCCACTCGAAAACTTAGGGCTACTTAAGTCGCACCTTAACAACACCACGTAAATCTCAACAAATCATTAATTAAAAATCTGAATAATATGGTGACACGAGTAGAACCTTGTGGCGTGCCAAATGAAATAGTCAGAGAGCTAGATGTAATCACATTTATAATGTTGTATTGTCCAAAATAAACGATGACTTGTCAAAATTAAATATCAGTTTTGTTTGATCAAATCAAGATTCGACTTTGATAATTTTAATGTCGGGATTGTCCAAATTAAATGGCATCCAAATGAAATGTCGAACGAAGATATCAGTCAACAATCAATTTGATTACCCATTTTAGTATTTGTAGAGAGAAAAATACATACAAAACGAAAAGAGATAACAAAAATCTTATAAGATACCTCGTATCTCTGCATCGCAAATGCCATTCTCCTCTATCAAACATTTGGAATATCTATGAATAAAATACCATTTAAGAAGCCTATGGCGAAATTTTATTTTATTTTGCATGTATTTTTTGTATAAAAAAAACTAAAATGAGAAATTTAATTGTTAATTTCATTTCGACGACATTGAATTTGGACAATCCGAAATTTTTGTTTAAGTCAATTCTTGATTTGGACAAGCGGACATTTAATTTTGATAAGTTGATGTTTTTTTTTTTACAATATGACTTATCTCTGGAAATTTCTTAAAATTAATAGATAAATCCACAATTAACTTGTGATAAATGTACGAGAAAATGAGCAAACTTTGCTTCTGGTTGTTTTGTTCATTTTAGATCAATTTGTGACATATCAAAATAAACAATGGTGAAATTATGGTGACATTTTAAAATAATTTACGACAAAAGATCCAAACTGAGTGATTAATCCTAATTTTTGAAAAAATTTCTAACGTGAAAATTCATAGTGAGCTTCCACTGCATATTCGTTTACAACTTCCCAATTTTATTTATTTTTTTTTTGTTTTCTTTCATTTGTTATAGTTACAAATTAATTTTTTTCCTTTAACTATTTAAATCCGGCAACTAAAATGTAAATTTAAATTAATTGAATAATATTACAGTTAACTCGGTTTCTATACATATTTACACATTTAAGTATTATAAAAGTTAAATATCCCGAAAATTCATAATGTTACAGAACTGCCTTAGCTTTATTCAGATTATTGAAGAATTTCCTACGTAGGTACAGTTATTTAAAGCCAATGACATTGATATACTTAACTGCAACGAAGTAACTAAAAAATGTTGTATGCGATCGTGCCCAAAATTTCCGGTTTATTATAAGTACTCAAATACGTATATGTACTTAAGTAACAAAATGTAGTTCAGCCAGTTTTTGTAAATCATTAAAGATGATATTGCGATTGAACTAACTGACCATGGCAATGTGAAAGTAGCACTTGCGATTCAAAAATATTGCAACATCTGAAGCGCATTGAACTCGTCTTTAAGAGAAGGTCATAATCTTAAGTGGAGGGCATTGTACATCGAAGGTGGATTGAATATGCATATGTATACGTTTACAAGTTTTATTTATTTCTTCAGTATTGAAAGAGCCATACGGATGGTCAAGTAGGCTTGCTTTCATTACAGCGAAGCTTTGCAAAACTGGAGAGTACGATGGAAATTTTTTATTAGGTGATTTTTGTTACCTAAGTTCCTGCACCAAATGCTAAACTAAACAGCAGGGTCGGATCTAGCTAGGTGGCCCCCTGAAGGCTACTGAAAAAAATTTGCAGTAGTTCTTCTGAATTTTTCCTAATAAAATGATTCACTGCGCATAATGGACTTTTTGTATTAAACATAAAAAATTTTGAAAGCGTTCCATTCGATGTTTGAAGAGTCTTCGATGTAAAGACGACATACCAGAATATTATTAACGGGTTAAAATAAACTTTTAAAGAAACAATTAAAACTCGTAATTGGAGAAATTTTGCGAAGGTACACAACGGCAAACACCAATCATTGTGTAATGTTGTAGTGAGTTATTACATTTAATGAAAGAGATTTATTTTGAAATAAAAATGTTTTATTATTTCATTAAATGTGCTATAGTTTTACTAGAATACTTAGCGCAAACATTAAATAAAAATAAAATAAAACTGCCGATTGGGAAAATCTCAATCAGTATCTTAGGGAAATTGATTGATCGGTCTGTTTTGCTTCAGGGCATGTGGACAAATGCACATTAGATGCTCGTAACATTCTAAGTATTGGCATGCGTGAATACATTCCGTATTCCTACAGAAGTCTCAACAATAACAAAATCGTTCTTGGTTTAACAAAAAGTGCAACCCAAGCGATAAAAGCGAAAGAGTTTCCTTTTCGCATCTTTCAATTCAATTGCATCCATGGCCATTAAAACAACTCTAGAAAACTGCATGGAACACCTAAAAGTCCAATCCAGAGAGAAAATTTTATTTTCTAGCCAGACAAAGAATCTTAGTCAGGCGCAAAGGTAGCAAAGGTTGCTGATCAAAACCATCAAGAACAACCGCAGCAGTTCTCCCATTCCTTCACTACTTAACAAATCTGAAGGGGTTGTTGACTTCCTTGGATAAAGCTAATATTTTATATGCTAGATTCGCTGCATTTTATCATCTTTCACCCACTTCACAGATACCTGTTTCGCAAATCCGTACGAGAAATGTGTTCAAGGTCCCTAAGGAAATCCAAGTCTCCAAAGCTAGATGGTTTCACGCCCCTGTTAATTAAAACCTGTTCCTCATCCTCATGTCTCGTTATATTAAAAGAGCTCAGAACTTTTAGAAACAAAAAGGTCGAATATTTTGAAAAACAAATTTCAAATAATAATTTTGTTCAGTATAATTTTTGTCGACATTTTCAAAAGTATTTTCTTACGTACTTTGCGAGCTACATGCAGAATGCAGCTTGAATTCATATGGTCATTCCGTAAAGTTGAACAAAATCAAGGCTGTGGAATTAAATTACTTTTTTTCTCTTCTTTAAATTAATATCAGGATAAATTTGACGATAACCTAAAACAGCGCGTATCTCTATGAACATAAGCGTAAAGCACTTTTTTTTCCATTTCTGCCGAACGAATAATTATTTTGAAAAATAAAAATATGTTAAAAATCATCATGCAAGCAGATCTTTAATCAAATAACATTTATCTTCCAAGTTAATAACAGTAATTTATTAGTCTCAAATTGTTGATAACTTATCTAACTTTTCCTAAAAACAAACTTTTCGAAATATCGCCCATCGAAAACGTGAACAAATTTAATTTTCAACAACAAATTCATAGTATAAGCGGAGACAACAATGTAAACAAACGTATGAATAGACACGATATCTTAAGTTAAACAAAAAGAATTGATAAAATCTGTGATTAATACAGATTAGACACGTAATTTACTCAAGTATACTTCTGGATTAGGATTTTCATTCGACTAAATATTTTTAGGTATATTGAGATATCAGCGAAAATGGCACGTTAAATTTGATATTTGTTTTCTTAGCACAATTTTAAGTGCATGTTTTATCTAATTTGGAAATATTATAACCAAGATTTGATATAAAATAAATTTTCTCGAGTATTAGAATCGATTTATCTTCATGTGTACTTAAAAGACGCTTGAAGCCTCATGCCGCACAGTTTTGTATCATAAGTTTCGGGAAATAACAAATAGAACAACATTTTTATAAAAAAATTTATGTTTCTTTAATTAACAAACGAGATGGGTGATGAGTTGACCAAAAATGGCTCTGAAATGGACAGTTCCGCAGCACTAGCTTATGTGAGGATCCCGATCGGACCTCTAAAAGACGAGATCTTTAGAGCGCCTGTTAAAGCCTCCGGCCGGTCAATAGGCAATTATTGCCTGCATATGACAGGAAGAGGACAAAAGAACTCCTTTATGGTATGTACATAGAACTGATATTAGAAATCTAGTAGGAATGATTACCGGTCATTGAATCATATGAAATCATCCTAGTAGACTGAGAATAGCAATGAACGATTTCTGCATGGGAGCTGTAAGGATTCGAAGAAATCGAATCAGTCCAACACGTACTGTGTGAGTACCCTGATGAATAAAAGAGGTAGGCCTCATGGTAAATACCTCTTTTTAAATCTGGGGATACTGCAAAGTAAAGAGCTAAGATCAGCGGCGTATCTAGTTTGGAATATTTTTACAGTTCTGCATGAAAATAGCTTTAAGTGGTATAAGTGAATGATATATGTATGTGTCCTTAATTTTGGGAACTGTTGATACTGTGGGAAATTTTTATTTCAGAGGAAATATGGTTGAGAACTTTCGTCTGGGCGCCAAAATATGCTACATTTCCCTTTGAGCGCAACTAAGGATCCCGCCGATCCCTGTTCTAGCTGAGTAAGAAGGGTGGTTCGCTAAATGAAATATAAGTGAAGTGATGGGCGCCATATAATTTTTGGATAGAGGAAAGTCACAAAACCTATTTTCTTGTTTAACGAGTTATAATTTCGCTGATATGATACGTTCAAGAACTTTTTGCTACAAAACTGAGATTAATGTCAACTACTTTGGAGAAGCAAACATATTTAAAAAAGGCGGCACTGCATAAAAATAAATTTTATAATGATAAACATATTAAAAAAATCAAAACATACAAATGTTTTTTGTATTAAATAGTAGCGTCCGACCTTCGAAAAGTTCTCTGTAGTAGTAGCAAAATCAAATCTACCTTCGATTTCCGTCTAATGTTTTAGTTTTTGTACTATTAAGCTTTAACTTATTCGATGTTGACCATTTACAAAGTTGATTCTAGTCAAATTACTCTTGGATACAATAATGCATCATCTGCAAAGTATCTTAATTTATAGTGGTCCAGAATATTACCCACATAATTAATATAAATAAGAAACAGCAATGGTCCCATGATAGAACTTTGAGGTATTTCTAAGGCACAGTTTATTACTCCTGACATAAATTCGTTTAGTTTAGTCCTCTGCAATGTGTTCGTTAGAAACGACTGAAAACAATTCGGTTCCCTTTCTTTTACTCCGTACTTATCTAATTTATCCATGAGAATATTTAAATCCTCCATCTTAAAAGCTCTCTTCATGTCTAGAAAAATAGCGATAATAAATTTGCCTTCATCCATTCATTCCTTTCATTCCATTATTAGCCAGTTGAGTGCAGTTTCACTAGAATAATGCTTTCCAAAGCCTGACTGAAAAGAATGCTATGCTGTTCCACATAATTCAACCAGTTATAGTTATATTTTAGTATAAGGAAGCATATTTATCGGCCTAACGTTTTCAGATAAACTCGAATTTTTCACTTTTTCTATAGGTACGATAAGGGACTTCTAACAAAACGTCCGGAAATTAACCAGCTGACGACGAAGAGTTGAATAAAATAGGTCCGATGACATTTATCCCATCCTTTAACATGCTGGCACTCCAAATACTTTTTCTGCTGGGTATTATTGAGCACCTGTTTAAACTCCCTTAAATTAACCGATCGAAAAGAAAATCTTCTTATATTCGTAAGCTTGCTTTCTTATCTTCCCAGCCGTAATCAAATTTTTATAATTTTCTTAACAAAATTATTTAAAAATTGTACTTAAGTATTAGAAATAAATTGCTTCATACGAAAATCAGGGATGCATCATAAATTCATATCATCTTGTTCTGAAGGCGCCCCTAGATACGCTTCTGACTAAGATGTATATTAAGATTGCTTAGGAAAGCAGGATAGATCTAGTGTAGTTATCCCATGAAGTCAAGGGGCACAATTGATCTTCTGGTGGTCTAAGTGAAGCAGACTGGATACATCCCCAGCAGCATCCCTCTTATTTAACTTAACCTAACTCACAATACTGAATACTATACTAATGTATGTATAAAAGTGAATTGCAGTGAACTGAATAAATCAAGCATAGCTTTTTCGTGGAAAAATTCGATAGAATTCTTTTTAACATCTCCAGCTACCTTTGTTGACATCATACCTACAAGAAATACAACCAATTTAATAATATCCACACTATGAGTTTTTATTTACATTATACTATACTATTAGTAGCGTGATGGTCATATCAGCTACCGAAAACTTTTCCAGGCGGCACATTTTGAAGATTTTCGTAAGCGCTTTATATGTCGGAAGTTTTCCTTATATTCCACAAGGAACTGCTATGTACTTTCTTAATTTCCACAGACATTAATGGAATTGTATTATTGTATTGCGCGTTCAGTTCTGGGTTTGAAGCAATTTCGTTTATGAATGGATTGCTTCTTCAATATGACACAAAGCTTTTGTTCTAAGATAAACCGAATTTCCTTTATTTTAGAGAAGTTTTCACATAAAATATTTATGGAGGGACACAATATGTCAAGCCTTTTGTCTTGAAAGGCCAAGAGAAAATATTGAAAATGTATAAAGAATGAAAAGCCTAATTTTATTTATCTTTTTTTTTTTTTAAACCAGCACCATTATACGAATACAATGCAAAAGCCTTGTTCCCAATTTTCAAGATCATATTAATCGATCAAGGGTGTAACTTAAGCTTTCAATGAATTATTAATAAATCTAACACAACCCCGCAGCAGATGTAGTAGGTACCTGAACACCTGACGTATGTACTATATAATTTTTTTTATCTAATCTACTCGAAAAATTTTGGCGATTCACCTCGCGTACTTCGAGAGTTTTTGGCAAATATCGAATCCTTTCTAGGTCAGTAACTTTAGGATTCCACTTCGGAAAAAGTCCAACCAAGCTAAACATTTTAGCTTTTTTACCTTTTAGCTCTCCAAATAAGGTCGGAAAAGTCCCCGGAGTCCGGTTGTCCGCATAACTTGTGACAGTCAGTCCAAATATGGGGAAAAAAAATTACTATTTTTCGGATTTTTGCGAATATCTTCGTTCCTCTCGGCCTAACGGCTATAAGGAATACTTATGAACACGAAAAAACAGGAAAGTCTCTACAAAACAGTTCAATTAAAGTTTATTGATAACGCAAATAGTTTTCTCGTAATCTGGCATTGAAACTTATAAATTTCGTATTGATATTAATTTGTATGTAATGATCGAAACCGAGGGTTCTAAGCGGTATCTTCCCGTTTTGACAATTTTATAGGCATTCGGGTATAAATAATAGTATATTCAAGTGTACAAAATTAACGCTCCTGTTTTTGATTTTCTTATTCTAACATAATAAAAATGTAAAAGTCTACCGTAAAAATATTCAGTTTGTCCGGTCAGGTTTTTTCTTCGGGAATATTTAGGAAGACATAACTAAAAAAATTAAGGTTGTTTATGTAAGTAATTTCTGGCAGCTTATTCTTTTTAGATTTCTTTCTCGAATTGTTCTTGATTTTGCCACGGGATTGTTGGGAATGAATAGAATCAGTTTCTGGATCGTCAATATCGTTTCCTTTTTCTATCGAATCTTTGATTGGGATAGCATTCAGGTAAGATGTTCCACAACAATTCTCCGCAAACTGCTGAGAATTGGAGCCCCAACTTTCGACAGCCGCTCAATGCCCCACAGCCTTACAAAAAATCATATTTAAAAGACACTCCGGGGTAGGAGGTTGCGTTGCTTTTATTGGCTCCAATATGCCATTTTTGAGTACCCATTCCCAATCTTGCAGGTTCAGCTGATTTGCGAACCAATACTGCATCTGGTAGTAAACACAATACAGGTGCTCTTTAGCTGTGTCAGCTGTTGGGGGGTAATAAACTCAAAGGGGAATGCCCACTTTTCATACAACTTTAAGCCCGACACTTCCAGACATGAGAGATGTCTTAAACGATGAATTATGATACTCTGAACATATTTTTTTAACAATGTTTATTTCTAGCTAGCAGGGGAAAGCTTTGGTGATCGGACGACTTTCTTGGGTAGAAAATTGGACTTTTCTACTTGTTGTGATTGCGCGGCATTTGTGAGTAGTGGAAAATGACTTCCTACGAGAAAAATGTTCACAACAGAGCACTAATGGGTATGGAAGAAAGCACTGCAAAAATATATGCGAAATATAGTAGCTGGGGTGTATGCGACCCAAGTGCATGAATATGGGTTTTGCGGCAGCAAAAACATCCAGATAAAGTTTTCTGAATCGCGGGAAAAAAGTACACCACCCGATAGTAATCGGCGAGACCTTTAATTCAATATGCAAAAAGAATGCACAGAAAAATTTTCTTCTACGAATTGTAGCTGGTAATGAGCTGAGGCGAACTGTGAAACCCGTTTTCCGATCGGTCAGAACACTACCGGGTTAGGGCCGATCTAAGGTGTGAAAAATCAAGCAGCTCAGTTCGAATAAAAAAGAGGGAAATACCAAAAACGTGAGTGTTGGGATAGTTATAAATAACTGTTTAAGCCTCCAAGCATAGGAGTGTGGGTACTCAAACTTCTTCTCAGGACCCAAGGAATTCCGTTCTGTACTAGATGTTACAAAATGTACCAGAACATACTTTGACACCCCAGCTTTCCCCCGCTTGATAGAAAAAAACCACTGTTAATAAAAAATATTCAGAGTATCATAATGCATCGTTTAAGACATCTCTCATGTCTGAAGGTTTCGGGCCTAAAATGGGCATTCCCCTTTACCGACTTGTTATGTTTTCATAAAGTAAAGATAACGATACGCATTGAAGTCATCTTGTTTAATTGGAGCGCCATACACAGCTAGAAAGATTTGAATTCCATCCGAAGAAATTGATTCTCGAAAAACATCACTCTGGTTGATAATTTATGCTACATTTTGCGAAAAGTTTCAGAGCTACAGCTTTCCCTTTATGAAAAGAGCAGACGTTGTGTCACATACAGAGTGAAAGCGTGTGGAAGTAGAATATGATCCCTGATGTCTTTTGTGATCGTTGAAACTTCGAGAAGACTCAAGTTTTCGCTCAAGTTTTCCCTTGCCCGGTTTGAGGAAGGACATCTCTTCATCAATCGAAGTGCGAGCAACCAAAATTACCAAGAGATGAGATCCACGTCTTCTCCAATAATAATCGTTTTCATTGTACGTGAAGATTCCAAAACTGTTTCAATTATTAAAACGTCAGAAGATACCGCACAGAAACCTCGATTTCGATCATTACTTACATACATGCAATTAAATATTCATACAAAATAATTTATATTGGAGTTTCAATGCCAGATTACGGGAAAACTATAAGTGTTCTCAATAAACGTTGATCCAACTTTTTTGTAGAGATTTTTCTGCTCTTTCTTTTTCATAAGTATACCTTATAGCCGTTAGACCGACAAGAACGAAGATATTCGCAAAAAACTGAAAAATGGAAATTTTTTCCCCGTCTTTGGGCTGTAACAAGTTATGCGGACAACAGAATTACGGGGACTTTCCACATCTTATTTGGAGAGCTAAAAGGTAAATGTATACAAATTTTTCCGAAGATGAGCCCTTTTTTTGCCTAAAGTTCCTGGACTATTTGTATTTGGTGATTTCCGGTATGGTACAAAGCTGATTAGACTCACAAAACTGCATATTTGGCGAATAAAAGTTATTTTTGAAATCCCTGGTGAATTAAACATAATCTCATTTACAGAATTGTTTCGCTGAAATTACAAATGAAAGGCTTTACGTATGTATGGATATGCATTTACCTGGCAATTTATTTTTTTTTTTTCTCTACTTACCAAGCATGCACTCTCATAGATACACTGTTGTTATTTCCTCACAAATGTTTCTTTAGTAATTGCGCAATGGATAATACCCAACAAGCTTAACGCGATAGTATTCATAGAATTCATTGAACCCGCCGCGCCACTAAAGCTTACTCAATATCAAGAAGAAGAAATAATTTTTTTATCTAAGGTTAATCACCGTGGTAACAAAACGTGTTTTGCGGTCTGAATGCACTACGTGCTAACGGTTACTGTCTCAGCAACACAGCTACTGCACAGTCACTGAAAATCTGTCTATTCACGTCAGCAAACCTAACCATTTCTTTAATTTCGAGAATTCTTAAAGATTTTATTGTAAACATTTCGCAGCATTAATATGTGCGGGCTTTTCCCAATTGATGACTGGCGAAGATGTTTCATTTTTTAATGGGAAAAATTCTCTGGGAATAACACGAATCACGAATCATCAGAATTTCTTTCTTTTGGTATCCGATGGAATCAATTATGTTTATATAGCTCATGAGACTCATGGAAATTATCCTATCAACAATGTTTTTCAATTGGATGGATTACAATTCTTAGAGATGTTTAGATTCCTTTTATTAATTACAGAAACGTGAATACCATCGGCTCAATTTGAAGTTATTTGCAGATATGTACATAAGTACTTTGTATTTTTATTGTTGCATTCAAGACTGGGGCATGGGAAAGGTCTAATCGTTTTATTGTCTAAGAAGAAGTAATACTTAGTAGTAAATACTTTTAGTCTAACTTTTTTAAGGAAATATTTTTATTCGTAGGCATAAGAAGAAAGGTTCAGAATGCTGCAAACAGTTTAGAGGAGAGCGGTTTAAATATTTAAATATAAATTTCTCCAACTTAATGAAATTAGTTAAATAGATAATACAAAATGTAATAACTTAATGCATTGTTTTAGATTTTTCTTATTGACGAAATCGTGTTTTTCAAGATATAAATATACTGATATATTTTCTTGTAAATAAAACAATTAAATTCAAAAATAAATTGTGGCAAACCTCTCCAGAAATACTTCCCAAGCTATGAAACAGAAATCCATTGTGTGGGTGCTGGTCCGAATCTTTACAATCCCATTGAGACGAAAGACCACAAGTAGGCCAATTTAAACGATTATATCATTTGAAACCTCCAGAGAAAAATAATTCACTTCCCGAAAAATAAGCAAAGGCGCAAGTAAGCACTATCATCACTTAGAAGTTCTATATAAGATTATTAGATGAGCTTCAGCAGAAGTGCAACAAGGGCTGATTTCTTCTATATAATAATATATTTACCCTAGCTAGATGAATATGAAAATTACATAAAGTGAAACCCCCAAACTTTTGTATGGCAGCATCAAAAAAGAGTTGCCCGATTTTGGTATACATATTTGTGAAATTTTATTTGCCATTTTTATGAAAACGCTGTGTACAAAATTTTTTTATCTCTATAGATCGTCACGTTCTCAGGCAGTTTCTATATATATAAGAAAAACCCAACTAGGTCAACGCGTTCTCAAGCAGTTCCTAAATATATAATGAAAAACGAAGCTTTTGTATGGCAACTCTATGAAGGAGTTGCCTGATTGGTCCCATTTATTTTCGAATGTTATCATGAGGAAAGACTTTCAGACAAACGGACGGATTGACAGACGGACATGCATAAATCAAAATAACTTTTAATATTGTCCAAATGTATCCAACCCATTTTGCTCGTTTGGTTGCCATACAAAAATTAATTTTTTCACTTTATATTTATACACTGCTTGAGAACGTGTCGACATAGAGAGCTGGTACATGCATTTTTCATAGCAATGGTTAATAAAATTTCAAAAATGGACTATATCAGGCATCCTCTTTTTGGTGTTGCCATAAAAAACTTGGTTTTTCAATATATATTTGAAAACTGCCAATACAAAACTTTGGGTTTTCAATATATATTTGGAAAATGCGTCGACATGAAGAGCTCAAGTTTTATATTTAGCGTTTTCATTAAAATTTAAAATAAAAATTCAAATATGAACCAAATCGGGTAACCCTTTCTTGGTTTTGGTATACAAAACTTTAGTTTTTCACTATATATTTTGACAATTTCTCAGAGCACGTCGATCTAGAGAGCTGAAATTTTGTACACAGCGTTTTCATAAAAATAAAATAAATAAAATTGCACAAATAAACTAAAGGCTGAAACACAGTGCGAGCGAAAGCGCAGCCGACGTTCGACAGTTCCTGTAGAATAGATGAGAAGAAGTTGGGTGAGTTCTAATTGTTAAGTCGGCTACGCGGAATGTGCTGAGTAAACGCTGAGGTACATAGATCTCGTTTCTACTCCATCGCAACTTTTGACAAGCATGATTTCGGTGTTTACAGTCAGCAGCTGATATTTTTTTAGTGAATGTGGAGTTAATTTATAACTTCAAATACAGGGATTATAGAAATCTATAAAACAAAGATAAATCGTAGGAAATAAAATTTGTCAACGCTCACACTATGTTGAACTAAAGTTCAAACGTCGGTTAATCGAAGTAGTGTACACTCGCACTGTATTACAGTCTTTAATCGGACATGTCCTTTTTGGTGTTGCCATCCAAAACTTTGAGTTTTCACTTTATTTATAACATTTCTCTTGTTTTTTACTGAAAATGTTTGTACAAAATAATGCTAAGCCTTTTTGAAAGTATTTACATAACTTTATGGAAAATATAAAATATTAAATATAAAATAAAGTATATAAATAAAAAAAAAAAATATTAAAAGTTTACACCTTACATGGTAACCTGCAGTTCTCAACGATCTTTAATACGGCGTACGGAGGAATTCAAAATCGGACTACCTTTTCCACGCAATTCCTTACTTCTGCGCAGCTGTTAGTCATCATCAAGCGTGAAACGGTAGGCTAGGCTAGCTAAGCGCTCGAATGAAGTTCTTGAAATATCGGTCCATTGACATGTGTGCGTGCGAGATACGTTCGATGTCGAAGGATAAAAGTTGGAAGAAACCTCGCTGGAGCTCTACAGGTATAGGGCGCTAATCAAAGTCATAATTAGCGCCAGTTCTAGCTACAACAATACAATTTAAATTGCAGTTTAGTTAAAGTAACCTCTAACTTCGACTGCTTATAACTCCCATAATGTGTGAATGATTAATTGCTTGCAAGAATGCTGTTGCAGTGGTTTTATCAGACGAAAGGTCGCAAAGATCTCAACAGTGCACTGGTAGATATGGTTAAAGTTTGGAAACCCATTCCAGTTTCAACCACAATATTTCGGTGTGGTTCGAAAATAATTTGGAAGTTCAGTTCTTAAATATTCTTGCAGAACGAAAAATAGGCCATAGCTAGAATTATCTGGTATATAATGATGGTAGAGTAAAATCGATTGAACACCCACGCATAACATTAAAAATTATTTGGATTTTTGCATGTCCATCCGTCTGTATGTCTGTCCATCTGTCCGTTTGTCTGTGCGCACAATAACTCGAGAAAGCGTTCACGTCGAAAGTTGAAATTTTGTACACGGACTTTAAAAAAAAGTAAAATTATGTTAAGAAAATGAAAGAAATCGGCCAACTCCTTCGTGGGGCTGCCATACAAAAATTTCATTTTCCACTATATATTTGGACACGGTCTGAGAACGCGTCGACATAGAGAGCTGAAATTTGGCTCATTGTGTTTTCATGGTAATAGCAAAAACAATCAAAAGTGGACTAAATATGGCAACCCCTTCTTGGTGTTGCCATATAAAAATTTACGTTTTTTACGTATACTATGAGAACGATCAGTTCTAGACATTTTTATTGTACTAAAAACTTGTTTAGAATATAAAAACCTATAAAATTTGTTATAATTATTTTTTCGGTCCGTCGATCCGTTCTAGATATATATGCGAAAAACCACTTGAAAAATAATCAAACTTTACAGATGGGTGACTACATTCATCTAGGGTATCATAAGAATTGGTCTTAGACCAATTTCAGCCTTTTTACTTGTTTTTGTTAGTTAAACTTGATTACGAAATCATTACAAAAATCTAACCTACCTTAAATTAGAATCAAACAATTAAGAACTACATTCATAAAGGTATAATCACATTATGAATAATCAGAAAATTTTATAGTCATATACTTATACGGCTCTTTGCTCTAGTAACAAAAGCTCTATTAAACCTTGTATTGATGGCTTAAAACGACCGATAAAATACCACATAATAAAACCTAATGACCTACTACCTATCATAAGTAAAATTTTGTAACAATGGAAGTGTTATCTTTTATCTTTGTCAAAATGAGTTTCAGTTCTCAAACAGGGTTTGCGTAATATAGTTTAATAGTCAACGTTATATATCGAAAATACCATTTGCGGTTTATTAAAAAGCAACTGCAGTAATGTTTATGCATTCACTAATGTGTCTTATTTGATTCAATGCTTTGTTTCCCTATTTTTATTTCACCATATACGATATTTTCAACAAAAATAACTTTAATGGACCATTGTTCAATTCAAATCTCTTCGGTTATTAATTATACAAGAGCCTAAGCGGTCGTATACAACAGGTGCGCTGCACGCAGGTAGTTAGTTAAAAGTAAAAGGTTATCTAGAAAGAAAATACGTTAGTTAGCATTAGTTTGGCTTCTGTACAATTTGTTTTGAAACTTCTCCAGGCGCATGCAAATTAATTAATGAAATGTAGGACACACGTGCTCAAGCGTATTCTACCTCAAAATTTACAAAAAAAAAAAAAAAAAAAAAAAAAAGTTGATAACTATGTGGCAATCACTTGGTTTTGATCTAATCGAATACTATGTCGATATTGGTCGATGTTGCAAGTGAGTATTTGGTGAGCTCCAAATGGCAGTTTACTAATTTACTAAAAAGGTTTTACATTGCGAATTAATAGGGGTATAAAGTCAATTATTATTATTAATATTTCGTAATCATCTCTAAACCGAATACACAATTAGTTCTATGTATTATGATCTTGAACTAATCTCATATTTCAAAGTCAAACATCATATCGATTGCTCCTGTTTTACATTGTGCTCCTGTTTTACATTGTAAGCATCGTTCTCTATCATAGAGGACAAAAACCAGAGTCCATTAGATTTCAATTTCAAATAGCGAAAAAATTTCGGCACATAACTATCACAGCGCCCCTAAATTTGTAATTTACTAATTAATATGTTATTCAGTATATTGTTATATGCGCTAATGTTGAGTGAGTGTCTTGAGGAAGTGAAATCATATCTGCTGACCGAAGTGAACCACTCACCTCGTAGCAGGTTTGGCAAGCTTATAGGAGTAATAGTGTACAAAAAGGAAATCGGTTCAAAACGCTTTCAATTAGCTGCGAACGAAGTGGGGTAGAAGCTTTTTAAGAAAACTCCTCGAAGTGTATGATTACAGGAGTCTTGGTATAAAAAAATTAGTGATTCATATACTCAATTCTCTCAGATAAGTTTACATCTGTTAAGTACAGTTATTTCCTGCTTATTTCGCAATTCGAAAAATACTGATCATTTTGTTGGTGGGTTTTAATCAAATTTTGTAATTTTTTATGATTTTTCGGTTAATAAAAGCTCTGCACCAGTGTTGCTACTTTGGCTACAATTGTAGCAAATGGCTACTTTTCGCAACGTGTGGCCTCGAATATTTTGGCCACGCTACAGCATTTTTGAATAGATACGTGGCAAAAATATTTCTAATATTTTAAGTGTAGTATCATTATTTATCCTAACTAAATCCACCGATAGCGATTTGAAAGTTCCTATATGTATTTTTCGGCTCATTTATATGTATAATAAAAAAATTGTAAGTTGCGAAATTATATTCTTACGTGAAATAGAAAAAAGGCATCTATTGGAAATGACTAATTAAGTACGGACATAAACAACTTTCGGAGAATCGTATTACAAAGGGAGACAACCGACATCTATACAATAAGTACTGACATAAACAACTTTAGGTTCGAAGAATGTTTCTAGAATGGAGTCTTTGAGAAGGTTCTGGACAAATTTGTCTGCCGAACTTACAATGCAGAGTTGAGTAGAGTGGCGTAGAGGAGTGGCATCTGACATTTTTTTTTCGTCACGCAGTATTGCATATGGTCATCTCTGTATAGCTCAGAGTAGAGCAAAGTGAAGCTACTTGTATGCCGCATTCACAATGCAGAATGGTGTGGAGTGGCGTAGAGTGGCAACTAACATCCTTTTTTCGCACGCAATAGTGCACATAGCCTTCTCTGTATGGCTCATAGTAGTGCAGAGTAGAGCTGCATGATGATAGGTTCTATTCAATTTTCATGCTGCCATTTCCGAAAGCTTACAAACTGGAATTCGAACTACTAGCACATAGATGGCGTAGAAAAAGCTCCATCCTTCTTTTTATCATAACTAACTGCTTTAATATTATTTTCTGACTTAATATTTTTTATGAATGCTAATAAGAAACAACAGGTATTTTTTGCAAACCTCATGATTTAAAAACCGAAAAACTAGATTCGTTAATTTTCAGCCAGTTTCAAAGCAATCTGATGGTGCAACGGGTGACTCCTTTTTCGAATTTATTGTTTTGGCAACGATAGTTGTTTTCTTGTTTGTTGATCTGGAGTTTTTTTATGTTAATTTCAAAGTTTGAAATTCACTCTGAGCTGTATTATGAACACCTTCATTTACGACTCAAAGCTCACTCTGCTCCACTCTGAATTCGGCAGTACTTAGAGTATAAATACGACACTTGTTACCGCCAGTAGGGAGTCTTGTCTAAGACAGTCAAGCGAACATTGTCTAGTAAACTATTTGGATTACGATACAGTACTAGCGATAATTGTTTGTGAATTTTAGTGAAAATAAACAGTGGAGTGTAATAAAAAGAACTTGTGAGTTATATGTGAAATATTGTCTTTGAAATAACGAACTAATGCCACACTCGTAGTAATATGTTTAGGGCAATGTCGACTTTGGCTTAATTATTGCTTTGGTTATAAATTTATTAGCACTGTAAAGTGGTAGCAAAGATGCTGAAAATTTTTTTTTGTCTTTTAAAAATTAAAAAAAAAAGAACCGATTACTTTCTGATGTAATTAATAATTTTGTTCTACTTAAACAGTATATCAAAGAAAAAAACCAACTTCAAAAATTTCGACCCCACTGAAATATTTGTAAACAATTTTTATCATGACAAATAATTTTTTTTAAGGTAAATTTTCAATTCATTACTCTATAGAGTTATTTTAATGTAAGATTTTAAGATTTCTATAATTTTTTTGCGTGTGGTTACTCAAACCCCTATCCAAAAATATTTCTAGTGGTCATACTACTCTGCACAGTAGATATATGTATATTATGCAAAATTTCCTCTATTGCCTTACCAAAATCTATTCAGGAGCACTACTATAGATCTGTACTGCAGATATTCTGAAAAAGCTTCCCTATATTTCTAATAGCCTTCTCGAAAAATTTTTCAGGAGCACTCCTATGGAAGCTGAAATGGACTGACCTCTCCGAACGTGCAGTAGTAAAAACTATATGCAAAGAGGTATGAAGAGCAAGTGCTATGTGCTGGAAGCGTTTCTTTATAGTTTTTGGTCTGCTCCATTTCCTGCTAAAGTTCTCGAACATATGTACATAAAATAACACTGCTTAATACCTTATATGTTGTTTTTTTATATCGATCGAAATTCGATCGATATTTAATACGTCGTTGAAGTTGTTTTTAAATTGTAAATTATCGCAGTCATTTTCTTATAATTATGCCTCCGGTACGTTCTTGTCCAAACACTATAATTAAAAAGCTTGAAGGAGAGATTTTAAATATTCAATGTATAAATGACCAAGACGGCGCTATAGCTAGACCGGTATTTTGTTCAGCACTAACCAATTATTGTAAATAAAAAATCGTAAGCCTTTCAGTTACAAATAATTCCCAAATATCGAGATTGCTCATTTTCTTTTTTTTTAGCTTTAGTAAATATAACTAAACGAACAATCTTTTCTACAATTAAACATGATCTTTATTAAATATTACACTTAGTATGAATGTTAGAAATGGAAATTAATATTTGCAACTGTACGATAACCCGAATTCAATATGTGGGAGTTTTTTTAATTGCCCGAGGTTGTGTAGAGCACATTAATACTACATGTGTGTACTCACTATACAGTATACAGGCCGACAAAATTTATTATTTTTTCATGGTACAAGATTGATTATTTCTAAAATATTCGAGGCAATATGCAATTGATTTTGCTCGAAGACGTAAAGTTTTATTATTTTCAAATTATTTTAACTGATTTGTCCTTGAAAAGTTCGAAGTGTTAACATTTTTACATAATGCTGCGCAACCAGTATGTCAAGGTAAATTTTATTTTGTTTAAACGTCCGAAAAAATGTCTAGTCATTTATTTTTGGTTAAGTCCTCGATTAACATAAAACGGAAACCCCCGCAAGCAGAAAAATATTTCGTTCACTCGACGATAATCCGGTTCTCCTCTAAGCCATTTTGGGTCTCTTTCCTGATTACACTCAAAAACCTATTTAGTAATTATTTTGAAATAATTGAGATGAAAATTATAATATTATTTACAAATTTCGCTTGATATGATTTTAGGTTCATTGTATTTTTTTCTGGTAAAAGATCCGTGGAAATGTGGTGATCTTTGTTGTGCTTGTTGTTGCATGACGTGGCGTAATATGTTAACAGAAATTTTTGGATCCCGAATGTTGGCTGTCAGATTGGCATGAGACTACAGATAAACGATAATATGAACAACAGAGTATATAAATGGTTATTGGACAATTAGATTAACTCGATTAACTCTAGAAAATTTTGTGCCACAATACTTTGCTAATATTCATCCACATAGTAACACTAGAGGTGATTTATAAAGATCAACGCTAGATCATTGCAGCTATCGTTGTCAAAATTTACGGCAATTTGAGGTGACTTTGACTTTCAGCTTAAATCCTAAGTATAGCACTGAAATGAAACTGATTGATATTCTCTTTTCCTGGTAGCTTAATCTATTCTAAGTTAGACTCTGCACGCTTGAATAAAATGCTCCCTTTAACGTCTGTTTTAGATTCGTTTTTGGTCTTTGAAGGTCTGATCATGTTTTTCAGTTTAATTCTATGCTACTTAGACCCAAGTTACCTAACTGACTAGATTAATTTTCTACTGTCGTCTCATAATATTATTTGTCTTGTAATCTTATAATTTGAATTGAATTGAATTTTGGATTATGGTACACTTTTTAAGAAATCCTCACACACAAAAATCAGTGTCAAATCAGTATCATGTCAGTAACTGTATGACATATGACACCATCCTGTTGACAGACAATACCGTCTACACCAAGTCCATCTAATCGTGGTGCCAGAAATTCGCGAACCATAGCTCTAAAGCACATATCATTAATGATAATCCTGTGCTTTCATTATTTTCGAAAAAGTACGGCCCTTCTCTGACACCAGATAGTGACTTTTTTGTCTAATCTAACATGCTCGTGTGATGTTTTTGTGTCCCCTTAATCAGACTTTTGCCGTATGCTGCTCCATTATAAATTTTATAAATACTTATATCTTACATTAAAGCAAACTGAACCAAGAAATGATAACAAATGAGAAAATGGCAACAGCTTGTGATAAGGAACTTACTTTTGTCCCACCTGGTACCTACTGCTCGTAGCGTGTATGACTAGCTCAATTTCTACTTTGATCTGTAAGTATCCTATGATCCTAATCTGAAACTCTATCACTCCATATTTCTACCTTGATCTTTATCTGAGACTCGATTTTAATATTCGACGTAAGCATCTATGTATTTACAAAAGATTTTCAAATGTGTATTCTTGGCTACCATTTAGGAGTACTGTTAACTGAGGCCTTACTATTATATCTGCATATATCTGAAATAAATAACAAAAGACACTGAATGAAATAGCTCTTCATTTTATTTCTGTCAGAGTAAGTTAACTGTGATACGTCGAACATCTGATTATAGCAGCAAAAGCTGTGACATTATGATACCTTCGCGTAGAAATCAATCACTCTTCCTCAGTATATAGTCGTACGTAAAGAATTCCTTGGTGTTGAAACGCTACACCAACTCTCCACTACAAGGATCAAAGAAAGGAGTGTGTAAACTCGTTTCTCCTCTGCGCGCTACCTAAGGAAGTGCACAACAAGTTTGGAGGATTGAATGTGCCCAATGACAGAATGTTTTTGTGGGGTACGTCAAATCTCTTATTTATGTCGATAAACCAGCATCGATTCATGCACTAAGACAACATCATACGTGTTATCGGTGAGATACCAGCGGCTATGCTCGAAAAAGTCACTCAGAGTTCGACTTCCCGTATGAACCACCTGAAACTTAGTCGTGGCCAACAATTACATAAAATAATCTTTAAAAAGTAAATGGCAAGGATTAATTTTTAATCTCCAATAACAATTTTATACCTTTTTCCAATTTTTCTGTGTTGTTTTTGAAAATTAAAAACCAAACGCTTAAAAAATCACCCATTAAATGTTGAATTTTCAACGTTTTAGCTACAGGGTGGGCCAAAAGTCACCATGGGGGCCAAAAGTCACCATGGGGTTTAAAAATTGAATAACTTTTTCGTTTATATATTTTTTTTATTTTTTTTTTAGATTATAGAAATAACATCTGGAGAATAAATAATGGAGAGATTCACAACTGAACAAAGAACCAGAATAATAGAATTTTATTACTTAAATCAGCGATCAATTATTTTAACGCAAAGAGCATTTTTAAACCCCATGGTGACTTTTGGCCCACCCTGTATTATTCTGGTTCTTTGTTCAGTTGTGAATCTCTCCATTATTTATTCTCCAGATGTTATTTATATAATCTAAAAAAAAAAAATAAAAAAAATATATAAACGAAAAAGTTATTAAATTTTTAAACCCCATGGTGACTTTTGGCCCCCATGGTGACTTTTGGCCCACCCTGTACTTGTGCATAAAAAATTGACAACCCTTACATAAAAAAAATATTTTGGCTATTAGGTAGTTGTGAAATATTGTTAGAAATCTATATTTCAATTTTTTGTTAAAATCGGTTATTTTAAATTTACGAAATCTATCTAGAAATTCAAAACTAACTCACTCCTGAGAGGTGTATGTTAAAAAAAAACAAATAACTCACTAATAAAGGGGTTTTAAACATTAAAATATTATGTTCAAAAATTGTAACAATGTATACAAAAGAAAATTCCTCTTAATTTGCAGACAAGAAAAACATATCATGGAGGTGTAGTCTTAACTCAATGAAACTAGACTTTAATTCACGCGCAGAATTGTACGTAACATCGTTCTTTTGCAAAAAAAAAAAACAAAAAAGCATTTGCAGACTAATTCATCTGAGTACTATTCATTGCTGTCAACAAGCTAAAGCTCGGAGTACGAAGAAGAACCGTTTTGAGCCTATCACAAATGTTTCCAATTCTGAATTGTTTTGAACTTTTTGAACCCAAGCCATGGAGTCTTTTCATGAATATAAAGAGAATTGAATCTACTGATTCAGTTAAAAAAAGTTAAGCTTTTAAGTTTTAGAGTTGAACTATCCAATATTCGATGCCGAATATTTCTTCAAGTGACAAATATGTAAAGCATACATGTATATAAATTAGACTATTCAATTCATCTGTATGTATGCATTATGTATTCCTTACCCTCTCTACCCTCCTGCATAATGTATCACATATTCGTATATAAAAATTTATAATTTATAATAATAGTCAGTGATTGCTGCGAAAAAAAAACAATTTTAATTCCGCCTTGTCAAATAGCTATTAATTTCAATTATTTGAATCAATGATTAAATCAAGAAACCAATCTGTATCAACTCAAGTAATTTAAATTCTTCTGAATAAAGTCGAAATCTTTAATGGGTGTAGTATTTGATTAACTACTGCGAGTATTTTAAGGCTTTTAGTACATTTCAAATGTTTGACAACCTCTGGTTACGTTTCTATGTTTGATAATAGTTGCAGGACAGTTGACACTATTTTGCCACCTATAATGATTTTCCTTTATATTTTTTTTTTTTAATAATATGGAGGACAAACATCATGAACAAACCTAGAGAATGGAAAAGTTAAATTTATACATGTTCCATGATATAAACATTTTCATAGAATGCAAAGCAAGCTCATTACATTAAAGTTATACATAGATGGACAGTTATGTATATATGAAGGCTACGATTGATTAAAATTATAAACCCCTACAAAATTTATTGTACTCTTGCATCATGTACATATACATATGTGCACCATACCATAGATGTATATATTTGAAAAACTGCAGGCATTGATACTAAAATAAAATAGACATTTTCACAACAAGGAAGAAGCTAATTATTTCTTAAACAGCACCGTTGGGGTTCCTTTGTCCAGTAATGCAGCATTATTATGAATCTATTTCGCTTCATAATAGACGGGTACCGGGATGATGAACGTAACGTAGCCATTAAAGCATTAGACACACACATTAACTATTCTTACTTTGGATGATTGAATAATGCAATTATACAATAAAGTCTCCTACTGGACAAAAAGTTCCAATTAACGATTACAAATGGCATCTGAACGATGAATAATTGTATCAAAAAAATTGCATTATTTTTGTAGTTTTGAAGGTCGAGAGTTTTTAGTACAATATCGAATTGGTAAATTTTCAATTTGCGTCGTCTTTCTATACATTTAATATGAAATAAGCACTTCAATTCGTTAGCCTTGTTCTATAAATACCAAAATATATTGGTAAAAAAAATTATATGAAGAAGGTAAGTGAGTCTATAAGAATGTTTAGTTGATTTTTATCGAAAACAGTACCAGATAACAGACTGCAGACATCATTTAAATGTAATTGTAGTAGAGGTGAAAGTAAGAAACTTTTAATCGTTTTGAATGAAGGTCTTTCAAAATGACTCGATTTTAATGAAATCGTGGATACTGTAAGCTTTTCATTCCATTTGCATCGCAAACAGTAATGATACGGAAAATTGATTGAATCCACATGAATAATATTATAGATGGTACAAGAACTAGATATCGCATGGTATACCAGAGCAGAGTATACTGATTGTGAAATGAATGGTGAATTCTGGAATTAAGCGCAACATGTTTTTGAGCATGCTGAGAGTAAATGTTTGGATGTAATAGGTCAACTTAAAGAGGAGAATCTACAGTTTACAGTGTTCATACAAAAAAGTTATGTTAATGACCATTTTGCAAAAATAATAGAGGTTAAATTAAAAAAAAAAGATAAAAATTGAAAGTTTTTAAATCAAATTCCTCTTATTAGGTATTCTCATTTCTTTAGATTGTGACTATTTTAGAAGGATAAAGCCTAGATCTAGCAAATAACGACTCTCACGATATTTCACCGACAAGAAATTGCAATATTTCGGTGAAAGTTGCATAAATTCAAAGCAAAATAGTATGTTTAATAATAATGTGCAAAAAAAGTTTAAGAGAGTTAATTCAATTTATTTGAACTGCAAATTTTCATTCTTCGTCTTAAACTGCATAATTTTGTCGCATGTTGGGCTTCTGTCTTTTACGCTAGATGTCTCTAATGTGATCTGTGGTCTAGGCTAATTTTATATGAATTTTCTCACTTTCAGGACACAAACCTACGTATAGTAAATTTTATTACCTATAGGCTCACTGGTATCTAAGTTGAAACTTTTGTTGAGTACCTACTGACTCCTCTTAAGAGTTTTTATTATGAAAAGTGCAACATTTAAAGAATTTCGTACCACCTCACCTCGAATTACCCTATATTTATTTTGTTCCCAACAATTCTGGGAACGAATGTTATTTTTTATGTAACTTACTACGTTTTGCAGTCCTATGATAGATTTTATATATTTGATTCGCGATTGCTGAAAAATTACAATTGCTTTCAGGTGGAACCCTAATTATCCTAAAATGTTTGCAAAGCCTCATGTATCCATATAAGAGCTTAATCTATTTCGCAATTTATTTATCTATTCAACCTATGCTATAAAATAAAAAATAATTAAAAAATAAGACTTAAAAATAAAAATTTATATTAAAAACTAGATAAAATTTAGGAGCAGCCGGGGCAAGAGTGATGGAATTTTTTCTTGTAAAATTATTATATTATACCTGCTTTCGATCATTAAGTTGTAGATAATAATAATTTTTATGTTACTTTCCATTTCTTTCGTTTTCAAAATATTTTTTTTTCTTTAATTTCCTTGTTGCTTCTAATTTCCTTGTTGTTTTCTTACTGGCGTTTTAGTTTGTATGCGTCCTTCTAATCTTTTATAATTCTCTCTCGAACCTCTTGCAAAAGCTCATATCGGGCTGATGACTCCGTCAGAAAGCCAATAGTCACTCGCTGACGCAAGGCTAGCTTTATTTGAGCTGGTTTTGACATTACATCAATTGAAAAAAATTTTGAAATATTAAGGTGAAAGACTCTGATGGAGACTCAGTTGAACAGAAAGTTCCAAATGATTGTTCCGAAGCCTTATTTCGGGTAGCGATCTGGTCCTGAACATTTTGCTTCTCGACGGCAGCATGACTTGTTACTCCTGGAACATAAGTAGGTAACCATGGTCATGTTATTGGTGGTTTCAGCAGCTTTGAATCGTCATTGCCGATGACTTTGAGTATTTTTTTATGATTTCAAGCCAAAAAAATAGATCCACTTAAAGATATTCCGGGGCAAGTTGCAGCGCTCCTCGTCCCTATTTCACTATTCAGATATTTCAAAAATACAAATTATTTTAGTCAGAAGCATAACAGGCAGTCACCTCTCAGACGTTAAGGGATGCACTCACCAACACTTTTTCGGCAGACCAATTTGCGTCGATAATCTGAGGCTCGTATGATGTATCCCATTCGTATGTTACATTGATTATTAAAGGAAAAATCGCAGCTCACTATCTTGCCCCAGTCTCCCATATATAAAATTAAAAAATTATCCTTTGTTTCCTTTAGTCAGAAAATTCCCGCAGGAGTCTTGGCTTACTCTTGATTTGCTACCGAATTAAGCCAATACAAAATGAACTATCAAATGAATGATTCATTTATCATGAATCAGAAGCTTTAAGAATCGATACAATAAAACGAAACACAATTTAACTATGAATCGCTAATTAATTTTCAACAGGAATGAAAAAAAAATAAAAAGAAACAAGTAACAAAATTACCGTCTTATTCCAATTACTGAAAAACTGAAAGCCCTCTAACACTTGCCCGAAAACTCCCGCACGAAATCATATTCATACAATGAAAATGTTCGCCCATTACTCAATGAAAATTATCAATCAAACAATTAATAGATAATAGAAATGCTTAGAACGAGGTGCAGGAAATGTTATCTTTGGGAAAGATTCAAGAGCAATGACAATCACGTCCATTCTCTATGCCTATACCATATCGACACCAACACTCATGAATTTCGCCTAAAATTGTAGATCTAAATTAAAAAAAAAAACGATCGCCATTGATGTTATATGTCGATTTTTGGAAAAATTTGTGTCTTCAACTGAGAAAAAGGTTGAAATTGGGCAACACCTTTATAGAATTTTATTAAAAATAATAATTTTTTACGAATATGCATATGAATTCTAGGTGAGAGCACACTAACACAGCGATCGCAAATATTGGATGCTATAATTTAATTATATATATTCAGGTGCAATTTCAAAAATTAACTAACTCTGGAAACCCCTGCGCAGAGTTTTCATAAAAAAATTTAGAATTTTTACGTTTATACTGAGAAAATTATCATTCTCAGAAGGGGTCCTTCGCAATTAGAAAACCTGTCAAATTTTTACCGTCCAATGAAATATTCTAGAAATAAGTGGCAAGAAGAAATCTAACGATATATGTACCTATACAGAGTAGATTGTCAACACAGAAAGCCGGCCATATGGAGTATACGGGGAGCATTCATCTAAGGCAGTGATTTCAAAGCTCCTAGTCACCGGAATCCTAGATTCCAACTGATAATAGATAAAAAGCTTCTATATGATTTTCTTCGAATGGTTATTTTTATATATTCGTGTTATATTCGTGCAATTGCACTAATAAGACGATACTTACAACCTAACAGTATTGCACTGTCACTCACGGCTCGATACAGTAGGTACTGCACATTAAACGTGATTGAAAAAATGTATTTTAAATAACTTGCTTTCGCTTTTTTTATATTTATAATCTTTCAACATGAATGATAACCATAACCATCTGGGCAATTCGAATGTGTTAAATACCGCAAACTTATATACTTACATATACCTGAATCGATTAAATCAGATTCTAATTTAATACACGGCATTAAAAGAACAACGATTCATTGAATCCGTAATTAGTGCAATAATAAGGAATAATCAAGAAAGTTCAAGGACGCACAAGCTTTTGCTCTGATGTTAGTAATTCATATTCTCAAGGAACCCAGGAACATTCATACCATATTACCATTAAATTAATTTCTTATTGGAAGTATGTATTTATATTAATTCCCAGGTCGATACTGTTGTTACACAACTCATTCCTCTTTTTGTAGCTTAGAGTTCCATTCAAAACTTCTCTTTATTTAGAACCATCCGTCGCTTCAAGAAATCCTATAGCATTGTTTGTAACTTTTTTTCATTTTTGTCTAAAATTCTTAACAGTGTATTATTATAATTTTTATTATTATTATTTTTTTTTATTACTCTGAAGAGCAGACGTATCAAAGTAGAGCTCGTAAGCAATCAAGAGAAATACCAAGCGAGCAAAAAGCGTGCAAAAGTGAATTGAAGTATTGTCGGCAAAAATTAACATAATTGAAAAATAATAAACAAAAGTGAAAATTAATAAAAATTAAATTTATCATAAAACATAAATTTATTTGAAATAAAATTAAAGGTAATAAAATTTCACTGCCGCACTGAAAATGAGCGGGAGCAGAAGTGAATCTGGGGGACTGATGATCCTCTCAAATCAAACCAAAGGACGAACACGAATAATAAATCTTCTTCTTCGGCTCCCAAGGAAAATCCGAGGAGGCTCACTGAAAAGGCCAATAAGGGTCTAATTGAAAAGGCCAAATATAATAATTTACAGCTATCTCCATTGGAGAACACTATTGCCAGGCTAGCCGTGGTTGTCCGAGAAGAGTCTGGAGCACAAGCTCCAAAATCCAGAATGCTGCAAAATCTGTAGCAAATGCATTGGCGACGGCTTCTAGATCTGAACAACGCCCAACGCTGAAGGGAGTTGTCAAGACTGCTTCGGCTTCAGCTCCAAGGCCCAGCGGAGTCGTAATGAGACCACCGCCTTTTTCAACGAAGGCAAGCGTCTAAAGGAATGCGGACACCAACAGAATCAGCAACAACACCAAAATTCTCAACTTTAATTTCAGAGATATTTAATGTAGCGTATTGTCTATACACTACTGGTTCGTTTCGCGTCCCCTGACAATACCCATAAAGGGGAAAGCCCACTTTTCATACAACCTTAGGCCAGACATGAACAGACATAAGAGATCTCTTAAACGATGCATTATATATATTTTATTAACAGTGTTTATTTCAATCAAGTGGAGGAAAGCTTTGGCAACAAGATGTATCTTGAGCGACTTTCTTGGGTGAAAAAGTTGACTTTTCTACTTCTCGGGATTGCGCGTTATCAGTGCGTCGTGGAAAATGAATTCCTGTGAGAAAATTGTTCAAAACAGAGCGCTAATAACCATGGAAGAACTAACTGCCAAATATGTGCGAAATGTAGTAAATGGGGTGCATATGACCCAAGTACATGAAGATGGGTTTTCCGGCAACAAAAACGTCCCGAGAAAGTTTTTTGAATCTAGAAAAGATTACACTATCTGATAGTACTCGCCGAGACCTTTAATTCGATATGCAACATGCGGTATTGAAACCCCCCCCCCCCCGCTGACGGTTTCTACCCCCTACCTTAAAAGAATGAAGAGAAAAAATTTCTTGTACGAATTGTAGCTAGTAATGAGCTGAGGCGCACAGTAAACATAACCCTAACGAGTTAGAGCCGGTCTAAGGAGCGAAAAATCTAGTACGTCTGTTCGATTAAAACAGAGTGAAATATGTACTTAAAAGAGAGTATTGGGATGGCTATAAATAGCTATTTATAGGAGTGTTGGTACTCAAACTTCTTCTCAGGACCCAAGGAATTCGGTTCTGTACTACATTTTCCAAAATGCAGCAGATCAAACTTCGGTCCCCCGCCCCTAGCTTTCCCCCGCTAGATAAAAATAAACATTGTGAAAAAAAAATGTTCAGAGTATCCTAATGCATCGTTTAAGATATCTCTCATGTCTGGAGGTGTCGGGCCTAAATTGGGCATTCCCCTTTGCGTGGTCCTATGAAATTAAGTTGCAGGTAGGATTTCGCAAGAATAGACGTTAGACCAATTTTTAATTTTTTTCTTGTTATTTAAAAGGAACGTTTTGCTCGTGAAATTTCTCTAAACCCATTCCATTAATATGGAAAGTGTTGCATTTCGGTTTCAGCAAAAGAAAGAGAAATGTTTCAATTCTCTTTTGGACTTTGTGGTCAGCAGATCTTTGCATAAAATTATTAATATTTGAGCGATGTTTTTTTTTACCGGAACATGAAAACTATTTATAAAGATAGTAAGGGGAAATTATTTAACAAAATCTTAATTGAAAAGATTGGAGAAGTTGATTAAAATAGTTGATTCAAATAAAATAGAACTGCTCGACTCGAGATAAGAGGGATTGCCAACTATACATACGTACATACTCGTATATGTACAGATATTTAAAAAAAATATATTTCTGAACAAATATACAAAATTTGATGACCAAAGAGAATTAATTACGTAGAGAAAAACGAACTATTTTTAAAAAGCTTCGAGTTCGACTTCATTGCCGCGAAAATAAATTATGACTTATAAATGGATTATGAACGTGGAGGAGCAGTGGAAAAATTTCAAATAATAATTCTTTTAATGGGTTTCTTCAATCTATGTATGTATTTGCTCGTACTTACCTGATTTTCAGTTTTCTCGATATTTAGAAGGAACCGAACAATCAAATCTGAAGCTGCTCTTCCTGTAGCAATATTGTACAAAATTTCTTTCTCTAAATCTAATTTAAATGGATTAATATTTTCTGTTCACAGTGCCTATGAAGTTTTGAAGATCGAATAAAATTTTTTATAAGTTGATGTCGCTAAAGATTAGCAGTTTTGGTGTTTCGTCGTATATCTACATGAGAAATAATACCTAGTTGATATGATGCTGTGACTTCTTAACCAACTTTGCCGAGTAGATATTGACTCCTGTTATTCGGTGTTTATAGTCTGTTCCAAATTTAAGTCTACAGATTGTCTCGAGAACGGCTTGTCGGTCCATTTTACTCCAAAGCAAGCTTATTTCAAAAGTGGTTTTTCAATCCTGGGTGGTGATCAAATCAAATTGTCATGGTATTTAACCACGTAGTTGGGATGGTAAAGCGTAAAAAAAATATTGGAGATAGGTACATATATATGATTCGCGGATTTGTCGCTGTCTGCAAGGGTGTTTGGCTTAAGATTTTTGTTTGCTCTTTCGTAAGTTAGAATTTTGATGAATTTTGAGTGTCTGCCATTTTTACCGTTGAAAATGAAATATCCATTCCTGTTGTCACACCAAAAAGCAGCCTTCATTATATGTATCCCGTTTTTCATTTACTTTTTTTAATCTTTAACGGCCGTCCCGCTGCGCGCTCTATTACTGGAAGCCAAGCAGGCCTCCGAATCAATTATTATCAACGATGTTAAGAGAGTATATGATAAGGTGGAGAATTTTGCTATGATAATGACGTAACTATTTTTGTCTACTACTAACAAAATATCCTGTAGTCAAAGCCGCAATTTGCAAAACTGTTAAAATAATGCTTGCGATAACTTTTAAAAACACTTTAAAGCAGTTCGGTGGATCTGTATTGCTAGCGTAAATTTCTTGTCACCTGTAGACAATTATTACGCCGAGATAAAATTAAATCAGCATAATATGACAAATTTGCGTTGCTAGCCTGACTTGCTGGTATGATAGAATTGTTTTGTGTTACGTAAAACTCTATCATCTTAATATTGATAGATTTAAAATCGTTTAAAAAGCATTAATTGTTTACTTCAATCAATATATACATAATGAATGTCGAAAATGAAATTTATTGGTGTATGTACGTATGTATGTAATTAGAAACTGCATTCAATCGCGCGGAGAAAACTTGTCGATTGCCTCCGTATTTGAGAATATGTAATAGACGTTGCTAAATTTGCATTAATCATTTTCATTCATAACTTTAATCATTGCCGTAATCCATGAACATAATTTACATAATTGCGTTTCTTACACTGGGAATTTATTGTTCTTTGATTTAGTATGTATCGACAGGATATCTAATATGGTCGAAAAATGGCGATTTTGACCTAACAACTTTTTACGATTAAGTCCTTGTGCACTATTTTGATGAATATAAGATTATAGATTGTAATAGAACAGATCTAAGGTAGCGTTTGAATCGGGCATGATGTGCTATATAAGAAAGCACAAACAGTATGTGACTACCAGCGGCTACCAAATCAGTGGCTTCTAAAGCAGTAGCCTTGATTTCTGGGCTGAGTAGATCATTATAACTAATGCTGGTGTTATACAGGGTATCCAATCTTTGATGTTACACCCGGATGCTATGGATGCTTAAACAAGCAAAAAATTTTATGGATGGGGAGGAAGAGTTATGATTTTCGATATAACGGGACTTAAAGATATTTGGGTATATTTTGGTAGATCACTCTATAACTTCTACCTTTTCATATTATTAAACGAAGCTCAGGGGATACCCTCTGATGCAAAGCACAACATGGCAGAAAGGAGATAAGGAAAGTATTGAGGGATATGAGGAGAGTGGCGGATGTGCCCATGTATGTCGCCCTTAAACTTTTACAGATTGTATGTAGGATTAAAGACAGAAGATGGTAGACTGTTCCACATACGCACAGTTCGAGATAAAAAAAGCATCACGGAATTTTACTGTACAACCGAAAGTAACTTGAAGGGTAAAACGATGTGACTAGATATTTCATTAGAACATTGACCATGGCGATAAAGAAGAGAGAGGTATCCAACATTTCGACGGTGCTCGAGTGAGTCGATATTTATTAGGCGCTTTCGGTAAGCACATTCTCAGTGAGACAAGTGAGATATTCTCAGTTGGCTCACTGAGACTGCACTTTCGGTGAACTGTCTTGTTCCATATTGAGCTACAAAATTCGAACGCAACCACTGAGCAACTGAGACAAATGAAACTGAATTTTCTTGTCTCAGATGACTCAGTTTCGTTATTTTGTTATTTTAATGACTAGTTAATGTTTAGTGAGCTATTTGAATAAACTAACAACACTTTCCTCAATTTATTACTATCCATTTTCTGTGGTCAAAATTATTTAAATGTCAAAACTGGCAAATCAGCTGATTGGTTTGAACTGAGACAACTGAGGCAGTTGCTCAAAGTTTTGTCTCAATTGTCTCACTGAGACAGTGCTTGCGGAAAGCTCCTATTGTTAGTAGTATTTTTCTGAAATATTTTCTGTTTTTGCCCATTTTTGACGGAGATGCGTTATTTCGAAATTTGTAAGTGACAAGTTTTCCTTGGTAGGTGTAATTTTAAAATATCAAATATTTCTCAGAATATATACTTCGCAAGTCCATGAAAGAAACGCTATTTATTTAAGGGGGTCCTCTAGTTTCTCGGGTCGAAATTTTTTTTTTTTTTTTTTTTTTTTTTATAACTCACATCTACAACATGTGTAGAAAATGTGTGCCAAAGGATTTTTCGATATTCGAAGTGGTTCACAAGTTACGGCCCTGGAACGGAGCAGGTATACGGAGCGCGAATTAGGCCCGAGTAAAGGGGAGCCGATTAGGGGTGAGGCATATTTATCGTAACAGATAAAAACAACAAGTATTTACACATGGAAGATAACAACTGTTACTCACAATTTAAATACCTGTTATAAGAAACACTAGGCTTACAAACAGCTGTTACGGATAATACGAAATCGTAACCTGTTATAAGACGGTGAGATGAAATTTTTAGTGTAAATCACATGCGCGAACTTTCAAACGCGTTTTTCTCGAAACACCATTTTTCAAAACGGTGACCACGATATTTCAGAAACTACTGAACCGATCTTGCTCAAATTTATACAGCATCTTTAATATGTTATAAGACAGCGATTGAACTAGGATTATCATGATTGCTTCGATAGTTTTTTTTCTACGAGCGAAAAACTTAAGAAAAAATGAGTCAAAAATAGAATGTAATTTTCAAAAGTGTATAAAAAAAAGTCAATTTTTGTAATTTAGAATTCACTCTAGTTCAATCACTAGTCTTAAATATGAAGATTAAAATGCCGTTTGGTTTTTTGAGTTCAGAGAAACAGAACAGCCGCAATCTTGGTCACCGTCAAGGACCTCTTTTACTTGATGTCTTCCTGTCGGCCACTATAACTTTTATTCTATTATATATTTTGCCTTCAAAAAATTTGTAAAGCTTATATAAATGTTAATAAAGATTATGCAAATACAATGAGATTGATTATTTCGATGGTTTGCCCGTAAACAATTATTGAAAAAGCCGTAAAAAAACAGCCGAGAAACTAGAGGACCTCCTTAAGGAAGCTTTGAAGTTTCTGGAAAAATTTAGGAGAGGTCTTTTTCTGAAAATTTGTTTTCAAGGATAATGGATATGCCAGTTATCCTTGAATATTTCAAAAAGCTCACCCAGGATTTTTTTTTATTTTAATCCTTAATAGAAACGAGAAAATGAAACTTCTTGAAATTTTAAATATATTTAGTTCAGAAAACTCAACTGATTCCCAGAGAACCTTTCATCCTTTATTACGATAAATGATTCAGTTATCGAGCCTTTGAATTCTTGAAAAAAAAAATGTTCATACAAATTTGCAGTGTTATCCTTCATCCTGTAAAGTTTTTACACCAAGGACATATATTTTCCCTTCTAAAATATAACTCATTGTCTGTCCTTTACAACAAGAACAGAATTACCCCAAAATATGCTTCCGTTTAAAACTAAACTTATTAACATTTTTATGTTAAACGAAAAGTGAAAAAGTTTAACACTTATTTTTATGTTTTAAATGACTATTAACGGGTCATATTTGAAAGGGGTACAAAATTATGTCTTCGTGTAAAAACTTTACAGGATCAAGGTTAAGCTTCAAATTTGTATAACATTTTTTTCAAAAATTCAAATTTAAGGCTCGATTACGGAGACATTTGCATTTTTCATTTTTTGCACACGCTGCAATCTTAGAATAACTTGCTCCATCACATTAGTCGTAAAATTCCAGAATTTGAACACTGTTTTCTCTGGCATAATCTCGTTTTTTTTTGTAGAAAATAATATCCGAACTAGAAAACTGAAAAAAGAAACAATTTTACCTTATAATTACTATACTTTTGCAAAAAATATTTGCTTTCACTGATATTTTATTTAACAACCTGCAGAGTAAAATCATGGATATTTGTTACTGCAACGAAAAACTTCATTAAACGGTGTCACATATTCGAATTATGAGAGGTAATTTTTCAATCGTTTCTGACGAAACCGTATAGTATTGGTTGGTCCACCTCAACAACGATGGCGCTTACAAAATACAGATGAACCAAATGCACAATACAAAATTTTATTTTTGGAGATAATTGACACCATTTCTACCCAAATGGATATTAGATTTGAAATTATGTAATTATGTGTGTGTGTTGAATTGCTGAATTACAAGAAATTTGCATGTTATTCACAAAGTTTACCATCCAATGCATTTTTTTCGTATAGAGAGAGAGTTCTTTGATTTTGCAAAATTTAATAATAAATTAATTGTGGTCTATAATTCTAATGGTTTCACAAATTTGTCTGTCAGACAAAAAATTGTAAAACATATTACGCAAAATGAGTTTCAATCAAGTTTTTCTGAAGTCTATAAAATTGCTTGCTCAACATTAACAATTTCTGTTCGCACAGCTAGTGCTGGAAGAACGTTATATTTGAGAAGCTCTATGGGACAAGAAAAACTGTCAAGCTTAGGCATTATTTCATTTGAAAAACATCTCCTCAAAGAATAAAACCAAAAGGAAAAACTGTACGAGGAAGTAACACGGAATTCATTTATAAATGAATTATCATGAAAGTAATGTATGAAATGTTAACAAAAGTGTCTACATATATCCGTTCTTGAACAGTAACAAAAGCTGTGCCCCTTCATTTTCATATATTACTATTTATTGAATTTAATATTCTTTCCTCTTAAGAGATCCGACTAAGGCATTTTTCGTTGTCTTTTAAAAATACGACCATACTACAATTTGGTATTATTTTTAGTTTTTATTTGAGTATATTTATATATTAATTACTGAATATTGGTCGATCCTGAATACCCCCCTTTGATTGGCACGCCTCGCCTCTGGGCTAAAGCTATGCGATGAGATAGCTTTGGGCCTTAGATGTATTTAATTCGACGCGAGTCGCCTTGCTCCATGTGAGGATACTGTCAAGATCGTTATGCAATGATCTAATCATGCAATCCCGTTTAACACATGCGGCATTCTCTCTGCAATCCGCAAGAGTATCAAAGAAGTAAGCGAAATCAAAGGTACTGTCATCAGCGAAACAATGGATGGGATTGAAAAATAAGGGAGAGCAGATCATTAATGAAAATTAAAAAGAGGGACGGAGAGATAACAGAGCCACTGACATTACTTAATAGGATAAAGTTCAGATGTAACGCCATCTAATAGAGCCCGTATTTGGCGACTAGATAAAAAACTTTCAATTCATAATAGAAGACTCTATCAAAGGCCTTTGAAATATCCAGGGCAACGATCTTGGACTCATCATAATTGTGTAGACTACGGTTCCAACGTTCCGTAAGAAATGTAAGCAAGTCTCCAGATGAGCGGCGAGCTCGGAAGCCCAATTGTCGATCGTTGATGAGTTGATTAGTTTCTAGACACTTCATTAATTTGGAATTAATGACAGATTGGCTGAACGTGGACTAGTTTCTAAGCAGTTTGAGAAAATTTCGGTCGAATAAGACAAGTAGAATAGTTTGCGCCAAGGATGAAGCGTAGCTTTTAAAAAACAGGGGCGAGAAACCATCAGGACCTGCGATAATAATTTAAAATTTATTAAATAATATTTAATAAATTGGACATTTTTAACGGTCTATACATTTTCCCCTCCCCTCTCCGTTTTGAAGTTATGGCTAAACAAATTTCGAAATATTAACTCAGTTTTCTTTATTTAACTACTAGTTTTATCAAAAACCACTTCATCAATAGCAATTTTTAATATTGGAGTTAAAAAGCGCAAAATCTTCGCTTCAAAATAAAATATCGAGCTCTGTATCAAAAATGTCATCCTTTCTCCCTTTTTTGCACTTTTTCTTGAACATATGCATTGAAAATGGCTTAAAAAGCTCATTCCCATTTTTTTATTTATTTATTGAGCTTTTTACTGTACTATATGCAAAAACGCAGAAAGGGTTACATTTTTGGTACAGAGTGTGATAGGTCATTTTGAAGCGAAGCTTTTAGGCTTCTTAAATCCCATATGAAAAATCGGTATTGCTAAAACTAGTAATTAGCTTCATTTTGCATTTGAATTAGAAAAATCGATACAAAAAAAAGGATGAGCTATTATTTTTCTAATCCATAGAAACTGTCCAAGTTTCATCCAAACCGGAAATTCTCGGGCTCAAAGGTGATCGGTTTCATGTGTAATGGCTGTATGCAAGGCCGTATAATGTAAGGGGAAATTATCTAACAACCCCCCTCTTCCCACCAAAATGATTAAAAATAAAAGAATTTGGATTTTAGTGTAGAGACTGTAGAAACAGAAGTAAGCCAGGAAGACAATGTAGTGCCTACTGAATTCACTTCAAAACCTGCAACGAAGGCCGTACGCAATTCAGTTCATGTACAACTGTGACAGTGTCAAGCGGCTATTCCAAATCAAAATTCATCTAATTTTTGAAAATTATGATTATATACCAATGCAAGCAGTAATAAATTTAATTTTTAAAACTTTTGACTATTTTCATTTTTGTCATATTTTTTTGTAAAAACTTTTAAGAAAATAACAAAATTACAAAAATAAAGAAAAACTTTTTCTTGAAAAAATGTTGCAGTATCTAAAAACTTCGGGTTAATTCATGCAAGAGGGGAAGCTGCAACGTATGCAAGATTCATATAAATTATGTTGGACAAAAGAGTAAAGAAACAGAAAATCTATAAGTCGTGCAAATTCATTATACTACATTGTCTCAAAATGAGTACGAGAACAGGACTAATGTGTTGGAAGAAGTATGCCCTGTACAGTGTAATTTGCGAAATGGACTCAATAGCTTGCTTGCCTTCAGCTTTTTCCACTTTGACCACCACGAAATCTGAGCCTTGGCCAGTGCTTGTAGTTTTTAATTTTACATCTGGCAGAAAAAGACATTAAAAACGTCCCCGATTTCAATTGCATATTTCTTAGCTCTTTACACCTCACGTTGACTATTTATATTAATTTTTCTAAATCGCCCAATTCTCCAACCACCTCTAATCATTTTTTCTTGACGTTGAGTATAGATTATCTAAGATTAACGTATCGCTAATGCCCAACAAATTAATTTAAACGAATTTTCAACGAGTCACAAATAGAAGAATTTTTCAAAATTAATACTATCTTCATAGTTCATAAATCTTTCAAATTAATTCACTAAAACTTTTCATTTTATTTTATTTTTTCTAGATACCTAATATAATGGGATCGATGCCACAATTATCCATAGCACGTGGTCCACAACGAGATTTTACATCTCGCCTTCTACACAATATATTTGAAGATAACATTCATCTATGGGAACAACGAACAGCTCTCATATTTGATGAAGATCTCGGATCAACTCCGGCTAAAACAAATTACAAAGATTTTAATAATCGGTCAAATCAAATCGGACGAACAATAATTCGAGAGTCAGCACTCAATTTCTCCAGTCCAAATCAAGATGGAGACTGGGTCGTTGCAGTTTGTATGCAGCCCTGTGATAGACTTGTAGAAGTTCTTCTTGCAATATGGAAATCAGGAGCTGCTTATCTTCCTCTAGATCCCACATTTCCAGTAAACAGAATTCAACATATTCTCACAGAAGCTAGACCATTTCTCGTTATATGTGATGATAATATAAATGCTGATATTTTTGGTAAAACACCTTCCCTTGGCATTTCACAAATTTTAAACAGATCTTCATACATGGAAGTACAAAACATATCCGAACAGGAAGCTTTGTCAAATTACAAAAACGATATCGCCCTGGTTTTATACACTTCAGGAAGCACAGGAATTCCCAAAGGTAAAAAAAAAACGCACATCAGCTTGAAAATAGAATAAATTTTAATAGATTATTTTTTCTCTATTGTTAAATCAAATTAGAATTGATAAAAAACAAATAAAAAAATAAATCACTTGCAGGTGTTCGATTGCCACACTCAATTATTCTAAATAGACTTCAATGGCAATGGGAGAGTTTCCCGTATTCTAGTTTAGAAACCGTTGGAGTTTTTAAAACTGCTCTCACTTTTGTAGACTCGGTGTCGGAAATCTGGGGGCCACTATTGTCAGGTAAGTGAATATATATATATTTCTACATTGATATGTTTTATTCCTTTTTGTTTTTTCTAATTAGGAATGAGTGTATTAATTATTTCTAAAGACATCACTAAAGATCCCGAACGTCTGGTGAGAATTTTGGAACAGTATAAAATCAAAAGGCTTGTATTAGTGCCGACACTTTTACGTTCACTTTTGATGTACTTACTAATGAACAAGCAAAGAAGTCTGCTTTACAATTTACATAATTGGATTTGTTCAGGGGAGCCGCTACCTGTTGAACTTGTCAGAAAATTTTATGACTATTTCGAAGAAGGTGTTCATGAAATTTACAACTTTTATGGATCAACAGAAGTTATGGGTGATGTTACGTTCTTTAAGTGTGAAGACAAAAAACAACTGGAACAGTTTGAGAAAATTCCAATAGGTGAGATGCTAATCTGGTCTATAAAAGAAAATTTCGATAAAACCGTAATGCAGAATTTCTATTTTAATATTCACATTAGTTTTAGAGGATTAAGAACAGACATACGACTATTATTGACATATTCTGTGGCTTTATATTATAATTAGCTAAAGTTGTCCGTTCTTAGAACGGAATTTTTTTAAAAAAAAAAACAAAAACAAAACAAAACCATGCTGGGATTCGGAAGCGTTACTGACAAACAGAGTCTGGGCTTTTCCTTAAGGTTATTATTGCCTATCTGTAAACAAATAACTAATTCCAAAGAGGGTAGAGAAATCTCAAAATTGTGAGAAATCCTAGTCGACGAAAATGTGTGACTTATTCTTTTAAGAATTTGTTCTGAAAGCATGTGACTTTGTGTCCGCATCGATTTAAGAATTTTTTTTTTTTATATAACTACTGTGTTAGTGCAGATAAGTTGTCCAACCGCAGAATATTTAAAATTTGAAGTGTGAGAAATTTTTGAATTATAATAATGCTTCTTCTGGATTGTTTTGATTATTCAATTAACTAAAATTAGTTAGTTTCGAAGAAATTCCGACCAAATTGATTTGAATATAGAGTAAATGCCCCAATTCGCATCCACTTCATTTTTTAACATGCCATAAAACGACGTATTTTCCTTAAAATACAGATGTTTCTATATTATTATGTTCGTGTAGTGTCTGCTCCCCCTAAAGTGAGCAATGAATTAAATCTGAGTCGTCAGAGCTCAGTTTATTAGGAGCCGGCAAGGTATATAGAATACAAGGTATTCTCATTAAAAATGTTGGTACAGTAGAGCTGTGACATGTTTCGTGCTATAACGTATATATATACTTCTATTGAAAAGACAGAGAGAGGAAAGAGAATATTGTGTTCTCTGCACCGTACTTTTCTATACATTCGGACACAAATGGCGGAACGTGGTTCGTAATGAGAATACCTTGTATATCTGCATCGTGAGGAATCGGCATACAAATAACGCGAAAATGTAAGAAAACATATTTTTTGTTTTAACATATTGCTATGAGTTAAAATGTAAGGGACTGCGTTTGTTATGCCATTTTTATTTCATGAGAAATTTTTTTTAACCCGTTATATTAATTCAAATAAATATAATATTGTTTGAAATTTAAGTTTATTTTCGGAATAACTACATTTAATATTAATATTACAAGTTCAAAAAATTCCAAATACATTCAAAATTATTATTTTCATTGGCAGCTTATCCCCTATAACATCTGTTACCCACTTCGTAATTAAAGATTGACTACTGACTTAACTATTTATTTTAAAAGGTTACATGAATTTGCTAAATTATATATTTCGATGAAGCCGACAAGCCGCGCGTACCATAAGCTTAGATCATACATTTATTAAGTATTGAAGAAAATCAATAGAAGTGATCCCATTAAATCGCAAAATTTTTAGATTAGTTTTTAACTTTATAATTTTATAATAGTTTCATAACTTTTTAAATTTTTAAGAATTTTTCTAGTGCCCCATTTATTTTCAGACAATATTTTTTGGCGTTGCCTTTGATGGCTGTTGTAACTTAAGGCGACAATGACAATTCAATTTTAAACAAATAAACCGGCATTGGAAAATGCTAAATTTTAGTCCCAAGGCTGTTTATTTTTATAATCACTGTTATTTTATTTCAAACACTATAATTTATTATTGAACGAATTAAACTTGCCTGAAAAATGATTTCCTAAGAGAATATCTCCGGTTGTTTCTACAGCAGAGCACAGCGCACTTCATCACGATAATTCAAGACTCCGGAATCTCGATATATAAAATGTCGTTCACGAAACAATATTTCACTATTGTATCACACGATTATTAAGTATAAATAACTTCTATTTACTTGTATAACACAAAATCAATAAATCAAATCCGAACTTATTTTCAAAAAATCTGAAATGTCAGAAATAAATCAGAATTGTCGAACTGACGAACAATAAGGCGTTACCCGTCATGTTATTTCCCCTCCGTGTCGCAAAAAAAATGCTTATCTCACGCATACGAATTTTACACAGGATAGCCTATCCTTTTTGTTACATGACCTAAAGGCCGCTACACACGCTCAAGCATATCAACCGTTTAGGAGTTACATGCTGATTAAGAGAAAAAGCTAGCTTTTCACAAAATACCCTCTATCTTAAAAACTATAGGGCGTACGGTCATAGTTAACAGCTCATTATATGCAGAACTTCATGGCCTTTCCAACAACTGCTCAATCAGCACCACAATCCGCTCCCATCGGCAATTATTGTTGTCTGAACTAAAAATTTCGGATTTTCTTACCTTTTTTTTTTAATTTAACCTTTATTATTTTTGAAAAAAGGTCGTCAACATAATTTTTTTTATAAAAACTGTAAACTGTAGACTTTCCTCTTTAATTTGGATTAGTACTCCCTGTGTGTTAACTGTAAACAGTTATTAATTAATCACCTATTCCGGTGACACCGAAATTAAACGATACTTTTTTTAAATGACGTGCTAAGGGAACAAATTATTGTTGAAAATAGGTTTGAAAATAGGTTTCAGAATAAGTTTAGAGCTAATAACTCTTAAAGGGCTTCAGATAGCACATTCGGTGTAATAGGTCAACTTAAAAAGGAGAGTCTACAGTTTACAGTTCTTATAAAAAAAATTATGTTAACGACCTTTTTTCAAAAATAATAGAGGTTAAATTAAAAAAAAAGGTAAGAAAATCCAAATCCCTGTAGTTTTTAAGATACAGGATGTTTTGTGAAAAAACTGGCTTTTTTTCTTAATCACCCTGTAACTCATAAACGGTTGATATGCCCCCCCTGCCATACAATTTTTGGTTCGCCTAGGTGAGTACTATCACCTCCCGCTCTATTGACCTCCTAGTGGGAAACACCCTGTATAAATGGACTGACTGATCTCTTGTTTCATGTGGCACAAGTTTTGATTTCGGAAAGTATTTGGGAATTTACTTATATGCATGTCAGTGGAATTTACCGAATTTACCACAAAAGTATTTGGGACTATTTGTATTGTTAAATTTTAATTATGAGCCGAAGGAAATGATTTTCGCAAAGCTGTTTTGGTAGGAAAGTTTTGATTACCAAGTTGCCAGTTTTGGAAATACCGCTGAACTTCAACAATTTCTAGTTCCCAATCATTACAGTTCAGTGGGAAAGTATGTTTTCACGGAAAGAGACAGGAATATGAAAGTGGTGCACTTGCTTTTATGCATTTTTGGTTCAACGAGCATAAGAAAAGTGACAGTTATATGTGTAGACTTTAAACTTTTTACGTGTGTAGTTGTGTATTGTTTTGCTGTTGCCGCCAATACGGAATGCTAACACGCTATGTGCAGCTGTTTGCAATGTTTTCATCAAATCATATATGAGTATTTCTCTTGATTCATGTCGGTACTACTGACATCAAGACGGAAATCCTACATAGCAAAAAATAAAAATTTTAGAAACTTGCCTAGAGCTCAGCAATTAGCGTAGCATTTAGTCAGAACCCAGGTCATCCTCTAGTTATGTTAATAACTTAGTCACAAAAATAAATTCAATGTTTAAATATTTGCTATGTTGCGTATATATTGTATATATCCCGTTTTTTATTTTAAGCAAAAGAACAACTAAAGTAAATTAACATCATCGGCTTAGATCTCATTATTAAACAGATAACGTGAAATATCTATGCGCGTGCTAAAACTTCACCTACGATGAAGTCATCCGTCGGCATATGACCTTTTTCAGGGGTCATAATCTTGAACAGTGTGAAGTGCTTGATGTATCTATAATTGATGATCAAGAGACACTCCAGAAAGCAAAACAAAAATCGGTATCAAGTCGGTGTCCAGAGTATAGAAAAAGTACATAGCTAAGCAAAAGAGTTGTTAGGGCTTACAATTTCTGCTATTGTGAAGGTTTAAAGAGCTAAATTAAAAGGACAATTGCAGGGATGGGACCAAATAAATCTGTGAATTGCATAAAGATTGCATAAAGTTGGTAAGAGAACAAAAAAGAACGTTTAGGATATAATAAAGCTCGCCTGGTGTTGTACAAATTGTGTCTCCTTTTCTTTTTGTATTTGTTCAAGATGGCTACTTTTGTGATTCTCCGGTAAAATAGCAAAAGTGAAAAAAAATATTTTTATTCGTTATTGATTTAGAGCAGCAAGTTTCATTAACAAGTCCCAAATAGCGAAATTGATTAACTCGAAAAAACAAACGAAAATAGAAAATGAAAAAATTATCAAAATAGAGAAATTGAGGAAAATAGAAAAAACAAAAAAAATATATTTTTTGAAAAGGGTTGAAAAAATGAGACTAATTCGAATGATTTAAAAATGTGTAAGATCGCAGTGGGCTGAAAAAAGAAAGAAAGAAGAACAAGCATTTCGCATGGGAGAAGCCTTATACTCATCAGAATGCCACATTGTTTAACAATGATATTATATAGATACAAAGCTAAAACGTGACTCATTGGGCTAATACAATTCTTCTTAATCCAAGTCATATTTCAAAAAAGTTATTCTGGAATTTTACTAATTGAAAAATAATGATTATAAGATTCCCAGAAAATAAAAAAGCTTTCTGGTACTCAATTCAGACATCAAAGAAATTCTTTATTTGCTTATATCTTGCCCCATACCCATACGGGACTCGAACAAACAATTTTTAAAGGTGCTGATAGATGGAATATGAGATTTTTCTGAGATTAATTATGTTTTCATCGTGACTGGTTAAAAAATAAAAACATTTGTGTATTAATTGACTTGCAATTGCAGGTTACAAATGACTGGAGAAGCATTTGAATGTCCTTATAACCCCAAAAGCAATAATATAGCTCATAAAAAGGCTAGATTTTGCCTAACCACTCTAAGGGAGGACACAGTCCTAGTGGACTAGTTACCCTGACAATAGCCACTAACCTAATAGGCTAGAAAAAAATATGTACAAGAGGAAAAAGTAGTGGTCAGCAGTTCTGCGGAAAAAAGAAGGTCCCGTCTTCAAAACCCGGACATAATGAGCTTTGTTGATAATATATGTTCGTTTAAGACATCTCATAACTGTGATGTCGGGTCTAAAATTGGCATTCCCCTTTGTTGTCTTTTATCATAAAGCGAAAACAATCTATGCATATATGTTTTGATTTTTTGCAGAACAAAAAGCTTTTTGCACTCACATCTTTTCCCCCCATAATTATGGTTTATATGTGTTTGTGTTGTTATAGGTACAAAAGAAATCTAATTTATTCACTTTATGGATTTTTTTTTTATTTTGTTTAATTAATTTTGTTATTTTCTATTCTTTAGGTTATCCAATCAACAACACAGTTATATACCTTCTGGACTCTGACTACAGACCTGTCAAATTAGGTGAAATTGGGGAAATTTTTGTAGCTGGTCTTAATCTTGCTAACGGTTACACCAATGGAAGAGATCCTCATCGTTTTATAGAAAATCCACTAGCAATTGATTCAAGTAGGTCAAACAAAATTTATATAATTTCACAATCAAGTAAATTACTAAATTCATATTTTCAAGCAGAATACTCTCGTCTATATCGAACCGGTGACTTTGGTTGTATTAAAAATGGAGCGATAATGTACGAAGGTCGAACAGATTCACAAATAAAAATACGCGGTCATCGAGTGGATTTATCAGAAATTGAAAAAAATCTTCTATCATTTGACTTTATAGAACGTGCAATTCCACTCTGTCATCATGCAGGAGAAATTGACCAATCTTTAATTGCATTCGTCACCCTCAAAAAGCGAGATAATAATTTCAACAATCTACAAATTGAATCTTTATTAAAACAAAAGCTTCCATCTTATATGATTCCACAGATATTAGTGATTGAGAATGTTCCTTTACTAGTTAACGGCAAAGTTGATCGACAATCTCTTTTCAAATTGTACGAGGTTTCAAATAACAACAGTAAGCTATTGGCTATTTCAATATATGTAATTCAACGCAAGTAGGTAATATGTATATTTCTCTTCTTGCATTTTCAGATGAATTTGACGGAAGATTGGGATTCAATTATACCGGTGTTCCAGAGGAACTAAAAACTATCGCTACCGAATTATTTGAAACTATTGCTGCAGTTATTGGAAAATCTATTCGAGGCACCATTTCGATTGAAAGTAACTTCTTCAAACTAGGAGGAAACTCACTTAACTCAATATACACAGTTAGTATATTGCGGGAAAAAGGCTACTGTATTGGAATCTCAGACTTTATAGGAGCAGATAATTTCAAAGAGGTTCTTTTCAAACTTTCCAAATCAAAAGAAATTTCCCCAATGGAAGATGAAGCTGATACTGGTTTAGATTTTGAAATAACTGTTGCTCCATTGATACATGAAGACAAAGATGATGCCATCAAGTGTGTATAGATTTTTTTATAATTAACAAAGCATAATTATCCATATCCAGCATATTGCCATTCAGTTGATTTTTGTTGTTTTAATTTCAATGTTTTTATTTTTACTTTACAGAATCATAGCATCGAGCTTTTATGAAAAAGCAGATCTTGAACATTGGCTAAAACCAAATATTTCAATAAACGATTACTTGGAAATTATGGACGTGAGTCTACATATTTATATGAGTTAAATTAAATTAATTATTGATATATTTTACAGTTAATTTGGGAGTCATTAATAGAGAAAGACTTAAGTTTCATGCTCAGAGATAAATCAGGAGAAGCAATTGGTGTCACTCTTAATTTCGATGCACGAGATGAACCTGAAGTGCATATCAAAAACCAATTATTTTATGTTTTCGATTTTCTGGAATTCGTAGAAGGACCTATAAGGTAAAATTACATACTTTACTATTATTACGTACTAAGTACAAATATAGATACATTAGGGACTTTATCAAATAAGTTTAATTTTAAAACATTTACACCGGGTTCGTAGAGTTGCCATATAAAAATTTTGATTCGTATACTGACAAGCTGATCAGCTCTAAGCGTTTTCAATGTACTTATAATTATAAGTGCTTAACAATTTCAAAATCTATGAACCTGACCATTTTAACCATCTGTCGAAATTAATACTAAGTACAATAACTTTGCTTGCTCGTTAGAGCCCAGTGGAATCGTTTTGTTTTTGTAGAACCACCCACTTTAAACTTGTCAATTACTCCGTAGGGTCGCACCTCGCACATTATAACCACTAGAACAATCCGTTTCGTAGATTTGTTTAAATTTTGCATATAGAAATTCTGATAATAGCATGACGCTTTTCCCACTGACTTGTCGGCTTAGAGGTCCATAGGGAAATAGCTAATAGACAAACAAAAAATTACCTCAGATAATAGTAAAAAAATAGAAATTTATTTTTAATTGTAATGATTTTCCCGCCAAAATACATGATCACCATTACATTTGCTTGAAATATTTGGAAACCTCAGAATGTCATCTTTCATTTGGTCGTATACACGTACCTACCTGCCTAACTACCTACAAGCAATCGTTCTGGAGATTAGCCTGTTTTTATGATTCATTATTTCGTTAATTTGCTACTGACGATTAAAAATCGCGCCTAAATTTATGCAATTCCATACAAAATTTATGAAAATATGTATCACAAAAGATCTCAAAAACGGTTTCACATATCACATCTTCTCTGTTTCTAAAGAAGCATAGAAATTTCTTGGATTTCTGAAAAAAATGTGAGAAATATTTCAGTCCATCGAATCTAATACCCCTCTACAAGTCCTAGATCAAACCTAGAACCATACGCACCGCATTTCCTTTTTACCCCGGATTCCTCACTCAATTTCGAGTGTGGGCGGTAGAGGGGTTTTGAGATTTTGGGTGCTTTTTATCCTAATACCATTTAACTTTCTTGTTATACACCCTATGAAGGTGACTTGCATCTCAGGTGATAGTAAACCATCTACGGTTTCCAACAAATGCCCAACCACCTCTCTACCCCCTTTCCGCCGGCAGGTATAGGACATCAAAGCCGAAAAATTGGAAAATTTTGCAATTTCTTTTTCAATTTAAACGATTTACGATGGTTAAGAAGGCCGTCCCCTACCATAGTACAATCACTGTCTTCCCTTTGGACCTCTCACAAATAAACAGCCTATATAACAAACATACTGTTGCGAGCGTGGCCTTTGGTTCGTTATTTAAAACACAATATTAAATAATTAATATACAAGTTCTTTATTACACTTAAATCATATAAAGTTCACAAACATTCATTTAATCAACTCAACTCTAATTATCGCTGACACTGTACTTTCAATTATCGTAATCTAATTACACTCTTTCGCTTCTTTATTACTTTCACTTGTTAACACTGCAACGTCCAAAACAAGACTCTTTTTCTGGCGATGACAACTGTTATATTTATACCCTAGAAACACTCCGGATTATTCTGGAGTGTTCTATTCCAAAAGCTTCTTGACCATTCTATTTGTTCTATTCCTGAACTTTCCTGTAGATTTCATAATCGATTCTCCGAACCTGAAGTCATTTACTCTCCGAACCTGAAGTTTTTTATTGCCAGTAGATGTCACCAGTTGTCTCTTTCTATTCACGTAACAATACATTCGATATTACCTGTCAGCGGACGCTCCGCTTGCTATGTATGTGTTTAAAAATTTTAATCTGACTCCCGCTTTGAAGTATTTGATTTCAGCCAGTATTAATCAGAACGATGCGATACAGCAGGTTTTAAAGAAGACTCCGAACCGAACAAGAAGCAACTTCGTGCGAAAAAGACACTAACGCACATCTATATCTCCATATTTACAGAATTACTTTCCATTTTTCACCAATTCTGTAAATTAAATACTTGTTTAACCTTTAATAAGCTTTTGTGCCCGTTCTTAGGCTGTAAATTCTTTTATAGATGTTTTTAAATATAATAGATAAAAGTCCATAAATTTGTAGCTCCAAAAACATTTATAAATTTTCTATAAAATATTTTTATATTTCCAGAGACAATGTCTTACCGAAGGGAGTCAACAAAATCCTGCACTCATTTATGATGGGTACAAGCGAAAAACTAAATGCTCAAGAAAATATTGCTGTAATGAATTTAATGGAAAAAGAAGTGTTAAATGTAGCCAGACGAAAGAATTATGCCGGAATATTTACGACAAATACGAATCCATTAACTCAGGTAAATACTTATTTACAATTACTTCAAAGCATTCTACATACATATACGAATATCAATCCAATAATTAACTCTTTCACAATTTTAGCAATTGGGTATTGATGTCTACAAATACAAAATTATGCTGGACTATCAGGTTAATCAGTATGTTCATCCTGATGGAACACAACCGTTTGCAGGTGCGCCAGACTCTCAGAGAGCAATTGTCCAGTGGAAAGAATTAAGTAAGCAGTGATACTTACATTTACCATCGATTTAGCCAGTATTATTTGAGATCGCAATTATGTATATGTATTATAAAAAGGATGTAAATATGTTTACAATTAGTAATAGAAGCTGTGTTATTAAGAAATTAGTTTTACTTTTAATTACAATTATTTTAATCAATCCTTTTATTTGCATCTTTATTAAATAGTATAATTAAAAACTTACTGATTTTCTTTGATCGCTTCTGGGCTACTAACTCTATGTGTAGTCCAAATTAAAATATTCCTGTATAACTTCTTCTGAAGAATTCCTATTAAAGGGTAAACGTATACCCTGTTCCAGTTCCAATGTAGATAGGTTGTTTAGAAAATAAGCTTCACATCACAGTTTTAATGCTTTTTATTTAATGGAAGTTTGCTGGAGCCGATTTTATTCGATTATCCAAAAACTTTCTTGAGTCTTCATTTAGACATCGCGTTGTTGCAAAGCCATTATTTACTATCCAATCAAGTAACGCTTTTTAAAGAATAGGCCAAACTACAGCGTGTTTAATTCATATAGCAATAAGTTGCCTCCAATAAGCAAATCTATTTGTTTTTTGTCACAATATCTAATTTTCTTGTTTAGGAAGTGTAGCATTTTAAATTTTACGGCAAGCTAAGTGATTTCTAATTTCGTAGCAACAATTTTATCGAATACCCACTTGATGTCATATTGTATGTGTTAGAGCAGAAGCTATTTTGTAAAATACGTATATTGTCAACCAAGGAGGACAGTCGCCAATAAACCGCATAATCCATCGTCAGCTGCTAAACCTTTTGTTTTTATTGCACATCACACCCAGGATAGCCCTCTTACACTTGAAATACGTATTCCAATCTTGAAAATTTACATAATGAAAAAGTTCTTTGAACGTTCAACTTTATTTAATAATAGATGTAAGCTTTAATTTAACTTGATTTACTACTTTATGGGTAGCATTAAATTTTGTGCTTATTCCGTTAGTTGTTATGTTACTTCCTCCCTCAGTAATAAATTTAATAGTGAAACTTTATCTAAAATCACACGTCCTCAAAGAAGTACATATTAGTAACTGTGACAAGTACTATAGGAGCAGGAGCTTGCAAAACATTTATATATACTAGATACTATTCGGGTTGCACGAGACCTTCAAAGAATAGTACCTAATAGTGGCCAAAATTATGGACACCAAACGTCTTAAGTGGATCGTTTGTACTCTAAGGGAGTATGCTCAGGGCCGTAGCTAGCAGAGGGCATAGAGGGGAAATGTCCTACCTTAAATATTGCCAACTTATTCCGTATTCTGCGGCGACACGCGGCTAGTCTGTATGATCGGCAACACTAACCAGTCAGCCACTACTCGGCCATATTTTCTTTGCTTACATCCCACCTCTTATATGAAATGTATGAAGGTAAGACGATTGGCCGACTACTTGAACAGATTTGGTCAGGACATTTGCCTGTTACAAGAGTCGTATATGAAAATTATTCTCTGATTTTGAAGACTCCAGATAAAATGAAAAATGGAAAATTCAATGGTGATGATATTGTAAAAAGTATTGATATCAAAGGCGTTATGGAAGTTCGATTAGCAAAAATAGTAGCAAAAAAAATATTATTTGTTCTGCAACCGGCTGATGAGATCTTACAGGGTCGAAGCACGGGATAGAAGGATGTCATATCAATAATAAAATGTGTCCAGGAAGAAATTGAAGTCAGAAAATAGATGTATGAGACAATTTTGGAAGAAACTGAGAGCACCATATTGTAGAAAAGAATCTCAAAATAGTTCCCAGAACAGAAGAGAAAAGTAAAGGCAAGACATCTGGAGGATTAAATACTGTATGGTCCATCACCTTCTCGTCAAAACACTGCAGGCATAATTTAAGCTCCGCCATTTAAAGTGGAATACTATGAAACTGTAGACACACATAATAACAGCTAAGATGAACAGAAGATTTGAAGACAATGGGCGCGTTCGCTGCCACTTTGGTAGCGTAGTCGTTGTCGTAGTGTAGTTCTGTCAAACCGACTACGATCGACTATCCTCCTGAGCGTAGTCGAATGTAGTCGACTATTTGGTACATTCAAAGTGCGGAGTGAACGACAGTCGTAGTCAATCGTAGTCGATTACTGTCGACTCGTAGTCGTCAAAAAGTCACTATTTCTGTGGCAGTGAACGCGCCCACTGAGGATCTACTAGATGTGTCTTGATGAGTTGGACTAAGTTTACGTCTGTTCAACATTTGAATATATAATTGTTGTGAGGAAATTGATTAGAAAAAAAAGTAATTGCAATTATTTTTAAGGTATTAAAATTCCTTCCAAAGAAGAGGCTACTATTGTGAAAAGGTACTTGAATGAGTTGAATGGTCGAAGAGATCAGAGCGAAAACATATTAGAACTTCTATACCGACCAAGGGAATCCTTCAGAGATACGTATGAACTAGTTGCATCAATCGCATCAGATGTAATACTGCTTTGTGCGAATCTACTTTTTCGACACTAATTGGTATCAATAAGCTTCAAAGAATGTCAATGGTTCACGAGATAATGGCAGGTTTGGTGTTTCTTGCATTTGAACGGAAAAGAACAGACAAAAAATATATTTAGATACTAAGTGTTATAACAGTTCCACAATATGGTAAATCGAAGACTGCAATTATATTGAATATTTTTACCATGTTGTGTCTCTTGTTTGGTTCATTTATTTCTTTTTATTATAGATACCGGTTTTAGTTCACGTATAAAAAAATGTAATAAAATGAGGGTTCTAGAAGCTTACTTTTTCAAAAAGTTGTCTTTTCCCCTGAACATTTCTGATGCCCCACCTTTAATTTAGCTCTAGCTACTGGCCTGAGTAGTCCTACTTGCACACGTTAAAAAAATCGATTTTTTTTTTGTATAATCTGTACAGTACAGAAAAATTATTCAAGATTAACCCCTTCCCATAAGCAATTCGAATGGAATTCCGATCGTTTTCCTTTTCATTTTTGACGAGTTTACCTGGAAATCCGTACTATTTGCGCAAGGATTTCCGCTTCTTTGGTCGAAGGGAACTGCATTGAGATTCCAAATCCTTGATTGTATTGGTAGTTGCAACTGAACGTGGAAATCTATCAGATTTCCATGATTTTTCCTTGTTATTTTTGCATGGAATTCCCAGACTTTTCCGTGGCATTTCTTTATGGAATTCCTACGGATTTCAAAGCTTTTTCTGCATTTTTTAATTAAACAGGGGAACATACATAATTTGTAGGATGGAAAGCAGTAGAAAAAGTTTCGAAAATATATAGAAAATAATCAAACTGCCATGACTTGAATCCTTGCAAAATGTTAAAATAGAGCTTGATAAATTCGGAACAAAGTTTGACAGGTTTAGCGTTTTGTAAGAATTAAAGTCATGGCACCATGACTATTTTCTCTATACCTACTTTCAAAACTTTTGCTATGCATTCTACACTACAAATCAGCAATCGCCTGTGTTTTGCAGAACACTACACGGAACCAAAAGAACACAGCTAATAAGCCATTAACAATTTTTCGTATAGGTACCTCCAACACATCTGTAAAGCTGAAAATGGCGTTCGCTGTAGCGTCTAAAAACAGCTGCGTGTGTGAGGATGCCGTCTTTTTTCCATTGGAATTCCATGAGAAAATTCCACATCTGGAATTTTTTCTTATTAGGATAGCACCTTGATTATTTTCTCTAACCTTTCAAAACTTTTTCGACTGCTATGCACTCTACAATTCAATTCAATTCAATACGCAATCGCCTGTGTTTTGCAGAACACTAAACGGAACCAAAAGAACGCAACAATTTTTCGTATACCTCCAACACATCTGTAAAGCTGCAAATGGCGTTCGCCAAAACTCTCGAGAATACTTGCCAAGTCATTAAACAGAAATCTATATGTATGCGTTGTGAGTCCGTTTTCTAAAAATTATGTTCTATATTGATACTTATTGAAAAGTGCCAAACATGTACTTTATATATAGTATAGAGCCTAACTACTATCCATACAGGAAAATAGTCTTCTAGTAATTTAAAGCTTGGTTCCTTACCTTCCCAAAGGCTACACCACCATACCAAATTTAGTACAGACATTCATCTAGGTATCATAATTCTAGCTTTTTTACTTGTTCTGCAATATCAACGATATTTTTGCCGCATTTCGCCCAAATAATCCTATTCCATCTAGCCTTCGTCTAACAATCCTTGAACTTATATTAGTATCATCTTGATGTACTAGATTGCTAATTTCTTCGCCAGTACCAAATGTATATTCTATTGAGAGTCGTTTTATAATGTTATCAACTCACTTGATTGTTTTCTTAGGTCGTCCATATTTTGGAGCATTCGGGTTACCAATATTGAATGAATAGTTTCCATACTTTTGTCAAAGTGAAAATGTGAAGTTTAGGTATTTTTTTATTGAATATGTAAAGCGCAAACGAAACTTTTAATTTATCATTATTACAACAATATACAAATTCTGTTAATAATTTTGAGTGGTTTCTAACTTAAAATCTTTCCATTTTTGTGTAAAGTACCAAGGATCTGCTTAGACGTTTGGTTTCCATAATTTTGGCCATCACTGTACATCACCACGGCAAAATAAAATAGCTTCGTTACAAGCCTTCAAGTTTTCGACTTTGATAAGAAACAGCTTTTATATTCTTCAACTAGAGTTGTTGGGAAATGTTTGCAGGTTATTTAACTCTTCACGCCGCTTCTTGGTTTTTTTTTCGATATTATTAAGCCAAGCTCAGGAGATACCCTATGATGCAAAGCACAGCATGGCAGGAAGGAGATAGGGAAAGGATTAGGGGATATAAAAACAGAAGATGGTAAACTGTTCCACATTCGCACTGTTCGGGATAAAAAAGCATCACGGAATATTACTGTACGCCCGAAAGTAATTTGAAGGGTTAAGGGATGTGCGCGGTTTGCAGCGCGAGTATTGCGTGCAGGAATCATTCTACAAGGGATTAGATTAGATATTTCATCTGAACATTGACATGCATATAGCGATAAAGGCGCGAAAGGCATCCAACATTGCGGCGGTGCTCGAGTGAGTCCATATGACAAGTTATTGCCAAATCGCCAATGAGCTTGAAGGCTCTCTTTTGGACAATATCCAATGAAGCTAAGGCTGTGCGACCAGCCCCGGCCCATATATGAGAGTTGTATTCCATTCTAGGTCTAATGTAGGACTTGTAGAGGAGCGCTAGATTTGACGGGCTGAAATATTTCTTACACCTTTTCAGAAATCTAAGACATTTCGATGCTTCTTTGGCAACAGAGAAGATGTGATCTGTCCAGTTTAACTTACTAGAAATATTAATGCCAAGAATGCTTAGTGAAGGTGAATAAGAAATTAATGCTCCATCAAAAGAAACGGGTGTGGTTAAGTTATGATCTTGTTTTAATGAGATGAGACAGCTTTGGGTCTTAGATGCATTGAATTCGACGCGATTCGCTTTGCCCCAAGCGAGGATATTGCTAAGATCGTTATTCAATGATCTAATCATGCAATCTCTGTTAACACAAGCGGCGTTCCCCCTGGAGTCCGCAAGAGTGTCAAAGGAGTAAGCGAAATCAAGAGTACTGTCATCTGCGAAACTATGGATGGGATTGAAAGTAAGGGAAAGCAGATCATTAATGAAAATTAAAAAGAGAGTTGGAGAGATAACAGAGCCTTGAGGTACACCAGCATTTATGGGATGCGGTTCAGATGTAACGCCATCTAATACAACACGTATTTGGCGACTAGATAGGAAACTTTCAATCCATAATAGAAGAGGAGGAGAGAGACCAAGTGCTTTAAGTTTGGCTAAAAGGGATGGATGCCAGACTCTATCAAAGGCCTTTGAAATATCTAGGGCAACGATTTTAGACTCACCAAAATTGTGAAGACTACGGTTCCAATGTTCCGTCAGAAAGGTCAGCAAGTCTCCAGATGAGCGTCCAGCTCGGAAGCCATATTGGCGATCGTTGATGAGATGATTATTTTCTAGATACTTCATTAATTAATTTGAAAGAATCGAAGTGATCGCAATTGGTCGATAATTTGAGGGATCGCTACCCTCTCCTTTCTTGGGAATATGCTGAACGTGAGCTAGTTTCCAAGCAGTTAGGAATTTTCCTGTCGAATAAGACAAGTAGAATAGTTTGCGCAGAGGCTTACAAGGATGAGGCACAGCTTTTAATTAACAGGGGCGAAAAACCATCAGGACCTGCGGCTTTGGAGACGTTGATCCCCTGAAGGACCCTGAACACATCTCTCGTACGAAAGTGTATAGGCTCTGGTACACATTCACACGGGCGATGCAAAACAGGTGTTTGTGAAGTGGGTGGAAGGTAAGAATTTGAAGCGAATCTAGAAGCTAAAATATTAGCTTTATCCAGGGAGTCAACAATCACTTCACCATTATTAAGTAGTGAAGGTATAGAGGAACTGGTGAAGTTGCTCTTGATGGTTTTGACCAGAGACCAGAAACATTTGCTACCTTTGCGGCTTGCCAAGATTCTTTGTCTAATATTCTGGTCAAAAAGAAATTTTTCTCTCTGGATAATGGACTTGCAGGTGTTCCGTGATGTCTTGTAGACTTGTTTCATTTCCGGACATGGATGCAATTGATAGGCGCGAAAAGCAGACTCTTTCGCTTTTATAGCTTGGTTGCACTTATCGTTAAACCAGGAGCGATCATGCTGTTGTTGAGATCTGCTGTAAGAATACGGAATGTATTCACGCATGCCAAGATTTAGTATGTTACTAAATTCTAATGTGCATTCATCAACATCCCTCGAAGCAAAACAGACCGACCAATCAATTTCTCTAAGATACTTATTGAGACTTTCCCAATCAGCATTCTTATAGTGCCAAAGAAGCCTACTTGTAGGTGGAGAGGTAGGGCGACACAGGTTTGAGGTGGTAAATTGAGCCGTGATTAAACAATGGTCTGAATTTCCGGGAGGGGAACCGACTGAGTTGGAATATTTGTCAGGATGAGATGTTAGAAACAAGTCGAGTAAATTAGCTTTATCTCCAGCTGCATCAGGAACTCGCGTTGGTGCATCCACTAGCTGTTGTAAATTAAATGATTCACAGAAGAGTTCAACGAAACGGCCCGCAGGACTTGTGGTAGAAGAATGTCTGAGCCACGGTATATTATGAACATTAAAATCGCCTGCCAGGACGATTTAGGAAGAGGGGGAGACAGAAAGAAAATGATCAATATTGTTGGAGATATTGTCAAATACGGATACCGTGTCGTCATCAGACATATTTGGGCTACGATAAAGGAAACAGAAGTAGATGATATGCCTGTGGAGTTTGAACCTAATCCAGATGTAATTAAACTCTGGATTGGCGGAAGGAAAATCTTTAAGGATAGTAAAGGCTACATCATTCCGAATATATATTCCGACCCCTCTATGCTGAGAAAAAAGAGGCACGAAGCTGTAACCAGGGACGTGATACTGATTAATATCAGCATCAGAAACGACCTTGGTTTCACTTAGCGCAAGAATTGCCGGATTTTTTGAGTTAAGGTGGCAGTACACCGAAAACCGATTTGCTCTTAATCCGCGAATGTTGCAGAAATCTAAAATGAAATTCTGCATACTGACGGCAAAAAAAAGCGACACACAACAACACAAATATTTGGGCGCCACCAGCAGCAGTCAACGACACAGCGAGGTAAAAAAAAACAATAGTGTTATGCCTATTGCTGCTTTCAATACCCCAGACCGTGCAGTTCAATGACCACAGCTGGGTGCACCCGGATTGCTGATCAATGACAAGTGCTAATGCATTTGCACTGATCACAGATGAAGAGAAGGAAAGGAAACGTTCCCGTGCTGCTGGCTTTTATATTGTTGATGGGGCTTAGAAGAGCCCTTCACTTGGCGGATAAAATTTATTTGATATTTATTTATTTAACGGTCGCGTCGGATTTTAAATAATTATATTTATCGATTTAGATGGAAACTGTTTAACTAGTACAACACTATCACTTGTTTTAAATTAATTGATTAGAACTGGTTAGATTAAATGATTTGATCTACAACACGAGGCAACGTCCGATCGGTTTGACTCCACGCACTCCACTGTGAAGTAGAATACAGAAAAAAGGCAATGGTACACTGTATCGGAAACATGGATGAAATTGACCGTGCAGGCTCCGAATCCAGTGAATCTGATACATTCGACTCCGATGATGATGACGTGAGGACTATTCAGCTCCGAAGATCTCATCAAAACCACTTCGCAGAGATTATTTCATTACATATAGGGTAAAATGTGAAGATGAAGCTGGTCCTTTAACATATGAAGAAATCAGAAGCTATTCCTCTTTGCCGTTTTCATACCTCGCACAAATGAAAATTTTTCAAGTACTGAAGTTGCGTTTACATGAATTTTTTCAAGTAAATCAAGCAAAATTTTGTGATTTACTTGACTCAAGCATACTTGGAAGTCAATGCGCGTTTACATGATATTTTGATTACTTGATCTCTACTTAAAGCATACTTCAAGTATTCATGTAAACGTACTGATACACTACGTTTACATGAATACTTGAAGTGTACTCAGTGGCGTAGCTTCTGGCGCCTGGGGCGGTCCGGAATTTGCCGCCCTTTTTAACTTAATTATAATCAAGAGTGGTTATTAACAATTATTGAACATAAATCAATAAATCAATAAAACCATTTATTTATTTTGTTTAAACAGATTGTACACATAATGATAAAACGAGTCTTGATTTATATATTTATTTTTCTTGCCTTTTTATTACAAAAATCTGGAATGACATTGTTAAAATTTATATTATCTGTTAGTTCTCCTTTTATGGACAGTATCGCTAAATCACTCATGGTGGAACGAAGATAATTTTTAATTAAATTTAATTTGGAAAAGATCCGTTCACAACTAGCGACACTGATGATTATTGTTTAAAAAATTTCTTAATAATATTACTATATTGGGAGTTTTCCAAATCTTAAAAGTTCAAGAGGCTTTCCTCGTTTTTCCAACCTTTTGTTTGCTTTTTGTACATCAGTTAGAGACATAAAATTCTGGATCCTTTCCTTTCAATATGAAATTGTTCCTCGTCAATGTCAACAAAGTTATTTACTTGGCATTCAAAATTTTCATTTAAAAGATTAGATGGTATTATGCACGAATACTTCGCTGCAAGGACATGTTGTTGCTAAAATCGTACTTTTATTTCGGGATAACTCTATCCAATGACAGTTCTCTTTGTACTTCTTTTTCTAAAGATAGCCCCATGGCCCCCGAATTTTCACCACTCATAATGTTTTTCCTTCTAACTCGACGCTCAGTTGATATCTCCAACCATTCACATATTTTGTTGGCTGTTGTAACAGCTTTTTGTACTAGGGTGTGTCTTTGTAAAGAATACAGGTTTAAATCACGTTGACAGATATTTAATCCCTTTGATTGCAGGTATTGTTACGCGTCATTCATTACCAAAAGGACGGTTTCCCATAAATGGAGGTAGCACAGAAAAGTAAAAGATTGCATTGAGTTGAGTAATATTCCAGCGTCTAATCTCGTTTTAATATTTTCTACCTCAGATGTGAATTTTTCCAAAGCACTTAAACTGTTATTTTATCAACAGTCACCGCATCTCCTCTTGTCTTCCAGTGACAGAAACTATTAAATTTTACAAAAAATCAAATTTTGCAAGATTTGATGATTTTTTTTTTTTTAAAAATTTAACTGAAAAGAACCACCAAGTTAAATGAAAAATTTGCCGAAATATTTTCTGTAAATTCCAAAGAAGAAATGAATGTTTATTGCTCGTCTCATTGCTCATGAAACTGAAATACAGGGGTGGATTAGTATGTATGTATGTATGTATGTATGTATTGAAGATATGGCCCAGCGTTACACCGATCATGGTTTAGCGGCCAGGCCCAGCCATACCCCCTGACTACTCTAAACACTTAAGGATGAAGGTATTTGGAATAAGCTGGGCGTATAACCGCATCAGCAGCTCATATCTAACTACTATATCACACAAGACAACACATAAAAATAAAATAAAATCATAAATTAATTCAGAAAGGACTAATTGGAAAGGAAGGATTTTAATTCATGCATATGTTTATCTTTTTTCCTTTTTTAGATATTTAAATACATATATTACGGAATAATTAATAAAATAGAAAAAATAAAAGCTGTAACAGAGACATAGTGATACTTCCCCGCTGCTAGTCAACCCATCCATTTGTTCCTGTCCGTTCCCCTCCTTCGGCGTCCTTACCTCATCCACTCCTGAGCAATTCACTGAACCTGCACTTTAAATTTCGTTTTCACTTTCGCTTTTACCTTTCCACTTACACTGGCTTATCACTGAGAACACGGGACCCTTTACACTGTTGCAATACCCCACTCAACCGCACCCCTGCGTTTTACCTTTTACGCTTGCCTTTGCACTTACGCTGGTTTATCAATATATTGATGTACGAGGGACTTCCTACACCCTTACACTATTACAATACACCACACATACAATGTACCACCAATGAAATACAGGGGTGGATTAGTCATATAAAAAATTTAAATTAATTTAAATTACCCAAGAAGTCAAAATTACTGCTTTTGGGCAATATTGGTATAACAAATACATACAGGGTGTTTCCGCCTAGGAGGTCAATGGAGCAGGAGGTGATAGTACTCACCTAAATAATAAAAATTTGTATGGCAGGGGGAGGGCCATATCAACCGTTTAGTAGTTACAGGGTGATTAAGGAAAAAAGCTAGTTTTTCACAACACACCCTGTATCTGAAAACATACAGAGCGTACGGTCACAGTTAAGAGCTCATTGTATGCAGAACTTTATGGCCTTTATTGCCAACGACTGCTGAACCAGCCCCGTACCCCTCTCATCGCAAGAGTTATGGTTGTCTAAACTAAAAATTTAGGATTTTCTTACCTTTTTTCTTAATTTGACGTCCATTTTTTTTTTTTGCAAATAGGTTATTACCTCTTTCAACGTCGATAAGGACTACCGGGGTCAGCACGCATTTTTGTTAAATTAAATACTTATTAGTATAAATGATTCTGTGGATTACAACATTAGTATGTTATTAACTTTTAGTTTTTAAATAAATTAGACAGAAATATAAAAAATTCCGCCCCAAAATATGTGCCGCGAGAGGTGGACCGCCCCCCCCCCCTCCTTCCCAATCAATACACTACTGAGTGTACTTCAAGTAGAGTTCAAGTAATCAAAATATCATGTAAACGCGCATTGACTTCAAGTATACTAGAATCAAGTAATGGTTAATTTACATTACTCGAACATTGCTAGAAAACAGAGTAAGTAGTTTCCCCTTATCTGAAAATACTTTAGAACGATAAGGACAAAAGGTAGTCCAGCAAAATTTTACTGAGTTTAATGTCAAATTCCCCGACCGAGGGGAAATTTTTACTGCCATAATTATCCATAAAAAGTTCTAGCCAGAAGTATATTTTATGGCAGTAAATTTTGCAGCAAATTCAATAGATATAACTCCTAGCGTGTACGAACATAATTGTGTTTACACGCACACAAATTAAAAATATTTTAAACAAGCACTTCAGCATGTATCAAAATTTTAATGAGAATATTTTGTATTCTCTATACATACACGCAATGTTCTATTCTGAGGGGTTAGCTACGTTGTAAAATTAGCGATTGAGAGTTGCAGAGTTATGACGCTTCAAACTCAATTTTTTTTTTTAATTACCCCCACTAAAGTACAAAATTTCGAATGCCCAGAGTCTCCTCTTTAATTTAACATACTAACTGTAGCTGTTAAAAATTTAATAGCTCTTAACCTGTTAAGGTCATACCAGAACAAATGATATGTGATCTGAATAGTTTAAGAGCTAGTAACTCCTTAACCGTCACATATACAACAAAGTGTATTAGGTTAAATTAAAGAGAAAACTCTGAACTTTTGAAATTTTGTAACAAAAATGTATGTTAGTTGGGGTATTTAAAAAAAAAAACAAAAAACAGAAAAAACCTAAATTTTGAGTTTGAAGCGTCATAACTCGAGTAGGGAAGGGTATGCGGGTGGTTGAGCGGTCGTTGGAAAGGTCACTGGAAATAGACCGTACAGGTTGGACTTTTGAAGATATAGGGTGTTTAATGAAAAATGAGAATATTATACTAATCACCCTGTAACTCGACAGGGTGACATTTAGCCCCCCCCCCAACCAATTTTTTACTTGTCTGGACGAGGAATCATTTGGAAAAATATTGACCTATTAGTCTGGGACACCCTGTATATATGTGTGTGCGTGAAGCATCAATTTGTGTTTACTTTTTCTTTGATTGTGTTTACTTTCATTGGAATCGTTCGATTTAAAAGTTTCTTGTTTAGAAAATTTTAACTTCAAATAATTCAGAACTTTTAATAGTCTGATTCATAATCAAATTTTATATGAAATACTAAAAAACATGATTACAATACTTGTCAAAACGATAACGATGTGATTTGTTAAGTGTTGTAAAACCACCTTATACCGATTTCCATTGATCACGTTTTCTAGCAGAAGTGTTACACTTTTCTTGTAGTGTTACACCAAAATTGTTCCATTGACCTGCACTGCTAGAAATGGTGTACGTCAAAACGCCTGTGGTGCTACACTCGAAAAATCGGCGGTGTTACACCGGAATACGCACACATCTATCTGAGAAATGTCACAATTGAATGTCATTGAGCATCACATATCAATCTTCAACTACTAATCTACAAAATTCATCCGCAATCACGCCAAAATCTTTTAAATTACAATTTTCATAATTTTTACGTTATTCGTGATGGTATTGTTCCCAGAAAATTTCAATCTGACAAATTACACGGATATGAGCTACTATTGCATTCTCATCGCGTCAAAAGTTGTTCCATTGAACTCGTTTTTCATTGATTGACGTACACTTTTCTTAAATTATCAATGGAAATCGACATTAGTCTCAATCACATTCAGATGGTTCAGTTGACAGCTGCCCAACATGCAGAAAAATTCTTATGTCGATTTCCATTGATATTTTAAGAAAAGTACACGTCAATCAGTAAAAAACGAGTTCAATAGAACAACTTTTGACGCGATGAGAATGTAATAGTAGCTCATATCCATGTAATTTGTGAGATTGAAATTTTCTGGAAAAAATAACATCACGAATAACGTAAAAATTATGAAAATTGTAATTTAAAAAATTTTGGCGTGATTGCGGATGAATTTGGTAGAGTAATAGTTGGAGATTGATATGTAATGCTCAATGACATTCAGTTGTGACATTTCTCATGTAGATGTGTGCGTTTTTCGGTGTACCACCGCCGATTTTTTCGGTGTAGCACCACTCATTTGACTTACACTTTTATAGCAGTGCAGGTCAATGGAACAATTTCGGTGTAAGACTGCACTTCTGCTAGAAAACATGATCAATGGAAATCGGTATTAGTTTAACAGACGCCCAATGTTGTTTGATTGATTGAGAACTATCACACCGAATAATTCTCATTTTGCTTTTTAAGATTTAAGCCTTGATTATATTTAAAAAAAATATATATATATATATATATACATTCTGTTAATAAGCAGTAATTAAATCTTTAATATTTCTTTGTACATCTACACTTCCACTTCTTGCCTTGCAATTATTGATATCTCTATAAATTTTATATATTTCATTATTTCTCTAACTATCGTTTTAGCACAGATCTTTACTAATTTAATATGTACCTAATCTTAATTTACATACAGGGTGAGTCGCAGGTGGTGTTCTCAGTGTTGTATTCGTAAATGATGCAAGATACACATGATACGAGATCTATTTTTAACGTTATAGAGGTAGAAAACCTTGAATTATAATGAGATTAATGCCAAACTCATTTTTTAGAAGCACAAGGAGCACTATTGAAATACTCTATCGATAGAACCCGTTAAGTTGAACAGCCTGTATTTTATGTATACCAGCTGACATGTATAATATGGCCTAACATTCTAAAAGTAGGTATGGGGACAGAGAAAATTTTACAAATATTGTTTTGTATTTCTATTACATATCATTTGAAAAATCTACTGACTAAAACGACTCACTGATTCATTTCGTATACATAGAACTTATTATTTGACGTTCACCGGAATAAAGTAGTTAAACCAAAAGAAGGAAACTATAGAAAAATTATCTCATGTTAATGTAAGCAATTTCAGTAGTGTCAGCAGTCCATGTTATATATTATGTTAGTGGGTATACCTATTAAATATGCAGAAAGAATGAAATTTGTATGTAAAAACCGTGTATGTATTGGCAGCAGTTTTTCCATAGATGCAAAAAAGAAAGAAAGATGATCGCCTTAATCGGATAAGGCTTATTAGTATAAATGTTCATATAGCCATATAAATTAAATCCCTTACTAAATCACCCCTACTGCTTAGTACCGCTACCGCGCCCCACTACAGAAAGAGACGCAATTTGATATTCATTTTTAGTTATACAGATAGTTGTCCATAAAACAATATATTTTAAAGAAGGTGGGTAGTTATATTTATCAATATTAATTGAATGTTACTACCTTAGAATTTATAACAATCAGAAATTATTTATAAGCTAAATTAAGTGAATCCGGAGTAATATTTGTGTTCAGATCAAGTTATCTGGTATGAGAGCACAGTATAAATATAAACAGCTAGCAGAATTCATGAAGCAGCAGTCAAGTTATTCTAATAAGAGCAAATTAGATGACATTTCTACACGCTGCCAGTGATTTATGATCAATAGTCTTACTTGTTACTTTTCTTGTGCTTGCATCTGAATTTTCTGTCCTCCGTTAACATTTACCCCTTCATGATATTAGGTCTGTCTGGTAAGGTAACCTTAAAGCACAAATCAAATAAAAACTTTAATGTGGAAGGGGGATAACTCAAGAAAAGTTACAAGACACCTTCGATAACTTCGTAATGAAATCAGCTCAGCTGTCAAAAGTATTGCTGATTTCATATCGAAGTTACACATCCTCTTGAGCATGAGTAAAAATTATGTAAGAGGAACGTATAATTTGCTAAATTCCCATAATCCAAAAAGTTAACGGACGGTTTGTGAGCAAGCTCGAGTACAGTTTTGTGTTAACAGACAGACCTAATTATGAGAGGTTTTCGGATTCACTCATGTCCATGTCCACGAATTTTATACGATACCCACATTGTTTGTTATATGTTCTAAGGTTACGACTCTCTCAATATTACTTCAGTTATGTCATGCGGTAATATACATATTGAAGCAAACAAAATTAAAATTGCTGCTTATAAAAATTTCGGACTTTGACCAAAAAATCACGCAAATTGTTTTTTATAAGATAAGATGTAATCTGTACGATCAAATTGAAATTCTTTGGCTTGATAAATGTTTCAAACTCTGACAACGAAAATAATGAACACAGTACATACTATATAGAATTATTATGCTTAAAGGATGTTATGAATGGAATGATGATTTGTATGAAAAGGATATCACTTTTTAATATGATAATGTTACCAGCTATGTAGCAAAGATCGGGACAAGACTGACTTAACCGAAAAAATGTCGGTACTGTCGCAGATTTCTGGTCTGAATCTGATAAGAATATCCTTCGAGAATTCCTTACATATCGGATTTATGAAAATGGTTGGGTGAAACGTATGACAAATAGAGTTTGGTAATCAATTTTTATAACAACGTTTCATAGGCTTGTTGAATTGATACTCCAACTGATTTCTGAAGTTTCGAAGAAAGGTCGTTCCCGAAATATTTAGTAAATTTTCACTATCCTACGACTAGTTATCACGAATTTGTTTACATATACTGGTTTTAAAAGAATTGCCACTTAATTTGTATTAATTGTTCACATATTTAATTTCTCCTTGTTTATATTCTTAATTGAAAACAATTTTTTTTATATTGCTAGCTTTAGTATATTCAACTACTAAGCTTCTTACAATAGGTAAAACTGTATCGAAGAACTCCTAAAATTAATAGTGGTTTCAAAGAGACGTTTAAGCTCTAAGCCTACCTATTATATTGAACTGTTTAAAGATATCAGAAATTCTCCTTCAATTGAATAAATTAATGAGAATCATATTAAATTAGTATCAAATTGGTATCATTTGTTGTCTCCTTTTTTCCGTACAACATATATGATAGTATGTTCTTATTGCATATCTCGCACTTTTTACGAATAAAAGTCGATACACTCCAGCTGTGACTCACCCTGTATATAGTCGTATGTATAAAAAACGAACGCCAAGCAACAGCAGTGTAAAAACCTCGGTGCAATTACAACAACCTCCACAATAATTGATCTTAAATAACAACAGAATTTTGGGCTTGCGTTTGACTTAATTTCGATTCTGAATTTTGCTGTTGGGGTTGATTTTGCGTATTTTGGTCTAATCGTCTGTAATTCTGGAATGTCTTCCATTCACCAGTGTTATAGTCCAATCTAATGTGAGATTCAACTAACATCAGTGCGTAGGATCCATCATCTTGTTTCACTTTTTCCTAAAAAAAAAAACAAAAAAGAAAAAAAATATTAAAATTATTTCAATTAAAAACTGCATAATCACGATGCAAATATTATTCCTACTTCTGTCTCGCCAAGCTTAATAACGATAACATTTTCAGGATTCGGTCGAGGATTTTCTCGTAAACCAGCCATAAAACCAAGAATTAAAGCCTTATCAGGACGAGAAACTCGATTTGCCTTTCGAAACATTTCATGAGCTTTGATGACATGTTCGTTCTGAAAACAAGAAAAAAAATTTATTTGTTTATCTAAAATTTCATCTTACATAGGCACAATGATTTAATTGTTAAACAATTTTGTCTACTATACTAGCAGTAGTTATCCGTAGCTTCATTACTCTAAAGCCTAATCACTCCACTACAAACAATCGATGAAGGACAAATTGGTAGGAAAGACACCGCACAGAAATGACAGTTTCTCAGATTTTTCTTGACTACAATTAGATCAACAAAAATGGATCGACAGACAGAGTTCAGCTGGTTGTGGCAAAATTTGAATCCCTTCCTAAAGTGGGAATTCAGCCTTGCTGCATTTCCGAAGAATTAAATATTTGACAATATTGTAAGTAATCTCAAAAAGGCTTGGAAGTTTTTTCTATCGCAACTTATATGCATGGCGCAGAAAATCAAAAGTTTGGTAAAAACACGGTCGAGTCATTATCAGATAAGTGAAAAAATAGAACATGTTAGCATCTTCTTTTTAAATAGCTATTAGTGCCCGGATGGTCTCGACGCCGTGGGCGATTAGCTTTATTGTCATAGGCTTAGGTAACTAAGGTTATTCAATATAGATGTTTTTGAATTTGAATTTAGCATCTTCTTTGTTGACTGACAGCCTCTACAGTCTGTGACTTGTACAATTAAGAATATACCGACAATCTGTGGTGTTTGTTAAGTGGAAGAAAAGAGAATGTCGACCAAAGAACTAGTGAATATTTCTAATTGAATTTTTAAAGTTAAGACTTTCGGCAATGTCAGTAAAGTAAGTTTCAGATGAGGATTTCCTTCATCTTCTACAGCTCTTTTCAATAAATTTCTCTCCTCATTTCATCCAGTTCAGACTTAGTACTTCGCATTCAAAAATGTTTCAGGTCCTGCAATCTTAAACATAATAAATATAACCGTCTGTTACATACCGAAAGCGAAAGTCCTTTTCTTTGTGGTTGCTGTTGCGGTTGTTGTTGCTGTTGTTGTTGGTGCTGCTGCTGTTGTTGGTGCTGCTGCTGTTGTTGTTGTTGGTGTTGTTGCTGCTGCTGTTGTTGTTGCTGCTGTTGTTGTTGTTGTTGGTGCTGCTGCTGTTGTTGTTGCTGTTGGTGCTGCTGCTGCTGTAATTGTATTTGTTGCGCCTGTTGTGCCGTAACTATATGCGGTTTATGTTGGATAATAATTTGCTGCGGTCGAATCTGCGCTTGCGTGGGTTGAGTAATTATTGTTCTCTGCATTTGTGTATGCTGAGGATGTTGCTGCGTGGTTTGAACTTGAACTAATTGCGGTTGTTGACCTGGCCTTTGTATTAAAGTTAAACCTTGTGGAAGATTCGCTAAACCAGTTTGAACATTAGCAAGAACTGGTCGGATAATAGTTTGTTGGGTGGGCTGTAAAAAATCTGTGTTCAGTAAAAAATTTTGATTGAAAACTTACACTTCTTACGCTTCCAATGATAGTTTGAACAGTCTGCGTTTGTTGGGGCTGCTGCATATTATGCGATGATATTACCATTGGCATAGTAACGTTTTGGGTAAGATTATTGGTTGGTATTAAAGCCGGAATTTGCTGCGTATTCGTCTTGTTAGTACTTTGAATTGTATGCTGAACAGGTTGCTGAACACTTTGTGCTGATGAAGTTTTAACAAGGCTCGGTGGTCCGGTTGTAACTAATGTTGCACCTCCCAAATTTCCCAAACCTGAAACATTTCCCAAAGGTATCTGCTGATATACGTCACCTCCGACGCTTCTTAAAATTACACCTTTTTGTGCCAGATATATTGTTTTTCCTTTGACATTCATTCCTGGAGAAACTACAACTTGGGCGAATTTCGGTTGCTGTGTTTGATTTGTATTAGAAACAACCGTGTGAGCTTGAATTTGCTGCTGTTGTTGTTGTTGTTGTTGTTGCTGCTGCTGTTGTTGTTGCTGTTGTTGCAACTGCGCCTGAATATGTTGCGCCTGAGCTGCTTGTGAGGCGGGTTGAATTGTTACTGGCCTGTTTGGCAGATTAACATTTTGTATATTAAGAATAGTAGGTTGCTGTGTAGAAATAAGAGGTGGAGGATTGCTCTGCAAAGCACTCTGTCGCGAAGTTGACATCATTACCGGAATAGTTGGGGCAGTTTTTAATAAAATCTTTGTTCCAGTACTCTGCTGCTGTGAAGTAATTGGAGATTGAATAATAGTTTGTGTTGGTCGAGCCTGCACAAAAGTAGTTAATGGCGGAACAGAAGACTGCGATGAAGTCAATATTATTTGTGTCGGCTGATGATTACCAGATGATGATTGAACTATTGATGCTTGTGTTGACATTACAGGATGTGAGGAAACAATTACATTTGATTGTAATCCTGTATGATTCCGTTCCATTTTTTTTGGTTGAATTATGGTTTGAGATAAAATCACTGGACCGCCAGAAGACTGTGATATCGCTGACATTGGAATAGTCCGTATAGTACTTGTTTGCGTCTGCTGGGCCTGTGTGATTGACACTAGTGCATTTTTTTGCACCGGAGGAGAAAGAATAACAGGCGTGGAGCTATTTATAAGGGTGGAAGTTATATTCGGGCTCTTTAGTTCTGAGTTTGGCGATGTAATCTCTGTACTATTTATTAATGTTGACAAGACTGCTGGAGGCGATTTTAAAGGCAATATTTCTGTGTTAACAATTTCTTCCTTTATTTTTATGTCGAAGTCTTGTTGCGTTTCAATTTCTTCTTTCACTGTTTTCAAAATCGTTATTTGTTCGTTAGAATTGTTCATCGTAGGGCTACTTAACTGAGGAATGCTATTTACACTAGAGGTAGTTACAACTGTAGACACTTTAGGTATATTCTCTTCCTTTATTATTATAGCTGCTGGTGTTGATGGTTGAGTGTATACTGTAGATGCTGACAGACCTGCAGCATAATCAGGTGTTGTTGAAGGCGTTGTGTTTGCATTTGATACGTTCACTGTTGTCTGTGCTGAAGCTGCCTGTTGTTTCATTTCCAAGGCGCGTTTTTGCTGCTCTTCCATTTCTTGTTGTCGTTTGCGTTTCTTAGCTGCAGCATATCCGAGCGGTTGCTCGGTAAACTCTATAAGTTTTATTCCACCATCCTTACGTCCCGCAGGTGTTCTACTCATATTTGGTCTAGATGCATTTTGTGGAGCTGTTGGTGATCTAAATCCCGACGTAGGCACTCGAGAAGGAATACCCTTCAAAGGTGTAGTATCAGTCATTTTTCTAGGCATTCCTCTAGATCTTAAAGGTATTGTTGGAGCCGAAGCTTTCTTAAGGCTCGACTGTGCGTCCGCTGATTTTTGCAATAGTTCTGTACGCAAAGTAGCACTTTTAGGTTTTCTTTTTAAAGTAAAATGCTTTACAGGATTTTGTTGCTGACCCACCTATAAAAAATTAAATTAATAAGTGAACGCGGTTCTAAAATATAACATTAAGTTAACAATACCACAGACACGAGCGCATTTTTATTCAGATATTGGCACTCCAAAGGCAGCATGCCCAAGTCGCTATGTTTGCTAACCAATTTTCTTAAATCGTTTACCATATCTGTAAATATTGGCCGAGTCTCTTCGTAATCTGATATTTCTGTATTTAATGACCCCGATGCTGGGAAGGTTTTTATTGTTTCCGCAATCATTGAAACCCATAATTCTGAATCTAAGCCTGCAACTTCTATTATCTCTTCTAATTCTGCTTTCCACTGCAAAAAGAAAAGGCGGGATTATTAGTAGTAGTAAGCAATTACGCATTCGAAGTTCTACAATTGCAGAAACATTTAACACACGTTGTTTACAATAACGCCTCTTGTTAGTAATGCATTGAGAAACAGAATCCAAGAATATTTCACGTCGTCGTCGAATTTAAAGGCCGCAATAACATATTGTCACCTAGCAAATCTACGATAGACTCTCACAGTACACAGTAAGAATACAATACAGAAACAAAGGGAGGATAGAACGTATGGAAATTAATCGTAGCAAGTATCCCACAGATCTTGTAAACAATTTCCTGCATTTTACCTCTTTTTTTACCTACACGACAGCTATATCCATTTAACGAAAACAATTTTTACACACCTCTTCTACTAAACGGCGCGGTATGTGAAAAAAACTTAGCAGCAACTTTAATTTAACTTGGGTTTGCAAATCAGGAAAACATTCCTTGATATTCCTTAGAACTTCCTTATTCAATTGTGAGCAAATAGAGCCACTTATCCACGAATCGTTTGAAGTTCCAAGTTTATTATGAAGCCACAGTGATGTGTCGCTGTCACGAACATTCGCCATTTTACAAGTAAACTGACAGCTGTGAGGATGGGGACAACTTTCGTTAAATTCTTTTCTTTTTCGACATGCTAAAAAAATGGAGGCTGATGGGATGGGTTTTTAGAATGTAGGGTGAGCTCAGCAAGTACTAACTACAATGGCCTTACTAGGCCTATGCCTACACGGTGCCGTATACTTCAACATTATCTGACTTTTTGTGAATGAGTGACACTCGGAGGGGGAAATTTCCTCCCGGAGTGTCATTCATCAGCAAAAAGTGCAGAATGTACGCTTAAGCATGAAACACAATACAATGCAGTGCAGTGTACTGCACTGCATTGACATTTATAATAACATTTGGCGGCAATTCACAATACACTGCAGTGCAGTGCACTACACTGCATCGTTTAGGCTAATTTCTAAAACACTGCGCACTGCATCAGTTGACATATGTTTTTCGATGGAAGAAAAATTGGTTGAATTATTGCGCGGAAAATCTTTCCTTTATTACAAAAGACATACATTTTATAAAAAAAAAACGACAAAAGGTATAAAGCTTGGGAGGACATTGGGAAAGAGTTAAAAATTACTGGTAAATTAAAATATCTTTGTTTCATTTTAAATAAAGTATCCATTTAGGTGAAGCAGCAAAGAAAATATGGCGAACGTTAAAGGACAGGTTTACTCGCCTAAAAGATAAGCAGAACTTGCCGTCTGGAAGTGGTGGTGACAACGGAAAATTAAAAAAATATAAATTTTTTGAGATGCTATAATTTTTAAGTACCTGTATTAGTGTAAATAAACAGTAAGTTGATAATGCATTAATACACAGAATTACAGTTTTAATATCTCCTAGAACACACTGCAACTATGAAGATCCTCTCAGCCTACATTTGAAGAAGTAATTGATTATGAAGGCGAAGAAATATCTACAGACCAATTTATGGCTTTCCAACTTAAAGTTTTTTTGTTTTTGTTGAGTGAAGAGACAGCAAAGAAATAATCATTATCATCAATATATATGTTAAACCTTATACAGTGCCTGTCAGTAATATTTAGTAGTTTAGCAGGTAAATAAATAAATAAATACAATAAATTTAATAAAAAAATTACGCTTTTTTATTGAAAGTTGTCTTTGAAAGTTTTCTACAATATATGTTCAATATTTGTATACTACTTTCTAGCATTAACAATATACTCTTTTAAAGTGTTACGGATAGTAACTGCATCTTTTGGGGCATTAAACCTTCTAAAAAGCCTACATGTTTTCAAGGCTCTAACCTCTCTTCGCCATAGTCCTTCAAGTCTTGTGTCGCCATTAAAACTGTCGACGTATTCTGCAGGACAGTATTCGCCGTCATTCATTTTAACAAAATTATGAAGGACTACCACAAGCCTTCACTATTTTTTCAGCGTTCTTTAGGAAGCAATTTAAAGCATTAAGTACCCTCCATCGCATCGTCATTATTCCAAAAGTATTTTCAATTTTTACACGTGCTTTTAATAACGTCTTGTTGAAAATATTCTCATTTTCTGATAAAGATGTTCAAGAATAAGGTCTCATAATATTTGTTTTCAAAGGAAAAGTAGCATCGCCCACAAAGAAAAACAGCAACTTAACATTTGCGTTAGGTAAGTTTTCCTCTTCAGGCAAGTCAACTTTTGTCTCGAATACTTCTTTTCCAAATGAGCACGCTTTAAAAACACCACTATCACTTTGTCCCCCCTATGCGCCAATGTCTACAGCTGTGAAGCAGTAACAAAACAATGCTGTGATATCTTTTATAGCGGTAGTATAGTGATCCTGCATAAGGAGGACACTTAATTCTTATGTGTTTCCCATCTATTGCCCCACACAATTCTGTAGTCCTATTAAAAATCCGTTGCTATTCTTCTCCACTCAGCTTTGATAGGAGGTGCAAGATAAATACCACGCAATTCTTCTCAAATAGTCTCGCATGTTTCAAGGATGATTTGACGAGCTGTCGATGCTCCAATCTTAAACATCCAGGCTATTGTAAGGAAATTCGCACCTTGAGAAAGAAACCTGAAAATTAAGGATCCAAAATGAAGGCTGCCTTTTTAAACACACTTTCACAGGCACTTACATCAATGTAATAACCAGGGGCTGGATTCTGATAAGAAAAAAATTACAAATGACAATGACATCGTGACTTTTCACTCACATCAATGTAATAACCAGGGGCTGGATTCTGATAAGAAAAAAATGACAAATGACAATGACATCGTGACTTTTTTCCGAAAATGCGATTCTTACACCATGATTTCATCCATAAAAAGTTACTTTTAGCGTTAAAATATGACTTATTTTCGAAATTCCGATTCTAAAAAACTGGGTGACATGGCAAATGCTTTTTTCATGACAATTTTTGCCAACCAAAGTGCTTAAATTCGAAATATTATTTTGAATTTATAATGTGAAGTGTCATTTTCAGTTCATTAAATGTAATGCAAGGCGTGCTGAGCTGGATAAGAACTCGAAAAAATCAGTAGAAAAGTTCATTTCATTTAGGCGTTTATTTTGACATTAAAGTATCAGAATCACCCTCCTGGAGGCTACGACAAAGCCATCAGAATCACCCCGTGGAGTAGAAACTAGGCTACCCCAGCGCTGTGGGCGCAGCCGAATCCACCATTAGAACTTGCCTAACTTCTTCTAATGTATTCTACAGGAACTGTCAAACGCCGGCTGCGCTAACGCTCGTACTGTGTTTCAGCCATGAAATTGAATGCGACACGTAATTGTCGAAGTCAAAATAATTTTCGAATATATTGTTGCGATATTAAGGGCAGAAACACATCCAATCGGTGTGTACACTTGAACGCAAGGCTGAACGAGAAAGGCGTTTTGAAAGCAAATATTAATATGGATCTGTACGGTAAGAAAACAAACTCAGTTTTTTTTCCGTAAATTGGGACTTCATTAAATTGAAACTATAAACAGCAATAAAATAATTTTCTTCTTTGCACCCATTTTAGTTTTACTCACTTATTTACTTTCAATTTTACATACTCTTTGATAATTCACACAATCAAACACGGAAGTGACTAATGTGCCCGAGTACAATAAAGAAAAATGACTTCAATACTGACTAGCGTCCGCTCTGAACACATTTTTCTGTCAAAAGCGAGGGAAAAAGAGTTCCTTCTTGTTTGCTCTGAACGCAAGAGCGACTATAGACACTATAGCGTGCTGCTCTGAACTGCCTCATTATTTAAACATTTTTCCAGAAATTTGATCGTACTTTTATTTCGCCATATTCATTTGGATTTATCCTTTTCATCAACCAGTAAATGCTAGGGGCCACAGTTTGCAGCATGTTTCACTTTTCATAGGTTAATGACATTCGGGGGGAGGATATATTCCTTACTGCATTTTTCTAAGTTGCAGTATGAGCAGCATATTAATACTACTGCAAGTATATAGTTTCGGCCATTTTGAAATTATGATGTTTCTGATCGGACGGCTGTGCAATACTTTACCGATAATTTGAGGTGATAATATAATAATTAAATTCTCATTACGTGCTGCCAATTTGTGATACAATTATTAATTATATCATGTAACTTGATTGAACACGCACGCAATTAAACTCGGTAATTATGTAGGGAAACTACTTCGGAGCAAAATTATTGTGACGACACATCTAAGCACAAGTGTAGCAGAATGCTCGTGCTTTCTACGTGTGGGTCGGCCCTTAATTAAAACAATTACCCAATCTCGTAATCAAATTATATTTAAAATAAACACAAAAATGTACTATTCTATATTGTTGTTTTATTTCTGGATTTTGAGAGCAATTCTACTTTGAAATTTAATGAAAAAGCCTAATGTTTTTATATGCAGGGTAGTTTTTACAAAATTATTTTCTTGTAGGGTGCAAAACTGTGCTGTTTAAACCAACCTAAAGGAACTTAAGATGCATAGCCATCTAGCCACCAAATCCGTAAAAATGCGGTTGTAAAAATTTTATCAGTGTATTATAACATTTGACATTTGGTTTACAAAAAAAAAACGTCAGGCAACCGCTTTGTGCAGAAATTCGCGAGTTTCGCGTCTTTTTCTCTAGCAACTAATAATAAATTAATTATTAACAAGGTAAATTGGCGTAGGCATTAAAAATTTGTTGGACATGAATGAAATGGCAACTTCATGCAGCAATGATTCAAATTTTGACCAGAAAAATGGTAATTTTATCTGTGGAGTTGTTGAAGGTAAACATTTTTCTAAAGAAAATATCTACTCTATAAAAATAAACAATTATAGGTTTTTACGGAAGACCATGGACAACAGAACAGAGGAAGGAACTTTTTAGAAAGTAATTTATTTAATTGATACATCTAGCGAGAGTATAAGCTTTGCTTTGTACGCTTGCAGGCTAAAAAAGTGGGGTATGGACTCTTATGTATATGCACCCAAAGATGATTACAAACATAGGGCTTACTGGCGAGAAGTGTACACTGTAGAAGAAGCTGATCACTTAACAGGTAATATCGTAGAAAAGGAATCCCGTGCCTGAAGTTACTTCATTTCAATTAATTTTAGGTCTTATCACGGCAGCAAAAGAACAAGGAATTGTATTTTATTATGCTCTTTCACCCGGTCTGGATATGATTTACAGTAGCCCAAAAGAAGTAATGGCGTTAAAAAGGAAACTTGAACAGGTATCTCAATTTGGATGTGAAGCATTCGCTTTGCTTTTTGATGATATTGAATCTGAGCTGTGCAAAGCAGACAAGGAAGTTTTTCAAACATTTGCTAATGCTCAGGTATGTAAAGAGTTATGTGTTAGTTGCCGAGACATCTAACATTATATTGCATGAAAATTCATCTGACGTGCAAATTATGATATCTTGGCAACAGTAATTATATCTTCAAATACACAATATACATTGTAGAGAAATAATCATACTGCTAAATACAATTATTGTTTCTATTGCGTAGGTTTCCGTTACAAATGAAATTTTTAATCATCTGAATTCGCCCCGATTTCTTTTCTGCCCAACACAATACTGCAGTTCCCGTGCTATTCCATCAGTTAGTCATTCCGAATATTTGAATACTCTTGGTTCGAAGCTATGCCCGGAAATTGACATATTATGGACGGGGACTAAAGTTATTTCGAAACATTTTAGTATTGAATCGGTGCAAGAAATCACAGAAGTTCTTCGAAGACCACCAGTTATTTGGGATAATTTACATGCGAATGACTATGATCAAAAAAGAGTGTTTTTAGGACCATATTCTGGTCGATCCCCGGAACTAATACCCCTATTAAGAGGAGTATTAACTAATCCTAATTGCGAATTTCATGCGAATATAATTGCTATACATACATTGGCATACTGGTCGAAGTGCAGCTTAGACACAAAGATCAATAGTAAGTAGATAGAAACCAGTGCCCACGAAAAATTTGTAATGAAATTGTCCATGATTTGCTTCATCATTTGCTATTGCCATAGACGTCCTTGTCCGAAAATCATGACCATTCTGTTTATTTTATCTATCAGGATATTTTTACCTATTGAAATCATCTTTACTATTATCAGAACAAGAAGGTAGAGGATGCTTTCCATATAGAAATTTTAACAATACGGAGTTTTCATCAGTCGCATATTATAGTTAATGCAGAATATAAAAACCATTTTTTTTTTTTTATGAACGATTTAGCTGTGGTTCAGGGTTCAATAAATAGATTTTTAATTTTTAACTTTACTTTATGTCATCTCTGGGATAAAGACCTGCAACCTTATTCCAGAGCTCGATTCGGTTAGAATGAAAAATGAAGAAGAATTTTATTAAGATCACTCAAATAATAAAATCGAAGCTAGAATGAAGTTCTTATAAATGAAAGACCACTAAAAATGCTAAAAACATCAACACAAACAAATAAAAAAATTGTTTTGATAACATTGTCAGTTATGAAATGGAGGAGAGCCTGAAAGGTAATCAAATACATGTACAATTACACCTATAAGAAAAATGTGACATTTTACTGTGGAGTACAGACAACATCTTTGAATGATTGCAGAATAAAACAAATTGCCAATTTCCATGATTTTGCATGAACCACTTCACTACAGTAAGAAATACAATGGTCATAATCCTAATAGGGAAAAATATTCCTAAAGTTAGCTCAATTTTTCCTAATCGGTTAATCATGGTTCTACAAACAACCAAACAAAATAGATGGTATAAAATTAGGGATTATGAGATAGAAAAAAATATTTTCGCGACTTTTTTTCAGTCGCAGTGAATTAGTTGAAGTACTTCTTTTAGATGACGTTGTATCGATAAACAAATACGAATTGTATTGATGACGTTTGCAAAGCTTACTTAGGTTCTCTTACAAGGGCAAGATAGCATTTATTACTATTACTATTCTTAAGGCCAAAATACAGTGAGAGCGACACAACAATGTTGGCAACAATATCGCATTTAAAACACAGTACGCGACTCGACAAATGTTTTTGACAGCAATCACTGTTTTATTTATTGTAAAAGAAATGGCAACAAGGAAAGAACTAAGAAAAATCTTTAGTATAGCTTATGGGGCTTTCGGACAATTGTAAAAGCATAAAGAAAAAACTAAAAAAAAGAAGATGAGATTGCCATACATGGGATGACGTTTATCGTACAGCAAACTTTTTCCCCATTTTCTCTATAAATTCCTCCTCAAAACTCATAATTTCTGAAACTAATTAAAGAAATTAATTTTATTCAAGTTTTTAATAACTAGTTTATTTACTACTATCTTTTAATTTGCTATTCTTTATAAAAATAACCAAATCCACATAACATGAATGTCAATTATTCACTGTCCACACAGAAATGTCAATTATGTTGACGACTAATTTAGAGATTTTCCCAAACTTTTTGTTGGCAACTTGTCGAGTCGCTCTCATTGTGTTAAGTATATGGGACTTCCATATATTCGAATCTTTGACAGCAACCAATTTACGGCGACTTTGTTGTGTCGCTCTCACTGTGTTTTGGCCTTTAATGAGGGTTTGGTTTTGCTGCCGGATCGTAACTCCTGGGTCATCCGGGGACATGTTAGAACCATTTCAAAAACCTCTTAACTCCGAAGAGCCAGGTTTGTGTTTTTGCGCAAAGGAAGCAATAAACGTCAAAAGTACTAATCACAAACTTTTTCCTAACCTCTTCTTCTTTCTTTGACATCTCAAAACAAGAACAGCGGTGCTCCTAGTCAAGAGCAGGAGCATCTAGGGTTAACCCAAGTAGCAAATAAAAACAGAAACTGACAGCTTCCAGAGTCACGAGTGCTATGACTCTGGCAAATCGAACACAAAATGGACTTGAGGGTGGGTTAACACCGAAGCAAAAACAAAAACACCCAATATATTCATAAGATCTTTTATAAGTCAAAAGTATTCAATACGATTTACCGTTTGGATTGCGTGCAATTAACGGCTTCATATTTGATTGAAGATTTCACTGGTAAACTGTTAAATACCGTTCGTTTTTTAGTTTCGAGCCTTCCTCACGTGAACTTATCCAAAGAGTCATCTAAATGTAGGCCACTCATACTATAATGAATACATACATATCTGTACATATTATAATACATTATGCATTTTTCTTAATTTTACTTACTTACTGCTCCTTTACTCCTTCGAGGTAACTCTAGCTCTACTGAGGACCGTTTCATGCGACAACTTTAAGTATTTTTCCTGCTTTTGAGACTCCATTTGAATTTGTTCTGTGTGTCATTGTACAACTTATTTCTAGCTAGGCTTAGTCTAGGCCCGGCCTGCTATGTGATGTCAACATTATCGACAACATCATGCGTAGCCAATAAAATTCCATTTATGCTATCGAGGTCAGATAATCTCCCAATTCCTCCACTCCTTAGCAATTTATGTAATTTATGTGTAGTTTCAATTTATCCTCAGTTTATATGTCTCACGCATTGTTAACGATTACATTCCTAAATAAGGACATAGTTAATGTCTGCTAAAAACAGGAACTGCTAAAGTATGCATCATTGACAAATTTCCACATTTACATCGAAGGTGCCGAGTGGTCTCATTATGAAGAGATCGAGACTCATTAAAGTTGGAGTACGACTTTTTCAACTCACATTATTCGTTTTACAATCATATAAAATAATAATAATAATAATTTTATTAGTATAGAACATACTTTTTGTTAACAATTAAATACTATAACTATCAGACCGAAAAAGTGTTTCTTCTTCTATTAAATTCAATACATTCTCTTTTAAACTGACTAAATCTAATTTCGCTCTTTCTTTCTTCAGGTAGCTCGTTGAATAATGAGAATCCTCGATATATTAATGAATTTTGCGCTGCTCCACTTCTACATCTAGGAAGTCGAAAGTTTTGGCTACTCCTTAGTCGATAGGGTTGAACGCTGCCAAAATATTGTACAAAATCACTCAAGTAGTTGGGGAGTTTATTGTTCCTTATGTTATGTATGAACAAAAGTACATTAAAGTCTATTCTTGGCTTGACAGTCAACCATTTTAATGCTTCTAGCAGCCAATGTATTGGTGTTTATCTATTACACCGCAAAATTATCCGCATTGCTTTGTTTTAAAGCTTTTGAATTCGCTCAATATTACCTTGAGTGCTTATGTATAGAATTGTCGAGCAGTATTAGCTATCTTTTTACATATATAGTCAATATGGGTTTTAAAACTTAAATCTCTGTCCACTATCACTCCTAGATATTTTACTTCACTTTCATTCTTAATTGTTTCTCCATTAATTTTTACTTCAAATTCATCTCTAAAATTAACAGTCAAAAGTTTGGACTTGTTATACCCTAGATGACATCTATAGGGTACACTATGGTTGTCATTCCGTTTGTAACACCTCGAAATAATGATGGTAGAGCCAAATGGATTGGACACCCACGCATAATATTGAAAGTTATTTTGATTTTTGCATGTCGGTCCGTCCGTCTGTGCGCATGATAACTCAAGAACGCGTATACTTAGAGAGCTGAAATTTTGTGCACGGACTTTAAAAAAAAGTAAAATTAAGTTCGAAAATGAGACAAATCGGGCAACTCCTTCGTGGGGTTGCCATACAAAAATTTTGTTTTCCGCTATATATTTTAACACTGCCTGAGAACGAGTCGACGTAGAGAGCTGAAATTTGGTACATGGTGTTTTCATTGTACTAGCAAATAAAATTTCAAAAATGGACTAAATCGGGCAACTCCTTCCTTGTGTTGCCATATAAAAATTTAGGTTTTTTACGTATACTGTGAAAACGATCAGTCCAAGACATTTTTATTGTACTAAAAAGTTCTTCAGAATATGAAATCCTATAAAATTGGTTTTAATCATTTTTTCTGTCCGACGAACCGTTCTAGAAATATATGCGAAAAACCACTGCAAAAATCAAAATTGCTCAAATGGGTGCCCATACGAAATTTCATACGGATATTCATCTAGGGTATCATAAGAATTGGTCTTAGACCAATATTAGCCTTTTTACTTGTTCACATTTAAATTCAATTTGTTTCTCCTGAACCACAGACACAATTGTTCAAATTTAGTTTTACACTCTTGTAAGCTTTTACCTTCAATATATACTAGGGCGTCATCTGCAAATAAATTTATCTCACAGAAACTTATTGGATCGTTTATGTCGTTTATATATAAGTTAATTTTTGTAGCCGGGTTTTTATAAAAAAAAAAGAACTTTAATTTTTAATACGTATATTCCTCGACAAAAATTAATTAAAAACTAAATCTAACTTAGCTACCTTATTTCTATCTGGGCTATCGCTTGGAGTAAAAACTGCAGCGTCGGCTAAGTTCCCACGGTGCAGTTGTGAAATATGAAATGATTTCAAGGTCTGGTGCATCCGATGCATGAAAAAAGCTTACTTAGCGTCTGCGATGTTTGGTGTGTTAACTCTTCCCCCTTAGATTAGGATGTCCTCATACAATTTTTGGTGAAGGATCCATAGCCGGGATGCGAGTAAGATATCATTAACAGGAGGTTGTCTCGAAAAAGGAAAATGTGGGTGCTACCGATGGCGCTTCTTTCTAGTGCTGCCCTTTTCTACGTCTTCTTCTGGTTGGATGATTACTTTGGTTTTTGTTATTTTTCCAGGTATGAATTTCAAAAATAGCAGTAAAATTAGTATGGCTCCCAAGATACAAATAAGTCCATATGTTGTCCATTGATGCGTTTTTTTCATTTCATAAGAGTTGAATCTGATTAGTGTTTTTGCTATGAAGTTCCTTCATCACTTCAAGTGACAGTAGTTCTTGATGATCTTTTCTTAATGGGGTCGGTTGAAAGATGGCTGGTAAGGCTTTTAGTGATGATAATTCCTGAGACCTGAATGACTGACCCTCGATGGTTATGGAGATGTTATGAAATTTAATAAGAAATGTTCCCGTAAGTTCATGATTTGTACCTTCGGTGTCGATTGTGCCATTAAATTGGTTCAGCAGCAAAACTCTTTGTTCGATTTCTTCTCTGGTGTTGAATACGGTAATTGCTCCTTATCGTAACTTTCTTCTGTTTTGTTTAGTGTTCTTGATATGAACATAATAGGTTTGTCCTCCTGATCTAATACTGCACCAATGGCGTAGTCTGAAGCGTCCGTGGTAAGTTGAAAATCTTTATTGATATTTGGGTGAACGAGCATTACTTCTTTTGACACAAGACAATCTTTGACTTGGCTGAATGCTACGATTGCGTCTTCATTCAGCTTGATGATTTTATTTTTTGATAGATTTTTGGACTCACGTCCATCTTCACCTCTTAAAAGCGAAATTAGGGGTTTTGCTAATTTTGCGTATTCTTTAATGAAGCGTTGATAATATCCTGCCATGCCAAGAACAGATCGAAGATCTTAAGTGTCTTGGGTATAGGAATATCGATTATTGCCTGAATATTTTTTGATTAACTTTGATACCGTATTTAGATATTACAAAGCCGAAAAATTCAACCTTCTTTGAAGAATTCGCTCTTGTCTAGTTGCACTTTCATGTTAGTCATTTCTAGTGTGTTAAATATTACCTCTAGATTTTGAAAATGTTCTTCTTCATTTTTACCGAATATGATTATGTCATCAATATAGACATAGCATTTCTTACCAATATGTTCTCTTAAAATATCGTCCAAAGTCCTTTGGAATATTAAAGGTGCCTTTTTCAATCCGAAGGGCAACCTAGTAAATTCATATTTTCCATTATTGACTGAGAAAGCCGTTTTTTCCATGTCGGATTCCTTAAGTGGGATTTGATGGAATCCACTTTTTATATCTATTGTAGTAAACCATTGGTTTTTCGCTAATACTTCATTAATTTCAGGGATGGGATATTTATCGGCTATTGTGACGCTATTAAGTTTTCGGTAATCTATTACCAAGGGATATTTCTTTTCTCCCGATACATCCGCTTTTTTTGGAACGATCCATACTGGGGAGTTATAGGGTGACTTAAGGCTCTAATTATACCGTCTTCAAGTAACTTATTAATTTCCTTTTCAACTTCATCTTTCAAAGCCATTGGGTAAGGATAACATTTTGAATAGACTGGATTAGAAGAAGTGGTGCGGATTTCGTCTTTTACTATTGTAGTGTAAGTTAATTTTTCATTAGGTTCTAAGAACAGAGTATGGTGCTTTTTTATTGCATTGTTTAATTTATCTATTTGGGGTTTCGTCATATGTGAAGTTCTTAAATTAAGGGGGAAAACGCACAGTATAATCTAGTCTTTGTCATATGCGATTTTGAAAATATTGATTTTTGACAAAATGGCGGACATTTGAATTTACATAGTGATTTTTAGAGAAAAATACGACCTTATTTCGCCGATTAAAAAAAAACTAAGCCACTAAAAAAAAAATCAATATGACAAAGACTAGATAATTATGTGTAGAATAAGCACAAACAAGATAATTGCAATCGGTTCATTAGTTTTCGAGATATCTTGGGTACCGACTTCAAAAACATGATTTCGAGAAAAACGCGTTTGAAAGTTGAGCAATGAATAAATCGCAAAATTCTTCAACTTACATAGAATCATCCACTCCAGGTCCATAGTGTAGGTCCTCGGGGCTCTGAGATTTTCGAGAACCTTTTTTTTATCCATTTTTCACCGAATATATTATTTCCGAACGAAAACTTTCGATACAACGCCCGGTTCCGCAGACGATGTTACAATAGGGGCCGACGGCGTATTTCTACCTGAATTTCGTTCGGCCGCTCGGCGCTGATTAGATCGGCCATAACTCCGTTATTTTTTCGAATTTTTGGATGCGGCTTTCACCAGACATTCTTAAGAGGTTAAGCTTGAAGAAAGCCAAACAAAAAAAAATCGAAAATTTCGAAATTTCTCGGTGCGTTTTCCCCCTTAATTGAATTTACTGATTCTGAATTGTATTGGTTTAAAAATATTTTGATATCTAGTTCGATGACCATGTAATTTTCCTTGGTATGGATTACTGCTTTCAATTGTTTCAGGCTGTCGTTGCCGACTATTCCATTGAAAGAGCTTAGATTTGGTAAAATGAAAAATTTTAGTTTTGCTCCTTTCGGGCCGAACAGATTTATTAAGGCGTGATGAGTGATTTTTATATTTTCCGCTACAGAATTAGCAAAAACAGTTTTTTGTTGGGAATTGCGTTACTAATATGACGTCGCTGAATATAATTTTTATTAGAGCTAGTGTCAATTAGAAATTTCATGGTTTCACGCTTTTAGAAAGATACTCAAAATAAGGGAGCGAAGAACTCCTTAAGTGTAGAAGATAAATATCATCCAATTGATCGTTATTTGCTTCCTCAGTTGGATATTTTCGTCGTATTTTTCGATTTCAGCTTGTTGTTCAAGATCAAAAGTTTCTATTTAAAAATACGTTGCTGTTTGTTAGCTGGATGCATTTGTTTCGATAATGGTCTTTTTTCTGCAGATTGATAAAACTGTGATTGATTTTTATAATTCACTGTACGAGAATGCAATGAGGGATCAACATCCATTGGTTCTGGCCTCTGTTGACTTAGGTGGAAATTGACGAGTATGTGGATTAAATTGTCGATTCAAATTAGATTGGGGATTTTCGAGAATTATTGGCATACTGAGCGCGAAAATCTACATTCCCTAATTTTAGGCAAAGATATAGGCTTGAGGTAAGTCCACAGGCTCTCTTATACATACTAAGGAGTCTCGCGAGTTCTCCTCGCAAACCTCTGATAAAGGTGTCAAGAGCTTTATCTCTATAAGATTTGGTCATTATCTCTAATGCTTCTTGACACAAGTCAAGAGATGATAATTTATTAAAGATAAGTGCTGATAAAACATTTGATAAAATTCGTGAATGGTTCGATTCCCTTGAACCAAAGTAGTCATTTGGTATTCAAGAGTTCCTAGATCTCTTTTATCAGCATAATGTAACGTTAGGCATTTAGATATGCTATTCCAATTTAATGGTGTATTGTATGATTCCAATGGGAAATCGGCATGATCGACTATTTTATTGCGAATTACACTAAGGATACCATAATATTTTGGAGTACCCTTTAATGAATCGTATACTAGAAGTAATTATGTTCATTTATTTAATTTGAAATATTTGTTTCTTTATCACTTATGTAAACTAATTTGAAATAGTATAAAAATTTTTTTTTTTTTTATTTTTATAAAAATAATATAAATACTAGATTTACAATAAAATAATTAAGAAATGTACGACGAATATTTCAGTGAGTCTCCTTGTTTTAATATAGACTTCCCGGTGTTTCTCCGTCCTGTTTGTCTATATCTGGGACCGCTGGTAGTCTTCCTTTCCTGACAGATCAGGCGGCTGTTATTAAGTATTTTTATCCACGGTGATTAAAAGAAGATTCTACTCAATAAATCCATTTCGTCCGAATGGAGTTATTACCTGCTTCGGTTACTTCGGGCCCTCGTTTCCTGGTCTTTTATCGTCGAAAAGGTTTCATGGGATTTTATCCCCCTTACTTGCCACTATTGCAAAGGAAAATTATTCAGTAAACTAATAGTGATCGAATGATTACGGTCACTAATTTGTTTGCTTTTAAAAGAAAAATGCTCGAGGAAGTTTCACTTCTCTCCACTAATAACTTTGTGGATGGTTACACAAAAAGAAATTTTTTGTTATTAGATTAGATTCAACAACAAAGGTATCGCCACATGAAGTGGTGGTCGGCTATAAACCACGCAGCACGACAAAGAACAAGTTGTTACTGGCATTAAGCAGCGATGAAAAGGAAGCAGAGGAGGACAACATTCCCTTGTCGGAACTAAGCAACCAAGTTCTTGAACGGATCGAGACATCGAAGGAGAAGCAGGCGGCGAGATTCAATGAAGGACGGAAGGGCCCTAAGTCATATAACATCGGAGACTTAGTGTTAGTTAAAGAGAACCTGCAGCTACTGGTAAATCAAGGAAACTTCAGCCGCGTTACAGGGGACCGTATGAGATTAAGAAGGTCATTGGAAATGATCGTTATCTGGTGGCGGATACAGATAGCGCAGAAGGCATACGAAGCTGTCCACGCCGCCGATACACTTAAACGGTGGGCGCAACTCGAGGATATAGCACTGCATAGCTTGGACGAATCTAATGAAGAGGACAGCGAGGACACCGAATAGCAGATACTCTCCGTACTCTTTGAATAGCTTCTGAAGACGAGAGTTTTAAGTTTTTTTTACATTCCATTTAAGAAATATATTATCATTCATTTCGTTATTCTTTTATTTTAAAATGCAATATAATGGGTATAAACTTGGTGAATTTCCATTTCATAGAAATAATTGCTAATTTTTTTTCTCGCTCAATTCTACGTGACGTTCAAATGCGAGTAACGATTACATTATAGTGCGATTGCTATTAAAATTACACTTTGGGAATTTAAGTAATCATCAGTTTATTGCTATATAATCGCATAAAAATCAGATAAGTGAATCTCAAAACATTTGAACAATCTATTCAAATTAAATATTCTAATTTGTGAATTATCTATATTGTCTCTTATATTCTAACTATATTTAAACTATATTTGAATTTTATATATTATATTATAGTACCATAATGAATTTCAATGAAATAAGATATTTTACCACATTCAAATTATATACCATCGTATTTCATATTGGTTGACGATCATTATTATTATTATCGATGTACAGTAAAATTGTATTAACCGAATTCAATTTAGCATTTGAGCAAATAGAATAGTTTTTCGAAAGTTTTTCTTCTCTGTCGCAAACGCATTAAAGTTTAATATAAACGACAAAATGACAGAACCAAACAAAAACCCTACGAGGACGGACAGTAAGGTTGAAACACAAAACGACGAAGATGCAGGGGATATAAATAGCATAAAGCTACCAATATTTTGGGAAAAAGCTCCAGCGGCTTGGTTCTTAGCAGCTGAATCTCAATTCACAATTAAGAAAATTAAACGCGAGGACTCAAAATACGTCCATGTGCTAGCTTCTCTTCCAGTTGAGGTAATAAACAATATCATCGACATTCTAAATAAACCTCCCGAGCAAGACAAATACAGTCACTTGAAACCAGTTTTAATAAAACGACATTCTTTGTCAGAACAGCGACGATTAGAGAATTTGCTATCTTCTGAAGATCTGGGCGATCGCAAGCCATCTGATTTATACAGGTATATACAGAACACCGCAGGTTCTATCTTATCTATAGGCGAAGAATTAATACAGTCCTTGTGGGAACGCAAGCTGCCTTCTTCCATCACAATCCCGCTAACTGTGGCCACAGGTCAAAGCTTCGATAAAAAACTAGAATTAGCCGATAAGATTTGGGAAGTAACCCAAACTCCAAACGTGTGCGCTATACAACAACGTAATAAGAAAAGCGATAGAGACTTAGACATGGAAAAGTGTTTAAAAAATATGCAGCATGAAATCATGGAACTGAAAAAGGCTGTACGTGATTTATCCTTTCAAGGTCGTAGCAAATCACCACACCAGCGAAACAGATTCCACAAAAGTCCAGTACGTCCTCAGATGAAAATCTGTTGGTACATCAAAAATATGGTAAGGCAAGGAATTGTACTGGTGCCTGCTCTTTTAAGGTGCAGGAAAATCCAAAAAACTGAGTAGGTCGAGTGTGATAGCGACCACCACTAGGGTTAATAGCTCAGGTCGCATATTTATTCACTGCCCTTTAACAAAACTTAAATTCCTTATAGATACAGGAGCAGAAGTATTTGTAATACCCAGGGCACTTTTCCCAAAAGAATGTTCAATAAAATCTGAATTTTGCCTCTCCACCGCAAATGGCACATCCATCGAGACTTTTGGAAGAAAACTTCTTAAAGTAGACCTCGGCTTACGCCGCTCATTCACATTCCCATTTATCTTAGCTGCAGTAAGTAAACCAATAATAGGTGCAGATTTCCTTGGAAAGCACGAACTTTTAATAGACGTTAAAAGAAAGACTCTAATTGATACCCTAACGAAGTTGAGAGTACAAGGAAAATCAGCTCAAGCTAATGCAGTAACGCCACTACTATATTCACTCAGTGATGCCTATGGTGCCTTAGTCAAACTTTACCCCGCTCTAACTGCAACACTTAATTATTCGTTACCGGTTAAGCACAAAATGGTGCACCATATTGTCACGGAAGGACATGTTCCAATCAGCAAGCCTAGGAGGCTACATCCAGAAAAGCACAGAATTGCACTCACAGAATTCAAGCATATGCAACAGCTCGGTATCTGTCGACCTTCATCATCACCAATTTCCTCACCAATTCATATGGTGGCCAAAAAGGACCCGCAAGACTGGCGTCCGTGCGGTGACTACAGGAAATTGAATTCCGTTACAGTGCCAGACCGTTTTCCTGTTCCACATATTCACAGCTTCTCTCTACAACTACGCGGATGAGAAGTATTTTCCAAAACCGATCGTAGCCCACGTCAAAATCGGCAACTCGATTACATATCCCAGTTCACAAATGACTTCCGATATGTAAAAGGTCAAGAGAATTTAGTAGCCGATTCCCTCTCTAGAGGACCAGAGAAATGCGGCTCAAACATTCCAAAGATTCATGTATGAGGTAACAAGAGGTTTAAGCGGCGTATTCGTATATATTGACGACATTCTTGTCGCCAGCAAGAATCATGACGAACACAAGCTGCACCTTAGGTTACTTTTCGAGAAACTGGTAGAATATGGACTGAACATAAAGCTTTCAAATTGTGTTTTCGGCGTGGAGAAATTGGATTTCCTTGGCCACAAAATCACGAAGAATTCAGCCATCACAGGACAGGGTACTATCCATAAAAAAATTTCCAACACCAAAGTTGGTTCGCAGGGATGATAAATTATTATTATCGGTTCGTACCAAACCTGGCACAATTCCTAGCACCGATATACGCCTGCATCAATTCACCAGCCAACAAATCTCGCACATCAAAGTCTTTCGAATAGACAACTGAAAGCAATGAAGCTTTCCAGAACATTAAAGAAGGTCTCGCGAATGCAACTCTTTTGGTACATCCTTCGCAAAACTGGAAGTTACGCCTAACGGTAGATGCATCAGGCAGGGCAATAGGCGCGGTTTTGGAACAACTTGGAGAAAGGCAATGGGAGCCCTTAGCTTTTTTTTTCCAAGAAACTAAGCACGGCAGAAACAAAGTATTCAGGATTTGATCGGGAGCTGCTTGCAATATACGCAGCTATAAAGCATTTCTCACATCATCTAGAAAGCCCCTTCACGGTATACACGGACCACAAGCCTCCGACAAAGGCCCTGTTTACCAAAACTTTCTAGATAACCCCACCCCCTTCCTATAATATATTGTTGCAAAATCTTAGACGATCATAGTGTTCATACCACTACAACTTCGTATAAAGAAGGAAAAGGGGCAGGGCAAATTGATTAGTGGATGCTTGATTTGCAAAAGTGGTGAGCCTAGATGTGTTATAGGTGAAGGTATTTGTTGTTATAGCTAACACTCGTTTCGGGTGCTGTTAGCAGGTGTTTCACGCCAGAGTTAGGGTCCACACTGCGTTGGGAGTGCTTCAGATCCAAAATAATGGCAATGAAAAATTGGAAGAAAGGTGTACAGTCAATAAGAGGACCGCACTGCGTTTGGAGTGTTATGATCCCTTAAATTGACTTATGTGCAAGATTGTATAGTTAGACGATAGCAGCCTTTTTTTATATAAAACAAGAGAAAAAGCTATAATTGGTCTAAGACTAATTCTTATGATACCCTAGATAAATGCCCGTATGAAATTTCGTGTGGTCACCCACTTGAGATTTTTTGCATTGGTTTCTCGCATATATTTCTAGAACGGCTCGTCGGACAGAAAAAATGATTATAACCAATTTTATAGGATTTCTTATACTGAAGAAGTCTTTAGTACAATAAAAATGTGTAGGACTGATCGTTTTCACAGTATATGTAAAAAATCAAAATTTTTATATGGCAACACCAAGAAGGGGTTGCCCGATTTAGTCCATTTTTGAAATTTTCGTTGCTATTACTATGAAAACACAATGTTTTAAATTTCAGCTTTCTATGTCGACGTGTTCTCACGTAGTGTCCAAATATATCGTGGAAAACGAAATTTTTGTATGGCAACCCCACGAAGGAGTTGCCCGATTTGTCTCATTTTCGAACTTAATTTTACTTTTTTTTTTAATGTCCGTGTACAAAATTTCAGCTTTTTAGGTGAACGCGTTCTCGAGTTATCGTGCGCACGGACAGACGGACATGCAAAAATCAAAATAACTTTTAATTTTATGCGGGGTGTCCAATCCATTTTGCTCTACCATCATTATTTCTGTGCGTTACAAACGGAACGGCAAACTTAGTATACCCTATAGATTTCATCTAGGGTATAAAAACCTAAACAGAGTGTTATTGGAATGACACTGCCTTGATTGTATTGAGTACTAATTAGTCAAATTGGAGTCACTCTAAGTGACTGCGAAGTTGCGATCGGAATTATTGACTTCAATGATTGTGTATTCGAGGTGGAAGACAATTGCTGTCGGTGGCTTTGTTCATGTCATCTCCGGGACGGAGGTGAAGTCGGGATGGCCGAGCTGTAATGACCAGACAAATCTCACTTTGTAACACCAATTCTCTAATAAGGCAACTCACGCTGCCTTCTTCCCCGATTGGTTGGTGATGAGCAGGGCTACATGTGAATACGGATTCGAACTTGACAAACAAGACGAGAGAGATCCTTTCCTTACTAACACAATAATAAACCCTCAAGTAAACAGTAAACGATTGCATGAATCATCGGGTAGTTAGTTAACCTTCAGACATGAGTACGGGTGGTAGCCTGCTGATTGTAGACCAACACAGGGCGGTCGGGGAAGTTGGGTCTCGCTACGAGATGTCGATCGGCATTATTAAAATTTAATGAGAGTTATTATACAAGTAATTTTACCTGTCAAGTCAAACAAGGTGGTAGATTGCGTCCTCTTATTATTTAGCGTGCCTCTCGTGGAATATAAGAGGACTACTTTCAATATCCTTCATCAGTTAGTTTCGAAGTACATCGGTTGATTTTAAAAACTTTTTATGTGACACGTTGGGAAATGAAATTGAAAATGTTCGGAAAAACCAAAGATGGTTTGCCAAATTTCGGAGATTTCAGTCTCAAAGAAGATCGCCCATCTGGGCGGCCATCTAAGGTCGATAATGACATTTTTCCGTCCATCTTGGAGAGTATCCCACATCTAACCTCTAGATCAATTGTAAACGAGTTAGGTATCCATCATTCGACTGCTGAGGATCACATCAAACATCTGAGATTTGTCTTGAATCAGAGTATTTGGGTTCCGTACAATTTGACTGAAAGAAATTTATCGGATCGTGCGAGAATCTGTTCATCTCTCCATATTAGAGACAATGGATGGGAAGTTCTTAGTCACCTACTATTACTATCTCTTCCGATCGCTTCAGATTTATCTGACGGAAAAAAAAAAATTTACTTTTTTCGAAGCTGTCTTCAACGCAGTTGCAGAATATTTTAGGTCGACAAAGTGCCCGGAAGATGACAATGAGGGGTTACAAATAATGGACATTATATTATTGATTAAAATGTAAATAAACATTATTAAAATCGGTTCAAATGTTTTCTTTAAAATACGACAGAAACTTCCCGCCAACCCAATATTTCTTAGTTTTTGTCATCCGTCTATACAGACATCCTCAAACTTGGCTGTAATTAGTATGAGTTGATTTATTTATGCGAGGTAATATGCATCGATGCTTACACTTATTTGACCTCTTATAGCTCCATATAAAATATTGACGTAATTTGTTCTTATCATGAAATCTCAGGAAGCTGCATTACTATTGTATTCTGTTCTTTCATTCCCCTCATGTAAAATTCTTGTAAGACTCTAATTTTAGCTTGGACATTGATATAAATATGGCCGCCATTGATTATATATGTATAATTGGACAATGACTATATTAAAAATGTAAATTCGGCTTTTATTAATATTGGAAATAAGCCTTATTGCACTTAGAAGAGTTCTTTTCGAAAAGGTTGAAAAAACAGAGCAGAGAAGTTGTGATTTACATTACAGTTCTTCTCATAAGAAATGTTCAAGACAACATTTTCTTGAGATTACGGGATTTTTATAAAGATATGAACGGGATAGTTAGGGTAGAAATTCATGTACACTTTTTAAATATTATGATATACAGGGAAAAAAAAATACTCAAATCATGGACAAATTCATTATAAACTCTTGAAAGGTACTTTTTAAAAAGAAATATTTCCAGATTCAATTTCAGCTGATATAAAATTAGAGACAGAAAACGATGATGGCATTAGCAATGAAGACCCTCCAAGTTGTTTATCGAAGAACATATATCATCCTCGTGTTGCATTAAAGTATAGTATTTTTTAACGGTACTATTTATAGTATGTATATTTTTTCATTTATCTACATAGGAATGCTATATTAGAATGGCTTCCCGAATTTTTCGTAGAAAAGGAAGCATGGGGACCAATTACAAAGCCGCAACCGACCGTTACAAGTAATTTAACATTGTATGAAAATTCATAAAAATTAGAACTATTATCCATTTTAGTGGTGATGCCTATTGTACCAATTATTCCATCTGTAAATACGTGCATGAGCTTAACAACAACAACTACTACCACCTCTACTTCAAATAATACGAAAATGCCCGAAGTAAATACGACGCAACTTCAAGCTCTAGCAGAAGTGTGCAGTACTGTAACAGCATCTACTATGAGTCCACTACCCAATCCAGTAATGAATTCTCTAGTATCTGCAACAAAAGTAGTAACAAACGATTCAATTCCGAATCCGATTGCTTCAGCAGTAACTAATATGGAATTTCCTAAGAAACTGCCTATATCCAGCGCACCAGTACCTATTATGAATATTAAAGGGGAATCCAAGCACATAGATGTAGATAAAAGTGATGGTGAATTAGATGATGGTAACTCAAATAATTCACAAAATGTTAATAAAGATAAGAATTGCCCAGAAAATTTGGCAGATAATGTTGAAAATATGCCTTTAGACGAAGATATTAATATTGCAGAGATTGAGACACCACCAGTAGAAAATATGACAGCTGCTGAAAGCGATCAAAAATGTATTCAACCTGAGAGAGCTGATTCACTTCAAATGTTGGATGAAAACTCATCACCGAGTAGCATTACTGAACCCATGGAATGCGGTAGTAGTCTAGCATCGCAATCATCCCCCAAGAATGTAGCAAAGCTTCCATCTGATGATGTAGTCATGTCTGAAACTACTTCGGTGATTTACTTGTTTATAGCTCATATATAGAAATAAAACTAGCAACAATTAACATTTTAGACCTGTTCCGCAAGCATGCAAGTTGAAAGCTCAGAATCATCCCTTGTATCTAATGCTGATATGGGCGATGAATCTGAAAAGTAAGTTGCTATTTTATAACCTAAAACATTAGTCTAACGAATTTATTGTTGATTTTTCAAAAGGTCGAGTGAGAAAGTCATCACTATCGAAGATTTATACCTTTTGTGCGATTTATTTTATTTACCTTTTGAACACGGCAGTCGTGCTGTTCAATTGCTCAACGAGTTTTATTGGCTTAAAACAAATGCAAGCGTCCTGCATTCTTCAAAGAAGAATGAACACTCCAAACCAGAGGTATGTCCTTTATATTTTAATACAAATTTTAATTACAATTCAATTTATTCAATTAATTTAAATAAGTAATATAAATTATTTGGTAAAGGATTTGTATTAGTTAAACATGTAGCTATGTAGCATTTGTATTATTATGGTAGAATTTGCATTAAATAATTAAAATTATACTTATTATTATATACAAACGATTTTGACCAATTCAGAAAATTCCTGATATAATTTGATTCTGATAGATTTATCATATTAGTATTGAAATCTCTTCACTTCCTCTTCATCCTTACATATTCTACAAAAGTCAAGACGGGCCCATACTCATTCCGTATGCCTACCAAAGCAGTAGTGCTTCTGTTTTCCTAACATATTATATTTTAGACCATAACTGTTTTGAGATGTCGCCGGTTGATAGCTTCCCCATCAGGGATTCGATAGGCTACAAACCAATAGATTTACAATACTTTTTGTGGATGCTACAGGCTTTCCAAAGGATTCTTCTGCTAAACCCTATATAGGAAGTTTATCTGCAGACTTATTTTCTCGTACTCCGGACAGTTACCCAGCAGAGTATAGTTATATATGGCGACTATGTGCCTGCAGAGATTGTTTCGGTTACACTGAACTACGTTGGAATGTTTTTACATGTTTTTGACAAGTCATTCAATTTCTTTCTGTAACCCAATCAAGTACCTAAGCAAAACAAGCTACTAAATTTTAAAGAAAGATATTTAGATTTGATCCACCCCAGCTTATCCTTTTCTCAGGAAAAATAGCTTTAAACCATTGCTAATCTATTCGATCAGAGTGAGAACACCTTCTATTATGCTAAAAAAAAAAACATTCCGCATTACATATATTGAAAGGCGTGTACTTCAGTACTTCCGGAAGCACATTCTCCAAGAAATTAAAAAAAAACTATTTTAGCGGGTAATAAATTATTTTTGTGTATTTACATGAAGCTGGCAATGTCTAAATTCGTCCATAAAGTCAGGAGCAGCTACACGCATCTATATCTGGCTACGAAATAGCTTTGACTGGCTGTGACTGCAGCCTACTTCATGAACGCGCTATCTGTCAGAAGTAGACAAACGAATAGCATCATGCCTCCTGTGATGAGATAGCCTTTTTTTGTACGTTTTTAACCATAATTATTAAGATTAATCAGTCTCTTCACCTATTTCAATAGATTTTGATAATTTACATTACATGCATATTAACTGCATTTTGTTTACAGATGTGATCAGAAGAAATTTTAAAACAAAAATCAAAATTTGTTTTTATATTAGTCCCACTGGGAGCAAGCTGTTGAGGCTTTTCCATTTGGTCATATTTTAAAATAAGTAGTTAAGTACTTTTTAGAATATTTATTATTATATTATTCTTACGAATATACTTAATATTTTCGTAATTGAACTCAAATTGAATAGTTCGATTACTAACTACTGCTTTTATCAACTTATTTCTAATTATGATAAAATTAACTACAGATGTGTCGTATAATCGAGCACAATTTTTCTAAAATTTCAATGTAGATTGATTCCGAGATTTTTTCAAAGAAATGTTTTCTGATTTTAAGCCCAACAGGGTTCAGTTTCTTTCGTCAATGACATTTTTTTGCAAAGACAGTATCTTCGGATGGAAAATGTTCCTCGTGACGCAAATCCAGAGGGCTCAATTCTGAGCCCACTAGCAGATTACACTCAAATACTTCTTTCGAGATCTATTGATCTTATTTAGGATGGAGACTGTCATGGTAATAGATTTTTGGCTATTTATCAATGAACAATCAAACAATCAATTGTCTCTCTATCAATCATGAGAAATCGAATTGTCTATCGTCATAAACTAGATACCTCGAATTTCCGGACGAATACATGGGTTGACGACATCACATAAATCATCCGCAAAATAGTATGTAGATTTCGTTCCGTATGGATCCTCAGTTACTATACCCAAATTAATAATAGTACCGCAATTATAATTTATTATCCATTGCATTTAATATTATTAGATATGCTTATTGTAATCTTCGCAGTTATAGATCCTTTTTGCCGTATGCAGATTGTACTTTAAGCTGCGACCTCCAAACTATATCAATCTTTCGATCAAATTTCCCTGTCCGGAGTATCTGCATGAAGCCTACAATTTGTCGGTTAAAATCGAACTCATAATTTAATTTGGGCTTCTAGCTATTAATCAAGCTGCATAGCACCCTTCTTCTTAATATTAAGAAATCTATTATTTCAGACTCTGTGGGTCAAATTAAGCGAATACTCTTTGAATATCTTTCTAACATCCAATTTTGCTTTTGAATCGAAATTTTATTAAATTCGTTTCTAGGTACTATTATTATTTGCTGTTAACTTTTAATTTTCATTTTTATTTATTTCTTTTATTTCCTTTACTTGTGCCTACATAAAAGATGTAAGTCTTATTTGTACAACGCCACCTAATATATACAAAAAGATAAATAAAATAAACTTAGATGCAATTTTTTTGTAGATTCAAGAATGGCTGCGAAAATCTGAAAAATTTGGTCGACTATGTCAGGATATTCATTCACTGTCACGAAAAATCGCTTCTTGTGCTAATAAAGAACTGTGCTATGATCTTTTTTCATATATTTGGGATATTACTGCGGCTGTCTCATTGCTACATGCGTTTGTTAAATGGCTCTGTAAGTAATCAATCCTTTATTGTTAAGAACCTATAGACACATAGAGAACTATTGTGTTTTTTTTCATTTTTTCACAGCGCTAGGGAACTTTCCTTCAAATATAAATTCGTACACACAAGGAAGTTATACTTGTGAGTAAAATCATTATCCTAGCTAGATTTTACGACCTATTATATAATAATTTTATTTTTCATAGGGTTCAGTAAAGGTTGGAAAGAAACATTTATGTCAGGAGATCAAGAGCCTTGGGTGTTTAGAGGTGGGCTTACAGCTGACCTGCAGGTTATTAAAAAACATTTTGCTTACTTAAAAGAAAATTTGAAAAATCGAATTACATTAAAATCTATTTTCTTTTGTTTCCAGAGATTAATGCCTGTTGATTCAGGAAATGATTTGTTTATATATAAGCTACCAGATACGCCAACTGCCAATTATTACACAATCCGTCCATACACGTACATGGACGAAGAAGATGTTTATCGAATTTGTCACAAAACATGTCTTGATGGTTCTGATTGCACGGAACTTTTCCCCGGTAAATAAAAAATACAAAATTGTCGTAAAAAACGACTCTTAATACATTTTATATATCTCACAGAAAATCTCCAGGGTATTCCAGCAGATCGTTTGGTTGGACCGTTTATTACCATAAATCCGGAACTATGTATGGTTGTTCAAAACGTAAACAATGTGATAGTAGGATATGCATGCGCCGCTCTAGATTCACGAACATTTTATCGTAGCCAAGAAATGTGTTGGTTACCAGCAATGTGTGAAAAATATCCTTTGTCACTATTAGATGCACCTAATTTAACGCAAACTGCTAAGGATGCCATAAATCATTTTCACAACTTCAAATATGAATATCCGCAAGAAGTTCTTAATTCGCACCCTTCGATCATAACATGCTGCATTTTAAAAGATGAAATGGACTCGGATCAATCAGTCGGGAAACGCTTGATTACTGTATTGCTGGCAGCACTACGATCTAATGGTTCTTTTGGTGTTCATGTGTGCATAAATCAAACTGATAACTATATGTTTCAGTTTTATTTCAAATTAGGCTTTGTGGAAATTTACCGTGATGCATTAACTTCACGTGTATATTTGGGTAGGAATTTTTAGCAGAAATGCAAAAATGTTTTAGTTTTTAAGTACAAAATATAAGAAACGATTATAATTTTTTTTAATTTTTTTTTTTTAATAAGACTGTTTTTGTAACTCTCTTTAGTATTGTAAATATCTTATAATAACTTACTCATTCACGACTAACACGAAAATCTCGGGCACTGTACTTTCATCATCAAAATTATTTTAAATTTAATAAATTGTAAAGAATATTATATGCAGACATAAGTAAACATTGATTTTTTTAAATTACCATTTTAAAGCTTGTAGTGGACAATAATACAACTGTAGTTCAAGGAAATATTAAAGCATAATAAAACTGGATTCAGATCTGCAGAATCTATTTGAAAAACTGACGTTAACAAAATGTGACAATGAGATTGCTTCCCATATAAAAATTATGTCAACAAGGAATAATTTGTGAGATTATTTTGTGCATTGCTACAGGAACTCCAAGAAATCGCAATATATATATGACTTCAACACACAATTCAATGCTCTCATCCCAAAGTGCGTGAATTAGATATGAAGCAATCTAAATTTCAGCCAGGAGCTCTATAGTAGTTGATGAATCTAAATTTGTGAAGTGTCGGGACTGGAGAATGCGGTCAGAAACTTAAAATCAGCATATCTGTTAGTCTCGACAAAACCAATATGATCTTCCAAGCAGAAATACACACTATTTCGCTATGCATTGGAGAAAAAAAACATCAGAAGGAGCAATATAAATGAATTCTCTTTTATACAAAAACAGAAGGTTCCTGCTATTTAAAGAAATAACCCACTCAAATTGGTCACTTTTTTCCTTGAATCCTGGGGCATAGCAATATTCCAGCCAATGAAAAAGTAGACCAACTAGATAGGAAAATAACGAAGATGAAATTGATGAAATCCATACATTTCTACGAGATTTCTGATTTAACTTCCGAACTGCTGATAAGCAGATCGGAGCATATTTTTTTTGAGTAACGAATAAACGCTCAATCAATGGAAACAGACGAGCGTAATTCGAATAAAAATAAAATATGAATCGAATTAGTAATGATTCATTTTGCTCCAATCAAAATAAATAAAATATTATTCAGATAAAATTTTAATCGAATAAATCATCAATAATTTGTTTTGTATCAATCCTTAACTAGACGAGTTTGTTGTTCTACCAGAATACCTTCCTGATTTTCTGGGCATAATTCAGGACAGTCGACTATAATTAGCTGTTTTGAGCACTTGATAATTCTTTAGCAATTATTCAAGTAGAACATTGGAGAGGCTATGTAGAGGATCTCATTCTCTTAAAAAGGGTAAAGAAGAAACGACAAATTTAACCGAATTCGAAAAAAAATATACGTTTATTTATGGATTAAGAAAACCACCCGCATACATACATAGCTAGTTCAATTCACTGAGAAAGTGAAATTATTCAATTTTATAGTGATCCTAGGCAATGAAGGACCGCCACTGGCCACAAAATTAAAAAAAGAATTTTTTTCTTGTGTCCATTCACACAACTTGGGCTTCTGCTCAGAGCACTAACCATTTTTTTTAAATATTATTAAGCCAAGCTCAGGTGATACCCTATGATGCAAAGTTCAGCATGACAGCAAGGAGATATGGAAACGATTAGGGGAGTGGAGGAGAGTGGCGGAGGTGCCCATGTATGTCGCCCTTAAACTTCTGCAGATTGTATGCCGAAGGACTGTTCGGAATAAAAAAGCATCACAGAATTTTACTGTACGATTGAAAGTAATTTGAAGGGTAAAAGAATGTGCGCGATTCGATTTGCAGCGCAAGTATTGCGTGATATTTCATCAGAACATTGACCATGCATGTAGCAATAAGGGAGAGAAAGGCATCCAACATTTCGACGGTGCTCGAATATTAATTACATTATCTATTGCCTTATCCAAAAGAATCTACTACGAGAGCAAATTTCTAGAATTTCAAAATCTAGTACCTTACAAAAATTCTAACGTTTTTGTTTACTTATATCTTTCGCAAAAATTTTAATTGTAATGCGAGCTCACCTTAGATTATATATTATATATATTTGCTATATAATCTAAGGAGCTCACATAATAATAAATCATTTAAATTAAAGGTTTATGAAATAGCTAGCGAATCTAAACTCTACTTTGCGTACAATAAATCGAAAGAAATTTAATTTAGTTGATTTATAAGAGGTTTACACAAAGCTTCATGCCTTCTAAATACAAGATCTCAACGTGATAAAGTATTTTTTTAAATAACTTAAAAATATTTTGAAGTTATATTGTCTTTTAGGTAGCCTTACAGGAGCCCACGTCTTACATTAAATTCATTCAAAACAATGAAAAACGTCCTCTATTTTCAAAAAGGGATTGAAATATATCTCGAATGATAATTCCAGTGAGCTTCAATCGTTCTTCTAAACCATTTTTGACAAACTTTAATCAAAAAACCTTTACATTTACGAGCATGAAAAGAAAAAACAAACATAATATATATATACGTATGTAATACTTCTGGAATAGGAGAAGAAACTTGTCTAAGCACTAATGGTAAAAGACCTTGAATATTCACGTTTCCGTCAATAGCTACAGCAGTTTTATCATCTGTTTTTTTAATTTTTAATTATTTCACATTCTATTACGTTAACCATCCACTGAACAGATCGATCATAGCAACGGAAAAATGATGGAAATCGTTCAACGTATTTTTACACTTTAGATCCTGCTTTTTTAGCCTCAATTGTTTTTTCTCCTTGTAATTGATTGAGGCAGGTAAGTAACTGAAAATATTCCATAAAAAAGGCGGAAGATATCCTGAATCAAAGAATTATAAGGGTAGTCCTATATTATTCTACGGAAGATGATATTTTCCTACCAATGCAATGATCAAATGTCACTTATTGTAATATCTAAACAATCGTTAGCATGATCTTCCAGTTATTTTGATTTAATTGGTTCTAACGATGGATACATCGTCTCATGTTTATTATGAACGAGTCATTAAGGCAGCGAATGGGAAGACTCTTCATGTGATAATCTGTAGATCAGAAGATTCAGTTGAAGTTAACATGCAAAACTCGCAAACAACTATGGAGAATCGCAAGCTTTTCGCTAAATTTAGTTTATTTTATATTCAAGCATGATAGAATAAGGAAACATTAATCGTAGAAAAATAATGGTATCTATTTCTAATATTGGGTTCACTTTTTCAGTCGTTTCAGGTTGATAATTTTCTCATAAATATTAACATTTATTTATTTGAGTACCCGTGCCAAAGGCACGCCAAGCGCTGTTGCATCATCTGTGATCTTGTCAAAGATCTTGTGGCAAATAATTTATTTAGATATTTAAAAGTGAAAATTTATATAGAGAAGCATTACATGTGTAGTTTTCTCGAAGATTTGGCGGGTTAAGTTGTGCTAAATAGAAATAACTATCTTTAACTTCATGAAACTATTAATATTACTCAGGCTCAGCTGGGACTTTGTTCAAAGAATTATTAGTGGAACCATGTCGATGCAAGTGTGGGAAGTGCAGCACAAATATACGGCTTAATAAAGACAATATCATTAGACGTGGAGGTGGCTGCGGGCATATATTTCATTCGAAATGCTTATGAGTTAACGGAATATGAAGTGAATATAGTGTTAAGTAAGCGAAATGTTGTCTTTATATGTGACACATGCAAAGACTACAATACGGCCATGCAAGAGAAAATGCAGAAATTATTGGAAGAGATTATAAAAAATAACGGCTGCGTGAAAAAACAAAGTGAACAAATGGACGACATAGTGAAAAGTATTCATATTTTGAAAAGCGAAAAGAAAAGCATGATAAGTGAAATAAAAAAAAATTGTGAAAATAGTTCAAAAGAGGCCAGAACAACTGGTACAGGTGAATCCTATGCAGACCAGTTGAAGAAAGCTCCAATTGTTATTAAGCCGAAAAGAATCCAAGGAAGCGCCACAACTAAAAGTGAGATAATGAGTAAAATCGACCCTACAGCATTGCCACTGAAAATAAACGGTGTAGGTCAGGCGGCTCAATTGCAATAAGTTGTGACGAAGAGTCTAAACAAAAAATTGAGAAAGCGGTAAATGAAAAAGTTAAAGAAAAATATAATGTAACAGTACCAGAAATGAGAAATCCGTGTATTATTGTGTATGGAATAAATGAAGAGTGGGAAAAAAAAATTCTGCAAAGCAATAAAGAAGCAAAATGAAATTGAAGGTGAAATAAAGTGCGTAAAATTTCATAGTGACAGAAAGAATCGGAACAAATATTTTGCGATACAAATGAACTGTAAGGATTATAGGAAAATAAGTGCTACAAATAAGTTGAATATTGGTTGGGACAGATGCAATGTTTGTAATTATATTGAAGTTGAAAGATGCTATTGTTGTTGGGGATATAATCATAAAGCAAAAAACTGCAGGAACGGGATAATATGTGCGAAGTGTGGAGATAAGCATGAAACGAGATCGTGTAATAGCAGTGAGCTTAAATGCAATAATTGTGTTGTGATGAATAAAAAATTAGGGCTACAATTAGATTCAAAGCACGATTGCCGAGATAAGAATTGTGCAGTGTTTCAAAAGCATATAAAAGTGAACCGAAATAATACAAACTACTAGCAATTAAAGACCGTTACATTTTGTATCCTTAAACGTACAAGGTCTAACATCTAATTTTGGTGAAATAGAAAAAATAATTGAAGATAATGAATTCGATTTGATTATGTTGAATGAAACACACCTAACCGGCAGTACTAATGATGGTGAAATTTCAGTGAATAATTACACATTATTGAGAGTTGATAGTGATTCCAGGCACACTGGAGGAGTAGTGTTATATGTTAAAAACGAATTATGAGATATTGCACTCATTTGTATTGAATAAGAGTATATGGTGGATAGTCGTAAAAGTTTCTTTTATTACTGCATCAATGATTGTGTGTGTGATTTATAGATCATCTGGCGCATCCGCCAGGCTTTTTTGGGATAAATTTATTGAGCTTATGGATATGTTAAGTGATTTGAATAAAGAATTTATAATTGCTGGCGACTTCAACATAAACTGGATGGATATTGTTGATACTTATTGTAATGAGTTAAGAAGGATTCTGTCAGAAAATAATGCAAAGCAGTTAATAAGTGAACCAACAAGAATAAGTAGATCAACGACATTAATAGATTGGGTTATTACGAATAGCACAAGGCTATCAGTTAAAATGGACGACCGGTTAAACGTAAGTGATCATGAGACAATTACATTAGATTTATACTTTAAGGAAAAAATAACGTATGCATGTAAGGAAATAGAAATATTTAAATATTCAGAGAATGACTTCTGTGAAGAAATATTTAAAAGTGCGATTGTTGAATGTAGTCTAAATTTTCAAGATCTTAATCAATCCGCCCGCGTATTTAAAAGTGATTGTGTTTGATTGCAAACAAATTTACAAAAAAATATATATATTAGAAATCAACATAATCCGTGGTTTAATAGAAACTTAAGGGAATTACGGCAAAGGAAGATAACTATGAATCAAAAAGCTAAATATACTAATAGGGAATGTGATTGGAATTATTACCGTGTAGCGAGATATATTTATAAGGCAGAAATAAACAAGGTTAAAAGTAATTATATTAGAGAATCTATAAGTGATTGCGTTGAACAAAAACACATGTGGAGGGTAATTAAAGCTTTGATACTTAAGGAGTCAAAAAAAGATATGAAAGCCATTAAGTTTAAATCCATAATAGTTCAAGATAGCCTAGAAATTGCGGATAAATTTAATGTGTACTTTAATAATAGTCTTATAAGAAATAAAAGACACAATACCAAATTTGCCATATAGGAATATTATAATGGGCACTAATCATCAGTTTAAGTTCCAAGCAATTACATTAAGAGATTTACGTCAAGCATTAAAAGGAATAAAGCAAAAAAAGGATTTTAACAACATAACACCAAAGATACTGCCAGCTTGTTTTGAGTACATAGGACCAGAGATGCATAATTAACAATTCATTAATGACAGGTGTATTTCCAAGTACTTGGAAAGAGGCAGTGGTGTCACCAATTGTGAAAGTGAAAAATTCTAAGAAATGCGAAGACTATAGGCCCATCAATACTATGCCAGTATATGAAAAAGTCTTGCATGAAATCGTACACCAACAACTCGATAAATATGTCGAAATAAATAATATAATTATTGAAGAGCAGTCTGGTTTCAGAAGAAATCACTCTTGTGAAACAGCCATTAATATGGTGTTAACATCGTGGAAGGAGAGTGTTCAAGGAAAAAGAAAATAGGATGTATCTTTTTGGATATGAGGCGAGTTTTCGAGACTGTAGATCGATCTATATTGCTAAATAAGCTTCTCACTTACGGAATCAAAGATAAAGAGTATGAATGGTTTAAATCTTATTTGTGCAATAGATGTCAACGAGTAAAAGTTAACGACAAACTTTCAGAAAGCATAGAAGTACTGCATGGAGTCCCGCAGGGATCAATACTGGGAACTCTATTGTTTATTATATATATTAATGATATGAAAAGGGTCATAAAACACTCTAAACTTGCACTTTTCGCGGATGATGCTTAAATTTACATCGAAGGGGACAATATCAGTGAAGTTAGCTATATTTTACAAGAAGATATGAATTGTGTTAATCAGTGGCTTCAAATAAATAAGTTGAAATTAAATATTAAAAAAATTAAATGTATGGTGTTAATAGCGAACTGGATATAAATATAAGTATTGAAGGTGAAAGTATTGAACAAGTAAATGAAATAAAATATTTAGGTGTTATTATAGACCATAAATTGAAATTTAGTTCACATGTGGAAACGACTAAAAAAATTGCAAAAAAAAAATCGCTTTTTTAAGTAGAATAAGAAGAAACTTAACAATGATCAGTGCAATTAATATATATAACGTGAATATTGTTCCACTGTACCTCTTCCTTGGAAATCAGCAAATGCTTGCACAGTTACAGAAACTACAAAATAAGGCAATGAGATCAATCTTGAGATGTAACAGATATACACCCATTCAAAGAATGTGGGATGCTCTTAGATGGTTAAGTGTGAAACACAGATTATATTTTAATGTATATGTTTTTGTATTTAAAATTAAAAATAAGTTGATGCCTGAATATTTAGTTAAGCATATTAGTTATGTAAGAGATGTACATAATTTTTATTTACGAAATTGTAATGATTTTAGATTGCCCCGGAGAATGACCGTTTTTTCGCAAAATAGCCTAATATATAAGGGATTCAAAATATTTAATGAATTGTCAAGGGATATTAAAAATATTAAAGGTTTAGATGAATTTAAAAGAAGAATATCGGAATATGTTAAAGTAAATATTAAGTAAGATACTAAGTAATAATTTATTTCCACGTATCAAGTAGGTACCTAAAAAAGACTAAAAAAGAGTATATATTGTACAATCTTGTATACAAATGGCAAATCATGCTAATAAATATAATTGGTGTTATACATGTTATAGCAAAACCAAACATAAACAATTGAGTAGTAGAGGCTTAGAGTAGCCATAGTAGTCTAGAGTAACTTTGGAATAGCAAGAGAAAAATTATAGACAAATTATACAATAGCAAATCCATAAAAATGAAAATAATAGTAAAAATATTTAGATTTACAGTATGATATAACATAGTGCCGTCTTTTCAGTGCTAAAGCTAACTATCAAAAACAAATTACTGGAGTTTTATTTCTTCTTTATTTCGAATTTTATACCTACATTAACTATTTTTCATTTTTCTTGCGGAAAAGTATACAACCATACAGTATCTACTCCAATACCAGATATCTTATCCGGCAATAATCCAGGAAAAGGAAACCTGCACGCAATAATCTGAGCTCCTTGCTTAGCTTCTTTAGTTATCTTCCTCTCAAGATCTGTCATCTAGAAACAAATCTTCAGGGCTGTTATACATCATGCAACAACTATATACCATTTGCTCGACTCCAAAAATAACTACACAATCATACGAAGAAATATTAAATTTCCACAAATCTTTCCTGTAGAATTTTGTTTTATTTGCAGCCCTTTGCTTAAAAGCAGATAATCTTGAGTATAGCACAAGCCAGGAATTCAATTCTACACCATGTGATTCCCATCCAAGCCTGCTGGTAGCTTAAACAGAAATTACCAATGAAGAAAAAAAAATTATATTTACCAATAACAATACGTCCATCCCCAGATCCAATATCTAATAATTTTCCGTTGATCTTCTTCGGAAGTAATGAAATGACATTTTCAATTTGAGTGGGAGTTGCAGGGACATAAGGTAAACAATATCGTCGAAAGGCCGGTGCGACAAAAGAGGCACAAACTACAGTCAAACCAATTCCAATCCCTCCAGTTAGGCAAAGCAGAATTTTTCCAGTTATAGAACGCGATTTACTAAATTCTTCACCAATCTTTTGGCTTTCGGCTGCCCCCTCTTTTATTTTGAAAATGTCCATATGGAATGACCGTTACGTCAATCCAAGTTGGTAGAAGGTTGTTCAAATATTTTGATCACCCTCGTCTATGCCGTTAAAAATAATTTCAATTATTATTACAAAGTTCGACTTAACAGTTGAGTTAAGTCATGGTATACAGAAAAAGATATCTACGCCTAATATAAACCATTATATCAAAAAGAGCATCATACCGGTTTATTTATGTATGTGATTCTTGTTATTTTGTAAATACTACTCTTGTCAAATTTTTTTCACTGTAGGTCCTCCACACAACGTAAGTTGGCATGACATCACGACTTAAATGATAAAAACTTACTAGGCGGCTAGAATCTACTAAAAATTAGCTAGAAATAGTCAAATTTCTGTTGCTAAAAAGTGAATAAGAAAGCTCGGCCCCACACACTTTACCATGCTACACTTTTCGTTGATGAGTGTAATTAGGCCAACCCAGGAAAACATTTTACGGAAAGAAGGAATTTGGCTTAGACGTGTCATAACAATAATGTTCCTTCGCGTAGTTCCTTATACGATTACCGAAATTAATTGTGTGCGTGTTCAATTACGTCACAGTTTTAATATAAACAATAACTGTATCACAAATTCACAACACGTAATAATTATTAAATTATTATAATATCATCTCAAATCGCAAATAAACATCTGTACAGCCATCCGATGAGAAATTTCAAATTGGCCAGCTTGCTGCAGTATTGGTATGCTGCCCGTACTCCCGATCGAAAGTTGGCATTTAGGCATTTTTCCTCGCCCGTAAAAAGTGCCAATATCCTCCCCTGGGAACAATATTACATCCGCGGCGATCCTCCGATTTTCTTAAAACTTTGCACACTAGCATTGATTCACTCACAAATCACAAATATCAAAATAATTTTGAGCGGAAACTTATACTTTCCGAGATATTCAACTTTTAAATTCCCGAAATTTGCACTACACACTTCACAACACATTTGACATTTCACAAATAATTTACTCTTCTTCTTTTAAATGCACAACAAGCATGAAATTCTTCTTATTGATGGGTATATACCTACGAATAAGAAACTAAAGAGAGGCCATTGCGTATATATATATATGCCATTTTTGCGTGCCGAACGTGATGCTTTTTCTCACTTTCTAACATATGGTTGTATCTCTGGCTACATGTACCCTTTTGTTTATGTTCGGAAAAGAAATTTACCCTAGCACAAAAGCCGTATGTAAGGTTTAAATTGGAAGGTTACTTAGAAAAATATTTACATTCTTTTATGTGGAATTTTAGTAATACTGTAATTGTTTATTTTTTTAATAATAAGCTGGGATTTGAATATTGGTAAAGGTTTGTAATTTCTTATTATGGATTTACCAAAAATGAAATTTTAAGGCAAGTTATTGGGCAACCGATGATGGAAGGAACCAGGAATCTCAAAAAGTTGTTTTGCTGCTGCTGGTATAGAATTTGCGTCATACTTTCAAAAACCGCGCCAAAATCCTTTGTATAAGCTTTTTTTCCATCCGCCTGCAATGCGATTTTTTTATAGATGTGTATAAACTTACACATTTTTGAGATTGGCACGAAAATTGTTGTTGATGGGCCTTTCCTTTAGTTTCTTACTCGTAGGTATATACATACCATCCGAATATTCGGGTTACTAGCTTTGCTTTGTTTTATTTATTACAGAGGCACACACACAACAACACACAGAGCTTTCTTATTCACTTTTTAGTAACAAATTATTGAAATTTGACTATTTCTAGCTAATTTTTAGCAGATTCTAGCCACCTAGTAAGTTTTTATCATTTAAGTCGTGACGTCATGCCAGCTTACGTTGTGTGGAGAACCTACAGTGAAAAAAATTTGACAAGAGTAGGATTTACTTGCCACTGAACTGTAACGATTGTGAACGAGAAATTGCTTGTAAAAATCCTTAGACTCATAATTAAAATTTAATAATTCAAATGGTCCCAAATAATTTTGTAGTAAATTCGGTAAATCCCACGGACATTAAATTACATTAAATACTGCCCCGTTTACGACAGTTGGTAGTATTGACAGTGACAGCTAACAGCTAAAATATTTCAATTGACTAGTGGGTTTTGAAACGATTGAAGTCAGCTGTAGCGTAACCCCCGGAATATAATACAAGCCATCAAGTCGCCGAAGGCACCGACACATTAAAATGCCTTAACGTGCCGGGTACAGCATGCAGTAAGTGCTCACTCTCTGCTTTTTGTATACTCGTCATGGAGGAAAAACTAAAATTTCATCTTAAAGAGGTCCTAAAGCCCAAAACTGTCGCTCCCACAGCAAAATGAAGTTAAAACAAATTGCAGCGAAATATGTTTTCTTTCTAATAGCTTTAAAAAAATATAGCATGTAGAACAAATTTACGGATATTATAGCGTTTGAACAAAATACAAGCAACTTTTATATGAAAAACTCCTTAAGTAAGACAAGGCAAGAAGACTGTGGATGTCGCCTGCTGACCGGCCCGCTGTTCTCTTTTTTCGACTTTGTTCATGGCTTGTATCTTGCGGGGGTTACGGCTGTAGTCTACTCAAGTGTAGTTATGTTTTGGAACGCACTCCAGAGCAGTCAGTTCGTGGTGTAAACAAAAAGAGTGCTTATACGCGCACACGAATTTTACACAGCATACTATCCTGTTTGTTTGTATATGATCTAAGCTTCCATCTAGTGTTTTTTAAAGGTTTTTTATTTCATAAAAACAATAATATAAATGAAGTTTTAAAAGAGGAGAGAAAAGTTATAAAATGAGCTCATTTTTAGTTATAAGACCATATCAAAATGAAGACTTCTCAAAGTGTGGGGAGCTCATCAAAGACTATGTTATGTCATTTGCAAACAAGTCGTTTTTGAGCTGCTTATTTAAAGAAGTAGGTTACTTTCATTTGTGTATTGCAGACAAATTTTTCCATCTTTCGAATTGACATAGAGAAAACGCAATTATAAAATGTTATCTACTCTAAGAAATTTTAACTTTGATATTTATTTACAAATCATGTGCTAGCTTTGATCTCTCACACGACATTGATAAGTACAGAGTATTAGAACAGGACTTCCAAGTCGAAACCAAATGTGTGATTGTGCAAGCTGCGCTATTTAATTCAGCTTTGAGTGCCAATATAGGAACTCAAGTATGCACTCGAACGAGAACTATTGTAAAAGCCGAATAATTTTTAGATGAAATGCGAAAACTTGGAGCGTGTCAAAACCCTCGAGAATACTTCACCACAAACCATGAAACCGACTCCCCTCACTACGAAATGAGAGTCCCAACGGAGTCGTAGTATTCTAAAATATTTGCAGTGATCTTATGTAAAACAGACAAAAGTTTGATTTGAATGGAGGAGCTAAACTACTAAACTACTATTCATACAGAAAAATGGTGTTCTCATCATCTTACGCTTGCTTTCTTATCTTCCGAACCGAAATAAAATTTGTATACCTTTCCTAAAAAAATTTATCTGAACCAAATGACTACGATTCCTCAAATAAAAACTCAGCTGAGTAATCATTTTAGGTATATGACGCTGTGCCGTCATGGCATGCCGTGGGCTGATGATATCGAATGTAGCTGCCCATGATACAAAGATTAACAAGAATGGCCGGAAAATCTCAATTGGTTGCTTGCCTCCTTTGGCAGCATTTGTCAGAAATTTGTTCGTCTCAATTTCAATCGTCCTTATCACAGTGAAAAAAATTTTCTATTTGGAAATTTCTTTGCTTTCCCACTAGCACATAATTACTTTTCGCGAAGTGATTTAAACGAAGAAACTAATGTTTGGTTAAATATTTTAATATATTCAAAACGTATTTCAGTCAATAAAATACGAAAAACTCGAAATAAATTCGCTGGAAAGGACTTTAGTCACCTCATGACGTAGCAACACAAAAAATTCCTCTCGAATCGGCCATACCTTGCTATCTTTGTATCATGGTAGCTGCCTACAGATTCGAACTCCGGCTGCACATACACATGTAATTATTACTCAGCTGCCTGAGAGTTAACGAGCGTAAAATGGTAAGGTTACTTTATAATCAAAACTACTTTATTATTTTGTTAAGTAAGGTATATAGTAAGTGTAGCCTTTGGGAAGGTATGGATAGTAAGTAGTTTAGGCTCTATAGCGTTTGGCACTTTTCCAAAAGTATCAATATAAAACAGTTTAGAGAACGGACTCCCAACGCACAGATAGATTTCTGTTTCATGGCTTGGGAAGCATTCTCGAGGGTTTTGGGCGTGTGAATGCTTATGCAATAATATATAATCAATTCAATTGTAATGGACTGGATTTCCAACGTCTTAAAAAAAGACAAGCATATTCTAGATTTTATTAACAGATCATTTGTTATTATCCATCATCTAAATAAACGAGTAGATGATATTTTCCGGTTTCATTTACTCTATGCCGATTCGATATATGGATTTCGAACCAACTAAGTACGGCAAGTACATAAAATTTTGCAGATTACAATCCAGTGCATTGTAATAACGTGGGCAATTCTTTTCATATTTCTTGGGGTGCCTTTAACGTTCTGCGTCTTAAGCATTCCTGGCTGTGTATTCTGTATTTTCATTGCTTCCCATATGTCATGCTTTGTTAAAGCTATGGAACTTGTCAATGTAAGTAAAACAATATTTGTATATCATATCTAAATGGCTAAAAGAAAATATTGCATAAGAAAAGAAATAAAGTCGTCTCCAAATTTCTTAGAGCAAAACAAGACCCAGCAACAATACATTTTATCTACTGCTCTAATTGACAGAGTTTAGAGGAAGAGGAGAATTCTTATTTTTTCTCTTTTCAAATTTAGATGGAAGCTCCAACATTTATTTAGAATAGAATAGAATAGAATAGAAAGTTCATTTATTTGCAACCCCAGCCACATTGCCATGTCCTAGAACGTTGGGTATTATGATGTTACATAGATTTACTTTGGTTGTTTTTAATTATATTATATTATATACTTGTGTCAGAAAATTCATTGAATAAAGTAAAGGAATAAATATGAACATAAATGTCAGAATAAGATATAAAAGATATGAAGATATACGTTAACTTCGCCTAAGTTACCTTACCAAAGCATTCACTAATACACTTATATACTTTGTGGACAGTATATCAATTATAATATGCAAATATGAAATCACAAATATAATGCAAAGATGAGATAACAGGTTTGTTAGATTAGCGATATCTAAAGATCGAGTATGTTACACTAAGATAGTTTTGTAACAATTGATAACTCTAAATAAATAGAAATAAAAATATTAACAAAAGCAACAATGTAAATAAAGCTTGATATATTTCTTGGAGTATAATATAATATGAGACAGCAAATTGGGCAGGCAGGATGGTTCGGATACAGACTCCGAGATATGTGACCCAGCACCACAACAGTCAATATCACAGTCACAATATATAAGAATAATTCAGTTTTTTTTTAATTATTTTTATTTAATAATCATCTGGTGTAACCGTCAGACTTGAATATGTGGTTTGACGCACTTTACCTAACGTCGCTGCGGCTAATAGTACAGTCACCATATAAGATATTATTAAACTTAAACCCGTAAATTCAGTCATCAGAAGGGATTAAACTAGCTAATTAGTAATATACTGTATCGCTAGCTCTTTAAATCTCACGGTTGAGCCAGCTGACCTGACCTGGGTTGGTAGAGAGTTCCATTTATATAACAATAGCATTGTATTGTACCAAGCATTCAGCGGTTAAAAAATATTTGGTGGGGAGAAACCAGTTTATTGAAGTGATTTTGGTTAACATACGCCAATGATCTTTCTCTTATTTACTATGTAAACTCCAACGCTGAAATTTCAGATCATATAAATCAAGATTTAGGTAATAGTTATTGGATGTCGTAGCACCATCGAATTCTTGGAATCTTATGTTGTAGAAGAAATATACTTTCATATATCATATATTCGGGGAAGTATTTCGCTTAAGGAAAGTCTTCTTCATAAATCTCCGCCTCCCTCAGGTGTCTATCCTTCACGCTTTTAAATGGCTATGCGATTGACTTCGCATGAAATCAGGAAATCAAGCAAAATAAAAAACAAGTACCGAGGTACTGTCAGTTTCTGGCCTAAAGCAGAAGACCAAAAATTCCATGAAGAAATTTTTGGGAGTATAGATACTGTGTGTAAAGTGTTTCGATCAGCAGTAATAGGGCGATCTCATCAGGACAGCAATGAACCCTGAAACTGCCTGCTGTCTACACTACAGTGAACTCATATACCAATAAGGCGAGACTTGAGCCTCCCATACAGTTTTTATAGTTCTGTGCCTGACTATACCGCTCCCTTAAAAATTGCTCAAATTTGAACTGCAATTTGCTATATTTCAGAAAAAATATATCGTATAATAAGAAACATTCCCATACCTGTAAGCTCCTTGTTTCGGCCCGATTTTATTTCTAACCTGACCATATTTAAAAAAAAAATTGAATAACTTAATTTATATGTTATTTTCAGGAGAAGCCAAAACAATGTTGGGTTGTCGAGGCCTATGAGCCCTTTATTCTTGGAAATAGCTCAGTAGATTTACCGTATGAAGTTTTTATTAATGAAACTCCTTACGATAAAAGTTATTTGCATAAGTTTCGTCGAAAGGTGGGATTTTTTCTTTAACCTTAACATCTATTCGTTAATTTCAGATTTTATTTAGGTTGTTGGCACGATAAGTGTAAAAAATCATAATATCATTCCTAATGCTGCTTTTTTTTATCGCTTAGCTATTAATCCAAAATATTCTTTTAACAAAATTGCTCAGCCTATGATAAATGCAGTAGCCAAATCGTGCTTTGACAATAATCATCGTAGCATCGAATTAGTCATAACAGAATGGCAAGAAGACGAACGAGATCTCTACAATAATTTAGGGTAAGTTTTTGATTTCGCCTTGTTTAGAATTTAATTTTTGTTTTTTTTTCAGATTTACAACACGGCAGATATATCATAAGCAAATTATTGGCAGTAATTTATGCATTACAAAATCTCAATTGAGTGCGGATCTGTATGACTGGTTTACAATGAAAAAAGAATAAAATATTTATTTTTATGTAGTATTATTTATACGAAATTTTACATACCATGACACAAAACAAAAACTATTTATTTATATATTTTGGCTTATTTTATGACATTAAAGCAAATACACATTGACTCCTATGATTTTATTTAAACATTGCTAGATGGATATCTGTACTTAAACCGTCTAATCCACGTTCAAATAAAATTAAGGCCCTTAAGTATATTTTCCATAACACCATTGTATACCATTGATAAATTTGGCTCAAATATGGTTCAAAAACTATTTAGAAGATTTCTTTCGGGAATCTTTTTTGATAGTTATGCATAGCTTGATTCAGGACAGATCAGACTGGTTTTAATTATTCATATTTTGTATGTGTTTGTGGGTTATTTATTATTTTGGCATGCTTCATGGTATTGTCAACCTGAAGTGACCCAGACCCAAATCGCAAAAATGTGCAACGCTTCATTTCCGACTCTTCACAGTGAGTTTCGTAAACAAAGTGCCAATATGGGTTAAGCATTTCTGATGGGGTAAGAATGCAAGGTCAGGCATATGCACTTCTATTGAAACAAATAACAATATGTACTGTAAGGTATATTTATTTCCGCCATCGCAAGGCAGCGAAGATAGCCCTTGATATGGAGATCAAGGGGAAGAGCATTGCTATCCTTTCAGATAGTCAGGCAGCTTTGATAGCTCTGAGTGGCCCTCGTATAACATTTAAGTTACGGGGGACTGCAGGTCGTCCGTGGATAAACAGTGTATCCACAAAATGGTGTCCTTTCAGTGAGTTCCTGGTCACATGGGAATCATGGGGAATTAAAATGCTGATCTTCTAGATAGAGCTGGCTCTGGTTCTCCGGTCCTCGGACCGAAACCCGTCGTAGACGTTGCCACCTCGGGTAGTGAATGTTCGTAGAAAGCATCAGCAGAGATGGGAGAACCTGAGTGGTGTACAAAATTTTCTTTCCGAGCCCAATAGGAATTTCTCTTGGGGCTCAGAAGGAAACAATGTAGAACTGAGCTTGGCATTATCAGCTGCCACAGCTAGCTTCACACTCATCTAACAAGGATGGGAGTTGTTCACAGCTCTGAGTGTCTGTCATTTGGACTGGTATATTAAGGAATTTTTGGCTTTTTCGTTGGGATATACCTAATATTTATTGAAGATAGCTTTTCCGGATGCCAGGAACTTGTGATTTGTGTTCTATTTCGGAGGACGTGGCCCTGGACGTATTGCTTCAGCTTCAGAAATATAATAAAGCAGATTGGTTTAGTCACAGTGCTTCTGTGTAGTTTTTCGATCAATATTTATCTTATTGGTGTGATTATTTTTATATGACGCAGTGTTCAACATTATCCGGTAAATAAAGTATGCATAATATTGAACATTACTACAAGGGCTGCATTGAATATTTGTGAGAAACACCTGTCAAATCTTACAAGACTTCTTTCTCGTGGTGCCATCTTTCCTTGAAATTTAGCTTTTGAAGTTTAACCAAGCGCTTAAGATTCTGCAATTTGACGTCAACCCGAAATGTGCTACATGCTCAACAAGTGTTGCTAAATCTAATAAACTCCCATTATCTGATGGCGATAGTCAAAGTGTATCGTTCAAGAAGAAAGTCGACAAACAAACCACTCGCGATTAAGTACAACAACAACAACAAGCGATACAACATATTACTAATTAATGAAACAATTAACCAGATTATCATAAAAAAAAACCAAAGTGAAGTTAAAATGAAAATTATAAATATATATTTTTATAAATGACTGTGATATTGACTTCTGTGATGCTGGGTTGCACATCTCGGAGTTTTGGAGTCTATCCGAGCCATTCAACCCGCCCAATTTGCTTTCCATTACTTCCCATTACTTTTTATTTTGTTTTAACATACACGTTAAGCAAAGTTAATGTCTTTGCTCTACATGTTCGCCGTTTGGTTGTTCTTTTCTCCAGTTATAAGTCATCCAGTTATCTTTTGTTGTAACGCGCTTGATCCTTAGTTATTGCTAGTATAACATACCTGATATTCACTTTTGCATATATTGTTTGGATTAATTACGCTCAATGTATCAGGGCATCTTCGTGTTGTAAATGTTTAGGGAACTTTGTTATGTTACATGTATCTCATATATTTTATTCAAACATAAATATTTTAGTCTAGTTCGGCAGTATATATATTCATTGTATCTTTTGATACAACTAAAATCTTTATCTATATGCTATCGTATAATCTTACCATTTGTTTTGTGTTCATTATAATTAAGATTCGTTAAGATTCGTTAAATGTAAATCTTTGTAACATCGTAATACCCAACGTCTTAGGACGTGGCTAAGTGGCCGGGGTTGAAAATAAACAACTTTTCTATTCTATTCTATTCTAATAATACCTTTATATACATTTGGTGCATTTACATTCCACCACAGAGTTCGTAGGAATTGTATAACCGTGTCTTCGAATATTAGTGAACTCTACCATCAAGTTCTAAAATCATCATTGTTGGGGACTTCAATTTACCGAATTTAAACTGGTCTTTCGATAATATTAATAATTGTATGTGGTTTTCAGAAAATTTTAATTGCATATCAACTTCCCTTCTTAATAATATGGGCTTTTGCGGTTTGAAACAATATAATGATCAAGTGAATTGTAACGGAAGAACTCTTGATTTAGTCTGGTTAAATGTAGTAAATAATGAAATTTTAGTGTCATCTTCAATATCACCATTATCTCGAATTGATCTTCATCACCCTCCTTTAGACATACGTTTTTCAATTGAAAACCCCCATTATATCGCTGAACGTAAGAAGAAAAAGCGGAAGGAATCTTTGCAGATAATGTTGATCTGTCATTCCATAAATTTTATGAAGTTCTAAATCATTTGTGTAGAAAATTTTGTCCCAGAATCTGTCAGAAAATATCCTTCGTGGTATACTCTCCGATTAAAGAACAAGTATCTGCGTATGTACATGAAGCGTAAACATCTAGAACTATACAAGACATTTTCGTTCTTGAGAAATCATTCCAAACAATTGCAAAGAATGTGTTACGATATTTTTATTAATTCCAGTGAATCTTAAGACATTTTCAAATCAAAAACAAGAACCGAAAAACTCAATTTATTCCACTTTAAAGCAAAATTTTTGCTCCAATGATTAATAAAATCATGGAAAATAGGATAAACTAAGTATTTACTGAGAAAATAGTATATTTATCTCACATTCTTAAGAAAAACAGAGCTTTTATGTTTTATCGACCGAATTCTTCGGACGATAAAACATAAAAATTGTGTTTTTCTTAAAAATCTGAAATGAATATACTATTTTCTCAGTGAAATACTTAGTTTATCCTATTTCCCTGGATTTTATTAACCATTGGAGTAAAAATTTTGTTTTAAAGTGGAATAAATTGACTTTTTCGGTTCTTGTTTTTGATGTGAAAGTGCCTTTATGTGGAAAGCAATCCAAAGAGTTTTTGGGCTTTTAGTAAAAGCCTAAAAACATCAAACTCTTATTCTAAATAGGTGAAACTTGGTGACATGTATATCCATCCGCCTGCAGACTTGCGAAATGTTCTCGCGGCATTTTAAATCTGCATATTCTCTCAAAGCTAATGTTACCAATAATTTACACAATTCATTTACAGACACTAACGTTAACTTCATTCAATTATATCATGTTACGCCTGAGAGTGTAGCAAGTGTAATCAATCAACTTGATATTAATATAAACCCTGGTCCTGATGGGATACCCAATATATTTTATAAAAAATGTGCTTCGACAATTGTGGAACCTATTAGTGAATTGATTAATATATCTATTAATCAAAGGATATATCCTACGATTCTGAAAGGGTGTTTCGTTACACAAATACTCAAATCAGGAGACCCTAAATTAATCTCTAACTATAGGCCAATATCAATTTCAAATAGTTTGGCGTTAATATTTGACAAAATTACATATAATCAACTATTCCCTCAATCTAAAAATATTATTAACCAAAATCAACACGGCTTCTTTCCGGGACGATCTACAACCTCAAACCTGACTACCTTCACAGACATCGTAGCGGTTGCATTGGATGAGGGCAAGCAAGTGGACTCATTTAGACAGCCTTCGATAAGATTCAACACAGAAATGGCCTCCATGGACTTCGGTAAGAACAACATTCAATGGTTTTCTTCATATTTAGATGGACGGCACAGCCTTGTAGTCGTTAATGGGTTTGAATCGTTGGCCTTTGATAAAACTTCAGGTGTCCCCCAGGATACTATCCTCGGCCCATTTATATTTATGATCTATATAAATGACCTTCTGATAAATCTGGATACCGATTGCTTCCTCTACGCAGACGATGCTAAAAAAAATCTTGAGGATTGTACTCGGTTGCAAGAAGTCATAAGTAAGGTTAAGAAATGGTGTGTCGAAAACTACTTACCATTAAATATAAATAAATTTAAGCAAGTTTCCTTCAGTCGAAAAAGATACACTATAAAATTTGCATATAAGTTATGTATATCACATTAGAACGAGTTTCTGAAATTAAAGAACTGGAAGTGGTTTTTGACGATAAACTTTTGTTTTCTAGCTATATTATTTACATTGTAAGTAAATCCTTTAAATTGCTTGGATTAATTTTTAGAACCTGTAAATCTTTTAAAACAACTTTTTCCCATAATGGATTGTTCAATTCCCTAATACGCAGTTTATTAGAATACCCGGAGCCTGTGTGGAATCCTTTTTACAAAACATATATTGACCATTAAGGAAATTTATAAAATTTATTATTTTTAAACTGTTTGGTCTAAGTGCAGTGGAATATCCTATAAGGTTTAGTATGCTTTTTATTACATCTCTTAAAAAGGGTAGAATGCGCATGGATGAAATGCTTTTGTACAAAATCTTATATGGTTATTTGGATAGTCCGCAACTACTTTCCGAAATAAATTACCATATATCCCCAAGACCATCACGAATCCCGCCTTCAACATTTGGTTTGGCGACTGCGAAAACAATTTAAGAACTAAATCACCCCTATATACATAGAGTTCAAAAAAATCACAATGAATTCTTTAACCACATAAAAATGTTTGGTTAATATAGCCTCTATCAATTTAAACATTTAATATTGAGTGAGATAAAGTGTATTCCTTCGAGCTGAGACGACTGCTTATTCTACTCCCAAACTTTTCAATATGTATGTATTACTTAGTACTTTTGAATTATAGTATGTTTTGTATGAAATAATTCTATTGTCATTATATTTTTTTCCTTAGAATTTTTTCTTTTATTTTATTTTTTCTATTTCTAATCATTTAACATTTCTTTAATTTCTATTTTAATTAATTAATTAGAGCTTATTTTATAGTTTTTGCTTCTTAATTTTGTATTACTTAATTTATCATTTTCTTATAACGGTAGTTATATGTATAAATGGATTTAATCTCTATGGTATCGTCTGAACTTATAAAATAAATAAATAAATGAGCTGGAAAATCTTCCTCATTAAGAGGATAGGAAGGTTTTGGTAATAGCATTTCTAGCAGGATAGCACAATGGGCAGCTCTGTCCTCCGTGCCATGTACCAGCCTGTTTCGTATAAAATAAAAATCTAAAGTTCGAAATCTGATAGCTCCTTCGTAGAGTTGCCACACAAAAATTTTGTTTTTCACTACATATCATATACCTGCAACTAATCAGTACAGTGTACATATAGAAAAGTCATCTCCAAGAAAATGTTTACGTGTCTCCATTTTTTATGGCTTCAATAGCGAATTTCTACATTATTTCATGTCAACGAAATTGTTAAAAAAGAAAAACCCATTATTTGTGAAACAAGAATTTCTTTATGTGAGTGACTTGCGTACTGCTTGAATAAAAATTAAAAATTGTAGATCTAAGTTCGCAAATCGAACAACTGTTTAGGCGAAAACTTCAAATTTGTAAATTCAATACATTGTACGTTAATCTTATAGAACAGTGAAATATTACGAGTTCTGTAAATGCTAATTTTTAGAGAATTAATCGGGGTTTGATCTATCTATCTATAATTTCAGGTAATTGTGTCTGAAATTTATTAGTCGGTTAAAAGTTAAATTTTGCGTAATATAATTTTATTTATTTATCTATTTACTCCGTCTACCAATTTAACAATCTTACAGACTAAGAAGGAAATATAATCCATACTAGATACAAAAAATATAAAAAATATATAGTAAGTGAAAAAAAAAGAAACGGAAACTTAAGTATATATAACAATAGCATCAATTAAAGGGCAACTAAAAAGAAAAACTAAACGAATTATAGATAGTTGTAATAAATAAGCCGTTTATTTTGAAAGTGGAATAAGTCCATTTGGGTACAGTATTTCTAATTTCTTCAGAATTCTTTAGTAAACATAGCTGGTTAATAAATTTACATTGTCTTTAATTTCAAAACATACAAAAGTTCATAGTTAGATCCTATAAATAATTTTAAATTACTTTTTAAATGAATTTAAACTAAAATATTTCAATATTTCGTCTTAAAAAAAAGACTGTATTCCACTTTGACAATAAAACCAAACAGCATAACGAATTAGACTACATTGAAAAATTGGCCTATTCGTGTTAGTATTTAAAAATAACTGTCGTAGTGCAATATATAAATTTTGATAATAATGTCGCTTAGTAGCAAATTTGGATATTGCTAAGGATAAATACTATAATTACTTAGTATACTACATGCAATAGAATAATAGTTATTATTGATAATAACAATTTAAAGCAGAAAATATGTAGTAGTATTAGGCAAATATACAGAAAAATACAAAATTGTAACAAACAGAGCAAATAGATCACCTATTATCATTAAAGTCAATTATGCCACTACAGAGATTAAATTGTCGAATACACCGACTAATTAGACCATTAAGAATACAAAAGCGAATGAACTCGAGCAAGGAAGAAGAAACAATTCTGTAATCCAGCAGATCTTTTATGAATATAATATTACGGGTTTTCCGTCTAATAGATAACTTTTGTAAATCAATCAATTGACATCTTACATGATACGGAGGTAGATCGGCACTCCAGCTAAGTGTCCTCCTAGTAAATCTCTGAAAACCCTCGACTCTGTTACTATCAATAGCATAGTGGGATACCACAGAACAGATGCATAGAATTTAAAAGTATACGGGTCCGAAAATTCTACAGCAGGACGCCTGAAGAAGCCAAGACGGGAATTCGCCTAAGACGCCCAGATCAGATAACAAATTTCATTTGACAATCAGAAATCCATTAAGGAATAATTCAAATACTAAGACCTTCTAGTGATAGTAAGATGCTTACATTTAGCTAGATTCAAAAATAAATGGTTAAGGCAGCAACATTGAGCAAAGCTAACAACGTTCTGCTTAAAGTTAGTTCTGTCTTGAGCATTAACAATTTTCATGAATTTATTAAATAGCAGTAATAAAAGCTTTGCTCCAATTAACAAGGGAATTAGAAGATGTGAGCTCCAATTCAAAGTTTATTTATTACAAACCCCGGCATATGCGCCACACAGACAAGTGTTGGGTACAGCGACTAGAGAGTTATTACAGAAAGCACCATAGGTACGAGTAGCGCTAAAAATAATTATCTTTAAGTCGTCAGCAAATCTAAATTATTTGCGATTTTCTTATAACTCTGAGAAATGTTTCCCTTCTTTACAAATTTATTTCCGAAAGAAATCTAATCTTTTCGATTTCGATGATTTTAAAGTACATACTCATGATGCATTTTAAAGATAAAAAAAAAAGTGGTACGGCTTTTCAGAAGCAATTTTTAAACAAATTGGACTGTATTGGTTTTTTTTTTATAATAGTTTCTTAATTTGATTTCAATCAGATCTTTTTTATAGGTGCCCAACGAATACCTGATTGAAATTGTACATAGTCCGAAATTATGCAGTATATTTGGCGAAAATTGCAACAAAATATAACATACATATTATATTATGTATGTTTGTGATTTTTGGGGCCTAGCACTATGATATAATAAGTAAACAAGTACTAATTAATCCCTCATTTCATACGGACCAATTTTAGGTTTCCCTGTGGTAACTTGAGAGCGCGTTCACTTAGGTGCGTCCACACATAACAAACATTCCGCAAATGTTTGACAAACATTTGACAAATATTTCTACTACTTTCAGTCAGTTCTCAACAACTGTAGAAAATAGTAGTAAGAATTCCTTTTTTAATTTTTCAATAATAAGGTAATCATGAGTAAGAAATGGGAGTAAGAGCGCGATGTGTCAAACAATTAAATTATTACTAAATGATTAAAAGTGCAATGTAAAAATTAAAATGGAATAAAAATGGTACTGCGAATTAATAGATGGCACAAATCTTCAATTAAATCAACTTCCATTTGTTATTTTTTTGTTTTTAAAACTTTTTTAAAATGAAAACTTTATATATCAAGATAATAACCCTTACGGATCGTGATATCTATTTAGGCTAAAAATATTAATTTTTCGTAAGTAAACCTCAGTCTCGTTAAAATCTTAATTTCTTTACCGCAATTCTGGTCCAGCCTAATGCCTCAACTACTTCATGAGCAATTTTTGAAATCAACTGTTTGGAGAATTAAAACAAGTACATTAAAGAATGATAAGAATCACCCGTTGCAAAAAACCTCAGAGCTATGAGCAGCCGTTCATCTACACTTACAGTATTTGGCCAGTTTGTATTTCGTCTTCTTCTTATTTTTGGAACGATTCTATTAACTAGAATTTCGAAGTTACTCGAAAAGATTCTTGCGAAATTTCGAAAACCGGAAAGATTGTCAGTTTTTAAATCATTTAATAAATCACGACCACTATACCACACTAATCTTCAGTCTCCGTTTTATCTGGGATAATTCAATCTTGAGGAATTATACGGTGTTTATAGCTGGTTGCCTCCTATGCATACATTTTATTTCATGTCATTGTTTTGTTGATCCCCCTTATATACTTCATTGTTTCATTGGTACTATTTTATTGTCATATTTTATTAATTCATTGTTTGTTTTCTATGCTGCTTTTATCATTAAGTATTTCATATCCTGTATATACTAAGTTTTCTCCTCTACTATTTTTATTGTTTGCTTAATGTTAGTGTTTCTTATTCAAGCTCACTATGCTATATTCTATGTATATATATTTCTTAGGTTCCCGTATTTTAAGTTCTCATTCTCATTATACTGTAATCTAATGTCTGTTTTACTTGGCTACATTATGTCTTATTTTTCTGAAATGTGTCTATGATGTGCCCAACGTTCTGCGTGTCTTTGGCACGGGTGCTCAAATAAAGGAAATTTTATGTTTGACAAACATTTGTCAACTGCCTATAAATTGTTTGTTAATGCTTGACAAATGCTTTTTTTCCAATGTTTGTTATGTGTGGATGCACCAAGGAGTGTACACGGGTTTTTTTTTTTTTAAAAAAATAGTAAATTTAAGTTCGAAAATAGCAGTAATCGGGCAAAGCCTTCGTAGGGTTGCCATACAAAAATTTCGTTTTACTATATATTTGGGCACTGCCTGAGAATGCGCTAACGTAAGAGAGGTGATATTTTGTACATGGTGTTTTCATATTAATAGTAAAAAAAGTTAAAAAATGAACTAAATCGGGCAGCCCTTTCTTGGTGTTGCCATACAAGACTGGTTTTCACTTCATATTTGGACGCTGCCGTCGATGTACATAGCTGAAATCTGAAAATACAGGTTCGAAAATGTACTAAATCGGGCAACCCCTTTTTGGGGGTTTACATCCAGAACTTTGGGTTTTCACTTTATTTAGCTTATATATTCATCTAGGGTATAATATTATTGGTCTTTTTCTGTTGTTTCCTATGCACTCCACACATCATTTTGTAAGGGCACAAATACTGCCCCCACTGACCTTGTTCCTACATGCTCCTGGAGAATTTTGGTCACCATAGCGTCCGTAGAAGCCTCACTAGTTATCAATATATCGCCAAAAAGACCTGGCACTGACAATAATTTCGACACCGAACAATTGATAACTTTTTTGTTAAGTCTTTGTAGGCAATTGGCTGATTTTGCGGTAATACATTTTTAATTTCAGTTGCTTTCAGATTTCCAGAAATCGATCTCAACTTACTTAAATTTAATTTTTGCCTCGCACTAACGTTTCTAAATTATACCGAGCTCACTAAAACATTGAAAATTTTTATATTTGATATTATGTAAGAATGCATTTCTTTTTTAATATTATTTATTAACTTAGCAATGAAAGTTATTTCCCAAATATATAAAATTTCAATGAAACTTCTTAATATTGGTTCAGTTTTGCTCGTCATTAATATGTTTGATCGCTTATTTACCTTTAAAGCTAACAATAGCCAATTTAAGAGTTGATGTTATTTCCTAATTTTGTTTTTCGTTTTTAATTTTTTTTTATCGCTGGATCTATGTCGTAAGTTCAGGGAGTCAGGGTAGTATATTATATAAAACGTTTAGTTCAACGTGAGTGCATCAAAATCGAGGTATATATACATATATCAGATACTGACAGATCGATTTCATAGTCCAAAGAAGAGTATCCATGATTTGAGGTAAAATAAAATAAAATTTAGCAGCAGACAATTCTTTATTAACCTAAAAATGCATATTTGTGATAATAAATACATATTTATCTTAATAATTATTATCTTTTCTTGGATTAAAAAACGAAGTGTGATTTAAAAATCATATAGGTCGTATGCACGTGGGTATTAATAGAGTTTGGTCATAGATTAATACGTAACTTACCAATAGCTTCCTGACGTTCTGCTTATAGTGAACAAGGATATTTTAAAGATTGAGTTAATGCATAATTATATTGATATAACTCGATATGAAAAATATTCTTATCATTTATTGAAGAACGGAAGGTAGTCAGCCTTGGAGTCCCGTAATACCTACCGAAGCTTATACCGATCTGTGCATATGGGTCGTACTGAATAAAAACGAAAACTGATGTTATCAATTTCTGATTTAATCTACAAATGTGCAACCTTGTATATAAATTTTTCTATAATACCATTGAAAAAATCTAATTTGTGATTTTAAAAAATTACGGCAATTTGGTAGTTATCTCTCGTTTGTTCTTCTTTTTCTTGAATATAAAAATACTCTAATTTGAAAAAATATTACACGATTTTACTTGAACATATATAAAACTTATGCGCTAATTTAGGGAACTTTTAGCCAAAACACAATCCAATTATTTTTTTCTTGTTAAGAAATATTTTGCGTATAAAACATAATTTAAGACAAGAATATTTTTAAATTATAAAATGAATTACTTTATATATTATATATATCTATAAATAAACTGAAGCACAATTCACTTTCGGTTGTCTAAAATTCATAAATTTAAAGCTGTTCTAGAATGGTCAATAGCAAATATTTTCCGTGATGTTATAAAAAATAATAACTTAACTACTATTAAACTCACACTTAATTGGGAGCGTGTGAATTATTAAAAGCATTCGCTGTAGGCTAGTAGATGTTTTGTTTTACTTTTTAAAATTTTGGAAAAATCTCTATATTTGGGGCATGTGTTATGTATCTGTACAGGCGATGTAAGGAAGGCTCTTAATGTAATATATTTATTTTAAACTTGGAACACTTTTTTATGTATTTTACTCCTAACAATAATAAACGAAAAAAATCAAATCAATGTAAATTTCGATCAAGTTCATTCCATTCCATTCCGGGTAAGGCCAGAATCATTACGGCAGAATTTGGAAATATTTATTTATATATTTTCCCAATTTTTTACTACTAAACACTTAGAAGCCTTTTTTCAAACGTTTAACTTAAGCTTAAATAAACAAAAATCTTGCATAATCTGCTTATTTCCTTAATAATAAAATACAAAGGGTGAGTAGCAATTTTTTGTGTAAATTATTTTCTTTCCTTTTCCATCGCATTTAGAATAGTCGTGCACGTCTTTTTATTTCGTTTCGTCTCCATTGTGGTAATCGATAGAATTCCGCTCGAGCGCATTGTAAAATGTGTTCAAATTCCACGTCAGATAAATGGCGCTGAAATATTATTATTTACATTAGGAAAAACAATAATAAAATTTAAAAAAAAGTTCAGATTGTTACATAAATGAAATTAGCTAGTTTATTTTCTCCTTCAATGTATTAACTCTGCAAACATCACACAATTAAAAGAGTAAAGGTAACTTTAGGAAATGTTTAAACATCACTGGTTGGTTTTCAAATATCAGATTACGTAAAAGGTTTTTATTCTTTTTGTATTAGACAATTAGAAGAACACCTCTGAATATTTGTTGATATGGGCTTCGATAGCTCTCAGTCGACTTTTACAACCTCATCGGCAATCAAATATTGAGCATGTCTAGACTAACGTTACTCAGGCTTGTCGCATAGGTGTCATCCCATTTTTGGCGACAGCAGAGGCTTAAATGACAGAACTACAGGCAGTGGTTTTGATAGTCGAGAAAAGATTCAAGCTAAGCTCTACTAGTTGTGTTCAAGTCAAAGCAAAGGCGAGGTCCTATGTGAGATGAAAATATCATTTATTAGGAATATAATCCTTTTGGGATTACCGAAAATAAATTTAAATATTATCTATAGACTTTAATTTAACCTTGATCTCGGTTGGTTGGTGTCAGCTAAGATACTAGGATCCCAGTTAGCACTTAATTTTATTAGAGTTTAAATAACGATTCTTCACTGGCAGCAATTTTGTTGATGACTTAACTGATTACAATTTCAGTTTTTGATGTGATACGCGACTCGATTTATTGATGATGATCTGGATTTTGCCTAAGAGACGGGATTCTAATAACTTCTTCATAACAGAATCAGTTGTGCTTAGATCATCAACTGATTTGGTTTGGTATTTCTTTAAAACTTGGTTGCTATCATCTAAGTTAGATGAAGATGGGGTTTTCTCTGTCTGCCATTGTGGGATAACCAAAAACTAAAAAGCATTCCACGGAAAGAAAAACGGAACAACCCATTGCATACTCTCCAAGCAACAAAAGAGCGAGGGCGACTCCTTACAAATACCACATTACCGTTATACGTCTTTTTCATGAATTTTAGAAAATTATTGAAAATAGTTATTTAGCTAATATCAACCAAAATTAATCGACGCAGTTGAAACAAAAGTAAAAGCAAAGGAACATTAACTAAATAAATGAAGAAAACCGGGATACGATGAGAAAACACGTCTGCTTTGTTTCGTGGAATCGATGAATTGGATGGAGTATTTCCTATACAAGCTTTGTGGGAAACTTCCTAGCACATCGTTTACACATTCCATATCTCTCGCCACATCTTCATAAAATATGACTTGAACTATGAAATATTATTGTGGCACCAATTTTCATTTGAAGTCTGTAATGGCATCTAATAGACTCAAGCTTTAAGTATTCACACAAACCGAATTTCTTCATTCACGCCATCTTTACTGTGAAGAAATATCAAATTTATGGACATCGAGATGGCCAGTCATCATTGCTTTTTATAGTTTGCCATCAGTCTTGTCATTACAAACAAACGGCTATCTTTCAAGCGTCTACACTAACCATACCATATGGAAATGGCTGTGTGTACACAACACAAGTAGTTAGGATATTCCCTCTGGAATTTGTTATTAATATGTAAGGGTTTGTTTATCATCACACCATTAAGCGTACGTATATAGTTATAATCTCAGTTATGGAGCTATGAAGAGATTTTAGAGAGTTGGTGTAGTCCTAATTCCATTTAAACATTTTTTATTTTTATCACTCCGCTTAGTTTTTGTGATGGTTTTCTGGTATAGCTTTGTGCTGTTTGCTTTCAATAAGCTGTGTGATTTGACGAATAAATGGATTGTGGATAGGATTTAAGTGAATTCACAGTAACTGATTTGTTAAACTTCTCGCTCTCGATAAGATATCCGCATGTTAAGATTTTTCTAAGTTGCCCAGTAAGTAAGTAAGTGAATTGATTAGCGTTTTTTTGCTATTCATTACAAAAAATCATATAATTTTACACCATTAGTCTAGCTCTCTTTGTTGCGAATGTGAGGTGGTGTGTTCCCGGACAAGATGAATATTTTGCCTCATTATTAATCGTATTTCTTGTAGAGGAAGTGAGATAAAGAATAGACTCTTTTATAGCTTGCTTCATAATATTGTGATATAAGAGCACAAGGGTCTTTGTCTTCGCATAATGAGGTATCTGATCTGAAATCGTTCTCTTGACAGAGCTATTATTACATCCTCAATGGTTTATAAATGCATTTTCGTGCAAATCAGGAAAGTAGATACTGTTCGACCTTCCTGTTCAAAGCTGTTATCTTCCAATATTGTTTCTCAATAGCGCAAAATTTGAAAGCAATATGAAGTTATCTGTGAGATTAGCTGCTGCATAGGTTAACTAGCTAAAGTTACCTGTTCTTAGAACGGGATTCTCTCTTAAGTTTGTGTATTTTATTTTTTATTTTTCATTAAAAAAAAAGGATGCTGGGATTCGAGCTCGTTACACACAGTCTCGACTTTTCTTAAGTTTTTTAAATATTTTTTTCATTAAACAAAAAAAAGCATGTTGGGATTCGTCCGCGTTACAGACAAAATCTGGGCTTTTCTATATATTTATTATGTTATTTAGTAAGTATGGGAAAACTATTTCTAAGGCACGTTTAAATGAGTACATTGTCGAAGATTTCTCATAACTGCAATTTTAATTTGTATTCCAATTTTTTTGTTGAAAAGTAATGTCATTCGATTTTCTTTACAGCAAAACACGACGATATTGGCTATAGAGGATTTTATCGATGACAGAACTCTTAAATAGACAAAGTAATATGCTGTGATGAAAATAATCTTAAATATTTTTAAGAGTTTCTGTCTCTGCTTGTACAGGATATGAAGTTGTACTGGAAGATTACTGTATATGTGGTGTATGTTGGAGAAAATAAATTATGTTCTCCTTAATTTAATGTTGTTATTTTAAATGAACATGGAAGCTCATTTCCTTTACATAAACCACATCATCTGGTTAACTCAGTTGATGTGTATTGCTTTGCTTTAGTTTTCCCTTATGTTTATTGATATTGTTCTTATCACATTGCAATTGATTTCATTGATGTAGCCAAATTATTCTTGCGTCTTTTACTTTGTTAATGTGTGCCGTCTTCAATACTATAGTGAAAAAACGGAATTTCTACCTACTTTTAGTATGAATAAAAAGTTAAGTACTTCTACTCATAATAACTTTCGACGTACTAAACTTTTGAAGATTTTTCAAAAATTTGAACAGTTTCTTTAGTGCTTTTGTAGTAGATAAACAAATGTGTTCCAACGTAGTTTTTTTTTTGCCAAATCAATAAAAAAAAAACCTCGAAAGCTGTTCTTCTAACAGGGAGTTAACGTTAATTACTTCGATTACTAGAGTTCAGTTAGATTTAAGTTCTGGTCACTTCAATTTCCTATTTAAAATTGTCTATTTCATATATATAACAGGCAAGACTCGGTTACGAGTTAATAATTTTAATGAAATTTACCTCCAAATTACAACGATCCACATCTGCTGGCAATCGGTAGTTTGTTATTAAAAGTAAATGATAAGGATAAATCTTCGCAGGCTCGTGGACAAGCATTGAATGTGCCATGTTTGGAAGGCTTCGTCTAATTAAACCAGCGTTCGGATAGTGGAAAGAAGGTGCTCCAGAATATGTGCTTGATGCGGGAAGTTCACCGCCCATCTGAAATTGGAAAGAAAAAAATTTGTTTTAAATTTTAGATTTTTTGTTGTTTTGTATTGATCTGCGTGAAATGTAGTTGAATTGTAAATGAATATTTTTTTACTCTCGAGCTGACATCCTAATGCTGAATATAAGATGAATAATCAATAGTACTAGCACGTACTAGCTTCTAATCGTGTAATAAGTCTTGAGAAATATTTGGCAATTGAGAGTTACAAATACAAAATCACATTATTTTTTGCAATGAGCCAAAGTTGTGGGATTGCTAAAGAACTCTAGAATATGAAACGAATAGAAAACTTTATCTAAACGATTCCTCATATGCAATAAACGATACCCGATAAGATTGGTCGGTGCACTACCACAAGATTTTTTACAGCGTTCAAACTGTAAAAAAATAATGTTTGCAGAAATCTTCAATAGCTAACACCCATTAACCAGCCATTCAATTTTCTATGAATTTACGACCTGTATAAGAAAGATTAAGACCAACAATGTTTTTACAGTCAGAGGACGCAAAGCAATCTTTCGAAATTATTGTCCATAAAAATTATGATAGAGATGAGCGCATATAGCTTGATACCTATAGGCATCTGGGGCTTAATCAGTGCGACTGAACATTAATCACTACGAGCCAAATAATGCAGAAATACTGGGACTGTACCATCTTTCGGATCTTTTCTACGTAACCCTTAATGAAACCGCATTGATGATATGTTCTGAACATGATAAGCATACTATCCGAATTGATGAAAATATTTTAATAAAAGAGGACCCAAAAATTAAGGTTCGCATGAATACCTTTAAATATGATGAAACTGAAAAGCCTCTCTGGCAGAATCTTCACCAATCAATTAATTATAAGGAGCTGAGCTTAGATAAGGACGCTTTTTGTATAGGCTTTATTAACATCCTACCAATCATCGTGAAGCAAAGTACAGAATAAAGGGTTCACATTTCGGCCAGATCGAATTGGGAAATATATGGGATATACGACCGAAGATAAATAAACAACGATGTTAAGATAATGCATTGCGATGGGACAAATTTTTGGTAAGAAAAATCTGCTAGTTCGTATTAGTGCGCATTGCCAGAAAATTTTGTCTTCTCAGAAATTGCCCACCAAAATTCTAGACATTTGGGTATAAATACCTACTTATCTGTACTATTAGTTATATAAGAACGGTGATGTTCCAAATATCGTGAACTAAATAAATTTTGGTAGATTTAGGGATAAATATTTCTGCTTTTGCAGTAACCACACTGGTCATCGAGAGAAATCCCAAGAGTACCAGAAATTGGATGAGTGGATTATATTTTGTAAAGAACCGCCTTTCGCCGAAATTTATGGAAGTGATTAATGGAGATATAACCTGGCGGAAGAGACTATAATTCAACCAGAATGGATACACACTGATATAGAAATGTGTGCTTGGAAATTACTTTTACTGAGTTGAACAAAGAAAATTTTTATTTTGAAAATAGTAGTGAATTTTTTGTCAACAACTTACCAGTGCTCGTCGATCGCCCTCCGTTATAGAATCTACGGAAACTATAATAATTTGAAGAGAAATTTATAAATATTATTATAAAATGTTAAGAGTAGTAATTAATATAATATTATATTATTACCATCCGATTTTCCACAACTAAATTCCGTGCTGTGGGTTTTGTCGCCTAATCCTCCAAACGAAAAGTCCTACAAGTAGTCTCATTAGCATATATTGGTATTTTAAAAATTTATAGAGATCTTGCGAAAATAGTTTATTTTAAAACATGCATCAAACATTCATATCTTACAGAAAATAAACAAGTGCGGGGAGTCTGAGTTATATGTATGATTGTAAAGCCAAAGCAGTTTCGAAAAAAGTAAAAAGTTTAAGACATGCACATATTACAAATTCTGACAGCGGTTGAGTCCTGCAATTCAAATATTTTACAGATAAAAAAAAACAATAACGGAAAAATTCTTTAAAAAAATGCTAATAATGTATACAAAACAAAACAAGTTCAACTTTGTTAGTGCATAATGTCTGACGATCTTTTATTATTGTTAAGATTTTTATTTCTATAAAATAGCTTAGACGGTAAAGAATTTAATTTATATAAAATAATGCGACCAGCCAGAAGCTGCATTTTAAAATGGAATGATATATTTAAGTAAGACACATATGATTTTACAAACGTATTATCACTAAACATAACAAAATTGTATGTCATCTTCTTTTCATATCTGGATCACAAGGGGTATTTTCACGTAAAAGAATCGATTTGTTTTTTGAATCTCAAGCCTTGCATCTTTTTATATAAAGAAAAATAATAAGAATCGAAAAATTGCAAATTTCATTGACCCGAGGGATGAGATCCTTGTGGAAGCTATAGCTACTGTCCAAAAAAGAAATATACATTTTTTTATTGTAATAAACTTAGTAGATTCACGTAGCATTCAAATGTAATTTTTGTTGTTTAAGAAATTCAGTAGTATCCAAACGTATTAAGCCAGTTCGATGTTTGCTCGGGATTTTATTCAAAGTAATACTTTCTTTCAGCTTTGCTTTCATGTAGGCCCATCATACTGAAAGAAAGTCGTAACAGACGTATAACTAGATTTGATGTAAGCGCTTTGCTCATATAATTAAATGTTTCACTTTAACAAGTATTACTAAATCTCTCAAAGTCTATTGCTCAACATAAAGCTTCCTAATGATGTCTTCACCTCACTGTTTTGGACGCCCATATTCACCTCGTTTCATGAATAGTTTAGATAGCTGTAGTCGCTGTCTTTATCCATCGTGCTTTCCTGGGCACTTTGACATCAATTTTTCTTGTTGATAAAAGTTTAGTATCTATTGTTTGGTTAGGTTTTACAACTCCACCGTATACCCCATAATGCACATAAGAATGCCTTTTTAAGACACAGTTCCCCTCTTGAAGTCGATTAAGTAGGCATTACAATTTGGTATACAGCCCTTTGATGCCTTACATTTTTTTAAAGGAGTCTGAGGTTTGTTTTCACGAAGATTTCTTGATATCAGTGAATACTGCGCAAAGGTACTTCTCACTACCTAAATTCAGAATGGAATGCTCGTCTAATTTTTTTTTAATACACGATGTACACTCATTTATCTAAATCGTCTACATGGTATTTTCTTAAATTAAAAAATATATATATATATAAATAAATATATAGTACATAGAATAATAGAACAATACCAAGAAATTCATAAACAAACTACAACATATTTCTGCACAGGCAAATATAAACTCGATCGTGTCTTTAATTCATCATTTTCGGAATGATCATGGCTTCACCTTATTATTACATACTTAATTATTTTAATTATAACTTACTTTGTTTATATTTTATAATAACAGCTAAGAACGTCAGAATATATGCATCAACAAAATATATATAAAAGCGGGGACATTTACATTCTGCATTCTAAGAAAACATTTTAAATAAACCGTTTGAAAAAAAAACATATTAAAACATGATAACATTCGCGACATCTAAGGGTAGGGAAAAAAGAGTTAAGTACATTAAAAGCTTACAGGAGCAACTTGTGCAGAACCAGTAGTTGTAGCGGAGCTGAAAGTATGCGAGCGAGGAGCCAAGCCGTATCCAGGTTTTGGAACATGACGAAGCGAACTCACCACTAATTAAATTTTTATACGAAGGCATTAAGTTTCAATATCGTTAGTAGCAACAATCCATCAAAAAGTCAATTATTACAGGCAGCATCAAAGTGAAAGAAAAAATTTATTTGTTTTAGTATATTCAAACGCATGTGTGCAGAAGGAATGGATATCATTTGTTATAAATGTTAAGAAAATCTTGTTTTTTTTTCATGTTCCACATAATGAGATAGACCCTCCAAGCAAAACGAATCACAATAACTTCCGACTTTTCTTTTAGCTTAAAGCTTTGAATTCGAATTATTGAGAACTTACAGAACTATAACCATTTCTTATTGTTGACGGTAAGGTTGACGTTTTAAAGCCATATCCAGGTTTTGGGGGCGATCGGTAGGAATGTATTGCTATTATCGTATTTGACAAAAATTCACAGTTACTTTGACTTAGTTTAATAAAAAAATAATATGGTAAATAATTTCAGTGTATTGATCATAAGATCATAATAAAAATTGAAATAAAATAATACCATTATAACTGGGAGCATTTCCAATCGATTTCCCAACAGAACCTCTATAACTTGCCGATCTATCAAAGATTTCGTCATCATAAAAGGGTTTCTGGTGATCTAGTGTTCGGGAGGGTGATGCTCCAACCGGAGACTCATATCTGTTGAAAATAATAGTTTAAAATCCAAGAAACTTTGTGTATTGTTTAAAGTTCATTTTCTAAACGGACCTTAGCTTATAAACAGGTTCTTTTGAAGCCGACGGCGTACGTGAAGCATTTCTAGGATCCAAATGATGTTGTTTCCATTTCCTATATTTAGCATGCTCTTTCAAATCCTTTAAAATTACGGAACCTATTCCAGAATTCAGTTTCTCCAATTCTTGTGCTTCCTTTCTTAGAATTCTATAATATTAATTTAAACAAATTATTAGCTTTTGTGTTTACATTTAATTAAATTCATACACTTACGCATCTTCTACCTCGCCATTTTTCGCTTGATCAACTTCATCTTCATCATCAGAAACTGGAACACCTTTATATGAATCCGAATATCTTCTCCTTCTTTCAGGATCTGTGTACGGATATGGTGGTGCTGGAAAATCATCACGTTCTATTTTTGGTTTTTCACCAGGCGGAGGTTTTTTAGCTGCAGGATAATGTGATAATTCTATCGGTTCTTCATTATTCATAGCTGGACTTTTGGGTCGTGGTGTTTCCGAACGAATTGTATCTACTAGAACTTTCATTGCACTTTTATTTCGTGATTGAGGTCGAGATGGTGGGCGGCTGCCAGTTCCACTCATAGGTCGATGGAAATGAGGAGATACTGGAGCCTTATCATATGGGTCAATTGGCTTTCTTAAGTAATGTGGTTCATCAGTTAGATAGCTGTATGTATAAATACGAGAAATATCTTCGCAGCCATAACCTTGTCTCCCATACTCTCGTAATATCAAACCTGGACTGACTGTACGATACTGGAAAAAAGAAAAGGAAAAACTTAAATTGGAATTTTTTTAAAGATATGCCTAATGTCCTCACAAATTATATATAAGGATATACATGAAATGTAAATTTCCCATTTAATGTCGAATTTTGTTACTTTTACAATTTTACGGGCAATGTCATAATTGCGACCGCAAGTTTTTCATAAATACCGAAATATTGAGCCTGCGATCGCAATACGCTTTATGAATATCGATCTTAATATTGAATAATACAAAAAAAAAAGTATTTTTTCCATTCATTCCATTCATATCAAAAACAAAATATAAAACCAACCTATAAACTAATGCCAAACTAACCTTTCTGCTAGAATATATAGAACCACTTATGCTGGGTGTTCTCGAACGCATATACTGAAATAATGCAAGCGCAAAATGAAATAAAAATAAAAAGTTTGCATGCACAAAACTTAACTAAATTAGATTCCTTAAAAAAGCGTCACAAAAAATAAAATGTCACGATATTCAAATTATAAGTTATTTAAGTAATTTAACCCCCATGAACGAAATTGTGCTTACCATTTCGCTTAATGCGCTTGAACTCATCCGATCACACTCAGTATCTGTGAAATGCCCGTTTGTTCCATTTATAATAGCACCCGAATCTGTTGGGCCAGGCCCGCAACGTGGATGCCATATTGCACTCCCCTGCAAATACATTTCTTCTCCGTCACCAAATGGATCTCCACATTTTGTGCAGCGTGCACATGTCGGATGAAAGTGATGATTATCGCCTGCCTGAAGAACCTTCCCACTTATGTATCGATTGCAATAAGCACATTTAACTCCAAATGCTTTTTGATAGCACTTCTCACAATATGGTACACTATCTTTACCCATATACTCTCCATTTAGAACTGTACTGCAATTTTTGCAGCGGAAGCACCAGATATGCCATTGACGTTCCAAAGCAATTAATGCTTGGCCCTCTTTTAATAGTTCACCACAACCAGCACAATTGTTTGGATCATAATCAGTTTGAAAATTTGCTCTATTTGCTACAGGCTCCTGATTTTGTTGGTGTGCTGTAGCTTTTGTTGGACTTTCAACTGATGATATTTCCTTCACTGGAGATTGCACAGGTCTTTGTTCTTTTTCCTGAGCCACACTTGGGGAAACGCATTTTTCACAAAGTACTTCTTTTCCTGTATTTGTAACCTGCAATATATTTGAAATTTATGATAAAAGGAAAAATTCATATATTTAAGTTGTTCTTTATTCAGTTATGATTAAATTACCTTACTTCCAGATTGGAAAGGAATTTTGCATTTCGTACAGGTAAAGCACTTTTGATGATAAGTATTTCCCATAGTTGAAACAACTTCACCCTCCACATAGTTCTTGCAAGCAGCACACTTCGTACCAAAGAGTTTTTGGTAATCGGGTATACAATAATATGATCCATCTTTAGAAAAGAATCCACCAGTGGCTAGACTTTTCTTACATTTACAGCACTCAAAACATGTTTTATGAAAATGCTTCTCTGCTACCCTCAGAACTTCACCCGAACACTTCTTTTGACACTTTGCACAATATATCTTTGTCTTACCTATGCAAGAAAGGACACGTTAGAAATATTGTGTTAAAAGTTATTATGGAATAATATATGTTATGAAAAAGTAGATTAGTATAATCGCTTTGGACTCTGGTATTAGCTAGACATGTCTACATGTGTCTATATGCCACTGAATACCCCGTATTATCTGCTATTATAATAGCTCTGATTTGGAGCCTAGGATGAATCATCCCAAGCCAAGTGAAACAGCATACTTCATGCGGTGTGTGGTTAATGGTTAAGGGGTAACTTGACTGATAGTTTGCGAACGGCATTCTCGTGGTAATTCAGATCTCTGCCACAAACGCATGTTTTTTTCCAATGATCGAGGAAATTATGCATATACATATATGAATCGTATGAATATTTTTAATGGTGGCTCATTTTTCAATGTACAGAATCTAGATAAGGAAGACAATCCTGATTGGCTAGTTGGATGAAGGTCCCTATCAAACATTTAATCGTGAAAATATTTTAAAGTTTTTTAGGAAACAGTTTTCGAAAAACGTTTAGCTATTAAATTTCCGTGATGAAAAAACAATCACTGGTATTCGTTTTTTAGGCAGGTTAATATTTTTAAGGAAATATATCATTTTATTTGATTGTGATGTGTGAAAAAAATGGTTAAAATGGTTAAATATGTATACATTGAATAAATAAATAACTAAAGAATATTCGTGCATCGAAGCTTCGACCTTCCAACGAAAAAAAAAAAAAAACTTCGAAGCTAACATGTGATCGTAATTCTAAATTGGTAATGTTAATTTGACCCACTTCCCGTTGAGCTATTGAGCTAAAATTTGGCACACAATGCATCACAATGTAATTTAATACTTTTATATAATATAAAATTAAGATGGGAGCCGAATATTGTCATTATGACCCGATTCGACTCAAAATAAATATCTTCCGATTGTCGGGATCGCGCATTACGAATATTTGGTCAAAACTTTGAATCTGAATTTAAATATGGCAACGCCAATATGTTTGCCAACTTGTACTATAGGAAAAATTAGTTTTTCTTAAGCATTCGACATGAAATCGCCTAGGGCTTGAAAGTTGAACCATTCGAGGCAGGAACCGTTTTTCGAATGAAGGACCGAAGTATGATAAAAAATTCGAGCGAATTCAAATATACGAGGTTTGGCACAATGTTGGATAACGCAGTTATTTTTTTGGCAATATATAAATCTTTGGAGCAATCCGGAGGCATGTTGAACAGAATTAATAAATATTAAAGCAAACTGTAAAAAATGTTTATAAATTTTTTGAAAATTAATTAAATTGGACTTTAAATGGTAACAACATGTATTCGAAATTTCAGAACTCAGTTCAAAAGTATAGTTTACATTGTTATTATACCCTGATGAAATCTGTTGGGTATTATGTGTGTGATACAAAATTTACAATCCTGGTGTAGGGTTTCTTCCCTCTGGCGAATAACCCTTCGGCCATTGGTTTGTAACTATGAAGTGAAGTTAAATTCAAACAAATTCGTAATCTGCGTAATCCCTAAAATCCTCCAGATATCAATTTTTAGTTGAATCTGCCCATAAGTGATTAAATTCTGGATTCGACATCGAAGCTTCGAATCGTCTGCATCGAATTCTACTAACAGCCCTAATATTATGTATATTATATTATATTATTACAAATATTAATGTACAAAATATTGAATTTGTATGTATATGCATAGGTATATTATTTGTGATCCACCCTGTATTTAAGAATTTTTATCTATCTCATTTTTACGCACTAATCATAGATAATATTAATTTCATTTCATTAGATAGAACGATTTTAAGTTTTCTGGTTTTCGTATTCTTATTAAAAGAATGGTGCTATTTCGAGGTCAACGGCAGTTTTTTCTTGCCCGGTAGGAAGATTTTCTCTTGTTAGTATACGCTCATTCGGTTAAGACTAAGTTAAGCGTATCATGTAATAGTGAGAAAAGTGTGTTTCATGGCTTTATTTGCTTTTGTTTCTAGTCATTAGGGCACTTCCTGAGTTATGTTCAACATTTAAGCTAAAGCAGCTTTTTTGTGTTCAAGATTTCTCAAATAAGCTATTTTCTGGAAATGCACAGCTATTTTTTGACAGTTTTCGAGAGCATAATTTAAGCCATGGTTCACTCATTGAATAAATAACTTATGTCGATTTCCATTGATATTTTAAGAAAAGGGCATGTCAATCAGGTGAAAACGAGCTTAATGGAATAACTTTTAACGCGATGAGAACGTGGTAGTAGAGCTCATATCCGGGTTATTTGTCAAATTGAAATTTTCAGGGAAAAGCAATATCACGAATAACGTAAAAATGATACAAATTATAATTTCTAGGATTTTGGAGTAACAGTGCAGGTCAATGGAAAGATTTCAGTGTAGCACTGCAGGAAAAGTGAAACACTTCTGATCAAACCGGTATAACAAGGAAGATGCATAACGAGTGAAAACGTACGTCACTCGCTGACAGAAATTTTAAATGTATTAGTGCGCAAACATTTTACAAATCACTCAAATTGAGTGAAAATAGCCACTTCAAGTTTTTTTTATTAGCAGGAGACGAGTGATCCCAAGCACGAAGGCCAGGGCGAGCCATTGTGCTAACCTACTAGAAACCCTCTCACCAAAATCTTCCTATCCTCTTAATGAAGCACATCAGGTCTTGGTGAGATAAGTTTTTCAGCTGATCCACAGATAGGAGAACAGACCCAAGCGTATCTGGCCTGCTCCGTGGCTTTCACTTCAAGCTTTTGAAACAAAGCTATTTCAAATTTCTAAGGTTTATTAATAATAAAAAAACTTGAAAAAGTCGCTGAACTCCCGGAACACTGAAATGTTTACTTTGAAATAAGTTCAATTAGGTTTAATCCGAGTGTCAGTGAGTAGTTTATTCACTGTATTCAGTGACTCCATATCCCAATTCTCAGAGAATTGTCAGATTTATATGGTGTTTATTGGGATTTTTATTTATTGAATGCAGCCATTACTTTGCATTGGAATTTATTACTATAAATAAGTTACGCTTTACCGGAATTTGTGCTCTCCATCACAAACACAGTGTGCACGACGGTTGATTTCGCTCATGTTATTAGCCTTGTTTTTCTTTAACTTTAGGTGATGGTGTCATAAAATTTACAATTTTTGTGTTTTATCAGGTTATGGTGAAATTTTGACATTTGCCGCACGAAAAACTTACCGAAAATTCATGTGTTGTGAAAATTGCTGTGATCGTGAGATATCGAACATCGAGAGGCGAGTGTTATATTTTGGTTTAACAGTGCGTACTACATACATTTATAAATGTACATGCAGACATGCATCTACACTACATATTTACCCAGTTTGATTCCAGTAAATTTGTGATTTTCTTATAAATGTATTGCTGTATAACATAAATATACCGATAGCGACAGGCTCTGTGCTCGCCTGAAACGATTAATTTTTAACCGCGTCCTGCGCTGCATGAATGCATTTTTTTATAATACCATATCGAAAGTGCGCGAGTGTTTCCTACTTCTTCTTACATTTGAGTGTGTTTGTGTGGATGAATAGGATATACATATGTATGCAATAGTGCACACTTGTTTTCTGCAACATATCGAGTAGAGTGTAATTGTGAGTTCAGTGGATTTACCTTACCACCTCGCCTCCACTCCCAGCAAAAAAAAGAGCCTGCAAGGTAGCACCAAAAAGGCATCCAATCAGCTTAATAGGTTAACGACAGGGTACTAAGATACCGCTTATACAACTTATTCCAAATACCTTTTTCCTTATGTGTTTAGAGTAGTTGAGGGGTATGGCTGGGTTTGGGCGCTAAACCCGGGTCGGTACCTACATAACTAAGTTACGGTTAACCTTTTTCTCAATTAAATTTTATGTTCACTCTTAAATGGTTATAGTTAGCACATAGGTGTAATGTGTAAGTGAAATTAAAGAGAGTCCACAGTTTAAAGCCATTTATAAAAAATGTTATGTTAATCAACTTATTGAAGAAAAAATATATATATATATATTTTTTAGCATAACTCCAGAGAGGAGGTTGGGACTGGTTGAACAGTCGTTGGAAAGGGCATGAGGTTCTTCATACAATAAGTTCTTAACAGTGACCATAGACCCTGTACTTTTTAGGATACACAATGTTTTGTAAAATACTAGCATATTTCTTAACTTATTCGCTACCACGGTCTCATGGAAAAAAGTCCACCATAGCCCATAATTTTTTTCGGGATTATATGACACAGATCGGAATAGACTTTAAATATTTATATTTAGAACATTCTAAAAAAGGAAAATCAACATTCTTTAAAACTGGCACACATGTGTCGTTGGGCTATAGATTTCAGAAACTTGACCGTTTGAGAACTTATCAATTCTGTTTAAAACACAATGCGTTTCGCATTTCAACATATTTTTACGGGGAATAGAAGAATGGCAAGCGACATCTATATACTTTGCGTGGAATGACTAATTAAGTACGGACATGAACAACTTTCGGAAAACCGTATCACAGAAAGGGCAAGCGAATCTTTATGTTCGGAGTATCGATGTTTCGGGTACGGAATATTCGGGAAGGATCTGGGCAATTTGTAGAGTATAAATACGGCGCTTTTTACCGCCAGGAGGCAGAATGACATGAGGTATGGCTGATAAGGCGCATCAGCTGCAATTGAAAAAAGACAACAAAACTGAAAGTTAGAAAGTAACAATGGACAACTGGCAACAAGAAGAAAAAGAGACGACATCAAACTGAACTGAGGGCTAAAGATGAGCCCCAACGAACAAATGAGGACAAATTAGAAAACATCGAGGGAAACTACGACAAAGCGAATAAAATTCGGCGCAAAACACACTTGACTTGACTTGACTTGCCAGGAGGCAGTCCAGCTTGTCGTCGCGCAACAGGCTGTATTTATTTCGACATCGTGTAACCTTAAGTTAATAATTATTCGAACAATTAAAGTGTAAAGTGAATCAAAGACAAAAGTGAAATCTAGGCCAAAATTAAAGCCTGTACGTAAACATTTTCAAATATCCCCGGGTATCGGTTCGGTTATATTTCGCCATAATACGTTTTATTTCGTTAATAGCGTGTGAAGAACACTTGACTGGACTGGCCAGGAGGCAGTCTTATTTCAGATAGTGAAGTGAACGAATTAAACTATTGGGATTGCGTTAACTAAAGAGTAGATTTGATAATTGTTTGTGAATGTTATAAAAGTAAACAGTATAGTTAAATAAAGGAAGAACTGAATGATATCTGAGATATTGTGCTCTAAATAATGAACTAAGGACACGCTCGCAACAATCTCTTTATAAATTGACCAAGCTCTGACGATGTATTACACATATGTAACGGCTGATAGCGTACGTGCTAATTACCCTGTAACTCTAATCAACTGTAAATCTACAATTTTTTGTTTGCTTAGGTGAGTACTATCACCTCCTGTCCTATGGGCCTCCGTGGCAGAAACAATCTGTTGTGAAAAACAACTTTAATACCCAAACTTGCACAAAGGGGTGAAAAAAGGGCATTCATTTAGGGTATCGTACGATTTGGTACTAGCCTTTTCCTTGTTTTTAGATAACAATAGGTTTCTTTTCTGTAGTATCTTATCGTTTAACGAAGTTAACGACGTAACATTTTATTTTGATACTCTTTTGCTAAGATCCGCTGCCGATAGTCAAAATTAGTGAAATTTGTGGTTGTAGGCCTGCAATAGACATACAGATCTAATATAATACATATATGAATGAAATTACTTTAAATTGCTTTGCATGAAAAGCACACTCTCAATACACACCTAAATGTCGGAAGCAGGCAATAACAAAGGGTAGAAATCAAGGAAAGTGATTTAATAAAAGAAATACATAATAAAGAAATCTTGAAATTGAGTGACCGTCTAATGAATTAATTTGCTCACGTTCCTGAAGTCCACGCGTTTAGAAGGAAATTCAGAGAATAAACAAAGCTAGCCTTCACCTTGTTGAATGAATTCTTTTTACCCAAAAAAGCGGTATTGAGATTTTTTGAAAAATGAGGCTGAATATCCCATAAAAAAAATAATATAAAATAATTTGTTAGCACAAAAACAAAACATAAAATTCCCAACATCAGGAACTGACTGTCATATGACAAAATCTTCCAAAACGGCCACTTCTAACTGGGAAACACATCCAACTTTCAATCGTCCCAGGGCTAAGCTATCATTCCTAGCATAATTTGTGTGATAACTCTTTGTCCAGGTAATTACAAACAAATAATTAACATATGGAGAATCACATAAAAAAAACTTAACACCAATTTGGTCAGTTGAAAACTATTCTCAGCCAAGTAAAGCAACTTCTACTTTGTATTATACACTTTAGATCACTCAAAGTAGTTGGCTATTGCCAAATTGGGAGATATATTTTGTTGGGCGATTTTCCATTTATGTTTGTTCCGTATCTTTTCCTACAATCAAATAATAAATATAGTTCAACAAATTTACCTAGAATACCTACTAAATTGCTTATTTTTCGAACAAAACAATAACTACTATGCAGATCTGTAGCGATCAACCTACTTAACGAACAACACACAGCAGAAAAATCTAAACTTGCCTCTACTGCGATTTTTGAAAATGAAAAAAGCATACAAATATTGGGAAAATACTAATAATAAAAAGGTAGCTTGTGTACCTTATGTAAAACAATCTTTGATCTTAGGCAGAGGAAACTGGAAAAAGGGCATGCAATAAATATAGGTGAGTTAAAGCTAAGTCGAGGCTTCTTCTATTTTACTGGTCTACTCTTAAGCTAAGCAGCCTAAAAACTCTTCATAGCCATAATCAATAACATGAAGAACAAAGAACGCAGCCAAATTCGAAGTAAATTAAAAATAGAGTGAGTTCCAATATAACACTCGCCAACACAAGGTCGACAAGCCGATCCACTGTAGAATAGCGAGAAAATGCAAAAGCCTGCGTGATGCAAGGACTTAATATTAGATTCAATCTGATTGACCAAGCAGAGGTCCAAATATACGGTACAAAAACTGAAGGAGTTAAGGATTATCCAAACAACGACATGGCTAACAGGGTTTGATATGTCATTTAAGGACGTAGATACTGCGACCTGCGGATCATCATTTTTTTTTATATTGTCTCTATATATTTTACAATATCGATTCGCACGACACCAGGTATCGAGTGCGCAATGTCATTGCATTTGGAATCCTTTGTGCATAAAACTATTTTATGCCTTCGGAACGTTTGCAGGATCAAACGGAGTTTTAGAGTAAATATCTTAAGAGATACAGGAAATAATGAAAGTCCTGCGAGAATTGGCTGACTGATGTTGAACAAATTCTACACATTTAGGCGAGACCGTAATGGATACAGACTATGGAAGGAATACGCAGGTTTAACTATTTTCCCATACCATAATCTTCGTTCTAGTACACATGTACATGTATATATCATGGCTAGTTCGGCAAATCCCTTGTAAAATACTTGCCAAACTATGAAACAGAAATCCATATGTGGTCGATCCGATTCTCTAAAATGTTTTATATTGATTCTTGTGGAAAATTGAGTAGACATTAATTTTATATGTATATGTCATAAAGCCTAAACTACTATCCACATAGGAAAATAGTCCTCCAATGATTTTAAGCTTGGCTTCTTACCTTAACAAAGACTACTCTTAGTATATATCTACCTTGCTTACAAAATGATAAAATAGTTTTCATTAAAAACTACACTCAATAACTCTCACCTGAAAAATAATTGTATGTGGGTATGTGCAGCCGTAGTTCGAATCTACAGGCAGTTTCATTCGAATTCATCGGACTATGGCACACTATGCAATTCGGTTAAGATAATTTTTTTTTAATAATTTTGTAAAGGTACAAAAAATTGATTACGATTGGGAAGATAAGAAAGCAAGCTTAAAATTATCCAGAACACCATTTTTTTGTATGAATAGTAGTTTAGCGCGCAGGAGCTATTCAATTCGAACTTTAGTCATTTTTACATAAGAACACTGCAAATATCTTAGAATGTTAGGACTAAGTTAAGTTATCCCCTGCTGCTTTCTAATTCTGGTGTTTCACGAATTGATGACCGTGATATTTTGTTTGTTCCTTGGGCACGACTTTTGGTGGGTCACCCACCTGCTTTGTACTTATGCGCGTCTATTCTATTCCTAAGCTTTTGTAATTCTTAAAGGATTATAGTTCCTAAGTATTTCCTATTAATTAAGTCAGTTGATAGGTCAGTTAATGGATGTTTGTATTGTCTCTATATATTTTACAATATCGATTCGCACGACACCAGGTATCGAGTGCGCAATGTCATTGCATTTGGAATCCTTTGTGCATAAAACTATTTTATGCCTTCGGAACGTTTGCAGGATCAAACGGAGTTTTAGAGTAAATATCTTAAGAGATACAGGAAATAATGAAAGTCCTGCGAGAATTGGCTGACTGATGTTGAACAAATTCTACACATTTAGGCGAGACCGTAATGGATACAGACTATGGAAGGAATACGCAGGTTTAACTATTTTCCCATACCATAATCTTCGTTCTAGTACACATGTACATGTATATATCATGGCTAGTTCGGCAAATCCCTTGTAAAATACTTGCCAAACTATGAAACAGAAATCCATATGTGGTCGATCCGATTCTCTAAAATGTTTTATATTGATTCTTGTGGAAAATTGAGTAGACATTAATTTTATATGTATATGTCATAAAGCCTAAACTACTATCCACATAGGAAAATAGTCCTCCAATGATTTTAAGCTTGGCTTCTTACCTTAACAAAGACTACTCTTAGTATATATCTACCTTGCTTACAAAATGATAAAATAGTTTTCATTAAAAACTACACTCAATAACTCTCACCTGAAAAATAATTGTATGTGGGTATGTGCAGCCGTAGTTCGAATCTACAGGCAGTTTCATTCGAATTCATCGGACTATGGCACACTATGCAATTCGGTTAAGATAATTTTTTTTTAATAATTTTGTAAAGGTACAAAAAATTGATTACGATTGGGAAGATAAGAAAGCAAGCTTAAAATTATCCAGAACACCATTTTTTTGTATGAATAGTAGTTTAGCGCGCAGGAGCTATTCAATTCGAACTTTAGTCATTTTTACATAAGAACACTGCAAATATCTTAGAATGTTAGGACTAAGTTAAGTTATCCCCTGCTGCTTTCTAATTCTGGTGTTTCACGAATTGATGACCGTGATATTTTGTTTGTTCCTTGGGCACGACTTTTGGTGGGTCACCCACCTGCTTTGTACTTATGCGCGTCTATTCTATTCCTAAGCTTTTGTAATTCTTAAAGGATTATAGTTCCTAAGTATTTCCTATTATTAAGTCAGTTGATAGGTCAGTTAATGGATGTTTGTATTGCATTGATTATGGTTGCATTTACTTCTGTATTTTTTCTTTCTTTTCTTTGAACTGTAGTAGCATGATATCTCTCAGTCGTAGTGGGCTTGTTCACTGTGCCGATATTAATTCGCTATAAATATTTTGTACATAAATCTTGTAATCTACTGTCTGTTTGTCACTGTTACTTTTACTTTTTTCGTTTGTTAATCGGCATTTTCTATTTTACTTTAAGTATACTTTAAGCTCTCTATTGTTTGACTTCGTTATTTAACTATATTACTAAAATTACTTTCTGCCGCAATGATTTCGTTCATTGCTTTTGTTAGTTTGCTAAACAACTTTGTATTTAATCGATTATACCAACTATTACTTACTCGTTGTATGCTAAGTGAGGCTCTTTAATAAATGATTTTCTATTCTATTCTAAAGTTAAGGGAGCCTGTTTCATGGCTTAAAGTGTTTTTGCTAGTGACCAAGACTTTAGTTTTGAAACGTCGAAAATTATAATATTAATTTACCAATAACACAATGAACAATTTATCACAAAAAAGATTAAGGTATACATATATAAAATATAGGTATACATAAACGTCAATTTCACCTTTTCAAATTGCACAATTTTTAATTTACAAATTTTTACAGATTGGGGCGCAGCAATGTGCTCTTGAGAAATTTTATTTCTTATAGAAAAACTTATCTAGCATACTTTTGAGGAATTGTTATCGCGAAGAAAAATGTATAGCCAAACCAGACAGCTCTGATATTGTTCCCAAATTGGAATCGTTTTTCAGGTGACCGCAGCACGAAAGCAGTCAAACATACTTCAGCCGAGAGTCCAACCACCGTGAATCGCGGCGATCAAGAATTATGTAATCGACCTGAGAATAACAAATATTTCTGTGTTCGTATGCAGGTTTATCTCACATTAAAAAATGTTTCCCTAATGAGACGGTTGTACATAGAATGATGTCATTCCTATAGTGCTAAACTATCTGACCTCTACGGAATTCTTCACACAATCAGCCTACTCAATAAACACAAAAATTACATACTATAAAGTTGCTCCATAAAAATGAATATCTTTTCTTTTGTGATGGCGAGGCGATGTGTATACTGTAGTACAATGTCAGTCAGATTGCAAGACCTTATTCGCGCATCGCTCCTAATGGCACATTTGGGAATCTTTATCTGATTTGTTAATATATCACAGTAATTCTTTATTGTATTTATCCTCGTTTATTTGAATTTCTATTTTTACACAATTGAATCAACCCACTAATCACTTCCTTCCGCAGATTGAACTTTATCGAAAACTCGAATTTGCGGTTCGTAACCCTTTCGTTTGCATTAATTTTGGCTTGTACGTAAATAAATAATGTCGACAATAAAAAAAAAAGGAATTTTGAAATTGAGTAATCAAGCTAAAATCGACATTCTGACAAATACAGTCTGAAATTGAACGTCGAACGTCCATTATTCTGCAATATCACTTCTTGGGGAGGGACCCTGGTCTTACCCATTTCTCGAGTTTTCACACTATCTCGTTATCTCTTTACGTTTTATCTATTATTTGCCACTGCACTATTTTAATTAAATTAATACCGTCATAGCATAATACACAAATTTATAGTATAAGAAGAGCAATTAGCACGTTAATAGCAGTTTAATCCGCGGATATACCCCGAGCTCGCACCACAATTCAATCCACTTCACAGCAGTAATCAGCAAAAACTACTGTGTCCACATACCACATCCACAATTATTCACAATCCACACTTGCCGTCAAAAGAAAACAACATCGGCTGCGTTTACATCGTCGTCTGTATTTTGTAACATGAAGTTTGTTATGCTTACGTGATTTGAAATTTTATGTTGTTATTTATAGTTTAAAATATAATATTAAAAAATAATTAAATTGCATACGTAGATGAAGTGGCGTTTTATTAAGGTGTATTATAATATACAAGAAAAGTATTATAACGGTGAACCAAACAGTAAATGTTATAATAATTTATTCGACTAAGATTCAGTACATATATCTTGGTCTGCTATATATGGCCTACCATGAATTCCTTGCCATAGTAGCCATAATTTTTGGCCAGTCTACACTGGGGGTTACATTCGACTGGAAAAATGTCTAAACAACTACTGATCACAATTCATAAAATTTATTTTAAACTTTTTCTTGCAGCACAATTTTACTTCAACTGAATTGGACGAACTTAATCTGATTGCTTAATTTATAAAAGCTTTTATCTGCTAGGCACTACCACAGAATATTCATACAGTAGAAAAGCTCTGTCAAAACTGTCACATGAATAGGATCGTAGCCCCCGGAATATAATACAAGCCCTGAAGTCGCCGAAGGCACCGACACATTAAAATGCCTTAAAGTACTGGGTCGTAACCCCGGAATATAATACAAGCCATGAAGTCGCCGAAGGCACCGACACATTGAAAGGCCTTAACGTGCCGGGTACAGCATGCAGTAAGAGCTCACTCTCACTGCTTTTTGTATACTTCTCATGGAGGAAAAACAAAAATTTCATTTTAAACAGGTCCTAAAGCCCAAAACTGTCGCCCCCACAGCAAAATGAAGTTAAAACAAATTGCAGCCAAATATGTTTTCTTTCTAATAGTTTTAAAAAAATATATAGCATGTAGAACAAATTTACGGAAATTATACCGTTTGAACAAAATACAAGCAACTTTTATATGATAAACTCCTTCAGTAAGACAAGGTAAGAAGACTGTGGATGTCGCCTGCTAACCAGCCAGCTGCTCTCTTTTTTCGACTTTGTTCAGTATCGGTTTTTCCTCTAAAAACTCAATTATTTTAGTTTTTTGAGCATATGACACTTTCGCACCTTTTCTATCTCCCATTAACGCCCGTAAAATAGCAGCTATTTACTCTTCGAAGGGCTTGCGTTCGGTATATAACGAATGCGGATTTCAGGAATACCACATGTGTCGATTCCGAATGGTTTTGACCGATTTGACAGTATAACGAATACGGAATGTGCCTCCGTTATTCAAGAATAGGCCCCTATGTCTTGCAAGAAAATGTAACGATTATCAGGCATTTTGGCGGAAAAATCGTTAAAAAAAGATTTTTCCCCAAGACTTTGACGTCTTATAACTAACGACAATTTTTTGTTTGGTTGGGTGAGTACCATCACCTCCTTCCCCATAAACCTGCGAATCGGAAACACCCTGTATAACTACTGAACGATGCACCATATGATGATAATTTAAAAATTGAATCGTTTGAGGTATTCAACGGTCGATGGATTCGCCTTTAATGCATGATGTCATCGACTTTTAAAAACGGCGCAGGAGGATGTGGAACAACTATAACTTATAGAAGTTATGCACAATTTAGAACTATTGAAGTAAAGATACAATGCAATCGAAATCAAAAATCGTATAGTGAAGGTATTTCATGCAGTTTATTGAACTGCAAATAAACAAGAGAAAACTCTATAATTGGTCTAAGACCAATAATATTATACCCGAGATGAAAATAAATGTTAAATAAAGTGACAATCCAAAGTTTTTTAGGGTAATATCAAGAAAGGGTTGTCTGATTTAGTTCACTTTAAAATTTTGTTTACTATTTTTATGAAAACGCTGTATAAAAATTTTCATTTCCGTTGTCCGATTTGGTCCATTTTTCAAAATTTTATTTACTACTGCTAAATATGAAACACCATTTACCAAATTTCAGCTCACTTCATCGACGGGTGCTCAGGCAGTGACCAAATATGTAGTGAAAAACGTAATTTTTGTATGGTAAAATTTCAAAGGAGTTGCTCGATTTGTCCCATTTTCGGACTTAAAATTACTTAAGCCCGTGTGCAAGCTCTCTAAGTGAACGTTATCGTGAGGACGGACAGATGGACAGACAGACGGATAGACCGACGGACATGCAATAATCAAAATACTTTTTAATATTATGCGTGGGTGTCCAACCCATTTTGCTCTACCAGCATTATTTCTGTGGGTTACAAACGGAATAACAAATTTAGTATATCCTATGATTTCATCTAGGGTATAATAATCTGTAACAATACCCTGAGAATGCCCAGATAAACACAGGAACATATTATACACTGTATACTTCTTAAAGTTTGTTGTGTATGAGTTTTAAGCCCAAAAGAAGGTACGAATTTGGATCCCGCAAGTTTATGTGAAGACTTGTCAGGTTTAAACTATCAAAGATTATCGATGTAAGAGATTATGAACTATAGCTGGCTTAAGACTTGTTAATACCTTCCAGGGGTTTTGATTTGATATGTATTATTTTAATACATAATTCAGAAAATGTAGAATGTACAAAATTCCAACACGAATGTAATAAATGAAATATATAAATTATGTTAATCTGAGAAAAAAAAACGTGCCATCGTATAGATAATGTATCAAAGGTTCTATTTTATAATGTTTACTTTAGATCTTCCGAAAATTTTTATTAATTAAAATTAGAAAGAAATTTATGTACGATTGCTAACTATACTATACAGGAGAATTTTTTTTATCGTTCTTCATATTTTTCCATATAAATACCTATATGAGTCTCCATAAAATTTTCAATCTTCAAGAAATTTAGATTTCATAGATTCTTAATATTCCATTTATTCCATCTGCAGGAATAAAAGCAAGTTTTTGCGGGTCTTTAACAGAATTTGATCAAAACAGCTTTTATATTACTGCTTGTCAGAAAAATATAGATTTGAAAGCAAAGTTAGCTTTTCCAAAATTCGAAAGGATATTTTTGCGTGCGTGGATTTGGCTTATTGTTGAAAACACAATACATCAAATATAACTCAAAAGTTTTTCATTCGAATCCAATGCTCATAAATATTTCCACTATAATTATCACATTTTCTTTATTTAAATCTTGGTTCTACGGGATTAAAGTTAGCTAGAATTCACATCTCAAAGGTGTTCTTTATCGCCTTCTTCGTTTTGGTAGTTTTACTTTATTCTATACAGGGTGCTCGGTAAATGGATGGAATATGCCAATTGATTTTTTGGTTCCTTGCAGTGTCCTGTTCACACTTTTGCTCTAACCCTCTTCCTCACAAATCTCAAACTCCTTCACTTTTCCAATAACATAAAAATGTTAATAACTTTTGAACGGAAGCCGATATTGAGGTAATTTTTTCTTTGTTTTAAAGGGATGTTAACGGGTCACATTTTATAAGAAAAAAAATTATGTCCCTAGTGTAAAATTTTCACGGGATCAAGGATAACACAACTAATTTTCTTTATATATTACATAGCACGCACAGTTTATTCTGTTTCGATGTCAGTGCGCAATGTATGTATGCACTTTTGCTTTTCAAAATTTATAATTAATTAAATGAAAAGTACTAATAGCTGAGCTTTACAAGAATTTGTACTACCTAACTGTGGAAGGGAAAAGTACAAAAGTCATACATGATTTAGATAAGTTTTTTGACCGCGCGCAAGTCTCAACACTTATGTATTATTGTCACTAGGAAATGCCATCCTTCTAAAAATGCGAATAACGTTTTTAAAGGTAATAAAAAGAGTACACCCGGGACAATATTTATTTATATTTATAGATTGTTTCTTACAGCAATGCAAATTACGGAATATAATACGATTGCAAATACATACCGCAACTTTTAAAAAATATTTACCATAGTTCATATATAGAATTTGAAATTGTTACGACATCACCTGACTTCTATCGTCTCTATACCGTACCCCATGGTCTAGGCACCAGCACTCTCAGTATGCATATGCATATTAATAAAAACTTCTTAAATACTTTAAATTTGATTTATTAATTCTGTTTAACAGCTTTTTAAACTGTACGGTAGTCTACGTAAATAAATTAACACTAGATATATATTTCATATATTCCATCTTTTTTGTTTCTTTTGTACAAATAAGAACAAGAGTATCACAAACCTGAATTTGCCTTTTATATAAATAGAGTTTTATCTTTGAGAAAAGAGAAGTGGAAAACAGAGAATCTTGTTTAGTTAGTTATTAAAATGAATTATATATGTAAATGAAAAGAAAGCTACAAGTCCATTAAAACAATTTTTCTCCATTCTATTTGTCTCTTAATTATTAGATATATTCGTTGCTCCAGTTTGCAACAATGCACTATCGTATTGTGAAGCAAAAAATTGAATGAAAATTTAAACCTTTAAATTCTTAAAAAAAAAAAAACAAAAAAAAACTGATACGTTCCTTTGTTTTGTTTTCACGTATTGTAGGAATTCATTCATTCTTCATCTGTATCACCATCACTTGAATAACCAGTTAATTGCGGTCTTCTACCAAAAGGTGCTGATATAACTTGTCTGAAAACAAAAAAGTTACAATTAATGCATCAGGATTTCGATTTAGAATTATTTTCATTGAATACATGCAGCTAGAGAATTGAATCGCTTGTATAAAGAGCCTCAGTTATTACTTTGGTTCAAATGAGCTGAAAAAAATTGTTGCTCTTATTTAATTTTTTTTTCTTAGTACCTAATAGAAAATTTCCGTATTTTTTGGTCAAAATGGCAAGTATTTTCGATGATTCTGACTGAAGTTTGATTTTATTGAGGTTAGTGATAATATTTAGGGGATATTTTAGGAAATAAAAATAAATTCTGCAAATTGTATGTAATTAGTCTAATTTGAAAATGAAACAGAAACTACAGGAGATACAGTTTCTAATTTAGTTTTAAGAAAAGTTCCAGTGCCTGTCAAATATTTGATAGAAAATCATTGAGCAAATGCAGAGATAACCATAATAGGTGTGTTATTTTTTGTCTCTTGGACAGTGTCAAGAATATAGTTCTATTCGTCAAGAGGGGTCGCTAATCTCATAAAACTAACACAAACAAGTAAAAAAGCTAGAATTTGTCTAAGGCCAATTCTTATGATACCCTAGCTAGACGAATGCCCGTATGTAATTTTGTATGGGCACCCATCTGTGAAAGTTTGATTTTGAAGGGTTTTTCTAGAACGGTTGGTCGGAGAGTAAAAATTCAGTTCAATAAAATCATCTCGGACTGATCGTTTGGCAACACCAAAAACGGGTTGCCTGATTTAGTCTATTTTTGAAATTTTATTTACTATTGGTATGAGAAGACCACGTAGAAAATTCAATTTTGTATGGAGTTGTCCGATTAGTCCCATTTTCGAACTTAAATTTAATTTTTTAAAGAACTCGTGTGCAAAGTTTCAGTGCTCTAAGTGCACGCGTTTCTTACTTTTTTAATGTTTTATATTATTTTTAATTTTTTATTTAGTAGAAATCGGAAGCTATCAAGTTAAAATATCAAAAGAATCATATCAGACATCTGTCATGGCATGAGTGGCAGTGATGGCAAAATTATTGGTGCAGCAAGTGTGATGCACTGTGTGCATTGGTGGGGATTGGTTCACTGCTGCCAAGGTAGTTCAAATTCAATAATTTATTTAATGTATACAACAAAATGATTATGCATACAAAGATATAAATGGAGAGAATTAGTTGATGTCGAATAGGTGAAATGGTCAATTTCAACCTTCTCGGCTTTTTAAGCCCCGGGTCCAGACGATATTCTAACTGTCCTTCTTAAGGCAGAGAGCGTTGTGCTGGCTCCTTACATCGATTCGATTTTCATGGCATGTATCGCTTTTGGATATGTCCCTGAGGTATGGAGGAAAGTGAATTTTGCCTTCGTTCCGAGGCCTGGTAAGGCTTCATACATGGACCCGAAGAGTTTTCGAACCATAAACATCTCCTCATTCCTTTTGAAGGGAGTAGCCCTTAATGCCTCTCCCTTAAACACCTCACAGTACGCTTACCATTCAATAGTTACTGTCATTGAGCGAGGACTATATCGTGGACTTTTTACATTGGGAGCCTTTCTGGACATCGAGGGGCTTTTGACAAGGCCACCCATGAGTCGCTATGTGAGGCAGCTCGTCGACATGGTGTTGACCGCCCTGTAGTGCGATGGATCGACAAAATGTTAAGACGAGGATACTTAACTGTAGAGGTGGTCGGCGGAACCTCTCTGTGTGCTGGTGGAGAAAGGCTGCATGCAGGGAGGCGTACTCTCCCCGGTCCTCTGGTGTATCATGGTTGACTTACTCATCACGGTACTAGAAAACGTGAGATTCTCATGTGAAGCGTATGCGGATGACATCCCTCTGCTCATCTCCAGGCACAGCATGGCTGCAGCCTGTGCCTTCATGCAAAGACGCCTCAATATTGTTGAGGACTGGTGCACCTGTCATGATATGACAGTGAACACAATAAAGACCAGCTTGGTGCTCTTCTCCAGAAGACGTAAGTTTAGGTACTTTGTTATTCCAAAGCTCTTTGATAACTCTCTCCCCATGTCAAGCACCTTGGAGTCTACCTTGACTCGAAGCTGACGTGGGGATTGCACGTAAAGAAAAAAGTTAATGCGGCTATGAGGGCCCAATGCAAGAGAACCTTTGGCTGCACATGGGGCATCAGACCCAGTGTTGTGCACTGGATGTACACCTCGATCGTTAGACCCATGCTCACATATGGCTCCTGTGTATGGTGGCTTGTGGGAACTGCGATCCAGAAGCTGGCGGGCCTGCAAAGGCTTGCCTGCGGGCTGAACCTGGAAAACCCTCTGGACAGTATGCCACCTGATGCGATGGTACCACTGCTTCGTTTTGGGCGTCGGTTCTCTGTGAGTTTTTTTGTAAGGGATTCGTGGATAGCGTTTTATATGCAAATCAGGGGTAAAGACATTGCTATCGTTTCGGATAGTTTCAGGCAGCCTAGATGACACTGAGTGGTCCTCAGATAACATCTAAGTTACTGGGGGATTGCACGTAGTCTGTGGATAAGTTGTGTATCCACAACAAGGTGTCACTCACTTCAGTGGGCTCCGGATCACATGGGGATCAATGGGAATGAAAGGGTAGGATCTGATTCTTCGTTCCTTGGACCGCAATCCGCCGGAGGCGCTGCCACCTTGAGTATCGGGTCTCTTATCAAAACGGATGTTCATAGGAGGCATCAGCAGAGATGGGAGAAGCTGAGAACTTGCAGGTGCACAAAACTGTTTCTTGATCGGCCCAATATCCTATCTGTAGATGAACTAAAAATCTTCCTCACCAAGACCTCATGCGCTTCATTAAGAGGACTGGAAGGTTTTGGTTATGGGGTTTCTAGCAGGATAGCACATTGGGCCGCTTTAGCCGCCGTTGCTGGGATCTCTCGTCTCCCTGCCCTAGAAAAAAAAATGTGACGCTCTCCTTTGCACAAGAAAACATAACGTCAAACGAATCGAAGAGAGGATTTCTATTTGTGCACAAATGATGCATGCAAGCTGTACTTCCTCGTGTAATCCCCAGGTTGAGACAACTTACATCTAGATGTGAAAAACTCACAAAAATGCGGTCGAATTAAAACGTGATAATGGCCCTCTAATAGAAAACTCCATACATTCTCCCTCTCTCTTGCTGTATTATGCCACATAAATTCTTCGCAATGATAACTTTCTTTGGTGGAATAAAAAGTTAAAGAGCAAAAGGTGATCCGGGTTTACATGGAGATTTTCTTATCTAGTTGTAAGTTGTCTCAGCCCCAGGTAAGACACGATTTGGTTAATGAAGTGGAAAATTGGATAAAGTAATCAAATTGTTACAGCGCGTCGGTGAATTAGATTAAACAGCAGAAGAAGACACGAGAGTTGAGTGAGTTGGGTAGACAATCTTTATATTTTTCTTTTATAGCGAGAATTTGATTTTCTTCGACTACATTTTAATATTCAGTTTTCTTTTTATTTTAAGTCTTGTACTGTTTTTTAAATTTTGTATTCCTCTTTTCTTATTTTGACTAAATCAGGTCGAGGTAGCGTAAATTTTAAATTCGAGTGTAATGTTGATGGGCTTTGTTCTACTTAAACGGTCTTTGTACAGTTATTAGATTGTTTATACTTTGTTTGAGGGTGTCCAAACAAAATAAGTATTACTGAATTTTCTCTAACAGTGAATACTTTCAAACCGGGGATTCCCAGAATTCAATGTTTACAGATGGCCTTATCCTCTTTATATGTATTTTTCCTATATTTTACTTTTCGAGAATTGAAAAATATTATTCTGATTTTGGAGATCTTGGCCTATATATTTTCAATTCACAGTTTTTCTTAGTACAACCAATATGGATTCAGAGAACTATTTGATCCCATTTCCAGAGCAGATATCGCTGTCTGAATAAGCAACACCAGTCTTGAAAATGCTATTAGAAAACAAAGCATGATCATAAGCGCAAGCAAAGAATCAACAGCAGTGGAGATCTCAGAAGGATGAATATTTTAGGAGACGCCTGAAACCTGAGAGAGCAGGCATTTGAATTCACTAGCATATGACAAAATGTTAGATTAAAGAGGATAGCATCTGCCTCGCTAGTTCAATAGTAAGAGCAGTCGCCCAAAAAGCTAAGAGTTCCGGCGTCAAACTTCAGACAAGACAAATATTTCTTTTTTGTATATTGAATTCAGATTAATATGCTCAAATTAATAAGTATAAGAAATACCGGAATGTGATTTCTCACTACGCATGATACATAATATACATACACGTTTTGTTAGAGCTAGTGCTTAAAATTTTAGATATTGACTTTATTGTGTTGTTGCTTGCTTGAGGAAGTAAGACATAATCAGACCATAAATAGAAGAAGTAATAAACATTCGGAAGCAGACATTCCCATTTACTCAAAGTAAGAAACATTTACAGTAGCAGGCAACAACATGAGATGACTACTCGCAAAATAGTTGCTCTCCCATGGGCATACGGAATTCAAAATTTTGTTGGTCAGACAAACCCAACACTGAATTTTTTCGACATCATCCAATCACGTATAGACCATAATATTCGAATTAAAAAGAAAAATTAACTGTTCAAATTTAGATATAGCACAGTTGCAGATATATTTGTCATTTCAAGAAGCCCTGAAAAAATTCTTTGCAAAACCCAATTCAAAATATTTATTCAACCCAGTAATTACAATATTTAAGAACTGTTCTTCTCAAATTAGGGCAATCAGTATGTGAACCTGCAGTATTGTGAACTTGTCAGTATTCTAGAAATGAAACGTAAAACTGTAGACTGTGGTTCTTTCTCAATACAGTTCATATAGTGATTCAATTGTAATTAAGAATCGAATTACTTGATCGACTTAGTCATATTACAAAATCATAATAACACTTACGCAATACGCCGGTAATGATTGAGCCATTCTTCAAGCATTTGGGCAACTAAAAGTGGCCGTTTACGTAGCTTCTGTTGAGCTACTAATAATCCACCTTCTGTTACACATACATCTAACCACTGACGCATTATAGTTTCTTCTCTCCCCATCTGATAATTAAATTTAATTAAATAAGAAAAACATTAAAATACCATGTGTTTACTTCAGCTTGTGTAAGAAAATGTATTGGCAAAAGTTTCGATTCACAATCCATAAGAGGCAAAAATGTAACATCTTCCGGCACATCACGACTTGCTTCGATTCTTGCATAAGGCTCCATAGGAACAAGTGCACTGAAATGACCTCTTGTGTAGCCTAGCGCAATTGGAGATTTAATACAAAAGCTCTGCTCCCATAAAAGAGGTAAGTAAAGACCTAAATAGTATTTGAAATTATTACTGTTCAAAATAAATATGATTTGTATTTGAGTACAACCTTCAAATCTTGCGTAGCCGATGTCTTCTCCGCGAAAACTTTTAACGTATTTCACACCATATACAATGATCGGTCGACGTAATATATGACACAATGCAAAAATATGTAATTGCTCAAGAGAAGCGCCTGGTTGGCTTGCGAGGGAAAGTAATGTGCTCCAGTCTTCCTCCCATTGAGTTTCTTCTAATGTAAACTGTAGCATAGCTGCCTGTATCATTTCATATTCCTTCCATCGAGGGTAAAATCTGAGGAAATATTTGTTTTACTGGAGGTAATTTTGGTATAAAAAACAAATCTAGCAAAATAAAATTTTCAAATTGCACTTATTAACATTTAACTCAATTTATTCAGTTATATTATTATTATTTATTAAAAGATCATTTATAACAAGTTGCATACATTTTCAAACTGACTTAAAAATTCTTTTTTCTTTGCTTCTTCCAGCCTGGTAACAACTAACCATTAAATAGGCGATGACTTATACCGATTTCCATTGATCATGTTTTCTAGCAGAAGTGTTACACTTTTCTTGCAGTGTTACACCGAAATTGTTCCATTGACCTGCACTGCTAGAAAAAGTGTACGTCAAATGAGTCTGGTGCTACACCGGCGGTGTTACACCGAAAAACGCACACATCTACATGAAAAATGTCACAACTGAATGTCATTGAGCATTACATATCAATCTCCAACTACTACTCTACCAAATTCATCCGCAATCACGCCAAAATCTTTTAAATTACAATTTTCATAATTTTTACGTTATTCGTGATATTATTTTTTCCAGAAAATTTCAATCTGATAAATTACACGGATATGAGGTACAGTTACATTCCCATCGCGTCAAAAGTTGTTCCATTGAACTCGTTTTTACTGATTGACGTGCACTTTTCTTAAAATATCAATGGAAATCGACATTAGATCGAGAAATTCTAAAACCTGCAAATGTCAAACAAACGTTAACTAACAAATTAAAACCGTTGTCGGCCACAAATGGCACATAAAAATCATAAAAACTTTCCAGAGTCTGCAAAAAAGTGAATGCGTGTCTACCCTTATAAATATTTTGAAGGCGCCCCCTACCCGGGCGCTGTAATCATTCCAACTCTTTTTTGAACTATTATGTTGTCGGCCTTCAACTTTCTCTTGCCCCTTGGTATTCCCAGGCCAGGCCGTGATACACAGTAAAACATGTCGGCTGTAATATGGGACTGGACTGCTTTTTCTTGTTCAATGTTATACCGATTTCCATTGATCACGTTTTCTAGCAGAAGTGTTACACTTTTCTTGTAGTGTTACACTAAAATTGTTCCATTGACCTGCACTGCTAGAAATGGTGTACGTCAAAACGCCTGTGGTGCTACACTCGAAAAATCGGCGGTGTTACACCGGAATACGCACACATCTATCTGAGAAATGTCACAATTGAATGTCATTGAGCATCACATATCAATCTTCAACTACTAATCTACAAAATTCATCCGCAATCACGCCAAAATCTTTTAAATTACAATTTTCATAATTTTTACGTTATTCATGATGTTATTGTTCCCAGAAAATTTCAATCTGACAAATTACACGGATATGAGCTACTATTGCATTCTCATCGCGTCAAAAGTTGTTCCATTGAACTCGTTCTTCATTGATTAACGTACACTTTTCTTAAAATATCAATGGAAATCGACATTAGATTATATAACGAAAAGGATAGGCTAATTCGTGTAATGAGCGGTTTTTCTTGAGATACGGAGGGGAAATGACAAGACGGGTATCGCCTTGTTATTTGTCAGTTCGACGGCATTTCAGATTTTATGACAAGAACTTCGGGTTTGATTTAGCGATTTTGTAGTAAATAATTAATTAAAAGTGATTTTTACTTAATAGTAGTGTGGTACAATAGTGAAATATTGTTTTGTAAACGGGATTTTTATATAATCGAGACTCCGGAGTCTTGAATTATCACGATGAAGTGCGCTGTGCTGTGCTGCAGAAACAAACGGTGATATTCTCTTAGGAAATTATTTTGCAGGCAATCTTAATTCTTTTAATAATAAATTATAGTGTTTTAAATAAAATAAGAATGAAATATTTATAAAAATAAACAGCCGTGGCAAAAAAATTTAACATTTTCCAATGCCGGTTTGTTTGTTTATAATTGAATTTTCATTGTCGCCTTAAGCTACAGTAGTTATACAAAGGCAACACCAACAAATATTATCGGAAAATAAACTAGGAAAATTCGTAAAAATGTTATAAAAATATTATAAAATTATAAACTTAAAAATTAATTTAAAAATGTTGTGTTATAATGGGATCTCTTCTATTGAATTTCTTCAATACTTAATAAAGTTTCAATCACTACATTATTCGCCCGGTGTGGAAATATCGTAGTTTACTACTTCCATGACTAAAACGAATACATCGATGCGGTTCTACTACATGCAGAAAAATGCTTTTTGTTATATGATCTAAGGGTTCAATTCATTGGATTAGGGAAAAGCAAAGGTTGCAAAAGCTCATGTCAATATTTTGCAAAACATAATGTTTCTCTATGCGGAAGAAGAAATATCCATGCGAAGCGTATTTATGCAAGATAACAACATTTCTCGCAAAGCTAAACAGTGTTTCGATAATAAAATAACCGGCCAAGTGCGAGTCGGACTCGCGCACGAAGGGTTCCGTACCATCGTACAAAATTTAACACTACGTACTTTTTATTTATTTTTTCAAATGAGAGTAGGCGTCATATGAAAAAATATTGCGTCATTTGAAAAAATAATAAAGCTGTCATTTGAAAAAAAATGCCTACTTATGATAATAATAGTGAATGAGAATAAAACGAGGAAAAAAACGCCGAAAAAATCACGTTTCTTGTATGGGGGCCCCCTTTACTTTTTAATTTAATTTAATTTTTATTATTTGTTGTTATAACGCCAATAGAAGTACACACTCTGTGAAAATTTCAAATGTCTATCTATTACGGTTAATGAGATACAGCCCAGATAATAATAAGATTGAGAATAAAACGAAGAAAAACGCTGAAAAAATCACGTTTCTTGTATGGGGGCCCCCTTTAATTTTTAAATTTATTTAATTTTTTATATTTGTTGTTATATCGCCAATAGAAATACACAGTTTGTGACATTTCAACTGTCTACCTATTACGGTTCATGGGATACAACCTGGTGGTGAACGGACAGCGAAGTCTTAGTAATAGGGTTCCCTAAAAATGGACCTTATGGGCTGACCACCCCTAAGTCGCATAATCCAATAGAACATTAATGTTATTTGGGGCGTAGCCCCAAAATGAAGATCTATTACGTAAAACAATTAGTTGGAGTACGAAGGAGTTATTCAAAACAATAGTCACGGTTCAAATATTGATTGAATTTTATTTAGTCATGAAGTCACGGCAACTTTTAGTATTTAATTTTTCTTAACAAATTTTCAAGATATTTCAGTGAACAGCAATTTACAATGAAATATTATTGACACAGTTTTGGGCCAGGACATTAACTGTGTGCCTGACATTCGAGTGAATATAATGATTCAATTACCCAATAGATCGACTAACTCAGATATACACGACCAGTAAAACTATGCGATTTAAGTGTAGATAAAAAGGCAGAGCGCCAAAAATATCTAAGGCAACAATTTTGAACTCACCGAAATTCATAATAAAAATCCAGAAATCTCCATATTTTGATTTTCTCAACGTCTCTCAACTGGAAGTCTTAACAGGTCGAGCTGGTTTTGCTTTGGAACTAAAAATGAAATAAGTGTCCAGACTGGAAACCATATTTGCGATCGGTGATGAGGGGATAAGTTCTTGAATATATAATTTATTATTTTGAGTTAATAATGGATTCAACGAATCGAAGTACATAATTGAAATTCGTCAATAATTAGAGGCACCGTTACATTACTATTAACTTTTTTAAAAATATTCTGAGTGGAATATTTTGCGCAGAAGTTTAGTCAAAAATGAGTCGCAGCTTTTCATTGAGAGAGATGAGAGTTCATCAGGACCTGCAAAACATTTGGAGACATTGCGTTTCTGGAGGATCTTATCCCACGCACGGATATGTATTGGCTCTTGTACACATTCGCACGGGAAATGCAAAGCAGATGTTGGTGAAGAGATTGGAAGGCTTAATATTTCCTTATTTGCGATTACATTTATGTATAATTTTAATTTCTTTCTTTGGGATCAATCATTGCCGAGTTGATAAAGTATTAACTACATAAATAAATACCATAGCTGTAGCTCGGGTTCGATTCCTTTTAAAAACCAGCTCTGTATAAATTATTTGATTAAGAATTCAGAACTTAAACTCGATAGAACCAAACAAGCACAATACAGAGTGGCATAGTCTGAGCTTGCCAGCTCTGGGGCCTTATTACTGAACTCGATCGTTAGAATCGAGTCGAGTGTACAAAACCATATAGACGAAGGAAAATTGAAACAAAATTCTACGAAATCTGACAAAAACCCACAAAACAGTCGTCTGCTTACTTCTCATCCATGAAGATTTATTTTTTCTCATTTCATTATCCTATTCCCCTTCCTCCGAACGCCTTACATAGAGATCAAAGGGTATTTTTTCATAGTTAATATAAAAAATATAATAAAATTGATTACCACATTACCGTGAAAGGCGAAAAATTTTCGTATTAAATAGATCTTACGCATAAATATAAACGCTGATATCAATAATTTCATTTGCACTAATCGGATAATGCAGCTTAATCCAAAGTGAAATAAGCAAAGGTAATATAAATTATTTGTCAGTAATAAACATAAAAATCATTAAAAAGACCCCATGCGCCCTTTCCTAAACACATAATGCTCAACATCTCTTACATGAAAAACTATCTTGGCTCAAAGGTTCTTTCATTTTAAAAAATATCTTGTTATTTAAATATATGGAAGTAAAAAAAAAAAAGAACAATGCTTACATGTGACCACATTGATGTAAACTATCTGCTAAGGCTCGTCTTAATGTATTATCACGATCAAAAACGCCCCAAGTTGCCTGCATAGCTGAATCCAGTAAACAATCTCCTGCACTACGATTCCATAGCACCAATAATCTGGAACCTAATCGAGCAGTTATTTCTAGTGACCAATTTAGAGCTGGTGGCGGATTTTCCAGTTGTTTTTGTGCATCTCGATCCAAAAGCTCATCATATAATTGTTCTTGTATAGGTATAGGAAGTTCTTCAATTTCAGCTGGTAATGCAAAAGTGGCATGTTCATGAACATAGTGGCAATGAAAAGGTGCTTTGCGAATCCTCAAAGAATTGGCAAAGTGGCGACGGATATCTGAAGCTAGGTCAGGTGCCACATAAGAAGGAACACGTTTTATACCCGGCCCAGATCCAGATATTTGAGCAAGCAACATAGGCAACATTTCGTCACGGTGAAATCTTATTGCTAAGTGAATTAAAGTATGTCCTACATCAAACGCTGAACTTCTATTCAAAATTGCGATCTCATTACTCGTAAGAGCTCTACCTGGATTTCCACCACACGATAGATATGCTTCTACAGCACTAAAGTTATTTTCAACAACACCTACGTAGATTAAGAATTATGTAGAATATGCTTCATCATAAAGTTGTCGTTTACCTATGCAAGCATTCAACCATTGCCAATCGACTTGTCTTCTTATTTGTCTTTGTCGCTTCTCTTGCCTTTCTTGAATTGAATCACAGTTGTTAATTGTTTCGGATGAACCTATATTATAATGCGTGTATGCATTTATAAGTTACAATGCTAGTACAAAACAAAACACAATCTCCTTACCTAGTTGATATCTGTGCTTATTGTTACTAATATTATTATTGGATACAGTGTTGATCATCGCAGCACAACTATTATCATCTGCATGTTCCTTTTCAGATAAAATTTTATTGGAGGGGTTGCGTTCGTTTTCCGCATTGCAATCTTTGGGCTGTCCGCACATAGAGCACTTCAGGCTCTTTGGCCAATTTTCGTAAGTACATGTCTGAAACTTATTTAATTTAAAATAATTTCACATATTGTTATCCATAATATTTACATTGCAACACCACTTATTTATATAAGTACGAGTTTCGACTGGACTTATCCTATTACCAACTGCGCCTGTTAGACATCTTGAACTAGCTAAATTTGTTACTGAACCAACCGGGCTCAGTCTCGATGTTATTTTGCTTGATATGGTATTACTTGCAACAAAGTCAGGATCGGATCCAGTTTCATTAATACTTAAATTTTTTATTTGCTCTTGTATTGTATTCGTATCAGACAAATCATCAGCTCTTTTTGTATAACACTGAACACATCTTGAGCTTCGGGGCCAATTTAAATATGTACAACCTGGACAAGACCATTTTGCTCTTGTGGCATCTTGTGTTGAAGGTCCACAAGCATTAAGATTTGTTTGCGATAGGCTCAAACTGGACGCTTCTACTAGTGCAGAAGATTCATTTGATGGCTGGGGTGGACTAAGCCTGAAAAATAATTGAAATTGACATTGTAGATAAAAATAATTGTAAATTTTAGTAAGAGTTTAATTTCAAGCAATTTAAAAACTCAGTATTCAGGTACGATTTTAGAATATCAAACAAACAAAAAATCCCTGTAAATTACAATTTCGATTGTGTTTTACTGTCGCGGCCCAAATATGACAAAAAACTACATATATCGTTGTAATGAAAAGCTTGGGTTTAATTTTTATCACACAGTTTGGCTCGAAGGAAGCCACAGCGACCCTATGGGAAGTACCGAATGATGAAAGGATGAAGATGTTAATCCTATTATAACTTTTCCTTCTTTTCGACTCCGACCAACCACCACTGCCAGCTGCCGACGGAGAGCGTCATGGGATACAGGTAAGCCAAAAGCTTCCAAATACTTTTGGGATAAGAGGCGAACTCCCACAAGGCAATTTGGAGAAGTACAGATTGCAGTACTAGAACTACTACATGCTCTTAATAATGGCGTGAAACCTGCCTACATTTTACTTTGTCTACTAGTTATATAACCTTTTGTACGATACGTTCTTTGGATTATCGAATGGTGTCCCTCCCCGACCACAATTGTACACAATATCAATATCTGGAAATGATATCTGATGACTTATAGAAATCCATCTAGAATAAACTGGAAGCCCTAATTATGAAGACAATCGTGGCAAATATACTGAGAGAATATTTATGTTAGAATGAGGCGTCCACTCTGAAGAAATTTCTCTGGTCAACTAGCGCTTTCAGAATAGTGAAGGAAACGAGGTTATTCATTTGGATAGTTCTTAGGAATTCTGGTAGAGGAACGCTTCCCTGACTGAGTGATGTTAATATAGAAACTCCATTACCCGGAGCTTCTTATCTCAATATAGTTTCCGAAATGGTGGAAAGAAACGTTACCAGCAAATTCACGCATCATAAGAATGGGATACACGCCATGATTATAGCAGAAGAACAGAGTAAACTTCATATCTACGGCAGCCAAACCTTTAACTTTGACTTCTTCTTTTCTCCTCAAAAGTCAGAGCGTACTTGCGAATGGGAACTGAGAAATTTCAGCAGGTTATCACAACATCAGCATATATATATATAAAACGCAAATCCGTAGAGACGATTCTACAGTTAGTAAACGCAGATATTGTACAGTTATACCTGTCGCGATCCGTTGGGCTACTAGAGGATGGTATTTGCATAGTCAATGAAGATCTGGAAGCTGTCTCATTTTTGGCACTTTTGAATGGCCTGGTTCTTAATCCAATGAAATCTCAGTCTATTATTATTTACAAATATAGACTGGATACTCGCGATGTCTAGCCTATTATTCTCAATAATATGATTGTCCCCTACTCTGAACTTGGGATGAACATGTAAATGCAGTGGTGGGTAAAATCTATGGCGGCTTACGTAGCCTGTGGCCATCTGTTTCATTCACGCCAGAACAGGTTCGACTGAAGCTTGTTAAAACCTTGCTGATACCCTTAATTATGTATGAAGTGGTAGTGTATGGCTGTATGAATGCAGTATGCTTGCGCAAACTTAATGTTGCATTTAACTCGTGTGTTCGCTATGTTTTCAATCTTCGTAGATACGATCATGTATCCCCCTTTACCAACCATATCTTGGGCTGCAGTTTGAATCAATATCTTAAGTTCCGCACAGTACCCTTTCTTTTCTGCTTCATGTACAACAAGAAGCCTCGGTATCTTTTTGAAAAACTTAATTTTGCCACAGTCCAGGTCAAGATCGCTAATCGTACCCAGACATACTGTCCTGCTGAGCCGAAGATCATTCTATGTTCACGCGATTAATCTCTGGAACTCCTTGCCTCTTGGAATCAAACGAATAAACAATCTGGCCGCCTTCAATGGTGAGCTATTCGAGCACTATAAAAATATATAAATTAATGCTCCTCTTGTTATCTGCATATAATTCTAAGAAATTCGAGCGATTTCTATTTCCTTGAATTATGTATATTTTACAACTATTCTCTGAGGTACCAATTGTTAGCATCTTTAAATAAAATATTTCATTGAGTTAATATTTATATGCTCTCATACATTTAATTTAACACTTGATCAGACTTGCTTTTCTCTTTCTCTTTCCCTTTTTCTTTTTTTGTTTTCTAAATACATTATCTGTTTCTTGTACATGTAAATGAGATATGATATCTTATATGTATAAAATTGTGAATAAACAATTTGAATTTGAATATGGAGCATTCAGGTTATCAGATACTCGGGCAATTCGGATTATTCTCAAAATACGTTCAATACACATTCACTCAAGGAGACAATAAGATAGAACCGCAATCGGACTGGAGTAAGGGCTAAACATTGAGTCCATCTTTCAATTCGTGAAAGCAGTTGCGTCTAGGTCTAATGTTCATCTCCTGGGAACTATACTACATTTTATTTTCAGCAATATGGCTTGGGCCGGCTGCCAACATAGTCACCTATGAATCAATGATCGTATGACCACATTAACCAAAGGACTGTGGGGAATACTAAATAAAACTTAACGAGGAAACTATTATGGCTAAGTAAGTCATCATAAAAATTCTAGGTGTGCTTTAGCACTCCTCCCTAAGAAAATTACACAGGATGAGACTGACTAATACTTCAGAAGAGTACGCCGAGATCGAAATAGTGATAAATTTTCTGTTAGATTGTTCAAAAATCTGTATTAACTAAGAGATAGCTTCTTGTAGATATTGTGAAATATGGTGAGCAGTTTGAAATTTGCTCTTCTTTCTAAAAGGCGAAAAGTAATATTCACATACATAAAACATGTGTAATCAAAACATTATCTTATCGTTTTGATTCGATTTATTTGATAGTCCCTACATACATACATATATTCGCATATTTTTTTTTTTTGTGTTTCATAGAGTGTGATTGCATAGAATTAGAGAAGGCTCGAACTGAAATTGTCGGTTTCCACTTTTTATATTTCCTTAGGTAAATTATCTCCATTTGTCAAAAGTAAACTTATAATGGGTTTGTTCCAAAGTAACAAAAAAGTTACTAATTTTTTTGCTCTTTGAAATCTGATTTGTCAAATATTTCGAAATAGCTGTTCCGCAACTGCTTTTGGATACTGTTATTACAAATTAAAAGCAGCTTTAAATACATATCTGTATAAATTTACGTACCTGTGTATTGTTGATAAGTTTATGTAAACTTAAAGGCATATTTCCAGGTTTTTTGACGTAAGTTAGAGTAATAACAAATATAAAAATTATATGAGAGATAAATATTGAAAGTCGATTGCTTATATGGAATAGTGAAACAGACTGAATCCGTAAATAGAAATGACATGATGAGGTTGAAACATGCAAAAGACCAACAATTTATAATAAGCATTTGCATTCGAATAATTATTTGCATTACAAAAAAAAAATGTTCGACTGCAAATTTTCGCAGTTGCTTTTGCAAGAATGTATTATTCACACAATTAAAGAACAAAAAGCATTTATGGCTTCTTTTCTCATACACAGCTTTTTATTTCTTTAAAGGAATATTATAGTCACTCTGATGTGACTTTGCTACACTATCGAAGAAATTATAGCAGAGAGCTTGAAAATACTCAATGTATGCCTTCTTCTTTCAACAGGGACTGACTATTGACATGTATATAAATAGATTACCGTTTTCCTATCTCCAGAGATAGGTCAATTTAAATTCGCAAATGGATGTAATGGGGGAAATTCTTTCTTCTATGAAGTTGGTATACATCAATAATTTAGAAAATTACAGTTTTCATGTCTCTTGACCACTTCAGACATATTTGATTACTGGAAAAGTTTTTCGAAATACTTGTTTGCAGCTTCGTGAGATTCTGCTTGGAAGGATAAATAAAATAAATTATTCGAATTTTATGAAAATAAAGGTAGGAATATTATAAAGATGGAATTAGAATTATATAATTTTTTTTTATGGGTATCATAGCACAGCAATTTAAACTGTTGTTACTTTACTGTAGGTTTTTCTATAGTTGATATGGATTTTAGCTAGCGTGAATACTTAAATGATGCACAATCGTCGTAATTACATATAAAGAATTTATAATAGTATGGCAAGTCTTTTCTTATTTATTTAATTAACAGATATTAGTTTATGAGAAGTATAGCTTCAAAATTAAAACAATTCAATTTATACATTTTTTGCTTGGCTTTCAATTATGGCGTTAATATTATACCGAAAAAAGGAAAAAAAAAACTCTATAACTTACTGCAAACCTTTTCAAATTTTCAAGTTATATTAATTTTAATAAATTCATATTAGTCTCGTTTTGAAAGTTCGAAGATTGTTTCTGTTTTAATCTAAATTGGGAGTTTATTAAAAAATTCCAATCCAAACCCTTGTACATCAGCGCAGCGAGTATTGGGTGCTGCTTTTATTATATCTTAATCTGAAGTCCCTGTTTCCCCTTAATTCATATGGTTGAGCATGAAAATAAAGCGATGTGTGTCATTTTGAAATGCAACCTTGGAAATGAGATGCATGTTAGATTTACTTTGCTGGATGAACAAGAAACAAAGATTGACGTACAATTCGAATATATATGCATTTGTCTTATAAACATAAACATTTATTTATTTGAGCACCCGTGCCCAAGACACGCAAAGCGTTGGGCACATCATAGAAAGTTACATAGCTGATATAAGTACATCATAGCCAAATAAATCATAAACGAGTAAGAACAGCGGGAGCATAGACCAGCCCTAGTGGTACATAGTATAGAAAGTATTGAAAATTATATAATAGACGGATCCATAGAATAGCATAGTATTATAATTCAAAGAAATATACATTATGGCAATAGCATAATAAAGTAAATTAAAGAAATATACATTATAGCAATAGCATGATGAAGTAAATTAAAGAAGTAGAATTTATAAGAGAAAGCCAACCTTATACTATGAGAAGCAATAAAGACTTCAGGCTAAAGAAATGGAGAAGAAGTTGCACCCGAAATTGTATAGAGGTCTACAGTATTTCAATGGCTTGCCCAATCACATTAAAGCAGAAAAAAGATCAGAGGTTTTTAAAAGAACAATAAAAGAGTTTATTTTTGCAAGTGTGTAATAAAAAACTAATAATTATTTTAAATTAAATAATAATTTTAATTTATTTGTTTTTAACCATTCGCTATGTAATCTAGATCAGCCTTTAAAATTTAAGTCATCATATTTTGCATTCACATACAACAGTGTATCATCGGCAAATAATGCGATTTTACTATATTTTAAATCATTTTAATCCTTGAGGGACTCCAATGTCCAAAGTCTTATTATCGCCTTTAGTTTGTTTTTAACACTCCCAAGTTGCAGTGTCGCTGCTATATATGGGGATCTTCTCACGCTTCTTTCTTTTTAATTTAGGCGTAAGCCAGCTACAATCCCTATTATGTTTCTATTTATTGTAATTCTTTTCAAATCGATTTTTGGAAATTTACGTCCCTCATTTATATTGCTTAAATTTTTTCGTATTTCTATCTTAATTGTTTCGTGGTAAGAGATATATGTGCGAGTCTCCAACAATAAAAGCGCTTAGATTCCTTACATTGATCCCGATTAATAGATAATCCAACAGTGTCTTTGAGTTTTTGGTAATAAGATTTGGCTGGATCACTAGCTGTTTAAACATTGATCATTAATAATATTTTTAGCTTGAAGGCATACGCAAAATACGATTAGTATAATCAAGACATTAAAGGACACACCGATTGTAATAAATTAAGACTGTAAAGCAACTACGAAATTATATAATATAATTAGAAATACTTAATTCAAACAATATTTAATAATCTATACTTCTATCTAGAAGTGGTAATAATACTTACCGAAATATATCTTCATTTAACAGAGGTTTTAGTCCTTTACACATAGTACATTTTAGAGAAGAAGGATAATTCTCATACGTGCAATATTCACATATCCATTTTTGCGTTTGCAGCGATGACTGGTCGCACATCTTGCAAGCACAACCGATTACGGGGCTGACACTGAAGAGCGAACGGCTTAATCTCGGGGTAAATTATTCGATTATTTTTTAAGAAATAACATTACAGTTGATGACTCTCCACATTTGAAAACAGCTGAAAGAAAAAGTTATTTAGTAATCATCACCATAAACTAATATTAATTGTAAAATCTAAATAATTTTAGTATTCTTAATAGATTTGTAAATATGTCTGGTCAGTGGGATATTTAATGTAAAGCAAATTTACATTCAAAATACTTTCATTGCACAAACTCAATAAAATCATTTATACAGCAATTGAACGAAATCTTCCGAAATATTACTTGAATAAGATTAACATGATTAAAATCTGGAGATTTCTTTTGTTCAATTCCGTTAAAATTAGGTCACAATCCTATTGTAAAACTAACCGCAAGCAAACCAAGTAATTGAAACATTTTCTTATATTTATAATAAATACTATGTACCGCAGTTATATTTGGTAATAAAAGAGCAAAACCGAAAGAATTTTTCTCGATTTCTGTCAAATGTCATAACTTTCCCATCTGGGTAACCATCAATCAACAACAACATCACATATCTTACCCGGAATGGTAATAGATCTAAATGGATCAATGCTATAGATTGTTGGCCCATCTGGGGATTTCTTTTCGCGGGTCAAGCCTGCTATAGGCTTATATCGCGTAATTATTGCACGAACACAACACGAATTGAAGTAATTAAACAAATTGATCTGCGCTCTTCTAATTTCTTAATCTCCGGTTTTCAGCAGTTGGAGATAAATTGTGGAAATAAATTAATACATGATTTCGGCAGTAAAGATATATTTTAACAACAGAATTTAAAGAGAAACCAAAAACATTACGTCAAACTTTTGACAACCTCTTACCACACAATGTAATAGATTAAAAAGTCTGAATAAAGTAGAGCATAGATAAATTTTAGGACAATTTCCTTGCTTCCGGTCATTTCGGATTTTCAAACTCCAGATAAAAGAGATTTCATAATGTATTTAATATGTTGCAGATAATAATATTTCTACATTAAAAAAGATCAATTTGTTTATTACTATTACCGATTGAAGCTTTGTCGGCAAGACAAGCATTAACGAAATTTCTTTTCTAATTATTTTACACGATTAATTACCTATTCTCTGAATGTAAAAAAGATAAAAAAAAGTAAGTCATAAAAGTAACTTTCAAGAGTTCAGTTCTGTTTTCTTGCTACAGATGCATTAGCAATCACAAATTTTTTTTTTTCGAGTATGTTTTCAAATATAACCCTCTAATGAACAAAATCATGGCACCGCAGTACGCACAGCTTCCTATACTTTCATGCTAATTGTTCGCTATCCAAATGGAAGATGTAGTAAATATAGAAGAGAAGAGTGTAAGGTGGAAATCTGCGAATAACAATTTAACTCATAATTTGGATAAAAATGTCATTCCGACGACAATGAAGAGACAAAAAGAAGGAATAGAAACGAATCCAAACAAGAGTTGTTGGAAAAGCAGTGGAATTAGCTGTTACGTAGAATTTAAAAAAAAATATTAAAAATGTCTATTCTTAACGGATATCAATTAATTTTTGAAGGTAATGGAAGGTGTAAAGTGCAATGAAATATAATTTTATTGGCATTAGCGGCAAATTATAAAAACATTATTGAAAGTAGAAAACTAATTGGATGCAGCGAAGCGAAATGTGGCAAAGTATTTCGCAAAAGTGAGTACTAAAATTGATGAAATTTACGTCATTCGAGCTCCTCGGTGAAAATTAAATCGCTCTTTTAGCTAAAACTAGCAAAAAAGCTAGAATTGGACCAATCTTACGATACCCTGGATGAACAACCCGTACTCAATTTCGTATGATATCCACTCTGTTCCACTGTTAAAGCGATTTTTAGATACGATTATTATCAATTTCATAGGATTTGAGTATTCATAGTATGTACACATAAAAAAACGGGGTTACCTGTTTTAGTTCACTTTTGAAATTGTATTTATTATTCATTTTATGAAAACATCGTGTACGAAATTTCAGCTACGACGACGCGTTTTCAGGCAGTGTCCAAATATATACTGAAACATTTTTGTATGGCAATCCTACGAAGGAATTGCCGAGTGCATAATTTCAGCTCTCTGAGTGGTGAACGCATTCTGGACGGACGGACATGGAAAAATCAAATAACTTTTAATATTCTGCATGGGTTCCCAATCCATTTTACTCTACCAGCATTTTTTATGCATTACAAACGGAATGACAAACTTAGTATAATGATTTCATCATCTAGGGTATGAACAGTGGAATAAAGTAAGCCAAAGCTTGAAGGAAAATCCGGTAGTTAATAATTTAAAAACAAATCGATTACTACCAAATACAACTTAACAAGATAACTCAGGATTTCAAGAGAAAGTGCAAAAGAGAAGGGTCAGCAGAATCATTTGGGAGGCGTTTAAAATTAACAGAAAAGAAATAATTGAAACAACGTTGGTATTGATTATGCTATTGTTCGGATAAAAAATTCCAACTATCTACCTACCAGTATGAATATACTGTGGTGCTGTGGTACCAGTTTTACACACAATAAAAAAGTTTAATTGTTTTTCATGTAATATCTCGCGTTTTCGTTTTGATATCTTAGCGCTTTTTAAATTTTTATATACCTACCCATTATATATTTGATAGTTATCAAGAAAGAAATTTTGAACGGATAGGCTAATTCTCATAATTAATGGGAATTGTACAGGATTACCATGGTATTCTTGAATCTGCCTTATTTATGTGGTCGGGATAAAATTGTCAGTTATTCGAACCATTTTTTAAAGCTACTTAGGTATTCAGAGTACAAAATTTCCTTACGTAGAGTAAGTTTTGCAATAAGCATAAATTGTTGTCAGAATGAGTACTGGAACAGGTATCCAAAATTTTCCTGCGAATGCATTATACTTAATTCCTTAAGTAACAGATTAGACCTACTATTTTAATTGTATTTAGTTGACAGCCAAAAAGGTCAGAGGAGCGGAACAGGTAAAAAATGTGTCCTTACTAAGAGTGTTTCCATCCACTCTCATCTGTCGTACAATCTTCGGCATATTCCGGCACATATTTTAAGTATTTTCACCCAAAAAAGAATTTTGTGAAATGAAAATCATTTTATGATTTTTAAAATAAAAATCATTTCCTGATTTTTTAGATAAAACTCGGTTTTTCATTTTTAGAAAGAAAATCAGAAAATTTTTTACGTGATTATTTTTAAAATATTCATAATCGTTACGGTCACTATGTGGAAGTGTTAAAATAATTTTTTTGAAAGATCAGCCTAACCCGCGTACCTTACGCTGCCTTAATTATCCCACAAATGAAGAGCCCAAACCGGGATCGTATAATAAGCTGAAGAAAGTGATCTATCCCACTTGTACACACAAGACTTGTGTCATATACCTAGTTATTTAGAAAACCAGTAACTCCAATGTTATGCATATATACAAATATCAATTAAAAAATGCAATTTATAAAAATCCACAAAATTCTTTTATTCATTAGTAAAAAAAAATACAAAATTATCAAAACTTACTTTTGTAATAATGAGTATTCTTATGGCTTAAGAAAATGTTAAAAAGATATGTATACTCTTTAAACATTAATACAACATGATTGCGCTTTGATTTTTTTCATCGCACAGCGGTTCCATTCTCCTCTTCCCGCGGCCTTCATGTCTAGAGGCAATAATCAATATGATAATATTAAGAAAAACTATAAATGTGGAAATAACCACTAAATAAAAACTATATCCTAAACTGGCAAGTCCTCGGGTGTACCAATTTAACTTCCGATCTTCTGCTATCAAAACGTTGTGTGTTAAATAAATAAAAAACTGAACGATCCAGCAAATGAAAGCAAGGATCTGAGAAACAGCTGACGAAATGTTTGCAATGAATAATAAAACCATTGTACCATGTTTTTTTGATGCAGATGCAGATTTTAAAACGGACGCAATAGCCCCAATTGCACTGCTGAAAAGTGCAAATCCTGTTCCTAAAGCTGCTCCTAACCACAACCAAAAATTAATTACGTTGGGTTCAGATCTAATAAGATTTGGAACTAAAAATAGATATAATTATTGCATGTTTATTTATTTTTGACATATTTAATTATACCATTGATTGCATGGCTTCGATTTCCATATCCCACGTTCAGTATTTTCGTTCCCGAGAAAAGTCCATATTTTACTTGACCATCCGACTCCTTGAAACAAAGAAAATTTTTTAAGATAAATTATATTACAAGGTTTTGTTTAGAAAATTACTAACCGTTGAATTGGGGCGCTTGGCAGATGCATGTACCCAGTGTTCTGTCGTTAAACTAGCAAGAAGTAATCCTACGACTAAGCAATTGCCAAAGAATGTGGCGAATACTAATGATCTTGTCTTTATGCTCATGTTTCCTGTAAGGTTGCAGTTGTTAGTAGACAAAAAGTAAAAATACCTATCCAGTGAAAAGCGGAACCATTTATCCACATATTATAATAAACCAAAAACTCGGGAGATAAAACAACGCTTACATTATAATACTTTATACGACCAAAATAGTTATTTAAAAGCTCTCCGTTGTCGCGTTGTAATACAAAGGAATGACAAAGCGACCTCAGCAAGATCAGCCTTAAAACCCATTCAATCTTTCACAACCCTATTTTTGTAATAATTGACTAAAAGCACGAAATAAATAAAGAAAAAATTGTACTACTTTTTGATGATTACTGTTACTTATCAATAAATAAACTGTTTTTATGCTTGCGCCCTCGGGTTCGGACGATATTATTTACATTACAACAAGCCCAACTCTTGTTTTGTTGGTATTACTGCTGTGCTGTGCTGATTGTGACTGATCCATCCAATATTCCAATTAGCGATTCAATCCCACTTCCACGAAAGGTAATTAACTACAGCGGTTGATCGTACAGATAGAGTTAAGTTATACATAGTGGGAAAGGTTCGCAGATATTTTATCAAATTGCCATGACAATCATTCTTCGGCCATGACTTGCACTGAATCCATCCAAAATGTCAAATATTAAACTAAAATGCTGGTTTGGCGTCTTTTAACAATTTAAGTCGTGGCATCCTTGAATAATTTTCCTAAAGAAATTTTTAAAACCTTTCCAGCATTAAGTCTAAATCACTGACATGACAAGCTCCATAAAGCTGGCCGGTCAACTTTTACTTTTTTAATTTTTTATTGCACATATCGATTGTTGGTCGTTTGTTGGCTTTATTTAAACATTTGCTGGATAATAGTTTTTTTCGAAAATCTAAAAAGAAAATTCACCCTCAAGTTAGCCGGAAAATTCTTATTTTTAATTTAATTTGATTTATGACAAGCTCGATCAATGCGTAATCGTTTTTTGTTGGACTCGTTTTTATTAATATAATCGTTTGTTGGTCCCTTAATTCTTCGCTAATTGTAAAAATAATTTACCAAGCTACACATGAAGTTGTAGCTGATATTAGCGAAATTATAATTTTGCAGCTGAAGCTGCAGTAACACCAACATGATAATGAAGTAAAGCCACAAGGTATATAGAAAACAATATATTCTCGGTAGGAACCACGTTCCACCATTTTGTCTGGAATGAAAATTGTGGTGGCGTCACTCTGTGTCTAATATGTACTGAAAAATAAGAAAATCTTTGATATCTTAATAAATTTGGTAATAAATTACTAAGATTGTGTATAAAATGAAAGTTTTGAATATTTTAGATGTTTTGGTATAAAGCTTTTACCACAATGAAGTTCAACAAGGTAAAGACATGTACTTAAGTTCATAAATGTATTATCATAATAACGATTTTGTAGCAGTAAAATATTTAATTAACACATAATTAATCTTTTTGTTTTTTTTCTTTTTTATTGCATTTTAATTAGTTTTCATGCTATAAAGTAAAATTCAGTACGAATAGTAACAACGTACCTATGTTTTCACTTACCAGGGTGCTAACTTGTGGCATAAGAACTTTCATAAACTAGTCATGGTCATTTTTAAATAAAATTCACAGGTATGAAAATGTAACATTCAAAAATTGTTCTCAAATACACAGTTTATACTGAATACATTCGCCTTACATACCTATTCATATCCAAATACCACAACTAAATTAATTATGTATTAATTAAATATATTAACTGCTACAAAATCATTATTATGTTAATACTGATGCGTGCGTGCCCTTTGGTTCGTTATTTAAAACACAATATTAAATATTTAATATACAAGTTCTTTATTTCACTCTAATCATACAAAATTCATAAACCTTCAATTAATCAACTCAACTTTAATTATCGCTAATATTGTACTTTCAATTATCGCAATCCAATTACAACACTTTCGCTTCTTTATTACTTTTGCTTGTTAACACTGCAGCGGCATACACCATCCATTTTGCCGTGGTTTTAAAAACCACGTTTTAGTTGAGATAAGAACCTAAAACGTGGTCAAGAAAAAGCCACCATCCGTCTTGCCGTCATCTTGTAGTGTCGATTTACAGCAACAACATGTGACCAAACATTGTGATTATTTCATGAAAACCGGTTTTCACAGAAGCGCGGGAATATTTTATGATAGTAAAACGTGAAAACTCCTCCACTTCTCATTTATTTACGAAAACGAAATATTTTCCATTCTGTTTCGTTGCATGCAATTTGCGCTTTCACATTTTTTATCTTTATTCATAAAAATTTTAAAGAGAGTTTGATTTTTTTATTATTTTTTTCTTTCTTTCTTCCTTTTCTTGCCGTGTACATTTAAATGTAAAACACTCAGAAATCTCGCCTACTTCTTAGCTTATTATTAAGTTAACTTTGATTATGAACGAGTAAAACAGTAAAACCACGGCAAAACGGATGGTGTATGGCCTTGCCCACGTATTACCCACGTTTTGAGAAAGATATTTCTGGCATGACAAGAATTCTGGTTTTAGTAGATATCCGAACCTCAAAACGTAGTGTTCGCCATACATCATCCGTTTTGCCGTGGTTTTACAGTAAAACCACGCAAAACTGATGGTGTATGGCCTGCTTACGACAAGACTCTTTTTCTGGCGGTGACAACTGTTATATTTATACCCTAGAAACTCTCCAGATTATTCTGTATGTTCTATTCCAGAAGCTTCTTGACTATTCTATTCATTCTATTCCTGAACCTTCCCGAAGATTCCATCATCGAACCTGACGTTGTTTACTCTCCATTGCCAATAGATGTCACCAGTTGTCTCTTTCTGTTGTAATATTTTTCATACTGGAAAACGTGGTTATAAAGTTTTTTTTGTGACTAAAACCTCTATAATTTTTTTTAGTCTTGGGAAATTTTATTAGATTTGAAAACCATTATTATTAATTTGTTGTAGAATTCACAAGTCACATCAATTCTGCATAAAATTGTGTTCGAAATAATAGCCATAAGAGGTAACTGAAAAGTATCCGTTCATTTAGTAAAATAAAACCATTTTAAATTCATTACCGAGCGCAATAAACTCAATAGCTTCAGCTTTGGTGGACCATTTGGCATAAGATTTTTTTAAACTGTGATTTTGACGTTTTTTAACACGTTTGAAGTACATTCCATTTAGATGGATGGATTTGGTAGATGCTGAGAAGTAGCAGATTCCAGATAACATTCAGCTGCAATGTTATCCACCAAATTTAAGGAATGATTTGATTTTTGATTTATCTTTTATTTTCGCTTATAAACCGTTGAACTTTTAAGCCATATTCGACACATTAACATAGCTTTAACCACGGTAGTATGTATTCGATATTTATGTTCTGGCTTTTAAATTGTTCAAAAATTACTTTTGTTAGATTTATTTTTGCTTAGTTTCTCATTGAAAAAGTTTACTATTTAAATATAAAAAGCTGCGTTAGAAATTACTATTTTCCGGGGTCTCCCAATCATCGGGCAATAGGTCTGGGCCTACCAAGCCTACCTCTTGGTAAAGAGGCCCTGATATTAAGTACTCAGTTTAGGATTCCGTACGAGAAAAAAAAAACAGAAATCTTATAAGATTGCTTGCCATCTGTCGTTCACAGACGTTTTCTCGAAAACGACGTGATGTAAGTACAGGCAAAATATTGGGTCTTCATGGCGCGCACATATTTCGACAGTTAAAGATAACGAAATATTTTTTCTGAATTTTTAATGGGAATGGGTTGGGCATCAACAGATCCTAAATAGTGAAATTGAAAGTTAAGTTTATCTGGTAATAAATCATCATCTGTTATCTTGTTTCTTCCGCCTTGCTGGAAGATAGGAGAGTTGCCACATACATATATGGTAGTTCACACCCAGAATTTATTCTGCGTTTATATGAGATGAGATCAATTTGATCTCTTTCAATCAAGCCGCTCTGAGGTTTCTAAAGTTTCTGCCGATACGAAACGCTTATTTTTTCTTTTTTCAGCCCACTGTGGGCTTACGTAGGTTCGACTCATTTCTAATTAATATGATTTAAAATTTTGTTTCTTCTATTTTTCTCAAAATTTTCATTTTTTAATTTCTTTCCATTCCTTTTTTCCGAGTCACTCAATTTCGCTATTTGGGACCTTGATGAGTCAAAATCAAGACTTGTAACTTACTACCCAAAATCAGATGGGTTGTGTTATGGAATAACAAATAAAATTTGTTTTCGATTTTGCTGTTGTACCGGGAATCCAAAAAATAGCTTTGTTGAACAAGTATGTTATAAAGTCCGGTAATAAACCATAATAATCTTGTGTTTGTATCGTTTGAAAGAGCTACTTTCAAGGAGAAAAAAAAAACTTTTGGAGAAATGGTACGGTTCTAACTACGGAGCCCTGATTGCGCGAGTTAAAGAAAATAAATTTAACTTCTAGAAAAAAAAAATAATAATAACGAATTATATTTATTATATTCCAAGACGTTTATTCAATATAAAAACCCGTACAAGACTAACTTAAAGCCTACATATTTCGATCATTTCTACTAAGCGTTCCCTAAATTGACAAATTGATACTTTTTATCTGTTTGTTAAGTTGCAATATGCTGAATTGCGTCTGGGCTATTTGTAACATGAAGTTATTAACATTGGATGAAAGGTGAAAAAATATGTTTAGGTATATAATTAGGTGCTATCTGTGTATCGCCCGTCCGATTTTTATTTATATGTAAAATAAAAAATAAAAAATATAGGATTTTGCAGCCTTTTATCGAGTAGTCCCACAATCAAGTAATATGCAAGAATATAACCACCATAAATTTTGAATGCGGTTATGGATGTAAACGATTTGTATTTGCTTAATTTCAACGCATTAATTTAGTCTTTTACTTCCTTAATGCAATGTCTTTAAAAATAACTAGATACATATGTATACCTACAAAAATATGCTTATTAAAATATCCGATAGTTCATTTCCTCTATTGAATAATTTATAAATGAGTTGTTGTTAATAAAAAATATATCTACTACATTCATATTCTTGTAGTATTGAAACCTGTTTTACACCACAATAATTTTTTTATGTAATAAAAAAGTGAAAAAAGAAAATCAAACATAAAAGAACAATGAGATGATATTCCTGAGCTAATGATTTTTTTAAGCTGTCATTCAATACACAAATTGGTAATTTATGGGCAGAACCTGCACGCCCTCCTTGGTGAGTATCCTTTTATTCGGAAATTCTTGCCATAGATCCTTCAGCTATTGTCGAAGCTAAAATTGCCTTACATGAACGATGCGATACAAAAGTAATGAATGGACATCGATGAATGGAATGTCTGAGAAGAAATTGATTTCGGTTTAAAGTCAACCATGAACAATCAAACAGGTAGGTACACCTTTCCAGCGATTATTTAATAAAAGGGAAAATATCATGAGAGTTTACGCTTTTTTGAACGAGTCTTGCGAGACATTCTGGCGGCAAGGTAAGGTACATATGAGTCTACATATAATGTATATTGCGAGTTCTCGGACATACATATTGGGTAGGTAGTTGTGACCTAATAAAATGCAGAATGTAAAACAAGCATGAACAAATTTTGCTTTCGCTCACACTGATTATATTATATATGTATAAAAATAAGAGAAATAACTGATTGATGCTTAAAAAGCATTGTTAAGTTAATAATATTTGTAAAAAAAAAAAAAAAATTACCACTTTTTATACTCTAGATGAAATCTATAGGGTATACTAAGTTTGTCATTCCGTTTGTAACACCTCCATATAATGATCGTAGAACAAAATGGATTGGACACCCACTCATATTAAAAGTTATTTTGATTTTTGTTTGTTTGTTTGTTTGTTTGTCTGTCTGTCTGTCCGTGTGCACTTAGCCCGGTGACACACGATGATACACACTCGATACGCCGTACTAAAAACTGATTTTTCTAGCACTATTTCAAAACATTTTCGTGTAGGTATAGCCCAAGGTATATAGAAGACAAGGCATTCCCATTAAAATTTTGACACATTGCAGCTGATAGCCTGTGAAGTAATTCTGTGACTAATGTATATATATGTACATTTTTAATGGGAATACCTGGTATTCTATATACCTTGAGAATAGCCCAATTTAGCCATGTGGGTTAGACTCAGTTTGTGTGCGTATAGATCAATGGATATGATCAATTTCGTTGCTGTCTCAATAATGTGTATCAACCGTGTATCAACTACGTATACCAAGGTTTAAGGCACACTCGATACAAAAACCGGTTTTTACGTCGTGTCTAGTCTCGAATGTGTATCATCGTGTATCAGGGGACTAAGAGAGCTTTTTAAAAAAAAATTGTAGTTTTGAGTTCGAAAATGGGACAAATCCGGTAACTCCCCGTAGAGTTGCATTACAAAAATTTCGTTTTGCACTTTACAGGGTGTTTCCACCTATGTAGTCCATAGAGCAGGAGGTGATAGTATTCACATAGGAAAACAAAAAAAATTATTCCGTTTCGGAGTTACAGGGTGATTAAGAAAAAAATCTAGTTTTTCACCAAATACCCAGTATCTTTAAAAGTACAAGGTGTACGGTCACCGTCTAAAGCTCATTGTATGCAGAACTTCATGAGCTTTCCAACCATTCTCTCAGGAGCTATTAGTTATTGTGATCTAAACTAAAAATTTCGGATTTTCTTACTTTTTTTTTTTTATTTTGACCTCTATATATTTTTGCAAAAAGGTCATTAACATAACTTTTTTTTATAAAAAGTACTACGTGCTATTTGCAGCCATTAAGGAGTTTTTAGATCATAACTTATTCACGTCATACCGAAATTAGCTGATATTTTTTAACATGACATGTTTCAGTTACTAAGGGAACAGGTTGTCTTTGAGAATAGGCTAAGAGCTAATAACTCTTTGAAAAAATACAGATAGCACATAAGTGTAGTCAAATTAAAGAGGAGTGTCTACAGTTTACAGTTTTTATACAGTTTTCGTAAAAAAAGGAGTTCAAAGTAAAAAAAATGTAAGAAAATCCGAAATATTTAGTTTAGACCACATAATTCCTGAGAGGAGGGGAGCAGGGGCTGGTTGAGCAGTCATTGTAAAGGACCTACCTAGGCTGAAATTTGTGCACGACGCGACGTTTTTATAAAAATATTAAATAAAATATAAAATATTAAATATAATGTCAAGAATGGGCTAAATCGAGCAACCAAGTACCCAAGTAAATCTATCTACTCACATATTTACAGATCAACCTATAAAATCTATTCAATTTAATCATATTTATAGGGAATTGACCAAGGTCAAAGAATAATAAGCTGAAGTAATATATACAGTATATTTCACGTAAAGTTACGAGGACAAGAAGGGTTCCATATCTAATCTTGTGAGTTATAAAGTGCTATTTTTGGTGTAATTGTATACCTTTAGAAGTTTTGTACTTTCGATGTGAACTGGTGGCCAAGCAGGAGTTGCTTAGCTCTTGAGCAAATTCGAAAACTGAGCCTGAATCCTTAATTTTGTTCTACACAAATGCTCCGCAAATACGATATTTGAATTTGATATCTGAATATTCATACATATACATAGACTGAAAGCCGAGAGCGATACATAAAAAAGATAAGTTACTTCGCGTTTTTGTTATTAAATTACTTATTCTTCATATTATCAAAGACAAACGAATAATTTGTTATTTGAAAGTAATTTTCTGAATTTTATATTTTTTCCGATTTAGCCTTTAAGTTTTTCTATTTAATTTTAATTACTTATAATTATTCTCCAAGTAATATCAGCAGGTTTTGTCTTATTTTCTTTTGAATATTATTAGTTTTGTTAATGGATAAAAATAATTAAAGCGTTCTGATTCATTTATCTTGAGTTTCATTTGCAAAATCAATGTGATCCATATTTACCTCTGTAACAAAATGAGCCGGTTTGGAGCGTGCCATTTAGGGCTTGTTTTAAGTAAGTCGACTTATATAGAGCTAATATGAAGTGGTTTAAATATGCCGCATTACGAAAAACTGGTTCTACTTTAATTCGGTTTCTGATGCGGTAAAGTAATAAAATATTATTGAATATTAGTATTGTTGTTGCGTGAATTACTCAAAGAAAAGGGATGCGAGCCGGCATTTCATACACTTAAAATATAAATATGTACTATGATAAAAATGTTACAACAAAGCACTAATGGCTTTGAAGGAGAGAACGGTCGAAATATGTGCGAAATATAGTTACTGGGTGTATGTGACCCAAGTGCATAAAAATGGGGTATTCGGCAGTCAAAACGCCTCGAGAAAGTTTTTTGAAGCGGAGAAAGAAATATATCAGTGGATAGTAATCAGCAAGACCTTTAATTTGAGATGCAACATGTCGTATTTTAAAAAAATAGAAAATATACTCCGTGCTCCGCGAAGGGGTCAAAGTTTGATCTAGTACATTCTGAAATATCTAGTCCAGAATCGAATAGTTCAGATCCTGAGAAGAAGTTTGAGTACCCACACTTCTATGCTTCGAGGTGAAATGGCTGAGTCATAATTGAAAAACCACCGACCTCTCTAATTTCCACCTTTCACACGGATCGAAATAAAAAATAGCCTATGGCACGAGAATTTTAATTATCAATGAATATTTTAAATATAAATCTAATTGGATGGATGATTTGGGAGATAAAGGGTCCCTCGATTTTTGCAATGTATGATAAATTTAGAGCCCTTTTTTTAAACTTAGTTCTCTTCTAGCTTTTTTTTATTAAAACTATTGTCGCGGTAGCTGATTACCCATACTAAAAAAAGGGTTCAGGTGCAAAGGGTTAAACGTAGACATAAATTTCACATAAGGAATTGGTTACAAACTTGAATGCGTGTTTGTTCATTAATAGAGGGCTTTTATTTCTTTTAATAAAAATAAGTGGAATTACAAAAATAATTCGAACTGGTCAGACGGAGAGATAAATTCCGTCGTAGACTTTTGTATTGAAGAAAGTATTCCGTCCTTAATGGATGGTAAAAAAATTTAGAAATTTGGAAAGTTTTAAATTTTCTTCTATGCTCCATTCTCTTGTATATGAGGTGTAAAAACAACCTCAAAATATTATTTCTCTTTGAAAGATTTAATACGAGTGGACTAAACGGATCCGGCTGATCCGGGGTTACACGAGATAGTACAGCTTGTATGCAAGCTTCCCTTCCAACGCCATTTTAAACTTGACAGCAGAAGGCAGTTCGGTTGATGTCTTATCAATTTGCATGCAAGCTCATTACAAAAATGGCATTCAGACTTGAAGTCTTGAGTATATTGGGAAATTTTAGCAATAAAAGAAGAGGAAGATGTTGGTAAATGATGTAAATCAAATGATCCCAGAAAATCTCAGTTTTCCAGTATAAATTTATCAATTTCTTTCAAGCATTTCTTTTCCGCCATCTTGAAAACTATATAATGTCAAATTACTATCCCCTCAGCTGCCACTATTTTTCATCTTGCAAGTTTGCGGAAAGCTGAGCTGGCAGTATGGCAGTAGGAACTACACGTGCAAGAAGTATGGCAGTGCAAGTTGCATGCAAGCTGTACTATCTCGTGTGACCCGCGGGTAAAGGAGGATTTACATTAGCATGGATTTTTTCTAGAAATTGTGAGAGTGAAGGAACATCATTATGGTGTTTGACCGAAATTCAAGCTACTTTTATATGAAAAAACAAGAAGTATGTAGGCCGGCTGCTAACGGAAGTTACAGTAGACCTTGTCTTGTCAATGTGTTCTAAAATTATTTATTGTGGGGAGAATCCAAATTTTCTTTTCATAATTTTCAAAGTATGAATGTATGACCTGATTTTCTGGAGCACCGTTTAAATACATACATACATACGTATTAAATACGACCAACTTTATCACTTTTTATCTCTTTGAAAATTATATGTATTAAAAAGCGGGGGATTATTCAAAGCAAATGTTCCTGATTTATGCAGAATGATAAAATTGTAATAAGGTAATGGATTCTTATATACTTATTGGAGTAAAAATATTTTAAGACTGATGTATGTTGGATCTTCAAGTGTAACTAAGTATTGTCCTATTTCCATTTTCACATTTCAATGAAAAGGCTTTGAGAAACTGTAGGAACTGCTAACCTTCTAGAAGATAATACTTTGGGTTTACGTCAAGACAGAGCTTTAAAAATTATATTGATAATGTCAGAATTGATAACGATAAGCTATTTTATTTCACTTAGACCTCTGTAGAGTCTTTGATAAGATAGAACATAATTTTCTGATTCCTAAACTTCAACTTTGTGCTGTTGTCAGTAAAATGTTTGTTATGGCAATAAATCGTCTTCCCCATTTCAATACATAATAATATATGTGGCATTCTTCAGGAATCATTTCAAGGACCTTTGCTCTTTTCAATATTCTTCTCCCGTTTTTTAAGATTGTAGTTTGCATATGAACGTTGATTTTAGGGTTTTTTGTCAAATTTACTATTTATCTATTTACTACGACGAAATTGGTGGCTCTTTCGCCCTCGCTCAACTTCTTTTAGCGTGAATACGTTCTTTAATTTTAAGTGGATTTTGCAATTTTTCTTTATTATATGTATTATTATTTTTCTGTTTTGTTACATAGTATCTCCCTGGGCTATTTTTACTTATTTTGCAGCTCATGTACTATTGTTAATCAGATTCTAAGTCGTACGTATTTAAGGTTCCTGCATATAAACTAGAATATGGCATGCATATACATATATTCTATATAATAATAAACCGACCAAGAGCGAGTCGGACTCGCGCACGAAGGGCTCCGTACCATCGTACAAAATTTAACACTACGTACTTTTTATATATTTTTTTCAAATGAGAGTAGGCGCTATGTGAAAAAATAATGATGTCATTTGAAAAAATAATAATAACGCTGTCATTTGAAAAAAATAATAATAATGAATAAGAATAAAACGAGGAAAAAAGGCCGAAAAAATCACGTTGCTCCCTTTAATTTTTAATTTTATCTTATTTTTATTATTTGTTGTTATATCGCCAATAGAAAAACACAGTCTGTGAAAATTTCAACTGTCTACCTATTACGGTTCATGAGATACAACCTGGTGACGGACGGACGGACAGCGAAGTCTTAGTAATAGGGTTCCCGTTGTTACCCTTTGGATACGGAACCCTAAAAATGAAATGCTGTTCGTTGGTAATCGCATCACTTGAGAACGGCTGGAGCGATTTGGCTAATCCTTTTTTTTAAATGGTCGTAATAGTCCGAATAAGGTTCTTAGGGAAAGAAAAATTGGTATCGCCATCCCCTTCTTGGTGTTGCCATACATAACTTTAAACTTAATTTCAAAAATAGGACCAATCGGGCGACTCCTTCGTAAGGTATGAAAATTTTGTTTTAAACTATATATTTGGGCACTGCCTGAGAACAAGTCAACGTAGGGAGCTAAAATTTGGTACATGGTGTTTTCAAAGAAATTGTAAATAAAATTTCAAAACTGGACTAAATCGGGTTACCCTTTCTTCGTGTTGCCATACAAAATCTTGGGGTTTCACTATATACTTGGATGCTCCCTGAGAGGCGTCGACGTGGAGAGCTCATATTTTGTACACGGCGTTTTCATAAAAATTTCAAATTCAGGTCCAAAAGTGGAGCAAATCGGGCAATGATTTTTTGGTGTTGCCATACAAAACTTTGGTTTTCGACACTGCTTCACGATCGACGTAGAGAGTTGTAATTTGGTACACGGGCCTATTTTAAAAAAAGGGAAATTTAAGTTCGAGAATGGGAACAATCGGGCAAATTCTTCGTACGGTTGCTATACAAAATTTCGGTTTTTACTATATTTGGGAACGCGTCGACGCAGAAAGCAGCACTCCCACACACACACACACACACACACACACACACACACACACACACACACACACACACACACACACACACACACACACACACACACATACACACACACACACACACACACACACACACACACACACACACACACACACACACACACACACACACACACACACGCACGCACACACACACACACACACACACACACACACACACACACACACACACACACACATATACACACACACGCACACACACACACACACACACACACACACACACACACACACACACACACACACACACACACACACACACACACACACATACACACACACACACACACACACACACACATATATATATACACACACACACACACACACACACACACACACACACACACACACACACCCACACCCACACACACACACACACACACACACACACACACACACACACACACACACACACACACACACACACACACACACACACACACACACACATACATACATACATACATACACGCACACACACACACACACACACACACACACACACACACACACACACACACACACACACACACACACACACACACACACACACACACACACACACAGTGAACTTCTAGAGTACGGAATAGCGCAATCGAGTCAGATGATACCTTAGATATTATGCACCCCCACCCGTCTAGGAATCTATAATATTGGCGGGCTCCCCTAGTAAATAAATAAATAACTAGTAACGAAAATTAATGAATATTAAACAATTTCAATTTGTAGAGATACACCTGATCGGGACTCCGCAGTATATAGGTACTCCGTGTTGGGATTGCTTTCACGTGTTTATTTTGCATCCTGATTATGGGCTTCTTAGTTTGTTGTATTTAGTTCGTCATTTCTTTCTGAGTTCCAACATTTTAAGCACAATATTTAGTTTATTATTAATAGATATGCAATGAGGAACTTATCGCTGCGCACAATGATTACTTTGTAATCCCACAATTTTATAATTTTTCGATGCTTTGTACTATAGTAATTAGACACATAATTTATTATTTTTAATATAAACATTTGATTTTTATTTAGAACTTACTCCATCGCTATACAATTATTTTAATTTAATTAATCTTGAACTTGGTTCACTCTTGGGCCACCTCACAATAAGAAGGAGCCAGAATTTTCTCGGTCAAAGGCATCCATCCATTCTCCGAATTTTTGGTAAAGTGACTGACTAGTCATACAGTCACTTATATTTATATAAAATTATATCTTATTTGTGTAGAACTGATAAAAGAATAAGTGAAATGAAAATGAAATAAAAATTAAATAAATTTTGATGTTGCGATGTCAAATAATATATCAGTCGATGGTTTGGAGCCTATACCTAAAATTCTAGATTCACTTTCAGCATTTGCCAAGAAATGTAAATTTGTCTATCTGCCCCACTAACATGTATTTGTTTTTTTTTTATATTATTAAGTCAAGCTATGGGGATACCCAAAGCACAGCATGGCAGAAAGGAATAGAGAAAGGATTAGGGGATAAACATAACATGTTATACATGGCAGTGGTCTGCCCCATCTATATATCATGAAGGGTTTAAGAGAGTTGGGGAAGAAGCAAAGTGTATAAAAATCTCCTTGCTATAAAAAAGGAAAGCCTCAAAAATTTAATTTGTACTGAAGTACTGAAGCAACTAGGACAGTTCATCTATCTGTCCATGTATTAAACACAAACAAATTGTGAGCACGATTCACTCATACACATACATACATATATCGTGTTGGATGCCTCCAGTACAAATTTTCGTAATAATTAGGCTTTCCATTAGGGATAAACTTAAAATATTTGTGAAAAATCAATTTTATTGTCCCTTTTAAATGGCCTCTTGTGCAAATTGTGTGTAAATACTTATGTGATTCAATAAAAGGTCCAGGTATCCTATATTTGTTGTGATATGATACAATCAACAAAGCAATTAAGATCACACAATAGATCTCTTCCGGATCCTTTTGTCCATTCGTACAGTAGAATATACATGCTGGCGCAAATAGTATTTTAACTATTGAGCTTGCCTACTGGGAGTTCCCGATGTCAACTGCAGTTAAAATGGAAACAAATCAATTTTTCAAATCTTCAATGGTTTCGAATTGAATAATATATTCCTTGATATATGAGGTAAGTTTCCTTAAGAAAACTGAGGAGAGCGGAAGAAGTCATCACGCAAGTTGTGACAGTTTTATTTTACTTAGTTTTCAGGCCAGTAGTAAAGAAATACTGAAGACATGTGCTACCGTGGTGATCACATGCTGTTCATTTGTTCATGTCATAACAGAACCTTTCCCGAAACGATGAATTTTTGTTATTGATCCTAAGATCGCATACTGTTGAAGATATATAGTACATATACATATACAGTTTGTAAATTTAGTTTTTTGAAGGTGAAATTTTATTTAGAAATATTATCGTTAATGAATTTTTTAACATTTTCAATAACAAATCACAGCCTGAATTTCAGTACGTACATCTATGTGCACATGTAGGGATCCAGGCGCGTATACAGGGGCGGGAGTCACAGGGGTCATGACCCCCCTCCCTCCAAGCGCGCCACCTAACCTTCGCGGTGATGTGAGTAGTAATAGTGGATTTGGTATAATAAACATTCGCTCGTAGCTCTTCGTATTTTAAACGTATACGATTTTTTTAGAATTTTCTTGCGTTTTTATATAGTGTCAAAAAGTCGTCTATCATAGTTACCTATCACAGGATAGTAAGTAATTTTGGAATGCATATTTATTTTAGTATTTGATTGTTTAGAAAATGGCACGTAATGCTTAGCAGCCCAGTTATAAAGATGCTTTTATATTTTTGTTGCGCCCATTACTCCCCCGGGGGGGGGGGGGGGTATGTGGAATATTTTTTTGATCATCTTTTACCTCAATGAATCGCGTGGTATACCGTAAGGTATCTTGATCTGAATCACCGATCATCGATCATAATTTTTTTTTTATCTATCTGATTTTCCGACGGTAGATGGGAAATTCGCTGTCAAAACAGGTAGTCGAAAAGCGGCGATTGTGTAAGAAGAAGATAGTGAGATTTCATTTGTTATTAGTTTTGAGCGTTTTGAAAGAGATTTTTATCGAGAATATTTTAAAGGAAAAAGGAAAAATTTAAAATGATATTAATTAAATTAAAATCAAACTAAATGCCAAAAATATCACAATTTTACCAATTGTATTTAAGCGCCTCGAAATATCCATCCAAACCATGTCTTTTTTGTCAACTCGTCTATACTGGTTGTCTTGTATATCAGAAATTATTTTATGATTTCGCACTTCCTCAATCAATTTTTCATCAAAATTCATTGTTTTGAAATTGACGCGACGTCCTACAAGTTTGACAAAAATAAATGCCACACACACAACACACTAAGATCTAATATATTGTTACGAGCGTGGCCTTAGTTCGTTATTTAAAACACAATATTTCAGATATAATTCAAAAGTTCTTTCTTTATTTAACTTTACTGTTTACTCTCACTAATTCACAAATAATTATCAAATCAACTCTTTATTTAGTACTGTACTTCTAATTATCGCAATCCAAATAGTTTACTTCGTTCACTTTTCACTTCGCTGTCTGAAATAATACTCCGCCTCCTAGCTGTCAGAGCGCCGTATTTATACTCTACGAATTATCCTAGAACCTTCCTGAATATTCCGTTCTCCGAACCCAAAGTTTACTAAGATGACACTAACCTAAAGTTGCTTCCATTCCTAACAGATGTCGCTTGATTCACTTTGTGGCACGTAACACTGCCCCCTTCTTAAAATTTGTTCGTCCCGAACAACAGATGGTCCACGGTCTTGGTGCTCTCCGTATTGACCCAAGCGATCTAGATGAACGATTTTTCTTTTGCATCTTGTACCGCGCTGATTCTTGTATGGCATGTTATTAATTTTAGTTTTAACTGCATACGGTCTCTCCCAGTGTTGTGGTAACTTTGGAGAACGTCTCGTGGCCTCGTGCACATCAGCTAATCGTTGTCTGAGCTTTGTTACGTAGTCTTCTGGTAACTTTTGTTCGCCTTTGGGTATACCAAACTTGAGGTCGCTAGGTAAGCGCATTTCCTTTCCGAAAATGACCTTAAATGGGCTTTGTCTGGTCATATTGTAAACAGCTGATATATAAGCCATTAGAAATATAGGAATATGTCGAAACCAATCGTGTTGATTATAGTTGAAGACCTTCCTGAGATGTTTGATTAATGTTCTGTTGAAACACTCTTCCATGCTTTGATTTTTCTTTCGTCTTTTATCTTTGATTCCTTTCTCCTCAAATTTCTTCCCCTTTCGATTGCCGTTGTCATACTTTTCACTGCCGCCTTTGCGCTTCTTATTATCATCATCGTCAGAAACTTTATCTTTACTTTTTCCGACCTTCATTATACCCTTATCATCGTCATTATCAGCATCTTTAGACCCTTTACTTTTCGTCTTTTTCTTTCTTTCATTGTCCTCGCTCTTGGATTTCTTTCCTTTCTTCTTTTTACTTTTATCACCGTAATCATCATCATCTTCTGATTTCTTTCCTTTCTTCTTTCGACTTTCGTTATCATCATTGTAGTCATCGTCATCTTTTTCTTCCATCCGTCCGCAATGATTCCATTCAGGATTGCATGGACGTTGTGAAAAAGCTTCTGCATATCCGTGGATACGTCCTTTGCGGTATGGGATTTCAAAGTCATGAGGTTGCAGTCTAGTCTCTCCACGGAAAGCTTGCTCTCTAGCTCGCCATCTTCTCCCTTCTTCTTCTGTTGTTTGCATTCGTCCTCGTTTCCTACAGTCGTTTTGCAGGTGTCCCAGTCTACTACATTTCCAGCATCGAATAACACCACGCGAAGGAGTGGTCTCTGATGACGGTATTCTGCTGTGAGTCTGCTGCCCAGCTCGATCGATATCTTTGCCCAGCTCGATATTTCTGCCCTTCTTCTAGCGCTTTCATTCGTCGGCGTTTTCTGCAGTCCCTTTGGAGGTGTCCTGGTCTATTACAATTCCAGCATCGCAGAATACCACGTGAAGAATTGCTCTGTGATGGCTGCATTCTATTACAAGTACATTCCTCCACCGAAATTTCTCTCACTCGTACTGCACTTCGAGAAGCTTGCCTGGCAGATTCATACGCTAATGCATACGCTAGTGCTTCTGCTGTTGATTTCTTTCCTGCTAGCCTTAACGCTTGTTGTAAATTTTGATCTGTAATGGCGTTCACAAATGCTTCTGTTGCCACTTCATTAAGGAAATCCGCATTTACGCTAGAGTACGAAAGATAAGCTAATCTTTCCACATCAGCCTGCAGTTGTTGTAGTGACTCGCCATGCTTTTGAGTCCTGCTGCGTAACTGCAGGCGATATACTTGCTGCATGTGTTCATCTCCATAACGTAATTCTATCGCCTGTACTAGTGAAATGTAATCACGTTGCTTTTCAATCTGAATAGTTTGTAATAACTCTGACGCAGGACTTCGAAGGGCTAATACCAGAGCTGTAGCTTTGTCTGCGTCATTCCATCCATTTACTTCGGAAGCTGCCTCAAACTGTCTCTTGAAAATATGCCACGAATTTTGTCCATCAAATATTGGAGGTTTCATTCTGCCTGCACCGGATATTTCAGTTCCTTCGTGCCGAGATTGTCGGTACTTCATTCTGTCCAAATCTGCTTTAAAGTTGTCAAGCTTCTCCGTAACATTTTGTTGCACTTCCGACACTTGCTGTTGAACTTCCAGCACTTCCTGCTGGATTCCTTCAATTTTTACATTTTGCTCGTCTAATGAATTTTTAAGAAAAGTTTTCTGTTCCTCCACACAGGTTTCTAGACAATTCTGCAAGGAACACTTTTGTTCATCCCAACGGGCTTCTAGAGAATTCTTTTGTTCCTCAAAAGCATTCTTTTGTTCCTCAAAAGCATTCTTTTGTTCCTCAAAGGCATTCTTTTGATCGTCCAAACGGGCTTCTAGAGAATTCTTTTGTTCATCCAAACGCGCTTCTAGAGAATTCTTTTGTTCCTCAAAAGCATTCTTTTGTTCATCCAAACGCGCTTCTAGAGAATTCTTTTGTTCCTCAAAAGCATTCTTTTGTTCCTCAAGGGCATTTTTCACTTGCAGGGTTGAAAACTCCATTTTGGTCATTAAAGTACCCAAAAGCTGTTCTATGTTCATCGCAGGCTCTTCTTCAGTTTCTGGTTCTTCCTCGAAAACGTATGTATCAGGATTCTTTTCTTCCTCAATCAACGCTTGTCTAAGTCGCTCGACTAGAACATTCTTTAGACCTGTCGTTTGCAATGACCGCTTCCCCAACTCCACTTTCAATTCCTGTATGCGAAGCTCCTCTAGTTTGCGTCCCATTCTTGCGCGATTTCACAAAATTAATCACTCTTTGAATTTCAAAGTCAAATGCCACCACTTTATTTCGCGATTTTATTTTACTTCTGACACCAGTTGTTACGAGCGTGGCCTTAGTTCGTTATTTAAAACACAATATTTCAGATATAATTCAAAAGTTCTTTCTTTATTTAACTTTACTGTTTACTCTCACTAATTCACAAATAATTATCAAATCAACTCTTTATTTAGTACTGTACTTCTAATTATCGCAATCCAAATAGTTTACTTCGTTCACTTTTCACTTCGCTGTCTGAAATAATACTCCGCCTCCTAGCTGTCAGAGCGCCGTATTTATACTCTACGAATTATCCTAGAACCTTCCTGAATATTCCGTTCTCCGAACCCAAAGTTTACTAAGATGACACTAACCTAAAGTTGCTTCCATTCCTAACAGATGTCGCTTGATTCACTTTGTGGCACGTAACAATATGTAAGTTTATCTCATTTTTATTACCATTTTTGTGAGAAACTAAAATTAAGTCTAAAATTAAAATTTTCTTTCCACCCATAAATGTTACACACTAAGATAATACTTAAATTTTTTGATAAATGTACCTAAGCTCAGTACATGCAAAAAATGCATCTTAATTTTATAATTCGATAGATATAAACTATCTCCTTCTGTATTAGGAAAATATCAGGTAAATAAAATTCTTGTTTCAAATTCTTTTTTCAGATTTCCAGATATAAATTTTCTCTCTGAAATTTGGAAACCTATCCAATTATTATAATCTTTTTATTTTGGCATTTTATAAGCAGAAGAATTCATTGTACGTTGGTAAAAGTTAATTTCCAAAATACCGATTTCCACTTGTTTTGTTGGGCGTGTCTTTTTGCTTTCGATTTAAATTCTGAAGAAATATTTCTTAATGATTTAAGACCCTTCATATTAGCTGCTAAACCTTTTATAAATCTAACAATATGGGTGTGATATGAACATTTGATATGTTTATTATCATTCCGTGGAGATTGGTGTTTTAGAGTCTTCAATAAGCCAGGCGCGTATCCAGACCTGTTGCCTAAGGGGGGTCACAACTAAAATGTTCGAGGCGGAGGAAAAGTCGGAAGAAGTCGCTTTTAAACTTTTTTCAACCATATTTAGATTATATGACAAAATTCAATTTTCGGTTTGATTTGGAAAAGCTATCGATAATATTATCCACATCAATATTGATCTTAGGGTGGACATTAAGGACTCATAACGAGATACACCTTCTCGTGCAGAGATTGCAGAAATAGATACTGACCCAAGCGATTCTGTCACGGGTGAAGTAATTGACTGAGAGTGAGCTTGCAGGTTGAGTCAGATTTAAAGGAATGGGAGTAAGAGTGTATGTTTTGTTACTAACTATTTCTTCTGATAGGAATTTAACTGATCTTGCTTTCTTCTGAAAAAAACTAACTAATATAGCAAGTTTGCCCTTCTGCTACAAATTAAAAGTGATCGTGAAATTAAATTAAACAACACTACTTGAATTAATACGAAAGTACAAGCAAAGCAACGCCAACCACCGCAGAGGAAAGTGAATGAATATTACTTTTATAGTTTTGCCGTAAAAAAACTGAAGAAAAATAGTAGAGTCAATTTTAGCGCCACTCGAATCAATCCAACTGATGGTTTTCAGCCACCAATAGTGTATAAAAATTCGAAAGAAAAATTTTCAAGTAAATTTCTAAGAACAAAATGCGTGATTGCCAACGCACATAAATATCTTTAGCGACCAAGATCAGCCAAGGCACGTGAACGTGAATCATTATAACTCTTCGGAACTATGGTCGGCCATCGGTAGTGCATGAAAGATCTAAAGAAAAAATGTCAAATATTTCTAAGAAAACTGAATGCTTGTCTGACAGAGTGAACCACCAGAATCAATCCACCAATTTGTTTGGACCGTTTAACATCAACTTGCAAGTATATTTCTAAGAAAACCCTAATGCTTCCCTACGAACGTAAAAATTTTTAACAACTCAGGCTTGAATCAGTGTCGCTATGAAAAATCAACGGGTGGCTATACGTTGACGATTGCTTGGAACTAGGATTCTACAGAAGGAACCCTAAATCAAAGCTCGTTAAGTCAGTTTGTATGCTTCTATTGCGAGCTCCCCAGCAAGTTGTCCTGTCATTGATTTTATGTCGGAAAATCAGATAGGTAAAAACATTTATGATCGGTGACCAATTTCTTGGAAGCAAAAACATTTTCAAATCTCGAAATAGTGTGCTTTTTTCATTTACACTGTAAAAATGTGCATAATTGTTGTCACAAGGTTTAGGCATTTTATCCTAAAATGTAGGGAATATTCCTTAAAATGTAGGGAGTATTCCCAAACATGTAGGGAATATTCACTATATTTTAGGGAAAAATACCTAACCTTTGTGGTAACAATTGTGCACATTTTTACAGTGTATACGAGTAATCGGTGCAACAAAAATATAAAAGCATCATAATAACCGGGCTGCTAAGCATTGCGTGCCTTTTTCTAAACAATCAAACACTAAAATAAATATGTAGTATGTATTCCAAAATTACCCATCCTGTGATAGGAAAGATAGATGACTTTTCGACACAATAGCTGTGTTCTTTTACGTATCTTGTTCTAGAACTCCCATATACTGGAGAGAATAAATTGTTCTGTTGATTGAAGCGAACTATTTGTACCGTTCGCTTGTTTAAAATCTTTCTATGAAAATGTATGAGGTGCACAGTAAAAAATTTGTACAATTGTAGCCACAAAGATTATGTATTTTTCCTTAAAATGTAGGGAATATTCCCTAAAATGTAGTGAATATCCCCTACATTTTAGGGAATATTCCCTACATTTTAGGGAAAATTCCATGCAATTTAGGGAAAAATATCTAAGCTTTGTGGCAACAATTGTGCACATTTTTTACAGTGTGTTCTTTTGTGTATCTTTTCTTCTGCTCTGTTCTGCGTACACAAAATAACACAGCTTGTATAAAAGAAAATTATAAAAAAATCGTACACGTTTCAAAGACGAAGAGCTACGAGCGAATGACTATTATACCACGCCCAAACCAGTGCTAGCTGTCGCCGCAGATTGGAAAAGTGCGTTACAGCACCAGCATTAATCGCCGGCGTCAACTACACATTGTGTCCGTACCATACGAAAATCGTCCTGTTAAGCTTTTACAACTCACTCTACAGTCCAGAGCCACATTCAATTCGCGCGAAGATGAGGTGGTGTTTCAGGGGGGGGGGGGGTCATAGCCCCGTGACCCTCCCCCTGTATACGCGCCTGCAATAAACCAGCCTGCTCGCGTAGTTAATAACCGCGTTGTTTTTGCATTGATCATGATTCTTATAAGTTGCACAGATAACAAACTTGATATCAATATTACGTTAACAACAACAAAGTGATGGCGCATCTGAGCATCAATTCAGAATGTTTTATAACTAGCTTATGGGATCTGTTTAAGCATATAATCCACCGAAGTTTCTTTCTTTTTTATGAACCCTATGTACAACAAAGAATGAATTATATTAGAAGCCTCCTTCTATCTGAATGATTAAAGAAACAGGTGATAAATTCTAATAACAAAATTTTCCAGGATGTACGATTGGCATGTATGACTTTTACTCAGAGCGTATTCAGTTCATTTCTAAAATGTATTTTAATGATAATTTTCCCAGAGAACATTTACATATGTATCCCAATGCGAAATAAAAAGAAGAAAAACAGAATTACTGGATCAGAGATATTGGACTATCTTCTTCTTGTAGAAGTGATGGCCATAAATTCTTTTCATTCATAACATTCATTGAAGGCACCTCGAAGACGATAACTCATCTGTATCTTAACAATGGCACACAACGAGGTTTTAGTATTACGTTTTGCCTTAGTTCATACACACAAAAAAAGAGAAAAAAAAAAGAAGTTTATCTAAGCCGAAGTACTCCCAATGAATATTTTAGCGCGCTAGATAGATTTAAAGACTAACTAGGTGAACTCTGTATCTCGACCCTTTCGTCTATGCGTTCTGCCAGGCTTTCCAAGCGCTTGACGAAATAATAATCAAGCCTTGTTCAGTTACGTTACTTTCTATGACCTGAATGAGTTTTCTCCATATCTCGATTCATTAAAGTCTCGCGATTATATTTAGTTAGAAGACTTTTTTCGTCTCTATATTTCATCCTCCCATTAATCTTGTGATAATCAGATACGTTATACAGTATCAGTAGTATGCATATACGGCCTGGCCTCTAAAGTAAGAAATGACAAGAATTTTTTTTTTATATATAATGCATAATAGCACTGTGTAAAATGAACTTTAAACGTCCACTATTATCCAAAAAACTAGATTCTATATGTCCCTTAGGATTACAAAGGATATAGAAGAATTTTGGCGAATTAAATTACCTGAGATGAGATTTTAAAAGATAAAATTGATTTTTTTCACTTTCGTTTATTAGAATACCACCCATAGTGATAGAAGAAAAGCCCACTGCACTATCGCACATTCACTATCTGTCCACAAGGTTATCTCTAAATTTGAGAAACCGCAAAAATCATATTAGGGTTCGTCATTATATTTCCGAGTAATAAATTTTTAAATTATAAAAGGGGACTGACATTTTCTTGGACAAAGCGAAGGTATTTAAGTCAGTCCCCTCAATGAACGTGAAATCTTAAGGAGATTGAGATGTTAAAGTGCGTGTTATATTTAAGAATGAAATGCGAAAATGCTTGCAGCCTATAGCTATTCAGCAGCTTTGTATAGGATGTTTGCGAACGGATCTTGAAGACATTACGAATGCCTGTGATTGTTGAAGAAATTTTATTTCAGGAAAAAAGAAGATGACTTTTTGTTGTCGTTATTTAAAGATTTCTCAGAATTTTCTTTTTTTTTTACCACTCGCTGATTTATTTAACATTATCGATAAAGTAACATGCACCTTAAATAGTAATGTTCATGCGAATTTTAATTTATCTTCAGTATGCTTCTTCCCCGTAACACGGTAAAAGAGATAGAAACCAAAACTTTTTAGAAATGTAATCGAGTTATTATTTTAGTTGATGAAACATCGAATCAGCACTCAGTAGACATTAGAATGAATAATAACATGAAATTAGCTGGCCATATACAAGACGAATTTTCAATGGATCTGATCCGCTGCACGCACATACGGGTATTTGAACGATCTACACGGCCAAAATTATTATGATTATTACATCGATTCTAAATGATATTACTAAATAAAAAACAGCTTTCTATTATTGCTCAAGACATATTTATTGACAAAAACTACATTTAAAAGAAACTAAAATTTTATCTAACATTCTTCATACAAATGTCCATTTTCTCTCTCTGAAGAATGACCAGCAACATTAGCTTCGCAGGTACAGGTAAGCAATTCAATTGTCTTTTTTTTCTCTCCTCATGCTACTTAAGAGAGGGTCTGAACTTAAAAGTAGCCGATTAGAAATATCTCTGTTGTAGTTTTCTTTGGAGAATTTTTGCGAGAAGACTTGGCGGTATGACCGGAAATGTTTATTTCGCGCTCCGCGGCCTCTTCTGAAAGCTGGCCAATTATCAAAAATGCGTTTTTTTTATAATAGATGCACCATGAATAAGAATTTTATGCATTGTTGGGGTCATTGGGTGCCAAGGGTACAGATGGATATATAAGCGAGCAGTATCTAGTGCGTATTTGTCGTATTTTTCCGGATCAATTATATGTCCGCTCGTCGAAATAGTTTCTAGTATGACCTTTAATCTGTATATTAGGTCATAACTGATACCCGTTATTTCGGAAGTCAATTTCGGATTTTAAAAAAATTTCCTGCTAGTGTTGCAATCATTGGTATTGCCAAAATTTGCCTTTGGTACAAGAAACCAGTTTGGTCTGGATTTCCAGTTTTCTTTCCTTTTCAGTATGTTTTTCCGTTTCAGTTTTCCTCTCTCTGTATTTTTTTACTGGCAACTTATAAGTCAAGTGGAGAATGCTTTCTAAAGGACGAATTCTGGCATGTAAAACTTAAAGCCCAAACTCAGTAGTCTCAGTAATAATCCCTTTTTCAAAATTCAATCGGTTGAATCAGGGCGGATTTGATAACTTGGCCGCCCTAGGCCTATGGAAGATGCCGCCCCTCTACTCTTTGTAAAATACGAAGAGTGGCAGCGAAAATACCAAATAACCCAGTACTAATGTAGTCTGTAGTGGAGCAAAATTAAAATGATGAGCTTGAACTTGGAGTAAACTAGTAAGCAAAGATTCGGTTCGATGCTCTAAAATTTTCATAATTGCAATCTCCACACGTGTAAATTTCTTTTCCGGGTTGCCATGTACACATTTTTGAATTTTTAAACGTTGACATGTGGGTTCACAGAGGGCACGACTACTAAAAAACAAATTTCACCAAGTTTTGTCGCCCTGGGCCCGAGCCTACTCGGCCTATATTGAAATCCGGCCCTGGGTTGAATCTTTAGAAGTTGCACCATATTTGTAGCACTGACTTGTAGATTTTGTGCCAGTTATAGCGTTACAGACATTACAGTCTACCATTGTCATGATGAAGACTTGTTTAACTAAAAACTTCTTCCCATTTAAGTCAACCTCTGTTGCGTTTAGTGACTTCGCAGAATTGTTCACGTAATTAATATCTTCTTCCGTAAAATCAGTACTCTCTTCAAGAAAACGGAATCTTATAGGTCGGCAATTCAGCCGAAAAGAAGGTGTTGGGTTTTCCCATAATATATTTTCATCTTCTTTACCAGCAACTAATCATAGAGGGACGAAACTGCACTGAAATATGTTCGCGTCTGAGTCGGCATCATTTTCGAATATTTGTTTAAACTGAGATTGCATTTACAAATAATCTTCAGGGCATCTCTTTCTTGCTCTTTCAATGTTATCAGGACCTCTTCTAGGAAGGTAGACAAGCGCCTAATGGTCAGATCAACCAAAGGTTGTAAATCGCTTTCGGCGTAGGTACTTGTTATTCTACATGATTCTTTGGGCGGGAAAAATTCTTGTTTTGGCTATAAGAAGAGAAGAACTTCTTGTTAGTATTTCATTTTACTTCGAATTGTCGAAGAGTTAAATTAGCATCTACGAACATCGATAAAGCTTATATTGGCGTAAGAGAGCAAGTTTCTTCTTTCCTTGATTTAGAAAATGCCCTTTTGTATTTTGTTGCACGTGTCGGAGTACTACTGATATCTTTGAGTATATCGGAAGCATCACGTTTTTCAGTTTTCCGCAACTCAACCTGAGCAGCATGAATGATAACTTCCTTTTTCAAAGTATACCGAACCTCCTCAGTTTTCCTCCTTTTAGTTCTTTTACTTGACTCTCCAAATGGCTTACGTGTTCGGCCTGGCAGATTTTGTGTAACCACAGGAATCTTAAACGTTCCTTCTAGCCATGAATGATTGTATTTGAGAAATACGTCTTCCTTGCTATGGGCTTTTGACCATCTTAGCCTAATTTGCGATTTGAATTGTGAAAAATTGCGCTTCAAACTTTCAATTTGGTCTTCCGTGTAGCCTTCGCTCGACAAAAGTTGCTCTTTCAAAAATTTAATTTTTCTTCCAAATTAGACAAATTAAAATTCTGCATACGGTCGAATAAGTATTTATGGGTCACAATTTTTACTCCCGAGGTACCTTGTGAACCTAAAACAAAAAGACATTTTTTGAAAATGCTTTTAACTTCAATCATAATTTTTAGACGTTTTAGTCCAAAGAAGTTCAAAGTACCGAAACAGTACTTATCCACCCTTTTCCGTGGCTACGTTTTTTTTATGAATTACTACTGAAAGCTTCAAACCTTCGACTTTATTAGGAATTATAGCAATATCTAACTCGGAAGTATAAGAAATACATAAATAAACAAAAATAATAGCTTAATAATTCTCTATAAGACGTGTTACTTTCAAAACACTGAATTTAAGCTTTAAAATTATAAAATTATTGTTTATCCTAAGTTAGTGACCTGCTGTATCAGTATCCATCACTTTTACTTCCGCGAAATGTAGGTAGAATAATAAATATTTACTGTTTAAATTGTGTTCACACGGTCACCGAGAACAGACACATATACCAAGACGGACGATGGAATTTCGATTAAACAAACAACGCGGCGCGTGCACAGAAGAAAGGCAGAAGGGACTGGAAATTATTTTTAGACTAGTCCACTATCTCAATAGAAGTTTTTTTAACCGTTTCGCATTTTAGTATATTGACTTTTGGCCTCGTAGATTGTTCAAACAACCGTATGTGCGCCGAGGACCTGTTCCGCGGACCAATTAGCGAGAAAACAAGTAAATCAGTTCAGCGGAAGACCTCCTCCGTGGAACAGTGCAGTTGTCGTAGGTAGAGGTACACAGTAAAAAACAGTAAAAAAATTTCTCTAGAATCAGTGGCAAAAATTTGTACCACCAATTCTAGGTACATTTTTATAAAATAACAAGTGAAAAAGCTAGAATTGGTCTAAGACCAATTCTTATGATACCCTAGATGAATGCACGTATGAAATTTCGTATGGTCACCCATTTGAGCAATTTTGATTTTTTGCATTGGTTTCTCGCACATATTTCTAGAACGGCTCGTCGGGCAGACAAAATGATTAATACCAATTTTATAGGATTTCGTATTCTGAATATGTTTTTAGTACAATAAAATTGTCTAGGACTGATCGTTTTCAAAGTATATGTAAAAAACCAAAAAATTTATATGGCAACACCAAGAAGGGGTTGCCCGATTTAGTTCATTTTTGAAATTTTATTTGCTATTACTATGAAAACACAATGTACCAAATTTCAGCTTTCTATGTCGACGTGTTCTCAGGTAGTGTCCAAATATATCGTGGAAAACGAAATTTTTGTATGGCCGATTTGTCTCATTTTCGAACTTAATTTTACTTTTTTTTGTTAATGTTCGTGTACAAAATTTCAGCTTTCTAAGTGAACGCGTTCTCGAGTTATCGTGCGCACGGACGGATAGACGGACATGCAAAAATCAAAATAACTTTTAATTTTATGCGTGGGTGTCCAATCCATTTTGCTCTACCATCATTATTTCTGTGCGTTACAAACGGAATGACAAACTTAGTATACCCTATAGATTTCATCTAGGGTATAATAAGATTGCCGCTCTTAATAAATAGAGATATGTTTCTGTACCTAAAATTATATTAACGAAAATATATTTGTAAGTGTTGCATAAAAAATGTAGAATAAAACTGATTTATTATTCAAACTGATTTTCCGTTTCTATCAGAGAAAGTTACATTTATTTTTAGGAAAAAACGTGTTTTAAATTTAAGGAATTGTCCTACTTTTTTTCACAGTGTATATGCGGTCTTTTCAGTTAGGTATATTAAAATTTAAAAAATGGACTGGTCAAAACCAATTTTGTCAAAATTTATTAATATGTAGGAATGAAATAAGGCCATGTCGTCTTAATTATAATTAAAAGCCGAAATATAAAATTTAAAAAAATTTGGCCAATGAAAAAATCGTAAATTTTTTATAGAAAGAATATCCAGAAGCAGATATTAATTTAGCGAAAGAAAAAATTTAAAATATAAAAAGAGCAATACCGAAAGAAAAAAAATAAAATTGAGTTTTCCACTTCTCCTCTATTTGCAGGAGCAAGATTTGTTTACACCATCCTTGGGGTAATAATTATCAAAGATTGTATATATAAAACAATATGTAATTACGAATTGATGGATTTTCTTCAGGAACAAACTGAATTACTTCCATCAGAAGATAATTTATCATCCACACAGAGTAATGATAATTGGTTTGACGAAGGAAATTTCATATACTTTTCCTTTAAGACTTTGAATATTATCTCACACGTTTCTGGAATATTATGTATACCTATCTTAAAGTTTGTGCAGCAATTCGCATTATAGAGTCAGTTTTACTCCTCAAATATGGTTTAACACGTTCAGGCCGGCGCGCGCACCCCGATATTCATGATTTTACTGGCTCGAATTCATGTTTCGCTTTTTCTGGCGGCGCGGTTCTATCGTACCCGACCATCTCCGATTTGGATGAAACTTTCATAGTTTGTAGCGAATATCAAAATAGTTCACCCTTATTTTATTATTTTATTGTTTACCCCTACAGGGGGGCTAGAAATTTCGTAATTTTACGATGAAACGACATTTTCAAAAAATCATATCTCGAGAACGGTGTAACCGATTTTTTTCATTCAAATGCCAAATGAAACTTCATAGCTTATTAGGGTTCCGTACTCAAAGGGTAACAGCGGGAACCCTATTACTAAGACTTCGCTGTTCGGCCGTCACCAGGTTGTATCTCATGAACCGTAATAGGTAGACAGTTGAAATTTTCACAGAGTGTGTATTTCTTTTGCCGCTATAACAACAAATAATAAAAATAAAATAAAATTAAAGCGGCCCCCATATAAGAAAACTGATTTTTCGGCGTTTTTTTCCTCGTTTTATTCTCATTCATTATTATTATCATAAGTAGCAATTTTTTGGTAAATTGTTATTATTTTTTCAAATGACAGCATTATTTTTTCACATGACGCCTACTCTCATTTGAAAAAATTAATAAAAAGAACATAGTGTTAAATTTTGTACGATCGTACGGAACCCTTCGTGCGAGAGTCCGACTTGCACTTGGCCGGTTATTATAAAATATAGAAGCACCAAACAAAAATTTGTTTTTTTAATAATAGTATTTAAAAAAAAGTTCACTAGTGAGGACCTCTAGAGCTTTTTTTTCTATTTTTATTTTCAAGCTAGAAATCTTATCTATCTATGTACAAAATTTTGCGATGATGTTCGGATTTGTTTTTAAGATATGAAGTTTTAAAGTCACCGTATACCTTAAGTAACGCCCCAAGTAGCACCATATAACTTAAAAGTCGTATAAACCTTCTGTGTGTCATATGACGTCGATATAACTGTACATTACGACAGAATCGCCATAGAGTTGAGTCACAATTAATTAGTTTTATGAACATCGTGAATAAGTCTTTAAGAAGTGTAAATTAATTCAGATATTAGAATTATTCATATACGTTAACTAAATGACTCTTCGTATTAGAGTAGTATTGCTGTCACAAAACAAATAAAATAACTGTGTTACATTCCTAATATAACCGAAATAAGACATTCATACGCATAACGGCCGGATATACGTCGCGTAATAGTTGGTTGTAGTGAAGTTTTAGCCTGACTGTTTTAGGCTAATCATTCGTATATCTGACTAGTATACAACAAATAAGTTACAATTCGGCATAAATGTCAAAATGGACTCAAAAAAAGGAAAAAAAAGGAATACCAGAATACTCTAAAGTAATTAATGTTAAGTGTAAAATACTGGATCTTGTTGTTTCATTCAATTGTATTTCTGACGGGTCTGGCTGATTTATGCTGTCGAAAAGATTATCAAAGTTTCGATAATCGGCTGTATATTAATTCTTCCGCTTTTTGGGTCTAAAAGAAAAACATTATTACAACATAGTTTAAGTAATTCTATTAGTGCTCCTACATCGAAAATTAGGCATCTGATTAAAATCTTATGCGCAAAAATGCTGCTATTGAAAACAAATTTACTAACAAATTTGTTGCTTTTCGACGTATTGCTGCCTTTTTAGACGAAAGCCGGATTTACCTATTTTCTGATTTCGCAAAATGCTGCTAATGCTTCCTCAAAGGATCTTATGTTTGCACTTTTAACACTGCACTGGAAAGAAAATCAATCTTTTGCTGGCTTGGAAGGTGGATCCTTTCGGATCTTTTTTACTTGCAGTTTATTTCTCGGCCATCGCAAGATATTATGATCTTAACATGGCACTGCTGGAAGTAATCTGTCAAACTTGTATCAGCGAAAAATTCGGAGAGAAGACACAGACAGTAACTTAATATAAGAGTCGTGCAAGAGTTGTTTATTAGTCATATTTTCTAATTTAAGATAGCAAAGTATCTCAAATACAACTAAAGCCATATACAAGGTCCTTGAGTATTACGTCTCTATACAGCAAATAAATGCGCCATATTGTTATGGATAGAAAATCGAAAGAATTAAAAATATGAGAACTTTTTTCCATTTACTAAGATTTTCAATTCCATTTACCGGTTAGATTTCAGTATTTTGAATGTGGAAAATTTAGGGATCTGAATCAGATTGCTGAAAATACATTTTGTAGCCAAAAATAATTTTATGTAAATTTTAATAAAGGATTATGTAACTTAAGTACATATATTGTAATAAATAGCAGGCCCGTAATATTTACGCATCTATTTTACAAAACTACACAGTAATGTTTTCTCCGCAATACATTTCAACATTTACGGGAAAAAATCCAACTCAATCATAAAAATAAAAAAGTTATAATATTATGTATTATTAATATCATTACTTAGGACTGTTTTTGTAAAAAGCTTTTATAGTTTCTAGATGGAGATAAGTTTGTATCTTAATTTTGACTTTCAAAAGAACAAAAAGTTTCATGAACGTTATTATAAGGTTTTACTTTTGTATGCTATTATGCATTTAATCAATCATGCCGAAAACGTAATGCAGATGCATAAAGGTCTTAAGCGTGTTACATTGTCAAATTTAGTACCGTCCTCTGATATTTGTTTGACATTACTTATGTTGTGAAAAAGTCATTTTAGTGGTTACAAATGAGCTACAACAGCGTCGTATAACTGAAATACGATTCCCCATTTCCTGATTTAATCATGTCGTAAGTGTAATGTAAGTCGTTATGATTATGGTCAGTCATAAGAAAGTGACACGACTTTCTTATAACTCGATTGTGCTACTTGGGGCACTATGAGAGAACTGTACTGAGGGGAATCTATTGTGTTTTCTTCTACTGGGGAATTCTGGCACATTTTTTTTGTATTATTTTTATTTTGAAGCTTGAAGCCTTATCTATCTATGTATCAAAAATTCCGATGGTGATCGGTTTCGTTGGAGCAAGTTGGAATTTGTATAAGATAAAGGGTGGTGGTTTTTCAGTAGCAACTTAATTAGAAAGTAATTTAGCGAAGCATGCAGTCTAATTTTATTAATTATTCCTAAACGACTAGTAATACTGACTGGTGGTTTTTCTTAAATGAAAGTTAACAAATTATAGAAAATTTGAAGAGAAAACAAGTAGCTTAAATGTTGCAAAATTTAGCAGAAAGATGGCGTTGAAAGTAATGTAATGGCCGATGAAACGTAGTACGTTACAGAAATCATCTTAGTTTCGGTAATTAGAATTGGATCGAGGTTTAGTGATAGGAATTATTTTTAGGACAAATAGGGGTTGTAATTAACTACCCCTATTTAGCCCCCCGAAGTAATTTCCGAACTAAAAAATTGATTTGAAAAAAATAATTTTTTAAAATCTCCGAAAATTTTTCCGTTTTTATCTCCACCCCTTAAATTTACACCCTAGTATTGCGTCATATATAAGCTATATTGTGAAAAATTTCATAGAAATTTCGATTTTAGTTGATCAACAAAATTTGAGGTTACCCGAAAAATCCTCAATTTGGTCGTCTTTCAGAACAGAAGAGACCCTATAAAATTTTTAAATATCTGGTTCATTTGTTCGGAGCAATTTTATTAATTTCATAAGTCCAAAAAATTTTTTTCACTTAATCTCTTTTTGACCCAGATTGATTTTTTCTTCTTTTTTTTTAATATCACATTAGAATTTTTACAACGATTTGTTTCCTGTTCGGTTCCATTTTATATAACTGATCCGGCATGAAAGAGCCTAGATCTTTGAAATAAGAGAAAAGGAGCAAATCCACGGATCAGGTTCGTCAAAAATAACGGGAAAACATTCAATTAATTTTACCGTGGGCTTGATATACTGAAAAGCCGATAGATCCGCGAACTAGGGCCGCTCTTCAGGTCCGTCACGCTAAGGGGCGAGAGAGGATTTGATCCGCAGAATTCAAATCAAATCCGTACTAAATTCCGCTCGTGTAAGTCTAGCTATTAAAAGAACATTTCTGAGTTTTAAAATTTTCATCAATAAATCACAGTATTCCTTATATGTTCTTGCACCCGAAGACTATAGATAGGTTGATGCTTAGACAAGCAAAAAATTGTATGGGTGGGGGAGGGGAAATCCTAGCGGTTTCCGATATAACGGGACTTTTAAATATAGCTACGTTTTTTCAGGATATGAAATCGAAAAAGTTGTTCACTGGCCCAGCTTCTATTTTTTAAAGGAAATACATCACGCAATGCATCTGTTTGCCTACAGGTGACGCACATAATTAAGGTTCAAGAGGCAGGACTATTCTTTGTACCGAGCATCATTTATTCAGATAAGCTATTGATTTTTTTTTTTACTTTTCAGGATTTTTTTTTGTTCTAATTAAGATAATTGCAATAATCTCGCTAAGAAATTTTTATTGCTTTTCATCACTATAGGCAAGTATCCACTGATACTAAGTGTAGTTGGGGCACCACCATGGGATTCTCACTACAATCACAATAGGTGGCATTGATTCCACGAAGTGTCTTAACATTCTGGAGTCAAGGTTAACCAAGCAGTTTCAACGGTATCTTTAAGCTCACTGGTGGTGTTAAATTGGTTGGCATCTTTATAAATTGTTCGAATTAAGCATCATCCGAAGGGTTCGCATCAGAATAACGGGTCGGCCAGCCGAGAAGGTTGATATTGCGCCCGAAGAACTATCGTTTGTGGAGTTTCTTAAGTGGATCGTAGCGTTATCTTGTAGATAAATTAAATGATCGACCGGATAGTGTGAAATATATGGAAGGAATTCTTGTCTGAGGACTTTCCGGTATTCCAGGCTATTCATACGATAGAAAGAAAAGGCTAATTCTACGGTTCCATGACCTCTAAAGGCGTCCCATGTGCCACAAAAATTTCATATTTGAAAATACCGGAGGTCCTTTCCCCAGATCCCTCCAGGCAAGTTTTTTCTTGATGTCAGGGATAAAAAGAAGGAAGATGCGTAGCTCCATCACATATTTCTCTCTTTCTTGCTACAGAATATAGGCTACCGCACTACTGCATGGTGCGTCTACAACTTTGTATACTTTGCAACTACCATACAGTCAGCTTTCAGCTTCGGATGACTTCACGTTCATACCATCACTCACAATATTGTCGGCAACTGTTATAATTTTAAAACTTTAAATGAATTGCTAATTTTTTTTTTTAACTTTTAACGTTGAATATCGCATTTTCGAGTAAGTGTGACTTACCTTGTTCACTGTAGTGTTAAAATTGCAAGTGCCCATACTTCGCTTTTTTTTCATTTCATTACAAAATTTTAAATTCGAAGTAGTCTTAATTTTCAACTCAAAGTAGTTGGAATTTTTAATTCGAATTGATCATATTTTAAGTTTCCTTCTGAAATGAAAATAAGCCACTTGAAAAAGCGACTTCATTGAATTGAAACGGTACCAGAATGATTTAATGACAGAAGCCTGACCTGAGCGAATCTTCGAACTTTTCGAAATAGGTTGAAAAACTTTTCAGCACCACCTAGTGTGCAGTACATACACGAATTAGTTTTAATTAAATGGAAAAATCACAGGTACGATTTTATCTCATTTATCAGATAGAAAATGTGTAATAAAAATTTGGCAAGAAACAATCTATCGATGCAAAAGTTAGTGCATTTTCCGTTTTACAATATCTTTCTGAAATTAATTTAACTACAATATCTCAAACAAGAATGGCAATTTTAATATTTTGATAAAATATTAGTTTTTCCTAATTCGAAACTGCTAATGGCATCTATTTGCTACAATTTTATAATTCTTGCTAATACTATGTACACAATCACTCTTGAATTTCTGAACGATATACTCCATGATGATAATCATAAATATTTAAGATAGATAAGCGTTGGAGCTTTCCAAAGCATTATGATATTTTCTTTCTTCTTCTCCATTTTAAAGTTAGGGTTAAACAAATTCGAAATTTTGGAATTTTAACTCAACTTAACTGAACTTTTTTTTAAAAAAATCCATCTTCTTTTTTATATCAAATTTAAGAAATTGAAAATCTTTATTGAATTTCGTTTCAGTTTATTAAGTTTCAGAAGTGCGACTAACTTCACAAGTTTCAAATTGCGACTTTTATGATTGAATTCATCTTTGAATTACTGATAACAAAGTCTTGAAATTATCCTCCGTGTCCGTCAGTCTTGTTTATTTAAAAAGCTGTGCAATCCCAAATAGTTTTTATACTTAAAAAAAAAAAAAAATCTAAAGTACTTCTTTCATGTATTTTAACTCTATTGATATGAAATTCATTTTAAGTTAAGTCCTAAATGTATTGACGAACCTCAGTAACCAATTCGGTTGCATTCATGAACTTTCTTTGGTTGACGTTCGGCTTTGGTTTGCTTTTGTTTTGATTTCATTCCCATAATCACGTCTTTAGAGGCTTCGTTATTCACGCTTCTATTGAGGTGATTTTCTGATGCGGTTTCCATGAAATTAAAATGCTGGTAATCAAATAGTATGGACTAATTTTATATCCTTAAGGCGATAATAAATATGAACCTAAATTTATTGTTTTATTTATTGGTTTCACCAATCATTCATAAATTTGCCTTAACAAAAGATTTCATCTGCATAGACAGACTAGTTTAGTCAACGATCTATGCACAATTATCATATTTCAATTTTTACTACACTTTTCTTTCAATTATCTCACTTAACATCCCAAAGTCATATTTCCGAATCTCAAGTTACATCGAGCTTGCAAGCCAGACAACAAGAGCTAGACAATTTCCATTACTTAAACAATAGTTAGTTGTACTTTTGCCGCCGAGTTACACCTTTGTTATCGAGACAGTTTCCACTATAAAGAATGTGTAAAGTTAATGGTCATAAAAGACTTGCATTAATTACTTTTCTTTGAATTTCACTAGAGAGTTTTTTTCATCTTCGGGTGAATCAAAAAATCTTTATTAAAAGTGAAAATGGTTTTATTAAAAGTGAAAAAGGCTATTCGAATGATTTAATCATTGGAATTCAGGAATCAACTTACTGAAATTATAGAGCAGTTTACATCTTGAGGAAGAGTTAAGATTCCGTTTAATACAGAAGAACAACCAGAACATGTAGTGTAGAGGTGTGCTTTTATGGTATAAATAAAAATTTTAAATAATTTAATAGTAGGTATCTATCAATGCAATGTAAAAGAAAGAATTTTCCACGAATCAGTTTAAAAAAGAAGGGAACAACTTTAACGCGTGCAATCGGTCTTTGGGCGCTTAGGCAACGTTAAAAACTAAAGTGCCAAGGTAATTATAAAAGCCGACATACTAACATTTTCATATGAAATAATGCAAAATGAAAACTTTTATTTATTTATCATATAAAACAAAAATCCATTTTTACAGAAATGATTACCTCTACATTAAAAAAAAAATATTTTTTTTATTTAATTAAATACGATAAAATTTCAAAACTTCGGCTTTTAAATATGAGCCGTTTATGAGCCGTTTTGAAAGTGGTAGTACAAGTCCATTTGAGTATAAATATTTCTATTTTCTTCAGAATTCTTTAGCAAATATAATTGCTTAATAAATTATTTTTATTAAAATTGAATTTATGATTTACTTGTGCGCTTTCATCGTTTTTGTTTAATGCCTGCTGAAAGAAACGTGGCTTAATAGGCTAGTTACAAATTAAGAAATACAAGACGGAAAATTATCTGTCTCGTTAGCTCAGTGGTAAGAGCAGTCACCCGAAAAGTGGAAGGTGTTGGCTTCAAACCCCGGACGAGGCAGCTGTTTTTCCTCTTATATTTATGATTTGATTTAGAATCGTTAAAAATAAAAGTTTTTAAAATTCTTCTATTCTCCATCTTAAAACATTTCAATATTTCCTCATAAAAACAAATGGACTTGTACCTATCACTTTCAAAATAAAATGACACAAATGTAAGATACCAAGGAAAAAGTTAGAATTGGTTGGTGTAAGGCTAATCCTTACGTTACCCCAGATGAATGCTCATATGAAATTTCGTGTGGTCCGACTGTTCAAGTTTGATCGTTAAAGTATGCCGAACTTCATGGCCTTTCCAACGACTGCTAAACCCGCTAAACCACAACCATGTGCTATCTGTAGAGCTATTCAGGTCATACCGAAATTAGACGATTTTTTTCAATTACGATTTTCAGTAAAAGTAGTTATCTTTGGAAATTGCTTCGAGGCTACTTTGAGAAAAGGTTATGAGCTAATAACCCTTCAACGGCTACAGATAGCGTCTAGATAGAGTGTAGTAGGTCAAATTAAAGAGGAGAATCCACAGCTCATAGTTTTAATAAAAAAAACTTGTGTTAACAATCGTTTTGAAAATAGAGGTTTAAATAAAAAAAAAGCTAATATAATGAAAAATATTTAGTTTAGACCACCATAACTCCTGAAAGGAAAGTTGGAAAGGCCATGAAGCTCTGCATACAATGAGCTCTCGACTGTACTTTTTAAGATACAGGGTGTTTTGTGAAAAACTAGAATAATTTTTTAATCACCTTGTATCTCCCAAACGGTTGATGTGGCCGTACGAGTTTTTGTTCGGCTAGGTGAGTACTATCCCCTCCTGCTCTATTGACCACCTAGACGGAAACACCCTGTATTTACCTAAAACTGACCCTGTTTTTTATGAGCTCACCGGATGAGGCATTCTGTTGATAACAGATTACCGTTCATCAGAATTTCTTATTTTTTGCTTTATCAAGATGACTGATGTATCCAATAATTAGGAATAGTTTCATTGTATCCCTTTTATCTTACTGGAAAGATGGCAACTTTAATTATCGTCTAGCGGATGTTCTTTGATATCTACCACTCTTTTATTAAATCTTTAATATATAAGGGATATAAAATACCTAGATCTTTGATGTAATCCTCGAAATAGAATAATGGAGTGGAAAGTATGTTTCTTAGCTTTAATTGGTCAACAGTAGGTATCTCGATATGAAAGCTCAAAATCCTATATAAGAAACTACGATCCATACCGTTAAAGGCTTTTCACAAATCCTGAAGCAATAACAGACAATAAAGGTGAGAGACTTTTGGTCCCCAGCCTCCGGTTTACTGAGACTAAAATCTCCGAAATGGTTACACGGCGAGAGACTTTTGTAATAATAAAAAAGGCTCTAGGAGACATGTCTCCAAAATATATACACGAAATATGAAGTTTTTTTCTCTAGAGATCTCCAGATATTTTTGTTAGCTGTCAAACAAGAGATTGTTAGAAAAAATTATCTAAAAAGTTATTAATATTTTTATATTATGGGAAAAGTGAAAAAGCGTAAAATATATAACCTTGGTGTAAAAATTTTACGGGATAAACATAACAAATTTGTGTGAGTTTTTTTTTAAATAACCAAACTTTATTGACGAAACAAATTTCCTGCCCTAAATCCATTATATTAATTATTAATTTTTTTATTAATTTCTTTCTAACAATTTGTCAAACTCCGTCTACTTTATTCCTTTTCCTTTCCGAGTAGACCTACACTTAATTGACCAGAACACACAAATTTTTTCCGCAGACCGGGAGACAACAAATGAAAAATACTTCGGAGACCGGACATCGAGCCTGGAGACCTGTTTGTTTTAAAATATCCGACGGGAGACCGGAGACCAAAATAGTCTAGAGACTTTTTTAGTCTCTAGAGAAACTAGGTTTCTTTAAAGATTTTTTGCGTTTCTGAAGTGGTCTCTGGATCTACAAAGACCATAAATTTTCTCTCTGGAGGCCAAAGTCTCTCGCCATATAGTTTCACTTTAGAGTGTGTATATAAAAGTCGGTGAGAGATGCACAAAATTCTGCTCATTGATCTATTAAAGACATCTACGAACGGTTAAACATAAAATAAAATTTTTAATATACCTTTTACTTTACAACGAAAAAATAAAAATTTGGGTGATATAGTAATGTAAAACGTCACAATTTTACAATGCTCATATGAGAGCCATCTGTTTTCTGTCTACTACTTCCTTAGATCAATTTTATTAAAAAATCAAAAATTCTCATTATTTTCGTTCACAGAGTTTTACAAAAGGTTTAAGGTATATAAATAGTCAAACTTTAAGTTTTTGTATTAATATATTTTCTCATTTAAATATATAAAAATATAATTCTATAACTTATTTACATAATTTACAACCTTGACTAAACGCACTTGAGCTTTAATTTCACTAATATCCGTATAAATATGGGTAAACAGGCACAAACATAGCAGGTCCTAAATGTCTATCCTGTGGCATATGAGTTTTAGTATGTTTTTTAAGATGATCTCTTCGACCAAATTTCTTTCCGCAAATCGTACATGCAAAAGGTCGCAAACCTGAATGAATCCTTTTGTGACGAGTTAATTCTTCATTTCTTGTAAATGTTTTACCACAATTTTCCGCGTCACACTTAAAAGGTCTTTCTCCTATAAATAAAAAAAAAACTTTATTTGACACGGTTCTTCGAGCACTACATAAATATTTAAGTGGTTTTTTATTGATGTTATATTAGTTAAGCACTTTTTTTTTAAAGAAATCTCTAATTTTATAAAAATGTGGGTCTTAGAATTCAATCTAGGTACGTTAATATTGTATTAGCAATATTTTTACCTGTATGTATCCGAATGTGTCCTTTAAGCTGTCCATTATTTGAGAAAGCTACGTTACAATGTGGACACTTAAATTTTTTAGGACGTTGTTTTCGAGCATTCAGTGCTTTAATCTGTGCATCTTCAGCTATAACTCTTGCATACTCTTGTTCCATTAAATTAATACTAACGGGATCCATACCAATAATTGGCATCGGTAAACTATTTGCCAAATAAATATCGTTAGCCATTTCTGCAAAACATACGTTATTTGTATCAAATAACGGATACGTAGGCATAGTTTCAGCAGCAGCAGAAAATTGCACTGGCTCACAAAATATTCTTTTATCCAATTTAGTAAAATTTCTTTGATTTACAGATTCCGGATTACGTTCAGCGTTTGTCATTAATAAAGCACTTTGATTTTGCGAACTTTTTGAGTCCCACGGACGAAATAGTCGCGAATATGTTTGTGGTGGATGAATTTTAATCGTGGTCATTATAAATTTAACAAAATTAAAAAATTATACAAACGCAACGTACTAAAAATAAAAATCAAAACAAACCGCCTTCAAGAAGTCAACACACTTCGAACACTTGACCTAAACTAAATTCAAGAACTGCTAAAACCCTCGTTTTAAGGGCTCATACATCTCCACCCTTATTTTAGGAGGGCTAAATCAAAAGTGGTTGACATACCCAGAACATAAAACATATCGCCTCCCTCTTCAAAATTCACATTCAGTGAAAACTACCCTGACAGCATTGTATATTTTTGTACCTTGAGTGCGTCTCTTTAGGGGTGATATCTACCCTTATATAAACACATTGAGGTCAGTAGCAGAGTGGATAAATGCACCAATGGGATTTGGTTTTTTTTTGCCTGCTGCTGATGATGGTCTGCGGTTTATAAGTTTCGAGGGTTTGTACTGATTTCCGAAAATGGTTGACTTTTTTTTTTATTTTTTTTTATTTTGTAAAAGTTCTGATTGAAAATGGAACGTTTATAAGGAAGTTTTTGGATAGATGCGTAAGTTATAAGGTCAGAGTAGATACTTCCTACGTATATTGATTGATACAATGATCATGACAGATTTGCATTTATTATACAAGTCAAGTTAAATACAATCTCATGTGTTGACGAATTTACAATTTTGACGGTATTATACGAGCCGCGGTTGCCGAGAAATATTTGTTAATAGTTCTTACAGGCTTTATTTTTAGCCTTGAGTTCACTTTTGATTTTATTTCACTTTAAAATACTTTAATTGTTTGATTTGGTAAAAACTTTTAATATCGTGATGACGAGTATTAGGTATACCTACAGCTTGTCACACGACGGCAATGCGTTTATTATACACTTAATTTGTCAAATTATATTTCATTTACATTTTAGAGATATTTAGTAGACATACCTTTCATGCTTCTCAGTTTAATACTTTCTAGCAACTAAGAGCAATCAAAATATTTTTTCAAATTATTGACGTTGATGTTTTCATAATTTTTCGATTTATGATTTTGAGATCGCAGTAGATTTTGGAATTTAAAAGGATCTCATTTTACGTATCTCTTTCACAATATCAGGGGGGTGATTCTCATCTCTTTGTCGTAGCTTAGGCGTAGATTTTTGTCACATATTTTGACATTTTACCTCAAATTTGTCGTACTTTTATATTCACCATATTCATTTTGATTTATCCTTTTCATCAACCACAGAATAAACTAAAATGAATTTGCAATGAATTAATGTCAAAATACACGACTAAAAGTACGACAAATTAGTCAACTGCTCCCGAGGTTGTGACAAAAATTCTGTACTGTGATAAATTTATATTCTATATCTAATTAGAGCAATACAAGTGCTTAAATTCGAAATAATATTTTGATTTTGTAATGTGAAGTGTCATTTTTAGTTCATTCTACGTAATGCAAGGCTTGCTGAGCTCAATAAACCCACGAAAAAATCAGTAGAAAAGTTCATTTCATTTAGGCGTATATTTTAATATTAAAGTACGACAAAAGATCAGAATCACCCTCCAGGGGTGATTCTGATCTCTTTGTCGTAACTTAGGCGTATATTTTAGTCACATATTTTGACATTTCTCATTTCGTACTTTTATATTAACCATATTCATTTTGATTTATCCTTTTCATGAACCACAAAATAAACTAAAATGAATTTGCAATGAATAAATGTTAGAACACACGCCTAAAAGTACGACAAATTAGTCAACTGCTTCCGGAGGGTGATTCTGATCTTTTGTCGTACCTAAGTGTCAGAATATACGCCTAAGGAATGAATTGCTTTTCTTACTCCTTTTTATTGTTATTCAACTCAATCAGGTTGTAGTGAACTAAAAATTAACATAAAATGACACAAGTTAATCACTTTGACCGTCAAGTGAAGTTTTGTAAAAAGTCATGTACACTTTGACAATAAAGTGAATAAAGGCAACTCAAAAAAGTCCTCAAATCATAATTATACAGGAATTTTTTCTCAATATTGTAATACCTAGCAAGTGTACACAAAATTTCAGTTACTGAAATTGAATTCCTTCTCATTTCTCAGCCAGTCAAATATATGTAGTTAAAAACAAATTTTTGTATAGTGCCTTTATGAAGAAGTGGATGAGCTGTTTTGTGAATTTTTGCAATTCGATTTCTTGAATTTGTGTTTAATTTTTCCTTCATTTGTATGGTTTTATTCTGATCGACACGAGTTTAGTAATAAGGTCCAGCACAGATGACGTACTGCCAAGCAATCTCAAATTCTATTGCGTATGTAACATATATATAGTTATACATATATGTACCTACAATGTACATAAGAAATGCTAACAGTTTATATTCTTTATAAAAGTAATAAAAACTGTTTTTTTTGTTGCAATTTTTCGCATTTTCCGGACCTCAGTGATGGTTGAAAAACTAAATTTATTATTATTTTACCTCACCCAACATTCCTTTAAAATTTAATAACTGTTGGAAGTAATGTGAGTTGATTGTTTTCTTTGGCTGGCCTATTTATTGTTCATATCAAAGGTTTCCAACATAATTAGAGCTATAATTAGTCTCTCAATTAAATTCTTTTCCTTATTAAGCAAATCAATTGTGCTATTTTCCATTAAATTTACCGGAATTAGAAATAAGATAAAAAAAGCGGCATTTATATGAAACAATTCAAACTTTATGGGACTTTTTTAGCTGATTGCCAAAATTTACAGTTATTTACGGTCTCTCTTTTTAGCTCTGAAATATATTTAATCCGTTTTTACAAAAATCATTATTACAAATTCAAAAATATTATTGAATTTAAGCACTTTTATTGCTCGTATTAGGTGTAGAATATCCATTTACCACAGTATACAATTTTTGTCAGAATCTCTTAAGCAGTTGACTAATTTGTCGCGTGTTTTTTGACGTTTGTTCATCGAAAATTCATTTAAGTTCATTTTGTGGTAGATAATAGTGAAGACATAAAATGAACTGTGTTGAAAAAAACTAAGACAAAAGTGAGGTGAACATGTAAAGATTCACGCCTAAAATGTACGGCAAAAGATCAGAATCACCCTCCCGATGTTGTGACAAAAATTTTATACTGTGGTAAATGTATATTCCACTCCTAATTAGAGCAATACAAGTGCTTAAATTCGAAATATTATTTTGAGTTTGTAATGTAAAGTGTCATTTTCAGTTCATTCTACGTAATGCAAGGCTTACTGAATTGAATAAAAACAAAAAAAAAGCAGTGGAAAAGTTCATTTTAATTCGTCGTATATTCTGACATTAAAGTACGACAAAATATATGTCTAAATGAAATGAACTTTTCTACAGATTACTTAGTGTTTATATTCAGTTCAGCAAGCCTTGCATTACGTTGAATGAACTGAAAATGACCCTTCAGTATAAAATTTTTGTCACAGCCTCGGAAACAGTTGACTAATTTGTCGTACTTTTAGGAGCATATTTTGATATTAATTCATTACAAGTTCATTTTAGTTTATTTTGTGGTTGATGAAAAGGATAAATCAAAATGAATATGGTAAATATAAAAGTATGCCAATTTTGAGGTGAAATGTCAAAATATGTGACAAAAATATACGCCTAAAGCTTGAAATACAATTTATGCGACACGAAATTGTCCACGCCAATTGGCGTCGTCGTTTGTCGCAGATGTAATACAATGAATGCGACGTTGTCGTCCTCATTTCAAGTCAGTTGAGTTGAATTTTGCTTCTTTGTGATGTCTACGGAATTGCTTTCATTTTTTCCTAACGATTGATGATTTCTTTGGTGTTAATTTAATTTGCTTGATCTGGTTCAATTGAAAGGACTTTCTAGGCCAGATAGTCATTGTTGTGACATTGTAGACATTAAATAAATTTTTCGGCTCTGGCAACAATCCCAGAAATAGTTATATGTAAATAAAGTGTAAGCTATGTATATACTTATATTAGGAAACATGGATGACAATGTTGGGTACGCACTTTATAATTAATAAAGAAGTAAGTCACTTATACATAAATGTAATTTCCTTAAGTTTAATTCTGAAGATCCTTTCAATTTTATACTTCTTTGAAAAATGAGTCTAAATTTAGCGTGAAAAGAGCATAGAAAGAATCTACTAAGCTTCCCATACCAGTAAATTTATTTTTCAGCTGAGATCAATGTCTATGGTTTTGTAGAAAAAGAAATGCAGGATGGGATACTCGTTCGTTTGCCCTGGTGCGGTAGAATCGATTGCATCGTAATACCCACACCGCTGAGAATAATCCATCCATGTATACATATATGTAAGTATGTACATCAGTGGGGTATAATTCAAATAATGTTTATTTTGGCACTACACAAGTAAGACTAATTCTTATAATTATGTGTAGGTAAAATATCTAATAGAAAGATTTATACATAAAAATAAATAACAAAAACTTAAACTTATCTAAATTAATAATAATAATATGCCCCACAAACAAATCGCCTTACTACTAGAGAACTCAATCAACTAGACAATTATGCAGTTCTTAAATAGTCTAGCAAACTACTCCGAAAACTCTGAATGTTCATGCTCCCTCTGAGGTGAAGAGAAAGATAGTTCCAAAATCTTATGGATTACACAAAAACTGACCACCGACCGAGGAGTGTTAAGAGAATAAGTTCTTAGGCCCAATCTACATTGATTGCTATACGCTACAAGCTTCAAGCTAAAAATTGCACATATGGCATACCATAGAGCTTCAAGCTACATGGACTGACTACGTTCATAGGAATACGCTGAAATAGAGAATTGAAGTGTGTGGCTATCGATATAGATTGGGCCTTACAGATTGGAAAAATCCAATCTAGTATACAGATAGTCAGGTAGCCCAGCAATCATCAAATTACGAAGGAATAATATTGTGCGATATTTAAAGAAAGTTTCTAACGTGCATTCCAAAATTGAATTTAAATATTCCGAGACATGGTCGTATCGCCTAAAGCCAAATACACATGAGCTTAAGCAATGAAACTGAATCAAAACCACTGAAAACTTCGAAATCATAATTCGTGATAGGAACGATTAAAGGTTTAAACACAATTGCGACCATAGAGCGGGCCACAGCCACTTCAGATTCCTATGTAATACACCATTCATAAGACGTTCCTTGAGAAAATTATTCTTATTACTGCAATAGTCGTTGGCCGTCGCAACTGTGTTTAAGCCTTAACGATTTAACTAACGTAATCCGCGTGTCCACAGGAGTAAGGGTTGCAGTGACAGAAAGTTTACGTAGCGCCCCATAAATCTTACAGACAAGCGCATTTATGTGATTGGTCCAGTTTAAAGTACGACCAAAAATTATTCCAAGATTTTTTACGGTAAGTTTCCAATTAAAGCTCAAACCATTCATTCATACCGCATATAACAGCCTTCAACGATACGAAGGGCCTAGAAATGTAAAGCTAAATATCTTTATCATACGTGTGGTAATCACAAATTCTTGGAACCATTGGAATATCATTAATGAAGATAGTGAATAATAAGGCTTCCAGAATGGAGCCTTATAGGACTCCAGTCCAGAAAGGAAGGAATGCAGAAGCAGAATTCGCACTCTGTTGTTTTAAAACCAGTTTACTTAATAACAATATGTTGTCAACGGTATCAAAGACGTTAGAAAAGTCAAGGAGGACAAGCGCTACAAATTTATCATTATCAGATGATTTCCTAATATCATCTGTTATAATAGTAACTCTGAAGTATAGCTCCGCTTGCGTCGATAGCCCGATTGAAGATTAGATAAGAGGTTAAAAAACTAGTGATTTAGGTATGCTGAATTTTTTCAAAGGCTTTAGAGAGAAAGGGCAAAATGAAAATAGGGCGATACTCCTTTGAACCATGCGACTTCTGGGAATTATTACTTATTATTATTATTACTTCCAAATACGGGGTATAGTAGATCTTAAAATGAAGTTGTTAAAGAAATAGGTGAGATTTGAAAGTATTACAGGCAGAAGAACTTTTATAAATTTGATATCATCCAGTCCAGCAGAGTTAGATTTCACAGACTCACTAATTTGACTAAAAGCAAACCCATCAAAAGGATCTAAGGCGAGTGCCACACCAGACTACTGATGTGCTGATGTGGTGATGGTGATATTTTAAAATAATCAGCAGCTGATATATTGCGAGAACATCACATCAGTAGGTAATGCTACATCAACTTAAAAGTCATCTCATTTTTCTATGTCAAACTCTCAAGTACTTACAATGGAATTCAGCGAGGAGGAAGAGCTTTTGCTGCTTTTTTTATTAAAAAAATGAAGAAAAAATCAAAATAAACGAAAATATTGGGTCCATCCATATATTACAAAAAATTTAAAGTATAGTGCAGCAGTTGTGGCAAAAGAATTGAATGAAACACCAGACAAATTTACAGGATGTCTAAAGAATCATTCGATTTGTTAGAGCGATTAGTGAGTAAAAAAATTGAAAGACAAGATACAAGTTTCCGAAAAGCTGTACCAACTAGTTAACGGATATTAATTACACTCAGGTAGGTGAAAATATCTTTATTTATTTTTATTTATATCTGAATTTAATTCACTGGTTAAACCCGGAAGCAAATTGTATTCGTAGTAGGTAGAAGAGGAGGTATCGAGTATGAATTCTGCAGTCTGAGATTTATTCTCATCAGCATGTAGTTCTTCTATTATTTCAAGAACTTTTTTCTTAAAGCTCCTTTGATTGCCAGCCGATAATGTCAAAATATCTTGTGATATTCCTTTAAAAAAGGACATTAAGGATGTTTCTTCTTTAGTTGTCTGTGCTAATTCCTTTTGCCGTTGCTTCAAATAATTTACTATTTAATTATCGGTATTATTCTGAGGGTTTTGGGTTTTCCTAATTCTTTTTCGCGACGGACCTGCAATTTCCTTATCTTCCTGTTCAGTAATGTTTGGTACTTCTTCAAACAATGGCTGCTGTTCGTGAGAAAGATTAGCGCTGATGATATTTTCTAATGAATGCTGCTCCACTTCTGCGACCCCAGGTTCTATTTGAGTCTCTGCTTCCTTTTGTTGGCTGCTGTCAATAACTGTAGACAAATTTCCACTTTGATCTCCGTGTTTTATACAGGGTGTTTCCCCTTAGGAGGTCCATAGAGCGGGAGGTGATAGTACTCACCTAGACGAACCAAAAATTGTATGGCAGGGGGGGGGGCAATATCAACCGTTTAGGAGTTACAGGGTGATTCATAAAAAAAGCTAGGTTTTCACAAAACACCCTGTATTTTAAAAACTACAGGGCGTATGATCACAGTTAAGGGCTCACTGTATGCAAAACTGCATTACCTTTCCAACGACAGCTCAACCAGCCCCGTACCCCTCTCCTCTCAAAAGTTATGAAGGTCTAAACTAAAAATTTCGGATTTTCTTTCCTTTTTTTCTACTTTTGACCTCTATTATTTTTGCAAAATGGTCGTTAACATAACTTTTTTTTATAAAAACTGTAAACTGTAGACTCTCTTCTTTAATATGACCTATAACACCCAATGTGCTATCTGAAGCCCTTTAAGAGTTATTAGCTCTAAACCTATTCTCAAACCTATTTTCAAACCTATTCTCAACGATAATTTGTTCCCTTAGCACGTCATTTTAAAAAATATCGTCTTTTTTCGGTGTGATCTGAATAGGTTATGAGTTAATAACTGTTTAACGGCTACAGTTAACACATAGGATGTAATAGGTCAACTTAAAGAGGAGAGTCTGCAGTTTACAGTTTTTATAAAAAAAAGTTATGTTAACGACCTTTTTGCAAAAATAATAGAGGTCAAAGTAAAAAAAAAGGAAAGAAAATCCGAAATTTTCATTTTAGACCTTCATAACTTCTGAGGGGAGACGGTTGCGGGGCTGGTTGAGCTGTCGTTGGAAAGGCCATGAAGTTCTGCATACAGTGAGCCCTTAACTATGACCATACGCCCTGTAGTTTTTAATATACAGGGTGTTTTGTAAAAACCTAGCTTTTTTTATGAATCACCCTGTAACTCCTAAACGGTTGATATTGCCCCCCCCCCCCCTGCCATACAATTTTTGGTTCGTCTAGGTGAGTACTATCACCTCCCGCTCTATGGACCTCCTAAGGGGAAACACCCTGTATATGGCACGAGAAATTGCATTGCGTCATGTAGATAAAATTGTTTTTTCTTGAACGAAACTCCAGAGCCTCTGGTGTGTGTACTCTTTTAAGCTTCTCATAAAACCTGTGCGAACATTTTTCCATTTGTCTTTACAAATGTTTACTGAAAAGTAAAAAGTAAATTTTCAAAAACCTATGCAAAACTATTTAATTATAAACAATAATAAAAATTCGCCAGGTAACTAACTACAGGATGCAGTCATACCGCTTTATCGCATATGTTTATGCGGGGAAGAAGTACTATCGGCCAAATAATTTCAACAACCACGCAAGCTATCTGGGAATCGTTATATGGAAAGTATATGCCACCGCCTACGACAGATCATTGGTTGCGAGTTGCTGATAGATATAAGAGCTTGTTGAATTTGCCAAACTGTATTGGATCTGTAGACGGAAAGCACATCAGAATAAAAAAATTTCCTAACAGTGGCTCCCTTTATCACAACTACAAAGGGTTCTATTCCGTTGTTCTAATGGCTGCAGCAGACGCGGATGCTTTATTTACCACTATTGATGTAGGCGAAATAGGATGAAATAGTGATGGTGGTATCTTTCATCATTCAACATTGAATCGGTGCTTCCAAAACAATAGTCTGAATATTCCAAAGCTTGCTCCATTACCAAATGATACTGAAGACTTTCCATATATATTTGTAGGGGATGAGGCGTTCCCTCTAACAGAAAACTTTCTGTGCCCATTTCCACAAAGATCGTTAACAAATACAAAAAGAATTTTCAATTATTGACTTTCACGTGCTCGAAAGAGCGTAGAATGTGCTTTCGGTATACTCACATCTAAATTCAGGATTTTTGAGACACCAATCTGCTGTAAAGAAACTACTGTGCACTCTATAATAAAAGCTGCCTGCGTCCTATATAACTTTATTCGATTGCAAGAAGGAAATTATACATCAGTAGCGGATATAACTCCGGAACCAATTCCTTTAGAACACCAGGGAATAGCTATCCCTTTACCAACAGCAGAAAGGGGACTAACGAAACCACAAATTAATCGAAACCGAATGGCGAATTATTTTTTAAGAGCAGAAAATGCATTGCCTTGGCAATGGGACTACTGCGTGAAGCCATAAAATAAAAGTTTTATGTTAATAAAATAAAATAAAATTCCACAAGAAAACATACCATCTTTTCCAATTTCCGACGAAATTTCTGTCCAGGCTTTTGTCAGTTTATCTCTTTTGCAGTAGTCTGCACACGTTGATTCCCACAGCACCTACGTTTTTCCACACTTTGCACTAATTTTGAAACAAAATCCCGTTCACTCATTTTTAATATTTTAAACTAACCCGACTTAATTATTTTTAACAGCAGAAAATGCCCTGCCTTGGCAATGGGACTACTGCGTTAATTCGTAAATAAAATCTTTTATGTTAATATGTACAATGTAACTATAAATCGAATTATAGTAGATAAATAAATCTATGGAAAACCTTATAAGGGAGTATAATTTAATAAAATATTACACAAGAAAACATATCACCATTTCCAATTTCAAGCTGTTTCCAATTTATCTGTTTTGCAGTAGTCTGCACACGTTGATTCCCATAGGTACCTTCGATTTTCAACTCTTTGCACTAATTTTAACACAAAATTTCATTCACTAATTTTTAATATTTTAAACTAACCCGACTTAATTAGTTTGCAAATTAAATATCGACTAATGTAAGTAAAAATCAGCAACATGCAGGTCACCTGCTGATTATCAGCAGATCAGTATCACATCAGTACATCACTACCTCTTACAATGTAGCATGCCTCATTTAGATATTAGTGTTGCTGATAATCAGTACATCAGCACATCAGTACATCAGCATATCAGTGGTCTGGTGTGGTACTTGCCTAAGTGTACTTAAAATATCACTGGGATATTCATTGGCATTAGAGCCCGGACCATTAAAATTCATGAAATATTTTGACTTTTAGATATCTGCTCGTCTGTACGTCTGTCTGTCTGTCTGTCTGTCTATTGGTCTGTTTGCGCGATTGCTGTTAAAAACAAGCTGAAATCTTATTTGTATTTACAGTAATTTTAATAAAAATTTAAGTTAAGGTTTGTTGATGAGTACAATTGGATAACTGTACAATTGAACAACTCCTCTTCCTTGAACTTCTGCATCCATTCAAACACACGTCTTCGTAGCAAACACAAAAGTTTAGATTTTCGCTATATTATTTAGACATTCTCTTCTGAAGGCTTTGAGCTAGAGAGCTGGTATTTTGTATATGCTCTTGTAATAATTGTACATATATTCAATCTCGAAATTGGGTAATATTGGTTAGTTCTTTTGTTGTGATGCCATATCCAAATTTTCAGAATTGCTGTCTATTTCACGTATAGATACTGGGCCAGTTCCAAATGATTTGAAGGTACTCAAGAGTTCTTCGAATGTAAAAGCCGAGTCTGTCTGTTCGTCTGACCTCACGATTACTTGAGAGCGCGTGTACTTAGAAAGTTGAAATTTTGCACATGGTCCCTTTAAAATAAATAAATAAATAAATTGAAGTTCAAAACTGGGAAAATGAGGTAACTCCTTCATGGGGTGCCATACAAAAATTTCGTTTTTCACTATATATTTGGACATTGCCTGAGAACGGGTCAACGTAGATATCTGAAATTTTGTACACGGCGTTTTAATAAAATTAGTAAATGTAAATGGGCTAAATTGGGCAACTCCTTCTTGGTGTTGCCATATACAAATGTAGGATTCTTCTGTATCCTCTGAAAACATCAGTTCTAGACATTTTTATTGTACTGAAAAGCTCTTCAGAATATGAAATCGTATGAAATTGATTATAATTCTTTTTACTGTCCGACGAAGCGTTCTAGAAATATATGCGAAAAACCACATCAAAAACCATCATCAAACTTTCACAGATGGCTGACCATACGAAATTACATACGGGCATCATCTAGGGTATCATAAGTATTGGTCTTAGATCAATTCTAGCTTTTTTACTTGTTTCAAAACAGAAGATTGACTTTATTTATTGGCATTCATCTATGGTACTGCTAAAAACAATTCTGAAGATTTGTAAAATCAAACTTCTCCTCCAAGGATATATTTTATAAATATACTTTTTAATTTATTTGTATACGGGTCGCAATTATTCTCACCACAATTTCCTTTTTCTAATAACTTTTAACTGCGTTAATATTTTTTAGTAAATAAAGCCGTATTTCGAGGCTATACTGGAAAAATTTTACTATTGTATTCACGAATGACGAATAATGCCTCTTAAATGGCAGTAATTAAATACTTAACTAAGTTGAAACTTTTCACTATATTATTCAATGTCTGTGCTATTAGTGTCTCAATTTGGGGATAATTCAGTTGTTTAGATTAATTAAGGTTTATGGTCTTTATAACATACATATGTGCACATTTCCTTTCAAATAATATAAGAAAATCACTTCTGCAGAATGAGCAGGTCGCAAAATATTTAATTATATCTACATCCTAGAAATAGAGGCCTAGCTCCTATGCCTGTAGATAACTTAATGACTGGCGCCTAAAATGTCGTTTAGGTATTGCCAAAAAAGAAAAATTGATAAACTCGGAAAACATCAACGACATGACAAATGGCCACAAGTATTAAGGTGAACCTTGTGGATATTTTAAGTTTCGGAAAAAACATAGAACAATTTTTATGAAAGCGAATAGATTTCCCTTTAAAGAATTTACGGAGATTTTATAACTTTTTAATATAATTTTCATTTGTGTTTTAATAAGAGATAATACAAAACCATTTCTGTTTTGTTTTTCACATATTTGAATAGGTGATTTCCTTGCTATTTTCCGCTATTCTTTAATTTTTATACAAATTTTCCATTACTTCAAGTAAAATTAAAAACATGTTTTCTCTAAAACCAGTGATGTGATAATTTTAGGAGGCTCGCTCATACATTACGTCAAAATATGGATTTCAAATTTACGCTTTTTAATGAATTTTAAGAACATTTTTATCCGAATAAATATAATTCCACTTTTTTTTTGTGCTACGATGTATGCTGGCTGATTTCAAAGACTTAAAATTAGCCCACTTCTGATTTTTTGAGCTATATTAAAAAAATCATAGCTTTGGCTCTAATTATCACAGGGGCACGATCGATCGGTGGAAAAAAGTACAACGTTTCAGGGAAAATTATATAAAAACTTCGCAAGTTGGAATCGTAATGGAGACGACATTTTTTTCGTCAACAATTCTCTTTTAGAAGAACAAACAAACAAAAAATGTCGAAGCAAAGTGTTTTGATGGAAAGAAAAAAGCATTTCCTGAAAAGGCTAATTTGAATATATTTCCTATGAGAAGTTCAGAAGGATGGAAGATGTTGAAAAAATTTTGTACCAAATATGTAAAGTATTACGATGGATGTACACAGCCATAGTAAGATCAATCTTGTGCTACGAGTCGATCGAAAGTCTGGTGAATGGCATTCAAGAAGAAATATAATCTGGATGAGTTGTCGAAAATCCACGTCTGCATTGGATTGGAGGTAATGATCGATCTATTGACAATGGACTTCTAATGTAGAGGTATAGCGGCTGCCAGCGCAGTCAAACTAAAAGCAAAGTTACCTAATGACAAGTTAAGAAGCTGTAGAGCAAAATTGGAAAATTTCTTGTGTTTTTTAGAATGAAGCAAGTAATTTCATATACCTTCGTCTTTTGCATTAATGGGGGAAAAGAACTTGGCTATACACTATTGTAGTGCAACTGAGACAACGAGTTAAAAACAAAAATCGAGAGAACGTAGGATTACCCGAACGACAAAATCCTTTCAACCTATTCATGATAATGTACATCACGTCACACTACCTCCCATTTTTAATTTTGTTTAAGAAAGAATTTTTTGGGATTCTCCGGTATATAGCAAAAGCTAAAAACGTTCTAATTTGTTATTTCATCACTCAACTCATTAATTTTCGGTGACAAGTTTCAAGTCTTGGTTTGACTCATCAACAGGTCCCAAATAGCGAAATTGGGTGATTTGAAAAACAAATGAAAAAATGAAAAAAGAAGAAAGAAATGAAAAGTTTGAGAAAAATAGAAAAAACAATTTTTTTTATATTTATTAAAAAAATGTAAAAAAATTTTAAAGAAGCAGATTCATTCGAAGCGAATCGAACCTGTATCCGCCACGCAGTGGGCTGAAAAATAAAGAAGAAAAAGGAAGAAGAAGCGTTTCGTGTCAGCAGAAAACCTTCCACTCATCGGTGCAGCTTGGTTTTCTGCCTGCTGCAGACGCTTGAAAATAGATCAAACTGATCTCTTCTCATATAAACTCAGAATAAATTCTGGGTGTGAATTATATGAGGAAAATATCAGAGAATCCAGTAAGAATTTCTCCCACTTAATCTCTTCTCATCAAAACGAATGTAACAGAAGCACGTGCTGCTCAATTAGCATAGAAATTACACTAACAAACATTGGCCGATTCTCTCAATTTTTCAGCAAAACCCGGTTTTCACAAAAGCGCGGGAGCATTTTATGAGAGTAAAACGTGAAAACTCCGCCCCTTCTCATTTATTTCCGGAAATGAAACATTTGCCATTCTGTTTGGTTGCATGCAACTTGCGCTTTCACATTTTTTATCTTTATTTATAAAAGTTTTAAAGAGAGTTTGATTTTTTTTCTTTCTTTCTTCCTTTTCTTGCCGTGTGCATTTTAAATGTAAAACACTCGGAAATCTCGCCAGCTTCCTAACTTGTCATTAGGTTAACTTTGCTAAAAGCAATGGGTTGGTGAAAAGTGAGGGAAGTGTGGACATTCCAATATCCTTCCGAAAATATACTGTATTGATCGTAAAGTAGTAACAGACTCCCAAGTTCCTGTCCTAACCTTTAGTTGAGGTTGTAATATATTGATACCCACTAGAATCGACTGGAAAAGGAATGAGGTTTTTGTAAAAGCGAGCATCTCTATTTTATAGATAGGTCGAAGACAAGTAGAGCAACTGGCACTGGAACGAGCCATACATACATAAGTATTACATGACAAATATAGTGTTTTTCAGGCTGAAATGGTGGCAATGCACCGAGCGAGCAATACTGTTGGCATCTATGCTTAGAGAACCAGATTTTGATATCTGACAGCCAAACGGCCATTAAGGCGTTGGATGCTGTGGTGATATAATCAAAGTTGATGCAGCTATGTACAATAGGGAAAAAAACAATTGAACTCCTGAGGGGGAGCAGAAATCATACAAGAAAACTAGTAGATGTGTTAGCGGCGATTGGATCATAGATAACCATGCTAGGAGGCTAGGTCTTGATTCAAACGATTTTTCCGATAGCTGTAAAGCTCCTGAGGAAATCGTATCAGTTCGGAATATAGTTTACGAATATCCTGCTTTAGCGACTAAAAGAGGCGGGCGACTTGGTAGCTACTTTTTCTCGGAGTTTGGGAGTTGCATGTTAAAGAGCTTAGATGCATCCTGAGTTTCATTAGAGAATCAGGATGGATCTAAGATTGTTCCAAGTAGGATAGATTCACATGAATCTATGGGGTTTAATGGACCCGTCAGTGGTCTAACTGATACAGCGCAAGCTTTCCTTAGTGCCACCTCTTTAACGTAACCTAAACTAATATGTAAAGAGAAACTTGTAAGATATAGTAAATATTATTTTGGTTATTTTCATTTAATATTGGATAATTTCCATTTTATACGGAATTTATTTGCAAAGTCGAGCTAGGGATCGTCAAAATCGGAGAGCGTTTGCGAAGCGATAATCATAGGTACTCCAACACCGAATCACTCACAAGTTACATATTTTCTTGGATCAATACTGTGATATTGTTGCTAAGCCCCGTTCATGGATTGTATGCTGTCAGCAGAGATGTCTCGAATCTGTCTACTTAACTTTACATTAAATTCGTTGATGGTGCAGCATTACTTATGGTGCGAATAAACGATGAGCGAAAACTTGCTCTTTAGATATGTCTCGATGGCGTATGCACATAGCTCTCCGAGCCAACGCTCCATCGCAACAAGAAATCACCAATCTCACGAAATTAATTGATTAATTAGTGGTCGCCATCCCCTCCAGTCTACATTTAAAAATTATTCAACTTCAAAATCAGACATCCAACGCTGGGCACCTAAAATGAGATGGAGAGGATCCTCAGTATAGGTCTCGTCAAAAACTTTCTGGGTAAAAACTTACTCGTTTGGTGAGGTAAATATGTAAAAGTATGAGAAAATACGCGACCGATGTTCCTGCGATTTCCATTATTAAAAACAAACAAAAAGAAGAAGTGTAGAAGGACATTTAAGAACTAAGTTTACTTTATAGTTCTTGTGAAATTTAAAATTCGATTTAAAAAGAATAAAACATTGATATGGAATAAAAAGCTGTTAAAGATTATGTTAATCACTGAATAAGAAGAGTCGGAAAAGTAAATTGTATTGAAATAGTGAATTAACTAAGGGGTTGAATGTTTGTTGAGATTGGCGAGGAAGAGGATTATAATTATGAATTAACACGTTTTTGATAGATAGATTCTTCTAAATGTAGTATCCTTATCAATCGTGGAGGGCGGTGGAGGGCGTCAGATTAGCAAATTATAAAAATTAAAAAACGCAATATCTATGGCAGAAATGGTTACATTACATTTGAATGACCGAAAATTGATTGAAAACCAATTTTCTGGCAATTCGGTTATTCGTGACAGTTCTGACAGAATTTCAAAAAACCGAAATTCACAAAACTTAATATCATGTAACTTTTTCGTAAGGTTGCCATACGAAACTTTCGTTTTCTCCTTAGAATATAGAGACAACAGGAAGTGTTGATACCTGTAAAATTCGTGTGCATGAGCGTGGATTTTTCAGAGTATCATGAAATAGCTCAGCATTATATTCAAGAAAGAGACAACTCTATGTTTAGCTGTCAAAATATCGAAAAAACCTTCCTCCACCGAGATTTGTTTACGTTTGTGACAGCTGCGAAGTTCCCTGAGTATGATGGCGTAGTGACAGTGAATAAGAACATTTTCCATGGGAGCAAACGTAATATTTTCAACCATATATCTTGTTGCCCCGCTCTCTATATTGATTCTACTACACGGCTGTACTGAGCGTTCACTACAGGGGCAACAGATACTAACACAACCAGAATTTGACTACACAAAATTTGACTTATAACCCTTCCTGTACTCTCTATATTCTAAGGTTTTCACTATATATATTAGGACACTGCCTGAGAATGCATTGACGTAATAGAACTGAAATTTTGTATCCAGACTAGGATAAATGATATCTACGACTATATACAAACTATATAAAATAAAATAATTAAAGGTTACTGTACATATGTCGCTAGAGAATTTACCTTGAAATTAGATCGCACCTATCTTTTGAGGCAAGCGTTAATTTCATAAAATATTTTTCACAAACAGACTCTGTAGACTCTTCTCTTTAATTTGACTTATTTGTGGTATCTACAGCTGTTAAAGAGTGATACCGAAATTAGCCGATATTTTTTTTTTAAATTACTTGTTTTCAGTCAGTAAGAGAACAAATATAGGTTTGAGAATAGCTTTCAGAATAAGTTTTGAGTTAATAACTCTTTAACAGCTGCAGATAGAACATAGGGTATAATAAGTCAAATTAAAGAGGAGAGTCTACAGTTTATAGTTTTTATAAAACAAAGTTATGTTAACGACCGTTTTGCAAAAAAAAAAAATAGAGATCAAAGTAAAAAAAAATAATCCGAATTATTTTGTTTAGACCCTCGTAACTCCTCTTAAGTGCGGCCAGTGCTTTTAAAATACAGGGTGTTTTGTGAAAAACTAGCTTTTTTTCTTAATCACGCTGTAACTGCTAAACGGTTGATATCGCCCCCCCCCTGTCTGTTTGGCTAGGTGAGTAATATCACCTCTTGCTCTTTTGACCTCCTACGGGGAAGCACCTCGTATAACTCGAAAGGATAACTTGAAATCAAAGCTTTTTAATGAATGACCTTGCTTCTACCATGCAACAACTATATTTATAAGATCTTAATCAGTGGCGTAGATAAAAACTCAGGGGCTTATCAGCAAAATTTTTAAGGACCCTTTTTAACAATACAGTTAGAAGTGGTAGTCACAATATGTAACTCCTCAGGTATAAAGCTCAACTAGCCGGAAAGACGTTACGGATTTCAAATAGACTGAGGTTTACTTGCGAAAAATTGAAAATATTAAATGTGAAGATAATAATCCTTACAGAATGTGATAAGAATTAAAATTTTTCGTAATTAAACCTCAGTCTCGTTAAAATCCGTAACGTCTTTACGGCTATTGTAGTTGAGCCTATAGTCGGTACTGTACTTTATAGATCTCAAAAAAATCATAATTGAGGGCAAAAACTTGTAGAATATATGTATATTTCTAGTTACAACATACGTACATACATATTAGGTATACCTATATAAAAATCCTCTCTGGTGAAAAAATAAGTAAGGTATAAAATTTAGTATTAATCATAATAATATCCAAAAATATTAGGACAAATTTTTCTTATATCTGATAGATAATTAGAATATGTGGTCTAAATTTTATCAAAATCGGTTAAATAGATCTTGAGATATCTCGTACACCAGTTTGAAAAACGTAGTTTCGGGAAAAAACCCAAAAGAAAAGACAACTCACCCACGCTCACTTCTAATTGCTATAACTTCGGAGATATTTTGAAATGATTAAATGCTTAAAATATTCTTCAAAGTATGAAACAATTTATCCGGCAAAAAAAAAAAAATAGAATTTCAGAAAACCTCAAAGAGGTGTACCTACCCCTTAAGCAATAAACATTCATTGTTTTTAAAAATTTATATTTCGGCAGAATTTTTATTCACTCTTGATAGCCTACAAGAGTTATTTTCAGATTCTGTATCACTCTGGAATAATATGCATAAAAATTCTAAAAGAAAAAAATTTCAGTAAATTTCTGAGAACAAATTGAGGGCTTTTCTACATCAGGTCGAAGCATCGTTAATTTTATTTTGGAATTGGAGCAGTCATTCATGTATATACTATACATACTTCATTCACCTATACTACATACATACGAGTACATATTACATCACTTACGAAAACCATCCAACGCAAACAATCTCAGCAAAGTTTGTTTCTTATTTCAGGATATTTTAACGAAAATAAAATAAGATCCTAAGCGAAATTGTAAACAGAGAGCGATAGATTATCTACTGATGTGTGCAGTGGCGTTGTTAATGCTTGAGTACGGGTCGTACGGGTTCTTCTAATATATCTCAGGAAGCAATTTTCTGCTACAACCCAAGCATAGTCATGCGATATGTTATATTATTTTTGGTAAAATGCTGGAACTCTTTGAAAATTTTAGTTACCAGCTTGGGGCTCTAAATTTCGGGAATTCCCCCGCTTGGAGGGGTCTGCGGGTGCCTTATATACGCCACTGATCTTAATGCTAACAAACGATTTTGCAATCCAAGCGTCTGAAAATATTCATTTTTATCACAAGAGTCCATTAATGTAAAACCCTTCATAAGATAAATTGTTTATAACTGCATTGTCGAATGAAACGAATCAGATATTATATGCACCATACAATCAGGGCTTAAAGCTTAACTAATAGCTTAAAGCAGCAATCATCACCCGTGCAAATGGATTCAAACATTTAAGCCGATCCGATTTCTCAAAGATGTAATCAGTAAACAAGAATCAATTAAATTAGTTCTTGAATATTGATTTTTAAGAAGATCAATTAGATCTCATTCATAATTAGAGTATATGGAAAGTTTATATGATGAGTAATCGAGAATCAATTACTGCCTGTATACATTATATGCGGCTGATAAAAAGTGGTAATGATGAGATTACCTCATGATAGACCTATACAGTCACAAAGAATTTATCATGAATAGTTAAATGGAGTAACGGCGTGCATAAAATTCATATCATATCTCATTTTAGCTAAAATGGGAGCTATCGAGTTTTGATAAAACGTTCCTCTCGTAGAAATGTTCCAAAATCGCTAAAATGCGGTTACCCACCATTTCATAGAATTAAAATTCAGAAGTGTCCCTAGTAGACACGATTTGAAAACTTCATCGATGAATTCATCATGAACACTTAGATGAAGATAATGATGAAATCTGTTCTTGACCCGGGACTGAACTCAATATATGGGTATTTTTCTTCAAAAGTTACATTATTTTCTTGTTGGCATAATGAAAATACTCACTGATACATTCATTACTTAGTCAAATCATGATGAAATACTGGAAATGCTTCCTGCTATTATCATCAATAAACTCATAATGATGACATTGATGTATAAATTAATAATGATTTTTAAATGATTTTGCATACACTGCCCAAATATATAGTAAACCACGAAATTTTTGTATGGAAACCCTTCGAAGGAGTTGCCCGACTGATCCCATTTTCGAACTGTATTTACAATTTCTATGAAAATGCCGTGTACAAAATATGAGCTCTCCACCTCGATTCGTTCTCACGCAGCTACCAAGTATATAGTGAAAAACGAAAGTTTTGTATGGCAACACCAAAAAGGGGTCGCCCGATCTGGTCCATTTTATCCACGTCAACGTGTTCTAAATATATAGTGGAAAACAAAAATTTTGTATGGCAACACCCAGAAGGGGTTACTCGATTTAGTCTATTTTTTAAATTTTATTTACTATGAAAACACCACGGAACAAATTTCAGCTCTCTATGTGTACTCGTTGTCAGGCAGTGTCCAAATATGTACTAAAAAACGAAATATTTGTATGGCAACCCTACGAAGGATTTGCCCGATTTAGTCTATTATTGAAATTTATTTGCAATTTTTATGAAAACACCGTGTACAAATTTTCGGCCTTCCACGTCGACGCGTTGTCAGGCAACTTTTTAGATCTCGACAACAGCGCCATCTATCATGTCTAAAAGTATCCTATCTTTCAAGCTGGAGCAAACCAAACACATTCACAAGATTATTTAATAAAATAAAACCTTAATTTAGTGAATTCAATAATAAAAACTTCTAAATTATACGATGATAATGCTTATGGGAATGAATGGCGGTGGCGGCGATGATGTCTGCTGCTACTTCTTCTGTTGCCGGTGCGAGAGTAGTTTCGTGTTCCCCGTTTCTCTGTTCCCTCAACTTAGCAATGCCATGTCGGCGGATATGGTCAGCAAATGGGTGATGTGGTGGGGCTTACACTTTCGGAATCCTGCATATATACTTATTCAACATCTCTTCACGTTACATAATCTCTTCACAGCACTTTACACAACTTTCTTAAACGAATTCTATTTTCAACTATGTACGTGTTAGAAATAAAAAATTTGTTCTTTTTTAATCATGACAACCGCCCCTAGTAGAAATTGCTCACAGTTTTACCTTGTTTCCTGCCCCGCAAGGGGCAGTTATTATGTAAACCAATACTAATGTGACTGAAAAGTTTCAAGGTGTTTGCAATTCATGAAGAAACATATAGAAAATTTTAAGTCTCGATGAGCCGTCTAATGAGCATTCATTAAATCTCATCGAAGGGCTCATTGGATACTATGAAACTGCTCATTGTATACTAAACCAGCAATAAATAAATATTTATTCTTGTCATCACCGTGTCAGATGACACATCTAGGAAAATTGGAATTGATTTTTGTGATTTATTTATTTAAGTTTTTTAATTAATTTATTTTAAATAAATTTTTTGATTTTTTTTCCATAAAAGACTATCGCCCATATGTTGAACAAGACATTATGTCCAAATCCTTATACCGCAGCGTCTCAGAGTTTGATTTGCATCCGGTGTTTGAATTCGGACGGAAAAATATATGAAATCAATCGTAACATTAGATTCTCATTTATGAATTCATCATGACACTCATTGATATGCTCATTAATAAACTCATCGTAACAGTCATTGTTATGCTCTTTAATAAACTCATCATGACACTCATTGACATGCTCATTAATAAGCTCATCGAGACCGCGTCATTGACATGCTCATTAATAAGCTCATCGTGACACTCATTATGTACCCATCGAAGTGCTCATCTAATATTGTAAAATGCACGAAAGAGAAGCACAGCATACATTTCTAAATAAATAAAAGAGATGCAATTCTCATGCACACTATCTGTGAATAAGTAAATAAATGAGTTTTTTCCTGGTTTTGATTCAAACGCGAATAAATTTCATTAGTACGTTCATCTGATTGCTCATGAGGAGCTCATCATGATATGTCTACCAGGGTACTATTCAATTCGTTATAATACACATGAATTTTGAATATGAAAACGTTCATAGTATGCTCATCGAAAGGCTCATCGAAGAGCTCATTGAAACTCATCAGAAAACTTCACCAGTATTCAAAAGCAGAGAAATTTATACATATACGCGCATAATTTTCAGATGCACCAGTGCTGGTTTACATAAGATTCCCCTCGAGAGGAGAAACCGATAAGTATTTTCTACTAAGATGGCTTTCAGCCTTAAAGGTATTCAACTCTCTCCATTTTATGTATATGTAGTAGTACCTACCTAAATTTATTGTGACCATTTTGATCACCTGGCAATCCATTTTCGTAAAAATTGCAATAAATGATTTTAGAACATATTCAAAATTCACTCGCTCCAATCCTTCACCTTATTTTCTGTCTGATATCATGCTTGGCTATACCCGCTTTAAATCAAAGCGTGTTTATTCGGCGTGCATTTAATATAATGCAACAAAACGTCAATTTCACTTATGTTTAGACTATCTTTACACTTACAGCGTTTTCTTTTCGTTTTATTTTTAAGTGAAAATTCAGTCAATTTGTATTGCTCCATTCCAACCCTTGAGCATGAGCCTTCATTTCTTATTATTAATTTATGCAATTTCGAACCTTCCTTACCATGAATATTTTAAAGGCGTGGTTTGCATGCACCGTAAAAATTCGCCCCGTTTCAACGCCTTTCACAATCCTCCCCATACAAGGGGTTCATTCGGGGTATAATACACAGGCAAAGCAAATCAGGGTTAAACCCTAAGTAAACCTTCGAAATGCTCATTTGTGAAAAGATTGCGTACAGTGAAGTGGCTTGTGTGGTTTTTGTTATATGTAACCACGTATGTAGCCTTAGCAGGCAGCGTATCGTTTTCTTTACATCAACACGGCCGGACCCCTCGTTATATTTATTTCTAATGCCACGGGATAAAATTGACGCAGGCTTTGTCCTTTTATTTTTACAGTTCAGTCATCAGTAAAAAGCAAATTTGATTTATCAGATATTTTATTATATAAAAGTAGTAGACCACAATAGGGTGATGCTGAACTATTGACAGCCACTTGGAGTCACAGCATCAGAGAGAGGTTGAAATGCAATAGAAACCGAGCAAAATGCATTTTATATTGTTTGCGGTTTCCATCTGGTTATATTATTATGTTGGTGCATGTATGTGTGTTTATACGATGTTATAAATACAATCAAGCTATTTGAAATTTTGTGGGAAATTTATAGAGGATATAAAAGGACATTTGCAACTGAAATCAATATTCATTAAAAGGGGTTTTGTAGATTTACGCTTTCAACAGTTTTTGAAAAAGAATAAAGTAAAATTTAAAAATTACGAGAATATTATTTTTAATAATAGAAAAATAAAGCTAGGAATTAGTTTATGTAGATAAATAAAGACAGTCTGTGACTTGAGCTGAGTGAAGTCAGTGCCGTCGTAGAGGTATACAGGAGGTTTGCCACCAGAACGATTTCGCTAAATTCTGGCCAGAATGTTATGTCGGACCAAATTATATAACGAATGAGGCATAAAATATTGAACGAAAAAATTACAGTACTTACCTATCTCACTACCTCAGAATCAGAAGTATGACACAGTATGTAGCATTTTTACAAAATTGAGTTACTTATATCAAAATGATCAGCAAAAAAGTATTCTGCTTCGAAGCATTTTACTTTGATTCTCGAATGAGTTGGCCAACTGTATAATGCAGTAACTCACACTTGGATGTTGGAAGCACAACATTGTAAGGATATTTGAGGATTTCGCCTAGTATTGCGGTGACAAATCATTCCAATTCCTACGTCCTCAATAGAATGTAATGACTTCGCTGTATTTGTTGAGTTGATAACTGTCAACAGAGTGGTAAAACTGCTTGCCAGGGTAGTAGAGTTGCTTAACTCCGCGAACTAAGTTCTTGAAAATAGAATCTGTGGGGTGAATTCACCTTGGCTACTAGATGTAAAGTCAGAGAGTAAAATCCGCGAATGGATTCACCAAATCGCTTGGCCTGGTAACGATCCAATTCGGGGCTACCTAATCAGTCTGATTAGGGCTGAGCAACTTCGGAGCCTGAAATGCTAAGAATCAAGTACAACTGTACTTATGACGGCGGTAAGTTGGCCTAGTGGCTAGATGCTAGATTCTGACAGCCAAGACGTCCTTATGACTAGTTGAATGCTGCAATGGGAACCGCTGCAAGCTATTTCGGTGTTGATACACGCCTTGTCAGTCCAGGCTGTCCCTAGTATAGTCTGCTTTGATACTAAACTTGTCCTAATTGAGGTGGTACCTTATTTAATATTTAGAGCTTTAGAAAAATAAATTATTGAGGTAATTAGAAAAATCTGTGATTGCTTAAGTAACGAACCGGAACAGATTCATAAAAATTCACTACATTTTGCAAGAATCCAAAAAAACAATTAACGACCTGTCAAGAGTTGAATAGATAGAAGATAGTATCTGAGAATCAATACGAATTTAACTATCTCGGTAGTGTTATTACTAAAATATGGATGAACTATGAAGGGAATGAAATATGCCTTGTCGAGGGAGCCAGTATTAATTTAATCCAAGTATTTCTAAACAAATGAGGGAGAATTATTTATTTAAAGTAAACTACACGTATGTACATGAATGATGTATAACCGGGAGATACCTGACAATTATATGTCAAATATTTTTATCAAGATGAATCACGAGTACAGAACTGAAATGGATAGCTATCCAAATACTCCATATAGCTAGGTCACATACTCAGAAGATCTCTATAAGCAATCACCCGGTAGGTAATAGTACGGAATCGACAGCGGAATTAAGGGTGGGAAGATCAAGAATCACCTGGAGAAGGACAATAAATATTGAAATTGACGCGAGTGGAATGAAATGGAGAGGCCCTGAAAGCTTAAGTCGATTCACATATGCAGCCAGTATAGAATTAATATGCACTCTATATAAACATAAAACTACAGAATACTCTAATCTTCATCTTAGGAACGTAAACAGTAAATAAACTTCGTTATTTAAGGGTATTTTGGGATTTTAAAAAATTTTACAATGAGGTTAGACTAGAAGGTGAAATAAACAAGAGAAATAGTTACAATTGGTTTAAGACCAATAATTTTATACCCTGAAAATAAAAGTCAAATAAAGTGAAAACCGAAAGCTTTGTATGTATGGCAACAGGAAGAAGGGGTTGCCCAATTTAGTTTATTTTTGAAGTCGTATTTACTATTTTTATGAAAAGCTGTGTATAATTCAGCTCTCTACGTCGACGCATTCTCAGGCAGTGTCCAAATATATTGTAAAAAACCAAAAATTTGTATGGCAATACCAAAAACAGGTTACCCGAATCAGTCTATTTTTGTAATTTTATTTACTATTGCTATGAAAACACCATATTCCGAATTTCAGCTCTCTATGTGTACGGATTCTAAGTGAAAAACGAAATTTTTGTATAGCAGCCCTACGAAGGAGTTGCCCGATTGCTCCCATATTCAAATTTAAATTAACTTTTGTTTTTAAAAAAAAAAGGCCGTGCGTAAAACTCCAAACGCGCTCTCGAGTTAGTGAGGACGGACAGACGGACGGATATGTAAAAATCAAAATAACTTATAATATTATACGTGGGTATCAAACCCATCTTGCTCTACAAGGATCATTTCTGTGCATTTCAAACCACTGACATATATTAATAAGAATGGACTGAGGTATCCTGTTTAATTCCTGTAATCAACAAGTAAAAAAGCTAGAATTGGTGTAAGACCAATTCTTATGATATCCTAGATGAATGCCCGTATAAAATTTCGTATGGTCATCGATTTATACAAGTTTGAATTTTGAAGTGGTTTTTCGCATATATTTTTAAAAATGATTATAACTAATTTAATAGAATTTCGTATTCTGAAGAAGTTTTTAGTAAAAAACCAAAATTTTTATATGGCCACACCAAGAAGGATTTGCCCGATTTAGTCCATTTTTTGAAATTTTATTTGATGGTACAATGAAAACATCATGTACCAAATTTCAGCTCTCTATATCGATGCGTTCTCAGGCACTGTCCAAATATATAGTGGAAAACGAAACTTTTGTATTGCAACCCTACGAAGGAGTTACCCGATTTGTCTCATTTTCGAACTTAATTTTACTTTTTAAAGTCTGAGTATAAAATTTCAGCTCTCTAAGTATACGCGTTCTCGAGTTATCGTGCGCACAGATGGACAGACGGACGTACAGACGGTCGGACATGCAAAAAGCAAAATAGCTTTTAATATTATGCGTGGGTGTCCAATCCATTTTGCTCTACGATCATTATTTCGAGGTGCTACAGACGGAATGACAAACTTGGTATACCCTATAGATTTCATCTAGGGTATAAAAATGAAACAGATTTTGGGTAAAATCTGTTTGTCTCCTTCAAGCTAAAAATGTACGTTGAACTGCTTGCATGCAAGCAGTACTTCCATACTTCATGCACGTGTAATTCACACTTCCATGTAGGCAACTCAGCTTTCAGCTCAGTTGATAGTTATTTGACGTTATACAGTTTTCAAAATGGCGGAAAAACAATATTCGAGAGCGGAGCTTTTTAAATTAATTCATTTATACCGGTAAAATCAATGTTTATGAGATCATATACATTACATCATTTACCAGAACCTTCCTCTTCCTTTTTCCTTCTGTTTTTTTTTCAATTCTGCTACTTCCTTTATTGCTATAATTGCCATATACACAAGACCATAGGTCTCTCTTTTAAATGAACTTGAATGTAAAGTGATAAAACATCAAGCGAACTGCCTTCTGCTGTCAAATTTAAAAAATGCATTGGACGGGAGGTTTGCATGCAAGCTGTACTACCTCGTGTAATCTCCAGATAAGAGGCAAGCAAGATGGTAAGATTTTGTACCTATTTCAAAGAGCTCTTGAACTGGTCTCTAGATGGTCAGAAAGCGAGCGTATAAGCATCAATCCAATCCTAAGAAAAACCACTATCGTCTCATTCACAATGAGAAGGAAACTTAGTCTTAAGGCATCCTCCATGCCAGAATTCCACATACGACTCACCAAAGAGGTAAAGTTTCTAGGGAATCCGTTTCTAAGAAATTCCTTTTTCGACAAAATATGATAAATTAAAATGTATCCAAAGTGAATATGTATCTACTGTGGTAACGATAATTTTAGCGATTGGCAAATGAAATTATTAACCTATGCTTGTAGACCAATCTAATCAAGTCTACTATAAAGTTAGCCTCTCATTTTTCTCTTAATGCTAATTAAATGTAATTGTAATTGCTCACCTTTTACAAATCACTGATAGAAACAAAAACAACAAATTTTTGTTCACACTGAAATACAAGCGAAAATGAAAAAATAGAATCGAAAATCTTGAAACTGTAAGATTCTCAAAAGTGTGGGCACAAAACAGCGTAAATGTACGTGTTTATGAAAGATAAATAAAAGAGAACAGAATTTATATTCGCTTTCGTTTCGCTTTAATATCGTTTCGATACCATAAATAATTTTTAACTCTGTCGCACTTATTCTCATGTTTCATATTGTACAGCTCAATTGTCGCTTAAGTTTCGCTGTTGCCGACATTCGCCAAATTGTTTGCTAGGCCGGAATATAGTTAAACACTTCTGAAATTGTTACTTTGTAATTGTACAGAACTACACTTGCATTGGGATGTATATTTGTTCTGAAATATTTAAATAAAAATTATTTTGAATAAACATGTAACGACCAAGATTTCAGTAGATCTTTAGTAATTTTTATAGAAAGCGAACCCACACCAGCTAACGCCACGATTGTTTTTTCTTGAAGTACAATTCTTTTGCTAAAAGTGGGCCATGGAGCCATGTACATAATATGTAAATGCTGCTAAAGCAGCAAAAAATAGTTCTTATTTGCTTTCAATTGGCTGCTACTGTCAAGATTTTAATAAAATTCCAAAATGTATCTCTGTTTGGGAGAAAGGTAAGAATGCTTCCTTAAGAAAATTCTAAAAAAAAAATTTTTTTCATTTTGAATGTATTTTGTTCTTTGAGATGGATTACGTATCACGCCAGCATCCTTGAGGTAGGCTCGACTGTAAATAGAAAATTGTGAGATACTTGATGTCTTGTCGTGAGACTATTCACGGAATTGCCTATAAAAAATCTGAAAAATGTCAAAAAAGTAAGATTGATGCGCAATTGATGCGTCCAGAAAAGTGGATTTCCACGCTCGTGTGATTTCATTTTTAAATTGATTTCAGATTTTCATTTTTACTATAAAAAAAAAACTATAACAAGGCTTTGTTAAGAACTGTCTTAATGTGGATTTTTGTGATTGATCGACGATGTACGTAATTGTACGATTTATTACCTAACTATATATGTATGTATCTAGTGTGATGCATTTTATGTAAAATAAAATTTTTCTGATTAAAAAATTTGTCTAAAGATATTCTATATTAGGAAAAGTCTATAGAAAATATCATTACTATATCAGTGTGCTACTTCTGATCAATAGAGCATCACAGAATAAAGGCAAGTCTATAGCTTTTAACACTGGGAGTAACTCAGGCTGCACGATAAAAATCTATCACTTAGGGGGACTGTAAAAATGTTCGTTATTGGTTAAGGGACTTCCCCTAACCGCAAAATGTACAAAGCAATTGTGAAACCACAATATCTATGACGCTCACCATTGACACATTCACAAAACTCAGACCATAAATTACAATAATTTCCACCCTTCTGCACCTATTGTTATCTATATCATTCTGAAGATTCGTGCGGTGTTTACTTTATCACAAAGGGTATACAAAAGTTACAGAAGTGTTCAACTTTTCAACGCATTTTACAAAGGTTCATCTTAAGAGAATCGAAGAAGAAGTATTGCAATGCAACTGCAACAAAAGCCCATCTGGGAGGGACTGAGTCCAGTCCAGCAGCTCTTCAACTCTGAAAGTGGTGCGCTTTTATTAAATCAAAAATATCCTTTGGAGTTAAACAAGAAGTGAAACCATCCTTGATTCTCTATGAATTTAGGACAAGGCGAGTGAAAAAATTTGGTTGACAACCGCAACGGAAAAGGTTTATTACGATGAAGGTAACATGACTTTATAAGTGAATCCGAATTTAGCTTGACTAATTAATTGGTCTCGACGTGTTTAGAATTGTCAAATTAAAATATCTTTGCTAATAATATGGTCTTTGTGTATGTATATAATTGATTTTATGTACGCGCAAATGAATATGTGTTAGAAATGTTTTTTATGTAGATTACTTACATATATGGAGGAATAGCGTTAGATATTATATCTCAGACGCCGGCTGAATAATTTTCAGAAGACTAGTTAAGAGAAATAAGCATAAAACCAATTTTGAAACTCTAATTTCTATGTAGGTCTGTAGGTCTGTTGAAGCAGAGAATCCAGTTAAATACATTTTCATTTGCATATATTTCTTATTTTGTATGTAATCTATTTTTTGTTGTTGTTTGGTTCAAGATTGTTTTAACCCTTAAATGTGGTATTTTATATTTATTTATGGCAGTGGTGAGTCTTCAAGGATACATGTGTTTTTAAATTTGTATGTGGGGAAATAAATTATAAAGCTTAAAGGGCTGTGAGAATTGGAATAAGACAATTTTAACTCCTGGGTCTATACAGAGTGTTGTCACGCGAAATGTTTCTAGCATAGCTTTTTGGTGTACACTGATAGAAGAGATCATTTAGGAAAAATATACATATTTATTTGAACCTGGCTTTTTCGATATAAATCTGCCATATTTCGAGGGAAGAACCTTTGAATATCCGAAACATTTCAGCATATTTCGGTAAAATACAGAGCTTATTTGACTGTAGCTTATTTCGTTTAAAAAAAATCATTTTCATTGAATATATTAGCCTTATTTTAATATTATAAAACTTATTGTTTTGGTTGAAATTATCACATATTTATATTTAAGAAATTATGTCCTTGAGTGTGACAAAGATTTGTTTTTCTGCAACTTTCACATATTTTTAAGATAAATAATGTATTTCTTTGTGTTAAACAAACATTGTTTTACTGTAGAATTGCATTTCTCTTACATACATGGTGATTTATTAAATGAAAGGAGAAATGAAATGTGCGGGTTGCTTTTTCTTAGTAAAATCAGATTTATTTGTAAGAAAGAAATATCCCTTAAAATATATTTCAAATTCTTTCAAAAAAATACTTAAAATTGCTTTATTTGTTCCTTCATGCTTAATCACAAAATAATTTCATGGAATAATTTCACTGAAATCAAGTGAATGCAAATGAATTCGCACAGACTTCAATGAATGCAATGCATTCCATAGTAATGCAGTTCAAAGTAATGCATTGGGCAATTTCTTTTTTGAGGAATGTGGAGTTGTATTTCCTAATTCATAATACTGAAGAGGAATGAAAGAATGCAAATATGCATTCTTCATTCCTTTGAATTAAAACCAAAATAAGCTGCATTCTTTAACAACTCTGCTGGTTATGTGGCTTTTTTTTAAAAAACATTGTGTGTTGTACAATACGATGTACAATTTCGAGATTTGCCGCACTTAACAGATGAAATGATAAAAATTGCTACTTTTTTACTTAATTGTCATACGAAATCGTTTGAGGTGTACAATTGCGATGATATATGAGATGTAAAGAATTTTCAAAATCTCAAACAATCATCTTGCCTCTTGCCTACAAAAATCCATTTTCTTACTGACGGAAATAGTATAATTAGTATTTTTAATCAGTAATACGAAAAAAAAATGTTTACTAACAATATCTATTATATACATATTAATTATATCATCAACAAATATTTTTATATATGCAACAATTAACAAACATTAACAAAATTATATCCAAAAATTAAACCTCACATTATCTTAAAGATAAGTATATACAGGGTGTCCCAGAAATCAACGTCAGGCCGGAATCGGGCAATAGACCAATTCGTAGTTATCAGAAAAATATGAAAAAAAATCTTGGTCATGTACTTTTCAAATTATAAGGATTCAAAAATAAATCTTAAAAACTGATACCCTGTGGTAATCTTTCAAGTGCTGTGACTGCAAATATTAACTTTTCGTCCGTTTTTTTTTTTCTGTAACCATGAATAATCCTTCTGTAAATTACAGTTAAAAGTTAAAACCATTTTGGAATCCTTATTAAACGCGCCATCTTTTAATGTTACTTGCCAAAATAGTGTAGTACATTTTTTTTACAATACAGTCGGTTAAAGTTGAGTAATGTAATTATTTTGAATGCAATGTTGGGCAAAAATCTAACTTTTTATTTGAAACTGAGGCAGTTATGTTTTAACTTTTAACTGTAATTTACAGAAGGGTTATTCATGGTTACATTACAGAAAAAAAACGGACGAAAAGTTAATATTTGCAGTCACAGCACTTGAAAGATTACCACAGGGTATCAGTTTTTAAGACTTATTTTTGAATCCTTATAATTTGAAAAGATTTTTTTTCATATTTCCGGCTTGACGTTGATTTCTGGGACACCCTGTATATAAATATCTCTATGAATTCTTTAAGTTCTTTATGATTATCAGGAATGCTTTCAGACCAGGGATCATAAATAAATAATAAATAATAAGTAATACATATATAAAATATTTGAAATTACAATTATCCCGATGACAATTTCAGAAATACAGAACGTTTTTTAAACCCCACTTGATTTTTTAGTGGATACCAAAGCAATAACTTTTAGCAACTAACAAGTATTTGGTTGAAATGGACATCACAAGTACATTATTTGTATCACAAATAAGCCATTATTTAACAAACATGAATAAAAGCTTTTTCTGAAAAAGTATTGATTTCTATCAAACAAATGTAACATATTAGGAGCATTTCAATACTTCTCTTAAAGATATATTCGATTAAAAAAAATAAAATCATTCTTTTCGATAAATAAATCTTCAACCAGTTGATATAAAGGTTCATTTCTTTTGGAAAACCTTTGTTCTATATGAACAATTATTAATCTAACTAGCGTAAATATAATTTTTAGTAAACTACAGAAATACGTAATTGAAATAACAGAGCATAATACAATCATTAAATTGTTTCTTCCTGTCAAACAAATCAACTCAAACAATTTCTTCAGTTTTAACAACCTAATCTTTGTTTCGCCTTATTTAAAGCTACCATTTGTTCGGAGCAAGTAGAATTTCTTTCAAGGAAATAAACTGTTCTATCAGTGTAGCCTGAAAGTGGTTTGAGTAGCCATACCTGAAATCTGAATCTACATAAATATAACCCTGGTCTTTATACAATTATGCATAATGTATGCATATGTATAAAAATAGTTTGTAAATATTTCAGAGGAGTCAAAATTTGTAATGGCGATTCCATAAATACCTACATCAGGCTATTTTTGTGTAATTTTGACTCCCCCCCCCCGCTGGTCAAACTTAACCTCCATTTTGTAGATCCCGCAAATATAACGTCACAGAACCACTTCCCCTCTCCCTCATGACTGATAAAACACAAAATAAGCGTTATTTATTATTAAAAAATTCAATATTAAAAATAATCCATATAAAACAACTAAGATTATGGAATGTTTTTATTACTTGATTTAGTACACTACAGGCATAGATGGCACAAGAATTAGACATTGCATGGTATACCAGAGCATAGTATACAGATTGTGATATAGGTGGTGCATTCAGAAAAGGGACCACAACATGTTTTAGAATATGCCGAGAGAAAATGTTGCAGTTTTGTATACATTTGATCGACTTCCTGAGCACGGTAGAAGCGAGAAAATATGATCCATCATTTCTCATGTTGTTGTCCATTCCGCAATGTGGCTGGTGGTACATTCCAGAATGGACCGTAACATGAGAAATGATGGAAGTGATATAAATTTTTTATAATCTGCTCTTGTATATTGAAAGCAGTGCCATCTTTACACATGTGCTCGCTGGGGCTGAAACCAGGGCCCCGCGATCCCCCCACTGTCATCAATTACATTGGTTCAAGTTTAGTTATATTACATTAAAGTAAAGTCATTGAAATTTAATTCACTATTTACGTAAATAAAAAAAAAAATAAAAACATAAAAAAAAAAAAATTCGTGATCCGAAAAGTCATTTTTTTGGTTTTTATCAATTTGAAGCGGTTTCTTCAAAAATAAACCATCAACATATATAGATCATTTTAAAGTAGACATTTCAACGGTTAAAATGAACCTGGATAGAATATTTAAAGCGAAAAAAATACTTTACGTGGAAGATTTTGGTTTTTTTTTGAAAATTGTAAATATATTGGAAACTACATATTTCCCAGATTCCAAAAAAATTGTGCTTATTCAATGTAAAAAAAGTATACTTTCTCAAAATTTCATGTAATTTGAATTAGTTTTACGAGAGAGAAAAATAAAAAACTGATAAATCGGTTTTCTGCCATTTTTACGGAAAATTGGAGGTTATGTTGAAAATGCCTTATATAAGAGATTTAGATATTTATATTATCTATAACTTTCGCCAAGAACATTTTCCACTAGCAAGTCAGATTTCGCCGAAAATCGCAAAAAATTACTTTCAACCCCTTAACACCCCCCCCCCCCTCCCCGCCACAAATTTTGGAATTTCACTTTATCTCGTGTTTAATTTTTGTTTTTTCTCTTAATTATAATCTTAACTAAACTTTCCGTATGGTCCTCGCCTGTTATTAATTTTTTCCGTTTTAGTCTTCACAATCCGTTTTGGCACCAGCCTATTATCGACACCGCGGAAATCATTTTTCAGCCAACTTTAATTATTTTTATAATAAATAATAGTGTTTGAAATAAAATAAAATAAGAGTGAAATAGTTATAAAAATAAACAGCCATGGCAAACATTTGAACATTTTCCAATGCCACTTTATTTGTTTACAATTAAGGTGTCATTGTTTACTTACTAGACCCTAAATTATGTGGGCCATACAAACGCAGCGCCAACCACTAAATTATGTTGCTCCATCTGAAAATATCGTAGTGTTAGTACTTCTATGACTAAAACGAATAAATCGCCGCGGTTTTACTACATAAAAAGAAACGCTGCCAATATTTAAACGTCTCTGCAGTGTGAGTGCAAGTTTAATGTTCTATCCATAACATTCACTGACATGTATAATATGAACTGACTACGTTCATAGAAATACACTGCAGAAAATGGGCTCACTTTTATAGAGCAGTCTCTTTCGGTCTAAGGACCAAGTAACAACTGAGAGAACTGTAGACAACAAATAAATGAGTTGTTTCGTCGAAATAAATGTTTTTAAATTAGTTTATTTAGAATTATTTCTGATAGCTAGCAAGTGTTTTACCAAAGGCAATATATTCATTAGATACGCAGCAGGAATTCGAAAGGGCTTATTAAAATCACTCTTCGAGCTGCGCACTCACTTTATCAACTTCCCGTTAATCGTTACTTAATGTTGGCATTAACGTAAGCACTATTTTTGACCCACATTGTCCGGTACAGATGAAATGGGCATAAGGAGAAGTCCATATTATACCGCTCAATTATATGCAGTTTGCAGGGCGAGTATCTGGTTTTGGATGGTATAGGCGCGCCAAATATTTCAGCGTCTCTGCCGTTTGACTGTGGTACACTAGTCGTAAGCAAATCCAACCAATCATTCGATTGTAGATGATTCCTACACGTTTGTTTTTAATACTACCAGAGGAGGAAAATTTTTCGGCTTTTTAACATTAATTTTTTAATATTCTGAGAATATTTTAATGGAAACTGAAACTGAAACTGTCTTTTATGTTTGGAGTTTTCCATTTTGTTAAAGGAAGCGGTGCTTCCTTGCCTTCGAACGAGGAGTCGCCCCTGGCTTTTAGTATAAAATTTTAGTACAATTTTGTGAACCGATTGAACACATTCAGCTTCTGATCGACCGACACCAGAACCTTAACACCATGTTAGAACAGAGCACATATGAAAGTAGTCTATTCGGATTGAGACTCGTTCTTGCGAAAATAAAATAAATAAAGATTAACTAAAATTACACCTCTTTCACCTCGGTTTCAAAATTATGAATATGAAAGTACTACACCACTACTACATAAATTCCCATATAAACAAATTAAGATATGTATTTTTCCAGCTATCCTTGCATATACCACTCAATTGACTTATCAATTATGCAAAGTTATGCAAACGCGAAGATTTAGAGACTAACAAGCCAAAACAATATCGATCCGATATCCCCCGGCATTAAAGGTATATTGAGTATGTCTGAACCTTCCAAATTACAACTTCGTAGCTTTTTTCTTTTATAGTGACAGTGACTAATTTTAAATTTGTAGAATATCTTAACCCTTATGTCAATATCCAGTCGTTATTACGTTGCTCAATGGCCGGGGTACCCCGGTACCCACAGGACGGTGGTGCCGTTGCCGTACCGACGTGCGTATAAATTATGTAGAAATAAATCATCCGATTACACACATGACGGGAACTGTACCGGCGCGGAAATATAGCAATATAGACAGTTTTAAAATTCAAAAATAGTTAAAAATATAATATCATTTGTATGTTTAGTTGAAGATGGGGAGACTGAAGCTGAGTTAGATGAAGATTATGATGAACCGGCTGAAACCGCTGCAGCTTGTAATGAACCATCGCTGTCGACGACAACGTTTACATCCAAAGATAAAACTGTTTGGTCTAAAACTCCAGCAATATAACATCAAACTTCTACTCAAAATATACTTCGGCAAAGAACTGGACCACATAGAAGTACAGAGACTTTATTGAACTGTGAAACATTCAAAAGAGTCCTCACTGCTGAAATGGTCGATTTAATTATTCGTCATACTAACAATATGGCAAATACGGAATATAAAACATACAATGACAAAAATCTAGGTAGTTCGCATAATGTCAGGTGCTAATAATTCGAACACTGACTATTCATCAGACATGTGGAAGCCAACTTCTTATCCATTATAGCTGCGATGGGCATTAATCGATTTTGGAGTAAAATAAGATTTATTCGGTTTGACGATACGAATACTCGTGGAGATTGTATCAAAGAAGATAAAGCAGCGCCTATCCTCGACATATGGACAATATTGAATGACAACTTATCAGAGATTTACAAACCAACGGAATGTTTGAAAGTCGATGATCAACTTTATCCATACGGAGGGCGAACGAGTTTCACTCAGTATATACCATCAAAAACCAGCAAAGTATGGAATAAAAGTATGGTGAATATGCGGCGAGACAAATTCATATCCATTGCACGGTCAAATGTTCACTGGAAAATCAATGACCGATCGCGACATAAATCAAGGTGAAAGAGTAGTAAGAGATTTAGTCACAAAATATACAGGATCCGGAAGGAATATTATGATAGACAATTTTTTTACTACTCTAGATTTAGCGAAGCATTTATTGTCGTAGGACCTGACAATTAAAGGAACGTTAAAAAAAATAAAAAGTATATTCCAGCGGAGATGCAAGCACCTAAAGACCGCGATGAATTTTCCATTCTATTTGTATTTCATGAGAAAGCGACTATATGCTTTTATGTAAAAAAAAAAAAAAAAAAGCAGTTTTACTACTATTTACCATGCACTCAGATACAACAATTTGCGAAGACAGAAAGAACAAACTATAGATTGTCCGCTATTATAATAAAACGAAGATCGGAGTCGATACAAGGGCTCAGATACTAGTACTTTACCAAACTCACAATATTTACAATATTTTGGATGTCGCTAGTATTGCGAGTTACATAATTTATTATGAAAATAATAAAATAATTAAAAAAATACCGATTGATTTTACGACAATTGAGTGAAGAATTGTGTATGCCAGCGATTGAAGGTCGTTCTCAAAATATTCAAGACTTGAGGAATTTCATCACTAAGATTGAGATCGAAAGCATTTATAGAAAGCCAATGAATCCCGAAGCAGACCTACAACATCAACTGAGTCTACTCAACTTACAAATTCCACCGGGTAAAAAGTTGTCATAAATAAATAACACGCCAAGTGCGAGTTGGACTCGCGCACGAAGGGCTCCGTACCATCGTACAATATTTAACACTATGTACTTTTTATTTATTTTTTCAAATGAGAGTAGGCGTCATGTGAAAAATAATGCTGTCATTTGAAAAAATAATAATTAAAATAATAAATAATAATAAATAATTTAAAAAAGAATGCCTACTTATGATAATAATAATGAATGAGAATAAAACGAGGAAAAAAACGCCGAAAAATCACGTTTCTTGTAAGGGGGCCCCCTTTTCATTTTATTTTATTTTATTTTATTTTTATTATTTGTTGTTATAGTGGCAATAGAAATACTCACTCTGTGAAAATTTCAACTATCTACCAGTTATGGTTAAAGAGATACAACCTGGTGGCGGACGGACAGCGAAGTCTTAGTAATAGGGTTCCCGTTGTTACCCTTTGGGTACGGAACCCAAAAAAGGAAGAAGACTCGAAAATCATGTGAAATTTCCACTAAACCTGTTTGTGCTGAATATTCAAAAGAAATAACATAATGTGACTCATGTTTTCAAGAACAAAGTCCATATGAGGATATATTTGCAGATATAATTTATAATAAATGTCATTAAAAGTTATATGTCTACTTTTATTTGTATATAGAATATTATTTACTAACCATAAAGATTAGTAGGTAGTAGTAGGTATGCATGTATAGGCATATTATGTTTTTAGTAATGGGTACCCAAGTATCACGGGTAATCAAGTGGGTATTCGACTTTAGCTCTGAAGTTTATTAATTTTTTTGTATATTTAAACATCAGAACGTATATAAATCGACATCAATCAAATCAAATTACGAGGATCTGAAAGGATTTGATGATGATTTTTCGTTAAATATATAAGATATTCATGTAAGTATGTGCTAAAGTGTACCTGGGTACCCGGGTATTGACATAAGAGTTAATAATTGGTGGGCGAATGCGTTCATGGGATTAGGAACGGAGAACTCATGAAATCCATCGCATCATCGTTTTTTCATATTTTTATACCCTTGATGAAATCTATAGGGGTATACTAAGTTTGTCATTCCGTTTGTAACAACTCGAAATAATGATGGTAGAGCAAAATGGATTGGACACCCACGCATAATATTAAAAGTTATTTTGATTTTTGCATGTCCGTCCGTCCGTCCGTCCGTCCGTGCGCACGATAACTCGAGAACGCGTTTACTTAGAGGGCTGAAATGTTGTACACAAACTTAAAAAAAAAAAGTAAAATTAAGTTCGAAAATGAGACAAATCGGGCAACTCCTTCGTGGGGTTGCCATATAAAAATTTCGTTTTCCGCTATATATTTGGACACTGCCTGAGAATGCGTCGACGGAGAGAGCTGAAATTTTGTACGTGGTGTTTTTGCTACATTAGCAAATAAAAAGTTAAAAATGGACTAAATCGGGCAGCTCCTTCTTGGTGTTGCCATATAAAAATTTAGGTTTTTTACGAATACTGTGAAAACGATCAGTCCAAGACATTTTTATTGTACTAAAAACTTCTTCAGAATACGAAATCTTATAAAATTTGTTATAATTATTTTTTCTGTGCGACAAACCATTCTAGAAATATATGCCAAAAACAACTTCAAAAATCAAACTTGAATAGATCGGTGACCATACGAAATTTAATACGGGCATTCATCTAGGGTATCATAAGAATTGGTCTTAGACCAATTCTAGCTTTTTTACTTGTTAATCTCAAATTTCGAGCCGATCAATCAGTCTTTATGAATTTACCTATAAGATGGTAATTTTAAATACAAATCGCACTCTGAAAATTCTGCATTCCAAAATACCATGTAATTCATGCATATCTTGCAAATGTTAAAAAGATATGAATGAAAACCACTTAAGGAAAAGTAAAAGTCCTTTAATGAAAACCGATCTAACTTCAAATAATCCGACACGCTCCTAATCTTTAAATCCCTTTAATCTTCTTAGCGCATTTGTAAAGTGTAAATTGTTACAATATCTGTCCGTATAAAATAGCACCTCGTCTACTCTCATGTTTATTTACTATGGCTTTGTGCTTTACTAGTGTTAATAAGGGTCCTCATGTCGATCATCGTAGACCCATTCAATTTGTCCAACAACACACTTTCAGGATTAAAAATTTCTGGTATTACACAGAGGTTTTTTTTCTGTAAAAATAAAAAAAAAATTTATGGAAGAAAGAAGTCTTTTGAATGACAACAACGTTGTTGCAGAAAAGTCAAATGCAAATTCAAATGTTTTCGGTTATTCATGTCAGCCGAGGCCTGATCCTGGGCGGATGCACAAAGAAATCGATTGAAGCTGTTGAATAAAGAAATTTTTGTTTACCTGCAATGCAATGAGAGCACATGAACTAAATTGTGCTGAAAAGCCGTTGCATCCATAGAGTCTTGACAACATGATTTATGTCCTTTATGAAGTTTATTCAGTAGCAGTTCGACGTTAACACTTTTATGTATAGAAGAATTAGTAAATCGCCATTCAAAATTTTGCATTTCATGGATACATCTGCTTGTTATTCTTGTACATAATGTAAGTAGTATAAAGGGTATACAAATCGGAATGATTTAAACGTATGTATGTACCTATAAAATAACCATTTCCATGACGGTGTTTATTCGAAAACATTGTTCTGCATATCAGCTTCAAATAACATTTTGTGGACTTGTGACATTATTCAATATGTGAAATCATGCTGGCCAGGCAATGTACAAGAATTAATAAAATAAAAATTATCATTTAAGATTTTTTGAAATAGCTACAAATCAATCAATCAATCTTCTTTTTTTTATCTTCTCATCTAAATATATTTCTGCATTTGTTCAATTTTAGTATTATCAATATTATTATAAGTATAAGAGGGTGGGGCCGCAGATCCGTCCTCTAAGCACTGCTATCTAAAAGATTTTTTTGTTATGCCTCTATCGTGTTAGGTTCAGTCTATGTTCACCCTTTTTATGAAGGCTACCACCTCTTTAGGGTCAGTTTTCCAGACGTCTAATGGGGTTAAAAAACCCTTACCTCAGACATTGGAGAATCGGCAGCTATCATCTATGGTCTTGCTCATTTTCTTAAACGCGTATTCAAGTGGGCAATGTCCAGTCGTTCTGCCAGTGAAAATAGTCTGATCTGGTGCTTACCGCAATTGATGACTATGTTAATGTCTTTGTATGAGAAGTTAATGAACTTCTTCACATGCCTAAGTCCATCTCAGGGTGTTGTGTAACTTACTCCTTGGTCCATATTCATAAACCCCCCACATTCACAATGCTTTATTTATTAGATCCCTGCGTGTACCAGATGAGTGATCCACGTAGGTACACGGTTCTTCCAGTTTTGTATATCTTCTATGACCACTTCAAGGTGGCACCCAAATCTTAGAGTTTTGGGCATTATGTCTGTGAGTTTGGAGGTTATTGAGTCATACCGAAACTCTTTAAACAAATTCTGATGATCGACTAAAACTTCAGGTTTCTTCAGGTTTCTTCAGATTTGTATGAAACACTTTTGTTTAATTGACCCCCAAAGGAAACTTGGATTCTTCATTGGGGGCAGGAACTAAATAACATTTATCAAAATCGTTTCTACCCCATGTTTTGTAGGGCAACAACCCCTACTGACTGGAATATTATACGAGCTGTGATGTTTGACGTTTCTTGCTCCACTGAACAAGAACACGATACTCAAATCCTCCAGAGTCAGGAGCCATATTGGAGAGTCCGATGGTTCTATGCTAACAAACTGTGATGAGTTTGGACCGGAATTTGGAAGTAAAAAAGACAACATCCACGGTTTGAAGTAAATATGACAGCGACTTTAGCTAACTTTCACCATTAGACTTAGTTGAGCCGAGATGGGACGTTCATGAAATACTTTTTAATGAGTTTTGATTGCATTGCTCAATACCATTTAAATTATGATCTACTTGAAAATGCACATTTATTGGCCTATATTAAACCGATGACTTTTTATTCAGTTTAAATCCGAAGTAACCGGGTGTTTCACAAAATATTCTGTATAATAAAAAGTTGAGGGTATATGGTAACCGTTAAGAAGTTATTATTTGAAGATCCCTATGGCCCTTCCAACGACTGCTCAATCAGCCCCGTACTCCTCTCTTCTTCGGAATTATGGTGGCTTAAAACAAAAATTTTGGACTTTCTTACTATTTTTTACTTTGACCTCTTTTTTTACAAAAAAAACTGATTACCATAATTTTTGTATAAAAACTGTAAGCTGTGCACTCTCTTTAATTTGACCTTACACCCTATGTCCTAACTGTGGCCGTTAAAGAATTATTAGCACATATAACCTATTCAGGTCATACCGAAATTAAACGGAAGGACGAAGGGAAAAAATTATCTTTCAGCTGAATAGTTTAAGAGCCAATACCTCTTTTACCGGTAATAAGGTACGAAAATCCGAAGCTTTCACTTTAGACTGCCATAACTCCGGAGAGGAGTATTGTATGATTAAATTATTCTTAAAATTTTTAATCCAATGTAATGCGTTTTCGCTCCATTTTTGAAAAATTTCAGGACACATTTTTCCTTTTTTGTTAATTTTTTGGAAATTTAAATTCACAATAGAAATACTTTTTGAAAAAACAAAAATTAAACACGAGATAAAGTGAAAATTCGAAATGCGGGTGTTAAGGGGTTGAAAGTGGTTTTTTGCGATTTTCGGCGAAATGTGACTTCTTAATAGAAAATGTTTTTCGCGAAAGTTATAGATAATAAAAATATCTAAAACTTTCATATAAGGCATTTTCAACATAACCTCCAATTTTTCGAGAAAATGGCGGAAAACCGAATTTTCAGTTTTTTATTTTTCGAATTACATGAAATTTTGTGAAAGTATACTTTTTTTTACATTGAATAAGCACAATTTTTTTGAAATCTGGAAAATATGTAGTTCCCGATATATTTACAATTTTCGAAAAAAAACCAAAATCTTCCACGGAAAACTTTATTGTTGTGTTTTTCGATTTTCGCAAAAAACCACTTTCAACCCCTTAACACCCCCTCGTTTCGAAATTTCACTTTATCTCGTGTTTAATTTGTGTTTGTTCTCTTAATTATAATCTTAATTAAATTTTCCGTATGCTCCCTGCGTGTTATTATTTTTTTCCGTTTTAGCCTTCACAATCCGTTTTGGCACCAGCCTATAAGTCAAAAGCACACATTCGATTGACTAAGGAAATTACTGAGCTTATTCTTTGTAATTCTATTCATTTATGAAATGAGCAAAGTGTTCCAGCGTTGCTTCCCTACTATAATCGTAGTAATCTGCTACTTTTTTTTTTTTTAAATAAACCTACTACCGCACTTTTCTAATTTGCTACCTTTTTAAAATGCATATACATATATGTTTCCAATCCCATACTAATTTTAAGTTTAAATTTGTTAAAATAACTATGACAAAAGAAATAAATTGGAGATAATCACAGTCGAGTGTATTTTATTCTCTAATAAATAAAAAGATTTCTCTTTTTGATTTTTTACCGGGTTAAACTTAATTTTGTTCAAGAAAGAATTTTTTGGGATTCTCCGGTATATAGCAAAAGCTAAAAAATGTTCTAATTTGTTATTTCATCACACAACTCATTAATTTTTGGTGACAAGTTTCAAGTCTTGGTTTGACTCATCAACAGGTCCCAAATAGCGAAATTGGGTGATTTGAAAAACAAATGAAAAAATGAAAAAAAGAAAAAAAGAAGAAAGAAATGAAAAGTTTGACAAAAATAGAATTTGTTTTTCAAATCATCCAATTTCGCTATTTGGGACCTGTTGATGAGTCAAACCAAGACTTGAAACTTGTCACCAAAAATTAATGAGTTGTGTGATGAAATAACAAATTCGAACATTTTTTAGCTTTTGCTATATACCGGCGAATCCCAAAAAATTCTTTCTTGAACAAAATTTTATTCTCTAAGGAACTAACAAAATCTCAAAGTTATAAATTTTTGTTAAAATCAGGGGCCGAATCAGTTATGGTTTTTTACAAAAAAAGCCAACTTTACCTGTTATTCCTGACCGATAATAATTTCAAGCTAAAAAAACCAATCTGGAAAGGCTTTTTATTTTATCTGGCAAATATGTAAAGCCAGCTTGGCTTTTTATTTTTTCGAGCTGGAAGTAACAGGTTTTGAAGCTGGTTATTTTTTTGAGGAAGTATAAAAAGCCAAGCTGGTTTCTTACTTTTTCTAGCCGAGTATCATTTTTGGCTAGAAATAATAAATTTCCTTTCCATTAGAAATAATTCGGATATGGGAACCCTAATCGCTTTTCAAATAATTTGTCGGCACTGCAGTGCGGCAACGGCAAAAATAACATTAAAAAAAAGATTAGGAAGCAGCCGACAACGATAAGCCGCGCTCGTGCAGTTGTTAAAATTTAAGAACTCCGGATTTTCGGTAAGTTAATGACGACATCCTAAAATAAGTCAGAAGCAGAGCACATCGTAAACTCATACCTTGCTTTCGTTATTATTATTGATAGTACTTAACTACACATTTATTACCGGATAACGTATAAGAAAAAAAAATCATAACTGGTCCGGACCCTGAAAATAAAGCATTTGAAATTTTTATAATTTTACTACAAAAAAATCATATCTACTACCTTTTTATACCCTAGATGAAATCTATAGGGGTATACTAAGTTTGTCATTCCGTTTGTAACACCTCGAAATAATGATGGTAGAGCAAAATGAATTGGACACCCATGCATAATATTAAAAGTTATTTTGATTTTTGCATGTCCGTCCGTCCGTCCGCCTGTCTGTCTGTCTGTCTGTGCGTACGATAACTCGAGAACGCGTTCACCTAGAAAGCTGAAATTTTGTACACGGACATTAAAAAAAAAAGTAAAATTAAGTTCGAAAATGAGACAAATCGGGCAACTCCTTCGTGGGGTTGCCATACATAAATTTCGTTTTCCACGATATATTTGGACACTACCTGAGAACACGTCGACGTAGAAAGCTGAAATTTGGTACACTGTGTTTTCATAATAGCAAATAAAATTTCAAAAATGGGCTAAATCGGGCAACCTCTTCTTGGTGTTGCCATATAATAATTTTGGTTTTTTACATATACTTTGAAAACGATCAGTCCTAGACATTTTTATTGTACTAAAAACTTCTTCAGAATAAGAAATCCTATAAAATTGGTTATAATCATTTTTTCTGTCCGACGAGCTGTTCTAGAAATATATGCGAGAAACCAATGCAAAAAATCAAAATTGCTCAAATGGGTGACCATACGAAATTTCATACGTGCATTCATCTAGGGTATCATAAGAATTGGTCTTAGACCAATTCTAGCTTTTTCACTTGTTTCCACTAATTTCTTCCCAAATATTCAAGAAGGGAGACAACGCTCGCATATTTATTCTTGTCATTCCTCTTTAATGTAACTTTCTTGTTAGATAATAAATTATTTGATGAGTCTACAGCACATATTTAAAATAATTAGGGAAGGAGGTCTCCAATTTCTTGTTGCTCCAAGGTCTTCCCATACCTTTAAATCTACCACTGTGAATATATATTAAATAAATAAACTAATTCTTTTGGACAATTTTCACGGCAATTTTTTACATTAATACACAAATGTATTTTTTCACATTTTTCCGTTATTGTTGTGGCTGTGAAGATTGCAAATAACGATGTCTACATTGAAACGTCTGTTTCTTAAGGATGCACTGTCAATTTAAAACATCTCTTCTATACAATAGACGACAATGCATCAAATAAACCGCCTGAGGAAAAGTAGGTGCCAAAATGTCTATGAAGTTACCGCATTGCCCAGTTATGCCCTGAGAAGATAATTGTGCAGAAAACTTTGAAGATTCCAGTGAGTGTCACGTTATTTGTTTTCTTACAATAGATTGAAGTCCGTTGAGGTGTTGACAGTTTATTGCGGCCCTTTTTCATGTTTGACTTTACAACTTTTGGCAAAACCAATTCAATAAAAAATTGTAATTTATCACACGTGTGCCTTGGTCTTGATAATAACCTGTTTCTAATAAATTTTTGTCTCCTTGGTATCTTTACCCATATATTGTATGTATGAAATAGCATTAACTATTTGGTTCAATATCTTTCATATGAGAGCTGTTTTGTGCTATAAGAATGCTACATCACTATAAGACTACAAATATACGTAAAAGACAATTTGGTAGCAGAATACCTGAATATCCGTTTATACAACATATTTTGATCTTTCTATAAAGTCCAGAAGAGATTTGTATGACATAGCATGAATGATGTGAAAGGCTTGAAGCCTGCAAGGGGTTAGCTCGATAGTACAACCAACGACAGAAATACTCATAGAGGTATTATTAAGGGTAGCGACGAAAACTCCAAAAAATACACATTACCAATAAAGTAGATACCTAGCTGCTTAAGAAATAGGAATTATTTCTACCATTGATCGCCAACCTAATTACATTTCACAACTCATCACGTTGAGAAATTAGAACCAAGGAATCGATATTGTAAAGTTTGGAGACATTAACCTTAACAATTAAAGCTCAGTGTCCTAAGTATTTTTCAAAAGTGTAACTATACGGAATAATGCATAGCTTACTTATTAAATGACTTTATTTCTTTAGATTACTATAACACTGTATTGCGCAGGGGCTATTGATTCTTTCTCTAAGACAATGCGTCTCTTCATCGCCTTGGCTGACTCTTTTTGATGCTTCATACTTGTGGAGGTGGACACAAAAATCTTCAATGTATGTAGAGCTCGGTTTTGTCTTAAATTCACACAAACTACCTTCTACAATGCCCAGCTCATATTTCTGGATGCCAATGATTGGCTGGTTTAAGAGGTGAGCTTACGCTGGCATACTTGGGCAGCGCTTTTAAGTGCCGTTTCCATTCATAAGATTCATCGACTGGATTCATTGTGGATTGGAATAGGAAGCGAAGGTAAAGATAGCGAAGTCACGTGAAATTCAACTGATAGAATCTAAGAAGTGGGCTATCTATTTACGTTTTCCATGGAGATCTCTTTAATACTGCCGAAAAAGAGTTTCTCTAGGGGTTTTTGTCTTCTTCTGGAAAACGACGAGTCTTTGAAGAGAAGGCGTTCGTTCGTTCTTTCGTCGCAACTACAGTAATGTGGATTGTAGTGAGCCTACATAAATTTTGTGTACTTCTCTACTAGCCAGTGTAGTATGATTTGGTTTTCTTTTTCGGAGCCCATTATTCGGGATATGATGCACGTACTTAGCTGAACGTTTTCTGTATGAGAATAGTAGAAAGCTCCTTCTTAGGGCTTGCTAGAAGTGGGCGTTGCAGCGGTGTATACAATCAATCATTTCTTTCCGAAGGTACTTTTGTGAGCGTAGAAAACTACACAGGCCTCCTTTATCCGTTTTTCAATTTTCTGTTTTCGGTTTAGCTTAGCATTCAAAATTACATTCAAATACTTTACGTTGAAGAATAGTGAGAATACTTGGACTTAAGTAGGATAGCGGCAGCATTATTGGTTTTGTGCCAAAGTACATTAGTTTAGCTTTACTTAGGTTCACTCTAAACTCCCACTCTAACAGCTCATTGGTTTCATCGACTAAATCTTCGTCAAACTTTGTGATGTTGAATTTGAAAACTTTTTAATTTGGCATGCACTATTTTTCTGCAGTTTTTTTTTTATATTTTTCCGGTTTTTCCTTGGGGTAAGTTCGGAACCGAATTGTCGATGAAACCATTTTTTTTTATGGATGCACACTTGCTAGGAGATTATTGATCGAAATTTCAGAAAGATCAGATGTCATTTATCTATTTAGAAATAATAAAAACTATAACAATTTTGCGTGCTCACTTTCCGCCATCTACTCACGAATATGACACTTATAGTCCCAGCAATTTACATATCTCCTTTATCGTTTGCATTTTATCCGAATGAATTTGGCACTTTCATTCAAATTTTGCGCCAATTTAATCGCAACAACTTCTGCGAAAATTTGCATATTTAAGCATTTTCCAAGCCAGTTTTACTTTCTTCCGTATCAAGGTATGTGGGTCTTTTTGGAAAGATCTCATTGAGTACATAATAAAAAAATTAGTTATTTTTTTCGAACCCCACTCTTTGGTCGATTTGGCACCATGTTATGTTTGAATTACTAAGTAAATCCATATTTATGCTAAATTTTGAAGAGCCCAGACTCAAACTGTGAACTTTGGTCATTGGTGATTGTTTTTGGAGTCCCGTAGCGTGCGATCCAATTTTCGTAAAAGGCGGTCGCAATTGTATTCGCTGTTATTTCCTTGATTGGGACCACTTCTGGCCATCGTGAAAACCTGTCGATCATAGTTAGACAATATCTATAACCACCGTACCTGTGGCTGATAACTATGGCTAAGTGTATGTGATCGAAGCGTTGATTTACAGGTATGTACGTGTCCACTGTAACACATCCCTTCTCATGTTAGGCCAGACAAACTTGTTTGAGCTGTTGTAAGGTGGTCTTCCCGCCAGAATGATATAATCCGTGAACATTAGCGAAAACCTTTTTACGTAAAACCGCTGGAATGTAAGGTCTGTTGTGGCCTGAGGGTATGTCGCAGTAAACAGATGCAGAAGAATCGATGACAAGTTTTTATAGGCCCAACGATGTTGAATTATTAAGCAAATCATTCAACTCTTCGTCCATTAGCCTTTGGAAAGTTTGTGCGACATTTCTTAGTCCGAAAGGCATCACAACATACTTGAAAAGGCCAAAAGGTATAATTACTGCGGTTTTGGCGATGTCTTCCTCTGCCATAGGAACTTGATGATAAGCTCGGTTCAAATCCAATGTGCTAATAATGGTCTTGCCATGTAAACGTTCTGCAACATCCTGTACGTGCGCTATCGCGTATCGATCAGGCACAGTTTGTGCGTTTAGTTTGCGGTAGTCACCACAATCTCTCCACCCTCCCGTTTTCTTCTGAACGAGATGGAGTAGTGATGCCCATGGGCTGTTGGAAGTACGAATTAATCCTTGTTTCAACATGAAATCAAATTCATCGCTAGCTGTTTTAAGTTTGTCGCCTGCTAAACGACGTGAGTAAGTGAGGTGAGTAAACCAGCGCTCTGGTTCATGTTTCCAGAAATTTGGAAACCTTGGTCGGCCTGGCGTGCCTGCTGAGTGAAATGCCAATGTAGCACCCGGTGTTTCAGAGGATGGCGAAGGATTTTGCGTAGAATTTAGAGTTCAGTTTTCTTCCTGCTTAACTTGTGTTTGCATTTGAATTTCGGAATTCTGTTCAATGCCGCCTGCATTTTCGCCATGCATTGTAATATAATGTGGTATTGTAATGGCGGCGTGTATGTATTCTAAGAACTGCACACTGCCCAAATTTTACTGTGTGTTTTTAATTTTGGGGTCACCAATTGTGGGTATTCAACACTGGTATAAACAATAAAACAAAGAGTATTTAAATAACACCACTATAAATATTTATTAATATTAATTTAACAAAAAGGCTTTAAGAGCTACAATGTTTTTAGACGCTAATGTTCAGTCCAAGATGAAAACGATAGAATAAAGAAGTGCGAACATCGTCTAAAACGTCAAAGATGATTAATTCATATTTTTTTACGACCGTGCTGCCTCAAGTAGAATTATCGGCAAATAACGATGCCGCTACATATTTTTGCTAATTGATGCTACCTACCTCTAGGGACTTTCTTGAACCATTTCCAACATGTTATTATAGACATATTAATCCTTCGTTTGTCTGCTATTTTAAAACAAGAATACAAAAAAAAGTGCTAGAGGCCCCCAGTAGAAAAAAAAACCATACATTTCCCTGATTGCAGTGCGCCCATAAAGGTTACTTTGGGCTGAGACAACTTATGTACATCTAGATGTGCAAAACTCACAAAAAAGCGGTCGAAATAAAACGAGCTAATGGCCCTCTAATAGAAAGCTCTCTCTTGCTGTAGTATGCCTCATAGATTCTTCGCAATGACAGCTTTCTTTGGTTGAATAAAACGTTAAAGAGCTTTGAAAAAGTGATCCTGGTTTATATGGAGATTTTCTTATCAAGTTGTAAGTTCTCTCAGCTTTGGGTATGCAGTGACTTTGAAAATTCATATGTCAAAACCGAAGCCAGCCAAACACCATCTCAATTTTATGCACATATATGTAGATAAAGTTTCTAGCTTCAGAATAGCAAAATAAAAAAAAGTGCTTGAAGTCCTCACTAGTGAATAATATAATTAAAAAAAAAATCTTATAATTAACAAAACACATTTCGTTCGGTACTGCTACATTTTGTTATAAAAAACATAAAGCATTGTGCTTCATTTGGCATTTGAATCAGAAAAATCGGTTTCTCCGTTCTCGAGATATGATTTTTTTGAAAATGACGTTTCATCGTAAAGTCACGAAATTACTAACCCCCTAGTGGGAGGTGGGACGTGGGAGGGAGAAACAAAAAATATGGGTGAGGTATTTTGGTATTCCCTACGAACTATGAAGTTTCATCCAAATCGGAAATGGTCGAGTTCCAAGGTTATCGGTTTTGTGTGGAATGTCTGGCTGATAGAGGTAGGAAACCCCTAACGATAAATTGTTAATATTTTTAGAGTTTCAATACGAAAATATATTTCGTGAATCTTATTTCTTTCTATAGGTATGTTGAATTTTCAACTTGTTTTGTTAGCCACTTGTGCATAAAAAATTGACAAAGCCCCTGCAGAAAAAAAAATAATTTAGTTATTAGGTAGCTGTGAAATATTGTTAGAAATCTATATTTCAATTTTTATTAAGGTAGAATCGGTTTGAAGTTAAATCCTGAATTTATTTTCTTCTGATCGATACTTCCTAATAAAAATATAAATGCAAACAATATTGAGCCATTTGCATACATATAAAATACGCAATTATATAAGTAAATGGCACAACTTTTAATATTTAAATTTATAGGTAGGTACTTTAAAAGTGTGGAACAATTCTCCATATTTATTCTTATTCCACACAAGAACTCTACAGAGTTTCATATTACATTTATGCGCTTGCTCCATACAAATTCATTTGCCATTTCGCTTTTTTCGCCTCGCACAAGCAAAATTTTCTTAGTAGAGTGCGTACAGTGTGTTGCCTACGTTCGTGGGAAATCCGAACAACAGAAAGTAGAGCAACTTTAACTCTAATTTCTACTACTAAACAACCGAAATGAGAGTCTTCTCAAGTTCTTCCACTATATCTTAATTGATATCAGCAGTTTCCATTCTACTTCCATCAAGAGAACTACTGGTTTTGCCTTCCAACTGAAAACTAACTAAAAAGGATATAGAAAATAAAACAAAAAAAAATGGTAATTAGTTTCATGTCAGATAGCCCTAAGTGAAAATTTCTTAGTTGAATTGTTCTTGTTCTCGTATGTGAATTAAGCTTTCGCTCGGTGCAGCTTTGTGCTATACTCGTAGAAGCTTTCATCCGGTGATGTTTCTCAAAAACCGCTCAAGTGTGCTGGAAAATGTAAATAAACTGAAATTATAATATCGCCAGCGAATCAAGATCAACACGGCAATGGCAAGTGTAATTCCCTTGTAATAATATTATTACGAAATTTTACTGAATCAGACCCCGGTTGTCTTGTATTAGTCATAAATCGTAAATCGATATCGTTAGTGAATGAAAAATGAAAAGAAGTGAAACCTAGCTCTGGCCTCCGGCAATCTCTTAAACTCTCCCACAATAGTGCTTTTACGAGGATGAAATGGAATAGCGTAGGGGGTGTTAAAGTGTCATCATCATCATCACAGCGAGGCTTCATCTTGGAATGAAAAAAGAAATTGGCAAAATTTTTTTTTATATTCTCTTATAAACTTCCGGGGGTAAACGTGTGTGTTTTTACAGGATATGGTAATTATTACCTTGCATATAGGTTACCTATTTATATACTTATAAAGGTATGTACTTTTTTTTCTTTTGTCACATCCACACCGGTGTGGGCAATAAAAAAAAACACATTCAGAAAAAACCTAGGTACTCTGAATATTGGTAGATGTTATCCGAACCTATTTCAAGGATAACGAATTTATGTGTGGTTCAAAATGTATCAGCTCAGCAACAAATATTTTTCATTTCCTTAAATTACGTCACAACGCTTCAGGGTCCAGCGAAAAGAAAAGAAGTGATGAGTCACATTACAAATAAATTTGGTCTCTTAGTTGACATTTTTAATTACACAATTTAGTTGCAATGTAACGATATTAATCCACATTTATGTAAATTCATCAGTTTTGCCAAAAAGCCCCAGTGACAAAGTAAAAATTTAATCAATACAAGGAGCATAGCAAAAAAAAAAAAGAAAAAATAAAAGTTAGCTAAATGTCATGATAAAGTTCATTGAAAAATAAATTTAGATTTGTGGTTAGACACTTGCCTATAGTGCATGCGAATGCTATCTGCGGTTTTTTTTGCTCCATATCGATTAATGCGTATTGAACCTGTGTAACAAAAATTGTATATGAGATTACAACACTATCGCACGGAAAATCATCAAAGGAGATTTAATTACGATTGAGCAATCATCAACTTGTTCTTCAGTTATCTTGATATTTACAAGTTGCCGTCTGTTTCTGTTGTTGTTTTTTTTATTTATTTTTTATTAGTTTTCATAAAAATATAGGTTAAGAGTAGGTATAATACTGCATCGAAAGTTTATGCAGAATTATTACAATTTATGGAATTGACTGTGTTGTCACTTCTCAACCAATTCAGATTCTACCGTTTTTCCCCTACCAGCCATAATTACGTATACATTGTACTGGAGTAATCCCTACAAAGGTTTGTTATCTATCATCGACTCCTAAAGTAATAACAAAATAAATTGATGATTTTATACTCTTACTAGAAAATAAAATCTCTGCAACCCTTATCCCTAACAGACCGAGAAAACAAAAACGTTTAAAAATCAATGGTGCTGCTTTTTTAAGCAAATATGTAGTGTTGTAGTCCCGATCAATTATACGAAAAAAAAAATTTTTAACTAATGGTTTTGAAAATATAGTTTGTTGTTTCAAAACTACAGATATTGGGTCTCAGCAGTAAAAACATTGATAAAAGAGAGAAAATTGAAACAGTTTTTTTTTTATAACTAGAACGAAAATTGTATAAAAATGGGTATAAAATTATGAATTTAAAAATCTGAGATAAATTCTATAAAAATATGCCAAAAAAAGATTTCTTCTTCTTCTGCAAAAAAGAAAAACAAAAAAACTATCATTTTACATGCTTTTTATACATATCTATAAATTATTATTTTTTTATCGTCGTAGTAATTGGAAAAACAATTACGGTCCGGAGCAAAGAATAGTCGTATTTGACTACGGCGACATACAATCTTGGAGAATCCTTTGGTACAATTTTTTCATCTCTACTGATTTTTCGCAACCTCGAGAGTATACCTCCAGCCACTATTGTATCATCGACAGGGCAATGCTGAAATTGCCTAGGCTTGTTATGCAAAGAATCACCCAAGGAATCATTGGAAGGGTAAAGAATTGAGGATTATTGGTTTGAGACAAGTAGGTGACGGTACGCATTACACTTGAATGTTTGTGGCTCATAGCTGGAGGGGAAAACAGAGGATGGCAAACTGTTCCACATTCATACTATTCTGGTTATGAAGGATTCACGGAATTTCACGGTACTACGGCCAAATTTGACTTCAAGAGTGTGAGTGTGATCTCGGGTTACAGCTTGTGTGGTGCGCATAGGAAGAATTCTACAAGGGATCAGGCTAGAAATTTCGTCAGAGCACCATAGAATTAGCGATAAAAGAGAGAAAGACATCCGACATTACGCCTAGGTGCTCTAGGGAATCAATAGTTACTATTGATATATGTCATCGTTAATAAGCCGGAAGGCCTTCTTTTGGACTTTGTCTAACGCGGACAATGTAGTGCGTCCAGGCTCTTCCCAAATATGGGAGTTATATTCTAAGCTGGTCCTGATATGAGTCTTGTAGATTTGCACCAAGTCTGACGGAGGAAAATATTTCTTGCATTTTTGCAAGAAGCCCAGGCATTTCATAGCGTTTTTGGCGATACCAAAAATATGATCGGACGAACTAGGATTTTTGAATATTTCAATGACTAAGATGTTAAGAGATGGTGAGTTCGAGATATCTTCTCCATCGCCGGAAATGGGTTGAGAGTGGGAGTTGGAGTACGTTTGAGTGATAACAGACAACATTGACATTTTGGATTCACTCTGCCTCAAGCGAGTATTGATGTGAGCTTATAGTTTAGTGAACTGAACAGCAACTTAAAACTTTCCCCTTTTTTATCACAAAGATGCTTATATATAGCAACCAGACATTGACGACACATACATACATATATCAAAGGGGTGAAAAATTATTCATAGATATCCAGCAAACATTGCGAAACGCAGAAGATTCACTTTCTTATTACCTGGACGATAAAATATCTGGTGCATGATAAACATATTCGTACTGCATTCCCAACTTCTAACGGAAGAAAATGTTACCCCGAAGGCAAAACATCTTGAAGAAACGAACGCGTATCTTCTACGTCCCTTCCGGGCGAGTCATTTTCATATCCTGTATAGTTAAGAAACGCATTTGTTCCTTCAACATGATTCGCTTTCTTATCGTCAAGGCAAATCGCTCAAGAATCATCCAAATAAATCCTTTGGAATTTGTAGGTAGTAGGGGAATAAAGAAGACATATATATTATATATATATAGTATAGTAGTATAGTATATATTCATTTTATTTTTTAATATAAATTGGTCGAATTAAAATCACTATTGAACTCACAAATTAATTACTGTCATGGAGTCTAACGAGGCGTTCTTCCAAATGATAAATTCATCACAGAGATGACAAATTACCGAAACTATTATCTTCTCACCTCCACATTTAAAATCAGAAAACAAAATTGTTTGTAATTTCATCATCTTTTCGTCAACGCAAGACATGGAAGAAATCATTTCACCGAATTCGCTGTAATTTCGCGTGGAAGATACTTTAGCAATATTATCCACATATCGTCCTGAAAACTTTTCATCCAAATGTTCGCTGGGTTGCCCTTAGACCGAAGGTCTATACGGGTAGAGTGTCTCACTAACATAACTTGGAGATTTACCCCTCCCATAAATCTGTTATATTTATTCGCGGCACGTTAGCAAAAGCTCTACTTATATTGGCCCAACGCCAAACTATATCCACTGTATCTAAGTCCTTGTATGAATAATGACATTTTAAAAAATGTTCAGCTTTGTAGTCATATTACTTCATTGAAAGATATCTGCCGTCCATAGTATAAAGAGTAAGAAGTTATGTTCCATCTCAGTATGAGAGAAACACTTTTTCTTTTTTCATTGAGTCATCAGTTGTCAAAATTTTTACAGTTGTTAAGAAATCGTAAGCAAATAAATAGAGTTTGTAAGTACATATTTAATAGAAGTTAAGCAAATGAAATCTTTTAAAATGGTTAAGTGTGGTTGGTAAAAGGTTGCAAAAAATTAAAAAAAATGTTTTCGCATATATTTCCTTGGAAATTTGGCACTAGTGACATTGTGCTCAGATGGAACATACCTTGATACTCCGCATATACCATGCCTGCCCTCCTCCTTTTATAGTCATACGAATACGATCCGCAACTTTCAACTGATTTAAAGGTGCAATCACATAAACGTTTGCTACGGACTGTACCGACAGAGAATATGCCAAAAGACTTTAATTTTCAAACTAATGAGTAAGAAGAAACCTAGTTATCGAACGCGATTTAACAGTTCTGATTTTTCGGAAGGTAATTTACAAGCCTCAAAACTGAGTTACCGCTATTTCCAAGGTTCAGCCTTCTCACTCATTTCGGTATCTTTCCCAGTGTTGATCTCAGAATAATAGACAAATCCACTTACCCTTGTACGGGCAGTGACTTTAATTCCACATTTATGCAACTGATACTGATATTCTAGCTAAACAAATATGTACAGCAAATATGTTGATATTCAAATAAGCAGTACATTCTCTAAAACTTGGTTAACACGGTCAGTACAATTGAAGCAATTACTACTGAACTGAAGCAATATATTGTGAAAAAAGGGTACCCCTACTCCAGACTACTCCATAATATCGATCAATATAATGTCAGTTACAATTTTGCTTTGAATAAGGATGGACCTAGGTAATAATTGCGTTGTCTGTGGCACTCAATAAGAAGAAAAAAAGATGCCAGAGAAAAGTCTGGATCAAGTGTTGATTGAAAAAGCTTTCGATTCATGGACATGGGTAACCGGATGTGACTACCACAATTTAAGCAACCTTGTTTTGATCCTCTTTACTTATTGTAGGTAGAAAAACCAAAATTTTAACTATAAAGGAACTTTTACAATGACAAAGTAGAGTAGAGTCCCCAGAATGCATTTTCTCTCCTTTACTCAAGCTTGCATTCTAATAAAAGTTCTTCGCGGCTCCCACCAGAGTGGGTTCCACAGAGTAGCGTCAGATTGGAACAATTCCTAATCTCACGTTGGTAGTTTCGAAAGCTTTCAACATCTGTTTCGAAACACTAATTTCTAACAGATGTCGCACTGATTTTTGCGACAACTTACAACTAACTCTATATGAAGCAGCATCACTTTTTGAAAGCTGTTTAACTTTTTATTCAACCAAAGAAAGCTATCATTGCGAAGAATTTATGTGGCATACGACAGCAAGAGAGAGAGAGAATGTATGGAGCTTTCTATTAGAGGGCCATTAGCTCGTTTTTGTGAGGTTTTGCACATCTAGATGTAAGTTGTCTCAGCTTTAACTAATGAACATTAATAAATTATATGATAAAAACAAATAAATTTGTATAAGAAATTAAAAATGTCTTTAATTTTAAAATTAAAATTTTCTTATATTCGAATTGGGTCATCAATCAATATAGAGTCGTTCATTTCGAAAGTGTCCGTAATAAATTCATTTGTATTTGTGATAATTCATATTATTCATAGGTCATTTTATTGTAATTATAGAAATATTCTTTGTCATTTAACAAAATTTCGTTAACTAAATTTTACAAATCGACAAACTGTGTTCTGTTTTGAAATACATTTCAAATGTAAACACATGATAATCTGTCACATCATTATCATATGATTTCGAAAATCCGAATGAAGATCACTCTCTATTGTGCATGCACGCTACTCTGGTAAAAGCTCACTCCACTCTACTCTGTCATTGTAAACGCTCCTTGATAGAGTAGACTGGAGTCACCAGATTGCTTTTTCTCTCTTTTTCTCAAGCTCGCACTCTAATATAAGTTCTTCGCGTTTCCCACCAGAATGAATTTCACAGAGCAGCGTCAGATTGGAACAATTCCTAATCTCACGTTGATAGTTTCGAAAGCTTTCAACATTCGTATCGAAATACTAGTTTCTAACAAATGTCGCACTGTGATAATTCAAATTTTTCATAGCTCGTTCTGGTGTAATTATAAAAATGTTCTTTGTAATTTAATTTTCTTCCATATTTTTCCATCAATATTATTGTTTCAATATGCCCCTCAGATGATCATACCTATATTGAGTAATATTGATATTGACGCAATAAAATTGACTGTGCCAGAATATACATATATGCATGTAGTGCTGCCAGACTTGAAAAAAATATGATTGCTTTCTAACGCTCTGGTAGTTATTTCAATTTCAAATACTATACTACATATAAATAAATGCACTTTCGTATTGCGATGGAAAAAAATTATTGAATTTATGTTGTTCTGAAACTGTTCAATGTGAAGATTACCTAATTAGTTAAGGGGGGTTATTACTGATATCTTAAAAAACACGAAAAGTTAATACTACTTTGTGTCAAATCTGTGCGTATTATCATGATCCAAATTCCACATAGTTTGATAAAAAGCATAAACTTAGGTAATGACGTGTCAAAAATAAAGATTTCAGGGTTTTATATTGTTGCGAGCGTGGCCTTTGGTTCGTTATTTAAAACACAATATTAAATAAATAATATATAAGTTCTTTATTACACTTAAATCATATAAAGTTCACAAACATTCATTTAATCAACTCAACTCTAATTATCGCTAACACTGTACTTTCAATAATCGCAATCTAATTACACACTATCGCTTCTTTATTACTTTCGCTTCTTAACACTGCAACGTCTAAAACAAGACTCTTTTTCTGGCGATGACAACTGTTATATTTATACCCTAGAAACACTCCGGATTATTCTGGAGTGTTCTATTCCAAAAGCTTCTTGACCATTCTATTTGTTCTATTCCTGAACTTTCTTGTAGATTTCATAACCGATTCTCCGAACCTGAAGTCATTTACTCTCCGAACCTGAAGTTGTTTATTGCCAGTAGATGTCACCAGTTGTCTCTTTCTATTGCACGTAATTTCTATTGCATGTAATTAGCTTTAGAAAATTCTCAAATTCATGAAATTTGTTAAGTTTGGTACAACACACCATGATACATCAAGTAGATAAATTTGTACTTGAGTATGGAAGATCATGAACTGGAAGAGGAAGTGACGGAGGGAAAGCTAGTAAAAAAGTTTTGGTTCGTTTGAAAGTTGCTATTTTCAGAGACGATTAACTATCACAATTATGATATTATTGGAAAAACAAGTTCAATTTGTAACAAAGATCGAACCTTTTTCTGTTTATTTTGAAAAACTCAAATTGTTTAGTGCAATGATAAAGGAAATAAAGTCAATAATATGGTAACGACAAAAATTTCTTGTTTTTATATATTTTGCATACAAATTGGCGTTTTTAATTCATGTCATCACTGTCAGATGGAATGATATACTTTCGGAAAGTATTCACTTGTTTTGAAAGCTCTGCGGCGGGCTGTAGTGTGCAGACTCGGAAAGTGTATGCCGCCATTTTCTGTATTCGGTATATGAGTGTAGATTTCGCTTTAAGTTTTATCATTGGTAATTTCTTTTTTTTGCTTGGGAGGCGACAAATTATTTTGGCAGATCTATTTATAATCTATTTGTTTCTGATGCAGTCCAATAATTATGGAATAAAGAAGAGAAAACTGAATGATACTAAGTATGTATATTTGTGTATATGAAATATATTATCTTATAACCCATTACACAGAAAATCGACCAATTTTGTGTAACTTTTTTTGATTTTAATAAAATTTGCGATCCATATATGACCGAGATACGGTCTTTTGAAATTTGAAAATTGTGGGAAATTTTTATTAGTAGATGGAACGTTATCATCGTATCTCCATGAAATAAACCTTTGAGGTTTCCGAGAAAAATTAATCAGAATCTTTTTCTGAAGATTTGCTTTCAAGGATAATGGATATTTCGGTTATTATTATTATTGCTTGGGAGGCGACAAATTATGTTGGCAGATCTATTTATAATCTATTTGTTTCTGATGCAGTCCAATAATTATGGAATAAAGAAGAGAAAACTGAATGATACTAAGTATGTAAATTTGTGTATATGAAATATATTATCTTATAACCCATTACACAGAAAATCGACCAATTTTGTGTAACTTTTTTTGATTTTAATAAAATTTGCGATCCATATATGACCGAGATACGGTCTTTTGAAATTTGAAAATTGTGGGAAATTTTGATTAGTAGATGGAACGTTATCATCGTATCTCCATGAAATAAACCTTTGAGGTTTCCGAGAAAAATCAATCAGAATCTTTTTCTGAAGATTTGCTTTCAAGGATAATGGATATTTCGGTTATCCTTGAATATCTCAAAATCTGCAATCCTGATATTTTTATTTTATTGTATGGATCTTAATTCCTAATGGGTTTTAGTGAAGCAATAGGAAGGAGAAAATGGTTGTTGGTAAAGTCAAATTTAACTCTTTAAAGTAGTTCTTTGGTTATCTAGTTAATAAAATGGTAAAACTTACATAGTGCGAACATTACCAAAATTATATGGAACATTACAACTCAGAGTTCTAGGAAGAGTTTTATTTGATGAGCGGCTTCAGTAAAATAAAATTTGACCAAGCAATAAATGAAACAAGACAAATTACAAGGAAAAGTATCTGACCAACAGCACAGAGTGCACACATATCGTTCGCCCCTTGCCTGCTCCTCACGCAAAACGTTTTATAAGTTTAAAACAAAATCTATGAAGAATCCGACAGCAACTCTAAAATCTCGCCAAGCTTATGCAAACCTATTGCTGTGCAGATGGCCGAAATGCTTTGCAGTACAATGCACACGAACTCCACAGCATCATATAGCTTAGCATGTGTACACTATAGGGCCGTAAACCAACCAGAATAATCCATATTCGCGTGTAATATACAAACACCAACCAAGATTACTCGAGATTTAATCCCTCGTATTACACTGGTGTAATATTTTATCCGAGATTTTCCCGGGGTAAAATTTCTATTCGAGGATTATTCCGAATAGGTGACAGTTGTATATAACAGTTCATATTTCCGTTTATAAATTTTCATTTGTGAATTAAATTGTAAATTAAATTAAATTAAATTATTAAAATGGATGGTAGTGAATCGCATCAAAGTTTTGTATGTGAAAATTTTGAGATGAGTTCATCGACTAATTCCTCGTCGGATGAAGAAGATATAGAGCTTCTTCGAGCAGTGGCAAGTTTACCACGAAGATCTAGGCAAAGAATGTTATTCGAAAGAACAAATCCCATGGAAAAATACGATAACGACGACTTCATAAAAAGGTTTAGATTTCGAAAAAAAAATATTGTTTGTGAAATAGCAGAACTGTTGAAGGAAAACCTTGCTTATCACGACAATGGAAATAATCCTATAACAGTTTTGATTCAAGTATTTATTTGTTTGCGATACTATGCTGTTGACTCTTTCAAATAGTATCTGGTGATTTATTTGGTGTACATCAGGTTACATGTGGAAAAGTTGCTAAAAGAGTATCAGTAGCATTGGGCATGTTAGCAAAATCCTTCATAAAAATTCCTGCAACAAATGAACAAGTTGCTATTGTCAAAAATAAGTTTTATGATAGGTTTGGATTTCCTAATATTCATGAGATTGTTGATGGGACTCTTATTCCAATTTCTTCTCCTGGTGGCAATAACGCAGAAAGCAAAATACAAATTCAAACTGTCCACGTCGCGTCCCTGTCATTTGACGTACCGAAAATGTCCGAAAGTAATGCCACATAAGCAAAAATACATGGTTTTACACCAGTTGGTGTTTACGTCCAAAAAAAGCGGGATTATTCTCGGATAGGAATAATCTTTACACGGGAAATAGGATTATCCTCGTTGGTGTTTACGGCCCATAGTGATTTGTTTCAATTTTCAAATTGCATACTTAGTCTCTCTTCCCTCTTTAATTTGATAGCAAACATAACTTATTTTGGACAACCATCTATGAGGGGTGGTATGACCCCATCCCTTAAAACCCCACCCCTCCCCAGAAATTGTTCACTTATATTTTTGTATTCTAAGCCCTAAATCTATCCGAAGAGCCCCATATGCCCTACAGCCCTCCCACACATCGTTAGGCGCCCGTCAATATTGAGACAAAAAAATTTGATTAATTCGAATGGAGTTTGTTTTTTTTCGTTACTTGTGATTCTTTCGAGAGGTTTACTAGAAGGTATTTACACCATATGAGAAATGGACTACCAACACCTTTTATGAAAAGGTCTGTACAGACCTGGTCTGTTAGAAGTGGTTGATCTAGTTGTCCACGCAAGGGACAACAGAAAAAAATGTTTCGTGCAGAATACATACATATAAGTACCAACATCTAAAATATTTGATCAGTTATGTATGTCTCTAGCACATTCTTCTCTGATATAAAAAAAAAGGAAAACTAGAAAAGCGTTTCTCAGACTTTGAATCGCTAAAACATGTCTAAACGACATATTTTAGACATAATTTAACGTGAAATATTTCCATTTCTATTTGCTTTATTCGTCGGAGGAAATATATAGGGGATTGTCATCGCCGGCCAAATGGGAACACTTCTGATCTTTATTTTTGATCCTACTGAGTATAGTATCCAAATTATGAGGAGTTTCTAAATTATTTTTTCTCCTCCCTTTTTACGCGTCTAATTTTTAGAGTACTAAGATTAATGCATTTTATTTTCGTTATAAAAAAGTTCATGGTCCATTCGGGTTTTCAATCACTGTTCTACTTGTTCTTCTTCCATCTATGACAAATATAGCATTAAATTCGAAATTTATAGAAGTAACTTTCAAGAAAATTAAATATTTAAATATTATTAGGGGATAAATGTCTACAAACCACTCATTTTTAAGGACCATCAAATTTATAAATATTTTTACAAGGAAAATTCAAATCAATTTTATTGCAGGCAATGAGGAGATCACGCAGGGCGCGCTTGTGGTATATGGGAATATTAATTCTTGTTTACACATGTATTCAAGTGTACTCTCAGAAAACAAATATTATGCAAGATGAATCTCCTCCTCCAGAAGATACCGATATTCCAACAACTCTACCTACCCTCCTTGGTTCATCCCCATTTCCCTCAGAAATATTTCAAGAGTTTTCAACGGACTCAACTGAGGTAATTATTATCACGTTATATGAAATAATGCAATATACTAATGTATGTGTACATAGGAGACGATTGAACTTACTACAAGCGCTACTCATAAAAAACATCATGCTGTTCCAACTTGGAGGCCGAAAAGAGACAACTGTACACCGCCAGCTATTGAACAATTCCCGAAACCCTTAATGGGCTTGGGAGCTAGAAGACATGGAGGACTTATTATTCACGTTTTAGTGGCTGTATTTACATTTTTTGGCTTAGCAATCGTGTGCGATGATTACTTTGTAGCAAGCTTAGATAGAATTTGTGAAGGTTTTTTTAAACGACAATCTTCAATATCCTATTTATCACTACTAATATGACAATTTCTGTATTATTTTCAGAGTTAAAACTATCGCCGGATGTGGCCGGTGCAACATTCATGGCCGCAGGTAGCTCCGCCCCAGAATTAGCTACAGTAATTATAGGAGTTTTTTTCGCTAAAGATGATATTGGAATTAGTGGGGTTATCGGATCAGCAGTATTTAACATTATGTTTGTAATCTCGGTTTGCGCACTCAGCACTGGGACTGTATGTCAACTTAACTGGTGGCCTTTAGTGCGAGACTGCTTCTTTTACTGTATATCAATTCTCGTAATGTTAATAATTATTTTTAATGATGTAATATCATGGGTATAAGTAGGTCCATTTGATTACAGCACATAATAACATTTCTTTTAATTGCAGATGGAATCTGTTGTAATGCTTTTATTTTACGTTGTATACTGTGTAACATTACACTTTAATACACCTTTAGAAAAATGGGCTTTGTCCCTGAATCTTCCAATAAAACTTCCAACAAAAGAAGAACAATCTGCTCTAGTAACGTATAAGAATCTGCCTGATACATCTTACAATACACAAGGTAATCAAGCAGTGACCAGCTTATCACAAGATCCTCAACAACAGCAGCAACAACCAGCACAGCAGCTACAACAGCAACAACAACCTGATTATCAGTCATATACAGATCCTAATTCTAGTTGGGATCCAAATGCAGCTTGGGAGGATACTAACTCACAACAACCAGTTCAAAATACCATGTGGGTTGATAATAATCACAGTACAACAAACCAACAGCCTGCTGCTGACGATTGGGGTATGAGCGCATGGAATCAAGATCAGGGCCAACAAAACTATGGATATAATGCAGGTGTTGGTGATAAAACCGAACAACAAAAAACTTCTCAAGAAGATGGAAATGCTGCCCCAAAATCACAAGTCGGTCAGTTACCAGTGCAGCAAGAGTATTATAAATCGAAAGATCCAAAGACCCATGTACCAGCAAATCCTCTTGAAAAACCAGTCGATCGTGGAATTTTTGGGAAATTTGCTTGGGGAGTCGTGTATCCAATACACTATATGTGCAGACTAACAATGCCCGATTGTCGAACTGAAAAATATCGAAACTGGTATCCATTTACGTTTTTCATATCGATGATTTGGATTTCATTTTACTCGTATTTCATGGTTAGATTCGGATTAATGTATGATTCAGAAAGTCCTTTAAACTTTCAAAATTTTACAGGTTTGGATGATAACAATAATAGGAACAACGCTTAGTATCCCTGATACAGTAATGGGACTTACATTTGTTGCTGCTGGAGTTTCAGTGCCAGATGCTTTAAGTTCCATAGCTGTTATCAAAGAGGGATACGGAGATATGGCAGTATCAAATGCAATTGGATCAAATGTATTTGATATTCTTGTTTGCCTAGGACTGCCATGGTTTATACAAACAGCTATAATTGCACCTGGATCACACGTAAATGTTATATCAAAAGGTATTTACATTAAACATTTTCATTTTTATTGAACAATTTCATTTGAAATATTATATTTATTTTTCATATAGGTCTTGCTTATTCGACACTTTCATTGCTGTCTACTGTTGTATTCCTATTAATGTCTACACATTTAAATGGTTGGAAACTAGACCGTCGTCTGGGAATTGTTTTAATGATTTGGTATTTATCATTTATTACGCTGGCTTCCCTGTATGAACTAAATGTATTTGGACAGATGAACCCAATTGAATGTCCAAGTAAGTAATAACTATATTTGACGGAATATTCAAAAACCTAAATATATATTGCATACTTACTCAAAATTATAGATTATTCGTAGAAATGTTGTCAAATCGACTTCAGAGAGAAGTCGAGAATAAAATACTTTCAAAAAATCTTTAAAATAAATATCGTTCGTAAATAAATTGCACTTAAAAGTAAAAAAATATTTTTTTATTTCTCAGTGATACAAGAAAAGCTTGCTTGCAAAATAAGAAATGCTACAACTCAGATTAAATCTTAAAATTTTGGGCATCCATAACTATAATCACAATTGTATAACTGCAACTCATGCCCAAACCTTTTAGATTTAATCTGAGTTGTAGCATTTCTTATTTTGTAGCGAAACTTTTCTTGTATCACTGAGAAAGAAAAAAATATTTTTTTTCTTTTTATTGGAATTTATTTACGAAAGTTATTTATTTTAAAACTTTTTTTAATGTATTTTATTTTCTACTTTTTAGTCATAAACTCTATACAATCTCTCCACTCTTGACTCTCGAGCCTCGTCTCAAACCTCGACTTTCAAATCTCCACTCTCGACTCAAAAATCTCGACTGTCAAACCACGACTCAAACCTCGACTTTCGAATCTCGACATTAAAGCCACGACTCTCGAATGTCGACTTTCCACTCATAAAACACACTCCAAATTAGACAACCCCAAGGGTGGTAGTTACCACCCCCACCCCAAAGCGCCCCAAAACGTAAGAAAATTTGATCCCATCGGAAAGTGTCTAAAACTCTTTCGTCACGAACGGCACCCTCAGGCGCTCAGACACAAAAGTTTTTAGTCAGACGTTGTGAGTTGATAAAAGTTATTTAAAATAAGGGGTCGGTGTGAGAGACTAAGAATTTACTTTAAATACACACGAGATTTTATTACACATATTTAAAATTTTATATGCTTTTTGTTTTATTCAATTGAGCAAAATTCACTTATTTCAAATTAAAAATGTAGCACGATTTCTTGCTATCTGCTTCAACCCACTCTGACATAAAGAATGGTCTGAGCATCTATTGAATTTTCTACAAACAGAAATTTTATCAAATTTATGTTTGTTTCTCTTTCCAGCTGAAATTCTACACTGTTACAGTTCAGTGAAATAATTTTGTATTGCTAAGAAAATCTAACAGCTATGGCTATGATTTTCATTCTTATTTTGTGTTTGACAGATTAAATTGTCAGAGAAAACATTTTTCAGCATTGCTGAGATGTGCATTTTGAATTAGTTAATTAATTACCCAATCTACAACAATTCTGCTTAATTTTTATAAGAATATGATGTTTGTTATATTAGTTACCTCAGTTGCTATTCCAAATACTTCTAAAATCCAATTACAGTTATGCTTTTTTCATCTGGCTTACGGTCAAGGTCCGCTCATTAATACGAATTTACAACAACAACACAAATTAATCCTCATATTTATCGGGATCATGGTCAAAGATCTGAAACATAGTAACAAAATATTCTCATAAAGCAGTAGTTTTTTGTTTCTGAAATATTGGTAGCATTGAGTATTATTATGCCATACACAGTGGCGTGTACTGAGAACTGTCAAAGTCAGATTCAGATTGGAGTTCCAAGTTCTTCTTCATCGCGGTCGGATGTTCCTTCTAATCCGCTCGCTTAGACTGTTGGACCAGAGTAGGGGTTTTTCCTTGAGACTCCCTTTTCCCTAGTGATGCTTTCCATGCATCATTGGACTTGTAGTCTCTCGGATACATTGTGGTGTTCAGTGTTCAGTGCTCGTTTATTTCTATTAATATCAAAGTTTACTCTTCAGTTGATTTCAACTCTAACAGTGAATTGAGCATGGCGTCGGTTAACGGTAGTTTCATTATCATGAAACAAATTTGTTTTCCGTCTACCTATATAAAATTATAATACAATACAACAAACAATATCATTAAACAACAATCATACTATAAAACAACATAATCATACATATTACAAAATAACAATCATATAACAAACATACTATAAAAAAAAATGATAAAAAAATTCAATCATACTATTGAACAACAATCATAATATAAAAAAACTACATAAATATCGAATTCTGCGCTTCTCCCGCATCTGTTTGTCTTCGCGGGAAAGCCAGATCACATAATTGGCCGGCAATACAGATAATTCTAAGGCTGGCCAGGTGGCGTCTATTCATGTTATATGTTGACGAATAGTTGTACTTTTCGTCATTTGAGAAGAATAAGAAGAAGATTCAGATTGCCATCAAAAGAAAATTTTTAAAAAAAATTGCAAAAAGTCGGGCATAAGAAGGAAAATTATGGTAAGAGAATCATATAATTTGAAACTTCGTTTATTGAGGACCACTTAATATAATTTAAGGACCATGTTCCATGCTCCCGAGGGGAGGTTCCAAATAATTTTCTCGGAATGTGTTGTGTTGGTATTTTCCATGTACCATAAGAAAATATAAATCTATTTCTGCTCCGATACATGCACATCCACCTTTTTGTTTATTTTGCAACTTGTCAGATGTTTTATATATACATACCTGAAATTTCAGTAATTAGTCCTGCACAACATTTTTCAAACAAACAAAAACCTGTTAACTGATGTACTGTAGATCGATTTAAGCAGAAATGCTTCTTAAAATTCGTGTCGCTATAGTTATTTATCGTCACTGTAAATCCACATGTTTTGCGTCATCTTATTCAAAGTCAAATAATGACGAATCCGAAGAGAATAATTAATCTATGTAGTCGTTCTCGCTGAAATCATAAACAGACTCTTCAGCTTAGAATATAGAGAGTATAGGAAGTGTGATAAGCCAAATTTAGCGTAGTCAAATTCTGGTTGGATTAATATCTGTTGCCGCTGTAGTGAAAGCTCAGGGGCAACAAGATATATGGTTGAAAATATTGTGTTTGCTCCCACCGAAAATGTTCTTATTCGATGTCACTACGCCAACATACCCTGGGAGTTTCTCAGCTGTCATAAACGTAAACAAATCTCGGTGGATGAAGGATTTTTCAATCTTACATCGTTTTTGTTATGTATTTTTAATTTAATTTAATATAAAAAGCTGTGTGTATTTTTAAATGAAATGTCTTTCACTTTTCACACGCTTTAAATTAGATATGTATAAATTGTTGCAAATTAGGAAATTTCGTTTGACAGCTGAAAATACATTTGTCTCTTTCTTCAATATAATGCTGACGGGTTCATACCTCAAGTAATATATCCATATTCTGTATGTAATTAAATTTTTCTGATATCACTACAAAACTAAATTTTAGTAATAATTAAATATTTACCAGGTGTGCCAACTTTTCAAACCAACTTCGTTTTTTTTTTTTCAATATGAGGTACTATCAAGGTTCGAGCTAATTTGAGGCGGATATTTGTTGACAAGCAACTGGAGGTTATCCACAATTGTCTCAGACTACACATTTAGACTTATGTCAGCTCATTAAAATGTGTAATTTCATTAATTTTGATCACTGTTAGTCGTAGCTTTACCTTGTTTTTGTTTTGTAAGAAATACCACTGCTTCAATTACAAATTAAAGTCATTTATTGTTGTATTACAACAATTGGTTTTTTAAATATAAGGGACAATTATCTCGTCTATATCAAGACATGAGATTACTGATGTATGTACACACATACATAGTGTTGATTGTCAGTATTTGAACAATTTAGCTACGATCGTTTATGCTATGTATCTTGATATAGAATACTCATATTTATATTGAAGGGAATATCTTTTTCTATCGATTGAAGAAGATTACATGTTCAATTCGCTTAATGAAGTCTTCCTTGACAACTACATATTTATATGTCGTTGTGGGCGTTATGAGTAGATAGATACTCATTTTCACAATTTTTTGCTTACAAGCAGATAGAAAGTATAATTACCAGATGAAAATAATTAAATTGCTAAAAAGTTTGATAAACATCCACATTTTCACATTAGTTGTTAGTACACTAATCAATGATAAGTAAATATCAAAAGTATTGCCAATTACTTGAAATAAAATCCTTTGTTTTTTTTTATATATTCTGCTTTTTCTATTTTGTCCTGCGGACACAAAAGAATATTCATATTTACAAAATATATAATATGTAGATTAAGGAATATTAGTATCTAATTATTTATAAATTTTCTATCCGGTTCTTTTTTTTTAGTTTTTTTGGTAATATATTATATTTGATATAATATTCATCTTTTTTTTCAGGTACTTACTAAATGCTCTCAATGGTTTCAAATGAAAAATTCACAAAGTATTATTAAATATAAACCGATGAAAAGACCATAAATTCTTCCTTTTCAACTCCAGAATATATTTTTATTTAAATATAGGTTTCTATTTTCGATTTGTTAATATATGTGTATACATACAATGATTCCAAGAGACAATTTAAGCAGAATACCGTAAAATAAGAATTTTATACATAAAAATCCAAAGACAGCGAAAACACATGTTAAACAAAATCTTATGAGTAGAAAAGATTTCTGTTAAAAACAAATCTAGGAATAAGGACATAAATAGATGCAGATTAAAATATAGCATAGCGTATACATACATAAGCCAGAATGCAATTATATTAAGTAAATAAACTATACCTACCTACTTAAAGTTAAAAAAAATGGTTATATAAGTAAAATAGTTAAGTTATTTTGTGATTCATTTATTTGTTTATTTAATTTTTTCATTTGTTACTAGCGCATAATACGAATTCATTGTGTTCAGAAGATATTTACAACACAAGCTAGATACATATTGCATTTCATTAATTATTTTAACGAGGTGCATTTATTACTATTATTCATCACACTGGTAAGTATATAAAATGTAAAACATTATTAAGTATAAATTAATTTAAATTCAAATTGTGAACTAAATTCAATTATGGATTTCAATTAATGGTAAACTTGTTCAATTAAGCTTTGCAATTATATATATAAAAAAAAAAAAAAAAAAAAAAAAAAAAAAACAGAAATTATCTTTAATGTATAAGTGGTATAATTATGATTATTATTATTATTATTATTATTATTATATACATACATACAATAAGGAATTAATCCAAACACGTCAGGATGTGAGAAAGGGTCCTGATTTACCTAACGTTCAATTAAAAAGTATCAATTATAATTCATATACAGATGAAAAAGCAATTGATAAGATTGAGAAAATTAGTTTAGATAAAAAATAATTCAAATATTAGAAGTTGACACTGTTACTTGTTTATGTGAATTGTTTGTTATGTATCTATATTTACCGAAGGATATTATAGTTTACAATATACAGTTATCACGCGGACAAATTTTTAGTATCAAATTTTATATTTAATCAATAATGTATTATTAAAAGGCATCATGTCATCGCTGTGAAATAGTTTATTTCAATTTAAACAAAATATTGCTAATCATATTATATTTTTTCCCCCCAAAAGCCGTTGTATGATAATTCGACCTAAAATTTCTTAAATCTATTCTAAAAAAAAACGTACATATAATTATGAAAAGGTTTAATTTCACCATGATAATAATTACAAAATTGTATAAGAGAGGAATTTTCTTGGAAAATTTATTAGGTAGATATGACGGATCACTGTGCATTGTTTTCCATTGATATTCAAAAAAATTACACATCATTCAATGGAAAACGAGTTCAATTAAAACACTTTTAAAACGATGAAATGTGGTAGATTGACAATTTTCTAAGAAAAAAAAAATAACGTCAAGAATAACGTAACAATTATGGTAAATAATTTTTTTGAAAAATGTTGACATGATTATGGAAGAATTTGGTGGAGTAATAGTATAAGATGGATATGAGCTGCTCCATGACATTCAGTGACATTTCTTCTATAGATATGAGCGTTTTTCATACCAATTTACATATGAACATATTTTCTAGCAGAAGTGCCCTTGGTGCTACACTCGAAAAATCGGCGGTGTTACGCCGAAAAACGCAAACATATACATACATCGGAACACTACTGAATGTCATTAAGCATCACATATCCATCTTTCAAATATTACTCCACCAAATTCGAGCCGCAATCACTCCAAAGTCTTTGAAATTACAATTTTCATCATTATTACGTTATTCCTGATGTTATTTTTCCCAGAAAATTTCAATCTGACAAATTACAGTGTATGAGCTACTATTACATTCTCATTGCGTTAAAAATTGTACCATTGAACTTGTTTTCCATTGATTGACGGGCAATTTTCTTAAAATATCAATGGAAATCGACACCTATATATAATGTCGTCAGTGTTAGACATACTTTTGACTTTTATCCATAACTTCCGTTTAAGGAAGAATTTGGTCAATCAAAGCACATCTTTGGTCTGGGAAAAAGGAACCCTTTTTCTGAACATTGCAGATTGATTGGGTGAAAATTGAAAAAAATTGAAATGCTGTCAAGGTTTTCCAGTGCTGTCTAGATTGGCCAGTCGGCGAAAAATGTGCTGAAATGATTGAAAATGATCTGGAAAAATTAATTGAATGAAACAAAAAGCTATTATAATGGCATTTCCGGCAAATGTCGTTATATGTATTAATGCACTTCTCTCTTGCATTGCCTAAGAGGGCTTCTTCTGTGCTTTTTTGCGGGCATCTTCCTTGTTTTATTGACAGACTTCAATGGGATCGGTGCTGGACGTGTTTTGGGCTTCATCCAAGCACATAATCACAGTGACCCAACCTTAACGATAAATGCCATTGCCGAATCATGTGACACCACAACCAAACATGTTACAGGATTGAATAATCCTTTTGGTTTGTTTTCAAGCATGATCCACACAACACATTCACAATGCTTACCTTGATGATTGCATATTTTCTTCTCACTTTCTGGCCGTATTCAACGCTGCTAAAAAATACTTTTTTTTTATTTCAAGCCACTGAATGCACAGCACATACTCACCCTCCAAATCTGCAATATCACGAAAAGTTCTCTATTACTAAGCGAAGTTTTTCCGCTCTCGAATATTGGTGCTAGTGCTAGTGCTCAAAATTAAAAAAAAATCGCAGATGGCCGACTTGCAGCGTTGCCAATTGAGCCGAAAATCGAATAATTTGGGCGAAAAAATTTTACCTTAGCCGACAGCCGATTTTTAGCCGATTTTGATATTTCTACAGCCGATTTTGGAATTGATGCTAGCTACACTTGGTTTGGTGTGGTACTTTGGCGATCGGATGTATTTTGAGCCACTTTCTAGGTTGAAAAAGTGGATTTTTTCTGCTCGTGATTACGCGAAACAGAGCACTTATGTCTCTGAAAGAAAGATCTGAAAAAATGTATGCCAAATATAGTAACTGGGGTGTATGTGACCCTAGTGCATGAAAATGAGTTCTCCGTCGACAAAAACGTCCCGAGAAAGTTTTTTGAATCAGGAAAGGAATACACCACTAGATAGTACTACCGGCGAGACCGTTTTTTTCTGGTTTTGCTGATTGTTAAAATCTGTTTAGCCGATTTTAGATTTTCTAGATACATTTAGCCGATTTTAGAAAGAAATTATTGGCAATACTGCCGACCTGGATGACAAGCCAACCCTAACGACATTCCTATATACTTTTTCTAGCAGTGAACATCAATAGAACAATTTCGGTGTACCATGGCAAGAAGAAAAGTGTAACACTTCTGCTAGAAAACGTGATCAATGAAAATCGGCATAAAAAATAAATTTGGTTTTCTTCATTTTAATTCAATCAAAATAAACTTTGGCTAAAAATAGACTAAGCTTTAAGCCAACAAAATACAACTTTAAATCAAAGAAGTTCACCCTTTAGCCAAAGTAACCTAACTTTTTGGCAATTAAATTAAACTTTACTTCAAATAAAACAAACTTTTAGTCAATTGAATTGAACTGTATGTAATTCATTTCAAATAAACTTTAGTCCAAACAAAATTACCCTTTCTAAAATGTAATATAAAATTAAAATGTAATTAAAATGTTATAATTCATAATATTATATATTCAATGTAAATTATAAGTTATTCAATGAAGATGATCTCCTGTCCAAATTTAATCAACATATCCATAATATAGTTTGTGCAGGGTTCCTGAGAAATTAAAGTCAAACTTTCGCTAATTACCTCAGGGAGATTGTAATCAATATTAGGATCACTAAGAATTCTTTATGCTGCAATTCTTTGGAAAAAACTTTTTTGTTAGGATTCAACATTGGCGAGCATGGTGGCAAATATTGCAATGTTATATTTGGGAAGGCAGAAAATATTTCCCTTACTTGTAGGGTTTTGTGTGTGGCTTTGTCCATGATAAACCAAGTACCATCTCGATCATTAATTTTATCGATAAGTTCCCTTAAGAATTCACAAAGAAGTTATCAATTAACAATGAAATTTGAATCAACTGCAAATGTTTTTGCCAATGCTGAACATATTATTCAGATTGAATATTATACTTTGGAATATTTTTATTTTAAGACCCCTTTGTAAGTGACACCTATATGATAATCTACAAATAGTGCATACATTTTAGCAAGGGTTATTTTATAGTTTAAAGTTTATTTTAAATGATGTAAAGTTTTATTTAATTGGCTACAAGTTTATTTTATTTGGAGTAAAGTTTAATTTAATTGCCAAAAAGCTGAATGTCTTTGGTTTAAGGTTGCATTCTATCAACCTTAGAATTTTATTGAAACAATTTCAAGACCCCTTTCCTTAAGTCCGAGATCGTACCATCATACATGCCTCGTTTTGTTATGACTATGTCATCAGTACATCTTATTTCGCTCTTGAGAGATTTTCTTGGAGCTTGACTATCACTATCGCCCACAAATGAGCCGATAGGACCCCACCCTGTGGGCAGCCCCTATGCATTTCTAATTGTAGTAGATACAATCCCTACTGAAGCCGTGATCTTCCGATTTCTAAGGATGGCGCTTATCCATGCGACTGTCGATGGGTTGCAGTCTTTCCTCAATGATGCTCTTTCTATTGTGAAAAACATTGTATAGTCGATGGCGCCTTCGATTTAGAGGAAAGCATAGAATGCCACATCTCTTTGTGAGATTGCCTTTTCAATCTTAGTGACGAGATTTTGTAAGACATGCGTGTTTGATTTTCCTGATTGATAAGCTTACTGATGATTATGAAATGGCTTTTTGCTAAGGATGCTACTTCTAATTTGCTCAACTAGTATCTTTTCCATAGTTTTCAGGAAAAAAGATGTCAGGATGATGGGGCAGTACGGTTTTGGCTCGTAATCTTAACTCAGTGTTTTCATTTAATTTGTTTTTTTTTAACGCTTTATAAACGTCAGTTTTTTTTTATGTCGGATTTAAGAAACCTAAATTCTTCGCTTCAAAATGACTTATCACGCTATATGTATATGCATAAGCTACATTTCGGGAATAGATATTTTAAGATCAAGGATTTAGGCTTCTTAAAATAATTTGATATCAAAAACTAGTGCAGTTGACGTATTTTCTTATTCAAACAATTAAATAAATGAACTGAGCTTAAATTCCGAAATTTTGACTTTGTGAAACTATAACCAAGGATTATAAATCTAACAAATTTTATGTCATCTTCATAATAGAATGTAGAGTTTATGCATTATAGAGTAGATATTATCTACTTTAACTTTAACCACTCCTACCTTCCCACTTTCTTGCATAATCCCTCTCGACGTCCCCAGTCCACCTCAAGCACTGGATCAGAATTAATACAGCCAATCTGTATAATATAGATCAGTCGCTCCCATTTAAATACGATTCATTTATGGAAATGAAGAAGATGCACTTCCTCTTCATTAACGTATGGAAGCTATGTGGAAGTACTTTGTTTTCCTTCCTTTATTAGTCATGTGAGTTATGCATGACATCAAGTTTCAGTAATTACGAAATTACTTGAAGCGTGCGGCTCAATATCAAAGTAAAGTAAGACTCTTTATTTTGTTATTGTATTTTGGAAAAATGACACTTATCATAATGTTGAAATACAGACAAAAATAATTAAAAAAGCGCCCTTATTGCTTTTACCGTTTTCATAAGAAAAGAATCATAGGAAAGCTTTTTAAAAGTTCCAAGTATGTAGTTGCAAACAACGCGGAAGCTTTTTACTATTTTGAACAGTTTTGCTCACGCTTCGCTAAAAGCAAAGCTTTGCAACTGAAGTATGCACAAGGGTCAAGGGATAAGCCGTAAGAGCATAGCCAAACCTGAGGCCAAACTTGCATATCGCCTCGATAGAATATAAAATCCACGATGGCTGGACGACCTGATGTAGGGCTCAGACAACGGTTGCTTGGGCCACTAACAATTTTTAAAAGCATAGACTCGTAGACAAATAGCATTCATTTCTTCTTAGAAATTTACAGAAAATGTTTCGGGAGAATTTTTATTCAGTCTGGAGTTATTTTCAGAATCAATCATACAACGTGTGCCGTTGTCGGCATCCAATTCTAAGGAAAAAATGTCCACAAATTTCTAACAAAAAAAATCGGCCTTACCTGCATCAGATCCAGACATCGCTGATTTTATTTTGAGCGAGACGAGGCATTGCTTGCTAGTAACGACTAACGCCTATTCCTATACAACACAACAAGGTACTAAGAAGGAGAGGGTCCGTACTCGTCATCTCTAATTTCGTCTAAATTCACAGGATATGTTGGGACTAGAAATGAAAGTGACGCAAATAGCAACTCCAGATGGCCAAGCGAAACTAATTCATAATATAGGTAACACATTTCGGACAACTTTGATAATTACCATCTTCATCTTGTGGCTATATTCGCTACATTTAAGCCACTTTTTTTTTCGATCCAATTATCTGTAACCTGTTATCCTTCATATACAAGACCAGAAGTTCTTATCCAAATTAGTTTAGGAGCATTTTTCAAAATAAGATTGCGAGGTTTGCTAAATTACTTTCAACTTTACATTAATTAGCAGCATATAAAGCTTATCTCTCGGCTAAATTCTAACCGATTTTACAAACTCTTTTTGCTAAATTCATTGTGAGTTTATTTTTTGAAACTATTACGATATTCGTATGGAAGCGGGTTGCGGAGTAGTAACCCACTACCATATATTATTATAAAAATAAATGAAAAATGAAAAATAAATTATTTTTCCGGGGGTGGGGGTATTTATTTTATATTCTGCCATCTGTGTAGAATATTCGTGAACAATCTCATCAAAATCGGATGTTAAATTCAGTGTCAAAAGGTCATTTATATACATATACCAATGGGAAAAAGTTTCTCATTTTCCGAAGTCTTGTGTTCTGAGAGAGGGGGGGTAAATATTACCCGATTTGCAAAATTCCTTTTGCTACTTTTTTTTGCGATTTTTTGTGATTATTTGAGCATGTTTTCCCTCCCCTTCTTATGAAGTTGCGCATTTTAATTTTCGAGGGCCAAAATTCTGTCTGATAAATTTATTTTGAAATGTTTTTCTATAACTTATCGATTAATCCAACTTTTTGTTTTTTTTATGGATTTGCTTTTACTAAGAAATAATCTATACCAAATTTTAGGAAGATCGGAAGTTATTTACCTATTTAAAAAAAAATTAAATCTATAAAAATTATGCATACCAAATTTTCGCCATCTTTCGGCGATCTTTGGAAACACACGGAAATTCCACTTACAGAATCGGTAATTTACATATCTCCTCTGTGGTAGGTATTTTATCCAAATGAATTTGGCGCTTTCGTTCCAATTCTATTGCAATTTAACCGCGACAATTCCCGCGAAAATTTGCAAATTTGAGCATTTTCCAAGGAATAAAACCTACAAAACTCCTCCGGGCTCCCCTACATTAAGCATTATTTCGGTTTCGCTTGGTCATCTGGAGGTCCCACTTGCGCCACTTTCATTTTTAGTCAAGCGCAACATATACTGTGAATTTGGACGAAATCGGTGAAGACGATTAGGGACCCTCTCCTTGTAAGTCAAATTTGGAATTCGCAATCACTATATAGCTCTATACATAAGCCTTCTATTAATGTGCTACCAGAGAATCATAAATAATGCGTTTCTGTCCAATGAGAATGACATGCAGATATAAAAACGAAGTGAAAATGATACAAATGGAACGCGCGTCGTGCATCCAAAGATGCGCCTCTTCATGCATAATGATTCTCACTAATTTCCCGCTGGGGACCTAAACCACTTTAACCAAGGCGTCAATTTCCATTTAAAAACTTTTTCCAAATATCTACCTAGATCATTTCGATTATGCCGGGAAGACTTTTCTCAGTTGACTCCCTAAAATTGCGTATTTGAAAAACTGTCTCAGTTATATAATGAACGAACACAAAAACTAAAGAACCAAAGCATGTGAACCTTTCGTATAGGGTGGAAAGTATACCTAAAAATTTCATAAAAAAAAAATTATCTTTAGCTCAAATTCCACTTTTCATAAAGTAAAATACACTTCACTTTCTGTTGGGAGTTTTAAGAAATAACAAATTTTAAATTATGTGAAAATATCATATTTAATGGCTAAATATGTGATAAATGATATAATAACAACTGTTAAGATTTGAAGTCTATTATTTATATAACTATTCTGTGTTAAAAGTAAGTAATATGACGAATTCCATGCACTTAATAATTAAGCAATACATAGTTTACAGACGTTCACTTTTTAATTTTCACACACTAAACAAACACAATAGGTATCACCAATTTTAAAAATTCAAAAAAAAAAAATGTCAATGAAAAGATATTATACAGCATATTTGCAAAAAAAAAATATATTATTAGCTAAATATCGGAGTTAGAAGACCAATGCAGCTAGTGTGTATATACATACTATCAAAAACAAAAACACAAAAAACCATGAGCTAACGCTTAGCATATAGCTCACTAAATTATAAATAAAATATTTTAAGTAAATAATTTAAATAAAAAAGAGTAGTGCAAAATTTGAAAATGTTCTTAGATAGATTTTATATAGAAAGTGCAAATGTTCAACAGTAGTTTTCTGAAGTAGATACAATTTTTTTTTTTTTTTAGAAAATTAAACAAAATCTATATTTTTTCTTGTATGTAATTCCCCCAGAATTGTATCCAAATACCAAAAACTCACGGTATATTATACGATTTTACGCATATTTAGAAATTTTCTGTTACTTTTCAATGCTTACGCAATGTTCTAATTATTATATGTATTTATATGTAATGTATATTCTGGTTAACCACACCCCGCAATAAACTAAATTTATAGGTGACAATAACGATTCTTCTTAATAAGTATAATAATTTATTCTTTATGAATGTGAACATATTAAGATGTATAGGATAGGTATACTGCACGTTAGAAATGTTAAAATGAATGTGGGGATTTTTGTTTGTTTGTTTTATTATTATTTCTTATTTACCTGAACTAACCTCCGTGTAATAAAATTATAGATTCATATAGTTCTACATAAAAGCACATCATGTAACGTGTTCTATTTAAATTAGTTTTAATATTCATTGTACAAAAAACAGTGTAATTTTAATTCTTACCCCCAATGTGTATATTGCTTACCGCCATTTATAATTATAGAAATTGTTTTGAATTAGTTATACAAATCTCGTGTGTAAATTAATGTATTTACTGGTTACTTGGAAAGATTAAAAAGCTGTTATTAACATGATATTTTAATATTTTGCTAGCTATACTTTAATCCTTTATGCGGAACTTACGCGGTAAGTAATAATGCGATTACTTCCGAAAGTCTTCTTTCATTACTCGGTCATTGTATTTAAATCTTACACTATATCATTAAAAATGTAAGTTTCAGTACCTCTCAACTCATTGAGCGACGTGTGAAAGGAACCTCGCAGAAAAGCTTGCATGGCTATAATTTTAGAACTTTTAAGCACAAACCGAAGTGTTAATTGACAACTATGTATGAAGAACTGGCTATAAAACCGTGAAAACTATTCTGATGTTGTTCTGCTAAAAGAAATTAAATTTACGGCTGCGGGAGATTACAAAAACTATTTTCGAATGAGTAAAGGGCACATACCGGGTGCTTCCGTCTAGGTGGTCCATAGAGCAGGAGGTGATATTGCTCACCTAGATGAACCAAAAAAATTGATGATACGCGGGGGGGGGGGGGGGGGTCCACACCAACCGCTTGAGAGACACAAGGTGATTAAAAAATTATGCTACTGTATCCTAAAAAGTACAGGGTGTATAGTCAGTCGAGAGCTCATTGTTTTCAAAGTAAAAAAAGTAAGAAAATCCGAAATTATTACTTAGGCAACCATAACTCCGTTGGAGGGAGGGTACGGCGGGTTGAGCAGTCGTTGGAAAGGCCATGAAGTTATGCATACAATGATCTCTTAACTGTGACCGGAAGCCTGTATATTTTAAGGTACAGGGTGTTTTGTGAAAAATTAGCTTTTTCTATTAATTAATTGTGACTCCGAATGTTGATATGAACCCCCCCCCCCCCGCCATACAATTTTTTTATCACCTCCTGCTCTATTGACCATTTAGACGGAAACACCCAATATAATAAATAATTTCGAATAGTGGAACCATTTCTGCTAAGGATGAACACTAATATATAACCCTGAGGTCCCTAATCATAGGAAGAAACTTGAAGATCTTAAGTTTCCATCTGTAGTGTCACCAGATTCAATAAATGATGCAGTTAAAGAAACTTGTGAAGCGCGTATATGTATACAGTCCGGAGCACGGACGTGTTTATTTGGCTGAAACAGCAATAAATATTTCCAGATTTTTGTTTACTATTAATTCTTTGAATTTTTATTCTATATTGTTGCTGTATTTAAACAGAGATTAGTGATTAGTTGAATGACACATGGCATGTGAAATTGATTGGAGATCCATAATAATCCGTTGTAGTGTTTAATTATTGCGAATATTTGTTGAATTTTTTCCAAAAAGTTTAACATGGGAGACCGGAAATCATTATTGTGAGAAGAAATTGGCATAGCATTCGTTAAAACAAGAAAATTATTCATTGCTTTTTTGTATTTTGTAGCTAATGAGGATACTCAAGTTCAAGTGTAGCTACTTAAATAAAAATTTATTGCCGACTGAGTCAACCAAAATAACCAAGTTATGTAGAGCCCGCTTTTCGAAATAAAATCCTAGAAATTTAAAAATTGATTTGGAAAAAAATTTATAACATATGATCTTCGAAGGTGCTCAGATAATAGTAAACCGTATAAGCTTTCAACGAATATCGAACCATTAGTCCATCCCATTCAAGGTGCTAGTTATGCAACATCAAAGTAAAAAAGTTGAATTTTTTAAATTTTAAGAACTTTCTCTCTCGCCATCATTTTGCATGGAAAATGAATATACATGAGCTAACAACCCTTTAACGGCTAGGGTGTAAGGTCAAATTAAAGAGGAGAGTGCACAGTCTACAGTATTTATATAATAAGGTTATGTTAACAACCTTTTTGTAAAAAAACAAAATAGAGGTCAAAGTTAAGAAAAAAGTAAGAAATTTCTAGTTTAAACCGCCAGAACTCCTGAGGGGAAAGTTCTGCATACAATATGCTCTTGACAGCGACCATACACCCTGTACTTTTAAAGATACAGGGTGTTTTGTGAAAGACTTTTTTATTTATTTTTTTTTTTTTTGAGGTAGGGGAACAGGGGAAACCCACCTCAAGCACGGAGGCCATAGCGGCCCATTGTGCTGTCCTGCTAGAAGCCCATTCAACAAAACCTACCTGTCCTCTTAATGAAGCGCATCAGGTCTTGGTGAGGAAGGTTTTTCAGCTCATCTACAGATAGGGGGGCAGATCCTAGAGTATCCAGTCTGCTCCGGGCGAAGGCCGGACAGTCACAAAAAAAGTGTTCGGTTGTCTCAGGCTCTCCCTCCAGGCAGGACAGACACTCAGGGCTGTCAACAACTTCCATCCTTGTTAGATGAGCGTGAAGTGAGCAGTGGCCGGTGATGATGCCAACCACAGTTCTTCATTGTTTCCTTCCGAGCCCCATAAGGAAATCGGAGGTATGCCCATTGAGCCCATCAAGAAACAGCTTTGTACACCTACAAGTACTCAGGTTCTCCCATCTCTGCAGAAGCTTCCTATGAACATCCGCTTTGGTGAGAGACCCGATACTCGAGGTGGCAACTCCTACGGCGGACTCCGGTCCGAGGAACGGAAAATCAGAGCCAGCCCTAGCTAAAAGGTCTGCCCCCAGTAAATTAGACGTTATCCGAGGGCCACTCAGAGCCATCAAGGCTGCCTGACTATTCGAAAGGATAGCAATGTCGTTGTGAAAGATTTAATCACCCTATATCTCCTGTTGATGTGGACCCTCCCCCTGCCATAATATTTTTTGTTCGGCTGGGTGAGTACTACCACCTCCAGCTTTATGGCCCACCTAGACGGAAATATATCAGTCAGTCAGCATTTTCCTATAAAAGGTACTGGCAGAAATTTTGAATAACCAGAAATGCAAACTATTAGCTGTGGTATGGTCTTTCCAAAGGCATCAGCTTGATTGATTCACAACTTGGGACAGATATTTGCAATATTGATTATTACGCGCTTAAAATTTTCAATCTGCCGCTCGCTTTACGATTGATCATCAGTTGTCTGTGACATTACCGATTTTCCTTCCTTCCACATTTCTTCCTTAACATGGACATTTCTGAACTAATATTGGCCACGCACCCGCACCCGCAGTCGGCACTTGTTGCAATTTGCGCAAAGTTCAGTTTCAGTCACAGTCGAAGTCGAAGTTGCAATTGTATCTTTCCACATGCATTTATCATTTGGGCAAAGTCGCAGTCGACTGATCAGTCATAATTTTAACTTGGACCTTATAGCTTCCTCAGCACAGCAGAGCCCTCCCGTGGTAATGTTACAGTTTTCGTTGAAATTTTTGCTTAGAATTAGGCTAAACTTTTAAGATTTAGTTAGAAACTAAATTCTTTTAAAATTATTTTAGTTTTTCCTTTTGTCTCTCTTCTTATACCCTAGACTAGATGATGATATCATAGAGTGTATTAAGTTTGTTCATTGTTTGTTCATTTTATAAAAATGAAAGCAAGGCTAAGTTCATAGATGGCTGAAATCGAGAAACCCCATCGTAGTGTTGCCATACATAGCTTGATTTTTAATGTATGTACATATATATACCTACTAATATATATGTACTGCTTAAGAAGGCAGCTAGAGCTAAAAATTTTAAAAGCTATATTCTTTTAAAAATTTAGAACTTGGCTCTGAAATGGCTCAAATCGGAAAAAAAAAACATTTTTCACTAATATATTTGACAGAAAACGCATTGTCGTAGAGTCGGCAGCTCTTATGATGGTTGTCATACAAAAATTTTCAGATTTCGCATTTAGGTATCTAGTATCTATGTACTTACTGTGAAAGCTCAGTCCCACACGTTTTTAATGCACTGAAGAGCTCTTCAGAATATAAAAAATACCTTTTGTTAATAACAATTTGCATTGACGTAACTAGTCAGGGGTCAGGGTGGAGCACCCCCCCCCAGAATTTTGAAAATTCCTAGAAACATTCTTAGGTCTAATTAAATTGAATCCGTTCGGATCGGAATCGAAAAGCCTTTAACGCATTCTTTTCTTCAAGAAAACCTATTAAAATCTTTTTAAAAATTTTAAAAACTATTCTGAGTGCTCTGATTCCACTGAATTTTGACAAAGACGTGATCTGTAAAAGAAATCATGCAGAACTATTTTCACAGTTTGTGCGGAAATTTCAATTGAATCAATTAATTGATATCAATGGAATTTTGAAAATTTCGTAAAACTTTCTTTAATTTTCCGGAAAAAAAAGCTTTTTTAAGTTTTTTCGATTATAATCCCAACGGATTCAGTATATAAGGAAGAAATATGAACGCAATTGAAAACTTCAATAATATGGAATTATATTAGCACTCTAGACAATACATAAATACTTCGGGAAACCGAGAAATTCACAGAAAAACATGAAATTTTTCTAGAACCTACTCGAGTCTTGAAAAGAAGAAGAGAATCGGAGAGAGCAAAAGACTTCGACTCTAGATAAAAGTAATTTAGTGGACTTGCCATCAGATGCAAGACCTTCTGAATATTGATGAAGATACATATATACAACCAAGTGATGGACAACATTATCACTGACTTCAAAAATAGGTTTGAAAATCTACCTTTGGCACAGTCAGTTGACTCAGAGGGATTTGTAGAAAATTATAGAAATGTTTTCAACTATACAAAGGCAATCATTATCTGATGTGACATTTGTTTTGCTAAAGGCAAACTCAAATACTGTACAAACAACTTCCAAAATTAAGTAGAAATTAAAACAGCAAAAGCTTATACGATATTTTATGAGATTTCGTAAATGGAAACCTCATCCAGTTATTTAACTGGCTATAGATCTTTCAAAATTTCTGATTTGCGTTTTCGAACGCTCTTGAACCTTATAAGTACCAGTACCTGGACTTGCACTTGAAAATTTTTAAATACCAGTACCGGACCTTGTACTTGTACTTAAAAGATTTGAAGAATGAGGCCTAGTACTGGTACTTGGTACTTGTCGCTTGGGTTCATTGGGATTAAAGAAAAGAATGCTCTTTCACTCAATTCGCCAATTACATTATGTCATAATCTATTTTCATAATTTTCATAATAATTTAAATGTCCGACTAAAATTATTTCGTAAATACTCAACGCCGCGCCGTTGGTCTCGATAGGCAATACGCGACAATTTTCCGATCACGTTGAAACTTTGCATATTCATGCAAAAACACCTAAAAACACCAAATCTGAAAAAAAAAATTGAGTGGTCACTTCTACTTTCCGAGATATTTTACTTTAAAATTCCTAATACATAGCTGCTCTTACACTACACAACACTTTGACATTTGCACAATTAGCTTAGGTACTCTTTTTCTTCTTTAAAGTAGCAACAAGAATGAAATTCATCTTATTGATGGGTATATACATACCTTCCGAATATTCGGGTTACCAGCATTGCGTTTTTTTATTTATTGAAGAACCACACATCACATTCCGGTGCTAGAATAAAAATCAGCACTACATTCATCCAAACAATCATCACAGCTCATCAGTGCGTTCATGATGATTGGGCTACCTGGGACGATTTGTCTATCATAACCAACTTAAAGCCACTTTTACATAAAAAACAAGAACCGAAAAATGTAAACCGAAAAACTCAATTTACTCCACTTTAAAACAAGATCTTTGCTCCAATGATTAACAAAATCCAGGGAAATAGGATAAACTAATAATTTTAGTGAGAAAATAGTAAATTTATTTCAGATTTGTAAAAAAAAAAACACAACTTTTATGTTCTATCGGGCGAAAAACTTTTTCGGTCGAAGAATTTGGTCGATAAAAAATGTATTTTTCTTAGGCCGATGGCTGGCTGGCGTGTAAGCATCGAGAGTTCCGTCTCGTGGGACCTGGCGCCCAGTGCGTCTTAGAGAACTTTTGTTTGCAAACCTCCGACTTATGTATACAAGGACGAGCCAAAAAGACCTGTTACAAATGTGGCGCCCAAATGTCTGGTAGGGTCGTGGCTTACGAGGCCACGGCCTGTTGTAGTACCAAGCTTATGATGCTTAACCAAGCTTCTCTCGGTTAAGCGGGACTCGTGCACCTGCACAGGTAATTTGTTTAAAAAGATTGTTGGTGTCTTCATTAAATTTTTGTTACTTGGCAATTTTGTTAAGCCATATTCGGTGGAGATCATACTTCAGGGATTTATTTTTTTTTTTTTTCAAATTTAATCGAGTCATTTATTGGTCTGGTTACATCAGCTTGTCGGGGTTAAACAGAAAGTACCTTAGTAAAAATTTTTTTTGTTCTTGAGGTTAACCGCAGGGCACTTATTCTTATAGTGGATTATATTGGAGTCAGAAAACTCTGTGTTGATACTGTTACTTATAGTGGCACCAAGGCTGTGCTGCGGTTTAGTATCCTTCGACCAGTGTGGAACCTTCTTCGGAAGTAGTGGTTCCTTAGTTGAACATTTTTTTGGTATCGTTAGAATTTTCGAAATAGACAACTATAGAGAGGTTAACTGGATTTTTATTTTATTCTGGGTCGTTCTTTACGCAAAAGGTCGCCAAACTCAGGGCGTTGTCAAAATGGTTGATTGTCACTAAATGGTTCCGCAACCTTCTTCAGGCTTATCTCTGTCAAAGCATAAGTTCCTGCAGCAGGAATAGGACGAGTTAGCCAATCGGGAGAGGGGAAAGAGGGGGAAGTTTATTTATGTATATAATTTAATTTTATTCACGAGACAGCGGATAAGGAAATCCCGACATTAGGTAGTAAGGAAGAAGAAAAAAAACAGGAAAAGGGGATCCATTAGCACAAGTAAGAATAAGTGTTTAGTTAGCGTGTGTGGGAACGTTCTGGTGTGCAATTTGTGATTCACGGGAAATTTATATTTTTTAGCAACAAGTCGCGGAGTGTGAACAGTAATTGCGCCGACACACAGATCAAATCAGAAAATCTAGAAGCTCGAAAATCTTGTAAAGTCCCACAAAGTGTGGACGTAAGCATCTAGTGTAGAGGAGATAAAAGGAGAGGAAAAGAAGTTAGCAGCAAGGGTTCATATAACAGAATTAGTACAAGCAGATAGCGATGAGCGCTTGCGCCACCTACGTCGTAGATTTAGCAATAGCCAGGGACTTAGTATTAATCCCTTCAATTAAGAAGAGTAAAAGCCAGGCCCGATGCGAAAATCTGAGCCCCAGGGGAATTCACGCAGACTCAGAGAACAGCGAAAAAAAATGGGGGAAGAAAAACCCCCTTTGGTTCGTTATTTAAAACACAATATTAAGTATTTAATATACAAGTTCTTTATTTCGCTATTACTGTACTTTCAATTATCGCAATCCAATTACAACACTTTCGCCCGTTTATTACTTTCAATTGTTAACACTGCGACGTCTAAGACAAGACTCTCTTTCTTGGCGGTGACAATTATTATATTAATACCGTAGGAACTCAACAAGATCACCTTCGTTAAATCCTGCTGAATGCGCACGTAAGTCATAGCGGGTCCTCATCCGATTGGCATTTACTGCTAATTTTGCCCTCGTGGCCCCCTGTACATCACCTCTCCGTTTCAATGGGGCTCTGACATTACACTTATACATTTCCTTTCTGCTGCTACGTGGCGGCCCTTTGTAAGAAGCATACACAGTGCATCTGCAACACTACTTCTCCACATCCTCCCGCATATGTAGCCAATAAAACTGTTCTCGTATTTTAGAAATTGTTTTATTCCTTCCCAAATGTTCTCTAGATGTTCCATGATGCATTTTACCTAGAACAGCGTTGACCTTTGATGCCGGCAGGACTATTTGCATTCGGAACGATTTACCGTTAGGTGGTGCCCAGTAGCCTTTCAGCTATTCACTCATCCTCGAAATATCCTTCCATTCTGGTTTTTCTATGTCTGCTTTCCAAGCAAGAATAGGCGATATTCCGGATCTTCTCGTCGCGCTGTTCGCAAGTTCCCGATGTCCCAACCTGTTGATGGTTCCATAGTTACCAACTGTATAGTCTGTTTTCTCATTTTCTTCTCACAGCCGTAATGCTTACACTCAGATTCGCATGGACGCTGTACCAAGGCTTCTTCTGCATTTCCATGGATACGTTCTTTCCTGTGTTGGCTCTCAAAGCCATAAGGTTGGATTCTAGTCTCCCTAAGAATAGTTTGCTCTCTCGACAACTTGAATATTCTTCTCTCTCTTTCTTTTCTGTTGATTCCCTTCGACGGCGTTTCCTGCTGTCGCTTTGAAGGTGTCCTAATTTATTGCAATCCCAACATCGAAGAACGCTACGTGAAGAAGTGCTCAGTGATAACTGCAATCTGTTGCAAGTCTGCTGCTTAGCTCGATATCTTTGCAATTCCACTTTCCTCTCTTTATCTAGAGATTCCACTCGTCGGCGTTTTCTGCAGTCTCTTTGTAGGTGTCCTGGTCTATTACAATTCCAGAATCGAAGACCACGCGAAGGCGGGCTCTGTGATGATTGCACTCTGTTACAAGTACATTCTTCCACTGAAATTTCTCTTACTCGTACTGCACTCCATTAAGCTTGTCTGGCGGATTCATACGCTAGTGCATAGGCTAGTGCTTCTGCTGTTGATTTCTTTCCTGCTAGCCTTAATGATTCTTATAAATTTTGATCTGCAATAACGTTCACAAATGCCTCCGTCGCCACTTCATTGAGAAAATCCGCATTCACGCTGGAGTAAGAAAGATGCGCTAATCTTTCTACATCTGCCTGCAGTTTTTGTAGTGATTCGCCATGATTTTGAATCCTGTTGCGCAACTGTAGGCGATATACTTGCTGCGTGTGTTCATCTCCGTAATAGGGCGTTTTCACTACATCGAAATTATTTCTATTCTTACATGCAACGGAAAGAGACACGTGATGACATCTACTGGAAATGGAGAGTAAACAACTTCGGGAAGGTTCAGGAATAGAATAGTCAAGAAGATTCTGGAATAAAACACTCCAGAAGAATCTGGAGGGTTTCTAGGGTATAATTATAACAGTTGTCACTGCCAGAACGAGAGTCTTGTCTTAGACATTGCAGTGTTAACAAGTGAAAGTAATTAACAGGCGAAAGTGTTGTAATTGGATTGCGATAATTGAAAGTACAGTAATAGCGATAAATAAAGTTGAGTTGATTAATAGAAGGATTGTGGTTTAAGTGAACAAAATTTGAGATGGGCGAGGGAGAAAAGATTATAGGAACTGTTGTAATAATTGGAAAAAGATGGAGGTATTTTTCAATTAGTCAATTGAATTAACTTAACGATGAAAATGAGGCATAAAACAATATTTTCTCAACCCAATTTTATTTTTACATGAAAGAGCATATCTTAAACTATTTTTCTACATAGTTTCCGCCAATGTTCAAACACTTTTCGTAGCGGGTGACCAGCTTTTCTATACCTTCTTCATAGAAACTTCCCGCCAGTGACGATAACCACGACTCCACAGCATTTTTCACCTCATCGTCAGATCCATGTCGCTTGCCACCTAGCTCGTGCTTCATGTGCAGGAACAAGTGGTAGTCAGACGGCGCCAAGTCCGGGTTGTACGGCTGGTGATCGAAGTTCTTCCAATGAAATTGTCGAATCATCGTTTGAGTAGCACCAGCAGTATGGGGCCGACCATTGTCATGGAGCAACACGATTCCTCTCCGTTTGTTTTGAATTGCTCGCCGTAGTTTTCTCAAAGTCTCACAATATCGTGCCGCATTAATGGCTTCACCTTTGGTAAGAAATTCAGTAAGCAAAACCCCTTTCGTATCCCAGAACACAGTGCACATGATTTTTCTTGGTGACATTGTCGTTTTGAACTTTTTAAACATTCTAACCCACTTTCTCACCATTCCATCACTCATCGCGTCTTCACCGTAAACATCTTTAACTTTACGATAATTTCGGCCGGTGTCACATTCCTTGCGTTCAAAAATCGAATCACAGCACGAATCTCAGTCAGCGGGATCAATAATTGTCTTAAACATTTCAAATATGCACAGTAAACTGAAAATACAACATAGAGCAACCAAAATGGCGTCAGTTGGCAGCCAATGAACAAGGCAGACTAGATGCATGCGCGGAACGCCGACCGCAGCACTTTGACGGCGCTAGAACGAAACGGTACTTACTTTGCAAATGCGCTCGTATTTAAAAATATTTATTTTATAACCCACGTTTTTTTTCATAGAAATTCAAATTAGTATTTAAGGGCTAACGGTACTTACTTTGCAAATGCGCTCGTATTTAAAAATATTTATTTTATAACCCACGTTTTTTTTCATAGAAATTCAAATTAGTATTTAAGGGCTAACTGCATATGCTAGCATATGCAAAAATACGAGCAATTGCTTTTCATAATAACAACTCACAATAGGAATAAGAAGCCGTTCGTCAAGTTTTAATTCCTTTCGTCAACTTCTGTCTGTACACTCGCGATCGTAATTTGCATAAGCAAATTTAACATGGTGTAAATGCTATACAAATGTTAGTGATGCATAACCCGGGGATTACACGAGTCAGTAGAACTGACTCTGACAGCGATTGACACTTACGCAGGCTCGTGTAAACCCATACTGACAACTCTTTTTTACTGACCAGTCTGTACTGACAAGATTTCTGACGAGTCAGTACGGACTAGTCAATAAACTGTCAAACGTACAATTAAGATGGCGGAAATTGAAAATAAAGGGTAGATGCTAGTGGATATTTGTGTTTATATTCCTAATCTGTTCTCTTTTGAGTGGGAAATGACTGAAAAGTGTTTAACATACATTTTATTGTATATTTTGTAGAGAATAAGAGACGGATTAATGGAGAAATTGTTTGATATGCATATAGAAGAAGAATGTCTGCACCGCTTGACGACATTTTATTATGAACAGACTGGTCAATTGATAGAACGCAAATCGTTTTTTGTCAGTAAATTTGACAGACGAAATCAGGACTGTCCGTCAGCTATTGACACGTGTAATCGTTGCGTAAGGAAGCATTCGTGATATTTTCAAGGCTTGCATATCCAAGGTTATGCATATTGCGGGTTAGGCATTAGAACGATAAAATTAACAGGAAAATTAGTCAAATGAATTAACTTAACGATGAAAATGAGGCATTATACATAAAAATAAATATATTTAAATATTGACTTTTAGCAAAATTATTGTAGAATTCACTTTAAGAAGACGAATAAATATGTATATATTTTCGCCGAACGTGTCGCTATGTGTTAATTTTAAATGAAAAGCTTGACTGTGTCAAATATTTGGCTTTGTAAGATCGGTATTCTTGTGGTTTAAGTGAACAAAATTTGAGATGTGTGAGGGATAAAAGATTATAGGAACAGTTGCAGTTGCAGTTAGAAAAATATGGAGATATTTTTGAATTAGTCAAATGAATTAACTTAAAGATGAAAATGAGGCACAAATCGAACTATGAATAATACTTCATACTTCGGTGTAAACATAGTTAATATGAAATATCTAAACACCCTCCACCGCGACTGCGAACCAGTCGTATATTATAGCCTGAAATACAATGAAAGAAATACGAAATTGTCGACGCCAATCATTGAATAAATAACTAATAAGGAAACGGCATATCGGGTGAAAACGTAAGCAACTCGGCGAAATGGATTAGTGTGCTCTGTTTGTATTCGTTTCGTCATGGCAGGAGTGAAACCGTGAAATTTTGAAGGGGGATATTTTTTATAATCCAGATTGCTATGTAAAATAAACAAATTTTTGGCGCCCACTTGTCTTCAGGTAATATTTCTTGGCGTTGCCTATGATAATTTAAGTGACTTGTCAAATAAGTGACCAGCCCTCTTGTCATTTCTCCCCCCGCTCCCATGGTTTGACTGTCATTGAATTGCCTACTCACGTACACTGTATTCGCACGAAACCCCGTTTCCTTATTAGTTATTTATTCAATGACGCCAATTGGCGTCATCGTTTATCGCAGACGTGATAAAATTGACTGGATTACACTAACTACGCCGACGTGGTCGCCGTCATCGTTAAGCGCCGAACAAAACGCCGGGTAACACGGGGTTTACACGAGATAGTACAGTTTGCATGCAAGTCTCCCTTCCAACGCGATTTTTAACTTGACAGCAGCAGGCAGTTCGGTTGATGTCTTATTATCTTGCATGCCAGTTCACTAAAAAAATGGCATTGAGACGTAAAGTCTTGCGTATATTGGAAAATTATAGCAATAAAGGAAGTAACGGAATATTAAAAACGCAAGAAAAAATTAAGGGGAAGATGTTGGTAAATGATGTAATGCAAATGATCTCAGAAAATCTCATTTTCCCAGAATAAATTTATCAAATTCTCTCAATTTTTCCAGCCATCTTGTAAACTGTATAATGTCAAATTACTATCACCTCAGCTGCCATGTTGTTCATCAAGCAAGTTTACTGAAAGCTGATCTGCCAGTATGGCAGTAGAGGTTCCACGTGCAAGAAGTATGGCAGTGCAGCTTGCATGCAACCGTGTAACCCCCGTGTAAAAATTTTTGACATAAAACACAACACAATTGGAGCTTTTCAGCCAGCTTTTTGCCCAGCTTTATGCTAAAGTTGACTGAAAAAGCCGAATTGAACACGACTGGCGTTTTTGACATTTGCAACTTTAACTTGTTTATGTTGAGAATATTTATTAAGGAATGACAGTTAATACTTCCGATTTTCCAAAATTACGATTAATGCATACTTTTTTGGATAGTTTTGAGATGTACCAATATATGTAAAAATAATACCGAGTTTTTTTTTATGTCCCGCAGAAACTGCTTGTCTTTTACTAACTCTATAAGTTTTCTTCAATTTTAACATTTTTGGTAGCTGTTTACGTCTTAAACGTGTCAACAGAAGCCATTCTCATCTCGACATTCGAACAGTTGGCACGTAACCCCCGGAATATACAAGCTATGAACAAAGACCAAAAAAGAGAGCAGCGGGCCGGTCAGCAGGCGACATCCACAGTCTTCTTGCCTTGTCTTACTGAAGGAGCTTTTCATATAAAAGTTGCTTGTATTTTTTTCAAACGCTATAATTTCCGTAAATTCGTTCTACATGCTATATTTCTTTAAAACTATTGGAAATAAAACATATTTTGCTGCAATTTGTTTTAACTTCATTTTGCTGTGGGAGCGACAGTTTTGGGCTTTAGGACCTGTTTAAGATGAAATTTTATTTTTTCCTCCATGACGAGTATACAAAAAGCAGTGAGAGTGAGCTCTTACTGCATGCTGTACCCGTGGCACGTTAAGGCCTTTAAATTTTCGGTGGCTTCGGCGACTTCATGGCTTGTATTATATTCCGGGGGCTACGGTTGGCAACATTAAAAATTCCCTTAAGTATTGCCACAGTATATTCTAGTATTGGGCTTGAGATTTGATCAAATCTCAAGCCAGCTTGAAGCTGGCAGGAAAGTTAAAGCTCCAATTGTGTTCTTTTACATTGATTTACATTAGCTGCGGTTTTTATATCAATTTTATGTACGTAAAACAACAACAATGCGTGATCCAATTGTTTTTGTTTTACGTACAAAAAATTGAACCAGATCAGATCAGAGAGATAAAAAACGCAGCTAATGTCGACAAATCTCAAGCTGGCTGAAAAGCTCCAATTGTGTTTCAGGCCTTATATGTCACAACTTGCGTTGCGGCTAAATACAAATTCGGCTAGTTTTTCGACAAAATGGTAGTAATTTATTTCAACAGCTGATTGGCGATTCAGGAACAGTATTAATGACATCTACAACAAATTTTTGAATGTTCATATGGAGTTTAATTTTTTGTGAATATAATTTATTAGTGAATCAATTTTGCTTCAATTAGTTTTCGCGCCTATACATATATACACTTCGCCCAAAATTGCGTTAAATCAAGTCAATTACTCTGGAAACAATATATTAACAATAAAAATATTTTGAAGCGCTCATCACTACTCAGATATGACATTATAAAATTGCCATTATATAGTTGCCCTTGTAATTGCAGGTAACTAACTACTTAGAATATAGAGACAACCTCTATATTCTAAGCCTAACTACCTGTAAAATTATCAAAATATTGCAGCTATCATGTGATTGACAGTTTGTTTACATTCCTTTTTTTTTCTACACTTTTAACATCAGCTGATCTACCTTACCTGGTCTGGTGGCTGTATTGAAATGGCATTCCATAGATCCAGGCGCGTACTCCGGTTTGTGGTGCTGGCATCACATTACCAATTTTTATATACATATATATTTTATTTCACATAGTATTTGTTGTACGGACGTCATCATCGCAGGCTTTGAGCTTTTAGATTTTAGAATGTTTATCAATTATTATCATCAGCCTCCGTGAAGGGAAAGAGCCAAGAAAAGCTAGTTGCTGGAGAATTGCTGAGTAAATGAAAAGTGCTGTTTTTTTATTGCGCTGGTAACTGGTTTAAGGGAATAATTGGTTGTCCGGTGTTAATAAAAGTTTCAGGTTAGTATTATTCATATTTATATGCATATACAGATATTTAATATGCGTGTTTTAAAAAATTAAAAATAATGTTCCGTGGGTGTTATAATGTTATGTAATCTGCCTAATCAACATCTCTTGAACGAGCACAACTGCGGATTCATCTATATGAGATTAACTAACACGAAATAATTACATGATAAAGCAATTCTTTTATTGTCTCTACTATAAAATTGTGGTGAACAAATTTGGTTCAATAAGTTGAAATATGATTTCGTGCATCAATTTTCTATTTGAAATAATTTAATCTACTGTAATTGACATATTCATTTATAGAATATATTCTTCATGCTTAATCTTGTTTTGTAATCTAATTCCACATCTTTATTTCGTGTAACCCAATGTTTTTGTAACAATAAATTTTAAACTGGGGTTGTTAAAAACTTCACTTTGATTTATTTTATAAACGATTGATAATTGTCGCGTCCATACATATTGTCTTGAATGACCTTTATTAGGTCGGAGGCAGAGATCCTACTCGAAACTCTTCTGATTATATTAAAAGAATTGAGGTATGAGTATAATTGGATGACGAGCTCGAATTGAATTCTTGAAAAGAATTCTTCCATATAATCCCAGTAATAGGTATGTACCTATAACTCAATATGCTTATAATTAAATGGAATTGGAACTTCCGTAAAATTCGTCACTCAATAATAATTATTATTGTTCATTTTTAAGTGTACTCCGCCCATTCGGTATAATCTTTCACAGGGTGGTAATGTACATCAATATTAGCAAAAAGATGTTTTAGAGAAGGGGTTCCCTCCCCCATCCAACAGAGATATAACGGTTTTTTCACATAACTTCGCACAGGTAATTTCTTATCTACGTATCTATAGACTACCGGGATAAAGCGTTTTTTTTTATTTGATAGTCCCCACTACCCCTTCCATACATACCGTTTACCTATAATAAGTTACCTTTAGAAATATTTTTCATCGTTATCGTCACACTTCCTTTGCACAGGTATTGTAATGTAAATAAAGCATTTGTATAATGCACGCAACGCAACCGAACTAAATTATGTGCAAGTAGAGTTAAAAGCATTGGAATTGAACAAATTGAAATGTTTTATATCCTTCCTTAATATTCGGGTGTACAATTTTATAATGTTTACTTATTTATTTTCCTATTAACGAGTCCAATCGGTTGACTATGTAAACTAAACTCTCAAAGCAACCCATTGCTCATGGCCATTAAAATTGGATGTGATTCGAAGGTGCAAATTAATATTATGAACAACTCAAACATAATCATTTATAGTAAAAGTCCTATAATTGCTCCAAACGAATCGCTAAGCTTATTTCCTGCTCTCACTTGTTGATGTCTGTCTCAGTAGTTTCGATCAGCATTTTGAAATATGAGACACTCTTAGATTAAAATTGAGTTTGAATATACATAAGACTTTTGTTCAATTCTAGTTGAATCAAAGGATATTACTGCTTTAGTCCTGTTGGAATTTTGGAACACATTGCCTACAATTTCAAACAAGATTACTATGATTTATTACTTAGACAAACCTATATTTGTTCAAGAAGGCAATTTCACTATTTGAGACCTGTTGATGTGCTAAAACCAAGACTTGAAACTTGCCACCCAAAATCAAATGGGTTGTGGTTTTTTTTCGCTTTTGCTTTATGCCGGAGAATTGAAAAAATCCTTCTTGAGCAAATATATTTCCAAATTCATTAGTTTCCGTCTGCCCACTAAACTTTCTTTTTTATTTTGATCACCTTGATTATAAATTGTAGTTTCCGCTGACAATTCACCAGTTTTTCGCTCTCTACCATTGTTTCCAAAGTTTCAAATAGTTTTGTGGCAACATTTCAAAAATGATTCTTTTCTGGTATGCAGAATCTCAATCTTATCATTGGCTTATCATGATGTTGCAACTGGGCAGAAATTTCCCGTCAATAACCTTTTCGTTAGTTTTGTAAATCGAGATATGATTCCAGTGCCCATTATTTATGTTAACCTTTTCGTTTTTCGAACTATAATCTAAGGTTGGTATTAAAAATTGTAACTTTTACAGGAGGAACAGCTTCTTGCGCGTAAGCAAAAGATACCAAATATATCACTAACAGAATCTAGTAGATGTGTCGCCCATATATGGCTGCATTTTTACATTACTGTGCTGTCTTGTCTATGCCGTTGTTAGTGGATGAAGATTCTTAAATAATAAATTAATCTGCTGAAAAAGATACACATAGTAAAAGATTTTCAGGTATCAACAATCGATACTTCTTTAATGGTCAAAACGTTCTTGACAAGCTTTTATTTGTGCTAATACCGTGTTAATTTCTTTAATCTTAACTTGGTTTGGTATCTTTGATGTTTTTACAAACAATTGAATTTGATTACTTTTATCTTGCCCTCGAAGGCTTTGGTCTCCAAATTTGGTGAAGATAGGGGAATAAAATCTGAAGATCTGAAAGTTTGTCGTGTATTTTTTTCCATTAATTGTAATATTAGACTGGACCGAGCTAGCTATTGTTTTGTTTATTTTATATATGGTTTACACTATTGCTATGATAAGATTTTGATCCTTGATTTTACTCTTGATTTATTATTTGTAATCAATGGCTTATACATAAAATTTTTGTTGATCTATGACATACAGTGGAGGTCAAAAGTAAGTTAACAGAGAGAATCGTCAGAGAGAAACATAATTAATTTTTCCAAAAAAAATTTTTATTTACTGTAATGAATTTGATATAAATTATGAAAGAATATATTTCGTTTTACAGGTAAGTTTCTTTCTAAAGTAAAAAGTATTTACTGATTTCCAGAAGAGTTAAAGCAAGTATTACTATTTATAGTGGTCAAAAGTATGTTAACAGGAATATTAATACCCACAATGTCTGCCATTATTCCGATACATTTTAGAAATTCTATCCGATAATGAAAGCACATATTTTCTACACTGTTCTGGTGAGAATGTTAACCAACATTCCTCAATGTATGACTTCACTTCTTGCAGAGTTCTTGGTCTTCGCTCGTGAACTTTTGTCTTCAACCAAGCCCAAACGTTCTCAATAGAGGACAGATCTGGACTTTGAGGTGGCCAAGTTAGAACATTTATTTGTTCGTTACGCAAGTATTCCTGGACAATTGGCTTTATGGATTGGCGCATTGTCTTGTTGCAATATAAAATCGTCCCCTATTAAGCGTCTGCCTTCTGGAATGGTAATTTCTTTTAATAAATTTAAATAAATTGCTCCATTAACTTTTCCATCCAGAATAACAATTTTCCCCACGCCGTAAGCAGAAAGGCAGCCCCACACCATGACACCCTTATCCGAACTTTTTAATGAAGGTTTGGTGCATTTATAATTAAGTTCCTCTCCCTTCTTCCTCCAAACATATCTTCGACCTTGACTATAATTTAATCTGATCATAGATTCGTCTGTCCAAAGAATGTTGTACCAATAATTGGAGGGTTTTAATGCATGCTCTGCATAAAACGTAAGCCTTTTCTTCATATTAACCTTGTTAACATATGGTACTTTTCGAGCAGCTATCGTTTTCGTTCAAACGCAGCTTAATGGTCTTTGGTGAAGGTGCAGATTTGCCTTCTGAAAGGAGTTTTGCTCGTATTTTTTGGGGGGACATAAAGGGATCTACCTTTGAAAGGTTTTCTATTCTTTTATCAACCCTCGCATTTGTTATTCTAGGGCGGCCTTGCCTGGAATTCTCCGACAATCTCCCATTTGCTTTGAACGCCTTTACAGCTTTGAAGACAGAGGTTGACGATTTTTATAGTTTTGTCGAAATATCTCTATATGTTAGCCCATTTTCGTGCAGCTTAATAATAATTTAGCGTTCCTCCGTGGTAAGGTGCTTAAATTTGGCCATACTTGAAAATTGTTTGCAAGTTATTGCGCTCTAATAACCCTATGCAAAGAATTAACATGTTCATTACAAATACTCGTATAGGAATTTACAAAACTTACCAAAAATTTTAAAAAGTTATTAATTAAAACTTTTTAACCAATTTATAAGTGTAGCAAGATGGACGGACTTAAGAATTATCACAAAACTCTAAAAAACACATTTGTTAACTTACTTTTGGCTTGCCCCAATTAGTGACAACTGTTAACTAACGGCGATATTATTGAGAAACGCATGTATCATGCACAATTCATCACTGGACATGTTAGAACATGCTTGAAACTTTCAAATTTTAAGATCTCCCAAGAACTATTTCCAAGAATTTGTGAATGCGACGGTTTAGTGTATTTGAATGTGTGTTGTTAACTTACTTTTGACCTCCACTGTATATTACAATGTTTAAGCTTGTGTTGACACTAACAATAAAATATAGTATGCATATAGCGATCTGATTTTTTATTTCATCTTCACAGAACTGTAAACATGTCCAAACTACCACAAGTTGACATCGATAATCCAAAATACGATCAAAGTACTTATATAAACCGCGCTAAGCACTTCTTTTTGTTAACCAATCCCCTTAACTTATTGGCTACAAATGAACAACTGGAGAGAGCTAAGCGAATCGTTCGGGATTATAAGGCTGGAAAGGCGGTACCAGAATGTAAATCAGTAGAAGATCTATGGAAAGCAAAATATCTGTATGATTCAGCATTCCATCCAGAAACAGGAGAAAAATCACTAATTATTGGAAGGATGTCAGCTCAAGTACCAATGAATACTTTAATTACTGGGTGTAAGACATAAAACTTAATTAAAACAATAAAAATGAAATCAATGGTTCTGTTAAAATTTTAGGCATGATGTCATTTTATAAGACATCCCCGGCTGTGGTATTCTGGCAATGGATCAATCAAACTTTTAATGCTGTTGTCAATTATACGAATCGATCTGGTGCGTCACCAATAAGCACAAAGTAAGTTTAATTTTGAACGTAACGTAAAGGCACTAATCTATTTATATCAGCCAGCTGATAACTTCATACGTTCTAGCCACTGGTGGAGCTTTGACTACCGCATTATCCTTAAACAGCATGGTTAAGGTAAGCTAGATTTTCATCTATAGATATATTCAAATACTTTTAAATTTCCTGTTATAGAATTTGAATCCTTTCATTGGAAGACTTGTTCCTCTTGCAGCTGTTGCAGCGGCTAACTGCATTAATATACCAATGATGCGACTACAGTAAGTAATTTGAATTTTGTTTTTTAATTTTTAAATTATATTCAATGAAGTTTTATTTTCCTTGTTTTTATTTATAGTTGGACAGAAAAATGCCCAGTTATAATGGCTATATTAATTAGTCTGCTTAGAGCTTCCGTTATTTTAATATTATATTGAAGTTATTGTGTCGGTCGATTAAGCCTTGCTCTGGGCGTTTACAAAACCCTTTTAAGCAAAAGTTAATTTATCTGGCTATAGAGGCTGTTGAGTTACTTACTTACACCTTTCCGTATTTTTCTGGATAGATCAGTGATTTTCTTTGAAATGATGTCCAGTTAAGCGCTTATATTGTGCTTCTTTCAGAAGCGCTGGTTTTTCGGCGCAATATGAAGACAAACATCTTCATAGAATATTGACAAGGAGGCTGTAATAGAAATTTTCACATCAAATGTGTAGGCTTGGTACAATATGATATAGACCGAATAAATGTAAAAAAGAATCGGGTGTTTATGTGCGATCTATGCATTGAGTATCGAAAAAGAATTACGGATCAGTTAGAAGTGATATTAAAAGAAGTCTTAGAAAATAAAAAGAGAATTATTGATCAAGAAGTGGAAATTAACAGTATTTTGAAACAAGTAAAAAAGCTAAGTGATGATAAGAAAACAAGTGAAGTTGCAATAGTTCCGAGTGTGGACAGTGGGAAAAAAATCATACGCGGATGCCTTAAAAAATGAACCAACTGTCTTGATAAAACCAAAAAGAAGCAGGAGGTAAAAAAACCAAGGAGGATCTCAGGAGAGAAGTTGATCCCACTGATTTTATAATAAAATTGTTGTAATGTCAACTAAACAAAATAGCAATGTAATGATTGAAGGTGCTAATAGGGATGACTCGGAGAAAATCAAATCTGCGGTGGAAAGTAAACTAAGTAATGAATATGAGATTAAAATATTGGAAACGAAAAAAACCTAAGGGGCTTGTAGTTGGAATTAAAGAACAATTAAGTGAATATGAGTTGATTCACAAAATGAAATTACAAAATGAATTTATAAAGGTCGGTGATATGAAATGTGTTAAAATAAGGGAAGTTAAAGGTAAATACGAAAATTATTACAATGCAGTAAAAGAAGTGGACATTGAAAGCTTTAAAAAACTTTTAAAGGAAGAGACTATTAATGTAGGCTGGGATCAGTGTAAAGTTTTGGATGGAGTGAGCGTGATGAGGTGCTATAAATATAAAGGATTCAATCATGGAGCGAAGGATTGTAAAGGTGTAGAGGTCTGTGGGAAATGCAATGGAGCACATCGCACGAGTGAATGCAAAGAAGAAGAAATGGTTACTAAGTGTACAAGCCAATAAAAAATTGAAATTAAATTTAGATGCTAATCACAGTACCATGTCACGTGAATGCCCAGTTTATTTACATAAATTGAAAAATGAAAAATAGAAATGTGGACTTAGAGTGTAGCAATTAGCAAATGTTAGTTTCTTGTACTTAAATATACAGGGAAAGGACTATTAAACAGTTTTTTGTGACATACAAACTGTACATAAAAGCAAGAAATTTGATGTGATTTTATTATCTGAAACACATTTAACAGATAAAGTAGACGATGGTGAAATATACCTACATGGATATAAAATCGTGCGCTTTGACATTTCATGTCCCCCTCTAAGTTCAACGTAATCTTTCTAAATGCCCTTTCGTCGATTAAAAACCTTATTGAAATAAAAAAAAATTGCTATTAATGGAAATGCAAGCGTGTTGATGATATGTGAAACATGGACCAAGGCACAAAACATGTTGGTAATTCCAGGCTTCAAATTAAATAGGCTGGATAGGGGAGGAGGTGTGGCCATATATGTAACGAACACCTAACAATCAAAAGCTGTTCACTTTTTTGCGGATCGCAGCTGGGAGTTGTTGGCAGTCCTGGTCTGGTGTGCTGACGGGGATGACCTGCTTGAATCTACTGCGTTATCTGTGGCATATAGAACAGGTGCAACATTCGTGGACCACGGCCTGGAGCTAATTAGCGACTCTCGATCTTGTCTCGGGAAGTTATCCTCGAATGGTGCTGGCAGGAGATTTCAACATTGATGTTGGCGTCTCGTCCAGCTTAAGTACGTTGCTCAATGATACTTTTGCTGAGCGGGATCTGGCAATATTGAATCACGAACCCACTCGGCCCGGTTTAGCTACTGTGTTGGATCTCTTTGTCGTCGCTCCGAACTTCAGACCTACTCTGACGGGTCAGTGCCCGGGGGTCTCGGATCATGAGGTGATTTTTGCCGTTCTCCTCACATCAGTTCTCAAAAGATCGGTTGCAATCTCAGACCTCCGCTTTCACTTATATGCGGACGACCTACAGATATATAGTGCGTCACAAGTGAGCAATCTCTCCGTTCTCATAGCCAAATTCAATGACATCCTGGAAGACATTTCACGCTGGTGTTGGCACAACCAGCTTAGCATCAACCCGGCAAAAACACAGGCAATGATTTACTCGTTGTGCTCCAGGACTCTTGCCCCTTCCAGCCTGACCCCTACACTGCTCCTTCAAGGCCTGGCTGTCCCTTTCTCCACAACTGAAGTCAAAAATCGAGGACTTATGATGGATCCACATCTCAAATTGGGTCCTCAAGTTAAGCTAATTTGTGCGCGCGTATATGGAGGACTTCGTTCCCTATATGTAGTTGCTCACAAGCTCCCAGCATCAGGCTGATGGTCAAATCCTTGATTGTCCATCACTTCTTTGATGCTGACATACGCTTGTTTCCATGGTATGATGGTTAAAATTCTGCGGGCGCTTAAGGCCTGTGTCAGATTTGTTTATGGACTCAGACGCTCTGATCATGTTACGCCGTTCATGGAGCTATTTTTCCCGTGCCCTCTGCACAAATTCTACTCAATCCAAGTGGTTACTTTCATAATGCGATCCAAGCTTAAACTGCTTCCTGAATATGTGAATGTAAAATTTAATTGGAGTAGAAGACGCATTGCATTGTGCATTCCCGCACTGGCACTCACTTTGCATCCCGTAGCATCTATGGTCAGGGGATCACATTATGGAACAGGCTACCTGCACTCGTTAGGGGAGCAACAACACTTAGTAGCTTTAAAACCTTGGCATCAGATTGTATGATTGCCTTAACCAACTAATCCATCTCTAGTATTATCATCACATACCATCCTTTCTGACCATATATTTTCATTATTTAATTGTTCATCCTGCATCGCTTTAAGTGATTACTCCGTCCCTATTATCAGCCCTTAGGATACGCAGTATGGGTTACCCATTTCACGGCTCTTAATTTGACGAGCTTTATACACCCAGTACTGGGGTGTCTGTGTGGGCTTACTCTGATTTCTGATCCTATAGGTGCTTGGTCTTATGCCAAATATTTCGATTGGTGTAATAGCAACTGCTAGTCAATCCTAGATTTAGCGTAGTAACATAATGTATAATCACTGTCTACTTTTTAGCAGTGAAGTTTTTAAGATACCCATGATGGTGCGTTAGTCAGTTCAATATGTTATGTACCTTATAGTTATTATAAATCCACCAGATCTCAATTTTGTTAATAGGCTGTAGTCATACCTTATCATTTTAATCTTTTCGAACCTACTACTATCTCTCTCCAATTTTGAAACTGTGAACTATTGAAATACTGCTAACCTCTTGTGGACTTTAGGCAGCCATTAGAGGTTCTTAATCGCTATTACTTTTTACGCTGTATAACTGCAGAGATATAAGCTCAATTCTGTCATTGCTTGGCCTATTGGTCTTCCATTATTCTTTCTTTTTCCATTATTTTTATTCTTACTAATCACAAACACTATCACCCCTTGTCTGAACTCACACTCAGTATAGTGTTAGTAATAAAACAGCCGTGATTGAACTTGAAAGTGGGCAGTGAACCCAATAAGTAGAGCAATGCATTTGATTGTCACAAATGTGATCCCAAATAAACAAATAAGTAAATAGGTTGTCATAGATTAAAATGAATTAAATAAATTAATAGATTTAATTTTAGTATTAGCACATAAGTCATCATTAAATGTTAACTCAAATAAGACGCTATTTACCCTCCAATTCACAATTAACTATTGCTATACTTTTTAAGTTCTAGTCATACTCAACTGTGTATTTAACTTAATATTCCTTGTCTTAATACTCTATTCGCTATACCCAACGCTTATTTGCGTGGCGCTCATGCCGGGATTTGTAATAAATAAATTTTGGATTTGAATTTGACTCGAAATCTAGTCATACTGGTGGGGTGGCTGTATATACAGGGTGTTTCCCACTAGGAGGTCAATAGAGCAGGAGGTGATAGTACTCACCTATACGAACCAAAAATGGTATGGTAGGGGGGGGGGGCATATCAACCGTTTAGGAGTTACAGAGTGATTAAGAAAAAAAGCTAGTTTTTCACAAACCACCTTGTATTTTAAAAAGTACAGGTGTTCGGTCACAGTTAAGAGCTCATTGTATGCAGAACTTCATCGCCTTTCCAACGACTGCTCAATCAGCACCACACCCCTCTCCCATCAAGAATTATGGTTGTCTAAACTAAAAATTTCGGATTTTCTTACCTTTTTTTTTTAATTTAACCTCTATTATTTTTTAAAAAAGGTCGTTAACATAATTTTTTTTAATAAAAACTGTAAACTGTAGACTTTCCTCTTTAATTTGACCTATTACACCCTGTGTGTTAACTGTAACAGTTATTAACTCATCAGCTATTCCGGTCACACCGAAATTGACGATATTTTTTAAAATTACGTGATAAGGGAACAAATTATTGTTGAGAATAGGTTTGAAAATAGGTTTGAGAATAAGTTTAGAGCTAATAACTCTTAAAGGGCTTCAGATAACACTTACAGAGGAGAGTCTACAGTTTACAGTTTTTATAAAAAAAGTTATGTTAACGACCTTTTTTCAAAAATAATAAATAATAATTTAAAAAAAAAGGTAAGAAAATCCGAAATTTTTAGTTTAGATAACCTTAATTCTTGATGGGAGAGGGGTGTGGTGCTGATTAAGCAGTCGTTGGAAAGGCCATGAAGTTCTCCATACAATGAGCTCTTAACTGTGACCGTACACCTGTACTTTTTAAAATACAATGAGCTCTCAACTGTGGCCGTACGCCCTGTAATTTTTAAGATACAGGGTGTTTTGTGAAAAACTAGCTTTTTTTCTTAATCACCCTGTAACTCCTAAATGGTTGATATACCCCCCCCCCCCCCCTCATTGCCACACAATTTTTGGTTCCTTTAGGTGAGTACTATCACCTTCCGCTCTATTGACCTCCTAGTGGGAAACACCCTGTATACGGGAGTAATGGCAATTCGAAATCTAAAAAAAAGGTGGGGATAGCTCCTTATGGTATGTAGTTATAAAGTGTTCAATGCACAATAATTTTTGTTACTGTCGTTTTGTATAGATCACCAAGTGGTTGAGAAATTCAATTTTGTAACCAATTTGAAGACCTTTTAGAGTATCTGGAAGATAGGGTTGAAGAAGTGTTAATTGCAGGTGATTTCAATATAGATTGGAAAACTGATAATACATATAAAAGGTATATTGAAAAAATCTTCAAGGATAATGCATATAAACAGAGAGTTGAGGAATATACTCGAGTGACGCAAACTTCCAGAACCCTAATCGACTACGTAGTGACAAATATAAATAATTTAAGTGCTAAAGTGAAACCAAATTAAAACGAATAAAAAATATATAACAGAGAAAAACGTATATATGAAACATTCAAGTACAAGCAGACAGATTGAGAATTAGTTTGTAAAAATATTAATGAAGTTGTAAGATTTGAAGATGTTTCGGATTGCGCGAGCGAGCTAGATAAAAAGTTAAGTGCAGTTGTTAATAAATAAACAGTAAGAAAAGTGGTAGGAGATAGAGAATGTGAATGGTATAGCCAAGAATTAAAAAGGTTAAAAGAAGGTAAAATTATTCAATATAACAGAGCCCGAATGCTAGATAGTTAACATGAATGGATAAAAAAATTAGGAACATTTACAAAATAAGTATAAATAAAGCAAAAAGCGGAAATACAAAGTGTGGAGACTATTAACAGATCTATACCATCTAAGGCCTACGACGATGCAATTCATATGACAGACGAGCGCTTTATATTTAAATTACTAAATGATATGACATACTTAGCCTCAGAATTATAGCTGAAAATAGGGAATTAATATCGGTTATAACTACCATAGTTAATAAATCCTTATCTAGTAGAGTATTTCCGAAATGCTGGAAGGAGTCTCTCCTGATTTCAATTGAAAAAGTTAAAAACACCGTTAAATGCGAAGAATACAGACCAATCAACATGTTACCATTAATGGAGAAAACATTAGAAAAATCAGTGCAAGTACAACTAGAAGAATATATGGAGACTAACAACTTATTTTTAAAGACACAGTCTGGTTTTCGTAAAATTCATTCTTGCGAAACGGCGTTAAATTTGATCATTACACAGTGGATAAAAACGTTGTAGTGACAGTGTTTCTGGACTTAATGCGAGCTTTTGAGACGGTTGAAACATGTATATTACTAAATATGCTAAAAAATATGGAGTTAACAATAAAGAGTTAATATGGTTTGTTGATTATTTAAGTGATCGCTGTCAAAAAACAAGAGTTAATAATGTCTTGTTGGAATTAATGTATAACAGACTAGGGGTGCCGCAGGATTTGGTATTGAAAACTGCCTTTCTTGATGTATATAAATGATATTAAAGATGCAGTAGTATATGGTGAGATTAAGCTCTTCGCAGATGACGCGCTAATATATATTGTTGGGACAAATGTGCAAGACTCTAAGGAAAAATTAGAGCAAGATTTAAAAAAAAACCCAACAAGTGGTGTGAAATTAACAAACTTAAATTGAATGTGAGTAAAACAATATTTATGACTATTAATTACAGGAAAGATTTAGATATACAAATTAACAATGAGACGATTAAAAATGTGACTGATGTAAAATATTTAGGAGTGATAGTGGATAGAGACTTAACCTTTAAAAACCATATAGAGTATATTTGCAAAAAAATCGGTAAAAAATCCCACCTTTAGAAGAATCAGGAAAAATATATTAATGAAAATCACAATTGACATATCTAATGTGATTATAAAACCTGATTTCGAATATTGATCAACGATACTATTCTTAGGCGCACAAGGAATGATTGAGCGTTTACAGAAGCTACAGAATAAAGCAATGAGGATAATTCTAAGATGCAACAGATACACCAATACAATGTATGCACGATACTTTAAAGAGGTTGAATGTCCGACAGAGTGCAGTTGAATATGTTTCTATTTATTTGCTAAGTGAAGAATCAAAAACTATCGAGATACCTAAATGAACTTATACAATATGTGGGGGATGTACAACCATATCAACTAAGAAGAAACAATGATATAAGACTGCCGAGATAAAACACACGAGCTGGTCAGAAGTCACTGATATATAGAGGCTTCCTACTTTTCAATGAGCTTCCTAGTGATATAAAAAATGAAACAAGATGGAATTTTTATAAAAAAAATGTATAGAATTTGTTAAAAATATTAATTAAGTGAATATTGAACAATTATCATGATTATATAGATTACCAAGACTTGAATATTTACATAATGTAATAGATGTGTAAAGAGAGTATATATCATACTAATAAAGAAGTAGTAATAATAATAATGTAACACAGGTACGAGTTTACTCGACCATCCATGTATTCCTTCCATAAAAATGTTATTAAATTCAACTGTTTCTTGACAAATTCTGTAATTGGAATTTTAGGTGAGTGGTCTGTTGTGATGTGTGTTAAATGCTCTCCACTTCCTCTTTATTCATACAGTTTCTAAAGAAATCGTTAAATTGGTCCCGGTAAGCTCCGCAGTCCGCATGCAACCTAAAGAGAAGTAATGAGTATACTGTTGCCAGAAGAATTCCTAGAGTTGTTTTTAGCAACAAAATCATTAACCAAGTTGTTATCTATCATACCACTAATCTCTTAAGCTAAATAAATAAATTTCGTTAAATAATGTGTAAATATATATATTTTTATTCACAGAGAACTGCGAAATGGTGTAGTACTTTTAGACGAGCAAAATAATCAAGTTGGAATATCAAAAAAAGCAGCAGCAACTGGCATAGCTACGGTGGTTATAAGTAGATGTGCCATGGCTACTCCCGGAATGTGTAAATAATATTACAAATCTCTCGACTCATCATCAATTATAAATTTATTTATTCTTTCATCTTTCAGTTCTTACTCCGATGTTAATGGAATTTTTAACAAGAAGAGGAGTTATCAAAAGATATCCGTGGGCAAATGCTCCAGTTCAAACGCTTTTCTGCGGTTTTGTTTTAATTTTTGCAACTCCTCTGGGTTGTGCATTCTTCAGTCAACGCGCATCAATGAAGGTGGACAAATTAGAAACAGATGTACGGAACAAAATTCGCAAAGAGTATCCGAATTTAGACGTTGTATATTACAACAAGGGCTTGTAAAAATAAGAGAAATGACAATATCATGGCATAATATAATATTTAAGCAATATTTTTAATGATAGGGATACGATAATAGTGCATTCTTTTCTGCAATTAACTGCCGCAATCTAAAATGTCTATTTCGTGCAAATGTGAACCCACATATGATATCTTTTTTGTTTTTTTATTTTGATAGTGTAATTTGGTGTCGAATGCACTGGTCGCAGCTCTATGTACCGAGATATTTGCTGGGTTTCAATGTTAACAAATTAGAGATAGCTTTGAGGTTTACAAAACAATTGCATTTGCAGCATACTGATCGAAATTATATCGTGGAGCCTATCACTTCTATATAAAAATCAAGTTCTAATGAATAACATTACACAGAATATTTGATACATAGAACTGCGACCACATGTGGGTTCATATGTGCACGAAATTGACATTTAATATGTATTGCGTAAGTATGTCAAAAGTTTCGGTAGGGTAGTGAATATAAATATGTAAGTGTAAAGTTCTTACACATTGCCTTCTTTATGTTCCAAACCGCGGCACAAGAAAATGCATATATGGGTGAATGAACTGCTCTCATTGCGCTCTTCAATTTGCTGCGACTCTGATCTATATACAATAAATTGCTCTGCTCTGCAAGCATACCTGCTGGAAAAGATTCAATAGAGTTGACGGATAGTGAATTCATTCGGAAATTAATTTTGGAATCTTTCGTTATCAAAACATTGACACACCTAAATCTCTGCGGTAGTAATCTGAGAAATTCGTCCACAGCATTTTAAGGTGTGACTTCAGTAATTTACTTGGATTTAAGTGCCATCGGTATTAAAGCGTTTCAATCTGAAGTTTTTTCAATTTCAAAAAATTTATCAAATCTCAATCTAAGTGCAAATAAATTCAAGAGTCTCCCCAAAGGACTTTTCAGTGAAAATAAGAAATTAAATCGTCTCTGGGTGCTAGAAAATCGTATTGAGATGTCTCTACCGATTGGATTCATGTCTCAATTACCTGAAACGGAGGATGTTCGAATGATACCACACCACCCGGGTCTTGATTCGAACATTCTCCGTTTCAGGTAATTTAGACATGAATCCAATCGGTAGAGACATCTTAATACGATTTTCTAGCACCCGGAGACGATTTAATTTCTTATTTTCACTGAAAAGTCCTTTGGGGAGACTCTTGAATTTATTTGCACTTAGATTGAGATTTGATAAATTGTTTGAAAGTGAAAAAACTTCAGATTGAAACGCTTCAATACCGTTGGCACTTAAATCCAAGTCAATTACTGAAGTTACACCTTCAAATGCTGTGGACAAACTTCTCAGATTATTCCCCCAGATATTTAGGTGGGTCAATCTCCAAACTGGCGAATATGTTGCGAGGTAAATGAACTTTGTTTTATTTTAAATCCAGCCAGGTTAGATTTTTCATATCAATAAATAGGTCTTCAGTCAAATCGGGTAATTCATTGCGATTCAATTCAAGACCTTTTAAATCACCCAATCTTTTTAGGTGCTCTCGTATCTCTGGTCTACCAAAATAAACTCTATAGCTTTGGAAACTTAAAGCTCATCCTGTTTTAGTTCCGAGTCATTCCAAAATTGTTTGGGTAGGTGTACCCAATGGTAGTGGACATCTTGTTATTTGTACCATAAAAATCGTTCCAATTTTCATTTTTCGTTGAAGAGCGTAGTCTCTTTAATTCACAATTGTACATTCTAGTTGGGCTCTATTCGAACCATAATCTACGGATCTGGTGCTGGACACTGACTCGATTCTTTGCACTGAATTCATACACCAAACGCCACAAAACTCCAAAATTTTCTTTTATGGGATATGAAATGCTTATTTCCATGAAAATATTACACATGCAGCTAAATATTTCTATTGTAAAATGTATGGTTTGAGAATTATGTGACCTTAATGTTAAGAAGTGTTCTTTTCGTATAAACTGCATTGATAGCAAATTTCGCAACAGCACTTCTTTCACACATCTAAAGCGTAATAAACGACTGTGAGGACACTGCTTGATGGCAGCTTAATTCCGATGTGGTATCAATTCTAATTTCAGAAAAGAATGCACTATAAAAATATGCTTCAGCTTTGCATAAATAATTTACATTCCTCAGGTGTAAATTTCGTAGTTTTGGTTAGTTTTTTTTTATAATTTGCACAATTTTAATTTAAGAAAAATTGCAATAGCGATGACACATGATTCCATTTTTCAAGACACATTTTATGTGTTTTCTGTGAAACGTAACGTAACATTCGAGAAATGATTACCTCAGTTTGTTCTTTGAACTTTTTAACTCTGCTTTATTTAGAAATGGTTTGATTTTGATATGCCATGTTAAAATAATATAGATATATTTGTAATTTTGAAATGTGTTTGATTGCCCACTACTTGCCAATTTTGCAAAGTAAAGTATATTGACGAAATCTTCTTACTTCTTCGTATAAAGACAGAAACACAATATTGAGCTTGCTTTCGAACACAGGTGATATTCAATTTTGTTTCGGACAGGATTTTTTAGCGGCTTCTTAATCTTGCAGGTGGCTATTTTAAACCGAAAGAAATATGCATAATATTAGTGTTTCCATTTCTGTAGGAGGAAAGTTTTAAAATTTTATTATCATTCATTCGTTAAATTAAAAATATTTAGGAAAGAGTCTCGTCAACAAAGTTATTGTATTTATTAGAATGGATTCAAGACCAATACTCTCAAAAGCAGCAGTGAGTATTTTAAGGCCGGTATTTTGCAGTAGAAGGAGTCTTAAAGGAGATGTCAATTCTGCAAACGGTAAGTGGTATTTTCACGGTTTTCTTCTAATAGAATTACCCTTGCCCAAATGTATGTCGATCCCTCCTCGTCAACATTGGTTTGAGGCGATGCGAATAAATCAAAGCCCGAACAGAGCCAGTACAAGGAGCTTGGAAAAAAAATACATAAAATCAATCACTGAGTAATAATTGAGTACGCCATCAACAAAATTGTTTGACCATACTATCCTCTCTATTGGTTTCACTGGGTTGGTGCTGCCCAAAAGCTTATAGTTGAAGACATTGAAGTAACCAACAGGCACCTAATCTGTAGCGCTAAATCGATGTGTGCAGCAAAAATTTGCTACTAAAGAATAAGCAGATAGAATTTCTTCGACAATTGGTTAAGGACTTCCATTCCTAACAGGAAAATTATTTACCGCAGTCAATCGTAAATGCGTATCGGTAAAGAGTTGTTCTTAGATCTCTCTAGATCTGTCTGTACATAGCCTAGAAAACTTGCCGTCTCTACCCACAGAAGTCCAGTTTAAGCTCTCAAGAGAAGGTAGAAAAGTCAGAAAAAAAAAGATTAAAAGGAAGGTAAAACACCCAAAAGCGTTGATATCGCCCTCTCTTCCCGTGGAAGTCCAAAAAACAGGCGAGTAGGAGGAAAGGAGTATCTGAGGTTCCGTGATGTATACTTTTCGGTCACCGTCGATTGTGGCAAGATGCACACTTTTGGGGCCGATTTGAGATCCTAAATGTGTTATGGTCGTAGCGTATTGCATATAGCAATATGCTACACGAAGTATAAGCCAGCTGCGGTTGAGTGGAAAACTTGAACGCACCTCGACCGAGAGAAGTGCGTTTCCCCAAGCTCGGTGTGACATGCGATAAGAAAAAAGGAAGAAGAAGAACTTTTTTAGAGGAGAGGAGTTCCGTCAAGTGTGCGATCTATTTTTTTTTTTTAAAAGGAAGGAAAGGAAAGAGAAGTTCTTTGTTAAAGGTGAACAAAAAGAAGCAAAGACTGACTAAAATCAAAAAGTAGCAGTGGCATCGGTACGAAATCACCTGAGTTTTTTTTGAGGATATTGTGAGGAATCAAGGAGCGCAGACAAAAATAGAAATAGAAATCGCACGGGGGTGGTGGAAATAGAAAATTTTCAAGTTTTATAAAGTTCGAGCCTGATTGAAATTAAAATCGGGGCTTCCTCGACATTCTAAACAAGGCGGAGAAGACGCCGGATTCTGGCATAAGTTATAACAAAGGCACTGTAATCGCGTGATGTTCCTGAGCGCAAATTGGCTGAGCTAATGTTGAGATGATTTACTGGCATGGTCAACTAGGATCTAGTTCGAGGATGATCTGCGAAATACAGATTAGTTGAGATGATCATTATTAACAAATAGGACTATCCAAGGAATTCAATAGATTCGTCTAGTAAGAAAAGGAAGAAGAGCAAAAGAACCAAGTAGACCTAATTTTCATAGTTTCCTATAGTATTGAACTAAAGAATTTTTCTAAGAAGCTATCCTAAAATAACAATAATTTTTATAGGTTAGTTTCTATATTATTGATTTATGGAATTTAACTCTCTGATAGTTTTCTAAAGTAGTGGTTAAAAATTTTTGTTTACATAATTAATCATAATAGTTCTGCCGGACAAATTACTTAACGATAGGGACGACAGAGTATATTAAATATAAAAGAATTTTGCCGAAATATAGGTTTGATTAAATTTACAGAAGTAATTTACTAGATTCAGCTACCGAAATCTGTTGGTCAGAACCAGATCGCTGAGACAATCGTATACAATCATCACGAGAAAAGTTTTTAATAATTGTCTTCGTAAATTGATGGATTCAAAGAATTTACGGTAGTTATGGTATTGCACTAAAATTCTTGGCTCTAATGACTGTGAAAATCATTCGCTAAAATAGCTATTAAAATATAACGCAAGTATTATGTATCACTCGGTTTTTGGTACAATGATTTAAGACAAAAGAGCATCTAATGAGAGTTGCTTGGAAGTTCGAAAACTTTAGTTCCATGGTAGCTCGCGTTCATTACTCAGCGGTTCGTTCATACGCAAACTATAATGTAAACTAAATATTTATCCCGAAGTTCAATGGATCATCCAAGGAGGCGCCTCTTCGGTGGACCCCAGCACTAAGAACGTAAGTGATTGTCAATATATATATTCTTGCATGTTGTTATAAGTTGCGTATGCTTAATTATATTTATATATTCTCAATAATACTGTTGCACAAACGCGTTATCATTTCTTCGCGTTGACTTAGTCGTGTTAATGTTGAGACATTCCTTAACTTCCAGTCAGACAAGCATGGTAGTAAAACATTTAAAAAGAGAAAGATTCGAAATAGGCCGCGAATAATTGGCAAATCTATTATCATTGACCGTACGGGAAGCTTATGAAACTTAATAAACGCTTTGAATTTGGAAATTTTTGAAACTTAAAATTCGGTGAACCGAGTTATGAAACCTACTATACGAGAGAACAAAAAGGAAATCATTGTTATTGGAATTCTCTCAGCTTTATTGGAGTAGTATTTAACGTGTTATATTTATCATTCCGTATCGTAATTCCGGCAGTAATGACTTCCCTGTAAGAAGATTACCTTCTAGTATTTTATTTTGCATTTACGTCGTTCTAAGAGCTTATGTATACTAATGTCAAATGTTAACTTGAAGAAAGATTATAACGTTATGGAGAAGTGAAGTAATTGTTTTTCTCTTCCGCTCCCGGAGTATCCTCCTGCCATGAAGGTTGGCTAGGTCCGCTCTCGTCTTCTTCTTTACAGGTCAATTAGTGAACTATCTGCCCTCAGTGTCAAATGGGTGGTTGGGGAATGCAGTAAGGCCGAAACATCTGCGCCTTCGAGGTTGGTGTACAGGTAAGTGACGTAAGGGTCCCTTCAGGACCGAATGTGTGCCGGCTTTTGTTTAGTAGGCACGAATTTTTTTGATTATGGCTGACGGCAGGTTTTTCGTGGAACCTCCACACACTCTCCGCCAATGAGCCGAGGTGAGCTAGCGTGCCGCCCTGCAGTGAACGCTGTCGAGTGATCTGTCAGCTCATGCTGACAGTCTGGACTTTACGTCCGATGTCAATCACTCAACATACTTACCATAACAATTGGTCGAAAGCCGCCACGAGTCATCCTTATCTCTGATCAGAAAGCTAATTCGTTCTATTCTTAAAAGACTGTACCGGAAGCAAAACAAGAGTGTGATAGCCAAAGTGAAGGGGAGAAGCGGGGAGTTAGAGGAGAGGCCAAGATTAGGAAATTATCCTTATTATGGTCGTCTCCTCACTTCAAGTGACACTAAAATTCATACGAATACATAAACAAAATAAAAAATCGACAGCAGCAGTGGAAACAGAAATGTGCGGTGAGATCTTGACTTTAGTCTATCCACAATTCTTAGACTTTTCACTATAAAATCTGTATAATCTTCTTTGTTTCCTTCGTTCCTATGAATTTTACACAGTCGTTTGACTTGAATTGAAGTGACGAAAAATTGTATGGCATTAAGAGTCATTTCGTAATATTCGGGATACTGTTTTGCGCCATCTACTGTCGGTTGGTACAACTATAAAGAATTACCATGGAGGTAGGTATTTTAAAAATTCATTCAATTAATTTTTATTATAAAAAACTTAATTAATAATTCAATAATAGTTTATAAAGGGTATGAAAACGAATTAAAGAATAAGGAAATTTGCTTCTGAAAATTATAAAATTTTCAATAAGGGAATTGTAGATGACAATGTAAAATATTACTAAACTATATTCAGCCATTTCTTAACGGTATTTTACTTTACCAGATTATGTATGGATACGTCGCTCGTTCGAAACAATAGTGACACAACTCAAAATTTCCCAGTTTTACGTTTTAAGGCTCGAATTGATGCAGAATAATTGAACTTTTCGATCCAACGATCAGAGAAGACTCATAAGTAAGATAACCTTACCAATAAAACTGTCCAGTTACAGTTTTTGATATAAATAGTAACTGTATTCCAAATTCACAGCACCTAATGGGTATTAAATTATTATAAGTATTATTACCCTAAATCGCAGGTAAACAACTGCATAGCCGTCCGAGCAGAAATTTCAAAATGGTCAAAACAATTTGCTTGCAGTGCTTTCACATTACCCGAACCGAACGACGATGGAAAACAAAGCCAATAGTTTCCGCCATAGAATAGACACCGCCATAAAATATTGTAGATTAAAATTTTAAAAATTGCACTGACGTTCTGAGATCATAGGCCAAATTTATGTCGTAGTTAAATTAGCGCTATTAAGGAACGAACAAGTAGACTTGAACTAAGAAAAAAATGAAATTACAATATGTTTTTCTAGTTCTAATTTGCCTTATATCAGAGATAACTTAGCAATGGCATAGAATAGTCCACAGTATCTTGTTTGCAGATCTATCTTCTTCACTTTGTTAGCATGTTTGAGCAATGTAAATTCAACAATATTTTCCATATTGTATTTTATATCCACCGTATATAATATAAACCGATCAGATCCTATTTATTCCAACAAAAGCTGAATTGATGTAACAATGTGTAAACAAATATGTTAATAACATTTTCCGTTATAAAATATTTAAAAAAAAGACAAGCAACCTAGAGAGTGAACTTTTGAACACTAATCATGTAAAATTTGAAGTTTCCTCTTCAATCAATATTCAACTCAAAATTATAAATGTATAATAATTTTACTTAACTTTCGTCAATGCTAATTTTTTACAGTTTTAATAAAATTTTGTTCCTTTAACACGCGTGTAGAATTTATTTTTAGAAGAGCACCGTGAAAAAGGTAAGATTATATTATTAAATCAATGCTGGAAAGCTGTGAGTAGTGTTTCTGTTGAATACAAAGCTTATAACGATTAGAGTTTTGTAGGGATTGTGGAAATTTAACCAACCAGCCGAAAGAATAGATAACTTAAGTGTTCGTCTTATCACATAGAAAATTTTCTTTTCTACTTACGATTTTGAACTATCTCTGAATACAAGACATCACTGATAGGAAGAAAATGCCGAAGTTTTCTTCTAAAAGTTAGTTGAAAAGAATTAAAACCGAGAATACTAAAGATATTCCAGAAAATGTTTTTCAATTTATATAATATCTCCTTTTCTCGAATATGTACATTTAGAAATTCCCCGCTCATTCTATACGGATTTTATAGCAATATAACTTTTACATGGTGATTTTGAATTGGTGGTCTTTCGCTGGTAGAGGGGATTTCTGATTTTGGGTACTTTTGCTCTCAACACGACGTAACTGCCTTGTTATACATATACAACCTATGAAGCTTTCTAATGAATGTCACTATCTATTTTTTTTTAATTATAACGATTTTCCCGCCAAAATGCTTACATTTTCGTGCAAGTTTGGAATCTTCAGAATGTTACCTTTCATTTGATCCTACAAATGTAAGCTTTTCTGAAATACAGAGTTTTTTCATTATGAGGCACATTGAGGCATTATTTTCTGAATGTATCAATTTAGGATTAATCGTGGGAATACAAAGCAAAATGACAAAAAGAAAGATTGTAAAAGTGCAGTCGATGCCGTTTGTTATGGTACTATGTTGAGTGATTGCCTTTGACGTGAAGTCCCGACTGCTAGCATGAGCTGACAGATCACTCGGCGGACAGAGTTGACTGTAAGACGGCACGCTAGCTCGCCTCGGCTATTGGCGGAGAGTGTGGGGAGGTTCCACGAAAAGCCTGCCGCTGCCGCCTGCCATATACAAACAAAATTTCGTGCCTACAAAATAAAACGCCGGCACACATTGGGTCCTGAAGGACCCTTACGTCACATCGAAGGCGCAGATGGTATGCCTTCATTGCACGCTCCAACCACCCATCTGACTCTGAGGGCAGTTATTTTTAGAGTCCCTGGTAGACCTGTAAAGGGAGAGACTAGCGGACCTAGACGACCTTCATGCGAGTGGGCTCCAGCAAAGTGAAAGGAGAAATGAAAAGTATTCAGTGATCCATATTTACGTTATAATCGTTCCTTTAATTTCTACGTTTTTGATAAGTTTGATAATTTTTGTAATTTTTCTGCTAAATAAACTTCGGGTGATAAAATAAAATCTAGATTTCTGAAACTAAGACTACCTTAATGACTACCAGTATTGATTGCAACTGCTTTGTTCGCAATAGGATATATACATTTTTTCTTTGATTTCCTTCTATTTTCATTGTACTGATTTTCATGTGGTGACGACGATTTTCTTAAAGTATGTAAAGAGCTAGAAATGTCTACATTGACTATAGCTTAAAACGAGCTTATAGGAAACTGAAATGTAACTTTTCTAAATAAATTAAAGTTGTTTGTTTTTATGTTAACCAACTTGTGTTTGAAAAATGTTAGTATTCAAGCTTATGTATACCTGCCCTCTTCTTTACATGCAGTCCTAGTTTTTCTGCACAAATCTTTGTCACCACACTATGCAGACAGTATCAATCAAGTTCGAAAACTTTATGGTGTAAAATCAGTTGTGTACTTTTGTACCTTTTTGGTTCCAATGCAAAAATGAATAATAAATTTATGCAAATTAAATATCCTGCCTACATGTCACAGTTACAATTGTAAAAATTAACCTTTTTCACCTGAATACCAAAAATTATTTGTAACCTAAGCCTAATTTTCAAATAACTATCTTAAAAATTAATTAATAAAATTTTATTTTTGATAAAATTTAAAGCAACTATGCCTACAATCTTTTCTCACTGTTGAATTTATTCAATGTGTTCTTCATCTATTTACTTATTTCATTGATAGTGAAACTAATTTCAACTCTTATCCCTTTTATATAATTATATATTTATATTATAATCTACATTATTTATGTACGTACCAAACACAATCTGCAAAACAGTTGACTGGAAGAGTTTAATTTGTGTACTGCAACATGTTGCGTATCTTTTAGATATTCCTATACTCAAGAGTCAATGTATTGACATGTTTTTCTGTTAATTCTCGGTAATCGCAACAAATTTGCATTTCAGAACTTAGCCGACAATGCTACTTGCCCCACGTAATGCTAAGTAACCGGCAGTTAAATCCGTTCAATATGCTGTAGAATCTCTTGTGATAAATAGGACACTCAAATTTCGGTTCAACACCGCATTCCAAACGTTTATGCCAATTTGGACCATGAGGACGGGCATATGAGTTACCACAACATGGGCGAGTAAATGCACCCCATTCACTGGTCCCGCTGCCACTTGGGGTGCTAGCAGATATATTACCCTTACTATCACCGCTTCCACTTTTATGTGGTAAATTGATTAAGGCACTACCTAAAATAAGGCTGCTGGATGTCAATCCTAAATTTTCTAATTTTGGAAATGTTACCGTTTGTGAAGGTGAGTGGTGTGCAGGCAGTGGCCGCAATGATTTTTGTTGTGGTGGTGATTGTGGTGTACCTGTTCCACCCTGACTTGCTGCTCGTAAATTAGAATCAGGGGCTGCGACAGTTGCAATCGCTGCTGCAGTTCCAGCTGCATGTGCAATTGAGGATTCTCTAACAGATTTGAGCTTTTCTAGCTGATAGTGATGGTGGCGGTGATGGATTTATTTGCTCCTGCTGATGAGGAGAATATTTTTTTCAAATCGATAATAGGATATGCAGGGATAAATATTATTGCAAACTTACGTAAGGGTTAGATTTCCCGCCGATGCCGTTGAAAATTGTTGATTTTGTTGTCTTCATTTTGTTCGCATATTGTTATATGCAGTACGCTACGACCATAACACGTTTTAGATTTACTAAAATTTTATAGGATATCCGCGCTATAGTCCAAGATTCTTATCAATTGCATCATTGTCAATAATGACGATTACACGATCCAAAAGAACGCAAGTCTTTTAAAAAACATGGGCAAAGAATATACAGTACCGAAAAGAAAAGTGATCCCATGTAAATGTAAGCAATTTCAGTAGTATCAGGGAGTCCATATTATACAAGTGCGTCCAAGCAACCAAATCAATCTACTAATTTTACGAATAATGCCACATAAGCCGAAGAAAATGTACTTCTCGATAGGACATGAAATGAGTGCAAAGCCTGAGCACAGACAACATACTAGATAAGAAAACCTAGACTTAAACCGATAAAACAAGCAAATGGCCCTCTAATTGAAAGCTCTATACATGTAAAGTTAAAGAGCTTTGAAAAAGTAATCCGGGTTTATATGGAGATTTTTTTTATCTAGTTGCAGTTGTGTGTTGTCTGTGGCAAAATTAAGCAAAGCCATATCACATCAGATACCATTAATATGTATTTTGGCTCGTACCAATGATGTATTTAGCAGAGATCAGTGAAATATTAAGATTTGCTACGAGCTCTTCTCATATGTATGTATGTATATGGCTTTGTTATAGTACAGCCGTCGATATCTGGATATTTGTTGTCTGTGCCTTAAAGTTTAGTCCTGGAAAACCTTTTAGTTGCTTTTGTTGTAATCCTAGAGACTCATAATTTACAATTAATAAATTATTAATTGCGAGTTAATATGATTACAATTAATTTACTGTTTCTTAGAATGGGGTACGAAATTAATCCATAAATGTAGTTTGTAGTAGCAAATACATATATGTAGGTATAGTTGTAACTAAAATAGTTAATTGCAATTGACAACTTAGGAAACTTAATTACAATTTAATTGTAATCTGCAACTTAATCACTTAATGCTAATTGTAATTAGATTCTAAATATTAATAAACTAATTTTTTAATGAGTGCTATATACAATACTGAGCTGCTTTAATGGAAGAACTTCATTTTGTGCCGTTCTACAACCTAAACTATTGTTCATACGGAAAACCCAGTGAATCAAGGAAAAAAGTGTGTTTTGTGCTGTTACTTCTCCCGAAAATTCAATAATTTTCATAAATTAGCTCTACTTCTTACACTTTTTTGACATCATTCTGAAAGAAAACGTGCTCACCTTAAATTTGATAGAGCTTAATTTTGCCGTAAAAGTTATATATTTAGTTCTTTCCTGCCGCGAGCTAACTGATAGACTATGCTACGTAAATATATCAGTCGCACTTCATGGCTGGTATAGTATTACATTCTAATTGAGGATCTTTGCTTTGAAATTCAGAGTTTGGGGATTTTCAGCTTGGAAATTTATATTTGAGTGATTTTGAGTTTGGAGGTTATGCTCTCAGGTTTCTCGAGTTTGGGAATTTGATTTTGGGATTTCGTAGGCTTGCCATAGAATACAATCATGTCTCAGTATACATTTCAAAGGCCTATTCACACTATCCATCAAACTTCCGACAGTCAGCCGTCCATCAAAATATTCTGCAATGCACTAATGTAGGGTTTGACGATCCCACAAAACTCTCATGCGCCGTATTTAATAGCGATTTCACTATTGCACAGAAAGAAAGAAAACACGATTCTTCACGATCTATTATTGTGGCTTTTATTGACTTTTTTCTTTTATTGTCACTATGAATAATATAATATTAGACTTAACGTCTCGTCAACTTCTTTCTTAAACCAAATTCTCTAAATTGAAATAACATTTTAATGACTTTGTTTACAAGTGCAATTTTAATTTACTTGACAGACTTCTTCCTTTTACTTATTCTATTACTACAGTACTCAGGTGAGCTAAAACATATTGGAACGTTGAGGCTTGTGGAACGAATGTTGTATCGTATGGCGTTGCCAGAACCCAAAATAAATTGAACCCTTTTCACTATTCATAGCCGACAATCACCAGGAAACTTTCGGAGAATATTTTGATGCCATATCAAACTGTCGGTGATGAGAAATGGTTCAGTGTGAATCAAGAAGGGGCAGAGCGTACATCATGGAAGTTTTTTAATATTTTTTAGATGTGACCTTTAACGATTTTAACACTTCCACACATCGATTTCAACTAAAATATTACTCTAAACTTAGCATGCGATGGAGAGATGACGGTCTGGTGTGAATGCAATGAAAATTGACGGATAGCTGATGGGCGGTTGACTGTTAGATACTGGATGGATAGTGTGAATAGGCCTCAATAGGGACACTGCTTAGAACGCGTAATCGTAGAAATTTTGTATACGTTTCTCTGTTAGTAAGATTCGAAAATGTATAAAATCAGGCATATTCTACCTAGGATTGCGATGTAATACAAAAACTTCAGTTTTGTTATTTGGGCTCTGGATAAAAACGTGCTGACAGAGAACTGAAGTTTCAGGTACGGTAATTACATTTCAGATTGCATTTCAAAATTGGATTTAATGAGGGTTTAATTTTTTTACTTATAACATTTTTAATTTTTAAGAATGGTTTATGGAATTTTTACAGTACAAATGAACCGTCCAAAGATCTACGAAAAACACCTTTAACGAGCTGATGGTTACATTTTCGAAACAGGGGGTACCAATATTTACAGGCATTAATCTAGAAGATAACCAAAATTGTAACTCTTTCTACTTTTATACTAATTATGTACAAATTTGGGGGCTCTTAATATATTTTTGTAGACTCATTTAAAAAAAATAACTGACCGTTATCTTATTAAAATAAACAATTTCATTGTATGTTTCAATCAATGTTTCAGAATGACAAATTTAAGAATTGATATCGATCAACCAAGATATGATCAAAGCACATATATAAATCGGGCTAAGCACTTCTTTTTATTAACAAATCCTCTGAACATATTGGCTACAAATGCACAATTAGAGAAAGCTAAGCGAATCGTTCATGATTATAAAGCTGGAAAACCTGTACCAGAATGTAAATCAGTAGAAGATCTATGGAGAGCCAAATATCTTTATGATTCAGCTTTTCATCCAGAAACAGGTGAAAAATCAATTCTTATTGGAAGAATGTCAGCCAATGTTCCAATGAATACTTTAATTACAGGAGGTAAGGTTTAAGCTTTAAAAATAATAATAGAAAATTAATTTAATTGTAATTTAAGGTTTGCTGGCATTTTATAAGTCAACACCAGCTGTGGTATTTTGGCAGTGGATAAATCAAACTTTTAATGCTGTGGTCAATTACACGAATCGATCTGGTGCATCACCAATAACCCTGAGGTATATGTTTACTTTCGATGAAGAAATATGAAGATTGTAATTCAATCTTTTCCACTAGACAGCTAACGTTATCATATTTTCTGGCCACTGGGGGTGCATTAACTATTGCATTGTACTTAAACAGCAAGGCTGGAGTAATCTTTATTTTCATTTAAATATTTATGGGATTTTAATTTTTCCTATTGCAGAATTTTTCTCCCTTCATTGGGAGACTTGTACCACTTGCAGCTATTATGGGAGCTAACTGCATTAACATACCAATGATGCGACTACAGTGAGTAAATGTTTGATTATGTATTAAAATTCCGGGCGACCAAGTTTCGATCGGGAATAGGGGCAGCATATCAATACTATTGCAAGAAAATTGGGTGCGTCCATTTTGAAATTGCGAAATTTCTGATCGGATGGCTGTACAGATGTTTACCTGCGGTTTGAGGTGATAATGTAATTATTTAATAATCATTACGTGCTGTGAATTTGTGATACAGTTATTGTTTATATCATAAACTGTGACTTAATTGAACACGCGCACAATTAATTTCGGTAATCATATAAGGAACTACACGGAGCATCATTATTTTGCTTGCGCGTCTTAGCACAGGAACGAAATTCCTTCCTTCCGTAAAAACCTCTCGTGTAGGAAGGCCCTTTGCCGCTCGTGGCCGCATATTGAAAAAATTGCGCCCAAATACAGTTTTTTGACAATATCTCCTTCCCGACTCATATTACGATGAAAATAGTTATTAAACTAGAGAAAATTTCCTATAATTTATGTACAAACCTTTTTTTTTTGAAAATGAATATTTTCAGCGTACGAGTGCCGCCAGTCTACTCCAAAACTCGTATTGGCGAAAAAACTCATTTCCGCACCACCATCAGGTAGAGCTTTTATTGTGGTATCTCCCCAGTAGGCCTAATTCACATGTAATGCACTAGTTACGAAATTTAGTGCATTCTCCTTCGCTATCCCTGATGGATTTCGGTTTTGCGAGCTCATCGTCTTCAGAACCGAGCAAACCGTTACAGATAGAAATTTCTTCCACGTTATACGCGTTAGGGTTATCAGCTTCGATTTAATCACCCTCTTCGTAGATTTCGTTATAGGTTTGCTTGAAAATAGTGTCAGTTTCTTCCCCTTCAGCGCTATTTTGTATTGGAACTTGCAAATTAATACAGGTACCATTGCACAGGCTCCCCGACATCCCTTTTTGCATTTGCAAGAAATCAGTTTCTATTTATTTATATATTTCGCTAAAATACTAGCTACAATGATCCCTAAATTCAATTCCCAAATAAATATGTATATAGTACAGAACAATTTTCAAGATTTTTCTTAATTTGGACTTATTGATATGAAAGTCAATCGAATGAAAATTCAAATTAAAAGTGCAGCACATTCTAGACATGGGCTCAAAGTGTCTATAGTTGGTTCGATGGGAGCACAAATAAATAAAATCTTTAGATCGCAAGTGTCGAGTTCGTGAATTGAAATTAATTTTCTCAAGCATCAAAGGCATGTTGACGTCACCCCTCACAAGTTGAAAAACACAGCTTATATCATATATTTTCCTATGAGTTTCTAGAGTAGAAAGGTGTATTAAGTTTAATCTTTCGTTACAAGGAGGAAGATGAAGTCTATCCCTCCATTCGAGGCGACTTTTAGTCCAAAAAGTAAAAATCTGCACGCTCTCAATTCGATCGGAGTGATTTTTGTAAGAGAGAGACCAGACAGGACTGGCATATTCCAAAATGGGTCTAACAAGAGTGGTAAAAAGAGCTTTAGTAATGTAGAAATCCTCTAGTTCCTTTGCCCAGCGCTTTACAAAACCTAACATTGAATTGGCCCTATTAACAATGTGATCAATGTGGAAGTTAAAAGTGATCTTAGAGTCAAACAATACCCCTAAGTCACAGATTTTATCAACTTTTGAAAGTGAAAACCCATTCATAACATAGACATCATTGAAGGGACTCGCTTACGAGAGGTCGTCCTGCAATTTGAGACAATCAATGTGAATCGATAGATTTATACAGTTTAAAACCATCTGCGTAAATTAGTAAACCAGATTCGGTAACCACATAGGAAACATTATTTATGAATAATATGAATAGAAGGGGCCCTACGAGGCTACGATGTGGAACACCGGACTAAGCCGTTATTTCTTTAGACAGACCAGAAAGGAACTGTATCCTAAGTTTGCGATCCTTAAGATAGGATGATAACCAATCCAACAACCAAATTGGAAAACCTAAGCATCTCAGTTTAAATAACAAAACAGAGTGCGGAGTTTGTCAAAAGCCTTGCTGAAGTCTGTATAAATACAGTGAGTTTCGCAACCACGCTCAAACGATTCGGTACAAGTAGATGTAAATTGGAGCACATTTGTTGTTGTTGACCTTCCCTTCGTAAAGCCATGTTGATGAAGATTAAGAGCTCGACTACAATGAAAATACAAGAATTCATATAATGAAGCTTCAAACAATTTGGGAATACAAGACATTTTAACAATAGGACGATAGTTGGTAATAAGCTCCCTTATAACGGTCTTAAAAATTGGAACAATAAACGACTCTTTCTATAACTCAGGAAATTTACCCAGCCGCAGTGATAGATTAAACAAAAATGTTAACGGGTAAGAAAATGTTTCACTGCAGTTCTTTAGGACAATAGGGGGTAACCCTTCGGGCCCAACAGAATAGCCACGGTTTAGCTTGGACATGGAGTCCTCAATAGATATCTGATCTATAGTAAAGCAAGGGATATCAACTTTAGGAAGTGTAGTTAAATTAAGCAAAATCTATTTGAGTGTCATTAGTTAAAAATGAAAATAAAGTAATCAGCAAAGAAATTAGAAATTTCAACGTCGTTTCCAGGGCTCGACTGTGGTGACAGGTATAAGCCCAATCTGTTGATAGGTTCGGAACGAATATTGTTGTGCTGCTGCTTCTGTCCGTGGCAGCAATGCAATATGAAAGTTATTTTTATATGCTGATTTTGTTTAACGACATACTTTTCATGCCACTATAACCGTATAGCATTCTTCCTGGTCCACCACAAGTAGAACTGTCCTGTCGAAATTGTATAGATTTCTTTGTAATTCTGCACTAAGATCGGATGTAAAATCTATTGACTGCATGACAATTTTAACGGTTGAAAGATATGCCAACGTACCCTTATCGCCGTCCTACTGTAATTTTTTTAATTAAATTCAATGCGTAAATGGTGTTGAAAAGCTCTTTCAATCCGCTTCCAGCTATTATGTATCCGATGGATCCCAAAAACAACATTAATAAATTGAATAATATACGAAGTACGCGTGTTAGTGTGCGGCACTAGTATGCTGAAACAAAAAGAAAATGGTTACTACAGTAATTATGGGAAATTCTCTCTAGTTTAATTTATTAGTTATGTAATAATGTATGTCGGAAAGAATATATTCTCAAAAAACCGTTTTTGAGCGCCATTTTCCCAATATAGCTGCGCTAGCGGCAAGGATACGAAGTTGCAAAATGAAATTTCGAAAAAAGCTCGTCGAAATCTATAAAAATGCAAATTTTCAAAATTCCCGGGAAACTTTACAGGTAACCCCCTTTTTGAGCACCAAATGACCTACATAAAGGTGGGTACACACTGAGCAAACAAACGCAAACACATGTGCTCGCACGTTTGAAATAGAAATTTTGTAGTGTGTACGTTCAAAATATTTCCAGCGATTCCTCGAACTGATGTAAGGAAGATTTCAATTTTTTCTTAGAAATTTTATTCATTATTGGTGGCCGCAACGTGCATACGCGGTTCTGGATTTGCAAGCAAACTCAAACGAATATCTTAAGTGTGTACGTCTCATCAAACAGATGTGTTTGCATTTGCATGTTTTCCATTCAAGTTGGAAAATCGCATCACATGTGCTACGCACACTTTTCACATTTGTTTGCCACGGAATGAACAAATTCTTTGGAAATGTGCATTTGAGACGGAACATGAGCACAGGGTATAAAACACATTCGTTTGCATTTGCAACACGTACACATTTAATCAAAAACAAGAGTTCAAACACATGTGTTTGCGTTTGTTTGCTCAGTGTGTACCCACCTTAACTGTATATGATTAAATAGGTACTTTTCTTGCCGTTTTTTCGGCAAACGTACTTATTTTTAGACTTTTTTTTTAAGTTGTTGCCAAGCTCAGGAGATACCCTATGATGCCGTAGCACAGCCTTGGCGGGAAAGGAAGAAGGGTTAGGGAACTAACAATTATTGAGACAAGTAGGTGACGGTGCGCATTAAGCTTGAATGTTTGTAGCTCATAGCTGGTGTTACGGAACTGTGATGAGTGATTTGCTTGGGACGTAAAGTCCCGACTGCCAGCATGAACTGACAGATCACTCGACGGACAGCGTTGACTGCAGGGCGGCACGCTAGTTCGCCTCAACTATTGGCGGAGAGTGTGGGGGTTCCACAAAAGACCTGCCGCTGCCGTTAGCCATAATCAAAAAAATTCGTGCCTACCTAACACAAAAAGCCGGCACACATTCGGTCCTGAAGGGACCCTTACGTCACTTACCTGTATGCAAACGAAGGCGCAGATGTTCTGCCTTTCTTGCCTGCCCCATCCTCCCATCTGACTCTGAGGGGCATAATTCTTCAGAGTCCCTAGTTGACCTGTAAAAAGAGAGAGAGACTAGGCGAGCCTAGACGACATTCATCCTATGTGAGAGGGCTCCAGGATAGTAAAGGAAGAATTAAAAACGTTCAAGATTTCATTTTTACGTTATAATGTTCAAGAAATCAAGAAAAAAATCTTCAATTCAAGGTAAGTACATAAAAAGGCATATACATCCGTATACCAAAAAAATCTCATTAATTCAAAGTGAGTACAACAAAAAGGCATATACGTAGAATACCCTTGAATTTAGAAAACTACATAAGTGTATAGCATTAAGTATGTATCTAGATATATATTGTTGCGAGCGTGGCCTTTGGTTCGTTATTTAAAACACAATATTAAATAATTAATATATAAGTTCTTTATTTGACTCTAATCATATAAAATTCATAAACCTTCAATTAATCAACTCAACTCTAATTATCGCTAACACTCTACTTACAATTATCGCAATCTAATTACATACAACACTTCCGCCTGTTTATTACTTTCGCTTGTTAACACTGCAGCGTCTAAGACAAGACTCTTTTCTTGGCGGTGACAACTGTTATATTTATACCCTAGAAACTCTCCGGATTATTCTGGAGTGTTCTATTCTAAAAGCTTCTTGACTGTTCTATTCATTCTTATTCCTGAACCTTCCTGTCGATTCCATAATCGACTCTCCGAACCTGAAGTCGTTTACTCTCCATTGCCAGTAGATGTCACCAGTTGTCTCTTTCTATTGTACGTAACACTGCCCCCTTCTTAAATTTGTTCGTCCCGAACAACAGGTGGTCCACGGTCTTGATGCTCGTAGTATAGACACAAGCGGTCCAAATGAACAATTTTATGCTTGCTCTTGTGCCACGCTGAATCCTGTATACCACGTCATTAATTCTAGTTACTACTGAATACGGTCCTTCCCAGTGTTGTTGCAATTTTGGAGAACGTCCCTTACGTCGTTTCGGGTTGTAGAGCCAAACACGATCACCTTCGTTAAATCCTGCGGAATTAGCACGTAAGTCATAGCGGGTCTTCATCCGATCAGTATTTGTTGCTAATTTCGTCCTCATGGCCTCGTGTACATTAGCTAATTGTTGTTTGAGCTCCGATACGTAGTCTTCTGGTAACTTTTGTTCACCTCTGGGAGTACCGAATTTGAGGTCGCTAGGTAAACGCATCTCTCTTCCGAATATGACTTTAGCTGGGGTTTGTCCGGTAGTACTATGAATGGCTGATCTATAAGCCATTAGGAATATAGGAATATGTCGATCCCAATCGCGTTGATGATAGTCAACTACTTTCTTTAGATGCTCGATCAATGTTCTGTTGAAGCGCTCTAGCATGCCATCAGATTGTGGGTGTAGAGGAGTTGTTCTAGTTTTTCTTATTCCCAACATTTTACACATCTCCTGGAAAGTCCGCGATTCGAAGTTCCGTCCTTGGTCATTGGTGCTGGCCAATTTTTGACGGCTTCTATCTTCTCTGGATCGGTTCTCACTCCTTGTGATGAAACTATGTGCCCTAAATATTTAACTTCATTTTTGAATAGAGCACATTTACTCGCACTGAGCTTCAATTTTGCATCTTTGAGTCTTTGAAGTACATCCCGTAAGTTGTTTTTATGTTCCATGAATGTCCTTCAGATTACTATTATGTCATCCAAATAGACAAGACATGTTTTCCAGGTTAAACCGCGTAGAACACATTCCATTAGTCGTTCGAATGTGGCTGGAGCATTACATAACCCAAATGGCATTACTTTGAATTGCCATAAGCCACTGCCAACTGAGAAAGCAGTTTTCTCTCGGTCCTCGGGATGTATTTACACTTGCCAGTAGCCACTCTTCAAATCCAACGTGGAAAACCATTGCCCTCCGGAAAGGGTATCCAATGTGTCATCAATCCTTGGCAATGGATAGGTATCTTTTCTCGTCACGTTATTTAGTTGACGGTAGTCTACACAGAATCGGGTGCTGCCATCCTTTTTTCTAACCAGAACAACCGGCGATGTCCAAGGGCTGTTAGATTCCTCTATTATGCCTTGTTTCTTCATGGAGTTCATCATGTCTGCAACTTCTGGTTGTTTGGCTAATGGCAATTTTCGTGGTGTCTGTCGAATAGGCCTGGAATCTCCTGTATTTATCCGATGCTGGACAAGATTTGTTTTACCATAGTCATCATCATTTATTGCAAATAATTCCGAAAATTCATCGATCACCTCTTTGGCATCGTTGTGTTGTTGTTCACTTAAGGCACTGGACGAAAGAATTTTCTGAACCTGTTGAGTAGTAGCTGGTATAGTTTTGTCTCCTTGACATTACTACCATTATCCAAATTGACGATTTGGTAAACGGGTTCACAATTTCCAATTATAGCACCTTCTTTTAGTTGTACCTCATTTTCGGATGTGTTAAGCACTCTGACTGGTATTAATGTTGCACCTTCTGCCTTCACTAAAGTCTTGCCAACGATGATGTTCGATGTAACTTTTTTGCCTAGTTGAACATCTAAAGTTATTTCTCCAAACACCTGTGCTGCTGCTCCAGTTGCTGTTCTTAGTAGATATTTGGTGGTGTTGTGAAGCCATTTGTTCTTAGCAAGATCTGCTCTAATAATTGATCTTGAAGCTCCAGTATCGATAGTTACTGCGCAGTAATTTATATATATATATATATATATAAGAATTCAGAAAAAGTTATTACAATCATTGATGTCTTTTCTTTTTGCGTTAGTTTTGACGCATTTTTTTTTTATGAATCTACGAAAATAGGGAGTTGAGACGGTTTTTTTCGTATAAAAAAATTCCAACTCAGTGTGAACTTCGAGGGTTTTCAAAAGCGTAATGGCTGGCCTATATGTTAATTTCCCTAGACGGAATAATAGGTTTGTTCCACTGACTTATAACTGAGCGTATTGCCATTTTCCTATAGGAAAGAATGACACAAGTTTTACAGTTTTCTCTTTCGCCCTATGGTAGAATTGGAGCTACCAACACAAAATATTGCTTACTGAACGTTTTCTTATGCCATTTGATGTTTTTATGTTGGCTGCAGATGCAATCACCGCTGAAAGAATAAGGTAAAGATAGTGTTTACCATCTCCGTCTCTCTTGCCCATACGCAGGATTCAGGTAAAAGTAACTTTTGAAAATTAAAGTCGGAATAGGTTTGATTCCTTATAGCGATTAAAATATCAATTGGACACAAGAAAATATATTTTTTTAATTTAATTCGATTTTCGGGTGTAAAATTTCATCTGATTGGTTGAGTTTTATACATGTTTTTTTAAATAGGAAACGTTTTAAAGGGTGCTATATACAGAAACACAATATTTGTGCGACCTGAAATAGCAAATCGTTCAGCCCATTGTTATAAGTCCGTGGTTTGTTCGATGAAAGCACCGTGTAAGTTTTCCCCTGCAATATTTACCCAGGGTTTGTGCGCAACAGCTAATAGCTGTGTTCTTTTGGTTCCGTGCAGTGCACTGCAGAACACAGGAGATTGCGAATAGAATTGACTTGTAGAGTGCATAGAAGTAGAAAATTGTTTGAAAGTATAGAGAGAATAATCAAAGTGCCATGACTTTAATTTTTACAAAACGTTAAACCTGCCAAATTTTGCCCCGAAGTTTATCAAGTTCTATTTTGACATTTTGCAAGGATTCAAGTCATGGCAATTTGATCATTTTTTCTATATTTTCAAAACCTTTGTACTTCTATGCATCGTACAAGTCAATTCAATCCGCAATTCTTGTGTTCTGCAGTGCACTGCACTGCACGGAACCAAAAGAACACAGCTATCATGTCGTTCAGGCGACCGAATCGTTGTCATCTCCCCACCACATCGGTGTGCACATTTTTACGCTATGATCTTGTAGCGTAGTATGCTGAAAAGCACATCGGTGTGTACACCTAAACTCCCGGCGTTTTTTTCTATTTTTTGCTCAAGAAGTAATTTATATGCTCCAATCAGCAACAAATTGCAAGTGACAATTGTCAAACCATTACCCCAAGAAATTTTCAGTGTAAGCTCGGGGTAGCCCTAGGTTTTTCAAAAAACAAGATAGTGTAGCCCTATGTTTACCCGGGTTTTTATCGAACAGACCTAATATAGAGCTGTGGCCGAGTAGTATGCCACTTTTCCAAGGAATGACTTGGTCTTTTGAAGTTGTTTCTTCATCTTCTTTTTCATTTTTGCACAACTAATGTACAAATGAATTTTATAATGTTTTACTTTAAAAATACTTTGAAATTCGCTCTCTCGTTGCCAAGACAAAACATACTTTCGCATTGTATTTCCATTTATATTTTTGATTTAACAAAATCCACAGTTTCACAATTTCACTTTGTTTAAATTAAAACAAAAGTATGGAATTCCTTACAAACTTGCGCAAGATTTTGAAACTAAGGATAATAAGAATAAATCACATCTCCTAATTTTTGTCCGTACACTCTTTTGTTCGTAAAATTATTTGTTGTTTTTCTTCGAAGGCTCACTGCTTCATGAACTTGTTTGTTCGTAAAGTAACTTTACGTAAAAAGCGTAAATTTTTCTTCGAAACTTTTAAAATGTTTCCTCGTGAAGGTTTTACGTGAAAATATGAATTTCACCTAAAATTTTCATAAAGTTTTGTAATATCAGTTAAGTGCAATACAGTGTAAAGTAAATTTATGATAAAATGATTTTACGAAAAAATATGTGAAACCCGTGTGATAACTTTACATTGGTGTTTTTATTGCCACATTTCATTGTAAAATCGCCCATAACTCAAAGAGTGCTAAAAATACAACAAAAAACGTTTCTTTTTAATAATATCACATACATTTTTCATATTTTTGCAGAGAACTTCGGAAAGGTATAGTACTCCTAGACGAGAAAAATATTGAAGTTGGAAAATCAAGAAAAGCAGCTGCTACTGGTATTACTAATGTGGTTATAAGTAGGATTTCAATGGCGATACCCGGAATGGGTAAATATTATAGCTTATATTTCCTTAAATATAATTCATATGATCTTTATAGTTCCTACTCCGATGTTAATGGAATATTTAACAAAAAAAGGGGTTATGAAAAAATATCCATGGGCAGATGCTCCGATTCAAATGGCTTTCTGTGGTGTTATCTTTTTATTAACAACTCCTCTATGCTGCGCATTTATCAGTCAACGTGCTTCAATACGGGTGAATAGATTAGAAACAAGTGTACGAAATAAAATTCGAAAGGAGCGGCCTGATTTAGATGTTGTGTATTATAACAAGGGTTTGTAAAAATAACGGGAGTTACTGACAAAATAAATTCATGCAATGTTTTTAATGGTACTGATGGATTAAAAAATGTCACTCAACATTAAAATCTTATTGCATATAATATACAAATTTTAGCGATAATAAATTCTTAACAACAACTGAACACCAGTTTCAAATTAAATCAATATTTTTTATTTGATCGATTGATGATAATGAGCCAAAATCATTTATTTTCAATAATTGAATATAAATTTTATCTGTATACTTAATAAATAAGTCTTGAACAGTTGCTTCTATTAAAGTAGATTATTTTCACATTTTTATGGCCTTGATGAAATCTCACAGCATATACTAAGTTTTCATTCCATTTGTACAACATAGAAACAACCCAACGGGAAATGGAGCACTCTAAAAACTCCAAGCTCCTATGGAAACACTGAGCGCTCGCTTTCATACCTCTCTATACATATATCCTTTTTATCAATGCATGTCCGCAGAGGTCAGCACTCCATTTGAGCTCCGATAGGAGTGCTCCTGATAAGTAGAGTAGAGCCTTAATGCTTTGTGGAGCAAAATGCATTCTACATACATAAGATTTCTTACTCTTTCTTTAAAAAATTATGCATCTATAGACTAGGGGTGTGATTCTGATCTCTTTGTCGTAGCTTAGGCGTATATTTTAGTCACATATTTTGATATTTCAACTCAAATTTTTTCGTATTTTTATATTCACCATATTCATTTTGATTTATTCTTTTCATCAACCACAAAATAAACTAAAATGAATTTAAAACGAATTAATGTCAGAATACACGCCTAAAAGTACGACAAATTAGTCAACTGCTCCGGAGGCTGTGACAAAAATTGTGTACTATGGTAAATGGATTTTCTACACGAACTTACAACAATTACAAGTGCTTAAGATTGAAAAATATTTTTGAATTTGTTATGTAAAGTGTAAGTTTCAGTTCATCCTACGTAATGCAAAGCTTACTGATCTGAATAAAAACTCGAAAAATTCAGTAAAAAAGTTCATTTCATTTGGGCGTATATATCACGCTCCAGGAGGGTGATTCTGATCTTTTGTCGTACTTTAATGTCAAAATATACGCCTAGATGACATTAATGTCAAAATATACGCCTAAATGAAATGAACTTTTCTAATGATTTTTTCGTGTTGTTATCTAGCTCAGCAAGCCTTGCTTTACTAGAATGAACTGCAAATAACACTTCGAATTAAAAATTCAAAATATTATTTCGAATTTAAGCACTTGTATTGCTCTAATTAGATGTCGAATATCCACTTATCTCAGTATAAGATTTTTGTCACAAGCTCGGAAGCAGTTGACTAATTTGTCGTACTTTTGGGCATGTATTCTAACATTATTTCATTGCAAATTCATTTTAGTTTATTTTCTTGTTGATGAAAAGGAAGCAGTTGACTAATTTGTCGTACTTTTAAGCGTGTATTCTAACATTAATTCATTGCAAATTCATTTTAGTTTATTTTCTGGTTGATGAAAAGTATAAAACAAAATGAATATGGTGAATAAAAAAGTACGACAAATTTGAGGTGAAGTGTTAAAATATGTGACAAAAATATACGCCTAAGCTACGACAAAGAGATCAGAATCACCCCCCAGGAGGGTGATTCTGATCTTTTGTCGTACTTGAATGTCAAAAAATACGACTGAATGAAATTAACTTTTCTACTGATTTTTTCGTGTTTTTATTCAGGTCAGCAACCCTTGTATGACATATAATTCGTTCACATGAAGCAGACGACTGGACTGGAATAGTCCTAATTCGCATAGTACCAAGTGTTCACATGCGATGGACTGGATTAAATCGACAAGAGAGACATCTTTCTATTGACAGTTCTTAATCTAAAGTCACCTCTCATTTGAAGTTATTTTTGTAGATATTGAAAGACGAATCATGGAAAGAAGTATAATTTTACAATTTCTAAAATATTGTATGAAAGCACGAAGGTGTTCGAAGCGAAAAATGAAAGTATACCGAATAATATCCAAACGTATATCCACTTCGATCCACTCAAGTGTTCACATGTGATTAATTCCACTCCACTACCGAATTAACGCCGGTGTAGGTAATTCCAGTCCGGATGGTGTTCAAATGGCGAATTATCTCACTCCGAAGTACGCTAATCCACTCCAGTCCGCTTCATGTGAACGGGGTAATAGAATGAACTGAAAATGACACTTCACATTACAAATTCAAAATAATATTTCGAATTTAAGCACTAATTAGGTGTAGAATTTCCATTTACCAGTGTAAAATTTTTATCACAACCTCTGGGAGCAGTTGACTAATTTGTCGTATATTTTGGCGTGTTTTTTTACGTTTGTTCACCGAAAATTCATTATAGTTCATTTTGTGGTAGATAATAGTAAAGACACAAAGCGAACTATGTTAAAAGAAAAAGTACGACAAAATATGTTAAAATTCACGACTAAATAGTACGACAAAGATCAGAATCACCCTCCAGATGAAGTATGTATAAGAATCTGGATTTTGTTGAATTCAAAATTCTTCTTTTACAACCTTCTTCATTATGACCTGGAAAGAGCTTAATGGCTTGTTCACGAGCGCGATTTATCGCATGCGACAGATCTCTGATTAGCTGCAGCAATGTAGTTGTCGCTGAACATGCTTACTCTTTCTACGTTTCGTGCGATATACAAATTTATCGCAGCAATGCTCTTAGTTTGGTGCGATTTTCACCTTGACCTCAACATTTACGTTTGTTTACATTTGTAATCGGATGCTAAAGCTCCGTAGTGATGTCAAAATTTATTATAATATGTAAATATATAAATATAAAAACATAAATATATGTAAATTTCACACTAATATCTCCTTGCCACTACAAAACTAAACAAATGAAGTTATAGCCTCTGTCAACCTTGTGAACGTATCGCACGATAAAAACCAGTCGCAAATAGAGATAGATTTATAGAAAGAGCAGGACGTCACCAAAATATCGCACGTATCGTATCGCGCTCGTGAACAGGGGTTAAGCGTGAATTACAATTACGACTGATCTGTCGACTGCGACTTGATTTTAAGTCGAAGTCGACGCTGAGGTGAAATTTGTAATTAAATTAAAGCTTCAACTGCTTGAACAAAACAGAAGTCCCGACTGCTATGATTGAACTGAAGTTGGCCGCAGCCAACATCAATTTTGCACTTTGAGCAAAGTTTTGTTTCAGTCGCAGTCGAAGTTGCAATTGTATCTTGCCACATGCATTTACCATTTGGGCAAGGTCGTAGTCGACTGAACAGTCGTGATTATAATTCCGGCCTAATTAAATTATTCTTCAGGGCGCATCATATTTAAATTTTTTACATTTTCCAGAATGCCAAAGTACAAAAATCTCCTCAAATTATCGAAAAGAGCGATTCGAAGACGATTTTTCGAACCAAGCTACCTCTACTGTTTCATCTCGCTTGGAAAATGAACATAATGATAATTCGCCAATTTTTTTGCAATTGTCTGCATTTTAAGTTGTGTTCCTTTTTCATAATGTCCACACTGCATTCACGCATGAATTAAGAGCCTCATCCGAATGAGGGCGCCACTAGACTTAGTATTGAAACTCAGCCGAACTTAGATGGCGACAGTAGACTTAGTATCGAACTAGAGTGGTGGCGCTAGTGTCGCAGATTTTCGCGTTCTTAGTTGGGGATATGTTTTTCTTTTAAAAATTTCTGTGTTCAACCCTGCTGTGGATAGTCAAATTATACCTCGTTTGACATTTTAGTTTTGTGATAGCTCATTTCCACATTGCGGGCTGTTGTATGCCGTATTAATTAATGAGTGTTGTGTTAGTCGGCAAGGAGTAAAAGATTTGCATAAAGTACAAATTTGCCGTTTTCTCCTTGCATGCGATTAAAAAATAAAATGACACCGGTTATAGTGGAACAGGAATAAACCAAATAGTGTCATCTACACAAGTAAAAAAAAAATTGTAAGACGTAGTGGAAAAGGCGGTCTAAATTCTCTAATTGGAATTCGCATAGTGTAGCAAAAAAAAAGATTAGTAAAATTGCATATCCGGTTAAATTAACTTTTTAGATTGATAAATTGAAAACATCTATAATGAATTTTGACGACTATGAGCAACTTCCAACAACTAGTATTGCTACCAATATGACTGCAGGGGCAATCGCTGGCGTGCTGGAACACTGTCTTATGTACCCACTCGATTCAGTTAAGGTACCTATTCAATAACTTCCTTTTGTCCAAATAATACTTTTTAAGAAAATTTATTAAGATATTTATTCATTTCAACCAAGTACATAACCTCAAAGAGAAATCGTGATGTAATTTTCTAGGAAGAACACCTATTATTATAGTTTTACTTTGCATATAATTACTTGCTTTCGTCATGAGGTGTCTGAACATATCAATTATGAATATTACAGGAGACGATATAAAAAAAATTCTGTTGTATCATCATTGTAAACAATTTTTATCAGTTGCGCAAAACAAATATGTGAATTCTGTTTTCAGTTATATCTAAGCAAAGTGATCATAACTACCCTCACTGTTTTATTGGCAAAATTCCGATTTTAATTATAATCTAAAAATGCAAAATTCTAGAATATGGGACCGGGAGTTCCCGAATCCTAAGTGAACATATGTACAAATTTCCGTAGTCGTACTTACACATGATTAATTTCCCAGAAGCTAGCTAAATGAAAACAACCGAGAACGTGCTATAATTCGCTAGTGAGCTTAGCAATCAAGTAATTTGCCTCAATGAATTTTAAGATTGAAATTGCTCGTTCTTCTGTCAACTGTTATTTAATTTTTGAAGGAAATTAATTACATTTTATCGGGTAGGCATAGGAGTGATTCATTATAGAAACATTGTGGTATCCTGTTATTGGGAAATCGTTAATTTAGAATAGAATAGAAAAGCATTTATTGTAGAACCTCAGCTTGCGCTACGTTACAACGTTAGGTTACATCGAGTAAGTAATAGATAGTTGGTATAATCGATAAAATCAAAGTTGATAAGAAAACTAAGGAGCCACGAACAATCTCATTGCAGTAGAAACTAATATTAGGATTATATATTAAGATAATGACTTCAAACAATAGAGAGTCCATCGTCATATTGGCACCATAGCCAAAGATAATAAAACAAAATACACCATAATAATAATAAAGGAAATAATAAAAGCATTATTCAAAGCTAAGAAGGAAATAGCATACAATAGCAGATACAGTAGTGCGAGTAAATGAATATACAGCGGTACAATGTGAATCATAACATGAAATGTGGAGTAAGAAATACAAAATACAAAAATGAAATACTAAATATAAGCCTGAAAATTCAAAATTAAAATTAGTAATCAGAAACCAGAAAAGACCCACCGGTGGAACAACTGCCCCACCAAATCAACGAACGATTCCAGAACCAAAGGGCAGAGTGTTTCGGCAATGAGGGCTAGTGTGTCAACGGGGTATAATCTAGCGTGCATTGGGGTCCATGAGGTGAAGCAAAGCGAGTTCCTTGAACTGCTTGCAAGAGCAGACCTTCCTAACCGCCTCAGGAAGTGTGTTCTAGAGGCAAACTCCTTGTCCAAAAATGTTATTGGACCCAAATTAGGTGCGTGTCCTCTGAAGGACGAGTCTGGTGCCGTTAAGATTGTTCCATGAGAGCAATTTGGGATAATTATTTTGGAATTTTCAATTTTGCACACAACACAAAACTTTCAACATTTTTTTTAGTTGGTTAGACTATATTTTGGCTTACAAGCTCCGGCTTAACCAATAATTTATTTTTCGGCTCTTGCGTATTGGAACTAGAGGAAGTTCTAGCCTCTACGAAATGCCAAGCTACGCTGGTTGCACACTATCAAAACCGCCAGAAAACTTCCCCAGAAAAGCAACAAACTACTATAATGTTGGTTTTTAAAGGAAAATCAAGCAAATTTTGTTTATACATATACATAATCCAAATGTATATCTTACTCGTATATGAAACCTCTTAAACAGGGACAATAAAAAGAGTTGTACGAAATGAAACACTTCCAATTGTGAGAATCAATCCACATTCATTACGTGCTGAATATCATTGAAATGTTTCGTATTGTGTGTTTTTCAGAATTTAGTACCTGTTGTACTGCGAGAAAAACAAAATACAGCACTACTATTGATCGATTTCATTGTTCTGAAAGGGAAGGTGACTGAGATCTGAAAGCTTTGAGTGGCTCCTTTTCTGTTCTTCTTAAAGTTTAATTGAGAATAAAAAACTTAAATTTCAAAACGAAATTTAGCATTCTCTTGACAAGTACCTACCTTATCGAAAAATTTCGAAAATATAGAAAGCAAGGCCTGATTTTATTGAGACTATTGCGGTTTTCTTTTTTTAAACATCGGTACGACTGCTGTTTTTTATAATTTTTAGGGAAAAAATACATAATTAGAAGCTTTTTTGAGGAATATAGTATAAAACGTCGTATGATATTCTTGATGAGGAAGTGTCTTGATCAGCATCAGATGATATCGTACCCTTCAAATTCTTTATCAGTTGAATAATTTCTAATATGTCAACTGAAGCGAAGAAAAAAATTGGAAATTATTTCTATCATATAAGTAGAAGGATCAGTTCTCCCAAGTGTCCCTCAGCGCGGTCGGACGTTTTGCCTAGTCCGCTCGCTTCGACGTTTGTACCAGATTATGAGTCTAAAATCTCTCGGATATATTATTTGTGTTCAGTGTATAATGTTCGTAATTCAAAATTTTACTCATCGGTTGATGTCATCAACTGTAACAATGAATTAAGCGTGACTTCGGTGACGGTAGTGTCATTTCCATGAAACTTATGTTCCATCAACCTACACATAACAAAACTAAAAACAAACACAATTATAAAACAAAATAAAACTACATAATTATATAAAAAATTACAACTACAATTATAAAACAAAATACAAACACAAAAATAAAACAACATCTAGCCGGACAGGACATGGCAATCAACAATTAGCCGGACACGACACACTTTTTGGCAATATACCCCATAGGGTCAAGGCATCGCGAAGGATCGTAATCAATAGAAGAAGTAGAAGGATTGCTTCTAGAGCCTTGGAATATGTTCTGATAATATAGCGGCTTTTGACTTTCAACCAGAACCTAGCATATTTTATCTCAGAAATTTCATATTATAATTAGCTGATATTTTTAAAATATGCCACTGCTTAAAATTCGCCTAGAGTATATATGGAACCATCTAATTTACTGGGGGACTGTTGGTCGTTCGTGGATTAACTGTGTATCCATAAGAAGGTGTCTCTTTAGTGGGTTCCTGGTCACATTAGGATCATGGGGAATGCAAGGGCTGGACTTCTAGCCAGGTCTATTTATTTATTTATTGTTTATTAGAAAAATTTCCTTTTAATAATTACGACATTTTAGTCATAACTAGAACTAAGTTTAACCACTTTAAGAATCAAGCTCTTAAATTTATTTAAGTCTTTCAATTTTACACTCCCTATTTAGGCTATTAAACATTTTCAAACCATTTATCACTAGCATATTTTGTGTTTTTGTTTTCTTGCATGATATTACTCTAAAATCGTCTCTAATTCTTAGTTCGTATCTAACAGTCTCACTTATATATTGTATTGCATTTATCAAGTAATTAGGCAATAGATTATTCTTGAGTTTAAAAATATGTATTAGTTTAACAGTCCAGCTCAGCATTTCCTTCATCACAGCAACAGGTGTCAGTCTACTACATTTCAGAATTATTCACATCGCTCTATTTTGCAGTTTTTGTAGTCTATTTACCGTTATAGTACTTCCGCAGAACAAAATTGTAGCACAGTAGTCGAAAGTGGGGCAGGGTCAAGGTATTATAAACGCAAATTGCTGTTTTGAGGTCTAGAAAATTCCTAATTCTTTTCATAAATCCTATTTTCTTCGCTATTTTACAACATAATTTGTTTATGTGAGGTGAGAAGCTCAACCTATTGTCCACCACAATCCCAAGATATTTAAATTCCTTCACAGCTTCTATATTGGTTCTCTGTATAGCTAGTGTCACGGCTTCCTTACGATTTATTACCATGTATTTTGTTTTCAATACGTTCAGCTTTAGCTTATTCATGTTAATCCATACTGTGATACTTTCCAGGTCTTCTTGTAACTTTCGTCTGCATTCCTCAATGTCCTTTCCGGTTATGTACACCAGTGTGTCGTCCGCGCGAATAGCACTACTTTCGAATATTTTACCACATTTGGGAGGCTCTGGCTCCTCGTTCCTTGGACCGGAACCCGCCGTAGCTATTGCCATCTCGGTTATTGGTTCTCCCTTCAAAGCGGATGTTCGTATGAAGCATCAGGGGAGATGGGCGAACCTGAGCACTTGCAGGTGCACACAACTTTTTCTTGATGGGCCGAATAGGATTTTCTCTTGGAGCTCGGAAGGAAACAATGTAGAACTGTTGTTGGCATCATTCCCGGCCACAGCTTGCCTCACGCTCATCTAACAAGGATGGGAGTTGTTGACAGCCCTGAGTGTCTGTCTTGCCTGGAAGGAGAGTCTGAGACAACCGAACACTTCCTGGCCTTTGCCCGATGCAGGCTGGATACGCTTGGGTCTGCCCTCCTATCTGTGGATGAGCTGAAAATTTACCTCGCCAAGACCTGCTGCGCTTCATTAAGAGGACTGGAAGGTTTTGGTGAAAGGGTTTCTAGCAAGTTAGCACAGTGGGCCGCCTCGAATTTGAAATCTTGCATGTACACAAGATTTGTGTGTATTAAGAAATTTAATTGTGTTTCAATTGGGCGACAAAATTGTACAACAGATAAAGAATTGAATATTACAAAAGGAAATTAAAAATGTTAGCTATTGTTAGTAGAATTTTGCTTGAGAGATCTATATTCTACAAAATATTAAGCTTTTATCACAATAGGTTTGTTCCTTTACTTTACTGAATTTTTCTTATTTGTGTTTTGATTGCATTCGTAATTTTGGCAGAAATGTAAGCGAAATGCCTAATTTTCCTTAATACCCTAGACTCCATAATGACTTAATTTTTAATTATATAGAGTCAAATGTGCAGTGTGTGGCAAGCAATAGTAAATTTATTGAACTCTGCCATGATCTTTATTCACAGTTAGGAAATGTCAATAACATTCCAAGTGAAATAATTTTTATTTGTCTCATCTTCATTTCTTTAAAATGACTGAAATTCAAATGAATGTCGATTTCGATGGGAGTTCAGTGCAAAACCAGTGTTGCTCTTTTCTAGCAGTACAGCTTTCCAACACTTTTGACGCTGAACTTATAGTTCTTAAGCTGTCCCTTTTAAAACACGACTTATACATACTATGTTGCTATATTCCTACAGACTCCATAAACATTGTTGATGACAAAGGTCAAAACATTTACGACTTACTAACTTCAACATCTAATTTTATTCATGGCATGATGCAACCTCTTGACGAATTTCTACTTATTGGTGATTTTAACTTACCCAATATACATTGGGTACTAAATGAAGATGACGATGACTATCTTCCTCTTAATAACTTATCAACAAGGGAATCACTATTCCTAGACACTATCTCATCTCTTGGTCTCAGCCAAATCAGTAATGTAAAGAATGACATGGGTAGGCAGTTGGACCTGGTTTTCTCTACTGACACGGGTAACTTGTTAGACGAACCTAGTCCAGTTTTAATGTCTAATATTGACAAATATCATCCCCCTCTACTAATTACATATTGCTTTGAAACCGAAAACATTACAAATTGTGACGAAACACAATACTTGTTCAATTTTAGAAAGGCCAACTTTTCGGAACTCCAGTAGCCTTACCTCTATTGATTTCAACACATTACTGTCTAGCAATAATGTTGACGAAGACATTTCTAAACTTTACATAGCATGCGTGCGAAATTATTTAGTGACCCACGTATCTTTTTTAAGTTTATTAATATGAAGAAAAAAACTGACAACTATCCCAATACCATGATGTATAAGGATTGTGCTAGTGATGATTCGTCTGAAATTTGCAATATGTTTACTACTTTTTTCGACAATGCTTTTTCTTCGACAAATTTCCATCCCCGATATAACAATTTTAGTCATATGACTTTACAACGGGTCCTGATGGGATCCCTCCAGCCTTCTTTAAGTCGTGCTGCCTTGCCCTGGCAGCGCCGCTTAAAATAATATTTCAAAAATCGCTCGATAGTGGTTGTTTCCCTCAGCTATGGAAAAACTCTTTCATCATACCTATTCACAAAAAAGGTAGTAAAAGTGAAATTTCTAACTATAGGCCTATTGCAAAATTATCTTGTATGCCCAAATTATTCGAATCTATCATTTACTCTCAGCTATCGGTTTCATGTAAGAATTTGCTCTCTCCAAACCAACATGGGTTTATTTCGGGCAGATCTACAACCACTAACTTTTGGAATTTGTCTCGGAGACCATTCGCGGGTTTGCAAAAGGCTACCAAACCGATTGTATTTATACAGACTTTAGTAAAGCCTTCGACAAGCTATCTCACTCTGTGATACTCTTTAAAATGGAAAAGTATGGGTTTCCCCCAACATTTCTAAAATGGACAGAGTCTTATTTAGATAACAGAACATATCAAATCTTATTCCGTCATTTCATCTCTAGAGTCTTGAAGGCTTCGTCTGGCGTACCTCAAGGGAGTCACTTGGGCCCGTTGTTCTTTATTCTGTTTATTGACGACATTGTCTCTGTGGTGAGCTACTGTAAGGTCTTGATTTATGCTGACGATTTTAAGCTTTTCGCTCAGATTAAATCTGTTCACGATTGTGAACAGGTACAGGGTGACCTTCAAAAATTTTACAATTGGTGCGAGAGCAATAATTTGGTACTCAATATCGACAAATGTGAAGTTATGACTTTCCATAGGAATGAGACACCAATCACTTATGGTTATGAGTTCTCGGATATCTCGATTCGCCATGTGGACTATGTCTGTGACTTGGGTGTAAAATGTGACCACAGATTGAATCTCCCATATATATATGGTATCAAAGAGTAGCTCTATGCTGGGTTTTATAAAACGTTGGTCCCGAGAGTTTTTAAATCCCACCACAACATTGCGTTTGTACACTTGCTTTGTAAGACCACTTCTTGAATACGCTAGCCAGGTCTGGTCTCCATTTTACGGTACACACATCGACAGCATCGAGTCTGTTCAGAGAAACTTTTTACGATTTGCTCTCAGACACCGACCCTGGAATAATTCATTAATTCTTCCACCTTATGAGGATCGCTTGAAGCTTTTGAATATGCACTCGCTTCAAAAAACGTCGCATGGTTGCCGATGTAACGTTTGTGCATCAACTAATAAACGCGAATGTTGACTCTCCGCTGTTACTTAGTAAAATCTCTTTCCGCGATAGTGGACACAATTTGAGAGGACTACCTATGTTGCATGTTAACTCCGCAAGATCCAACTTTTGCATGTACGAACCCATTAATCGCATGTGCATTACTGTTATACTAACGCTGAGCATTTTGTCGTTAACGTTTCTAACCATGTTCTAAAAAAACGTCTTTATAATACTTAGTTCTCGGTTTCTATGTCGCATTGCATATCATTTCATCCGGTGTTTGGTTTATGTTTAGTTTAACATACTAATACTAACACCGACTAAGTGATGAAACGCATGTATTGTTGACCGTTTATTTATTAAACGTGTCCATGCAGCGAGCTTGTGTTAAGCTGGTTCTGATAGTCATTCATGATAGTCATAGTCATTTATAATTGAATTGCAACACTAGGTTTGCACTGGACTTCGCCTACTTTATCAAACTGCACTGCCATAATCATTTGCGAAAGTTTTAAATTAAAAGAGTTTATTTGGATTATTTTTAAAAAGTTTAAGAAGGAATTTGTTTTTATAATATCAATAAAGAACATTTATTATGTTTGACAGTTCCGTGTACTATATAATACATGCGTATACAAATACAAGGAATATGACAGAAATATGTTTGATGGACTTGAGTGCTCCCAGTGCTCCACTCCTCCACTGATTTGGTCCCATTGAAATCGACATAAGTCTTTTGACGATTTCCATTGATATTTTAAGAAACGTGCACGTGAATCAATGAAAAACGATTCCAATTGAACAACTTTTGACGCAATGAGAATGAATAGTAGCTCATATCCGTGTAATTTGTCAGATTGAAATTTTCTGGGAAAAATAACTACAACATAACACACGAATAACGTAAAAATTATGAATTTGGTGGAATAATAGTTGAAGGTTGATATGTGATGCTCAATGACATTCAGTTGTGACATTTCTCATGTAAATGTGTGCGTTTCTCGGTGTAACACCGCTGATTTTTCGGGTGCAGCACCAGAGTCATTTGACGTACACTTTTTTTTAGCAGTGCAGGTCAATGGAACGATTTCGGTGTAACTTTGCAAGAAAAGTGTAATACCGATTTCCATTGATCACGTTTTCTAGCAGAAGTGTTACACTTTTCTTGTAGTGTTACACCAAAATTGTTCCATTGACCTGCACTGCTAGAAATGGTGCACGTCAAAACGCCTGTGGGGCTACACTCGAATAATCGGCGGTGTTACACCGGAATACGCACACATCTATCTGAGAAATGTCACAACTGAATGTCATTGAGCATCACATATAAATCTTCAACTACTGCTCTACCAAATTCATCCGCAATCACGCCAAAATCTTTTAAATTACATTTTTCATAATTTTTACGTTATTCGTGATATTATTGTTCCCAGAAAATTTCAATCTGACAAATTACACGGATAAGAGCTACTATTGCATTCTCATCGCGTCAAAAGTTGTTCCATTGAACTTGTTTTTCATTGATTGACGTGCACTTTTCTTAATGTCGATTTCCATTGATATTTCAAGAAAAGTGCACGTCAATCAATGAAAAACGAGTTCAATGGAACAACTTTTGACGCGATGAGAATGTAATAGTAGCCCATATCCGTGTAATTTGTCAGATTGAAATTTTCTGGGAACAATAACATCACTATTAACGTAAAAATTATGAAAATTGTAATTTAAAAGATTTTGGCGTGATTTGGATGAATTTGGTAGAGTAGTAGTTGAAGATTTATATGAGATGCTCAATGACATTCAGTTGTGACATTTCTCAGATAGATGTGTGCGTATTCCAGTGTAACACCGCCGATTTTTCGAGTGTAGCACCACAGGCGTTTTGACGTACACCATTTCTAGCAGTGCAGGTCAATGGAACAATGTTGGTGTAACACTACAAGAAAAGTGTAACACTTCTGCTAGAAAACGTGATCAATGGAAATCGGTATAAAATATCAATGGAAATCGACATAACACTTCTGCTAGAAAACGTGATCAAAGGAAATTGGTATTTATGGAGACAGTCAGGAGGGTGTAAGGAAGCAATGCTCTGACATATGCAAAAATTGCTGTCAGAATGAGTACTGGGACGCATTCATGAAGGCGGCTGCAGCCAGTCGTAGCTATCTCGCAACCAGGCATAGCTACGTGTAGCTGCTCCTGACTTTATGAACGAATTTAGCCATTGCCAGCGCCAGAAATGTCATCATTGGAGTATGAGTTACATTTCATGTAAATATACAAAAAACAATTTATTACCTGCTTCGTCTATTAAATCAATAAATGGCTCCCCACGCTCATTCATATAAATGTTTACATTAGCCATTATTACAATAATATTTGTTTTCTTTTCTGTAATTTAAAAATAACAACAAACAAAAATGTCAAACGTAATGCGTTTGTGTTAGTTAGCTATGCTGGGTAGCACTCTCAAGTCGGTACCGGCTGCAGTCGACCACGAGGCCGGCTACTATGATTTTCTGAACGCCAGGGACTGTCATTTAGCCAGGTCAAAAAACTGGCTATTACATTTCCGAACGACGACAGCTACCATAGCCGGCTGCAGCCTACTTTATGAACGTGCTCCTGTAAACAACATGGTTATTTTGACGTACATTTTTTCTAGCATTGCAGTCAATGGAATGATTTCAATCTACCACTGCAAGAAAAGTGTAACACTTTTGCTAGAAAACGTGATCAATGGAAATCGTTATTAGAGTAAACAAACAAATTAAAATGTTTCTGTATTGATACATACAAATAATTTTATTAGAAATAGAGCATGTTCTTTTTACACGTAAAAATAATATCACATTTCATTTCAAATTAACTTCAGCATACAACTAGGCAATAAGTCAGATCTTAGTTCCGAAAACTAGAACAGATGCACTTGTAAGTAGTTTTAAATTAAAATATTAAGCAAATACTCTATTCAAATTATAAAATCTTTTTAGACTAGGCAATATTGAGATATGTACTGGCGACAGCGCAGAATAATTTTCCAACATCTGTGGATATTTGGTGATTTTCCTCTTCTTCTTTTTATATATAAACAAGAAAAAAGTTAAAAATGGTATAAGACCAATTATTACGATACCTGTATGTAATTTCATATATGTAGTCACCCCTCTGTTCAAGTCGGATTATCAAAATAGTTTTTCTCATCTGTTCTAGAGAACAGTTCGTTGGATAGTAAAAATATTTTGAAGAACTTCTCAGTACAGCCAGCGTCCAAATAATATAATAAAAAACGAAATTTTTGCTTAGTAACCTTACGAAAGAGTTATCCGATTTATACAATTTTTGAACTTAAATCTAAATTTTTTTAAAAGGCCGTGTGCATAAGTTTTATTATTATGTTTGTGTGGGTGTCCAATCCATTTTGCTCTACCAACATTATTTTTATACGTTAAAAACGGAATGGCAAGCTTAGTCTAACTTATAGATTTCATCTAGGGTATAACACATGTAAAAAAGTTTCAAATTCACAATATGAATTACATTCGACTGATGCTTCCTAGCTGAATTTGTTATTTTAGCCTTGGCTTGGCCTCACAATGTGCCCCTGTGGTTAGAATTCGCAAATATGGTGTTTCCTGCGGATTAGTGGTGCATAGTAAATTTTCAAAAATATCCAGACAATAAAAATTAATTTTAATTATTTGCATTCTTCTACTCATTTAACCCACATATATTATGCACATTGCCGTCTTATCTTTACTATGTATGTATACAACATATAAGCTTCAGCATACAAAAAAATGTATTATCCTATTTTGATTTTAGTTATTTGTGTAAATCACATTAATTGTATTTCTTTTAATTACTTTGAACAAAAGCTAGATTCCATAAAAATTAATTTTCTCTGAAATATAAGAAATTGTTTAAGCATTCATGTTATCTAATAAGGTTTGCACTTGCTTTTCAGAACTGTAAATATAAAGGTTTATCTTTTACATAGCATGTGAGTAAATGTGGATAGATAATTTTGAGGTTTTTAAGAGGTCATTTGGCAGCGATGTTTCGTGGTAATTGATAAGAATTCTTATAACTGGGAGATATGAATGTATCAGTAAAATTCAGTGGTGCTGTATATTTTTTTTATTTTAACTAATTGGAAATATTTTAGGGGTGGTAAGGACGGTTCTAAAAAAAAAACTTAAATGTGAAATATATTGAAATCGAAGAAAAGTAGTATATTAATATTGCTATACATTTCATTCACATAATTAATTATATACACAAAAGCATAGCATAATTACTTTTAATAAAAACTAATTATTTTGATAACATTTTCGAGATATGGGATATCAATTCATACATTCAAGTTCTATGCATGTACATACTTGGCTCTTGTTATTCAATCTGAAGGAGTTTAAATATTTTATTTTGATGTCATCACTTTTTCGTGAAATTCCATTTCCTCGAGAGATAAGTAAAATTTAACGAAAAATCCTATAAATACCAAAAATACCCTTTGCTGTACAAATAAATAAATAAAGTAACTATCTAACGCTAAATCCATTATAGTCTAACTGTGTAGCATTTTACACGAAAAATGTAGATCTTAGTGTATTATCTCCGATAATGATCAACAGCACTGCCATACCATACTCAAACTCAGTCAAAAGTTTAGGCATAGAAATAAATCAGCCGTTAACATACTGCAATCACATCTCTTCTGTTTTAAGGAATGTGTATGGATGCTTACGTTAGCTAAGAACGTCCGCTAGCATACTATCGACTCATATGCGTATGAAACTTGCTTAATCTTTGGTACTACCTCGTTTAGTTTTTGGCAGCTTAATTTTTTCCAAGCTCGATTCCGGTTACCAAGAAAAGTTGAATGCCACTTTTAACGATACTATCTGGTTTATTCATGGGTTGCGTAGATTTGCTCATATCTCTTCCTATGTGGACTTCTTTGTGGGATGCTCACTTGAAACATACTTGTCATGAAGACGATTACTATTCCTGTATTCTTTCATCCACGTAAAGAAACCAAGTTACTTCTTGACCGAATACAATTTCTAGGATCGGCCCGACATTGAAACATCCTATTGCCAAGCTTGAGGTGAGCGCTCTTACTGTATCTCAGCACGCATTTAAAAATTTAAAAGGTTGCTGGCATCAGCTCGCATAACGTAAGTTCGCAATTTAGTAGTTTAATTATTTTCTTTGGCAGAATACGCTTTATGCCTTAGACACACAGCACTCTTAATGAAGAAAAAACTAACGACTCATTAGTCTATAATGATTCATTATAAACTGCGGACACACAGCCATATCTTTAATTAAGTTGTGCTGTCAAACTGGTTTTGATGAACTTATCACCTTAAAGAAGCAATATGAATCGAATTAGCGCGATAAACTTTGTTTTCATTTATTTTATTTTCGAATTTAACAATTAACAAATGAGAAAAACATTATATTAAAAAAAATATTAATAATATAATTTGTGATTTGCATTTCTTTGCATTTCTTCTTCTTATTTTTCAAATCGGCAGATGCACAGCGGAGCTCCAGATTTACATTATATGTCAAATCTAGCACATTTTTCCTCATTATAGCTATAATGAAGGAGGAAAACACTTCATTAGTGTACTTCATTATCATCTGATTTTCGAGCTATAATGACATATACTATTTGACACACAGCATTTTAATGAATAGTTAGTGCAAATGATTCATTAGTTCGTGCTGTGTGTCTAGGGTATTAGCTCTTACATATTCAGTACTATGTAGACTATAGGTGTATAGTTAGTTAATTAAATTTAGGTATATATTTATCTATCTCTCTTTCATCAAAATTTTTCCTACCGATTTAACACGTACAATTATAAGATTTGTAATCTTGTGTACCAATTAACCAGTAAATAAAATAAATAAATAAATGTAATATATGAATAGCGTACTCATTGCCATCTTCGGAAATACTTTCTTTTTTTCAGCATACATATCCCCAGAACGAAAATATCATCGTGATCTATTGAATTTTCTTCTTATTAGGTTTAATATATAGGCCAACGATACAACATGGGACAGCCATACTCGAAAAATTGGTATCGATATAATCAACATTTTGTCAATACCTTGACAGAATTAGAAACTGTTCTATTAAAAATAGCTAGTAAAGCTGTGCTGCCCAAAGATAAGAAAAACTAACAACATGGAGGTATTCTGGTGAACCAACAAGCTTTCCAAGTTAAGGGTTGATACAAGGTTATTCTTTATTCGGGAGGCCTTAGCATAAACCCTAATAAAACGGTTTGTTCCGTTCACAAGAAGAACGAACCTTTCACTAACTGCTCCTCTTCATGATAACACGGAATTGATGTTTTCAGACGAAGTAAAAGTTCTGGGGATCACCCTGGACAAAAACTTACCTGAAAATCCCATCTGCCCAGAGTAACGGAAAGAGCGGTAAGATCTCTCTATACCTGTCACCGCTTCATTGGCAGAACATGGGGACTGAAACCAAAAATGATGTACTGGATGTACACTATAGTTTTTAGACCCATGGTCACCTATGCAACCAACCCTTGCATGATGGTCAAAAACTGATCAGAAGAAAAGCAGAGCCTGCTTAAAAAACACAAAGGCTTGCCTGTTTAGGAATAACTGGCGCCATGAGGACTTGCCATGAAATACGAACGGTTCCAAAACAACAGTGGATTCGGACTGGGTGTATACTGCCCCAGATGCCATATATCAAAGGCCTTGGGCTCTACCCCTACCGCATTTCAGGCTCAAGTATTAGCCATAGAAAAATGCGCCTCACAGTGAGGAAGGTATCATTCGAACAAATTTAGGAAACACGAGCTCAGAGGCTGGAATAAATTGTACCTTTTCTAATACTCTACTCCTCGTTGATGTTGGCATTTTCAGAAACATTCACTTGATTTGCATTTTGGTCAAACTCTTCTAAATATACCAATTATGTGGCGCTGTCCCGCAGATCATCTTTTGACTAACGGAGACTCTCCGATACAGCAATCAACAAGCGTAAATTCGATTAAGACTAGGTAGTGTTCGCTACGGATATCTGCTCAGTGATATGTTGACAAATGCAGAATTCAATCAAGAGAACGTCATTACTGGTTGTGACTGTGGTCATGCCTTGTTTTCTAACGACGTGGTGAAGCCTGGTGTTGGTGAGAATGATCTGTATACTGAAATGTCACCGATAAATAAAACGATATTTCTCCTGGGTATGGATTCAAATACTTGGTTCAGTCGCGTATAGGAATCGTCCTTCATTTCATCATCTCCTTCTCTTGTAGAAACGTACCACTTAATTGCGGTAATATTTTTCATTCTGGTTTTAATTGGGCAGCTATAATGTTCAGATAACGATGACCTTCAAATAGGACTACACCTAGTTTGCTTGGTGAGCATTATGCCAACGTCGTTCCTATGTTCTCCACTTACGCAAATATGGTCTCACGCAACACGACACGAGTCCCACAATCGTGATGTGGATTGGTTCATTCATATCATGAATTAGGAAATAGTCCTTGCGTTCCATTGCTCAAAAATAGTAGTTTTTATGAGATGAGGTCACTCAGCTGAGCCCTTTTTTTTTAAGACAAGAGCGCCGGACATTTAGCTGAACTCTACGAGCTGGCTACAATTTCGAGAATTTGAGGAAGTAAACAGCAGTTGCGGCACTGAGATACATTCGGGTGAAAACCCTGATCTGAATCAGGGAGGGGCGAGAATATTGCTTGTTTAATCATTTTTTCTTCGATGCCTATACTTACATATACAAAATGGAAATCTTATTCGAGTTAAGTGTTTATTTACTTGCGCGTTTTTACTTTATTTTGAGAGCATCAATAATAGCTTATCTTATGAATACTCAATTTAATATATTCATATCATCTGTCATTTATTTCAGACAAGAATGCAGAGTTTGTCACCTCTTACATCCGGGTATAATATACGATCAACTTTTACTAACATGATTCGCAAGGAGGGTCTATTTAGGTAAAAAAAAAATATCTTAAGATAGTTGTGTTTTGTTTATTTTTCGCTTAAGATCCAAACTATCAGATCGTCATAAGTACGAAGATCCAACAGCAATGAAAGCAGCGAATATTGAGTTGCTTTTGGATTTTCGTGTTAAAGCCAGATTTGTTCCTAAAAATCTGTTTGAATTAGAAAAGAAAACTTAATAAATAATAAGCAGGAATTACTAATAATGATGATTTAAAGGCCTATTCGAGGAGTCACTGCTGTGGTAGCGGGTGCTGGTCCAGCTCATGCCTTTTATTTTGGAACCTATGAATATACGAAGGAATTTCTAACGGGATATACAAAGCATAACCAAATCAATTACAGTAAGTATATTTCTAACAGGCGTACACATTTTTTATATCTAACTTTTGTATATTTCACAGTAATGTCTGCTGTTGCAGCAACTTTAATTCATGACGCAATTTCAAATCCTACTGAAGTTATAAAGCAAAGGTTACAGATGTACAATTCACCCTTTAAATCGGTGGTCCAGTGCACGAAAACTATATATAAAACAGAAGGATTACGAGCATTCTACCGATCCTATTCGACGCAACTTATTATGAATTTACCTTATCAATCTGTTCATTTTATGACGTACGAATTCTTCCAGAATAAGGTGAGCATTGCTTCTTTAATTATGAAGAATTAACATACAAATCATGCAAAGCTTTTTTTAGTATATTGATACATATTTATAGGTAGGTATACAAAGAATTTCCATCTAGATGATCCATAGAGCAGGAGGGGATAGTACTCACCTAGGCGAATAAAACATTGTATGGCAGGGGAGTCCACATCAACTGTTTGGGAGATACAGGGTGATTAAGAAATTATGCGAGGTTTTAACAAAACACCCTGTATCTTTAAACATGCAGGGTGTATGGTTACCGTCTAAAGCTGATTGTATGCAGAACTTCATGGCCTTTCCAACAACACTCAACCAGCCCCGTACTCCTCTCCCATCAGGAGATATTGATGTCTAAACAAAAAATTTCGAATTTTCTTACTTTTTTTTACTTTGATCTCTTTATTTTTTTGTAAAAAAGTCACGGTGACCATACCCCCTATACTTTTTAAGATACAGGGTGTTTTGTGAAAACCCAGCATAATTTCTTAATCAGCCTGTATCTCCCAAACGGTTGATGTGCACCACCCTGCCACATAAGTTTTTTTTCGTCTAGGTGAGTACTATCTCCTCCTGCTCTATGAACTACCTATACGGAAACACCCTGTATTGGTAGGGTGCAGACATCTTTTTTTTTTTTGGTTCATCATATTTCGTTAATACCATCCTTCATGATAAATCACTCCTCCATAACCACTTTTCTGAATAATCATTGATCATCCGACTTTCGTGAATTGAGGCATGATGTCTAGAAGGCTCCAAGCACTCAGTGTACTGCTTATCCGTTGTAAAGCTATGATAGTTTGGATACATGTTAATTCTTAAGATATGGAAAAATTTAAAATATTTCTGTCCGGTAAGAAATTTAGCCACACGTACGGGCAATGATCTATAAGCCTCAGTTATCAATGAATGTTTGCCGTTCTAATCGATATTGTGCTAATTTTGACTGAAACATTTAAGAGATGACAAGATTAAATTTGCTTTGCAAACTAATATTTGAAAGCTCAATCTGAAAGTTTGGATGCAATCGTCAAAGCTTTTCTTGCAGAGCTCGCATCTTCTGTATTGAATTTACAGCCCACTACCAGCAGGCATCACATCAAGTCAAGACATGATGTACTGAATGGAGTAAATGCAACACTTCGAAATTTTACCATGGTAGATATTAATACGCATATCAATGTGTTATTTTTGGAAGCTCTTTTGATACAAAATATTATTTTATATATATTATAATATTTTTAAATCCCCATCGATTTACGTTCCAAAAATATTTTTACATTCTTTTTAATTTTATAAACTCATGATTTTTATACCTTAGATAAAGTCTCATATGGTCATTTTTTTTTAAAAAACTGTAAACTGTAGACTTTCCCTCTTTACTTTGACCTATTATACGCTATGTGCAGCCGTTAAAGAGTTATTACTTCGTCATGTATTCCCATAGCTATTTTCAAACTTATTCTCAAAGATAATTTGTTCCATTGGTGACGTCATTTAAAAAAATATATTGGCTAATTTCGGTATGTACGAAATAGGTTGTGAGTTAATAACTCTTTAACGGCTGCAAATAGCCCATAGGGTGTAATAGGTCAAAGTAAAAAATGACGTTTTTCTAAAAACATAGAGGTCAAAGTAAAAATAAAAGGTAGGAAAATCCGAAATTTTTATTTTAGAAAAGCCGGGAAAAAGGTATAATTGGCCTAAGACTAATTTTTTCGATGCCATATAGTCTCAGCCTATAGGCAGATCGCTAAGGCAGTTTTACGCATCTATTTCTAGAACAGTTTGTCGGACAGTAAAAATCGTTATAATTATAACAAATTTCATAGCGTTTTATATCCTGAAAACTTTTCCAATACATCAAAAAGTCCTTGGCTGACTGCTTTCTCAATAAGTATATGCAAAATGATGTGAAACAAACCATGAATGTGTTCTCAAGATATTGTGGTGACGGGCGGACGGCAGACGGATATTCAAAAATCTAAATAATTATTAATACATATGCGTGGGTGTCCAATCCATTTAACTCTACCAGCATTATTTCTATGCGTTACAAACAGAATGACAAGCTTAGCATACCATATAAAAATCATGAGTTTATAAAATTAAAAAATTTGTTAAAATATTTTTGGAACGTAAATCGATGGGGATTTAAAAAATATAATTGTATTCAAATTTTCAGCTTTATCAATCAAAAATAGCAAACTAAAAAGTATAATAAATTGATTTCTAGGTCGCTCTCACTGCGCTCATAGTACAGACAATTTGAATATCACACGATCACAATATGAAGTACATCTACGTATGGGAAAAAATAATTGATGAATTTGTAAAAATTTTGTTTATATTTTTGAAAATGTTACCATTTCTAGCTGTTAGAATTTTTCATCAACTACTTCATTATATTTACGTCTGTAAGATAAAAACACTGTATACAACTGAAAAAAAATCGCCGTCTAAGAAATTTGCTTGCATATAATTTGCAGTACTATTACGATTACAATGCAGCGTTCTTTTTTCCTGATCCCTATAAAAGGAGATGCACAGATTTACAACTTTAGAATTACAACCTAATATTTTAGATCTATTTTGGCATTTTTTGAAAATCGAAATGCAATTTGATAATTTGCCCACATAAAAAAACTCATTGCTACCTATAGACGTTTTATATAAAGAAATTAATTTAAATGTCCAATGAACCAGTACAGTATGAAACAATGCAGCTAATACCTCCATGGGGCTATAAATTCAATACAGAAGATGCGAGCTCTGCAAGAAAAGCTTTGACGATTGCATCCAAACTTTCAGATTGAGCTTTCAAATATTGGTTCGCAAAGCAAACTTATGGTGAATTCTTTTCAACAGAACCGAATAGGCACTGAACTGAACCAGAACCTGTCAGATCTACACCGAACTTAGTCCTGTCCCGAACAGGGACAAGCTGAAAAGAATGCAAGAAAGTAGAACATCCAAAAATGTTCGTCCTTTATGATTTTAATAAAAAAATAAACCACTTCAATAAATTAATTGTATTTTCACAAAATGTCCACACATCCACACTTTAATTACAAATAATTTCGATTTGACGTTTAGCTCCGAACCTTAACGACAAATTTTCATGGAACAAGAAAGTTCAAAACCGGTGCAGAAACCGAACGTAGATTGCTGTGAAAAGAATATACGTGTGGAACCAGTTCTGTGTCAGTGAAGAAAACACTAGGTTTAGGAACCGAACGAGTTACTCTTCAGTTCTTGTCATCTCTTTAGCCTTTATTACTTTATGGTATTACATTTTTTTTGCTCACCTAATCTTGTGTGTATTATAAAACGAAACAAAATACCATCTGAAGAGGTTCACTGTTCATAACCATTTTGAACAATTGCAAGTACATACAATTCTGGGTAGCTCTACTTCATCCCTGATCCGTCATGTTGCTCCCAGTTTTTCTTGAATATTTTTTAATAGACTATGGTATGGTATGGTATGGTTATCTTCTAATTATTGATATGTCCCTTTTACCAGGTAGTCACTATGTTGCCTTAAACACTGTTACGACGGCCGACGTCTATTGCAGTCATACGAAAAATGTTGTCTAGTAATATTTTATGCAATGTGTATTGCATAGGAATCTGCAGTAGCCCTCAGCCGCTCTATCGTCGCAATTGTATTTAAGGATTGTACTTCATCTGTACTTTCTATGATATCGGTGTGATTAACTATAATTCTATTCCAGTATGCTTGGATAGCGACCAGCTTGTGTTAGTAATAGAATGGAGAATGGGTATCACAGTTAATTGTTAATGATTGCATTGTATTTATCTCTCCAGTTATCTTATGATCTCTAGTTGTACTCGAATTAGTTTTCTGGCGGCTTTTGCTGTAATTAAAATTAAAATTTAGTGTTGACTTTCGTAGGATGCGGAAAGCTTTTATTTCTAACATTATATACTACATATACATATATATATATGCTGAATGAAAAGATTAAGAGCATATCAAAGATCATATCAAATCGTATTTCGTCATTCCATCTCTAGAATCTTAAAGCTTCATCCGGCGTTGTGTCCGGCGTCTTTTTTTTCTTCTATCTATTGACGACATTGTCTCTGTTGTGAGGTCCTGCAAAATCTTGGTTTATGCTGATGACATTCAACTTTTTGCTCAGATTAAATATTTTACCGATTGTGATCATGTACAGTGAGCTTCACAAATTTTACGTTTGGTGCAAAAGCAATAATTTGGTACTCAATAACGACAAACATGACTATGGGCTCTTGATTCGCCGTTTAAGATCTATTTGCGACTTTGGAGTCAAATTTGACCAAAGATTGAGTTTTCTATCCCACATAAACTACATGGTATCAAAGAGTGGTTCTATGTTGCGTTTTATAAACCGTTAGTCCCGAGAGTTCTCGAATCTCACCATAAGAACAAGTGCCGATGTTAGTTTCTGTTTTGTTTCTGTCATAAAAATCACGTTTAATTACTTAATTTTCACAATATCGCGAACTCAAAACCGAAACTTATTTTTAAATAATATGAAATGTCAGAATGTTGAACTGACACAAAATATCAACGACGCCCTCTTGTCATGGATTGTGCTACACATTCGAAACATTATGAGGCGATCTCGTCGTCATTAAATAATCATCTGTTGGATTTAAAAACATACATCAACGATATTCCACATTCGATTGAAAACATCGTTCAGGATACAGCTTCAAAATCCGAGTACAATTCCATTCTTGTAAAGCTTGCTGATGAGGTATCTGTTGCAAATATTTTAATTGGGGACATAGCTGATGAAATAAAGTTGTGGCCCGCTACCCAATATAATCTACCGCCTCCCACCACTTGCTGCTCTTATTTACGCAGTGAGCTCAATGCAGTGCTTACTCGAAATAATGGGACTATTGGTAACTCGCCGGTTCCGCCCCTTAACGATATCAATGCGCTTAATGACAACTCGCCGTCTACCTCCCTTAATAATGTTATAATTAATAATTGTTAAAGAATACAGCCTCCGATATAAGGACTTCTGCTCCCAATAGACGAACTGAAGTGCCACCTATTCTACCTGCTTCTAAGCCTCGTCGCAAGCGCCAGTCGCGCCATGGGAAGCGACCTAATTTGCACCTTCCCGCTACCAATATTAGTCCGAGTGCTTCGACTGATGTCGCCTCATCTAATTCCACAGCTATGAATGTTGCTTCACCTCGTCCTCGTTTGGAAGTGGTTTTGGTCCCTCTTTGAGAACAGTACCAAAACCTTCGAGTATTTTCGTCACCCGTTTCTTTCCTGAAACGTTGTGTGAGGACATATTGAAATATCTAAGGTCCAGAAATGTTGCAGGTACAGCGGAGAGTATTTCATGCCGTAAGATTAGTAAATCCTCTAAACCGGTTGCTTCCTTTATCCTAACTGTTTCAGCGGATTTGCGGGACCGGTAATTGGATCCCTTATTTGGGCCCTCCGGAGCTTTTACTAAATTATTTGTGCCTTCTGAGCGCCATCCTAGAAATATTTACATCCAAAACAAGCAATGTTATTCCAAAAAACTGAAGTCGCTTTCCCTTTATTATCAAAATCTAAGGGGGATTCGGACAAAAACTGTACATATCTTCAAATCCTCTGTTGCAACTTGTTTTGATATAGTTGCTTTCACTGAAACTTGCATCATGGCTTTCGCGATGCCGAAATCTTAGACAATTCTTACCAAATTTTTAGGAAAAACAGACTCTGAAGCTCGCGGCGGTGACGTACTCTTCGCATGTAAAAACCATTTCAATTGCACCCAAATTGTGGTTCCCAGTTTTTCCAACTCCCTTGACACCGAACTTATAGTTCTTAAGCTCTTTTAAGACACGACTTATACATACTTTGTTGTTATATTCCTCCAGATTCTATAAATATTGTTGATGGCAAAGGTCAAAATTTATACGACCTGCTCATTTCAACTTCTAATTTTATCCATGGTAAGATGGAGCCTCTTGACGAATTACTACTTATTGGTGATTTTAACTTACCCAATATACAATGGGTATTAAACGATGATAACGATGACTATCTCCCACTTAATAACTTGACAATAAGAGAATCACTTTTCCTGGACACTATTTCATCTCTTGGTCTCAGCCAAATCAGTAATGTTAAGAATGACATGGGTATGGTATTTTCTACTGACAGGGGTAACTTATTAATTGCACCTAGCCCAGTTATAATGTCTACTCTTGACAAATATCACCCCCACTACTAATTACATATTACTATGAAACCGAAAACTTTATAGAAATTGTGACGAAACAGAATATCTTTTCAATTTTAGAAAGGCTAATTTTCGGAACTTTCCAGTAGACTTACATCTATTGACTTTAACACATTGCTGGCTAGTAATAATGTTGACGAACACGTTTCTAAATTTTACATAATTCTTTTCGATTTGTTTTCCTCTCACGTTCCCCGCGAGCGTCAGCGGCTCTCTAAAACGTCTCCACCATGGTTCAATAAAGAACTGAAGCGTCTTAAAAATAAAAAGAATAAATTGTGGAAACGTTATATGAGGGACAAGGACATTATAATGACGATGACTATCTTCCTCTTAATAACTTATCAACAAGGGAATCACTATTCCTAGACACTATCTCATCTCTTGGTCTCAGCCAAATCAGTAATGTAAAGAATGACATGGGTAGGCAGTTGGACCTGGTTTTCTCTACTGACACGGGTAACTTGTTAGTCGAACCTACCACAGTTTTAATGTCTAATATTGACAAATATCATCCCCTTCTACTAATTATATATTGGTTTGAAACCGAAAACATTACAAATTGTGACGAAACACAATACTTCTTCAATTTTTGAAAGGCCAACTTTTCGGAACTCTCCAGTAGCCTTACCTCTATTGATTTCAACACATTACTGTCTAGCAATAATGTTGACGAAGACATTTCTAAACTTTACATAGTTCTTTTCAATTTATTTTCATCTCATGTTCCCCGCGAGCGACAGCGGTTCTCTAAAACATCTCCGCCTTGGTTCACTAAAGAACTGAAACGTCTTAAAAATAGAAAGAATAAATTGTGGAAAAGTTATATCAGGGACAAAGACATTATAAGTCACAACAACTTCCTCACATCATATAATGAGTCCAAAGAACTTTCCTCTTCACTCTATGACGAGTATATTCAAAGTATGCGTGCGAAATTATTTAGTGACCCACGTAACTTTTTTAAGTTTATTAACATGAAGAAAAAAACGGACAACTACCCCAATACCATGAGGTACAAAGATTCTGCTAGTGATGATTTGCGATATGTTCTTTTTTTGACAATGTCTCGTCAAATTTTCAACTTCAGTCATGAACGACTCTCATAACGTTTCATTCACTATCCCTCCAATTTCAGAAGAGGATATACTTGATCATATTAATGGGCTTCCAAATGACTTTACAACGGGTCCTGATGGGATACCTCTAGCCTTTTTTAAGTCATGTTGCCTCTCCCTGGTAACCCCGCTGAGAATTATTTTCCAAAAATCGCTCGATAGTGGTTGTTTTCCTCAGCTATGGAAAAATCCTTTTATCATACCTGTCTACAAAAAAGGCAGTAAAAAAGATATCTCTAACTATAGGCCTAATGCTAAATTATCTTGCAAGCCCAAATTATTCGAATCTATCATTTCTTCTCAACTATCAACATCCTTTAAGAATTTACTGTCTTCAAACCAACATGGGTTTATTTCAGACAGGTCTACAACCACTTGTTGGAATTTGGTTCAGATACCATTGGCGGATTTGTAAAATGCTACCAGACAGACTGTATTTATACAGACTTTAGTAAAGCTTTCGACAAGCTATCTCACTCTGTGATACTGTTTAAAATGGAAAAGTATGGGTTTTCCACAACGTTCCTAAAATGGACGGAGTCATATCTAGATAACAGAACATACAAATCTATTTCCGCCATTCCATCTCTAGATTCTTGACAGCTTCGTCTGGCGTACCTCAAGGGAGTCATTTGGGCCCGTTGCTATATATTCTATCTATTGACGACATTGTCTCCGTAGTGAAACACTGCAAAGTCTTAATTTATGCTGATTGATGACATTAAACTTTTCGCTCAGATTAAATCTTTTAATGATTGTCAACTGATACAGGATGACCTCCACAAATTTTACGATTGGTGCAAAAGCAATAATTTGGTACTCAATATCGACAAATGTGAGGTGATGACTTTCCACAGGATTCTGAATCCAATCCTCTTATGTCTATGAGGATCGCTTGCAGTTTTTGAATATGCACTCGCTTGAGAAACGTCGCATGGTTGCCTATGTAACTTTTGTTCACCAACTCTTAAACGCGAATGTTGATTTCCCGTTGTTACTTGACAAAATCTCTTTTCGTGATAATAGGCACAATTTGAGAACGCTACCTCTGTTGCATGTCAACTCCTCAAGATCTAATTTTGGCATGTATGAACCTATTAATCGCATGTGCATAATAATAATTTGGCTGAGTATTTTGTTGTTGACGACTCTAAGCATGTCTTAAAAAAACGTTTATATAATATTTAATCTTTTGTTAGATTAATGTCGATTTCGATGGGACCATTTCAGTGTTGCACTTTTTCTGGCAGCGGAGAACTGGGAGTACTGAAGTCCATCGAACATTTTCAGTCACATTTCTTGTATTTGTCTTTTATTTATATATAGAAACATATTTCTTCTTAACTTGATGCCAATTACCCAAATAAATTTTTTTAATTCATTTAACTCCAAATTTTCACAAATAATCGCGACAGTACACTTTGACAGAGTAGATGACAATTCAACTTGAATATGTATTTGTAACACCGACAAAATATCCAGTGCCAAGTAGGGGAAGTCAGTGCAAACCTCGTGTTGCATTTCTGCTATAAAAATTGTCCCATCGAACATTTTCAGTGTTGCACTGCTGGAAAAAGTGCAATACTGGTGTTGCACTGCTGGAAAAAGTGCAATACTGGTGTTGCACTGAAGTCCCATCGAAATCGACATTAATTTAGTTTTTTATCTTTTTGTTCTATGTCGCATTGCATGACATTTCATCTGGAGTTTTTTGGTCTATGTTTAGTGTAACATACTAATACTAACACTGACTAAGTGATGAAATGATGTGTTGCTGACCGTTTATTTATTAAACGTGTCACTACAGGAAGCTTGTGTTAAGCTGGTTCTGATAGTTATGTATCATTTAAATTTTAGCTAAACTTCTAATTACAAGTCTGAAAAAACATTTGATCTAATGCCCGGTATTGTGTTCATTTAGCGGATAAATATTTCGCTGCAATCGAACAGGGACCTTCTTTACGGCTAAAATTGTCCATTGTTTTGAACTATAGGTGGCTGCTTTTGACAATCAGCTGTCGTGCATTTGTGATATTATTTCGTGTTTTTTTAGATTGCTATTGCAATTACCCAATCTCGAAATAGTAAGGAATATTATACTTACTATTTTAATTTCTTTTCAAAAGAATTGTCTAAATGAAGCCGGAATTTTTCTATCAGAAAAAAATAAGAAAAATACACTGCTCTCTTGTATTCCAGTTTCTTTCAACTTCAAACGTCAAAATTTTAGCGGGGAAAAAGGGTATTGAGCGGATAAATCTGATGCTAAATATATGTTTGTGGTAATTACTGCCATCTACTTGTCAAAACTAAACAAACTTTTAGCTGATAAAACACAATACCACTTTTTCCAGCGATGTGGCTAAATATTTCGCCACTAAATTGCACCGCTAAATTTGCATACAAAATTTATCCGCGGAATGAGCACAATACTAGGCTTAAGATTCAAAAAATCAGGCTTGGTTGTAATCAACAAGGTAATAACTTAAGGAGATGCAATCATTTGTACGATCCGTGTACATGAGCGTACCCAAAATTGCCCTGCATTTGTGTATGTTTCATTCCGCCATTTTTGGTCTTCGCTGTCAAATCAATACTTAGGTTTGGTGAAATAACCGTAGGGGCACGAAGCAAATATTACTCACAAACTTTTTACCACTGAACTTTTCTTCTACTTCTTAACTTTTTTATGTTCATGTTTGTAAATTCAGTAAATACTTTTGAGTATATGAAAATAAAAGCGATTAATATTGCGCATAGGTTGTACAATTGTGTACAGGTGTACAAATTTTACGGCGCTTTTGTACAAACAATATCAGTATCAATTTGTTAGAAATGGGTACGTGCTATTTTCTCATTTGCATCTCCTTTTGTTCTTACCTCGTTGATCGTAATCGTAAAAGCAATACCTTTAATTCATTCATAGTATTAAAGTTCATGGTGAAGGACGAAGCCAAGAACAGTCTACTGCGATAAAAAAGTAGTAACTCCCATTGACATTTATATAAGTAAATCCTCAAATAACTTAAATATTGCTACAGTTTACGACAATTGGTAGCATTGACAGTGAGAGCTTACTTCTGAAACAAAATTTGTGCTACATGAAATAGCAGATCAGTCAGTCCATTTATATACATATCCGTGACCACTGCCACACGTATTAAAGCTTTGACTGTTGTCAAATTTGTCAGATCTGATTGCTGATTGCTGATCTGATTCACGAGGAAAATTAGAAATAATATTTTGAGTTTGTTTGTACAGCTCATAGACAAGAAAATGGGGCATAGAAGAAAATTTTAAAATATACAAATTTCTTAATTTTTTACCATCCAGCAAGGACGGAATACTTTCTTCAATACAAAGGTCTATAAGGGAATTTATATCTCCTTTTGACCAGTTGCTTTCCTTCTTAATTCCACTCATTTTCATTAAAACAAAATAAAAATTCTCTTTATTAATGAACATACACGCATTAAACTTTGTAAACAATTCGGGATGATTCGCGCATTATATCCCTGTGAAGATATATTTTATCGTGGAAGATTATTATCTTCATATTGCGGACGACGCGTCCTTCGAGAAGGAATAATGTGCTTCGAATATAATACTTCTTGATGAATTGTTTTCGAATCATCTAGGGAACACGAAAGCAATACCAGTAGAAGATAAGAAAAAGATATCGCCAGGTAATAGAAGGAATTAGATTATTTTGAAATATTACTTTACAAATTAGAGGAGTAAAGTACTATATATTATACAGAAAACTTCACTATAACTTATCCGAACGCTTTACAGAATGAACAGACCCAAAATTTTCAGGTAAAATTAAACATAAACCGGTTTATATTCCGAAGATGATAACTGAAGATATTCTCCAGGGGAAAGAGATGAAATAAAAAAACAAGGAAAAAGGCTAGAAGCCCAATTCTTGTGATATCCTCGATGAATTCTCGTATGTACATAATTTTCACCCATCTGCAAGTTTGATTGTGAAGTGGTTTTTCGCAAATATTTCTAAAACGGTACGTCGGACAGTAAAAACGATTATGACCAATTTCATAGGATTTTATATTCTGAAGAACTTTTTATTTCAATATAAACGTCTAGTACTGATCGTTTTTACAGTATACGCAAAAAACACTAATTTTTATATGGCAACACCAAGAAGGGATTGCCCGATATTGTCCATTTTTGTATATTTACTATTTTTATAAAAATACCGTGTACAAAATTTCAGCACTCTACGTTGATGCATTCTCAGACAGTGTCGAAATATATAGTGAAAAACGAAATTTTTGTATGGCAACCGTACGAAGGAGTTACCCGATTTGTACCCCGAACTTAACTTTACTTTTGTTTAAAAGTCAGCGTACAAGATTTCAATTTTTTAAGTGCATGTGCTCTCGAGTTATCATTAGGACAGACAGACGGACGGCTGACATACAGATGGACATGCAAAAATCAAAATAATTTATGCATGGTATGGTGTCTAACCTATTTTGCTCTACCAGCATTATTTCTGTGCGTTACACACGGAATGACAATCTTAGTATACCCTATAATTTTATCTAGGTTATAAAAACATCTTCAAAACCGAAGCCTACTAGATCTAAAAACTATAAATCCTCCAAGAAAAGATAATTGTGAAAGGCATCAATGTCCATAATTTGAAAAAAAATATTTTGATTGCTTTTAGATTTCAGACTCCTCCCCCCCGCCGGCCCTGGTGTCCATCATAACATGTTGGGGGGGGGGGTTAAAGAAACTTTGGGGCATTCTATTAATCTGAATGAGGCTGGTAGTCCCAAGAAGTAGTGAGTGTGGTAGAATAATACACTTTCCTACTTTTTTTATAGCATCATTCAGCAGTCTGCCAATAGACAAAAGTTTCTTATTTAGCCTATAGTTAAATTCACAGTACCATCTGGCCTGGCATAGCAGTGACTTAAGCCCTTTTGAGTGGTGTTATAATGTTAATCTCTCATCATTCTATCCCTGCACATATGGAATATTCAATTATTTACTCATAGACATTCAACGATAAATCATTTTATACGTTGAAAATTTTAAATTATTACTTACGATTGAATATTAATTTTTCTTTTATTTCCAGCTTAATCACGAGCGGAAATATAATCCCCCAATTCATGTCATAGCTGGAGGTGCTGCAGGAGCAGCAGCATCAGCTTTTACAACTCCGCTAGATGTTGTTAAGACGTTGCTTAATACTCAGGAAACTGGGTTTACGCGTGGTATGCGAGAGGCTGTAAAGCAGGTACTATTTAATAATATCTTAAAATCGGGACATACATATATTTATTATCTTTTTTTTATATTTTGTTAATTTACTTTTATTTCAGATCTATAGAGTTGCAGGACCGCTAGGTTTTTTCAAAGGTTTAGGAGCAAGAGTATTATATTCAATGCCTGCAACAGCAATTTGTTGGTCCACTTATGAATTCTTTAAATTTACTTTATGCGGAAAAAGTAGAGAGGACTATAAATCTTCGATTTCTGGAAAAAGTTCACTACAGCCAAAAGATATTTCTCTTTCCTCATCGAAAATATCACCTGAAGAAATGGCAAAAATTAGCGGTTTAAGGTATGTTTTACCAACTACAAGTGTCAGTGCAGCAGAAAGTAGTAGTGAAAGTCCTGCAACAATTAGAGATTCAACGCCAATTAAGGCAGTTTGTGAATTGTCTGCGGTATCGGCCGATGGTGTATATAATAATTTAAGTTTGACAACTATGCATTCTGACGTGAATGGATCCTATGAAAGAGGGTACAGTGGTCGTCCGTACAGTGGTTAAAAAAAATATATAATTTTTTATTTTGTAATGACATTGCTCTTAAAAAAACGAAAAAAAAAAAAACGAAATTTATAGGCTCTGTGATTTCGAATAGCTACTATGTGCTAAGCAAATGGTAGTTACAAGAAAAGAGAACATTTATACAATTGGAAAGAGTCAAAATTTCCAAAACATTATTTTATTGAGAACACTATTTAGTTACTTGTTTATAATATTGTTGTTAATAATATATGTTAAATGTAATATAATAAATTCAAATGTTATTTGTATAATGGAAACAAGACGTCTAAAATCTGCTGAAAAGTGAAAAGTGATATATCTGTTTCCTTAATGTATATTTACGTTTATACATTATTTCTGTATAGAACGTTTTCCGTAAAGAGAGATTTACGAACGATTCAATGCTTTAAACGCACTGTTACATTCACAAGGAATTTTTTCTTTAGACACACAAAAGAAAAAATAATTTAAACGAAATGGTCGCGATATTTTAGATCTTAGAATATAGAGAAAATATGAAGTTCTGATACGTATAAAAATCGTATATACATGACCGTGGCTTTTATATTATGTATAAGCTAGTTAAAACATGAGAGTACATATTCGCTTATGCTGAATGCTTTTAAAAATTTCATTGGCAATGCCAAACACAAAAATTATAATTCGTAATTGGAAAAATTCAGTGAAATTTCTACAACGGCAAAGCTTTCAATTGTTTTGTAAGTTATTTATTTTATTTTATCCTCTCTGAATTTTTTCTTATTCTCTTCTGTACTGAGTTTACAGCTACAAATACAACGACTTACGGTGCTTCCAAACACAACTAAATTTTAACTAAGTTTAAACACACTTCCTCTTATCTCTATATTCTAAATATTGTTGTCGACTAAATAATCCATTCAATTTAAGTGTACATATCGTCACCTGAGTATTGCTTTGCCTCATATATAAAAATGTAGTTTTGAGAAAAAGGCAGTTGAAATTGTGGACTTTTGTGGCAAACATCTGACATGGGGTAAACATGACATTATTTATCTCAAAACATTTAAGTTAGAAAAAAGCTGATCAAAGCATTTAATTCAACTACAGTAATAATCTAAAAAACTGTACTTGACTCAAAATAGCAAATTTGGCGGATAGGGCAAACCAATATTCAGGCGATGATATAATATGTATGTATAAATATCAGGAACATGCGAAAAACGACAGAAAAAAATTAAGCAATAAGTATGCGTTATTGGCCTTCTTCTTTTGTTCCTGTTTATTTTTGCGTTTTCCTATGACTCGTGATACAGAGATAACGGTATGGCCGATTCGAGAGGAGCTTTTTGCGTTACTACGTCATTTCTAGCGAATTTCTTTTGAGTTTTTCGTATTATATTGACTGAAATAAGTTTTGAATATAATGAAATATTTACAAAGCATTAGTTTCTTCGTTTAAATCATTTCGGGAAAAGTAATTATGTGCTAGTGGAAATGCAAAGAAATTTCCAAATAGAAATTTTTTCACCTTGATAAGGACGATTGAAATTGGGACGAAGAAATTTGTGACAATTGTCGAGGCAAGCAAGCAATTGGCAAATAATTCGGCCATACCTTCTTAATATTTGTATCATGCCTATGACTTATATAATCGTCACCATTTATTTTGTAGAGTTTATAAAAATTTTCTTGTGAAGTGGAGCTTTGCAATTCACCCCAAATAACATATAATAATTGCAACGGAGATGTTTTAATACTCTGCTAATTCACAACTAGTGATTATTTAAAATGCATTCAAGATATATATATATATAATTTTTTGTTGTTGTATAAAATTTTATTATTTATAATTTTTGCATAAACCCATTAGAGTATTTTCTCTTTTTCATAGATGACAAACAAAACAAAAGACTATAATGGTGGTGGAATCATCATTTATCAGCGTAGTTTAAGTCGCAACATTTCTTATTTGAATGAAAACAAACCAAAACCTGAAAGTTGTAGACTCGATTTTTGTTTGTTTGTTCAAATCAATAAAAGTGCTTATAAATAATGTTTTTATCTTTAAATCTTTGTTTACACCAGTGATTTTTTTGTACTCGAAATGTTATATCCTTTTATAAATGAGTCTTAGGAGTTTTATATTTTTATGAAATACTTACTACATTTTTAACGTTATATTTTTGTTGAATCTATAGTTGCATGTAATTAGTATTTTGAACGAACACATTAATTGATATTACATACATCCGGATTGTTAAGAAGAAAAAAAGAAAACTGCCATTCAATTTTGCGAACAGTCAATATTTTCAATAGCAACATTCGATTTTTCACTATATTTGGTAGGAAAAAATTAAAACAAAAATCACAGGTTTATATTATTAAAAGATGATAAAATTTACCTCGTAAGAGTTGAGGAAATTTATGTAATACTGTTGATTTTAAAAATCACGACTTGTAAAATATTGTATTATAGCAATAAATAAATAAGAAAAATTCATGTATTTTAGAAAGCTGATTGATATAAATATTAGGCTTGGGACTACTTCCGCGCGATTTTCTTAACCTTTAAGTGCCGACACGTGGTCTCACAGGCCATGCCGTTCTTATGATGAAGACGCCATGTGAGTGATGTGAGTTATTAAGGGGGAATATCAGTGTGAATAAAGAAAAAAAAAATTTTTTTTTTGCTTAAGTTTTGGCCTTTAAGAATATGCCTACAAATTTTCAAAACAATATTCGGCTTTGAAGTATTCGAAATTGGCGCCAAGTGATCCCAGAGTCATCTATACGGTCGGACGCGTACTACCCTTCTTCGTCTATTCAGACGCCAAAATTGATACCTGTGTGACCACCTGCGTGCCAGAGGGAGCCAGGCATATGAAGCAGGTATATGACTATTTGTGTCAGTTGATCAGTTACAAGCCATATTTCGAATAGTGTGCGTCTTACAATTCATGTTTTGAGTAGCGTGCGACTCAGCGGTTTCTTCAAAACTTTAAACGCGTTTTTCTCGAAATCATGTTTTTTGACCTGGTTGACAGCATAACTCTGTCAAATTTTGTCCAATCGACTTCATTCAAGAACGATTCTCTTCAGAAAACTTATCGCTATCGTAGCATCGTAGAGTATTTTTTTTAAATTGTTTACTTTTTTTTATTAACAATTTACTGCAAAATTTTTGTGTAAAATTCGATTTTTTTTTAAATGGCCGCCATTTTTGTACTAATCAAAATTTTCAAATTTCCTACGATGCTGCGATAGCTAGACTATTTTAATTTAATAATCTTTTTGAATTTTTGATTTTAGATGCTTGCTGTGGCACTTATGCTGTCAACCGACAGGGAGTCTTTTTTTGAGACGCCATGTTGCGACCGCTCTTCCGCTTAATAAAATGTACTAAAAATAAAAGTAAAAATTTCCTTGTATGCTTCATTACTTCAATAATTAATACACAAAATTTCAAATAATTTCATCGAGCCGTTTTTTCAAAAAAAAATACATAATTTTTCAGCCTGTCACACTGATATTCCCAGCGTAGTTGTGTCGGCAAGAATTGTTGAGGTAAGTTAGAACGTTTTATAAATCGTGCGTGGTCTGTGAGACCACGCATCGGTACTTATGAATTTTTGTCTGTGCAAAAACTGTTCATATATTTTCGCAAGAAGCTTTCATTTTGCTATTTTTTTCATGGATAACTGAAAAAATATGTTATTATATTTTGAACTTTTTAAATTTTGCGTCGTTATGTATATTATTATTGTTTATTTAATGCAAGAACTTTATTAAACAACAACGTTTAAGAAATTAGTTCAGTTAAATTTTCTGTTTCAAAAAATAAATAAAAAGCAAAAAAAAATTATTTATTTTATTATCGTTTAGATGTAAAAAAATAAATTGAAGTACCTGCAAATTTTAAACAGCCAGAGTCTATAAACCACGCGTCTGTGCTCATGGTGGAAAAAACACGTCGGTATTCAAAGGTTAAGGAAAAATATATACATATTTTGTGAACTGGGGCAAGGACTACAGAATATATATTATATTAATTTTCTTATCGATTCAGGCTAGGAAATTTCTCTGAATTGATTGCATTTTACGAATTACGTATTGTTATACCCTTGATTAAATCTATAGGGTATTTAAAGTTTGTCATTCCGTTTGTAGCGCAGAGATAATAATGGTAGAGCAAAATGGATTACGAAAAACACAGAAAGAGTTACATTTTGGGTACAGAGTGTGATAAGTCATTTTAAAGCTAAACTTTTGGGCTTCTTAAATTCAATATAAAAAATTGGTATTTATGACGTGTTTTTTGATAAAAAAAAAACGAATAAAAATTCCGAAATTTTAAATTTGTTTAGCCATAACTTCAAAGCGGAGAGGTGGGTGGAAAAAATGTATAGACCATTGGAATGATCCAACGATTATCTATCCACCAAAGTTTAATCATCATAGGGTGATCTAAAAAACATACCCAAATATCTTTAGTCCCGTTATCTTGGAAACAGTTAAGATCCCCCCCCCCCTCTCCCAACAAAATTTTTTGCTCGGCTAAGTATCACCTATCCGTAGCCTTCGGGTATCACACCACTTACGGGACACTGTATAAAAAAAAACGCTGTTGCAATTATTGGCTGAAACATTGAAATTACGGTTGAAAAGCACTATTTTCAAAGGTACGTAATCGGCTCCCGAAATGTAAAATGGCTCCCGCTCGTAAACCGGAGCCCAAAAATTTTTCTTTAGAGCTCTCGCTCGCGAGGCGGAGCCAATGCAAATTTCTTAAACGCTCTCGCTCGCGAGCCGGGGCATTAATTATATAGCTCCGGCTCCTCATCATAAAAATATGAGATTATTATACAGGGTTTCCCGTAAGTCGACGTCAAGCCGGAATTGGTGATGGACCAAATCATAACAGTTCCAGAAAAATATAAAAAAAATCTAAGTCATGTATTTTTCAAATTATAGACATTTCTTTTGTTTTCGAGAAAATGTACACCTTGTGATGGTTTTTTAGATCCTGTTGCTACAAATCTTTACTTTGTTCAATTTTATTTTTCTTATGCAATCCCGAATAGTGCTTAAATCAAATCAAATCAAATCAAGGTATATTTATTTCAAAGCCCCTGATTAAAGCAACGTATAACGCTGGGCTCCACGATGATACATAGTTTAGTAATCAGTTTACATAAATAAATGAATGAATTAATCAATCAATAGCAAAATAAACAATATTAAATTAAAGAGAATTAGTTCAGAGCAACTTAAATTAGTATGTTTAGCGTGTTAAACAGTCACATATAGTCTTATCATCTAAATCTTAATTACAGCAGTTCCTCTGCATTTGACTACATTTAGTTAAATTGCGTCATTAACTAGGACAAAGACTAAGATTAGACTAGCCCTGAGTAGTGGTTAGATTACCCTAGAATCGATACTAACAATTATCTATAATAATAATTATAATTAACTTTATATATACCGACATCAGTATCCGCCCTAAGACTCAATCCTCAATGCGTCAATGCAGCCTCAACTTAAAATAGTTCGATCTAGTTCAGGAATGAAAGAAGTATAATACAATATAAGAGAGTAAACTACGGATGAATATGACGGCCCGTGGTAGGCAGAGTGAAAGTATCCAATATACTCAATACCACACGATAATACAGTTCATCAATGCAGACTATTGACCATGTGATCAGTAGAACACAAAATTGGACGGAATTACAAGTTCGGTCCAGTTCAAGTTCCCCGTAACGAAGTAAGAAATCAAGAAAGTAGAAGCAGATTAAATAAAATAAAATACAATAAGATAGAATAGATAAACTAAAGTGATGTGACAAGAGATAGAATGAAAAGATGAATGCAGTGTAATGTGGTGAAATGCAATGAAATTTAGATAATGAGACGAAGCAATAAGTAATGAAATTGAATAAAATAAAGTAAGTAAGAAGGGCAAGGACACGGACAAGGAGACATGCCCAGCCGATATGGGCATGATCGTGACATGACATAGAATGTCATGTCCATCGTGCCGCCTGTGTTCAGCCTGCCATAAAAGCTTTCACAAAAGAGAGTAGCTGTAGAATTGAAGATAGATGTAGATATAGACTTCTCTAAGATCTGAAGGCGCACAAGGCTTTGTTCGCAAAATCACCAGGCATACTGAGCTCCCTTATTTCGCCCGCCAGTCTATTCCAGCTTGTGACCCCGTGTGCGAATATAGTTCGGCTACCAAATTGAGTATTTGCACGTGGATGAATAAGCCGTTTATTGTCCCTCCTGCTCCAAGAGAATCGGTTCTTTATATAGCTTTTAATTCATACATGCATTCCAATGAACTTGGTATTAGTCCAGCAATGGACTGACATGTGATCTTCGTCGGAGATCATAAACGTATCTTGCACATGTTCTAAGTAATTTGTTTAGCCCTATTTGCGAGGTAGGGTATAGAACTACATCAGCATAAAGGAAGTGTGGCAGAATTAAGGCGTTGAAAAGCCTCAACCTCGTAGTTTCATCAAAATGAGGAGAGGCTGCATAGAGACTTCGGAGACCGTGATAAACTCTTGCACACATCAGGTTAATCTGTGCTTTCCAAGTGAGGTTGGAGTCCATGAGGAGACCAAGATTTCTGACAGACGTTGTTGAAAGAAGAATATTGCGACCCAATAATGATATTGAGGTTGTATTTGATGTCAGATGCGAGCTCCTTTCTGATCTAATAGCATAACCAATTGCTTGGGTTTTAGAGGGGTTTAATGCTAATTCGCTCAGGTCCGCCCAGCTAACTACCCTGTCCAGGGCACCGTTGATGTTGGATACCAGTTCGTGCAATTCATCAGTATTTGCACCAGCGTAGAGTTGCATGTCGTCTGCGTAGATATGGAAACTTACACCGCTCAGAATCTCGCTAACGTCATTGATGTAGAGCGGGCAGAGCAGGGGAGCAAGGATAGCACCTTGCGGGAAACCTGCTCTCACCGCCCTCAGCGATGAGTGACTTTCACCGGACCTGACCATGAACAATCTTTCGGACAGATCAGTTTGCAGGCCATATGTGAAAAACCAAATTGGGATTTGAGCTTCTCAACCAATTATGTAACCTTTTGCTTTAAATTCTAAGCCAACTGCTCCAGCTTGGAAGAAAATGTCACATTTAGCCGAACCAACAATATAAAATTAAGAATTCGTTGAACTTTAACTGACTGTACCGTAAAAAATGTACTACGCCAATTTGGAAAGTAACTTTAAAAGTTGACGCATTTAATAAGGATTCTAAAATGGTATAACACTTGCTACATTATTTCTTAGATTACGGAAAAAAAAATTTTCTTCAAGAAACCCAGTTTCGAAAATTTTCTTTTCACCTAATAAAAATGATTCTAGTGTACCCAAAGCTTGCCGTGAGACCGTAACTTTAAGATTCTAGTTTGAGTGAGTCATTGCATGAAGTGAAAAGGCTGAACCACAATAGAAGTGAATAGCTTTCCGAAATTAAACGAGACTGAGGTTTACTTACAAAAAATTGATACTTTTAGCCTAAATATATATCTCATTCCGTATTATGATATTTAATGTCTTCAATTTTGAAAAGTGGTAAAAGTGAAAAAATTAACAAATGGAAGTTGATGTAATTGAAGATTTGTGATTTCTATTAATTCGTAGTACCATTTTTATTCCATGGCCGATTCTTAGCGCACTATACTTACGGAAAATTGGATATTTAAACTTAACGAAAGTTCCCCTCACATGAGTTAAAGCATTGATTTTAGCACAACAAAGAGCGTTTAAGATTTTTTTGTTTCCGGCTCGCGAGTGAAGAGTTCGGACTCGGAGCCGCATCAGGAGCCACTCGCGAGCGAGCATTTACGTACCTTGCTATTTTCCATAGCGTGACGACGAATTGACTGAAGCAAAAATTCAGGGAAATTTTTTGCTGCATCATCTCGTCATTTTCAAATCGGCAAACACACACAATGCTACAGGGGGGCTACGGTCATCAGACTTCATCAACTGAAATTTCAATTTATTCCTATATCTATATAATAAAATAAAAAGAAATCTGAGCTGATGAACGTTGATGGCAGTCGCATTTTGTTTCCAGCTTAATTCTAACTTTGCTGCACAACGTTGTGATACTAAAAGAAATTTGATTTTTTCTATTGTAAGCAATCTATGAAATAAAATTTATATTGGCATTGATTATTGCGTGGCAATGTACGGTAGATTTTTTGTATTCTTAATTTCTTGCTTTCTTGCAATAGTTTTGCTCCTTCTAATTAATTTGTGCCATTTAAATATGACAAATTTCTCCCGGTAATTTTTCGCACTGATGCAATCCCATTTTACTGCATTGGTTTTCTGCATCATGGTCTCTGCATCTGTCTGTTTCAGTTTTAAAGCTGGTGTAATAACAGAATTAAATCGAATGGGAGAATTCCAGAAACAGATATTTTAGAACGCACCCTTGTACTTTACATTTTAAATGGCAAATCTATTCCATTATTAAAACGTAGCGCTCGTTGAAAGTTTTGACAGCTCGGAGACAAAGTTTGACATTTTGTTGGATGTGGATCTTAATTGTTATGTTAAAGTTTTGCGCAATAAATGTAAAGTTTTGGCAGAAAATAAAATAAAATGCATATGAATTTAGATCCCGTGCTTGTGGATAAGATTGCCAACGAGGTAAAATCTCAAGGTGTCTTTGATCAATTTCGAAAGGATTCAATGGCGGATGTTGATACTAAGCCAGCATATCAAAATTTAAGGCAGAGAGTGGAAACTACTGTTACTAAATTTTTATCGGATCAAATATGGACCAAAGAACTCAATAAAAATCAACTGCGCGACAAGTTGCGGAAACACATTACAGAGTAAGTGCACGTCATTGCGTTTTTATTCTTATCTCTAGTTCATTTTAACGATTTTACTATAAAGCTGTTCTCAACATGAAATATTTTAAGTATGCTGATGATTATGCAAAACTAAGCATGCAGTAGCACGCCACTCTCCATAGTCTTATATATTAGTAAATGAGAGACAACCTTAGATATATTAGATATCTTGGTGGTGTTTGACCATTGGTCTCGTTTTGAATCCATCTAGGATGCAAGTTGTTGTATACACTATCAGCACCCGGTCATCAAATCAAAAACTATCTATTTTTGTGTTCCTGCTTAAGATGCGTACAACGTTGGGCGTCACCAGACTAAAGAGTAGTATTATAGAATGACAAATTGGTAAAATAATTTCCGTTAAATTGCATAAAGATTAAGGATCAAATAATCCTGTAGACTATATAGATAGTTAGATATCCAACCAGGATAATTAAGTATAAAGTAATAGAGAGAATAAAGTTACAGAACTGGAGGATAAAGTATGCTAATTAGGTCAGTTGAAATTTGGACAGAGTCAGGTTGATTTAAAGAAGTTCAAGGCTTCCACTTTAAACTTGTCGGTGGGTCCGCTTTGTCTAATGACTAGGTAAATAATAGGGGGTGCCCTGTAGAAAAATATTCCTCCATCTGAGCTGAGTACAAACTCTTTGATGTACCAGTCTAAGGTTGTCCATTATACACCATGGGCAAGTTCACTTACACCGAAATAGTGACTTTTTGTCGACTACAAGTCATACTCATTACCAAGAGTTCACTGCGCTCAATTTTGACAGTTAACGACTACGCTTGACTACGACTATCGTTCAATCCGCATTTTTAATGTACCAACGAGTCGACTACATCCGACTATGGTTAGGAGGATAGTCGAGCGTAGTCGACAACGACTACGCTATGGAAAGTGGTAGTGAACGCGCTCCATGAAAAGCTCCTTTGAACATAACTGTATTAACTTGACATTGCCCTGTGGATAAAAGACAGTACCCTCAACTCATACAACATGTCTTGTAATGAACAGAGCAGAAGAATTTCAAGAAGTGGGTTGATATACGTCTACGCTTCACGTTTAAAACTTACCTGCTACTTGCCTTGAGAGCATGCAAGAGTTAAGCATGCCCAGTATAAGAGATCGGATAACACCATATCAGCAGAAAGGAAAAATAAGTACTGTGAATGATAAAAAAAAGGAGGAGACAGGATAGAGCGTTCAGAATCCATAGTAAGCACGCAAACAGATTAAGTTTAAATTAGACTTTCAGGTAAGACCTGTCATGGATCCGACTAAATCTAGATTTTTGGCATTCCTCGTCGATAGGAGAATATTGTCTATTGGAGATATATGGAGAATCCAAAGTGCGTACGAAGTTTCGAGATTAACTCTGGTGTAACGTTTTTAACTGGAGTCAGTACATTATTTTTGAATTTAATTTTAAGTTTTTTAATTAACTCGCATAATAATTACGATATTACACAAAAAAAATCGCATGACTAAATCCTTGCCATTCTATTTTACAGAGCTGGATTTCTCGATACCGGTGTGGAGAGAATAGTTGATCAAGTAGTAAACCCAAAAATCTCTACCGTTTTTCAACCGAAAATAGAAGATATTGCGTACGCATTTTTGGGAATTGAAAAACCACAAATAAAAATTGACGAAAAACCTGTTAGTTTCACAAATGGGGATTTGGGAATTAAACCGGATTTTTTACCAACAGACTTAGAAGCAGTAAGTCCCGATTCAGATAAAACAACTGATGAAAAACCAGAATTCAAAGAAGATTTGCTGAATGATTCAGATGACAAAAATGAAGAATTTGAATCGCCTCCGTTTGAGCCATTGGAGGGTTTGGGATGTCCACCTAGTCCAGAAAAGAAAGAAGAAAGTAATGAATCTCAAATATCAGGAATTAGTGGTTTAACTTCACAGGATTCAATTCCTGATACTAAAGAGGATATTACTATTATACCGCAAGCTGATTTGACTCAAGAGTCGGAACTCTCAGAAGTTTCTAGTAATAGTCGTTTATCAATTGTGACTAATGGCGGTGAAGATTCTAAATCACAAATAAAAGTCGAAGCAGATGTTGGAATTTCCGAAGAAGCTCAAATGCCGAAATTTAGTGATAGCGCTTCTTCGAATTTAGAAAGTGGAGAGAATTTGCATTTTGATATAAAAAAAGAGGAAATCAAATTCGAAGGTAAGTGTCGAATCTCGCATATTTAAGATTACTAAGGCGGGTGAATTTAAAGAAATCTAAAAGACCAACTTAATTTTTGTATTGTGTGAATATTTTTATTGAAAATTGTTGTTTTTACCATTAATGCAATTAATATTAGCAAATTGTTTTCTTTGTTTTTTCAAATGTAGCCGCCGAGTTACACGAATGTTTCTATGCAACTCGGCCTACTTCTTATTACTTATGTTTAACAACATACTACCATTCTCTAGCAATACTGGGATTTTTCACTTAACTGTTTTTACAATAATAAATTATTATTTTAGTGAAGAATCATTATTTGATTGAAAAATACAAAATCGGGTTAAGATGTGGGTAAATGGGTTAAATCCGAATATCTATCGCGTACAATAAATAAAGCAAGCTGTAACCTAAGTAGATTTTCATAAGAACATGTACATTAAATCACCACCTTAAGGCAGTAGGTGAAATTGCGTTCAATATTTTTACCTCCGGAAATGAAATTTTAAGCATACAAAGTCACAGGCGTCGATGTCTTATGTCTGATAATTTAGATTGATGCTTAAAATAATTGAAAACCTTCAAATCGTTTGAATATTTTAAAATTCAATTGCATTTATGGGGCTTTGGGTCGGATGATTCTGTAGACAGGGAAAAGTGATAAACGCTTTATAAAAAAAATTTATCAGCTAATCATTCCCAAAAGTTGTTCCGGACAACCGGTAACAGAGAGGAGAGGCTATAGATGTCGAAAAGAACATAGGTATATTTGGAAAAACGTCAGTGGTGTACAGGTGGGACATGACTCCACGACAGTAGCCAGCGCACAGAGGCTACTGTATCGTTGCATAATTTGCTTATGAAGAAAAACTGTGCAAATTATTACCTTAAGGTTTTGATGATATCGTTGTGAACTTGTTGATGGACATAGCGTTTACATAAAAAGTCTACCAACTATAATCGTATACTGGCATGTATATAATGCTTCCCAGCCCGTATTTTCATCAAGAAAATTATGCTCATATTTGAACATTGAGGTTAGAGTTTAATTCCTTTTAATGCTAATAAAACACCAATGTTGTTTTTTATGTCTAAAATCGTTAAGTTTCCTATTAAATAAATATAGAAATACCGTCTGCATATCTCCCACGTTCTTCTGGGGCCGGATTCTGTAGCATGAAGAGTCGGGAGATGAGAATTTTCGTTTCCCCAGATTAAAACTCCCTAATTCTCCATTCGCAATTCTCTAACATACTTGGGGAGTTAGGGAAAACTGGAGAAGTGTCTGAATATTGAAGGACGGCTAACTCTGTGTGGGAGGGTTGTAGAGGATTGGGGGTTTTTCCTACAGATTTAGGGTCTAGTGGGAGGAGCGGATAATCGAGTGGTGTAGTTTGTTTTTGATCATTTTAACGTCATAACTGACTTTTTACCGCCGAAAGCGGATTTTTTGCATAGGGAACATATACACCCCAGTTCCTATATTTTGCATATTTATCTTCCGTTCTTTGTTTCACATCCATTAGTACTCTGTTGTGAACATTTTTCTCATGGAAAGTGTATTTCCACGACTTACATCAATTACATACATATCTAATTAGGGGACAAAATGTAGATGCGATTTCATCCTACATATAAGCTTTAACGTGAATATTTAAAATTTTTATAGCATCTCTTCTGTACTGGAAGACGACCAAATTGACGTGATTTAAAATTTTTCCCAGGTACCTTGAGACAGCAAAAGCCATATTTATCTGCAAGTATTGCAAGGATTTCCATAATTTGTTTTTGAAGTATGGGGTGAATCCATAATTTAATTCCTAGGTACCTAGCTGCCTTCACAAAACACAACAAAAACAGAGTTGAGAAATATTCTTCTTACTTCTCCACAACTAAAACAGCCGAGAGTTTTTCGAGTGGAATAGAGAGTTTGGTAGTTCTCAATACCAATTCCCCGAGTTACAGAATCAGCTAGAATCAGCTCACCATTAGCACAGTGTCAACACTAATACTGATAGATCAGCACTTCATACGTGCTCATTTTATCAGCATCGAAGTAGTCAAACGAATTTAACTTTGAGGCTATCAGCACGTAATAATTGAGTCGAAAACATGGCTGCAACTGCAATAAAGTGAATTGAAAGTTTATTAAACTTATAAAAACTTTGGATGTTTGTGAAGTTATAAATTAAAAGATTATTATATATTATAATATTTAAAATATAATATATTTATATTATAATTTGTTCTTACACCTTGGGATCCACTCTCGCACCGGTTTAACACATTTCTTCTTTCACCTATTCTCAAGAAGCTTGCTAGATTTCCGCCCCTATAGCAACACCCGAGAGCACAACCTCACTATCAGCCATTTTTATCAGTGATAATTTCTCCTTTTGCAAACGTATAATATAAACAAAATCAGCAAGCTGATTCACCAGATGCTGATGCATCAGCGCTGGTAAATCAGTGTAATGTAAACTAGACTTCAATGCAGTCTCCGCTCCGATGACATTTTGTTTGGCCTCTTCCGATCTGAAGGTATTCCTCAGCATCTTCAACTTACCTTTTAACTATCTGACTAAAAAAAACATACCATTTATTATGAACATTTAATAATTACTTATTTGATATTCTCTCCGCTAAATGCTGGTTCCTGGCTTCGATCTGTCCACATGTTATCCTTCACATATAAATTCTTGGAATTTTTGGCATTGCCATTCTGCTACAGGCCACATACTGTGTTTGATTTAAATTTACAGAAATCTCATCAATCAATTATTTAAGCATTTCTACTTCAATTTACAATTGAAAATACAAAAACTGTTGTCTGAAAGTAAAGGTGAATTATATGATGTATCAAAACGCGTGCGTGTGTTGAAACAAATACTACTTGCAGCTTATCGTCATATATAATGGCTGCAGATTTGTAAAGTGCATACAAATTGTACAAATTCATCGACAATCCATTATTTCAGTTCAGTTTGATAATTTCGTCAGATAATTGTGGCTTCTCATCGTTTTCATCGTACAACATTTACTTCAGAATTCATTGAAGTGTACAGGAAACACGGAAAGTAAAATATTATTCTTATTCGGACAGAAAATCAAAAGAGAAGGTTTATAAGGAATTAATAAAACGTTATAAAGCTACTACTGATTCTGATAAGAAAAAAATTAATAAAGAAACGTTTTTCACTCTTCACTGGTATTTCTGATAAAAGAATTATTATTTCTATAGCAGAAATTTCCTATTTTGGCAAAATCATTTAAAAAATTCGAATTGCATGATAAACGTTAACAAACTAATTACGATATAACTGAAGACCCAACTATAGGTGTGTACTAATCGTCAGTTTATCTAAAACGTTCTGTCTGTCAAATTTCGAACTTAGACATGATCTGATACTAGTGGGTGGACGAAAACAGATTTGGACTGAACGATTCCATCTAGTCTGAAACTGAATGGGGGCCATACGTCTTTCAAAATTACTATCTGACAAATTTTGACGTTGAGGGCTTTGTAATGCTGACAAATGGAATTAACGTTTTTACAAGAGTAGATCAGGGAAGAGGAGCATATTTTTGTATATTAAGAACATCTTACCTGCGGGAAAATATTTTAAGTATCTTAAAGTAGCAAATTTGTAGTTCACTGCACAGTCACTGAAAATTTAATGTTAGTACTTGTAAACCTATACGCATGTTGTTATTGCAATTCATTGAATGCAATATAAACAAAAATTATTCATCTTAAATGAACTGTATTACATTCATACATACAATGTAAGGAAATATTGTTTTGTGAAAAGTAAAATTCTTGTTTATTTCAGGAACTGATTGGAAGAGTGACAAAAGAGTTTATTTTTCATGTTTAAGCGAAAATCTACCACCAGAAAATATTGAAATAAAAACCGAATTTCAACCTGTAAATCCAGAAATGGAACAATCTGGTAAAACCGAGGATATATCAGCAAGCCCAAATTTGACCTACAGTACCGACACACAAATATCAGCAGCATGTAAATTTACCGATTTCGAGAAATTTGATAAAAAAATTAAAAGTTCACCTGAAAATTTCTATGAAGAAAATAATGATTCAAGTTCTCGGGTACCTGATAGAAATAGAGATATTGAAAAGGAAAAGAAGTACTCTATCACCCCAACACCATCCATTCCTAAAGAGCGTTCACGAAGTCATAAGAAATCTCATAAGAGGAGTTCTGAGAAAGATAAGTACAATAGCAGTGAGAGCAGTCGACATGATTCACATTCTCCACGAACATCATCAAGGAAAAAACACAAAAGCTCATCTGAGGACCGTAAACATAAATCACATTCTCATAAAAGTAAGCATTCCCGAGAAAAGCATAATAAATCTTCAAGGAATAAATCTAAAGACAGGAAGCATATGGTTGAAAAAGATAGTAAAGGAAAAACTCAAGACTACTGTTCTGACCGTAATAGAAAATATAGAAGAAAGTCAACAGATTCAAATGATGAGGCTGATGCCAGCAAAGATATATATAAAAACACTTCCACTTCATCGTTGGATAGAATTGAAAGAACGAAAGAATCAAATAGTTCGAATTCTTCCAATTATTCCGCAAACACTAACGGTTCTGTTGATGGTATGTATAACGTTAAGTATTTAGTGTTCATTATTATATTATGTGGGCAAATTAATACCTATAGCACAACAAACCTTTATGATTATGTTTTGTATTATTAAATTAGCTGGGCTTTCGCAATAGGAACTCGTGCATAAGGTATGCATTGTGATTTGTTGTTAAAGCTTACCCTTTTTTTAGCTAGACTACTTTTTATATAATCTAATCTTTTTATTGAACTAGTTTTGTGAAATTTTCAAATTGATTTAATTTTCAAAATCATGATTCTGAATAAGGCATCCGACACCTTGTCAGATTGGCAAGACTTCATTTTTTAAATTCTTATTTAATTTTGACGTTTGTATCACTGACATATATAACATGGACTGCCTGATTTTCTATTTCATATGGGTCAACTTTTGTTGGCAGGTGTGTGACAATTATCTTAATTTCAAGTTTTACTTTCGCTTTAATATTCATATTAAGGACCAAGCCATTTAATTGAAATTTAATTTAATTTCTGTTTTAGTACTCTTGTAAGAGAGGGTTAGGGCACACTTAAAATTAAATTAAAATTTAATTTGGGTTATTTTATGTAATAATAACGCATATATAACTTTAATTTAAATTTAATGGGAGTACTAAAATAGAAATTAAATGGCTTGGTGAATATGGCCCTAAAAGTTCAACAAATTACAGATGCATTCGAAATTATTTCTATTCTTGGAAGTTTATCTCCTACAACATCAAATATTTCTTTAAAAAATAAAATTAAGGAATCTTTGTCTGCGTGTCCCTAAAAGTAGGTCTGGGTGACAGCGAAAGGAGTACAAATATTGTATTGCTATCTACTTCTATTCTATATATTCATTGGGAAAACCACTGAACTGAAACTGGACTATGGTGGATTTTGTATAGAATTTATCATTTGAAGTTCAGGGGAATAAAGTAGTTAAACCAAAAAGAGACAACTATAGAAAAGTTATCCCATGATAATGTCAAATAATGTAAGCCATTTCAGGAGTATCAGCAGCACTGACATATATAAAATGGACTTGAAATTAAGATAATGGTCACATCCCTGCCAACAAAAGTTGACCCATATGAAATAGAAAATCAAACAGTCCATGTTATATATTATGTCAGTGATCAGTAGTCCATTTTATATATGTCAGTGGTTTGTGTTCTACAAAATCGAGGCAAAGTGATCATTTTTAAACAGTTCATACATTCATACATATTTAATCGTTTTTTATACATATATATATAGCACAAAAGTACTGAAAATGTACTTCGAGAGGCCTGAATGGAAGCCTTCCAGCTCCAGTGAAAAATGATAGGCAGCCGGAAAAAAATTCAGGGGTAAACACTAACACATCCATGTGTTCTTATAGTTCCGTGCTGTGCACTCACCTTAGATTATATAGAAAAAAGGATAGGCTTTCAGGAAGAAAAACCTAAGCATTTTTCTTCCTGTACTAGAACCGCATCGATGTGTTCATTTTAGTCATGGAAGTAGTAAAGTACAATATTTTCAGAGCGGGCACATAATTTAGCGGTTGAAACTTTATTAAGTATTGAATAAATTCAATAGAAGAGGTCCCATTATATCTCAAAATTTTTAAATTAATAATTTTATAATTTTTTGAATTTTTAAAAAAAAATGTTCTAGTGCCCCATTTATTTGGTTATAATATGTCTTGTCGTTGCCTTTTTATGGCTGACATCATATAAATAATCCTAAAGCTTCCGTCAACTAACAATGACAATTCAATTGTAAACAAACAAACCGGCATGGGAAAATGTTCAATTTTATTGCCACGGCTGTTTAATTTTAAAGCTATTTCACTTCTAATTTATTATTGAAACAATTAAACTTGCCTGAAAAATGATTTCCTATGGCAATAGCTCCCGTTCTTTCTGCAGCACAGCACAGCGCACTTCTTCACCATAATTCGAGACTCCGGAGTCTCGATTATATAGAATCTCTTACACAGACACTTCACTACTGTTTCTCACTACTATTGAGTTTATATGTATACATAAATGACTTTATTGCTTCTTTAAGAAAAATCACTAAAAAACCACCGCACTTTTTTTCGTAAATTCAAATAAATTTAGAAATGTCAAAAATTGCGAACTGGCAACAAATAAATAACCCAGCCCAAGGTATATAGAATACAAGTATTCCCATTACGAACCATGCTCCCCGTTAGGGGACATAATATTATGAAATGTATAGGAAAGTACGGTACAGAGAACATAATCTCTCTCTCCTCTCTGTGTTTCCTATAAAAATGTATATACATCAGTCACAGAATTACGTCACAGGCTATCAACTAGAATGTGTCACATTTTTAATGGGAATACTAATCTTCTATATACCTTGGACCCAGCCCTCTTCTCATTTCTCCCCCCTGGCTACAAAAAAAATGCTTATTACACGTACACGAATTTTACATAGTATATCCTTTTTGATATATAATCTAAGGCACTCACTGACATGGATATAAATGGACTGACTGAACTACTGTTTCATGTGGCACCAGTTTTGATTTCAGAAAGTATGCTCTCACTGTCAATGCTACCAACTGTAGTAAGCGTTGACTTTACTTAAATATCTGTCAGTGGGCTTTACCCTTCGAGCAGGAAACTAAATGGAGTTGACATGAACCGTGATAGAGCCACTGACTTATAACAATGGACTGAGCGTATTGTCATTCTCCTATAGGAAAGCATGGCACAAGTTTTATAGTTCTCTCTTTCGCCCTATGGCAGAGTTGGAGCTGCCAATATAAAATATTGCATTCTGGAACGTTTGCTTATGCCATTTGATGTTTTTATGTTGGCTACAGACGCAATCACCGCAGAAGGAATAAGGTAAAGATAGTGTTTACCATGCTCCGTCTCTCTTGCCCATAAGCATGATTCAGTTAAGAATAACTTTTGAAAATTAAAGTCGGAATGAGTTTAATTCCTTATAAGTGATTAAAATATGACTTGGGCACAAGAAAATATATTTTTTTAATTTACGACTTACGGGTGTAAAACTTCATCTGATTGGTTGAGTTTTACATGTTTTTATCTAATCGTTTTAAAGGGTGCTCTAACGGTGATATACAGAAACACAATATTTTTTGTGCCACATGAAATAGCAAATCGCTCAGTGCCTTGTTATAAGTCAGTGGATAGAGCGTAACCACTTTTAAGTTGTGTGAGTACACCAGTGAAGTCGAAAACATATCTCGGCATATAGATTCGCCATGCTAATTATTGGCGGGAGATTTTAAATATTATTTAAGTGGAAGTATGATACAAAGCGAAATCAATTAGATATTCGTGTAGTTACAAATATATTGTATATAACACATATGTTCTCATTGAACAAATTCATTGGGAATTTTTTTTGGGCGGAAACTGATGGAAAAATAAATATTTATATCAGTTAGTAAGCTGGAAAATATAAAAATCCAAGTTAATTGGGCACCTTTCATTTTTCCTGTATCTTACTGCGTCTATACATAAGGTTCCAAACACAAAAAACAAAAGTACCAAAGTACCAAGTTCCCGCTTTGAAATCTGACAGTCAGGGTCCAATATGGCCGAACCTCACGCACACATAAAGCGGCCTTTTGGTTATGCTCATGTACACATATTTAATACACAATGCCTACTCCATTAGTTTCCTGTTCGAAGGTTTTACCGGATTTATTAACAAGGTATTTGGGACTTTGTTTTTAAATTTTAATTATGAGTCGAAGGAAGTGTTTTGAAGAAGAAATGTTTTTGAAAACATAGAGAAAATATTCTAGGCGCCATAACTTCAATTCTTACAAAACGTTAAACCTGCCAAATTTTGCCCCGAAGTTTATCAAGTTCTATTTTGACATTTTGCAAGAATTCAACTCATGGCAATTTGATTATTTTCTCCATATTTTAAAAATCTTTTCTACTTCTATGCTCCCTACAAATCAATTCAATTCGCAATTCTTGTGCTCTGCAGTGCACTGTACGAAACCAAAAGAACATAGCTTTTGCCACTGTCGCGTTTTTAAATGAATTACTTGCGTATGTAAAAGCAGGACACGTAGCGCTACCAAAAATAAAACCCGCACTTTCAGGAGGAAAGCATCAGTTTTTCATTACTTTTAATATTTGTGTTTGTGGGATGTATTTGGTACTTTTAAACCAATAAAGAGAAGCACATCATTCAGGCATATTTCAGTAGTTTTGACTTAAAGCCTGAAACACAATTTGAGCTTTTCAGCTAGCTTGAGATTTGTTGACAATGGAAATCAATGTAGAAGAACACAATTGGAGCTTTAACTTTTTTTGTCAGCTTCAAGCTGGCTTGAGATTTGGTCCAATTGCAGATTTCAAGCCCAATGACTGCCAACATGAGGTAATTTTTAATGTTGCCAACTGGGCGAATGTCGAATATCATGAGAATGGCTTTTGCTGACACATTTAAGAAGTAAACAGCTACCAAAAATATTAAACTGGAAGAAAACTTCTAGAGTTAGTAAAAGATAAGCAGTTCCTGTGTAAAATAAAATAAATCTTAGTATTATTTTTACATATAATTGGTACATCTCGAAAAATATCCAAAAAAGCATGAATTTATCGTAATTTTGGAAAATCGGATGCATTAACTGTCGTTCCTTAATAAAAGTTCTCAACAAAAACAAGTTAAAGTTGCAAATGTAAAAGAAGCCAGTTGTGTTCAATTCGGCATTTTCAGTCAGCTTTAGAAGAAAGCTAGCGATAAAGCTGGCTGAAAAGCTCCAATTGTGTTTCAGGCCTAATGAAAAGAAGCACACCATTCAGGCATATTTCAGTAGTTTTGAACTAATGAGAAGCACCCCGTTCAGGCATATTTCAGTAGGTTTGAACTAATGAAAAGCAGCACACCATTTTGGCATAATTTAGGAGATAGATTTTTTTCCAAATAAAAAAAATTCTTTTCTTTTTATATTTATATTATTTTATATTCAATACTTTTAACAAATTAAACTTAAATAACATAACAAAACGAATGTAAACAGAAAAACGTGCTGTTCAAATATCATGGGATTACACCAACAAACATTAGAATTTCTGCGAAAAACATTGGGACAACTCGTCCCATTCTCTCTTATTTACGAAAAATATTTGGAAAACTCCACCCATTCTCTCTTATTTACGAAAATAAATCATTTGCCATTCCATTTCGTTGCATGTAATCTTCGCTTTCACATTTTTGTCTTACTCGAAAAATGTTCAAAGAGGGTTTGATTTTTTTTTAATTTTTTTCTCTTCCTTCCTTCCTTTTCTCGCCGTGTACATTTAAATGGAAAACAATCGGAACACTCTTCTGTGTCCTTTCTTTTATTTAGTTATTCTTTGCCGCTGCTGTGAGTACTGAATCAGTTCTGAAAAGATGAAATAATCAGGAAGAGAGAACATATCTGTATGATTGTAGTGGTAACCCCTGAAGTCGTGCTATCAGGGCACAGTATATTCATAAAGTAGCCCAGCTCTGTCAAAATTGTCAAGCGAGTAGGATGGTTCTACAAAGAGACTATACTTTCTCTTTCAACAGTTTTAACTAACACCCTAGTCAATTTCTAATGCAAAGGTTCCTATGTAAATCTTAAGTGGAAGAAGCAGAACTTACAGCATGCACAAACTTGTACCAGAGAAAGAGGGACAAAATGTCAATCAAAACTATTTCTGCAAGAAAAAAAAAGCTAAAAACAATTTGTTCCACTTCCCATGCCATTCGGCTTAGTAGAACTATCAAACTGTCATAAACATTATTACAGCCATTTTGCCTGTTACCAAAAGCCTCGAGAATACTTCCCAAGCCATGAAACAGAAATCTATATGTATGCGTTGTGAGTCCGTTTTCTAAAATGTTCTATATTGATACTTATTGAAAAGTGCCCAACATTGACTTTATATATGCTATAGAGCCTAAACTATTATCCATACAGGAAAATAGTCTTCTAGTAACTTAAAGCTTGGTTCCTTACCTTCCCAAAGGCTATACTTCCTATATACGTCACTTAACAAAATAATAAAATAGTTTTGATTACAAAGTAACCTTACCATTTTACGCTCAATACCTCTCAGTTGAGTAATAATTACATTTGTGTATGTGCAGCCGGAGACCGAATCTGTAGGCAGCTACATTCGATATCATCAGCCCACGGCATGCCATGATAGCACAGCGGCAAAGTATAAATAAGTATAAGTAGAGACAGAGGCGAACAAAATAGGAAATTTTTCGTGTTTTTTAGAATGAAACAAGTAATTTCATATACTTTCGTCTTTTGCATGAATGGGGGAAAAGAACTTGGCTATACACTATTGTAGTGCAACCGAGACAACGAGTTAAAAACAAAAATCGACAGAACGTAGGATTACCCGAACGACAAAATCTTATTGAATCCCTCAAAATCCTATCAAACTATTCATAATAATGTACATCAGGTCACACTACCTCCCATTTTAAAGAAAAAGATAAATTTCGCTTTGGTCCACATGCTGAAAGGAGATGTAAAGTTCCTCTCAAGTAAAATTCTCATTTTCCCCGAAAATATCAGAATCCAGCATGAGTTCTCCCACCTATTCTCTTCTAGCAAAACGAATGTAAACAGAAAAACGTGCTCTTCAAATATCATGGGATTACACCAACAAACATTAGAATTCCTGCGAAAAACATTGGGACAACTCCGCTCATTCTCTCTTGTTTACGAAAAACATTTGGAAAACTCCACCGATTCTCTCTTATTTACGAAAATAAATCATTTGCCATTCCATTTCGTTGCATGTAATCTTCGCTTTCACATTTTTTGTCTTATCCGTAAAATGTTCAAAGAGGGTTTGATTTTTTTTTTATTTTTTCTCTTCCTTCCTTCCTTTTCTCGCCGTGTACATTTAAATGGAAAACAATCGGAACACTCTTCTGTGTCCTTTCTTTTATTTAGTTATTCTTTGACAGCAGCATACAATGATTACTCAGCTGAGAGTTTTTGTTTGAGGAATCGTAGTCATGTGGTTCAAATACTCTTTTTAAATAATTTTGTTAGGAAAGGGATAAAAATTTTATTTCGGTTCGGAAGATAAGAAAACAAGCTTGATATTATTAGAACACCACTTTTCTGTATGAATAGTAGTTTAGGGCGGTGGAGCTATTCAAATCAAACTTTTGTCAGTTTTACATAAGAACACTGCAAATATTTTAGAATGTAAGGACTCCGATGGGCCTCGCATGTGGTAGGGATGGAGTTTGTTTCATGGCTTGTGAATATTCTCGAGGATTTTGCTGTTACACTGTCCATGGAACGAACACCACTTTGCAATCAAACAGCTGTTTGGTAATGGAATAATGCATTTGCAGACTGGCGTTGAGATGTGTTCTTACATAAAACTAATACTTCTCCCAACCATTGTGCAACTAGCTACCGTTGGTTCATTTACATCCGTATCATACTTAATAGTTCCCTCTTATGGGAGAAATTTTGAGGTTTTATTTTTGTAATTAAAATTCTAAAATTCACTCTTCAGTAGTTTGCTCTAAGCTGGGCTACTGTATGATATATACTGTGTCTATGGCACCGAGCTTTAATTCGTGTACATGAGGGTAATTTTTCAAGAGCAGGACATTATATATTTGAATAAATGAGATGTCGGGGGAGCTCTCTATGGTCAAAACTGGATCTTCATTGTCAAATTTGTTTATGTTTTTGCAGCGGCTTAAGGGGAAGATTTTTCATATCTTTCTGTGAGGGAGAACTTTCAATTTGTGATAAATTTCTGGGATACTCGCGTCTGATTGGGGTTGGATATCAGATATTTTCTTGAATGAGTACTCTTTTTAAAATGTAACTCACAAAAGTAAAAGTTGTCTCATTGAATTAAGTAAAAGTAGTGCACTAAACTAAAAACTTTTTTAATAGTTTAAAAATTACGATTTGCTCCTCTCCGGATTTATCATTTATGTAAACCTCTACTGATATCTCAAAAATATAATTAAAATTCACTCGCACATTCTACAATCTTCACATCAGACACCTGCTTCTTCCTCTTCCTCATCCTGTTGCTGTCACTTTATATACCAGGTTCGACATTCGTATTAGTTTTAAACCCATCCGTGCACCAGTCTAGTGATCCACTGGAGATAGTTGAGAGATTCCAGATCTCTCGACTTCCATCACTATTGTGAATACCTGGCACGATGATAGCCTCGCTGGCATATCAATCTCACCGCACCAACTCTTAGCTAAGTATGTGTATAGCAATGATTTCTAAGGCGAGATCTAGTTTTTTTCCTTCTGGTCATCGTCTATAAGGAGCCGGATTTCAATCATAGTGCGCCATGTATGAAGAAGTCAAGAGGATTGGATTCGGCGAAAATAAGTGAAAATGCTATAGTCAAGCATGCATAAACACAAGTTAATACATGGGTTCAGCTAGGTTATGCGCAAGTAATTCAGCTTTAGATATGCAGAAAGTGGAGCTAAGCAAATTTTTAGGTAGTTTCTGTAAAGACTAGTTCTAATTCTTGTCCTAACATTAGAATTTTCTGCATTAAAAAAAAAAAATCGATTCCTTTCTTTTGTCTCCTTTGAATTTCTTTCTTCTTTTACATTTCTAGCTTATTTGCTCCCATGTAGTCTATATTTCCGTTTTATGGGCTCCTACTCTTTCGTAATTGCTTTTGGCTCTACTTTCCACACTCATCTACACTATCATGTGCACGGATAAACTACTTCTGTGTTATATATTTTAAGTATAAAAGTCTGTTAATTATAAAGAATCGAACGATGGTGGTTTCCAATGGAAATTTTCAATAATTTTTTTTTTCTAGAAGGTTCTGCCAATGCCGCCAATGAAAGGTCATTACGTACCTATGGACAAGCAGATGAGAACACAGAGTCAGTTGGAAATTTTCCAAAACCGATAATCTTGGATGATTTATTAGGCAATGATGCCAGAAGCAATATTGAATTAATTATTGGCGCTAAGATACTAGTTGACACGAAACATAATATAAAACAGAAAAAACAAATAGGAAAAGACGGAGGAGACCATAAACACTCAGAGGAAAATAATTTGAAATTTTTTGAGCATGATACAGTAGAAATTGAAAACTGTAAAAATCTTATGGCAAAACTATCCAACGCAATAAATACAACTTCGTCTGTTTATGTTATTGATTGTGAAGCAGATTATAAGACGGTTTTCGAAATTTTAGGATTAAACGTAATTCAAGTTAAAGTAGACGATTTTTCTGGTACTTCTTTTTGTAAAGAGACGAGTCAAGCTAAAGTCATAAACGATGGAAAAATCATTGAAAAAGTTAATGGTAGTTTTACAGAACATAAAAAGAAAGAAAACAAACATCTTGACTCCATGCCTATCATCACTGCACCTAATGGAAAACGAAAGAGAAATGTCGATAATTACTATCAGCCTGCTGCTTACTGTGTGTTTACAGATGAGAAAATACGAAACAATACTCGATCGCTGATAATAGACTGCTTCGAATACACTGGCAGTGAAAACTCAACTAAAAAAATCAAAACTTCCAACTTTACCATAGAGCCTTTTGTTTCCAAGATTTCTCCCACTCCTTCCGAATTAAGTGTTGGATCGAAGGAAAATGAATTTGCTGATAAGAAAATTTCTGGTAATTTAGTTTGCGATTTTTAAATTTTAATAGCTAACCAATTATTGAATATTGCAGAACAGTGTGCTGATAAATTGGAAGACATATTACCAAGGAAAAGAAGTATTTCATTAAGGGCTAGTCAGAGATATTCCAGTGAAGATCTTTACAAGCCGCGCCCAGTTTTAGGTCAGCGATCAAAACGAAGAGCTATTGAGACAGAGGTCATGTAGGTTTAAAATTCGAGCTGCATTGCTTTTATTCGAGTTTAGATCAAAGGAAAAATAAAATTTTATGTATTAAAGGAAAATTAAGTTAAACAAAATGTTGGACATATTTTTATTTAATTAAAAATGTTAAAGCTTAAAGCAATGCCATCATATTCAAATTACCAAGTGTTGTGCGTCTGTTGGGCAACAGGACGAGCAAGTGCTTCTCATAATGGGTTATGCGTAGCGTAAAAGACAAACTATCACTTTCACTCTATATTTCTTCGATTTATTTAGTTATCATTTAGTTCACATTTAATTCCGTTATTGAATACACACTTAATTCTGTTACTCAAAATACACTCGGTACTATTACAATATATTGATTTACTTATTTGTTTAGCTGATAAGCTTCCTTACCGTTGGTCGGGGGAATCTTAACAGTAGTTCTTAATTTTTTAAATTATTAAAATAGACTGCCTTCGTTTTCCACTATATATTTGGAAACTACCTGAGAACACGTCGACATAGAAAGCTGAAATTTGGTACATTGTGTTTTTATAGTAATAGTAAATAAAATTTCAAAAATGGATTAAAACTGGCAACCCCTTCTTGGTGTTGCCATATAAAAGTTTTGATTTTTTACATATACTCTGAAAACGATCGGTCCTAGACATTTTTATTGTACTAAAAACTTCTTCAGAATAAGAAATCCTATAAAATTGGTTATAATCATTTTTTCTGTCCGACGAGCCGTTCTAGAAATATATGCGAGAAACCAATGCAAAAAATCTAAATTTCTCAAATGGGTGACCACACGAAATTTCATACGGGCATTCATCTAGGAGGGTATCATAAGAATTGGTCTTAGACCAATTCTAGCTTTTTCTCTTGTTTAGTATTTCCCTTGTGTATAGAACTATATAGAACATTTTTGTTTTGACCAGAGGTACTAGATTTTTCGCAGTTTCTATCGGCTCTAACTCGGTAGGGTTATGTCCGATCGCAAAATGGGTTTCACTGTTCGCCTCGGCTTATTACCAGCTATAATTCGTAGAAGGAAGTTTTCATACTTCGGGTGGTGGGTAGGAACCTCCGGCGGGGGGAATGGGGGTGGTTCCAATACGGCATGCTGCATATCAAATTAAAGCTCTGGCCGAGTACTATTGTGTGGTGTACATTTTCCCGATTCATAAAACTTTCTCGGGAAGTTTTTGCATCCGGAAAACCTATTTTCATGCACTTGGGTCACGTACACCCTAACTACTACATTTTGGATATATTTTTCCAGTTCTTTCTCCCATGGCCATTAGTGCTCTGTTGTAAACATTTTTCTTATAGAAAGTCATTTTCCTCAACGCACCAATTCCGCGCAATCACGAGAAGTAGAAAAGTCCACTTTTTCGCCCAAGAAGTCGCTACATCCGATCGTCAATTAATTGAAATAGACTTTGTTAATAAAATATATTCAAAGTATCATAATGCATCGTTTAAGCAGACGCTTGGAAAAATTCCTGAGTTTAAATAGACTTTGTTAATAAAATATGTTCAAAATATCATAATGCATCGTTTAAGCAGACGCTTGGAAAAATCTCTGAGTTTTCGATAGAAGAAAACCCTAGAATTCCCTTAACTCTAAAATAAAACAAACACAGTGTTATTTTATTTTTTCATAAATAAATTTTATTTATTTATTTACTTATTTATTATTTACAAGTAACAAAGAATACATCTTCAAAGATAAAATAAACAATCTCCTGTGAGTTTGATGCAGTACAACAGCAAAATTTAGAAAATATGGACATTTTAGAATTTTGGAACATTTTGTACAGTATCTACATATGTAAACGCTTTGCTAAGGGAAAATATAAATTCAAAAATATCACGAACTTAGCCAGACTTTGTTTGAGTTTACCTCATTAAAATGTTGAATCGGAGCGTATATTTGCTGTTGTAACTGAAGTAAAGACAGAAAAGAGAAAATAAAATAAGAGCACGAAGTAATATTTGTTGCAATAATTTTACAGTAATAGATGAATGAGCATTAAAATTTAATGCGAACATCTTCCCAATACAAAAATAAATAGTAATATTGTTTAATTATAAGTCAAAGGTACATTTTGCTGGAGCAAATTAAATTTGTTTTTTTTTATTTATTTATTTATTCAAAAACATTGATTACAATATCTTAAATTATAAGCCTAATGTAGCCAATGTACATTTGCCCACGGCTACTAGGCCATCTGGGCAAGTTCAGTAGTTCCTAGTAGATAATCTAATTTCATTTTGGTTCGTATTCATCTATAGTAGTATGATTTTAATGACTAGTTGGTGCATTCCTACCTCATCTACTTATGTCTAGTTATTTATTGTAGTGGTTGCTTAATTCTAACAAGTCATTCCTTAGTTTACTTTTTCCGCATATGGCAATTCATTTCACTATAGTTAGGTTACGCTGAAACTTCTTAAGTCTACAAGAAAAAATTATTGGAAATCTAATTTTTTTAACCACTTCACAATTAAGTTTTAAAATACAGCAATTCAAGGCATTACAAATTTATTGTTTATCTAATTATCCTAGGCTCTAGCTAGATTTTTTAGCATGTTAGTAGACTAAAATGCCTGATTATTGCCTAAAGCCACTCTGCCTCACCTGCTTTCAATAATTCTTAATTTGTATTTATTGTTCGTCTATCAGTTAAAGTCTTGTTTCTGCGTTGTTGTTCGTCAGGTATGTTCTCAGTGCAAGGAGTAGTGTGTCAGTATCCTCCTTCCTATACGTAAGGAGTTTAGTTGGAGTTCTCCGTATTCCTTGTTCCTGTAGCAGTCTTTGTAGTTCATCACACCGTGTAAAAATGTGCTCTGCAGTGAACGGAGAATTGGTGCAAAAGCGACAAGAGGGGCACGGCTGCCTTGTAAAAGGTGTTTCTTTACAGCAAGAAAGTGTCCAAGCCGAAGTCATGTCATGCCTATCATTTTGTTCCGTCGCATGTCCGGCATGTCCGGCTTGATCTCGTCCCTGTGATGACTGGCTAGGAAAGTATTTGACTGCTGCCATGCAACTAGTTTCATGGCTTCTATGCTGTTTCTGCTTTGGCGTCTGATTGCCTTATATGATGGTGGTATTATCACGTCTCCACCCTCTGTTAGCATTTTCTTGGCGAGTTGGTCTGCTTTTTCATTCCCCTGGATTCCTTCCTACGTGCGCAGGGCACCAAGCGAGTGTGATATTTCGTTTAGCGAGAGTGTCTCTTACGTTAACTGCCAACGGGTTTGTGTTTTTTGGATTTTCTATGGCCTTGATGGCCGAAAGACTGTCTGAGAAGACGACAGATGAGCCCTCCTGTTTGGATGCCCAGCTGGCAGCCTCACAGACAGCCGTGAGCTCTGCCGTGAACACATCGGACCACGCTGGCAGTTTTTTGCCTATTTTTATGTCATTAGGAGAGTGGATCGAGATTATGGGAATCCTTACAGCGTTCTGTCCGTGTTTAGTCCCGTTCTTGGTTCTGTATGTAGTTGTATTTTGTTCTCGTTATTTAGTTGTTCGTACTCCACTGGGCTAATTTCGTCTGGATAAAAGGGGATTTGCCTGAGCGTATATTAGCAATTGCTCGATACAGTCCAGAACGGGCTCGTCTGGTGTCCGTGCAATCCGTATGAAGGATATACAGAGCTAGTGGATGAAGTGGAGATTTTTTGTAATGCACCGTTTTAAAGACAAGGTTTCTACCAAGTTCTTGTCTTCTTTGAGAGATAGTGGGAAAACCTGCCTCGACTAGAAGGCTGGCGATAGGCGTGGTGCGGAGAGCACCAAGAGAGATCCTTGCTGTGGCATTAAATGCAGTTTGTATCTTACTTTGGCTTTTTTTGTTCAGATAGACATACACTATGAGAAAGTAGTCTATCCTACCTATGACTAGCTGTCTGACTATCCTTGTAGCAGTATCAAGGGACGGCCCAGAGTTTCTCCTGCATATAACCTTGAGGAGGTTATTCCTACACCTTATTGACCCCGCCACAATGGCAGCCTGTTTATTCAAATTAAGATTGTGTGAGAAGTTCAATCCCAGAAGAACCTTGAGCTCTCTGAGCAATGGTACATACACCATGTCACTGCTGAAATTCGCTTGAATGCAATTCCTTCTTCTGCAAACGTGCAGCGCTTCTAGATTTTCTACAGAAATTTTAGCTCCATTTGTGTCGGCCCAGGTCGAAATGGCTTGAGTGTTCTTGTTGAGCACGTGATTTGCAAATGAAGGCTCACCAGAGGCATAGTAAATGATGTTATCTGCATATATATGGTAATAAAGGCCGTCTATCTGTTGTAATATCTCCGCGAGGGAGTATATATATATATATGTTGAAAAGGTGGACCGAGAGTGGAGAGCCTTGAGGGAGGCCATTGTGAAGTTGGTGTGTTCTTGAAAAACGTCCTGCCACTCTAATTTTGATTCTCCTATTGGAGAGGAAGGAGTCCACCGCTTTAACGAATTGTTTCCCCATATTCCATATTTCCATTTGCAGAAGAACGGAACGCTTTGGTACTCTGTCAAATGCTTTTCCCAGATCTATCGAAAGGACAACAGAGTGCTGGCGTCTGGCGAGTGCGCATGCCAGGTTGTGCTCCAGTTCCTGCACGAGAGACTGGGTTCCCCTGCCCGGTCTGTAGCTACTAACCGTTGGCACCAGCCTTTGCTTCAGAAACCAAGATAATCTGTTGGCCATCAATTTTTCCAGAATCTTCGATGTTGTGCTCAACAGTGATATGGGTTTTACTTCAGCTGGAGTTGGTGCCCTGTTTTGTACCTTTGGTATGGGTCTGATTTCAGCCAGTTTCCATTCACGTTGAAACTTTCCTAGACTAAGGACTAGGCTATATAGTCGGACCGCTCTGTTTTGCCAAATTCTTGGGGCCCTCTTGAGCATGCCAAAGGTCACACTATCCAGCACGGGGGTTGCACCACTACAGGAATTTAAGGTGTTGGTAAATTCCCTGTGGGAAAAAGATTGCTGAGTGAGCTGCCATAGTTCTCTGTGATCGACCCTATCACACAATGTTTTGATCATTTGATAGGCAACAGATTGATTGTCATCATGCATGATGCTGTTTGGAAGTCGTTTGTACTTCTTCCAGGCCGAGTCTTTACGTTCCACGAATTGCAGACCGTGCGACGTTAGCCATGGGGGCAGGGCTTTTTTGGCTTTACTGCTTATTGGGATGCTGTTATTAGATGTGAAGCGTATGGCCCTTGCAAGGAGAGCTGCTTCTTTGTCTACAATTGGGTTTGTAGGGTGAAACTAGAGATATTCCTCCACCTTTTCCTGAAATTTTCCCCAGTCGTCGCGGCGTTCTATATATCTGGGAATGTATGCCCTTCCTGGAAGAATTTTGTTTAGCCTGATTATTATTGGTAGGTGATGACTACCCTTGGGATTTAAAGTTACGCACCAGTCAATTAGTGGGGCTAGAGATGGAGTAGCGATAAATAGATCTATGAGTGTGAGGGTGTTTCTTGTATTAAGAATAGTGGGGGAGCCATCATTTAGGAGCACGAGTTCAGAGTCGTCCAGCCAGGTCGCAATCTTGTTTCCCCGTAGGTCACTCCGTAGCGACCCCCATAACGATGATGCGCATTGAAGTCGCCCAGAAGGAAGGTTGATCGCCGATTTGCTCCACTAGGGAGTTTAGAATTCTGCTGTCGACTTTGTCCTCCGCTCCAACGTAAATAGACACGACATTGAAATCAGGCTTGATATGTACTTTCACCGCTACTGCTGCGATGGAAGTACTTATTGGAATTTGGGGGGAGGGTATGTCCTTCCTGACCAGCACAGCAACCCCGCCCCTTCGGTTGGAGTGTATGTTGGCCGAATATGTCGTGTAGTTATTTATAGAGATAGGTGGTGCAGTTGAAGAGATGTGTGTTTCTTGTATGGCTAGGATGACTGGAGATTGCTTAGAAAAGAGCAGCTGAAGGCTGCCCAGATTATTGAAGAAGCCGCAGATGTTCCACTGGAGTATAAGAAAATCTCTGCAGTGGTTCCGCAAATTTGTGCACATATTTTTGGGTTGGATGCCGTTATTGGCGCTGGAAAATGATTGATTTAATGGACATCTATGAGTTTATGGTATTGTCCGTCATGTTTTCGTCATCCGATACTGGTAGAAAAAAGGCGATTAGTCTTTTAGGTATTCTGTGTGGTGCTATGTCTTGTTGTGTGTGTGTATAATTTTCTGTGCAACTAACTCCTTGAAAGATCCTGGATTTAACGACAGGAGCGCATTTGCATCGTCAAGGCTTGCTGCCCCAAAGGTGTAATTGCTTCCCGTGAGGATTTCGAAATTTTCAACTGTCGGGCCTGTTTCAACCGCGACATTCTCTGTTTTTAGTTGTGTCTGTTTTTTCTGTTTTGCAATTAGTGTTTGTTCTGGTGTGTTTACTTGCTCTATTGTTGCTGTTTTTTTTAGTGCTTGGTTCTGTTCTGTGTTGCCTGTGTTGTGATTCGATCTGTTTCTGTTGTTTTCATTATTGGCTTCATTATCATAGGTGGAGTGTTTTTTTCTCTGTGGTTTGTTTTGTGTTAGATTTGTAATTTCGATGTCAGAAGTAACTTTGTGAGGATATTTGCGTGTCTATCGCTTGTGTATAAGTTGGTAAGGTGGGTTTCGAGACTAGTTTTAGTGTTTGTGTCCTTGTTTTTGAGCATTTCTGCATGGGAGAAGCCAGGTATGGTGTTGCTCTGGTTGTCCTGTACTATCATAGCGGGTAATATGCTGATCAATCTGTATCTTGACGATCTCTTTTTCCCTCTGGAAACTTGGGCATATTTTGTCGAGGGTGGAGTGATCGCTAGCCTTGTTACATCTGACACAGAAAATTGTATCACAATCGTGATTGGCTTCCTCCTTTGCTTTCCCCTTACCACAAGTATCGCATTTTGGCGTTTTTCTGCAATATGATTGTGCAGGATACCACCTTCGAACAGGTAGATGCTCAAAGCAGCAGACTATGGTGGTGGGAGGGGCGAAGCGATCAAACGTGAGCTTGAGAGCTCCAGTGGATACTCTATCGTCCTGCGAGCACCCAGGGCGCGTCATTTTCTTCACCTCAGTAATCGTTTTGTTCTTTTCCTTTAGCCCTTCCAGAATCTCTGCTTCCAAGAGATTCTTGAGGTTGGGCGCATAGGTAGTTCCACTGGAGGAGTTTGATCTTCCGTGGTACTCTACTTTGAGATCATGCTCAAGTATTTTTTTTAAGATTTCTCGTCATTTTGTCTGCTTCTGCTTTGGATGGGAGGAACACTAAGTAGTTACCATCTCTTAAAGCTTTACAGGATCTTGCTGCTGGGGCTGCCTGCTCTATGCATTTTTTCTAGGATCGGTCAGAGATACGGTGACGTATTTCAGATCCGGTCCCGAGAAGGCGTCCGTGAAGGTGTCCTGAATGGACGGTAAGTCAGACAACCGCGTGCCTCTTTTGTTGTTACCACAGATGTGGTATGGTAGTTTCACTGCCCCTCTTTTCTTTCACATCTTAATATTTGGTATGGGATCAGTAGCGGCGGGCTATTGATGTAATGGGTGGTTTAGCTCTCAATAGATGGCATGGCTGCACGCTGTTGGCATCTGCCGCCACAGGTCCTAGCCGAGTCTCTTCGGTCACTTCGAGTATGCCACCATGTAGACATATTCCACCACTTTCCCTCTTTTTGACTATTTACATAATTTATACTTCCGTGGTTACTTCAGAGAAGTGAACTGATTGTTGGCTCATCTCCAGCTTTCCTGGCCACAGCATCGTCTGCGGAATAATTAATCTGCGAAAGATGAAGCCAGATTCCACACGCCTGACGACGAGAACTATACGAACCAATCCACCTACTGAATTAGATTATAAGCAAAAGTAATTTCCGAGATACACATATTTCAATAGTTTTTATTAAAACATTAAAAAAAATCACATTCAGTAAACAACTTAAGAACTATACTAGACAACATTATAGCAAGTGATATGCTTATTTATGTATAAAATTTCTACTACACTATGCTTTTCTTTTAAGACCAACTACACATAAGACCAATAACACTAAAATCCAAACAGATATGACTAGGAAGCCATTATAAACCTGCGAGTCTGTGATTGTCCATCCTTTTTCAAGAATATTTCTAACAGAAATTGTAGGAATAGTAAAAGGCATTATTAAAGCAATATTCTGCAATACAGCCGGCATTCCTTCAAGTGGCCATATAATACCTAGAAAAGAATTTGTTGATGATTCTATAATTGAAGATAAATGTTTTTGATTTCTCTAACCACAAAGAATGATCATTGGATAGAAGATTCCTGTTGCAACGAAATTGGCTAATGTATGCGATCTGCAATAGATTGATATCAATAGGCCTAGAATACGAGAGAATATTTAGATCCATTCTTATTGCAATTCTTTGTGATAAATAATTACCAAATGACATTCCTCCTAGTCCATTAAGCACTAGAAGAGCAGCAACTGTAAAGCTATTGCCACGATTTTCTATCTGGAATACAAATGCAATGTACAATATTACTTCCAAACATTGCAGGACCATTATGGCTGCTTGTGAGACTGTGTGCGCGAAAAGCATTTCTGAAGTTGAAATTCCTGAAATTATATACCTATAATTAAATATGTACCAGAAAAAAATCAAATAAACAGATCAACGACCAACGAAATCTGCTGGCAATGCAAAGAGATACTTCTAGCAGATAACGTTATAAATTTATTTAATAATTTAATTTATATATTTAGTAATGTGTTGTTGCCTACAAATTGTTTTTTTTTTTAATTATATTTTTAATAAGTAATGAATGTTAATTAGATTAAATTAAATTATAAATCCGATGTGAAGATTCTGGGAACTCCTCGTTTACTAGAATCAAACAATATCATTAGGGAGGGCTGACGCAAAACCCTCGAGAATACTTCCCAAGCCATGAAACAGAAATTTATATGTATGCGTTGTGAGTCCGGTTTTTAAAATGTTCTATATTGATACTTGTAGAAAAGTGCCAAACATTGACTTTATATATACTATAGAGCCTGAACTACTATCCATACAGGAAAATAGTCTTCTAGTAATTTGTAGCTTGATTCCTTATCTTCCAAACAGGCTACACTTACTATACCTAACAAAATAATAAAACAGTTTTGATTACAAACTAACCTTACTATTTTACGCTCAAGAACTCTCAGCTGAGTAATAATTGCATGTGTGTATGTGTAGCCCGAGTCCGAAACTGTAGGCAGCTACATTCGATATCATCAGCCCGCGGCATCCCATGACGGTACAGCGCCATTACAATGATTACTCAGCTGAGACTTTTTGTATGAGAAATCGTAGTCATTTGGCTAAGATAAATTTTTAAAATAATTTTGTTAGAAAAGGTATACAAATTTTATTACGGTTCGAAAGATAAGAAAGCAAGCTTAAGATTATCAGAACACCATTTTTCTGTATGAATAGTAGTTTAGGGCGGAGAAGCTATTCAAATCAAACTTTTGTCAGTTTTACATAAGAACACTGCAAATATGTGAGAATTTAAGGACTCCGTTGGGCCTTCGAGGGAGTCTATTTCATAGCTTGTGAAGTATTCTCGAGAGTTTTGGCTGACACCATCTTCAGATTCTCATAACGAAGTTTAGTACTTTCTTGGCACATGTATTCCACCTTTATGCAGAAGCAGATCACTGACATGAATAAATGGCCTGCTCGTTACGTTACACCAAAAATCAAAAATCAATATTTCCAAATATTTCGTGTTTTTTAGACCGAAACAGGTAATGTTATATTTTCGTGGAAAGTGATAATGCGAGACCCGTACAAAATATGAGTCTACATTAAATTCTCAACCTACTGCATATGAGCAGAGAAAATTAAAAAACAAGTACCGAGGTACTGTACATGCTATATTTTCGTCTTTTGCATGAATGGGGGAAAAGAACTTTTGTAGTGCGACTGAGACAACGAGTTAAGCACAAAAATCGAGAGAACGTAGGATTACCCGAATGATAAAATCTTCTTGAATAACTTCAAAATCACACTACATCTATTTTTTAAGAAAAATATAAATTTCGCTTTGGCCAAGGTACTGAAAAAAGATATAAAATTCCTCTCAAATGAGATTCTCAGTTTTCCCGAAATTATCAGAGAATCCAGCATGAGTTTCTTCCACTTAATCTCTTCAGAGCAAAACGAATGTAAACAGAAGTACGTGCTGTTTAAATAGCATAGAAATTACACTAACAAACATTGGTTTTATAATAAAAAACATTGGATATTTCTCACAACATTTCACAAAAGCGCTGGAACATTTTATGAGAATAAAACCTCAAAACTCCGCCCTTTCTCATTTATTTACGAAAATCAATCATTTGCTATTCTGTTTCGTTGCATATATCTTGCGCTTTCACATTTTGTATCTTTATTTATAAAAGTTTCAAGGAGAGTTTGATTTGCTTTTGATTTTTTTTCCTTCTTTCTTCCTTTTCTTGCCGTGTGCATTTTAAATCGAAAAACTCTTTTGTGTCCTAACTTGTCAGTTTGATAAATACTTCATTTGCTTTTAAAATGTCTTATAGAGGAAACAGTTTAAAAGATTTCGTATTAATCGTTAAAAACAAATAAACTAAACTTCTTCACAATACAACTAAACTTCTACACGTTCTTTAAAAACTTTCTTCCAAAAGCAAGTAAATAAAAAGTGTCTCCACATGACTTCTACAACTTCTGGAAATGACACTTACGGTCAAAACTTCTACGAGTTTACTTGCCTGTTTACACAGGAAAAAAACTTGCACAACTCACTTCTGAAAGTGACTTGATGAAGATTACTTGCTACCGGGCAGGGTGTCCCAGAATAATATGACTATATTTTGACAAATGATTCCTCTCGTACAGACAAATAAAAAATTGTATGGGGGGGGGGGGCAAAATGTCACAGGGTGATTAGTAAAATATATTCTTTTTTCATTAAACGTTGGATCTTTCCTATGAATGTTAAACCACTTCGTACCCCTCACCATTCCAAAGTTATGACGCTATAAATTCAAAATTTCGGTTTTGAAATTGTTTTTTTTTTAATAATACTCCCCACTAACATACGTTTTTGTTACAAAATTTCGAAAGCCCAGAGTCTCCTCTTTAATTCAACCTTATGTTCTATCAATGACGGTTAAGGTGTTATGAGCTTCTAACCCGTTCAGGTCACAAATAATTTGTTCCCTTAGTAACTGAATAGGTTAAGAGCTAATACCTACATAACTCCTTAAACGTCACAGATAGAACATGAGTGAAAAAGTTTAAATTAAAGAGGAGACTCTTGACTTTCGAAATTTTGTAACAAAAATGTATGTTAGTGGGAGTATTTAAAAAAAATAACGGGAAAAAAAATTTAATTTAAAAATCGAATTTTTGAATTTGAAGTGCCATAACTCTAGAGTAGGGAAGGATTCAAAACACATTTATATATAAATAATATACATATTATCATTTATGAATCCTATATGAGAAATTTTTGACGGCATTTGGCCTGCGGAAAATTTAACTTACAGATATGCATATTTATTCTCAGTCATTCTGTGACTTTGTCCCTGAGTCGTATGATTCGAGCAAAAAACAGGACCTTAACGAGACTATTGAATTGGCTGATGCTGCGAAGGAGGAATTAATGGAAAGAAGGGAAAATACCGTGGAGAAAATTTTCAAAAACTGAAAATTTTTCGAAACTGAGCAGAATAAGCGAAAAATACGACATTGAATTACGAAAGCCGATCTTTCTTCGAGGCAAACGCAACACTTGAACGTGCAAACTGATTCAGTTGAAGATTATTATCGTATAAAATTATCTACGGTTTCTGAAACATTTCAATATCTTATTATTTCGCCTGCCTTTTTCCGAACAAAATGGAAAGTCGTACGTGCAATTATTCGTACCATACTCTTGAATTTTGTACAATGATGGAGTCACTAGAATACTCAATTGGAAAAATAAAAAAAATAATGGCAGACCTTTTTTTCCCAATTGAGTACTCTAGTGACTCCACAACTTTTGACTGACTAAAGATATTGACATGGTTCTTTTTTTATTTGAAAGATACCATATCCTTATTAAGGAAATTTTTAAGGACGAAGGATAAAAAGGTAGACTTTTAACCAGAATTTTTAAAAATTTTAAGCTTTAACGTTCATACCTGTCACATTTGCCAACGGGTCAAGACATGTTAGGTACTGTCAAAAAGCTTATAATGCATACTTTTTTATCAAAACCTACCCACTGTGTTTCGAACAGAAGTTATTACGTTTTATATGAGCTCACCTCCCTATACATGCGAAAATATTTCAGCCATTAAAACAGATGTGAAGGATGGGTTTTACGAAAAAATTGCTTATCATGAACGCTGATCACAACACTGTAAGGAATCGATTGGCACATATTGGAACACCTCTTTACGAATCACCCTGTTACGTCAAATTAAAGAGGAGAGTCTACAGTAAAAAAGTTATCTTAATCAGAGGTCAAACCAAAAAAGGTAAAGAATCCGAACGCCATAATTCCGCAGAGGAGAAGAGTACGGGGCTCGTGACACAAGGATATGAGCTTTGAGGTTCTTCATACAATGAGTTCTTAATGGTAATGGTAAATCGACTCGTCGCAGGTTATCATTAACAAGACGGTGAAGTTTTAATATCTTTGCCTATCGGCGGGTGAGAGAAATGATGCTTTCGTTAATCAGAAATTCGTAAATATTATTACTTCTTTGTACATGCGTAAATAGTATATCTTAGGCCACGCGCAGACTAAAAGCGTAGCACAGTGTAGCGTAAATGGGCGTTTTCTCAAATCCATTCTTTCTTTGATATTGCGTATACTATAAACATAGCGTAGCATACAGTAGCGTATCGTAGATGAGTGTAATTTGAACCAGACGGTTGGTTTGAATTTTTAGGTTCATAGAAAGCGACAGTCGTGATGCATTGTTTGAAAAGTGAAAATGGATTGCGAAATATTAATATGTGAAGCGTGTGTTCGGCCTGCGTATTATCATTACGCTCTGCTGCAATACGCTTTCAGTCTGCAAATTTTACGCTCATTGGGTCATCTCAGACGAGTTTTGTTGATGCAGTATGCACACCGGTTTAACAACAGAGTAGGCGCCTCCAGACGCGCATTCTTGTTCCAGACTTTTATTCATATAGGAATAGCGGACTGAATGTGTGCGTGCATTATTTCATTTCGAGTTGAGAGCTAGGACGTGAATTTTCAGACCCCTCTAAACAAGAAATTTTTTGTTGCGGTTGTATTAGTGCGGCACAACAACTGAATACTGTTTGACTTTTGATGTAAAATTTCTCTCCAAAGTCCAGCACAATTGTAGAGATTTCTCTCTGCTTCTTTTACCTCTTCGCTATAAAATCGGTATATACATACTGCATCAAGAATACTCATCTGGGATGGCCCATTGGATAACATATTATGCTACGCTTTTAGTCTGCGCGAGGCGCGAGGCTTTAGGTTTATCTCAGACGACATAAGTAAGGTTAAAGCATATATGGAGTACATAGCCCTGGTTTTCAAGTCTTAATTTTTAACTGATACAGTTCTGAGAAGGTAGACTATGGAGGTGAGAGACAAAACGGGTTACCCAGCATATACGAAACACAACATAACACCTACTTATTGAGAATATCTTTTATTGTTAATCCGTTGTTTACGAGAGATGGAACAAGTGATCCATGTAGGTATATATGATTTTCAAATTTATACGGGCAAAAAGAAAGTACGTTAGAGGTCTGAATGTTAATTTTAAGCTGTTATCATATTAGTCTTGTACATATACATATTGTTAGTTTAATAAAAATAATTTGAATTTGGATGCTGGTTTATGACAATGTAAATAATTGGGTCTATCTATTTTGCTATGGTCTTATTACTAAATTATCTGTATTACTCGGAAAGAAAACAGAAATATATTTATCACTTGGTATATTATGTAAAAAAATTATACTTGCCAGCAACTAGAGTTCTATCCCAAATACCATCACATTTCTCAGATATGAAGATCGTTGTTGTTGTCAATGTTGACAAGAAGAATATCATTGTTATTACCACACCGGGCGTTATAAATCTCTGGAACTCGTCATCTATTGTCCCAAACACTGGGTCTTCAATCTTCACAGGGGAACTTGCTAATCTCTTTGAAAGATTGCAATCCGCCAATAATCCCTTCATAAAAGATTGATGTGCTTCTAATAGTTTTCTCTCAATAAAAATTCCAACTTGGTAATCTGTTTTAAAGCATAAATTTATATTTTACTGAAATTTACATTATATAAAGAGTTTTCAAGAAAACAAATGAAATAAGTATAAGGGAAAATAAAAGAATTATACAAACATGTGGAAATGCTGAAACAAACTTTATTTTAACGCTGTCCATTAAATGCAGTTTCTAGAATAATTTTTCTTGAACTGCAGCTAACAGAAGCATTCAAATTCAAGTAAGTAGTTCAAGTAGTTTTGAAATTTATTTATTTATAAATAAATAATAAAATAAATTCTTACCTTAACCTATAGGTACTTATTTATATATAAGTTAAAAAAAATATACAGGGTGTTTCAGATCAAGGTGGCTTTCGGTATATTACGCGATTCTTTGAGATGATATCACAAAAAATCACCCCCCTCCCCTAGTTAAAGTCTACGCTTAAACCCAATCTCACTGACATATAATAAGAATGGACTGAGCCATCCTATCCTATTCCTATACTCAAAAATGGCACAAATTTTGGCTAAAATCTTTCTTTCAAGCTCAAAATGTACACTGAACTGTAACCAATTTTGGAAACAGTACGGCTGTATTAATTGGAATGCATTGGAATTCACATAAAAATTGAGACAAATATATTGCTTATATACGTCTATCTCTTACAAGCTTAATAGAGTTTGACATCAACTCTGCAGAGGAGCACATTTTTCAGTAACATTAAAAATTTATTTTTGTATTAATTAAAACAATTTTAACTTCCAAAATAATTTTTATGTAATGTAATACTATTTTTCAACATCTTTAGTATTTCTAATCGACAATTAATAATAAATTATGAATGAAATTGTACGAAAAGGGTTTTCACAGCCTGTTCAATATTGTGCCATTTTTGAAGCAAGAACGCTCAGTCTATTCTTATTATATGTCAGTGTTCGAGACGCACTCGATACAAAAACCGGGTTTTACGTCGTGTCTAGTTTCGAGTGTGTATCATTGTGTGTCAGGAGACTTACTGTCTTTTCAGGAAAATATTCAATTACCCCACAATTATTGTCACTGCTATAATTTAAGATACAGGTCATGTCACGCGACCATCAGAATTTGAAATTATGGTCTACTGACATTGTCCTTCCTTCGAAATCATTTTGTAATTTTAATTTTATCAGAATTCAGCCCCAGGGCTAAATCGGAAAATATTAATTCTACGGAAAAAATTCATAAGACAGAAATTCCATAGAATTCTGAGAATTATAGAATATTTTCTTTTTAATTTCTCACAGCTACAACGGGAAGCTGTTGTTTAAAAAAGTATTTTTCAAAATAGCGTCGAAACACATTACACTACCCTTTCAAAAATCACAAATTTCGCATGACTTTCCAGGTCAACATAGGATTTTGAGTTAAAATAATTGAACTATCACAAAAAACCAGTTCTTTTACCCTAGATGGAATCTAAAGGGTATACTAAGTTTGTCATTCCGTTTGTAATACCTCGAAATAATGATGGTAGAGCAAAATAGAGTGGACACCAGCGCATAATATTAAAACCTATTTTGATTTTTGCATGTCCGTCCGTCTGTCTGTCCGTCTGTGCGAACGATAACTCGAGAACGCGTATACTTAGAGAGCTGAAATTTTGTACACGAACTTTATATAAAAAAAGTAAAATTAAGTTCGAAAATGAGACAAATCGGGCAACTCCTTCGTGGCGTTGTCATACAAAAATCTCGTTTTCCACTATATATTTGGGCACTGCCTGAGAACGCGTTGACGTAGAGAGCTGAAATTTGGTATATGGTGTTTTCATTGTACTAGCAAAAAAAATATTCAAAAATGGACTAAACCGGGCAACTCTTTCTTGGTGTTGCCATATAAAAATTTAGGTTTTTTACGTATGCTGTGAAAACGATCAGTCCAATACATTTTTATTGTACTAAAAATTTCTTCAGAATACAAAATCCTATAAAATTTGTTATAATCATTTTTTCTGTTCGACAAACCGTTCTAGAAATATATGCGAAAAACCACTTCAAATATCATACTTGCACAGAAGGGGGTGACCGCACGAAATTACATACGGGCATTCATCTAGGGTATAATAAGAATTGGTTTTAGATCAATTCTAGCATTTTTACTTGTTTCCATTTCATTTGAAAATATTATCAATGGGCGCGTTCACTGACACGAATAGCGTCTTGTAGCGTAGTGTTTATCTGTCATTTTCCATACAAAGTGAAGGCCGATAGCTTTCGGTAGTGACAAAAAGTCACTTTTTGCATGCTATTTTGCTGTCGGTGAACGCAACCAATGTTGAAAATTAGTCTCCATACTCTTTCGATACATGGCAATTGATGAGATTTTTAACACGTGGATGTCACATGAATTCTAATTGAAATTCCTTAAAACATGGGCCTCCTCGTTTTTGGCTACATTTAGTATCATCAAACGATCTAAAAATCATTGAGTACGTTTAGACCGGAGGTATTTAGGACTAGTTTTACGTAAGTCGACTTTCGTAGGACTAATCCAGCTGCCGTTTAGTCAGCTCGTATTAAAGCACGAGAAAAATGAGAAATAATATTTTAATTTTGTCCATGCGGTGTGAAAAAATTAAATTTTCTAAAATTCTAATTTTTTTACCATCCATTACGGACGGAATACTTTCTTCAATCAGTCAAAAGGATTTGTTCCTCCCTCTGACCAGTCGCACTTTTTTCCTTTTTAATTCCACTCATTTTCATTAAAATAAAATATCAAGTCTCTCTATTAATGAACATAACGCATTCAAGTTTGTAAACAATTCACTATATATGGGGTTTATGCCTACGTTTAATACTAATTTTGTAGGTCAATAACGCATCAGATACCGGTTTAAACTAGGACTAGTTTTTCGTAATACGGCATGTTTAGACCACTTCATATTAGTTCTACGTAAGTCGACTTACGTAAAACTAGTCCTAAATGGCACGGTCTAAACGGGCTCATTGTTGGCACCTGAAATGTTTAACATATTACAAACATGCTTATAGCTCCATATGATAACAAATTAGACAGCCGTGCGTATGTTTTCCATGCAAACCCGGTTGATTAGTTGGTTCATTGAAGATTAAGATTATTTTAACGCTGAAACTGTACTGGAATTATATTGATTTGCGCTTCTAAAACGATATTTGCACAAAAAGCTAGATTACTTGGGAAGGGCTTTAGGTAACATGCTGTTATAGGTCAAACGAATATACCCAGATGCGAAAGCCGAATGGTACACGTACAAGGTATGTGAGAAAGCTCTTTCCTGTTAGATAGATATTGAATTCTTCTTATACAAAATTTACCATGCCGAGTATAACGAAAAAAACCTTCGCACCTTAGAGATAAATTTCAACTTGTGTCAATTTTTAACTTTTATCTTTTCATTTCTGGGTATACTTTTGTATATTTTGTAGTATTAGTTACCGGACAAATCCATCCTAACATTCAGTACACTAGTCTGGTATGTGCCTTCGTCTACGAATCGTCCGTTTTCCAGCACTTCCTGAGTTGATTCGGTGAAATTATGAGCAAATTGTATATACCCTGATATATCAGCACGCCGCGCAGCCGCGTACGCTTCCTCTGAGTTGTTATAATAAATCTAAATTGAAAATTGAAAAATCGATTAGTATATATATTCATTCTATTTTTAATTTTAATTTTTTACTAGGATCATGGAAATTAAGGTTATATTTATAATAAAATCAAACTTCAAGCTAAAAATGATTACATTTGAATTGTTTTTTTCAGTTTTTCCATCAGAGTTTATAGGACAAGGAAATCAAAGAATACGCATTTTTTAGGTTTTTATTTATTAAAAATTCCATGTAGGAAATTTGTTTAAACTTCTTGTTTGTTGTTATTAAGAAAATAACATGAAAAGTGTATAGTCAAATTCTGGGCTTTTGCGTGCTGTTTACTACTATCTGAATAAGCTTGATACTTTGTACAGTGGAAATGTTTAGTATATTTCAACTCCAGCTACTTACTAGCAGCGCATGGGTCTAACAGTTTCGTCATAGGTTATAGAGCATTACTGCATATTAGCTATGGATCATGCTCATGGAAGATAACGAGCTTCTGTGTGCTTGGTGTTTTCAGTTAATATCCAGTTACTGAGGTAAACTTAGTACCTAGTTAGAGAGTAGCAAACTAAATAATCGTAAGTCATTTATTAGGGAATTATTGTCATTAAAATAATTAATAAACTTTTGTTGCTTATAAATGTGAAGATTCATAGGTAAAAATAAAGTAAGCATCACAAAAGAAATAGACAGTAGTAAAGTAAGATATTAAAACATTAATTAGCATTTCGCATTGAAAGCAAGTTACATCATAAAGGTATGCAGTTAAAAGAAATGTAAACATCAACAGAAATTTATTTACTAACTGACCTATACTAACAGTCAATAAATGAAAATAATATTTTTATTATGCAAGTGTAATGCATTTCATTGAAATATAATCGGTCATAAAAACGTACGTAAGTGGACATCAGAGGCCTCTGTTATACATCTATTACCAACTATTAGTCTAAAAAATAAAGTGTAAAGTAAATGTTAGTAACACATTAATTAATTTTTATGCCCACACTAATAATAATTATTAGCAAAATTGTATTAATGTAGTTGTTTTTATTTTTCCTTTCATAGAACTATATAAACTAATTACATATATTCACTACTAGGTAGTGTCACTACCTATCACTGTCTAGTACCTGTGTGCTGACTAGAAATTTACTATTAAATCTAGTTATTATTTTGATGAATAAAACATTAGTTTTATGATATCATTATTTATATGTAGTCCAGGAACTTTAGGATTTCACTTCAGAGCAAGTCCACCCAAGCTAGAAATTGGTTTGATATACACGTACCTTTCGGCTTTCAAAATAAAGTGTGAAAAGTCCCCGGAATTGGGTTGTCCGCATAACTTATGACAGCCCAAAAACGGGGAAAAAAATTACCCTCTTTCGATGTTTTGCGAATATCTTCGTTCCTGTCGGTCTTATGGCAATAACGTATATATATATGAAAAAAAAGAGCGTGAAACTCTCTACAAAAAAGGTAGAATAAAGTTTATTGATAACAATAATAATTGTCCCGTAATCTGTCATTGAAACTCCAATGTAAATTTAATTGCATATAATTGATCGAAATCGCGGTTTCTCTGTGGTATCTTCCCGTTTTGACATTTTATAAAAATAGTATATTTAAGTGTACAAAATTACCGTTCCTGTTTTTTGATTTTCTTGTTCTAACAATATAAACATATAAAAGTCTACCGTAAAAATATTAAACTTGTCAGGTCAGGTATTTTTCTTCGTGAATATTTGGGAAAATATAACAAAATTAAGGTTGTTTATATAAGTAACTTCTGGCAGCTTATTCTCCTTCGGTTTCTTCCTATTCTTTTCCGAATTGTTCTTTATTTTCCCACGGGATTGGTGAGAAATTTCAATAGAATCGGTTTCTGAGCCGTCGATATCGTTTCTTTTGTCTATCGAATCTTCGATTTGGGCAGCATTCAGGAAAGTTGCCCCACGATAATTGTCGCAAACTGAATATTTGAGGCCCAACTTTCGACAGCCACACAATGCGCCACAGATTTTCGAACAATTACAAAAAAAAAACATGTTCAAGAGATGCTCCGAGGCAGGAGATTGCGAAGTAGTAGAAGTAGATGCCTGATGTCTTGAAACTTCGAGAAGAGTAAAGTTTTCGCACAACTTTTCCCTTGCCCGGTTTTATTAAGAAGATCTTTTCATTAATTGGAGGGCGAGCAACCAAAATTTCCAAGAGATCCACGTCTTCGGTCTTCCCCAACAACAACCGTCTGTTTATGCGTGAACACTCCAAAGCTGTTTCAATTATTTAAACGTCAGCATCCTCTAAGCATGTTTAACAACAAAAATATTAGCTTCAAACTTGACAGACAACATCGAAATCAATCCGCGTTTGTTGTTACTATTGGAAAGAAATTTTTCTTGGCTCACTGTAACATTCATCATCTCGTCGAAGTAGGTGTCAGAAGACGAAGATTTTGGTGCTCATAGCTTTCGCGCTGTTGTTGCTATTGTTGTACCCATCGAAAACCATGAAGGCGTTTGAGCTGTAATTATAAACCTTTGCACATAACCAATATACTTTGAAAAAATCGAATCGAAAGATTCATTCTAATGCCACACAAGCCGATCTATGCTCCGTCAATGCAGGCGCGTATCCAGACCGGCAGGAGGAAAAGTCAGAAGAAGTCGCTCCTAAAATTTGTTTTAATCATATTTACGTTATATCACAAAATCCAATTTTCGGTTTGATTTGGAAAACCTATCGATAATATTATGTCGATCTCAGGGTGGACATTAAGGACTCATAACCGATACGCCTTTTCGTGCAGACATTGTAGAAATATTTGCTGTCGGAAGCAATTCTGTCACGGGTGAAGTGATTGACTGAGAGTGAGTTTGCACCTTGAGTCACATCCAAAGGAATGGAGTAGAAGTACATGATTTTTTACTGACTATTTCTTCTGATGGAAACTTAACTGATCTTGCGTGCTTCTGAAAAAAGTTGTAAATAGTCTTATCAGTCTTCCGCTTTACATTTTCGCTACTATTTCTACCTCCATCGCTAACTAATATAGCAAGTTTATCCTTCTCCTACAAATTTAAAGTAAACGTGAAGTTAAATTAAACAACACTACTTGAATTAATACGAAAGTACAAGCCAAGTAACGCCAACTATCACAGAGGAAAACGAATGGATTTTATTTTTATAGTTTTGCCGTAAAAATTCTGACGTAAAATTGTAGAATCTATTTTGGCGGCACTCGAATCAATCCAACTGAAGGTTTTGAGCCACCAATAGTTATTGTAGAATCAGTGTCGCTAAGAGAAATCAGCGGTTGGCTATACATTGATGATTGCATGGAACTAGAGTTCTACTGGAAGTACCCTAAATCAAAATTTGTTAAGTCAGTTTGTATGCTTCTGTTGCGAGCTCCCCACCAAGTTGTTCTGTCATCGATTCTATGTCGGAAAATCAGACCGCTGACCAATTTCTTAGAAACAATAACACTTTCAAATCTCGAAACTGTGTGTTTTTCATCTATGGGAGTAATCCGCGCAACAAAAATATAAAAGCATCATAATAATCGGGCTGCTATGCATTGCGTGCATTTTTCTAAATAATCAAACACTAAAATAAATATGTAGTATTCCAAAATTACTTTCCATTCTGTGATACGTATGATAGATGACTTTCGACACTATATAAAACACAAGAAAATTATAAAGAAATCGTACTCGTTTCAAAGACGAAGAGCTATGAGCGATTGACAATTATTACCCGCCCACTATCACTACTCAAAAGAAGACAAACAAACGCCAAACCCAGCGCTAGCTGTCGCCGCAGATTGCAAAAGTGTGTTACAGCACCAGCATTAATCGCCGGCGTCAGCTTCACATTGTGTCCATACCATACGAAAAGCGCTCTGTTACACTTTTACAACTCACTACAGCTCAGCGTCCCATTCAATTCACCGCGAAGGTGAGCAAGTGCTTTGGGAGGGGTCATGACCCCCGTGACCCTCCCCCTGTATACGCGCCTGCGTTAATGACGTATGTAACTTTTGTAAAATAAAGTTCAGCTACTGATAGCTTGAAGACGTCAAACAAACGTGACTTTTTTCCCATACGCAGGTACCATTCAATAAGCATTAAAAGCGGGAACGGAGCTAGAAAACTCAATCTGCTGTTTCACACATTTTTTGTTGGGAATTACTAGTTCTATCAATAACCTTTAATCCACCTTGTTTGTAAAGAGATTCACGCTCTTTCTTTTTCATATATATACCTTATGGCTGTAAGACCGACAGGATTGAAGATATTTGCAAAACACCGTAAGAAGGAAAATTTTTCCCCGTTTTTGGGCTGTCACAAGTTAATCGGACAACCGAATTCCGGGGACTTTGCACACAGGGCCGTAGCTAAAGGCGGGAAGAGAGGGGCAATCTACCTTAAAATGGAAATGTCCTACCTTAAATATTGCCAACTTATTCCGTATTCTGCGGCGACGTAATAAAAGTCATCGCGGCGAGTCTGTATGATCGGCAACATTGACTCGGCCATATTTGCGTTGCTTACGTTCCACCTCTACCTGCCATGTATGAAGACAATTGGCCAACTACTTGAACAGCTTTGGTCAGGATATTTGGCTGTTACAAGAGTTGTATATGCAAATTATTCTCTGATTTTGAAGACTCCAGATAAGATGAGAAATGGAAAATTCAATGGTGACGAAACTGCAAAAAGTATTGACATCAAAGGCGTTATGGAAGTTCGATTGGCAAAAAAAGTAGCAAACATAAATGTTATGAGTTCTGCAGCCGGCTCATCGGCTTTACAGGGTTGAAGCACCGGATTGAAGGATGCCATATCAATAATAAAATGTGTCCAGGAAGAAATTGCGGTCAGAAACGATTTGAAATAAGCTGAGAAAAGAATCTCAAAATAGTTCCCAGAACAGAAGAGACAAGTACGGGCAAGACATCTGGAGGATTAAATGCTGCATGGTCCATCATGAAATATTGTGAAACTGTAGACGTAATAACAGCTTATATGAACAGAAGATTTTAAGACAATGAGGATCTACTAGATTCAATTTCGTGTCTTGATGAGTTTGACAAAATTAAAGTCTGTTCAACATTTAAATAAATAATTGTTGTGAGGAAATTAATGAGAAAAAACAAATCCGTATTTGCAATTATTTTTCAGGTATTAAAATTCCTTCCAAAGAAGAAGCTACTATTGTGAAAAGGTACTTGAATGAGTTAAATGACCGAGGAGATCAGATCGAAGACATATTAGAAGTTCTATACCGACAAAGGAAATCCCTTCAGAGACACGTATGATATATTTGCATCAGTCGCAACAATCGGATGTAGTACTGCTTCGTGCGAATCTACCATTTCGGCACTAATTGCTATCAAAGAATGTCATTCGTTCACGAGCTAATGGCAGGTTTGGTGTTTCTTGCATTTGAATGGAAAAGAACAGACAAAAAAGATATTGACGAAGTGCTACGACAATTCCACAATATGATAAATCGATGACTGCAATTATATTGAATAATTTTACCATGCTGTGTTTTTTGGTTGGTCCATCTATTTCTTTTTATTGTAGATACGTATAAAAAAGGGTTCTTAAAGCTTACATTTTCAAAAAGGTGTCCCTTCACCCGAACAGATGTATCCCAAATGCACCGAAAATTTGCGACCTAAGTACTTCAAATTTCTGATGCCCTACCGAACTATATAGGAAAAAGCCTCAAAAGAATACAGTAAAGAAAGTTTAATCATTAAGGAAAAGAAAACAAAGGTAAATTGCTGTAGCGATTACAGAACTTTATTTTACTTGACATCTTCAATTTCAATTTCTCCTCACGTTAATCTAATTTAATTCGCTTTTATCCGGGAAATCCAAAATACGCATAATTGCTCGAAATTTTGTCGGTACGAGAAAAACGGATAGCTACTCCTGGTAAGTGTATCAAAATGAAAGCCATTAGTTCATATGTACGTACCAGTAATTGACACATGTGCAACAGACAGCCATCTATTTTATGTCCCAGTTAAAATTAGTTATTGTAGGCCAAGACCTAAGAGCATGTGTATAACAAACAGGAATGCGTGTATCCAAAACCCTCGAGAATACTTCCCAAGCCATAAAACAGAAATCTATATGTGTTGGGAGTCCGTTCTATATTGATTGATACTTATGGAAAAGTTCCAAACATTGACTTTATATATGGTATAGAGCCTAAACTAATATCCGTTCAGGAAAATAGTCTTCTAGTAATTTAAAGCTTAGTTCCTTACCTTCCCAAGGGCTACACTTCCTATATACCTTACTTAACAAAATAATAAAACAGTTTTGTCCGAATCTGTAGGCAACTACATTCGATATCATCAGCTGAGAGTTTTTGTTTAAAGAATCGTAGTGATTTTGTTCAAATAAATTGTTTTAAATGTTAGAAAAGGTATGAAAATTTTATTACGGTTCGAAAGATAAGAAAGCAAGCTTAAGAATATCAGAACACCATTTTACTATATGAATAGTAGTTTAGAACAGAGAAGCTATTCAAATCAAACTTTAGTCAGTTTTACATAAGAACACTGCAAATATTTTAGAATGTAAGGACTCCGTTGAGCCTCGCATGTGGTAGGGAGGGAGTCTCTTCCATGGCTTGTGAAGTATTCTCGAGGGTTTTGGGGTATCGTATAAAATTCGTGTATGTACATAAGTGAAGCCGAAAGCCCCTAATAATATCTGGAAGGGGTAAGTGATAATGAAGGATGGAACATGCAGAGCAAATGGGATGCAAGCACAAACAAAAAGTAAGAATTGGAAGAAGTGAGTGATGAAGGAATGGCAGTGAGTAAAAATTTCAGCGACAGTCTAAATCCTCCACTGTTCAAATAATATCATGGATTTCAGGTTATTAAGCCAAAACCCTAAGCCACTACAAGGCCCAAGATTTACGAGACATTGCGATGATGTTATTTTTACGCTCAAGCAGTGATCGACCGCAGCAGAAACTGAGATTTTAGCAGCTTCAGACATACGTTAAGAGGAGTCAGTACCAAGATTTGCAAGTTTCGTATATTTTCCAATGCGAATTTCTGGAAAATATTTGTAATAGAATAATGATTTATATATTAAATTAAAGGTAATGAAGAAGTCTAACAAATAATGTCGGCAAAAATTAAAAAAAAACTGTATTGGCATCGAGATATTAGCTCGGAAACTTGTACAAAATGGTAAAAATTGTAGTTTTTTTAATCCAATTCCTCGTAGCAGGTATTCTGATTTCTCTAAATTTTGACTATTTTAGAAAGGTAAAGCCTAGCAAATAACGTCGAGTTTTTTCATTTTTAGTGGCGCTTGTTTCAATGACTTGAGTCTAATAGTACTTGTTTTTTCTCCCGATATTTCACCGACGCGAAATTTCTACATTTCGTTGAAAGTTGTTGAAATACAAAGCAAAATAGTATATTTAATAAATATGTGGAAAAAAAATTTAGGAGAGTAAATTCTCGTTAAAAATTTTCAATTTATTTGAACGGCAAATATTCGTTTTTCGTCTTAAATTATCGCATGTTAGCTGTCTGACTTTTACGCTAGATATCTCTGATGTCAACTGTGGTCTAGATCTAGGCTAATTTGATATGAATTTTCTCACTTTTAGGACACAGAACTACAGGCTCGCTGGTATCTAAATTGAAAGTTTTGGTGAGTAGTGTGCAAAGTAGCATTCAGGTGTTAGAACAGGCGGCAGTAGTATACATCCTTATATATTACTAAGCCAGTGAAGCGTAAGTAAGGTTATGTGGACATATCAGTTAAATAAGGAAGAGCTGACTAAAGAAATGTAACTAATCCTCAACTCACTCAATGAAAAACTCACAGAGCCACCTTTACTAGCAGTGAATGATGAAGTGTAATATTAACTAAAAAAATCAATATCCAAGAAAAGGTGATAGGATAATGATAGCCGAGTGAAATTGAGAAGAAATATTCTGTATTCTATCCAGGAATTCAACTGCTATATGTAAATGTCTATCAAAAGACATCTGCAGATAATAGAAAAAACTTGAAGAATTCGGGTGAAATTTAGATAAGAGCTATACCAACATATTGTTGCGAGCGTGGCCTTTGGTTCGTTATTTAAAACACAATATTAAATAATTAATATATAAGTTCTTTATTACACTTAAATCATATAAAGTTCACAAACATTCATTTAATCAACTCAACTCTAATTATCGCTAACACTGTACTTTCAATAATCGCAATCTAATTACACACTATCGCTTCTTTATTACTTTCGCTTCTTAACACTGCAACGTCTAAAACAAGACTCTTTTTTTTTTTACTCTCCGAACCTGAAGTTGTTTATTGCCAGTAGATGTCATCAGTTTTCTCTTTCTATTGCACGTAACACTGCCCCCTTCTTAAATTTGTTCGTCTCGAACAACAGGTGGTCCACGGTCTTGATGCTTGTAGTATTGACACAAGCGATCCAGATGGACGATTTTTCGCTTGCCTCCTGTACCACGTTGAATCCTGTATACTACGTCATTTATTTTAGTTACTACTGAATACGGTCCCTCCCACTGTTGTTGTGACTTTGGAGAGCATCCCTTACGTCGGTTCGGGTTGTATAGCCAAACAAGATCACCTTCATTGAATCCTGCTGAATTCGCACGTAAATCATAGCGTGTCCTCATCCGATGGGTACTTACTGCTAATTTCGCCCCCGTGGCCCTTTGTACATCAGCTCTCAGTTTCAATGGGGCTCTGACATTACACTTGTACATTTCCTTTCTGCTGCTACGTGGCGGCCCTTTGTAAAAAGTACACACAGTGCATCTGCGACACCACTTCTCTACATCCTCCCGCATATGTAGCCAATAAAACTTTTCTCGTATTTTAGAAATTGTTTTATTCACTCCCAAGTGTTCTCCAGATGCTCCACGATGCACTTTACCTAGAACCTCGTTGACCTTTGATGCCGGCACGCCTATTTTCAATCGGAACGATTTACCGTTAGGTGCTTCCCACTTGCGTTTTAATATACCGCATTCAATATGAAGAGAATTCCATTGAGCCCAGTAGCTTTTCAGTTTTTCACTCATCCTCGAAATATCCTTCCATTCTGGTTTTTCTATGTCTGCTTTCCAAGCAAGAATAGGCGATATGTCCGAATCTTCTCGTTGCGCTGTTTGCAAACTCTCGATGTCCCAACCTGTTGATGGCTCCACAGTTACCAACTGTATAGTAGCTGTTTTCTCATTTCCTTTCTCCCAGCCGTAATGCTTACATTCAGGTTCCCATTGACGTTGTACCAAGCCCTCTGCATTTCCATGGATACGTCCTTCCCTGTGTTGGCTCTCAAAGCCATAAGGTTGGATTCTAGTCTCCCTAAGAATAGTTTGCTCTCTAGCTCGCCAATTTGGACATTCTTCTCTCCTTTTCTTTTCTGTTGATTCCTTTCGACGGCGTTTCCTGCAGTCGCTTTGAAGGTGTCCTAATTTATTACAATCCCAACATCGAAGAACACTACGTGAAGGGGTGCCCAGTGATAACTGCAATCTATTGCAAGTCTGCTGCTCAGCTCGATATCTTTGCAATTCCACTTTCCTCTCTTCATCTAGAGATTCCACTCGTCGGCGTTTTCTGCAGTCTCTTTGAAGATGCCCTGGTTTATTACAATTCCAGCATCGAGGGACACCACGTGAAGGCGGGCTCTGTGATGATTGCACTCTGTTACAAGTACATTCTTCCACTGAAATTTCTCTCACTCGTACTGCACTCCGTGAAGCTTGTCTGGCGGATTCGTATGCCAATGCATAGGCTAGTGCTTCTGCTGTTGATTTCTTTCCTGTTAGCCTTAATTATTGTTGTAAATTTTGATCTGTAATAGCGTTCACAAATGTCTCCGTCGCCACTTCATTGAGAAAATCCGCATTCACACTGGAGTATGACAGATGCGCTAATCTTTCTACATCCTGTTGCGCAACTGTAGGCGATATACTTGCTGCATGTGCTCATCTCCGTAACGTAATTCTATCGCCTGTACTAATGAAGCGTTATTACGTTGATTTTCAATCGGTACAGTTTGTAAGAGTTCTGATGCAGGACCTCGAAGTGCTAACACCAGAGCTATAGCTTTGTCTTCATCATTCCATCCATTTACCTCTGAAGCTGCCTCGAATTGTCTCTTGAAGATATGCCACGAATTTTGTCCATCAAATATGGGAGGTTTCATTCTACCTGCACCGGATATTTCAGTTGCTATGCTTAGAGGCTGACGATGCTTTATTCTTTCCAGATCTGCTTTAAGGTTATCAAGCTGTTCCGTGACATTTTGTTGTACTCCCGACACTTGTTGTCGAACTTCCAACACTTCCTGCTGTATTCCTTCAATTTTTATATTTTGTTCGTCTAATGAAACTTTCAGAAATTTCTTCTGTTCATCTAAACGTGATTCTAGAGAATTCTTTTGTTCGTCCATAGATTTCTTCTGTTCATCTAAACGTGATTCTAGAGAATTCTTTTGTTCCTCGAGAGAGTTATTTTGTTCGTCCATAGATTTCTTCTGTTCCTCGAGAGAATTCTTTTGCTCATCAAAACGGGCTTCCATTTTACTCATTAAAGTACTCAAAAGCTGTTCCATTTTCATCGCAGGCGCTTCTTCAACTTCGATTTCTTCCAAGTTCTCTTCGAAAACAAATGTTTCAGGATTCTTTCCTTCCTCTCTCAAAGATTGTCTAAGTCGCTCGACTAGAACTTTCTTTATGCCTGTCGTTTGTAATGACCGGTTCTCTAACTCCACTTTCAAATCCTGCGTTCGAAGCTCGTCCACTTTGCGCCCCATTATTTTAGTAATTCTCTTATAAATGAATATAAATTATTTTCCAGAACTTTCACAATTTAACACAATTTCTCAAAATTAATCACTCTTTTAATTTTTAGTCAATTGCCACCACTTTATTTCTCAAATTTATTTCACTTCTGACACCAGTTGTTGCGAGCGTGGCCTTTGGTTCGATATTTAAAACACAATATTAAATAATTAATATATAAGTTCTTTATTACACTTAAATCATATAAAGTTCACAAACATTCATTTAATCAACTCAACTCTAATTATCGCTAACACTGTACTTTCAATAATCGCAATCTAATTACACACTATCGCTTCTTTATTACTTTCGCTTCTTAACACTGCAACGTCTAAAACAAGACTCTTTTTTTTTTTACTCTCCGAACCTGAAGTTGTTTATTGCCAGTAGATGTCACCAGTTTTCTCTTTCTATTGCACGTAACAATATATATATTTATGTATATAAGTACAACCGTATGGAAATCCAAATCTGATACTTCATGGAAGGCAACTAACCATTTCGGAGCTGCAGAGAAAGAAAAGTCTTTGCCTAAAACATGATGACTATGCTAAAACCACCTTCCGGCTATATTATTCGCCAGGGATGTACAGACTATAGAGACCTTTCAAAATAAATTTGAAAGTGTCGAACATGTATCTAATATAAACCTTTATAACGCAAGGAGCTTGGACTCTAGTATTGGACTAGAGTAAGAGAGCCATGGAATGCAGCGAGTACCTACATGATGGATAGCTAGTCAGGGCTACACATACATAAATACTATTGTATCAAGATGAATTTATTAAATGGAAACAAAACTCTTAGGGGAGTTACATAGGTATACAATGATTGTTAAAATTTTGAAAGTATGCATAATCCTTTACCATGGATACTTTGTTCAAGCGGCAAGAACCTGGAATTCTTTACCGTACTCTATCCAGTGTGTGAGAGATGTGGGTGCATTCAAGAAAAAATTATTAACAATATAATGTGTTCCTATCAATGGGACTGACTTTTTCGGATATTTCTTTTAAGTTTTGTTTAATTCTAAGTGTTTGTAAACATTTAATATTTGTAACATCATATTTTATTATATACAATTATTTTATACAATTAGATCTACTACTTTTGTTTAGTATGTAATTTAGAATTTAATTGCTTTCGCTTGTTACTTTTCTACCAACTATTAGATCGTTTCTCCCGTGTATATCTATAATCCTTTTTAACTGTATAATCCATCTAATTTCAATATTATTTATTACTTACAACTGAATTGCACGATTAATGTAGGTACTACTTAAAGGATTTATATGTAGTTAGATAGCTTGTAGTCTTAACTTTAATTTTCTAATAGTTTATCTATTCTGACAATATTCTGTATCTTAGATTGTACTTCAAAAGACTGTAAGTATTTTCGAATAAATTGAAATTGAAAATTGATGCCCAAAAATTATGAATTCAGACAATGGGATGCAAGTTCATATCCTTTGTAAAAGACCATATCCAATGAAATTACCGAAAGTGTCCACAACATTCAGCAGAAATCATGCTGAACGAAATCATAGATGGCACAAGAACTAGATTTCGCCTACAGTACCAACACAGTATACAAAACTTATATGGCTTGGTGGTCTATTCCGGAATGGACCACAATGTTTGAAATGGTGTATACGTCGAGTGATTTATATTTTTTCGTATCTGAAGTGTTGAGGAAGTCGATCAAATGTATACAAAACTGCTATTATAAAAACATTTGCTTATGGTCCATTCCAGAATGCACTACCCATTTCACAATCTGTATACTCTGCTCTAGTATGCCATGCGACATCTAGTTCTTGTACCATCTATGGAAAAATTTGCATCGAAATATTCTTCTAAACCTTACATTGTCAGGAAGATTTCATTTCTAGTTACCTATAAAAGCGAAAAGCAAGAGAAAGCAATACTCGTCCCCGTATACATCAAAAATTTCAGACCGGTACATGAAAATTCCAAAAATTAATGATTTTAAAGTAATCCTAGAGCCGGCACCTGTTGGTTAGTCAAAGATAGCCACCAAAAAACCAGCAGCAACAGATGCGAAAAGACCATTTCATACCCAGAAAATCCAACACACTTATAGACGCGTTAACTAGCCCTGATTAGGAATTTCAGCCCAGGAATTACCAGTGTCATTTCAAAAGGATCAGTTGGGAAGTCAATTAGGGTCATGCGTAGCAACCAACATCTTATCGTGAAAGACGAACTTTGTGAAAATAATAGAGGGAAAACAGAAGAACGTTTTATTTTAATTAAATAATAAATAGGATTATCTTACAGTTGAACGTCGAACGAAAATATGAATGTAAGTCAATGAACTGTCAGCCTTACAAATTCTTGAAGGCACCCGTACACATTCTTTATATTTAATATCACGAGAATAGTTAAAACATAATGTAAAAAATTTCTACCTTGTGCAGTATTTCCTCTTCAAGTTCATCCAAATATCTACAAGATACTTTGTAAAATTGACAGCCTTCCTCTCGATTCAGTACAGTCCCCAGGGAGCTATTTAAGCACCAATTATGATCATCCACTTCATAGTTCACAACTCCGATATTAAGGCCTTTTGGATTATTTCCAACAGCCAGATAAAAACTGGTGACTTGGAGAAGTGGAAAAATAAACATGAACAATAGCGCTCTAAAAAGGATAACAGTGAAAAGTAAATTGATTTTGTTCAAAACCTTCTAGTAAATTTTTGCTGCTTACGAAATATGTCTAGTTAACTGAACTATATTCTTGGCCATAAGTGCTTTCATGCGAGCTCTTGATGTGAACAGAATAACATTTTTTCTGAAATCTGGCGGATTCTGATCATTGCTTATATACTGGTCTGTCAGAAGAGGTATTGTTTTGTTATTAGCATCGTCCGCGGAAGAGATATCGTGAACGTCATTCTTTGGTTGCAAAAGTTCATTGGCCTCTTCGGATTTACCTTGACGCTGACTAAGAATAAGAAAGACATCCTCAACTGAATTACTTTCGAATCGCCGCATTATGTTATCGGGAGAGCCTTCTGCTAATAATATTCCATTACGCATCAAACCGATCTAGGAAAAATGCAAAAACTACTTAATTACAGAACCAAACAAGAATTTACCCAGATCTTACGCAATTTGCTTGTTTAGCCTCTTCGATGTAGTGTGTAGTAATAATTACAGCTAGATTACTATTTTTTGTCGCATCAATTAGAAAATCCCAAATTCTAATAAAAAAATAAAAAAATAAATGTAATAATATTTAACGAAAATGAAATGCGAATCGACGAATAATACCTTTCTCGTAGAATAGGATCTAAACCCACTGTTGGTTCATCAAGAATTAACAATTCTGGCTCATGAACCAGAGCACATGCAAAAGATACTCTTCGCTGTTGACCACCACTACAACTTCCGACTAATTGGTTGGGAGGTGGTAGTTCAAGAAAATCTGTTAACTGTTTGTACCTGTCTCGAATTTTGTCATCGCTAAGTCCATATATTCTGCCGAAGTAGTAAATTGTTCCTTTAACCGTCATTTCTTTCACTAAGGCAATGTCCTACAAAAAATAAATATATTACAAAAAAAAAAAAAAAAAAAAAAAATCGAGGAATATTTTCAGAAATTTTAATGAGCTCACTTGCGGCATATAACCTATCCGCGATCCTGGTACGCCACTACCAGGCACTCCTGGCCTGATTCCAAATACTTTTATATCACCACTTTGCAATTGACGTTGTCCAACAATGCAGGAAAGTAGTGTTGTTTTTCCGCAGCCTGATGCACCTAAAAGTCCATATCTGAAATTTTTACAATTTTTTTAAATACTAAAAAGAAAATTTTAAATAGATTTAAATGCATACATCGATCCGGGCATAACGGTCAAATTTAAAAAATTAAGAACAATTTTTTTGTTCGACGAACGGCCATAGTATTTGTATCCATTCCGAACTTCTACAGCAGCCATGTCTTCAATTAGTGAAGTAATCTGTAAATAAAAGAGTTAGTTTAGTATATAGTTCTTAAGTCTTACATACATATGTATATGTACACAGTGCTGATATTCAGTCGTTTCGCACCGGTTCGACCGAACCGGTTGTTAAAAAAATCACAGTTCTGTGAACTGATAGTTAAATTACTAAAATTTCTGAAAAACTTTCGAACACATATGGTCACAGTATATCTATTTCATACAAGAAAACAGTTCTGTCAAAACCGTCAAATGAGTAGGATGCTTCTACAATGCCTTCTCTTTCAACTGCTTTAACTAACATATGAGTAAATTCATAATGCATAGGCTCTTGTCTAATTCGAAAGTGTGACGAAAAAATCTGATCGCATGCATATACTTCTGCTATGTGTCCTCTAGGAAAGGAACAGAGGTTGGAGATTCTCATACTTTCCTGCAAACATTATGATTCGAAAATGATTTGCGAGTAATTCGTAATCTTGATTGCGAAAGGTAGTTGAAGTCGTGCTAGTGCATTCCATTCTTTGGATCCGTGCGTTATTTTTCCCTCGATGAATAGGTCTTCATATTCGTATCATCTGCGTTTTTGGGGCTTTTCTTGTGCCCTCAGCTCGACAATGTTGCTGGTTGTTGTCCTATTGATTTGACTAATTATCGTTTCGCTGACTTCCATTTTATAGCTGTGTGCACTATGTCACCCATAACTTTTGACCTTACTCAGTTAGTTGAGTTAGTTGGGGAGGCAATAGGAAGTGGAAATAGTATATGGGATAGTTTAGGACTGGCAATTCCTAAGTAATGGGTTCAGACTGTCAGAGACGGGTTACTACATATTACCCTTGGTAGCAATTCCCTTCATCATTATTTTTCCATCTTGGAAATAAATATTTGATGTATCAGCCTTACACAACGTCTACACATGCCATATGGCATGGATAGTGAAATCGCTTGAGTCATAGTCATTTCTTATGGCAAACTACATGACAAACACTTATGTCCAGTAATCGCGGTTGCCATATATTTGACATTTGATCATCTGATGAACGAGCATGCCAATGAATGCCGGCAAAATGTCCAAACACGTCCTGGAAAAAATACCTTAAATTACCCTAAAAGGCCGCTTGAGCACTGTCATAAAGTCTTTATAATAAAAAAAAAAAAAAAAATATATAAACACTTCAACATAACAAATTTTGGGATTGACTTGTTAAGACCCACCCTGTATATACTTCAATAAATGTTTATTTATTGTATTGTAATTTATTTTGTATATTTTTATTTGATAGGCACGTCAATACACCTTATAATAAAATGTTTAATTTTTAATATTATACTTCCTAAAGTTCTTGAAAAATTAATGCACTCTCAAATTACTTTCTTTTCTAAATCCAGAATCTACTATCTCGCTGGAAGTCAGGTTTCAGGCCACTACTTAGCATGGTGTCGGTACCTTGATAACGCCCTTGACAGAGATCCAATAGCCATACTAGCCCTTCTTGATTTCAGCAAGACAATCTATGATAGACTAATTCTTAAATTGCAACGAAATTTCGAGTGCTCGTTTACAGTTATCTCTCTAATCAAAAATTTTCTGCTCTGCCATAGCCAGTCGATGAAAGTCACTCAGTTACTATCATTACCCCTTATTCTCTACTGCTGTATACCTTGGGGTTCTATTCTTATATCTGTACATAAATGCGATCTATGCACGATCTTGCATGATATTTCAGTACACTTTTACACTACGCTTATGTAAAAAATTACATAGATAGACCAATAAATTGGGTTAATCGAGGAGAGGATCTACATATGACCGGCTTTTGGGCAGTTATCTAACTCAAAATCCAATTGATAATACCACTTTGATTATGTATGTTGTATAGGAGATGTCGCTACTTGTCAAAATTGTGATAACAACTTTTATTTAATGATATAAATCAAATTTTTCCAGGATATCAAGTTAAAATGGTTAAAAACCAAATTAAAATAATATTCCGTGATTGAAAATTCTTTAATTACTATCTGGAAATACCAAGCGAAAGATGAGTAGCGACATCTCCTATCCAACGCAGAAATGATTCTGGAGGCATCTATAGTAGTTCAGATCAATGGCATCGTCATTTAAAAATCTGGGCATTGAGCTAAATACCACCTTTGGAAAGGTTGGAAAGGTTTATTCTTCCCTACGAATGTCCGCGAATATGTTTTCACACATGCGCATAAAGCTTTGCTACAGTTTCTGCGCTACCCCAGCAAGCAAGATGATATGCGGATGATTCGCGCATTATATTCCGGCGAAGATAAATTTTATCACGGAAGATTATCATCTTTTATATTGCGGAAGCCTCCCCCTTCGGCAATGGATGTGTCCCGAATGCAATAATTCTACGGGATACGAAAGCAATACTTCTTGATGAATTGCTTTCGTTTCATCTAGGGAACACGAAAGCAATACCTGCAGAAGATAAAAAAATCAATAAAATCAATTGCCTGGAAGAGAGGAAAGTGATATCGCCAAAATGTCTTGATAATATCGCCATGGTAATAGAAGGAATTAAATTATTTTTAAATACAACTTTATAACAGAGAGGAGTAAAGTCTTATACAGGGTGTTTCCCCTTAGGATGTCAATAGAGCAGGAGGTGATAGTACTCACCTAGAAAAACAAAAAATTGTATTTTGGGGGGGGGGGGCAGTATCAACCGTATAAGAGCTCGTTGTATGCAGAACTTCATGGCTTTTCCAACGACTGTTTAACCAGCCCCGCAACCCTCTCCCCTAAAGAATTGTGGTTGTCTAAACTAAAAATTTCGGATTTTCTTACCTTTTTTTTTTATTTAACCTCTATTAGTTTTGCAAAAAGGTCAAAAACATAACTATTTTTCAGAAAAACTGTAAATTGTAAACTCTAATTTGACCTATCATACCCTATATGTTAACTGTAGCCTTTAAACAGTTAATAACTCATAACCTATTCAGGTCACACCGAAATTCGACGACGATATTTTTTAAAATGTCGCGCTAAGGGAACAAATTATCGTCGAGAATAGGTTTGAAAATAGGTTTGAGAATAGGTTAAGAGCTACTAACGCTTAAAGGGTTACAGATAGCACATAGGGTGTAATAGGGTCAAATTAAAAAGGAGTGTCTACAGTTTACAGTTTTAATAAAAAAAATAATGTTAATGACCTTTTTGCAAAAAAAAAAATAATATAGACGTCAATTTAAGAAAAACGGTAAGAAAATTCGAAGTTTTTAGTTTAGACAACCATAACTCTTGTGATGAGAGGGGTACGGGGCTGGTTGAGCAGTCCTTGGCCATAAAGTTCTGTAAACAATGAGCTAGTATCTGTGACCATACGCCCTGTACTTTTTAAGATACAGGGTGTTTTATGAAAAACTAGCTTTTTTTCTTAATCACCCTGTAATACCTAAACGGTTGATATTGCCCCCCCCCCCCTCCTCTGCCATACAATTTTTGGTTCGCCTAGGTGAGTACTATCACCTCCTGCTCTATTGACCCCTTAGGCGGGGGACACCCTGTGTAGGTAGGAAACTTTACTATATAATTTACTCCGAACGCTTATTAAACCAGAATGAACAGACCTAAATTTTCTGGTAACGCATCTTCTTCATTGAAAATAAACATAAACCTAATCCTCTTTTCGTCTGGAGGAAAACACATAATTCCTTTTGCTATTTTATTGCCATTTTGTCATCGAGGTAAAACTTAAATTGCCTTCAACCGAGCTCATATCATCTAATTATTGCTTAAGCAATTAAAAGTAATTTTCATACATTTGTAATGCTCAAATATTCCGAAGGTCATAACTGAAAGATATCCTCCAATTTTCGCGCTGATGATTTTTCATCTCAATGTTTGCTAGGACTTGACTCGAAATGTTTAGTTATTAATATTAGACACAAAGGTTACATCGGAAATCAATCTCAATTCCAGGATAATCGTCGTTACCTTTCCTTATCCCTACATACTCGTCCTTGTCTATACGGCTATACATAGTTACAGTTCTACATGAAAATAGATTTAAGTGGAATAAGCGAATGTGTTATGTGTCCTTAATTTTGAACTGTTAATGCTGTGGGAAATTTCATTTCAGGGGAAATCTGTTTGAGAACTTTCGTCTCTCTTGTTCTCTCAGTTTTGTATGACTGGTCATCTATAGATCCCCGCGCGCTACTATTGCCTTTCAGCTGTTCTAAATTGTGGAGCCTTATGAACGCACTACTGTTTCGCCATACTCTTATTCATCATTTCCATCATTGCCCGCTGCAAGCCGGACTGGGTCTTCAAACTGGCCCGGGCAAATGACAACAAACCCCTAACCAGCCCTCCAAAAAGACTTTTTTATAAGAGGCAAACAACCCAAATTATTAGGCTGATTTCCTACTGAACCGATCACAAGGAGAGAAAGACAACGTTTCCTATGAATGTTAGATGCCATGCTAAATACCGATCCACTAATCATAAGATAAATAAAATTAAAATTAGTTTTAATTGTGAATTATATACGAAGCGAAATACTATTTACTTGAATGTCTAGCAAGATTAGCTCTATACGTTTTAAGTTTATATATGAGGTCAGCTTGGCTGTTTGCTTTGGCGTATACGGCAGGTAGGAACCAAGCCGTACTGACGATTACATGGTTCCTGCTTATATGAAACGTCCTCTTTTTGCAATGAAATTTCTTTTTTCAAAGATTTTTCGTTTGCATAAATAGTTTTTTCCACATATAATATGTGGCTACTATTTATAGTTTTTTATAGTTTTCGGCGTTGCACGTAGAATAAAAGTTTCACCTCTCATTGTTACACTCATAACAACTATTAGAGGTCCGCCCAAGCACCCATTGTCGCCTCCAATAATGCATAAAAATTCTAAGGAAAATATTTCCAGTAAATTTCTAAGACAAAATTGAGGCATCGTCGATTTTATATTCGAGCGAGACGTTACTGGTTTTTGTTCTACTTTCCCAGTCTTTTTTCTATGTTATTAGTTTGTTCTAATGTTCTGCCTTGACGCGTGAATGCGACACATGCTTTGACAGTTCTTTGCATGCTTTAAAATACAACAAAAAAAGGAGTTGCGCTAGAGATTGTGTTTGCTTTTCTGCGAAGAGTTAGATATTTGTAGGTACTTAATAGACTCAGAAATACTTAAGTAAAAATCTTGGTACTTAAGTTCAAGTAAATAGAAGCAAGTAATTATGTTCAAGTACTAAGTAGGGCATTTCAAAAGTATTGAGTAATAAGTTTTAAGTAACGAAAATGTACTTTAAGTAGTACTTAAGTCTTCTTTTTACTTAAGTATTGCCCAGCTCTGTTTGCTTCAATCAATTCACGACTATAGCCTTAAAGAATTCTATATAAACGTTGAAATCACGCTCCGAGTTTTTCTTACATTGCCAATGACGATAGGCTTCATTTCATGTGAACGAAGTTTCAGAAAATTGAAGTTAATAAAAAATTACCTCAAATCTATGTACAATGGGTCAAGAAAGATTGCCAAATGTGACTGTTTTTTTAAACCGAAAAAGAAATGACAAGCACTCCGAATTTCGAGAATATTATAAACTAGTTCGCGGCGAAAAAAGCTAGAAAAGTCCATTTATAAAATTCTGCAAATATTTCTATCAAACTGATTCACCTCGATGTTTTTAAATGTACCATACTCGCAAAAAATGGAAAACGAGCAATAATTTTATGTGTAATAATATTATTTACTATTTTTCTCAGGATCAATTGTTGTTCAACTTTGTTCAGTCAGCTGATAGAGCACGTCAGGTTAGGTAAAGTTAAATAAGATTAAACAAGTTGTTTTGGCTCTGCGTGAAGGAACTGTCCTCTACTCTTTGTTTTTGCAAATTTTTTGCAATCGCTTAGAAATTCAATCGGTCCTTCACTTACCTATATGGCTCCATATAGTAACAAAAATAAAATAAGTAAAAAACTAGTTTTCAAACAAAACTGAGGACAAGCCGCATAAAAAAGTAGAAAATAAACTTTTCTTCACACACAGAGGTGGACTCAGATTTTTTGATTGGGACATTTCTCTTGAATATCCTTTCTCTTCATGAATCAAATCACTTATTACCTCTGATTGATCATACTGAAATATATCGGTGATTGTCAGCGAAAAAAATCTGAGTCCACCTCTGTGTGTGAAGAAAAGTTTATTTTTTACTTTTTCATGCGGCTTGGCCTCAGTTTTGTTTGAAAACTCGTTTTTTACTTATTTTATTTTCTGCCTTTTTCACGTTAACTAAATTGCATTTGTCCTGAAACAGATTTATCACTAATCATATCGATGAAAATTTTTCCGATGATTTTCTCGCTTTTCCGGATTTTCCATGGAGTTTTCCACAAAAGCAACTTTATGCAACTCATTTCGCTCTACAAACTTGTCTTAGGTTTCAAAACGCTTCCTTGGTCGGAAAAACTCCGGAAAAGCGTTTTACATGAATTTTCCTCGATTTTTTCTGCAAGTTTTTACCACTGTCAGAGAGAAAGTAATGATGCCATTTGATAGGGAACTTGATCCTGCATAATTTAGAAAACTTTTTTACCGGAAAATTTTCCGGAAAAGTCGGAAAATTCCGGAAATTTTTTTCGGAAAAATCGGAAAACTCTGCATTTTTCCTGGAACGGATTTATCACTAATAAAATTTGTACCAAATTTTCAAATGATTTTTCCCGATTTTCCGGGTTTTTCATGGAAATTTCCGGTTCAAATTTCGATAGATTTACTTGTCACGCGACATGAACTTGTGTGCCAAATTTCAGCTCGCTGTGATGACGAAAAGTGGGTCTACGAGAGTGTCGAAAATAGTAAAAAAGAAATATACAGACAGAAAAATTCAGACTTTTCTACTTTCTTTAGTTATATTAAGCCAAATCAAAGTCCAGTCAGAATTTTACTTTGGTGGCTCATACTGACAGTATTACCAAATTTTATTAGCAACAATGGAAATTTGTCATAAGTAAAGGCTGATTGTAATTTACCATGACCATGTATATGATTTACTTCAAAATTGATTACATAAACTACAATTACATGATTATTTAAAAATTAGAAAACCAAAATTTTATTTGTTTTTCAATTTCGAATTTGTTTTGAAAGTACCTACACATAGAGGTGTAGCAAGGCTTTGAAAGTCTTCTTGAATCCTTTTGAGTTTTTCGAAATAAAAATGGTACCGACAAGTACCAGGAATTGGTCTATAAAACGAAAACAGTTCAATTATTCATCAATACTTATTTTATTCCCTTCGAAACAATCTCCATCGCAAAAAATACAGTTCCAACGCGACGCAGGGCGAGGCGAGGCTAGGCTAGGCACTTGAGCGAGGCGAGGTGAGGATACACCTCGAGGCGAGGTGTAGTGTTCACATCAAGGCGTTCAGTTTCTTGGTAAATCGCGAAGTGAGAGCATACAAATTATGTCATCAGATTCTGAAGAAGAAATTTTGTGTTTGTCAAGTAGGGCAACTAAATATATGCCACTTTTCACATATGTGTATTTTCCGTTTTGCTTGTGACCCGATAAATAACAAGCGATTAGAATTTGGGGTATTTAACATTCACGTATGTATATGAATATTTACATACTGAGCCTCATATATTCTTTCAGTATATGAGAATGGGTTAAGAACCCTTCGAATATATCAAAGAAAAAACCTATACGAATACGCCAGTTATCAAAATTAGCGCGCTGCACTTCGCGAAAAAATGAAAAATTTCATTCTCGAGCGAGATACCTCGAGGTATCTCGCCACATCGCGCGCTGATACAGCGTTGTTATGAACACTCTTATAGTACAGCGTGCAATCATTTTATTTCTTCCACTCGTCTCGCCTCGTTGTGCACGTACCAATAGGCGGATTTTGGAATCGCATTCAATTCCTTCCGCAAATTCTCCTTTATCGCCTCAATCGCCTCAAATTGCTTTGCGCGAAGTGGTAACTTTAGTCGTGGGAACAGGAAAAGCCACACGGGTACACCTCAGGTGAATACGGAACTTCCGAAATGGTATTAACGCTTGTTTTTTTTTATCAAATAGCGACAGCAATTCCATGCTGTTTCTGCAAAAAATTCAGCACTTTCGGCATAAGGCGCTGTTCAATTCGTCTCATGCCAAAAATATCGTGCATAACGGTCTGTATCGATCCTAACGAGACACCAGAATCGGCTGCTATCTTCCTGATGATCTTCGAGCAAAATTTTCTTAATATTGTCGATGTTATAGTCAGTCACAGAGGTGTATGGATGACCAGAACAAGGCAAATTATCAACCACAGTACGGCCTGCTTTAAACTCTATATACCACTTGTATGCTTTTTCGTATGTTTTCGGCATTGTCGAGTCCTCGTAGTTTACCGTTAACATTTTCAACGCTTCCGCACATGATATTTTGTTTGAAACACACAATTTCAGGCAGACTCTTTGCTCAACTGAATTTGACACAGCGAAATTCGCAGAATACACTAAATATTGACTTGTTTACAAACTTTCTGACAGATTGCGCTCAAATGAGAAAGTATGTTGCTAATAATAATGCCAAATGCCTTATAAAAAATCGAATGCCACGAGAATGTCAAGGTTCCCATATATAATGTTATCCTGGTAACACCCACAAGCTATCTTGGCTCCGCGTCCAGTCAGTGTTTATAAATTGTGGGACATTTCTGAGTAATTTTAACTCATAGCTCCCCTTCCACCGCAGCCGAAACGTTCGTCCAGAGTACATGATAAATACGCGTGATCGCGATTAACGCGGCAACCGCCGGCCTGAGGACCACCGGCCCATCGGGCTAGCGACCGATCGCCCGTCCTCCCAGTCCGGCTCTGGACTCTAAGAGAAACTTATCCCTCCATTGTAATTATCTTGCAAGCCCTGGCGAGCATCAACATTTTCTAAGATCAATTTGATTTTCTGAAATTTCTGCTAGTGAGCCACTCAGCCACAGGATCCTAGTCTTTCGTTTATATACCCATTACAGGATTAATTCGTCCAAGTTTCGTCCCAATAAGACTTCCCGTTCTACTTATTAAAAGATAAGGTAAAAGGTAAGACTAAACACCAAATTATTCAAATTGAAAATGAGGTAAAATTAGATTAAAAGGTTATTAAGATAATTAAAAATAAATGGCTTGGCGTCTTCGATAAAAAATTTAAGCCGACCTAAGTGCAATACAAATAAATTAGACCACTCGATAAAACTAACTTGAAAGTGATCTAAATGCCATCCAGTCAAATTATACTTTTCGGAACTGGCCATAGAATCACGGAGGCGACTGACCATAAAAGACAGCTAAATATTTTTTTGTGTGTAATTTCTGCAAAATATTGTTTTCTGATCTTTTTTTGCTGGTTGGCGCATGGCGATGCTTAATTAAATCTAAAACTCATGATAATTAAGTTAATTAAGATGCTCATCCACGGTGTGTTAATTAGTAGCTTCATGTAAATTCCACACAGTTGATATTAAATAATAGTCGCATTTTTGTAGTAGCAAATTTCTAGAGCTGATCATTGCAATTATAAAGCTTTGAACTAAAAGTAGGGTTTATGATTTCACTCTATATAAAAAATTACATAGCGTCCATCACTTATATATGCAATTTAGCGAACCACCTTTCTCGCTGAGCTCTAGGACAGGTATTGATGGGATACCTAGTTGCGCTCAAAGGGGAGCGTAACAACATTCGAGGCTTTCTAATCATGCATTATAATAAATTTACATAAGAAACAGCAAAGAATTGTCTTGCAATAACGGGAGTGAGTATCTATATCCGACCCAATTAATTCAAAAATTAAAAGCATCCGGAATAAAAAGACAGTTAGTAAGTTTTTCAGATCGAAAAGATAGTTACACTAATAGTCGCACTTCAAAGAGTTACCGCAGAGCTACCCTAAAGAGGTGAGAGAATAAACCAAAAAATCCCTTTATTGGGAAAGGCTAGAAGGACTTCGTAAGGCAAAAAAATGTATTGACACAAACGAATTCTTAGGAAAACAGAGCTCAAAATGATTAAGCTCTTCTCAGGCCATTGCCAATTGAGATATCACCTATCAAGACTTCATCCTTTCGCTTCTGTCAGGATGCTTATGAAACCTCGGAGCACTTGCTCTGCAACTGCGAAGTATTGGCCAGGCGGATATTACTCCAGGTCGAATATGCTTTTCCTCAAACTACGTGTGGAACCTAAGTCCCAGACTTTATTACCGGTCTAAGCCTGGGGAGGGAATAAACGAACGGGACGTCACAATATATCTTTCGCAGTGAATGCGAGGCCAACGGCTGCATGCCACTCCACAAATCTAATCTAATCTACGCTAATGTTTTTATAGCTATACTCTCGAACACCTTTCACTTGATTCCAAAAATCCCTTATTGGAACGAGCCTCGTGAGTGTTGCAACTCTCTCTTGTGGTAGACTATGTATAGTAAAAAATTTATCTTCCACAAATTATATTAACTCATCAAGTGAGTCCTAAAGCAAAATCAAATAAGTAAAAAAGCTAGAATTGGTCTAAGACCAAGATGAATACCCGTATGAATTTTCGTATGGTCACCCATTTGAGAAATATTGATTTTGTAGTGGTTTTCGCATATATTTCTAGAACGGTTCGTTGGACAGAAAAAATAATTATAACCAATTTTATAGGATTTCATACTCTGAAGAAGTTTTTAGTACAATAAAAATGTCTAGGACTAATCATTTTCACAATATCCGTAAAAAACCTAAATTTTTAGATAGCAATATAAAGAAGAGGTTGCCCGATTTATTCCAATTTTGAAATTTTATTTTCTATTACTATGAAAACACTACATACCAAATTTGAGTTCTCTATGTCAACGCATTCTCAGGCAGTGTCCAAATATATAATGGAGAACGAAATTTTTGTATGGCAACCCCCGATTTGTGTCATTTTCGAACTTAATTTTAATTTTCTTTTTAAGTCCACATACAAAAATTCAGCTCTCTAAGTACACGCGTTATCGTCCGCACGGACGGACGGAAGGACAGACGAACGGACAGACGGACATGCAAAAATAAAAATGTCCAATCCATTTTGCTCTACCATTATAATTTCTGTGTGTTACAATGGAATGACAAACTTAGTATACCCTATAGATTTCATCTAGGATATAAAAACAGTTTCGTGATCAAAGCTATAATGGACCGAATTCATAGCAGACCTAGTACAATAGTTTTAGTAGATAAAAGAATAGTATGTTAAGGCAGTTTTTCAAATGATCAAAGTTTATGCTAGATGTTGACGAGAGACTAACAAAATTTTTCTAGTACATTTGAAAAATTGGAGTCGTGTTTTTGAATTTTAAAATTTTCATAGTTTCAAGAGTTTGAAGTTAGTCCTTATCTACTTAAAAAATTTAAAATTCCTGGCATGTTTGAAAGCGCCCAAACAATTCATACAAACTCACAGATCTATAGCATGTTGCGTTTATCACATAGAAGATTTATCGTTATTATATGAGAGTGATATTGAATTGAAACAGTTCTTTATCGTCTAGACACTAGACGGAACACCAATTATAATTTTTTAAAACTTGTTACCAGGTATATATTATAGCATAGTATACCTTTATTTATGTTAATTATTTAAAAAAAAAAAAAACTTATTTACTTATCGGACATGGAGCAAATTACCCACCGGAGTCCATACCGCAATGTTCTATTTTAATACTTATTTAAATATAATATAAGGTAAATGACCGTATCTACAGTAAAAGTTGAAATCTAATATATAATTTCGTGCCACTTTACGTACTCTTACCACTTTATCTCAATGAATGTGATCGTGATGTGAATATCTAATAATGAAGGTTAATAAGTTGATGCACTTTTTATGCCGGTATAATTGAAACCGCTTAGAGAACCGCTCATTATTTAATACTATCCATAAATTGATCACACTTTATTGAACTTATATGCATTAAAAATGTTCTATACTCTCCTCCTACACATTAAATCAATGGTTGGCATCTTTATAATGTTTTTCATGAATCTTTATTTTAACGCCCTTCACAATAAATTGAACATGCCAAAGCAAAGGTTTTTAAACCGCACACGGCAGTAATATTGATTTAAAAATTAATTTTGTTTTTGGGTTTCTTTTGTGGTACCTACAAAGGTAGTATCCGCGTCAGCAGCTTAATAGTTATTGTTTAGCCTAAAAAGGTATCTGTTTTTAATTAAAATTTATAAAAACTTGAATAAGTACTTAGTAGAATTGTAAAATAATCCCAGCGAAAACTAGTATTATACATTAACTGTCTTTTTTTATAATTTTACGTAACACCAGAACATCGATCAAAGCAAGAGGTTTGAGTTTTATACCGAAATATCAGCAATAATTTTCTTTGAATAAAGGCTTCATAAATTGTCACACATTTATGATTATGGCTTGTTTTAACTTATTAGTCACAATTTTACCACACAAATAATGTTGTTCAAATACAATTTTAATATACATTTTGTAATTATCGATTTATTATGGTAACAACGTACAACTCAAGGCTCTGTACGACGGAGTGTTACAGGAAAAGCATGCAATACTGAATGAGGTAATTTAAAATCGAAAATGTTATATAAAGTTCTTTCGAATTCATGTTATTTTTGAGATTACGGAGAATTTTAAATTTTCTCGAAAACTTTATCATCCTTGCAACGCTTTTTTGACTGTAACTCAGCTCGTTTTGCTTATTGAATCACCATTTTGGTCTTATTTTATTCGTATTACTTTTGGCTTGCATTTATAATAACTTGCTTTAAAAAAAATGAAAGTTAAAAACTAACGATTATAAAAGGAAACAAGCAAAAATCCAGGAAGGTAGAATGTGACTAAACACAGATCGTTTTTTATAGCTGCTGGTACATACAGGGTGTTTCCCCTTAGGAAGTCCATAGAGCGGGAGGTGATAGTACTCACCTGGACGAACCAAAAATTGTATGGCAGGGGGGGGGGGCAATATCAACCGTTTAGGATTTACAGAGTGATTCATAAAAAAAGCTAGGTTTTCACAAAACACCCTGTATCTTAAAAACTACAGGGCGTATGGTCACAGTTAAGGATTCACTGTATGCAGAACTTCATGGCCTTTCCAACGACAGCTCAACCAGCCCCGTACCATGCGACCATGCGCCCTGTAGTTTTTAAGACACAGGGTGTTTTGTGAAAACCTAGATTTTTTTATGAATCACCCTGTAACTCCTAAACGGTTGATATTGCCCCCCCTGACATACAATTTTTGGTTCGTCTAAGTGAGTACTATCACCTCCCGCTCTATGGACCTCCTAAGGGGAAACACCCTGTATATTCATTCTTATATATACACTTAACTGCACTTCAACTTTTTAGCGAAGTGGAACCTGAGAAATAGTCAAATTGAGCGTATTTTCTGCAATTGGTACACGTTTTGATGTGTGTAGTCATTTATAATATCATCTGGCGTGGAACTTGTGAAATGTGAAATTTTTATTTTTGAGAGAAAATGGTTTCAAGTAAAAAGTTACATATTGAAAAGGTCATTAATTGTGCAGCAATGTAATTAAGGGCGATTACGGAGGAAAAATTCTAAGAAAAAAGAAAGTGGGAGTACGTTCCTGGCATATTGATTGCTAGGAATAATATTTTTGCTTACGTAATTATCGTTTAAATTTACGAGATTTCTTACTGAAAAATAAAAAGCACTCCCTTCGTATAAAAGCGCAAACACAAATGTGTTGACATTTTACAAGTTCCACACCAGCTGATATTATTAAAGACTACTTAAATCAAAAAATGTACCAAATGCAGAAAATGTACTCAATTTGATATTTCCCAGGTTCCACTTCGCTAAAAAGAAGTGAGTGGAACTCGTTTTCATACTGGCGCAAGTAAACTGGTTGGTATGTCAAGAGGAGGTGAGGGACTGAAAACGAGGCTTCTTGGAACAGTAACTTCGACTTACGATGAACCGTTGTTACCTTGGAACTCATACATTAAAATGTATTTGCGACGCACGCATATTAACCAGAGGTAACGTTTAGGTCAGTTTCTTAAGGAAATAGAGTGCGACATACGCAGGAGCAAAGCAGATATTATGCGACTCACGCAGAGATGCTGAGTGCGATATACGCAGAAGAGGCATTCGCTGATGGTGGTGCGACGTACGTTAATCATTCACACTCGCATTCGCAAATGATTTATCCTAGACTACACAGTATTATTTAGAATCCCGGAACTACCCAGCTTAACCTTAAACCTACGATATAATTTAATGCAAATATGCTTGTCTCTCACCCATTTATTTTTCTTTATTATCACTTCACCTAATTATTTAATCGCGTCAACTCTATCTCGTTCACTGCACTGACACTGCACCTGAGAGTATCTCGCCCAAACTTTGCACAATATGATTCCTACACTTCTCAACATCACATTCGCACCAGTGCCTACCAAACTAAATACATACTTAGTTTACAGGCTTACCAGATATTCCTAACACGATATAATTTCAAAAATGTTTTTTCCTTCGAAAATTTATCTATTTTGAAAATCAGAAATGTCTTAAGGTAGCCATATTAGAAAACTGTTCTGTACCCACACAAAATATCTCTAATCTGTTACCTTTCATTTAAATCCAGCATTATTGGTCTAGCTCAAGTACTCTCTGAGGGTTTCGTGATATAAATTATTTCGAAAATAATTTTTTTTTTTATAATTGTGAGAAAACTAAACAATTAAGCAAGAAAACCGAGTGAAACCTAGTTCATAATTTTATAATTTATCTTAAAGTCTGTTAACATACTTTGCATAATTTATTTAATCTGTCGTTATTATAAATAAAACAATGTAGAGCCTCACGTGTTAGTGGCTAATAATTACAGCTAGAAATGTGGAGAAGGAGAATCATAATTAAGACTATAGTGTTCATAAATAATATTTCTTCGGTCATTTCAAAATTTCACTTGTATGCTGATGATTGCGAGCTATATATTTGCAAACTACGTAGATTGATGGAGGATGCTATATGTAGACTGAATGAAGACCTTGGATCAATATCCTTGTCGGCACAACAGAATAAGCTTCTTCTAAGTCCATTAAAGTCTAAGACAATTCCTTTGTACAGAAAAAAACTGGATACCACAGACATTGCCGAAGTGATGTTAGATTCCATACAACAGGTCGGAGGCAGCAGATTTTGTTTCTTAATTTTACCTACACATAAGTACAAAGCTAGACTTTAAGTGTGTAGATGCTCTGAATAAATGAATTTGCATAAAACAAAGCTCCTTTCAAGTTCAAATATCGCACCAAAAATAAAAGATTAACAATGACTCAATACATAATAGTTTTTGTGTGTCATCCCGTAACCTTACCGCCCGCCTAGAAAGGTAAAAGAATTCTCCACAGGAAAAGATCAAAATCAAAAATATAATTATTTTAATGACATCCAAAATACGTGATTAAAAGTAAAAATCTAATTATTCTAATGACATTACTTCGGTTACATCTGTTGATTTACTTACTTGATCAAATGATAAAATCTAACTGAGAAAAAGGCACTCAAAAATTGTTACAAATTTTACAAGTGAAAGAAATTTCCCCAGCCTAAATCCTTGCATAAAACTAAAATACAAATATCTTTTTACACTTATTCCTCAAAACAGATTAAAACAATAAACATCGAAAAGTTCTATGAGACGAGTTTAAGTCAAGTTGTGTTGAAGTCGTTTCATTAAGTTTGGTATTTCCATGTAACTTAATGTTTAGAACAGGAATTCTTTCAGAATAAAAAATATTAAAGTATTTTTTATATTTTTCGAACCTATAGATGAATGCCCGTATCTAATTTCATACGGACACCCATACATGCAAGTTTGATTTTTGAAGTTGTTTTTCCCATATATTTCTCGAACGGTTCGTCGGTCAGTAAAAGTGATTATAAACAAATTTTATAGGATTACATATTCTGAAGAGCTTTTCACTACAATAAAAACGTGTAAAACTGATCATCTTCACAGTATGTATACGTAAAAAACCTAAATTTGTATATGGGAACACCAAGAGTAGGTTGCCCGATTTGGCTCTTTTTTGAAAGTGCATTTATTTTTTTCTATTTCATCGTGTACAAAATTGCAGCTTTCTTCGTTGACTCGTTCTCAGGCAGTGTTCAAATATATAGTGAAAAACGAGAAATTTTTCTATGGCAACCCACGAAGGAGTTACCCGACTTATCTCATTTTCGAACTTAATTTAACCTTTTTTTTTTTTTTAAGTCCGCGTGCAAAATTGCAGCTCTCGAGTTATCAAGAGGACTGGCAGACAGGCAGACAGACGGACATGTAAAAATAAAAATAACTTTTAATATTATTCGTGGGTGTCTAACCCATTTTGCTCCTAGCATTAATTCTATGCATTACAAATGTAATGATAAACTTAGTATGCCTAAGATTTTATCTAGGGTATAAAAATTCTTTTCACAGACAATATCACCAGCTGTGAAATCTTCGGAAAATATCTGCTATTAAAAGGATAAGTCCTCGTGCATTTAAAGCTACACATAGCTATATTTCCGTTTGGACCTTCAAATAAGCATTTTTAAATATCTGAGCTACATCACCCAGTACTATGTTTCGACCACTCTAGCTGATAAAGCGCCTTATTTCTTCATTATAATATTTTTTGAGAAGCCCCATGAAAGTTCTGTTCAATGATTGCATTTTGTGTGTTGCATGTGGGGGACTGAAATAATAGATAATAAGACATTGTGCTGACGCACCGAATCTATTAGGTACTTCTATGTTTCGCATGGCTGTAATGCCCGTCTAAAATAATCAGAACAGGCTCCTGCTCTGAAGATTTTGAGAAAAGTCCATGAAATGAAGAAACCATTGTGTGAAAATGGGCAATTGGACCCATCCAAAAATGTGAAAGGCAACCTTGAATTCAGCGGGAGTGTTATTCAAGAAAAGAGGACTTTTGATTTTTCGTGGTAAAATAAAATATGACGGATCAACTAGTGCTCATAAAATATATTACGGTAACAAGAGTACCGCGCTTAGTAGATGTCGTTACTTCTATTTGATGCTCTCCTGCTAGAATTCGTGGCTTTTTACTCTGAACAATCGACAACCCAGTTGCATCAACGTTCCATATTCATAACGGCGGCATTTTTGGTGTAAATAAATATCTTCAAGAATATATCAAAGAATGTTTACACATTTTCTTGAGTAAATCCTTTCGCCGGTCAAAGGATCTAGCCGTTGCGTAAGTTGGCGAAAGCGTAATATGCCTTGACGACCTTCTTATAAAGACGTAAAGCTAATATTTGCCTACACAATTAAGCATGATGGAAATTTTCGATCATCTTGAATGCTAAGGTACGTATGTCACTTCTACTAAGACCCTAGAAATGGCTTTTAATTTCTTGCAAATTTTACCAGTTGTCCTCTTTATTAAATACTGGTTTTCTGCTGCATAATTATATATTTTCCTGCGTACGACCACCTAGGGATGTGGTCAATAGCCATGCTACAAGACTAGTTTTTAGTTTATTATGAGTTAGACTCCAATGACAATATATCTTGAATGGGGTAAGTACATTGTTAATTAATGAAAAAATTTAAAAACAAATGATCATTTTTGTTGACGGCCACAAGTCCCATTTAATATTGGAAGTAAGCAAGGAGTTATTCAGCACATACGGGATAATTTTATACGCACTTTTCTCTCATCACAATATACAGGGTATACCAGACGTACCGCATTTCCTTTATACCCCGGATTCCTCACACAATTTCGAGAAATAAATTGTATGGAAGGAGAGCCAGAAAATGCACGGTGTGGGCGGTAGGGGGGTTTACTATTTTTAGTTCTGTTTCCCTTCATATACACCCTATCAAGGCGAAATTTATCTCAGGTGATAGCAAACCGTCTATGCTTTGCAATGAATGCCCAACCAGCACTACTGTCATCTTCAATCTTAAGTTGTAGTACGTCAAAGTTCAAAAATTAGAAAAAAGTCCTATTTTTTTTTCAAATTTTAACGATTTTTCCGCCAAAATGTACGATAACTATACAGTTTATTTACACGATTTAGAAATCCCGGAATGTTACCTTTAATTTGACTATGCACATGTACCTACATAAATGGAACTGTTTTTGCAATATTCCCGTTTTTATGATGCAGAATTTCATTAATTTTGCATAGACGGTTTGCTATCATCTGAGATAAATTTCGCCTTGATAGGGTGTATATGAAGTAATTTACAGGGTGTAAAGTGGAAACAGAACTAAAAATAGTAAACCCCCCTACCGCCCACACCGTGGATTTTCTGGCTCTCCTCCCATACAATTTATTTCTCGAAATTGAGTGAGGAATCCGGGGTATAAAGGAAATGCGGTACGTATATGCTTACAACTAACTAGCAGATGTTCATGTTTTCAGCTAATGCTTCATCAAAAGATACGGGAGTGTTTAAATGATGATCTTGTTTTAAAGATTTGTGACACGTTTGGATCTTAGGCGCATTAAATTCGACGCGATTCAATCTGCTCCAAGCGAGGATATTATCAAGGTCGTTATTCAATGATCTAGTCATGCAATCTCAAAGGAGTAAGCGAAAACAAGGGGACTGTCATCGGAAAAGCTATGGCCGGGATCGAAAGTAAGGGAAAAAGTCATTAGTGAAAATTAAGAAGAAAGACGGAGAGATAACGCGGGCACACCGGTATTTATAGGGTGAGGTTCAGATGTAACGCCATCTAACCTATATTACGCAACCTGATAAAATTTTTTCTAGCCATAATAGAAGAGGAGGGGCGATACCAACAGCTTTAAGTTTGGGTAAAAAGTACGTTGAATTAAATATAGCTTTAAGGAAAAATTTAATTTATAAATCATCGAATTCCATTATGTTCTAAAATTCCTTCTTGATTTGTTCCTTTTAATTTAATAAAATTTAAAAGATGCTGTTATCTAAAACAACACAATTTGAATGAAGAATGATATGTTACTGTGAATTTTATCACAACTTTTTATTTTTTAATCGCTTTTCAAATCAGGAATAAAAAAAAAATGAATAAAGTCGTATCTTTCAAAACGACATTTATTTAACACCCCCTTATAAAACCAGCTTTTATAACTTTTTTTTAGTCTGGATGCAAACTGGCTTAGACTGGACGCAAACTGGCTTTTACTGGACGCAAACTAGTGATTTCCGTATACACTGACAAGTCAAATGTTTTGAGTTTTTAATTTAAACTGAAAGATAAATTGACACCTTATTAGTGTAGTACAAAAGCTTAAACATTGACATTAAGTAAATTCTACTAAAAACCCTTCTGTTGGGATGACATTTACTTAAATGGACGCGAATTGGTGCGTTTATCATACAACTCACATTAATAATTCAAAAATTATCAAATTAACTTCCAAAATAGAAACACAGCAACTCTTGTGCATGAAAAATTCTTAAAAATTTTATATTGTCACTCACTCACTTAAAAAAATCAACTTCACGGCACAATGGCAAATAATACACTGAGCAAAAGTGGAAATGAGAAGGAACATGATTGGACAGGGTTAAGTTTTTTTGGCATGTGAAATAGGAGCTGGTCTGGTAAGAAAAAATGTTCATCACATTAAATGTAAGAGAGATATGCAACTATTCCACATTATCCTCCTATACCGCAATACCCGATCTTACTCTAAAGTCAATAATAAAATCAAAATAATTTAATTAATTCTAGAATAGAAGAGTTTTTGAGAACTTGTACTTTTAACGATTTTAAATTGAGTTATAAATACAAGAGAAAAAAACAAGCGCCTCAACCGGTTTTTGATGTTTGAGCTAACGATGTAGATGCTTTTTCCTTTTTTTAATTTATCTAGCCTAATAAGGGGCTTGTTTTTAAAGTTGTCGTCGCCTTTCACAATTTTGACGTTCTTTTGACTCATGCAATCCAACTCATTCAATTAATTTAATTTATTTTTCATGTGCTTTCTGTGCATTGACGTTTTAAAAACGAGTTTTCTGTCCACATGTGACTTTCTTGACAACACAGCCCCGGCTCATATTTATAGGTTATGAAAAACAGTTATATTTCATAATTAACACCGCAATGTAAATATGTAGATATTTTTATTTTTACTTTTTTAATGTTTTAGATTATTATATTTATTTCTTATTTAAGCCGAAATCGCAAGCTATCATGTTAAAATATATTATCAAAACAATCATATCTGACATCTGTTATCACATGAATCGCAGTAATTCCAAAAATATTTGTGCAGTAAGTGTGACGCACTCTTTTGCACATCACAGACTTTAAGAATGATAAATGTGACGTTAAATGAATCGCAGAGAGGATCAAAAAACTTTTATTTGTGGATAAACGATTAACTCTATACATCTACACATCACTTTAAAAACAAATTCAATCCATAGTTGCTTCTGGTGATATTAACCATAATAACGATGAAAGCGCACAAAAATATATTTTTGAGAACTTTTATTTTCAACGATTTTAAATTAAATTATAAATTCAAGAGAAAAAAAAACCCAGCTGAAAGCAACTTTGGCTTAATAGACAAGAAAAAAAGCATCTGTCTCGTTAGTTCAGTCGTAAGAGTAGTCGCCCAGAAACCGGAAGGTCCCGGCTTCAAAGACCGAATGACGAGATTGTTTTTTCTGTCTATTTATCAATTTAATTTAGAATCGTAAAAACAACAAATTATCAAAATTCTATGACCGATTCTAAAAATTGTGAGTTCGAGTCGCGTACAGGATAAGATAATAATTAATAATTTATTCTATAAAATTTAAATCAGAAATATAATATTAATCCAGCAACATCAATAATTACATACTGCAAGCGAACTCACCAGACTGTAATTGGTAATTTCACTTTACGGATTAGATTTTAATCCGGTCGAGATCCACAATAAAGATTTGTTAATAAAATTTCTTGTTCTAGTTGTTACCTTAGCTCTGGGTTTGTAATCAAAACCAATATTAAACAGTACTTTCCGTTCTTTCGTGGTTACGTTCAGAACAAAACCAAAACAAAATAGTAATGAGCATTATGAACTAATGTTCCGATGTAATTTTATTCAAAGGAATTTTTATATTTTCTGTAAAGAGTTCTAATTTGCTGAATGTTCTTGTTTTGTGAAAGTACATTTTCTTTTTAATTACAACATTTTCTCAATATTTCATTTTGGGGAAAGATGACCATATAAAACAGACGACGTATGTATAATAGACTAGTGCCAAAGTGGATTTTGAAGTAGAGATGTGCGGGTAGTAATCATTCGGTACAAAAGTACTCGTTACTTCCCTAAAAACTGGGTACCGAATATATACCCAAATAATTATTGGCTACTTGTACTCATATTCAGTTGATTAAAAGTTTTTATTTCATGGTAAATTCGGTATACCACTTTCGATATGAATACCATGTACCGACGGATATCAAATAACTACAATTCGTTCTACGTAGGTACCCGGTTAGAGTTTTCGATTAAATTTCATGCCTTTGAGTATTGTACCTATGCGATTACCAAACACTTTTTTCCCCTGTTGTTCACGTAAGTAGGTACCGAATCTTTTTTTTCTTCATCATTAGTATGACAGTGGCGGTGAGAAGTTAGGAATAAGCTGCGGTGATAGTGCGAAAGTTAACCTAATAAGAAGTTAACCCTAGTATCGAGTTTGGGCAAAGTAAAATTTAACGCTGTCTCCAAATATATCACATTAAAATCGCTAGTAAAATTTTGACGTATGTTAATTTGGAGAACATAGACATTTGTAGATTTTGATAAGAATATTTTAACTCTTCAATCAATAAAAAAAAAAAAATGCAAATTGCTATAGAAATAGGAAATGTTAAAATTTTACCAGCCATTTAATGCTTTGAGATAGTATCAAAGTATCGAGTAAAATATGTGATATTTTCATACAAATGGAAGAGCTGTTAAAATCGCAAGTAAAAGTTTGATTGAAGATTTTAATAGCGTAATACGGGGTTCAACGGTAAAATTGAAGGCTTCCTTTTTATAAAATAGATGACACTATATATACTCCACTCATTTTACTAGACATGTTAATGCGCGAACATTAAATGACTGATAAAATTTTGACATCTGCTATTTTTAAGAGTTAAAATTGTTTTATCAAAATGTAAAAATGAATTATTTTGCTTTCTCCAAATTAACATACTTAAAAATTTTACTAGCGATTTTAATGTGAAATATTTGGAGACCGCGTTAAATTTTATTTTACCCAAACTCGATACTAGGTTTTGTGCATTAAAATCCCATCTATTATTATTTTATATAGAAGGAACCTTCAGTTTTACATGAGAGCTCTGTACTGCACTAGTAAAATCATCAGTAAAGCTTTAGTTTGTGATTTTACCGGCGCTGAAATTTGTATTCAAATGTCACATTTTATTCGAACTCGATACTCTGAGCTGTCTGGGATAAATTTGGGGTCGAGCCTACCTTGATCTGAGTTCCAGGTATATTGCTTAACTTTTTTGTTAACGGGCTCTATGTCCAAATAACCAAGTTTACAATTGGTAATGAACTCTATAGGAGTGTTATGCAACTGCTCCTTGGCAGCCCTCTCTTATTCAACAACCCCCCTCCCCCCTCGACCACTTTAGACCGACTTGAATCTTTTAGAAGTTTCTATTCCAAGTACCTTTCTAATATGAATTTTCGAATTGAAAATTTTGTAAATTTTTCTACCACAACTTAAAAGATTTTTTTTTAATTTATTATTTATTTAATTTCAGGATAGTTTCCATCAGTTGCATTAATTAAATTCACTCAACTTTAGTAATATTACATAGTAAATTTTGTCATTGAAATTTCATACATTATTAACAGAATTCATAAAAAATTGAAAATAAAAAAAAATATTGAAAAAGTCGTGTTATTGGTTTTTCTCAATTATAAGCAGTTTCATGAAAAATAAACCATCAACATATATAGACCATTTTTAAGTAGACATTTCAACGGCTAAAATGACAATGGATAGAATATTTAAATTGAAAAAAACACCAATAAAGTTTTCTGTGGAAGATTTTGGTTTTTTCTCTCGAAAAATGTAAATATGTCGGAAGCTCGGAAAATAAGTCCTGATTTGAAAAAATCATGCTTATTCAATACAAAAAAAAACGTATACTTTTACAAAATTTTCATGTAAATTGAATTGTTTTTACGAGAGCAAAAAATTAAAAACCGAAAAATCGGTTTTGCAGATTTTTTTATAAAATTTGAGGTTATATTGAAAACTGCCTTATATGAAAGCTTTAGATTTTCTTATTATATATAACTTTCGCAAAGAACATTTTTCGCTATGAGGTCACGTTTCTACGAAAATCCCAAAAAATCAGTTTCCACCCATAAACAATTTACACAATTTCACTTTATTTCGTTTTTAATTTTTGTTTTTTCTCTTAATTATAAGCTTCAGTAAATTTTCCGGCTGGTCCTTCCCTGTTTATAATTTTGTTGGTTCAAAAAGCAATTGGCACGAGTATATAAGTAATCGCGAGCTTCACAATATTTATATAAAGAATGTGAAGCCTACGAATTTAAAGTTGAGAAAAGGTTGCCATTAAACACCAAACCAATATTTTAGATTATTGCCAGGACAGGCTTTATGCACCAAATTATAAATTTCTTTTCAAATTAGCAAAAATTGTGCATAGCTATCATATGAATGTATAGTGCAAGTAAGTGTTGAGAGATGTAAAAGGCATAATGGCGCATTCACAATGCAGAGTGGAGCAGAGTGAGCTTTTAATCCAGAGCGAAGCTGCTCACAATACAGCGCAGAATGAAATTCGAAATTTGAAATTAAACGTAACAAATCGCCTTAACAACGCCAAATCAACAACAAACTTTGAAATTAATATAACAAAATGCCATAGCAACGCTAAATCAGCATGCTTGTCGTTGCCAAAATAATTAATTCGAAAAAGGAGACACCTGTTGCACCATCAGATTGCTTCGAAACTAGATAAAAATTAACGTTTTATTTTTTTGGTTTTTAAATCACGAAGTTTGCAAAAAATACCTCTTCTTTTTTTACTAGCATTCATAAAAAATATTAAATCAGAAAATTACATTAAAACATTTTAAGTTATGATAAAAAAAAAGTTATGGAGCTTTATCCACGCCATCTATATGTTAGTAGTTCGAAATTCCAGTTTGTAAGGTTTCGGAAATGCCAGCGTGAAATTATAATAGAACCTATTTAAATGCAGCTCCGCCCTACACTATTCTGAGCCAAACAGAGATAGCCATATGCACCACTGCGTGTTAAAAAATAATGCCAGTTGCCACTCTACGCTACTCTACTCCACTCTACATTGTAAATGGGAATATAAGTTATAGAACCAGTAAGAGACATAATCTAGACTCTATAAAATAATTATCGTTAAAGTAATTCTGCGCACAAAAACTTCATAAAATAATTCACACTTTGCAAGTCGCAGACATCCCATTCATCTAGGGTAGATATCATAAAAATTGGTCTTGAACCGATTCTAATTTTTTTACTTGTTACTATCTAGTCTTCTTACGTGAAACCTTAACTCCACTAATCCAAAGAGTGCAAATGCAGGTATGTGCATTTGGTCCGATTTTGATAAGAAAATCTTTTGAGATAGGGTCGTCTTGTCCGATTTTAGAGGCCAGAGGAACAATTTTAATTGTTCCCCATTATTTATTATAATTCTCCTGTTATTGAGCGCCCGGTACTGAATATGGTACATCGCTTATCAATTAGTATTTTAAAATAAAAATAAAAAAAGTGGTGTAGTTTAATTACCAGAGACCTTTGTTTTCCACTTTCCCTACTTTCCTTCTCTCACGTATTATCGAAAATAAATAAGAATCCTCAAGCTCTACACACGAAACTGATATGATAGTGACACCCTCCCTAATGCCCACTATTTATACCATCTGCATGCATTTAAAAAAAAATTAAGTTTTTATTAAGCTCTAATAAAGAGATACCTATAGTTAAAGTCCACAAACTTTAGTTTACAGGTTTTTTTTCTGCAAACCTATTATTGAATTTTCTAATTTCGCACTAAGTATTACTTGCTTATAGCCTTATTATTGAATCCGTTGAGATTGGAATAGAAAAAGCTTAAAAAAATCTTTTGACTATGAAATTAAACAAAGGTTTACGAAATTTTCAAAACTTCATTCATATCAAAGCTTATCTAATTAAAATTTCCGCACAAACTGTCAAAATATTTCCGCATAATTTCTCCTACGGAATTCCTCTTTATACGCCTTTGTCAAAATTCAGTAGAATCAGAGCAGTCTCAGAACAGTTTTTAAAAATTTAAAAAAGATTTCATTAGGTTTACTTAAAGAAAAGAACTTTTTAAAGCCTTTTCGATTCCGATCCGAACGGATTCATTTTCATTAGGCCTAGGTATTATTGTACGAATTGATGAATGTTACGCCAATGGACACGCGGCAAAATAGAGTATTCACACCGGGAGCGGAGGATTTTATCCAAATGTACTCAAGTTCCAATGAAGAAGATCTGTTATTAGTAGCTCTGATTGAAGAAATATAGAGAAAAGTGATGCTGATGAGGTTCGATTAAAAATACTTTAGAATGCCGAAAGCCGGAAACCTCGTTTAACGAAATTGCCAAAATTGTGTTTTTGAGTTCTCTCCAAAATTGCCGCGCAGCGCCCGTTGTGACACCCACTTTAATAACACGGGCAGATTTTTTTTAATCCCGTGCAATAGGGCATGCGTCACATCTATTTATTTAACTTATTCTGTGCTTTCGCATTTTTATAACCTTACAAATGCATGTCTCACATAAAATTAACTGAATATGTAAAAGTTCACACTATTGTTCTTGCAGATTAATTATTTAAAAAATTGTTCACTTTTATGAATAAATTATATCAACAAGTATAAGTAGCACTTCATTGTGTTTAAAGTTTTTAAACAAGTCTTAGCTCTGTAAATATAAATCTTCAAATCAAGAATTTACGCAAAGATTAATGTAATCTGTAAGTGCTCAAATTGCCTTGCCTAATTAGTGTCAACAATTTCGCATTACGAATGTCAATCTAATAAAGCTTTTTAGACGTAACCACTTATTTCAACCTCAATTTTAACTTTTCATTACGCTGTGTATGCCACTTTTATATCTGCTCGATTTTTTGAATTTTTATAAGGCCTTCTAAATTATTTTTAATCTGAGGCGTAAAACTTAAAACTGCTGAAATTTTTTCTTCAATATCCAATACCAATCACTCAATTATATTTGTGTTTATGTCAAAGGATACGAGAATCAGGAGATTTATTGAGATGATATCCAGTTGCTCAGAGGTGAATCTCTATCCGCTGACTTTGACTAACAGCATAGATGGCACAAGAACTATATGACGCATGCAGTACCAAAAAAGTATACAAAATTAATATGGATGGGTGGTCTAATCCGGAATGGACCACAACATTTGAAATGATGTATATATGTACGTCGAGTGATTCATATTTTTCCGTATCTGAAGTGTTGAGGAAGTCGATCAAATCTATACAAAACTGCTATTATAAAAACATTTGCGTTCGGCACACTCTAAAGCATGTTATGGTCCACTCCAGAATGCACTAGCAATTTCACAATCTGTATGCTCTGCTCTAGTATGCCATGCGACATCTAGTTCTTGTGCCATCTATGCTAACAGCTACATAGTTGTTGGAGGGATACATAAAAAAAAGAAAAAAACCGTGGGAAAAAGCAAGCGTTCTTTTAGAGAACTAGATCGAGATGGAGACACCTTAACGCATAGGAACACGGAAATGATGAAATGGACAAGATGAACCTCCATATGTCCCAGATCAATTTTCTGATTGCGGACCTAGGTTGGCCCAGGCTCATGATCGGAATGTTATAGGAGTCAAAATTAGAAACTGCGCGAACCAAAACTGAATTTGCTAACTTTACATAGCTTCGTCTTTAGACAGTGTATAGTGTCAGAGAGCAATTCATGATTTAAATGATTGTCATGGATAGCAGGGATGGTCCACAAAGATTACAAATGGGATCATTAAAAATTACAATTACAATTACATTATACAAGGATGAAATTGTCAGACAGCTAGACAGTGAACCTGCTGTGGAGAAAATTGGAGATGACTACGGTTTCAATGACCCACGCGATCAAGTCTGATACGAGTGGAGGGGTACAAATCAAACTACATCATAGCAAGAAAGCATTGGATAGCCACTCTCTAACCCAAAGTATTTTAGAAAATAATATCTGTTAGGGGGCCCCCATATCCTAAAGTGCCTAGGGCCCCCACTTGGCTAAAAACAGCCATGATAATTTTTATACCCTATATCAGGAATCAGGAACTTTTTTACCTATTACCCCAAAATATATTTATGTACGCCGACGTTACCTCCTTGATTTGAAAGGTTGAAAATCATAGATAATTTAGATTCAAAAGTTTTATTGAATTTATTTATATGGAGAATACAATTATAAATATAAAAAGTATAACAAAATACGATAACATAAATTACTATCATTATTATGAAGGAAAGGAACTTCTTTGAAAGCTTTTTCGCTTCAGGTCTTGGAGGAATGCTTTTGTTTCATTTTTAATTTGTAGTCTAATCAAATCAAGCTGAATAGCAAAGGATTTACTTCCTCTCCTTTATTGAAGAAATAACTTCTTCCCTATCAGTTCTGCTAAAAAAGAAATAAATTCTTTCTTTCACCACACAGTCATAATATCTCCCATTTTAAAAGCTGCCCGTTTAACCAACCAGGCCATTTCAAAGCTAGGCTTTGATGCTGAACGTTCATCAAATGTACCTAAGCTCAACGTGCTGTTCAATCTGTGTTTTTTGACAGACATTTCTAAATTTATAAAGTATTCCCACAGTTTTTAAGACAGATATAGGTGCAAGTTATTTAATTCTTTTGGTATTTTCAATCAGACAATACAAGTTGCACCACGAGGACAGGCGTAATAAAGTGGTGGAAATCTCCGCATGTAGGTACAATATGTAAGGAATCAGTAGTTCTGCATAACCGGTTAATTTCTTTCTTTCTACAGATTGAAAATAATAAAACTTTGTAGAAATTATTTTATTTTAAATTACGATAGAAAAAAAATTATTTTTCGATATAAAGGAAACTGACAAGGTCAGACACATTAAACACAATTTTTTGCAAAATATATTTATGGTTTTCTAAAACACTGTGGAATTTCGTTGGACGATTCTTTTTCCTATCAATATCAATAAGGTGAGATCTAACAATGGACCGCAAATGGTCTAAATGAGGCTGATCGCAGGTTCGATGACCACTATTCTAACCTAAGGCGAGATCTATCTTCAGTTGCTATTTTCCATAAATATGTTTGTAATAGTACAAGAACACCTACTATTTAAAAAGTGAGACGGATCTCTCCGCTTATGCAGTGCTCGCGGGTTTAATGGTCTCCTCATTAAAGTTTTAAATGACGGCTTTTGAATTAATTAATAGTAAAATTTATCAACAAAACACTATCGACCTTGATTCTCGTAATTTTTGAGCATGTTGGGTGGTTGCTCTATAGACGAGTTTAGTGATGACGTTACTCCCATATGTAATGGTGCCAGAAAAAAATTTCTGTCAAAGGAATACAGTTTTTATATAATTTTATTTATTGCCTATCGTGTCCTCAGTACCCCGAAGAATTTCATTTTTACCCCGGTTCGCTGCCCCATATGAATTCTCAAAGGGTTTCCTAAGTTTGTCATTATACGTTCGTATGAACGCATAGAAATTGGTAGAGCAAATTGGATTGGATACTCATGGCTAGATAAGATTAAAAGTTATTTTGATTTTTGCATACCCGTCTGTACGTCTATCTGTCTGTCTGTCTGTCTCTCCTCACGATAATTCGAGAACGCGTTTACTTAGAGAGCTGAAATTTTTCACATGGCCTTTTCAAAAAAAATTTAGATTCATTGGGGGGGGGGGGCAAATCGGGTAACTATATATTTCAACATCGCCTGAGAACGCGTTGCCGTAGAAAAATTTATACACGATATTTTCATAAAAATAGTAAATACAATTTCAAAAATGGACTAAATCGGGCAACCCCTGCCTGGTGTTGCCATACAAAAATTTATGTTTTTACGTTTACTGTGAAAAAAACTTTTATTGTCCCAAAAAATTCTTCAGAATATAAAATCCTATGAAATTGGTTATAAATTTTCACTGTCCGACGAACCGTCTTAGAAAATAGATGCAAAAACCCACTTTAACAATGAAATTTGCTCAGAGGGGTGACCATACTAAATTGCATATGGGCATTTACCTAGGGTATTGTAAGAATTGCTCTTAGACCTAGCTCTTTTCCTTGTTTGTTTTTTTCTTATTTTGCCTTTTACAATTGACTGGTGATGAAAAGGAGCCAAGTGAGATATGTGTAAACAGGTAGTACAATGCTGCAAAATTAAAGCGTCGATTGGAAACCAAACATATGGCTGGCATTAATAAGAAAAAAGTGTTGATGATTTCAAGAGAATAAGATTTCTTAATTGCATGCATGATTAACAAAAAATATGTCAATAAAATCGACACTGCCCTATTATTAGTTACAACCAGTTTTAAGATGAATTAAAGAAATGTTAGATTAATTCCAAGGAGAACTATTTAAACGATGTTAAACATGGATCACTTTACAATTTAACAAATCGCCATACGTTGATGGACTAGCAATTTTGTTAGTTTTCGTAAGATACTTACATGAATAGAATTTTGCAAGAATCTGCCTATTAAAACAACAGGGCTAGAAATATTTAATTTACTTGATGCTTATTTTGAGAAGTAATCAATTTCCTGGAGCTTATGCCATCTATATAGAGTTATAAAGTGTATATAGTAATGTGCATAAGGCAAAGAGTTCAAAAGAGAAGAATATCAAAGAAAGCAACTATACTCTTCATTGTCATCAGTTTTTTGTTAAGGTATTGAAAACGCTAAGGTGTGTCTTTCATCAAATAAATTGTAGAATATTCGCTATAATGTACAAAGATATGGGAAGCTTACATAAGAAACTGCTTATTCATGCAACTGTGAGGTGGTTTTGATCAGATTTTGTGATTCTTTTATGCCAAATCTTAAATGACATTACTTAGCATGAAAGTTCAAAATTTCATTGTCAGTAGCAAAATCGAGTCAATGAAACTCAGACCTTTGGAGAAGTATACCTACATTACAAGAATAAAATACCGAAAATTTTGTGAAATTAGATGGTTTTTTGGGAACCAACTGTTCTGCAATCAACCAAGAAGTTAAAACTAATATTTTGAAACATTTAACTCGATTACAAAATAAATTAAATAATTTTATCCGAGTAAGGTGTGTTAAGAGATCCTAAAGTTTGAAGATCACTGACCCATATGAAATCGTATAGAAATAATAATAGTACCTACGGCAAAAATTTGGGCAAAGAATTAAAATTTTGTACAACCTATTTTTATAAAAAAAGTAAGCTGAATTTCGTAGATGAGTAAAATAGGGCAATCCCGTCGCAGTATTGTCATATGATTTTCTCTATATGTTTTGATATTGCTTAAGAAGGTTTTGAGATAGAAAATATTCCGCAAAGGAATTAGTCACATTTTACGTTCGTCATTTATTTTATATTTTCTTTTATTTTCAAAATTATTAGATGAGTTGAAATCAAGCGGATTGAAGGGAACAGGTACAATACATGAAAAACAAAGTAGGAAAAATTGTTATTCTTTCCATTTTAAAATTATATAGTCTGAAAAATGGCAGATAACATGTTGTTTTGTTACTACTACCTCCCACAGTTGCTCAGTTTAACCAACATACACAGAAAAGAGGTATTCAATGAAGGAAAAAAGACATGTCAACTTATATTAATCTAATTTGATAAATTGATAAGCGAACTGACAAAAATGTAAATTTATGCAGATAAACTTGCACTTTTCACTCATAATATGACTGAACAAAATGTCTGGCCTGCACATAGGAAAATGGAGAGAAATCATTTACGTGTTTCTTAGAAACTAAAGAAAAATGTGCTAAATAAAATATATTAAAAAAAATTTTAAAATAAATAACTTTCGTAAATAAATTGCACTAAAAATTAAAAAAATAATTTTTTCTTTTTCAGTGATAGTGATATACACAAGAAAAGTTTCGCTGCAAAATAAAAAATGCTATACAACTCAGATTAAATCTTAAAAGTTTGGCCATCCATAACTACATATACTCACAATTGTCTAGCTGCAAAATCTGACTTGTAGCACTTTTTATTTTGCAATGAAACTTTTCTTGTGTATATCACTGAGAAAGAAAAAAATATTTTTTTACTTTTTAGTGCAATTTATTTAAAAAAATTTTTAATATATTTTATTTTCTACGTTTTAGTCATACACTCTCTCCACTCTCGAATCTCGATTTAACTTAACTTTATATTTTTTACCTTATTTAACTTTTTTAACTTTTTTTTAACGTTTTTAACATTTGTTAACTCGACTCTCGAATCTCCATTCTCGAATCTCGACGCTTAACTCTCGACTCATTTCATACACGCCCAAATTGGACAACCCAAAAGGGTGATAGCTACCACCCACACCCCAAAACCCCCTAACACGTAAGAAAATTTTACCCCACCGGAATTCTAAAAATTCTAAATCAAAACACCCCATGTAAATCCTTCCACGTTTACTACCCTGAAACTCTTTCATCACGAACGGCATTCTCAGGCGCTCAGACACAAAGGTTTTTAGTCAGGGGTTTGTGAGTTGATAAAAGTTATTTTAAAAAAAACTTAGAAAGTCTTAAGATAATATATGCACGCGCATTTAAAATATGATGGATATGATCTTTTGAAAGTCTACAAGGACGCCCAAATACATTGAGAAACCGCCCCGAAATATACAATTTTATATGTTAGAAATGCTAAGTATCATTACACTTTTTAAAAATTGTTTCTTTAGTTCATCATACAATGTAATTTATTTTTCAGTATTTATTTAATTTTTTACTTTACTTCTTGAGTTTTAAATAAAAAAAAACTTTCATCGTAACTAGCGTTTGAAAAGAGCAAAGATTTCTAGAAAAAAAATAGGCTAAAGTAAGTATACAGCATTTTAAAAAATATTTAAATATTATCGAAAATTAGATTTGAACTTGTACAAAAAAAAAGAAAAGTTTTGGAACTACCTGGATTATAAAAAATAAACACATATCAGAATCAAAGAGTAAACAGTAAAGCATAACTACAATCCATTTCCATAAGAAATGTATTTTACCGAAACTGTGATTAAAAATTAATATAATAATGCGAATTGAATACTTCCTGCATATTAAAGAAACAAAACAAAAAAAAACAATTTCAAGCTCACGGCTCACTACTTTGGTAAAATAATTGTAAGGTAAAGTTCAGTGGCAGTGCTTGGTCAGTAGCGGTGCTAACATAGCGCACCCAGGATTTGGTTGAGGGGGGGGGGCGGAGATAGGTGTCCCAAGTCCAAAAAGAGTCGGAAAAATAAGGCTCTAAAGTCCTGAAATCTTCTGAACACTTAAGAGCTGCTATTGTATATTTAAAGGTTTTAAAACTGACCTTCTGAGGAGGAACGATTCCATTGCCTGTTGCCACCCCCCCCCCCCCGTGGGTACGCCCCTGGGTGTTAACACCTATTAGTTTTAATGCTAGAAATAATAAGCGTAATTATGATCTATTTCCAGCACAATAGGCCGCTCTGGCCTCTGCGCTTGGGATCTCCTGTCCCCTGCTTTAAAACAAAAATTACCTACTTCACACCGGATACTAATGTCTTGACCATTTTCATTCTGCTGAAATATTACTTTCAGCAAAAGCCATGCAATGCATTAGAGGGTACTCCCAGGTTATGAAAAAATTCAACAGACTCACACTGTAAACAGTCATATAATTTTGATAGGAATAACTGGAAAGAAAGGATTTTAATTCATGCATTTTTTCTTTTCAAAGGAAAAATATACAAAAAAAAAATTAAAAATTAAAAAACAAATAACACAACCGCTAAGAGATTTTTTCTTAAGCAGTCTCTTGGCTCCCTGTTGTTAACCAGTTAAGCTGGTTGATCGCCTTCTTGGGTCTACATTAAGAAAATCAACTTTGGTAGGTATAATAAATGATAAATTATTTATAAAAAACAAATATGGGCAATAACTGCAGTATCGCTTTTAGAATCGTTCTTAGAATGCCTCAAGGCGTCGATGGTGTATTGGATAAAACTCAATTTATGACAATGTAAGATAAATTAGGTGATAAATTAATTTACCAGGCATTTAGCGTATATATATACATACTTCAATTCAACTTTTTTGGAGGAATGGTTTCCTTCCGTTCTTATTATTATTTGTGGGGGGCTGCCGACAGAGTTCCCGTCTTTCATTTAGTTACCACGACCTATAAGATCTTTTGTGACATTACCCTTAAATGCCCTAAGGCGCCCATTCAAACTTAAGATCATTTATAAAGCCTATGATATTCTTGGGGGCCATTTTTGCGACATTCTCATGCAGTGGGAGTGTCTTTCCTAGATGTACAGTGTCCAGTAAATAGGCCCGTTATGAGCCTTAATTCCTTTCTTCTGAGTGTGACGAATGCTTTTGTGCTCTGTGGCGAATATTTTACAAACTTCTTCGCTTGTTTCAGCCACGGCGTATTTTCCCAGTGTGCCTGTTTAGTTCTGTCCGCCCAAAGCCTGATCTGAGCTGAGAGGTGCCTTTTTGAGTATCCAGAAGCGAATTCAGGACCAAAAAGCATAGATTTGACTCCTTCCTTTGCAAGGCGGTCCGCAATCCCGTACCCCTTAATCCCTTTATGTCCTGGCACCCAACTCAACGTCATCTTGTTTGCTTCGGCCAGTTGTTTCAAGACAGTCCCAAACTAGCTTAGACTCGAAAGTAAACGAGTTTAACCCTTTGAGTGCTACTTGTATGTCTGATATTATCCATATTTTTGCTCCACGCATATTCTTGTGAATTATTTTGCGAGCGCAGAGTTCTATGGTGCGTATTTCTGCCTGAAAAATGATTCGCGAGGCTCCCAGTGCCTTTGCGAGATGGCACGTTGGCCTGTCAATGACCACGCCTGCTCTAGCTTCCATTTTTGATCCATCCGTATACCATTTAACAGATCCTTTTTCAAAGGGTAGCTCTCCAGTGTGCCACTATTGACGGTCCCCTAAGATTACCTTAAATGGTGCTTCAAAGTTATCGCGTTTCGGAAAAAACGTCTGAAATTGGGTTGGCCATCGAGTCCTCTATGAAATCCTGGAGGACTTTCAGGCGGCCAACCAAATAGTTTATACCGAGGAGGCTTGCTCTTTGCAGCATAATTGCACTGAGGATGGCCTCCTTCCTAACATATAAATGTAAAGTTAGTAGATCTAACATATACCCGCATGCCGCATGCAAGCCGTTGTAGTTTTGCAAACCAGCTTGAGCCGTCTTTTGTTTTATTTTTGGCCACCAAAAGAGTGAATCATATGTGACCATGGATCGTATAATAGATGTATATGAGCACAGAGTCATTTTTGGTTTAAGACCCCAAGTTCGGCCAAAAAGTTTGAGGCATATCCATGTTGCCACTGTGGCCTTCTCCAGTACTTTTTTTAAGTGGGAGTTCTAGGTTAGTTTGATATCTAGGGTAATGCCTAGATATTTGACCTCCTTCAAGAATTCCACTACAGCTCCCTCAAGAGATGGTGCTTGTATATTAAGTTTCCTTTTCTCGTGAAAGGAACAATTATTTTCTTACCATTGTTTGCCACCAGTCGCGAACTATTTTCAGGGCATTCTGCATTAGAACAACAATAATCCGATCATGTTTGCCCCTGATTGTAATGACCAGGTCATTTGCATAGCTCTGATTTTCATTACCGGAGTTGGTCAGCTTCTGTAGGAGATCATCGACAACCAGCGACCATATTAAAGGGGACAGAACCCGACCTTGGGGACACCCTCGGCAGCTACTACTGTAATCGACTCCTCCCCCAAATTAGCTGTGATTCTCCGGCTTTCAAGCATAGCTTTTATCCATTTTATCAAGGAAGGTTCGATTCTTTTTTTGGTAACTGCGTTCTCAATGACTTCAAAGGAGGTATTGTCAAATGGGCTATCTCCTTATCATCCACCACCTTTTCTAGTACTAACATAAGACTATGTAGGGCAGTTGTGGTAGACTTCCCTGTTTGATAAGCATGCTGGTGAGTGTGCAGCGGTGCCGCTTGAGTACACCGCTCCTAATATGGTTGTCTAACACTTTCACCACTATATTAAGGAGAAATGAAGTTAGGTTCCCCGCCATTTTACGTAGATATAACAGGTTTTGGAAGTTATATACTCCAAGCCGTATGTTGTAATCCTAAATTTCTTGAAGATTGACTTTAACGTTAGTATCTAGGCCAAATTATACCAAAAGTGTGAATTCAAAAAATTATGTATTTCTAACTCGTAGATAAACGTTTTCTATGGACAATAGACCAGTAAACAAAAGTGTTCATTTTTTAGATTTTATGTAAAAAGAAAAACCCTAGTCTAAAACAACTTTTTTTGCTATACTTGATATTTGCTAATCATTCCGTTAGATATCATACCAATCGAGTTGAACACCCTGTTTATTTGTAGTTAACCTTGTATAGGTGTACTTTTTGAAAGCTTGCGTTAAAATCGGCAGGAAGTACTTATTAATTATTTTTATTTCAACACAGAATTTGTCAAGGTTACTTTGACATCAATTAAAACTTTTCTTGTAGTTAAATATAATTTAAGCAGTTACTGAAAAATCGGAATTCATTCCGTGATAACAGTTATATGCATTACATACAGCCATACGTTACTATTTCCGCTGGGCTATTTGAAAAAAAAAAACGTACTATCCGCTACAATTTCGAGCCAAAAAAAATACTAAAGGCAAAGTAGGTATTAATTAAAGAGACATTCTTACAAAATAAACTGAACAAAAGATAACATTATGTAGGTCACAATGAAAGGGAGACTGTGTCGGTATTTAACCGAAAATCAGCTTATTGAACTCGACTAAATTTAAAACACAAGAAAATCTTTAAAACATCAATTAAACAATTAAGACAGAAACTGAAAGTATGGAGGGTACAAAAGCCTTTACGATTCTTAAGTAAATCGGCCTGGTTAACAAAACAAAAGTCACACCGGCCTTTTCAATAAACACGTTTTTCGCGAGAAAACGTAACAAATATTATGAATGCAACATTTTACCAAAACAGCCGAAAAAGTATTACATGTATTACAAAATCGAGTATCGAGGTCAGCGATTATGTAGGATTTAATGAATGGAAAGCGGGCGCCGATACAGCAGTCAACATCTGGATGTTGTTTTTTTTTCTTTCTTTCTTTCTTACTTTTGAGAGTGCTAAGCAGTGCGATGCTACATAGAGAAGCAATATAAACTTCCGTATGAAATCTATTTTTACTTTTCTCACCTGGGCATTTTCTATTCAGTATTTACTATCCAGCTCCATCCTATAAGCCACTTTGACTATGACTATGAACAGTCTTTTTATTGGCTACAGGTAGGTTAGGGATAGCAATAGCATCATGAAGTCCAGTGTCAGTGTTTATTTTATGCGCATGATTTCAACACTTTCTGCTTCCAGTTATCGGTTGAGTAAATTTGCATTTGGATGCATTTTCGAAGTTGGTCATTTCCCTTGATTTGACCTTTTTACCTTTTTTTCTTATTGCTGCTAGTCGCTGCAGTATGAAAGGTAAAAAGAAAAAATTACTTTCCGCTTCAAAAGAAAAGAAAGAAGTAAACCACCTCGTCGTGGATACGCGAGTGGAGCGTATCAAACTCTTATTGTCAGTTCCGAAAGCATGCACAACAGATGCTTAAGTCTCGTAGACTTCTGGTTGTTTTTTAAGCATTACCTGCCTGTTTCGCTGGATTACTGACGTTACTTAACAATAGATGGGTGATGGACTTACATAATAATTATTATGTTTTCTGGCGATCTTTATCAACTGTTACTGCCATGTAGTAACTTGAATTTACTCTCATCTGTAATTACGGAAGTTCAACGAAAGCTACTGCATTACATGTGTATAGGTACACTGTACATTGTACATATAGGCATACATTAGATTAAATTGGTTTGGCTAAAAAAATTACGACGAATTCATATGGAAATAATACATGCATATACGTTCAGTCAATAAAATCTTATATTGAAAATCGGAAGTGAATGAATTAAATGATTTGAACGATTTTAAAACATGAGCACTCCTTAATTTTCTTTTGAATGGATTATGAACATACATACAATTTGCCAATAAATTTGCAGGTATGCACGCGAAAAACTCAAAAAGGAAATTGACTTTGTATAAATTATACTACGTAGGCTGGTCAATAAATTTCTGTGTATTTTTTATAATAATATGTAAATGTCATAACATTATAAGTATTATAAATTCGCACAAGTTCCTCTTTTACATCAAAACGACTTCCATTCACAGTTTATAGACTTTTATTTTAACCAGTACCTACCAGCAATACCATTTTGGTAGTAATTTTGGTTCATTTGCAATAATATTAATAATTTGATATGTTCATGGGAATTTTGATCTATGTTTTCACACGAAAGAGCACTACTTACAAATGCGACGAAAAATAAAAGAATATATAAAAAGTTTTTTATTATAACAAATCATTATACCTATACAGAAGAAAAGGTATGCTATAGTACTATATCAGACGTGACATAACACATATAGCAAATTTTATATGAAAAGCAACAACAAAAGTACAGAAACAGTTACATGGAATTTTCCGAAATGTTGTCACAATTAAGTACACCTTTCGGCTTCAATATATGCTTACACTAATACCTAGGTAACCATGGTACCTTTCTTTCACTCATCATAATTATGTTTTACATGCGAATTTGTTTTAAGTATTTTTATACTCTAGAGAAATCATATAGGGCGTATCTTATTCCATTTGTAACACATAGACATAATGATTGGACACCCACGAATACTATTAAAAGTTATTTTGATTTTTGCATGTCCGTCTGTGCGCACGATAATTCGAGAACGCGTGCACTCAGAAAACTGAAATTTTGCACACGGGCTTTAAAAAAAAAAAAAGTAAATTCAAGTTCGAAAATGAGACGAATCGGGCAACTCCTTCTTAGGGTTGCCATACGAAAATTTCGTTTTTACTATTATTTGGACACTGCCTGAGAACGCGTCCACGTAGAGAGCTGAAATTTGCTACATTGTGTTTTCATAGCAATAGTAAATTAAATTTCAAAAATGGACTAAATCGGGCAACCCCTTCTTGGTGTTACCATATAACATTTTTGGCTTTTTATATACTATAGACATTTTTATTTTACCGAGAAGTTCTTCAGAATATGAAATGCTATGAAATTTGTTATAACCTTCAAAATCAAATTTGTACATACTTACGTGCATTCATCTATCATAAGAATTGGTCTTAGACCAACTATAGATTTTTTACTTGTTCTGTTATATTATATTTACTAGAAAGCATAGTGAATTGTAGAACTTTTACTACCCGATACGCTTTCTAGATTGGTAGGTCTTAGAGGGGGGGGGGAGGGGGTAATATCACTTTGTGACTTTTTTTCGCTTTATTTTTTTTCTTGCTTTGGCATTCCTTAAAGTATCCAAGAATGATAGAATCATTCGATTATGAGAGTAAAAAAGGGAGGGGAAGGTCTTTTTTACGAGCGTAGTGGTGAAGCAAAATTAACGGTTTTTCGACTGCACGGAAAAGAATGCATTTGTGGTCTTTATTATTCTTGGTGTAAATTATACCGACACATATTAGTTGCCAGCTTTCAATTTTGACTAATAGATGTCTCTCCTACCCCAATTTTAAGGCTGAGCAAACAGCTGTTTGTAGAAAGTCCGTTAGAACGCGCAATAGTTAGTGTTTGGCTTCTCTAATTAAAATTATACTACATACTTGAAACTTTAAACGCTTTTTTCTCGAAACCATGTTTTTGAACCTGGGCGTACTATTAGCTCCCTCAATTTTTATCCAATTGATTTGAATTTTTAACTGCAACTTTAAAACAATATTTTCTAGTGAACGTCGTAGGATTTTTGTGATAAATTGATTTTTTCGAAAAAAACAAGAAAAATCAATTATTCAAAAAAATCCTACGACGTGCACTAGATTTTGCACTATATTTTAAGAAACTTTTTGGTTTTTTGTTCTAGATTAAAAATTGTGATCTGTAGCGGTACGCCCATGTTGACCGTCCGAGATATTTTTTTCCTTGCGTGCGCTGCTATGGAGTCATTTTGTATCGTGAAATTAAAATAAAATATGTTTCTTGTAGTTAAAGACCTCGAAACCTCATATCTCTATCCATTTCCGTGATACGTCTCAGTAAATTACGTGAAATTTAGTGAACATAAGGTGATATTACCCCTTAAAGAGAAATGATATGGAGTAATGAAAGGAAAAGTTAAAGAAAACTACTGATTTTCTAAGTGGAAATAATTTTCGGAGAAAGTGTGCTCATGGAAAAGTCAAAGAGAATTCAAGATAATTCAAATGGAATATGTCCATTGCAGTTTGGTGAATACGATTGAAATTATTGATATGAAGGCCTACGGCATAGAAGAAACAAGGTATGCTATACAATGAAACAACTTCCGCCATATTGCAACAAAGAGTCTAGTGTTTTTCTTTGCGTCGGCATTTGAACCTTTTACAGTCAGCCGTCCATCAAAATATTCTGTAATGCACTCAATGCACTTGAATCGAACCATTCGCACTATCCGTCACTGACACATCACATCACGACAGGCGACAGTCACTGTCATGTAAATAGTGAATATTTGCATACCGTCAAAGTCAAACTCGCCGTGATGATTCCGTTCAGTGTGAATCAAGTAGTTCGAGAGCGTGTACCATGGAAGACGACACATTAATTTTTTTAGTGTAGGTATCCTAAGCTGTCATACATAGTAAGCTCTTTAACATCAAAGTTATTAAATATTTTTTAGATGTCACCTTTAGCGATTTTAACAATTTCACACATCGGTTTTAAACAAGAATTATTACTCCGAGCTTTGCATGCGGTAAACAGATAACGGTCTGGTTTGAATGTAATAAAAATTGCCGTATAGCTGATAGACCGTTGACTGTCAGAAACTTGATCGATAGTGTGAATAGGCCTTTATTGGTTTTTTTTATTTTGTTGTTGCTCATATGGAATCGAGTCCTTAATGTTTTCTTTTTACGATGGATATAATATTTGAATGTAGAAACATATACCACACTTATGTCGATTTTAATGAGACCAAACCAGTGTTACACTTTTTCTAGCAGTGGTCCACTTTTTCTCGCAGTGGAGCACTAAAGCCCATCAAGCATAATTCGGTTATATTCTTTGTATTTGTGTACACACGTATAACACTACATATATCCTAAGGAACTGTCAATGTCAATGTTCTTTATTGCTATATAGAAAAAATCCTTCATATTCTTATAAAAATTACCCAAATAAATTTTTTTAATTAATTTAACTAAAAAGTGTTACAAATAATCATGACAGTCTACTTTGACAGAACAGAGATAAAATCCAATGCAAAGTAGGGGAAGTTCAGTACAAAACTAATGTTGCACATATGCTATCAGCGAACATTTTCAGGGTATCAATGCTAGAAAAGCTCAATACTGGTGTTTAACTGAAGTACCATGGAGATTACTTTCTGTTTCGGACACTATCAGAAGTTATAATACTATTAATCAGGAAACACAATGCTAGCATTTCCAAACTCAATCGAAGGTTCAACCTTTAGAGCTGCGTAGAATACCTGTAATTATTTAAGTTATTTAAATCTAATTGTATGTATACTAATTTTTTTCATCGCAACATTTTGTATGAAAAGAATTTTTGAAGCTTTTTTGAATAATATTCGAAGATTTTTGAAAAATTATGGAAAAAATGTAGTTTAAAAAAAAAATACAAAAAACCAATGAAAAAACTATAATTGATTTAAGATCGATTCTTAAGGCGATGACACAATGGTGGCTTCGGCTCTCGCTCCGTCCTCGGAGCCGAAGCCAGCTACTGTCAAATCGTTGAAATCGAAGCCGACTATGACACAATGGCGGCTTCGTAGATTCGTAGTAGTTAAATACAGAGGGAATTAAAGAAAAGTAGAATGAATAGTAATAAACGGGTGCAAGTGTTGAATTTAGTTGCGATGGCGAGTTACGGTTACTTGATTTTGAAATCTTTAAGAAAAGAAAAAAAAAGACGTTTTTGGGTCCGTGAAATTTACATGCAAGGAGGGAGCATGGTTTTTTTGAAAAGACTTACAAATTTATTAAGTCGTCCGACCATGAGATGTTTAAGCAGACATTTAGCCTCTGCGTAAGTTTGATTGATAAAGTTGTTTTCGCATCTATTTCTAAAACGGTTCGTCGGACAGTAAAAACTATCATGACCAATTTGATAGGATTTTATATTTTGAAGAAGTTTCCAGTACAATAGAAACATCTAGGACTGATCTTTTCCCAGCATACGTAAAAACCTCAATTTTTGAATGGTAGCACCAACAAGTGGTTCCCCAATTTACTCTATTTTGAAAAAAAAAAATTAAATTTTTTTGAAAACTATTACAAAATTTCAACTCTACGTTGATGCGCTCTCATTCAATGTTCAAATATAGAACGAACCCTACAAAGAAGCTACCTGGTTTGCCCTATTTTCGAAATTAAGAACTGTTGCAGAAAAAAAACCGACCACCGATCTCCTCCCATTACTCATCCCCAGGTAAACAAAATTAAGGAACGCTGGTAAGATTGCATCTATTAGAGGGTGTGCACTTATATTTGCAAGCCATTAAGTGCAAATGCACCATTAAAAATGTTCTCAGTAAATTTCGAGAATCTTTTAGTATCCAGAAGGAAGGAAATCAAAAAAATTGGCGAAAGAAGTGGTAGACAACTTTAAACGAAATCCCAACATGTCGTTGAGAGATATGGCTGATAAGGCTAGCACGCCATCTATTCCGGTTCATCGAATTAAAAGAAGAGAAAGCCTACGAAGTTTCCATGTTCAGAAAGCATCCCACAGATCACCAGAAAAGAACCAAGTTGCGCAAAATCCAGGAGCAGGATTTTGTATAAAAAGTTCCTAATGAAATTCGACTGCTGCATTATGGATAATAAAACTTACGTGAAAGCGGACCTCAAACAGCTTCCAAGTCAGGAATTTTTTGTGGCAAAAAAAAAGCAGCAACGCAGAATCCATGCTTCAGCATAGTCGATGTACGAAATTTCCCGATAAATGCTAAATTTGGCAAACAATATGTTCGCGTGGACAGAAATCATTATCTTTCGTAACAACAAAAACAATCAATACGGATGTATTTGTTAAGTGTCTTCAGAAGGGTCTTCTTCCATTTTTTAAAAAGAATGGTGCAACAGCTATCTTCTATATTTTGTCCGGATTTAGCAACTTGCCACTATGGTAGAAAAACGAGATATTTCTACGATGACCAATGCTTATCCGTAGCACCCAAGGAAGCGAATCCTCCAAATTGTCCGGAACTAAGGCCAATCGAAAAATATTGGGCTAATATTAAAAGAAAATAATAATAAAAAAAAAGACACCTCTAACATAGACACTTTTAAAAGGCAGTATAAAAGTGTGTCCGACACGTTCGACAGTATCGAACAAAATTTAATGAAGAACTTAAAGCAAAAAGTTTATTAATTTTATAGCACGTAGTAATTATATCAGGTCGGCTGCGTACAATGCAGATGATTAAGTAATACTTTAATTCAAATTATTTGATAACAAACAAAAAAGGTTTTTCTTGTTGATTTCATCATTCACAGGTGGTCGGTTTTTTCTGAAATAGTTTTTAAATCTAAAAAAAGATGTTTAAAAAGGCCGTGTGCAATATTTCAGCTCTTTACGTAAATGCGTTCTCGAAGTATCGTGAGCAAAAATCAAAATAACTTTTAACATTAAGCGAACACCCACGCATTCATGTTTATAGTGAAATAGCGAAAAATTAAAATATTTATTTACTTCAGTGTTAAATACAAATTCAACACAAAATTAAATCAATTAAAAAATAACTTCAATTACCAAAATACTTAAGCAAAATGTATAAGCAAAGGTATACGTTTTTAAATAGTAGTAAACATTTAATAAGAAATTTTTGAAGTTAATTTATTGATATCAGGTGCAATGTTTAATATTTGAATTCTGTTTCTACAATACGTTGCTTTCCGATCAATTTCTATATTTGTTTTTAAACTTATAAGTGCTTAAAATGCCTTCTCAGACAAATATTTGGTAGGAAATTGCTTTAAAACTCACAATCAAATTTTTGATAAATCAAAATGATTGCACTACTTATAAATTTTCTTGAACTTAAACCAGATATTGACATTTAATCTACAATTCGGTGCAAAAAGTACATTGCATATCTTCTAGATGTTTGATAAGATATGAATCTGACAAGTTTTCATATAGACGGCACAGGGCAGAGCGTAGGTCACGACAAGATCCATTGACCAGACCTATGAGTAATGCTCATAGGTCCCAACCAGACGCTCTGGTATACTATAAAATTAGCTCCCAACCCTTCCTACCGGCCTCATGTAATTCATCCAGGAAGGAACGATTTCCGGAGAGAGTCGAACATTGACAAAGAAAGTGAGTCACCGATTCCTCTCCGCATCCACTACATACATATCGGTTGTATTAACAATAAGTCCTAACCTATGTATGTACGTGACCCCTGAGTGAACAGTGTCCAGTAAGAATTGACAAGAGAATTCTCAGGGTAGGCTTACTCAGTCCTAGCAGCTTTTTTGTGAAACCTGGGTAAGGTTTACCCACAGTTCTTTTGTTATTCTACCCGAAGGGTCCTTTAATCAAAGACAACTGTGTTGGCAATCGGCCCAAGTCGCAATTGTAGATACAAGGTGTCCCGGTGCGATCCCAATTGTGGAGGATAGTACCTCCCAGGCTGCACCAAGACGCGCAAGCTAGCGCTCTTCTGTGTAAAGCAACAGCTGTTGATGATGACTATCCTTTAAAAAATAAATTTAATTATTTTTTTGAGAACCACTTGAAAGGAATCTACGACTTAATAGTGGGCACTCCGGACCACAGTTTAAGAACCTATAACTTAGGGTATAAAAAGTGTTGAGTGGTTGTGTATAGTCTCTAACAATGCAAAACAAATAGTTTCTTTTGTCACAAAGCAATGAATTTATTTGAAGCTACTATATTTGCCGCAAATATGCCGAATTCATTCTACCAATAGAAACCAATTTTTTATTATTATTATTTTATTATTTGAAACAGCTTAAATTGGCTTTGGTCCAATAGGTCCATTTATTGATTCCAAGTATTTGCATATATATATATATGTACATATCTCAAACAGGCTTAATGTATTCGTTGCAAAGATATATTTTTTGCAGAGTAATAAGCGTTATTCAGCGCAAATAAACGTTATTTCCCTTGTACATTAAATTTGAAAAGAGAATTAGTTGAATTGATTAATTGAATGAAAAAAAAAAACAATCATTTGATACAAATCTATGCGTGTCAATCATTTTATTATTGTGTCTCTCAAACAGATCAATTATTTCCAACAAACTGATTACACAAATGCTAAATAAATATTATAAAGCATAAGAAACGAGCGTCTATTTGGTGAAAATAAGTAATTCAAATAAATAATTTCTTTGTAAATAAATTCGATATTTATTTCGCTGTATTTAAATATATAATTAATTAGTCTATACGAATAACTTTTATTTGAACGAAAGAAACTGTTTTTTCAGTGTATCGCACGTTTAATTTCTGGTTTTGACGATGTGACGTATTTAGCATACAAAGATTACAGGCCAAAATAAACCTGTTATTTTTTTTAAATGCAAAAACCTTGAAGAAGCTGACGGTTTTGGCAACTTTAGTGTATATGAGCTTTATAGTATGAAAGAGTTCTCCAGCAGTTCAGAAAATAAAATTGTTACGGTCATGCCGATAGTGGTGATCACGATCAAAAGTAAAACTCAAAGCCATATTACAGGTTACATGTTAGATTAGATTAGATTAGGTTTAAGCGGGGCGAGTGACCTTTCCACTGCAATCATTTATTGGCTTATTGTGTACTGCTTTCTTTGCAGTTCATCCAGCAATCCCACTCTTCCCAGGAAGAGCAGTATTTTTATACCCTACATGAAATCATAGTTTGTCATTCCGAGTGTAACGCGCTGAAATAATGCTAGTAGAGAAAAATGGGTTAGACACCCACGCATAATATTTAAAGTTATTTTGATTTTTGCATGTCGGTCTGTCCATTCGTCTGGCCGTCCTCACCATAACTTGAGAATGCGTTCACTTAGGGAACTGAAATTTTGCACACGGGCTTTTTTTTAAAAAAAAAGTAAGTTTAAGTTCGAAAATGGGACAAAACGGGTAACTCTTCGTAGGGTTGCTATACAAAAATTTAGTTTTTTACTATATAATTTGGACAGTGCCTTACAATGCGTCGACGTAGAGAGCTGAAATTTTGCAGACAGAGTTTTTTAAAAAAAATGCAAATTTCAGTTTGCAAAAGGGACGGATCGGATAACTATTTAGTAGGGTTGCCATACGAAAATTTCGTATTTCACTATATATTTATCACTGCCGAGAACGCGTCGACGTAGAGATGTGAAATTTTGCGCATTGTGTTTTCATAGTAATAGTAATTCGAAAATGGACTAAATCGGGCAATCCTTTATTGGTGTTTCCAATTAAAAATTTAGGTTTTTTACATATGCTGTAAAAGCGATTAGTCCTAAACATTTTTATTGTACTGAAAAGTTCTTCAGAATATGAAATCCTATGAAATTGGTTATTACCATTTTTACTGCAAACTTGCACAGATGGATGACCATACGAAATTACATACGGGTATTCATCTAGTCTAGGGTATCACAAGAATTGGTCTTAGACCAATTCTAGCTTTTTGACTACTTTTAAGGGGGTCCTCTAGTCTCTCGGGTCGAAATTTTTTTTTTCATAAATCACATCTACAACATGTGTAGAAAATGTGTGCCAAAGGATTTTTCGATATTCGAAGTGGTTCACAAGTTACGGCCCTAGAACGGAGCAGGTATACGGAGCGTGAGTAAAGGGGAGCGGAGTAGGGGTGAGGCGTATTTATCGTAACAGATAAAAACAACAAGTATTTACACATGGAAGATAGCAACTGTTACTCACAACTTAAATACCTGTTATAAGAAATACTAGGCTTACAAACAGCTGTTACGGATAATACGAAATCGTAACCTGTTATAAGACGGTGAGATGAAATTTTTAGTATATATGCGCGAACTTTCAAACGCGTTTTTCTCGAAACACCATTTTTCGAAACGGTGACCACGATATTTCAGAAACTACTGCACCGATCTTGTTCAAATTTATACAGCATCTTTAATATGTTATAAGCCAGCGATTGAACTAGGATTATCATGATTGCTTCGATAGTTTTTTTTTCTACGAGCGAAAAACTTAAGAAAAAATGAGTAAAAAGTAGAATGTAATTTTCAAAAGTGTATAAAAAAGTCAATTTTTGTAATTTAGAATTCACTCTAGTTCAATCGCTAGTCTTAAATATGAAGATTAAAATGCCGTTTGGTTTTTTGATTTCAGATAAGCAGAACAGCCGCAATCTTGGTCACCGTCAAGCACCTCTTTTACTTGATGTCTTCCTATCGGCCCTTATAACTTTTATTCTATCATATATTTTGACTTCAAAAAATTTGTAAAGCTTATATAAATGTTAATAAAGATTATGCAAATACAATGAGATTGATTATTTCGATGGTTTGCCCGTAAAAAATTATTGAAAAAGCCGTAAAAAAAACAGCCGAGAGACTAGAGGACCCCCTTAAATGAAGTTCCTTCAAAGTCGGCAGGTTTATGAAGTATGAGCCAAACGCCTGGAATCTACATAGTGCATCCCATTCGCATAAGACGTGCTCCGATGTTTCATCCTCTTCGAAATATAACCTATATACATGAGTGATATACCTATACGATGCATGTGTTTATTAAGTTTTCAGTGTTCGGTTAGGACTCCCGTAATTATTCTGGGTTGACTCCTAGATAGCCTTAAAGTTCCCGGCTCTTCTTTGGTGAAGGTCTTTTAATGAATCTATTCCAGTCCTACCAAGAACATGAATGCTTCTCTTTTGGCCATTAAATCGGCATTATCACCCATCAATTTGCGAGTGTCATGGCACTCATTGAGGTGTGATTCTTTGTGTCAATGTTTGTTAATGCTTGAATGCATTTCCACATTAACTTCGTTTTGACCTCAGTTGATGAAATGGCTGTCAATATAACGCTTGGATATCTGTATAGAGATATACGTTTTTATTAGTATAGGATCAGCTGAGGTTTTCGTATGCACATCTAGTGATGGCATATACCTCTACCTGGAATATTGAGGCGTGTTTTTCCTAGGCTTTGATAAATATGACATCTTGACTTTACACCATATAGTCCTGCCCCTACCTTCTCAGTTTTAGAACCGTCGATGTACCAGATTAGGGCTTCATTTCCTAGATTTATATCTATTTCCTCCCTATTTGGTATCTTTATTTTGAGAGGCAGACGGAGGTTGTATTCAATAATCATTCTGTCTGATATCATGTCCAGTATTGGATTTGTTTCTATTCGTTCAGTTATCGTGCATAGACTTTTGGAGTCCCATTCACTATAACCATATGCCGGGGCTCTGTACACCACTAGTCCAGACTGTTTTTCAACAACGTTCCTAAGTGCCGGTAGGCACAATAGTGTTTCTAGAGCACTGGTAGATGATATGTGCATGGCACCAGTTACACTTAGACAGGCCATGCTTTGGAGCTTGTTGGCTTTTGTGTATATTTGTCGCACCACTTGCTGCTGCAGCCTAGGTAATCATAGCTATGAATACTAATCTGTATGGCCAAATCATTATGTTTGACTTGAGTCCCCATGTTGAGTCAGCTAGTTTTCTATAATACCAAAGCGTTAGTGTACTTTGCTGGACTGTTTTGTCGATAGGCTTATTCCAATTAAGCTTATCATCGAGAGTTATCCCGAGATATTTATTATCTTTGGACATTGGGATCTCCTTACCAAAGAGGGTATGGCCATAGTTATATTCTTCATTTTCCTTCTTCTGGTGAAAGACATAATTGTTGTTTTGTTGGGGTTGACTGATAACTTGTGTATCGAAAACCACTCTCGAACAAAACTTAGGGCTTCTTGAAGCTTTCTAGAAAGCAAGCGCTCATATTTACCTTTGAAAATGATAGCTTGCTTAGTTGAACCACAGCAGTGGAGACAAAACTACTCCTTCGAGGCATTCTCTGGTGAATCCATCTATTATGGTTTCGATTCACTCCATGTCTCACCAATGCAAGCTTTATTCCTTTAACTTAACGCATATGTTAAAAAACGAGTCATCAATGTCATCACATTTTCCAAACTATACTAAAAAATATTGGACGGAATTCCAATATTTATATAAAAAAAAATCCAACACAGAACGATGTCTTTAATTGTTCTTTTTTGCTATTCCTAGGAAAATCTAGCGAATTTCCAAAGTAATTTTATATGTGATAAGACTGGGAAAGCAGTGGACAACTTTGGACAATATTTAAAACTGTTCCTTGATTCTTTCTTTGTTCTTTGATCCCATCTCTGTTGTCAATGTAAATTTGTCAGGCTTAGTAAAACTAGTTCTGTTGATTTCCCTTTTTGGTAGACAAATTGATTTGGACTTAGTGGATGCTTCTTGAGCGCTCCGTCTCTAATATTCCTTTCCACTATTTTCTCCGTTGCATCAAGAACAAAAGAAGTCAGGTTTATGAGAAGATACGACCTGGGCTGTGTGTTACTTATTAATACTAAATTTGGTTTTTTGTACTTTTCGAGTAGTAGAATAAACTCATAATTTTCAGTATTTATTACCAATTGTAATTTCTTTCAGAAAACAAAATTCCCTTCTTTCAAATCGTTTCATTCGCACCAGCCTTTAGAGCTAAATAAAATTTTTAAAGTTGGCTCACGGAACTGTGAAACTCAATTTGGTTTAAACCACGAACTGAGCTGAATTTATTCTAAGCTTAAGTTGTGAAACCGGCACTTAGGCAGCAGTTACCACGTAGAATTAGATACAGGTGGTAACATTACATTCCTCCTTCAGTGGCTCTCTTCGCTAGTGTCGTTGAAATCGCCTTTTTCGTTGTTCTATGGTTTAAAAGTTTAATTATTTATACTGGATAAAATGAATGTGGAAAAGTTCATGGGGTGCATTTTCGAAGAGGACCTTTGTAGAATTAGAAGTCCAAATTAACCACACTAAAGATGTCACAAAAATCTTGTAGTTGGAAATATGTAGGATTCTTCTTGTACAATGTACATTGACCTTTACAGAAAAAACTGGAAGTTGGCATTTTTAAAGTCACCCGGTGTGAACGTTCGAATTATGAATATTTATAAAACAACTAGGAAATTAAAATTCGAACAATATTTAAATGTAAAACTATAGTAAACATTTCACCAACGTTGATTAAATTCAAGAGAGCTTTCTCAGAAATTATTTTGGAGAAAAGGCTTTGGGGTTCTTTTATATTTTAGTTAATAAAGTCGACCTTTTGTCGTTCAAAAACTATAGTTCGTCAAAACATAATTCCGCGGTTTCGATTCGATCTGATCCATTTCGTACGCATGTGGCTCGATGCTTCATTCTAATTTGACGACTTGACCTTAAAATGTTGTAAGATGTTCTCTTGCCGCTTACATCCATATAAAATTTGTAGTTTTTGCCGTAAAATTCCTCATGTTTTATATCGTCAATTCTTCACCCATCTTTGAGTATAAACAAATCTTTAAACAGATGCTTTTTCTAGGTTATGTCATCCGGGAAAGCTGACATTTGCTCAACTTCTCAACTTAAGCATATTTTTTTTAATTTTTTTATCTTATGGCTAGAATATTTTCCCAAAGTTTCAATTCAATCGGAGTAAAAGTCTAGGAGAGAGAGGTTTTGGAAATTATCCTCAGTGACATAAATATATTGAGGCAGCTGCTTAGATATTATATGTCTGTCTCTCCCACTGGCTTCTTTCGTTTTCTAAGAGTCACCGATTTTAAATATATTATTTTAATATGACCTGGACATTGCAACTGCAGCATGATCTTTGATTTATAGAGCTGGAATCGACGATTATAGTAAGTTAAAAAAAATGTTGGTTTTATTCCTACTTTGAGATAAGGGTATCATGAGTTATCCTGACCACCACAAGGACACTATTTTTTAGGGGTCTCTCCGGAAACCAGGCCCCACCATCAGCTGAATTTTCGAAATTGTTGAATAAAAATTTTATAAAATATTCATTAAATGTTGCCGTTTTTTATGGTTAAAATTTTTAATAAAATAATTTATTTATTATATAAAAACAATTGAGACAATATGCTTTTTCTTAGCCTTCGAAACCCATGTAACCCCTTAAATTAGTTAGATCGAAAAATAATTAAGAGCAGAGCACACCAAAAGAGAGCAGAGCAGGAAAATACACTTCAGAGTTCGGATTAACTGTATGTAACTGAGAGTATGGTCCAACATACATCGATCCTGGTTTAGCGGCCAGGCCCAGCCATACCCCAAACACAGAAGGAAAAAGGTTTTTGGAATAAGCTGGGCTACAACTGGAAAGTAAAAATTTTAATTCATGCGTTTTTTTTTTCAAGCAAAAATATACAAAAAACATAAGAAAATAAAAAAAAAATACAAAATCTGATGGATGGATACCAACTGCTAAGAGGGTTTTCCTTAAGGGGTTAAACCACTATAATGTCCTTAAAAATGGCATTTTTTAGACAATTTTTTTTATGTCAAGAAAGGTAATAGAAAAATAATTTTTATGGACGTTATTAAGCATATATGTATTTAAGTATACAAAAACAAAAATTATTAAAAATACATATCAGTAAATGGCGACACCAGAGCCATTCTCGCGGGGCTTGTCGAATTTAAAGCACTCTGCGGCCCGCAGTGTAGCTGGTGCAATTTTGAGTTTGGAAAAAAAAGAAAAAAATCACTTAGTTTACATGCTCATAGCTAGCGAAGTACGTAAGGGATTTTCAAAATATTCATTTTTGCAGGGATGTAAAGGACTCACATTTTTACTCAACTCATCGCTCAACTCAAGCAGTGAGTCCGCTCAATCACTGAGTCCGCTCAACAGTTGAGCGGTGGTTCATCGCTCGAAATTTGAGCGGACCCAATCGTGAGCGGACTCAGTCTTGAGCGGACTCATTGCTTGAATGGACTTGAGCGGACTCAAGTCTTGAGCGGACTCACTGCCTGAGCGGACTCATCATTTGAGTTGAGCGGACTCAAATCATATTTTAAATAAGGAAGGATGGAGGAAGAAGAAATGTTGGCTAAGAAAATTAGCAAAAGCTAAATTAATAAAATATAATATAATGAATGACTTTTTTATAAGCTTTTCTTATTTTATTGAAATCTCAGTTTCAATTTTAATTAAATCAGATTCTCTTTATGTTATTTAAAATATGATTTGAGTCCGCTCGACTCAAATAATGAGTCCGCTCAGGCAGTGAATCCGCTCAAGACTTGATTCCGCTCAAGTTCATTCAAGCAATGAGTCCGCTCAAGACTGAGTCCGCTCACGATTGGGTCCGCTCAAATTTCGAGCGATGAACCACCGCTCAACTGTTGAGCGGACTCAGTGATTGAGCGGACTCACTGCTTGAGTTGAGCGATGAGTTGAGTCAAAATGTGAGTCCTTTACATCCCTGCAAAAATGGATATTTTGAAAATCCCTTACGTACTTCGCTAGCTATGAGCATGTAAACTAAGTGATTTTTTTCTTTTTTTTCCAAATTCAAAATTGCACCAGCTACACTGCGGGCCGCAGAGTGCTTTAAATTCGACAAGCCCCGCGAGAAGGGCTCATTACTTACGCTCATTTACAACCCTGCATTTTTGTATGATTGGCGGGTATTTAAATAAAATCGTTCAATGTTAGACACAAAAAGCGGTAATCATTTGTTAATAAGTAATGTCTAAATAGACATACCGAAAATCCCGTACGTATTTCACTTCAAAATGTTATTTTAAAGATATTGTTAAAAATTCAAATGGAGAGAATGAAAATTGTTGGAGTTATGCTGCATGCCGTTTTGAAAAATCGTGTTTCGAAAAAAAAACACGTTTAAAGTTTTGAAATGAGTTATTGACATGAAAAATTCGACTGTTTAAATTTTACATGTACTGACGCTAACTAACGTACTTTGCTTGGAAATGCTTTTAACTGAACATAAACACTTCCTAACGACATTTGTTATAGTATTAGTGTCAGTAAGGAAAGAAAGCTCCTTCCCAGTACGGTTTATTTGACGCACGTAGTCGTTTCGGAGCAGACCGACGGGCTCGGGGTGGAGCGTAAAATTTCGATGAAGAAAATTCCTTTCAGGTATAAAACTTTATGCCTCATACTCCAGAAGGTTCAACGCCCCGTTTAAGCCAATAAAATAAAAATTGATTTTCTGAAAAATTTACAGTGGTGTTAGCAGTAACCTGTCATTAACCAGTTAAGCTGGTTGGATGCTTTCTTGGAGCTATACATTACACTTTTTTTAATCGTTTAAAAATCACTTTTCGCTCCTCTCTGGATTTGTGATTTATGTAAACCTGTACTGATCTCTCAACCATAGAAACATGAACCACCAACACAATAAGAAAAAATCTGGCTTATTACCATTCCTGTTTGCTATATATTCTAAAGTACCTACGGCTGAGTTTCTGCCTGCCGTAGATGCCAAGGAAAAACTGAACTTAAACTTGGATTACTTTAGTGCTCTAGGTAACAAGAAACACGTTTTCTGCCTTTTCCTGATATACTAGAGTAACCTAGAGCAGCTCATTAAATAGACCTATAATAACTGCTTGCATTTGAGTTTATAAAATATTCAGGGAAATCCCAAAAATGTAAAGGCTTTTAAGCTGAGAAACCTGAAATTGATATTTACGAGAAATACAAAATCCTAGTAGTGGCCGATATAAAAGCCAAAGATAAAATCTAACAAAATATTGAAATGACAAAATCTTTGCATTAATAATCTTCAAAGTTCCATTAGTTCTACAGAAATCGGAATGTGGTAGAGAGAGTACTATTTACTATTAATTAAGACAGTTTAGTATATTACTATCCTAAAAGCTTAAAGCAGATGGTCACCTATCAAAACGATTTAAACATAAGGTAACTACGTAAGCAATCTCTATTACTGTTTTGAACTATGTAGGTAGTACGTGATTCGAAAAGTCATGCTATTTACATACAATTTGTTGATGAATTTTTATTCTCCTCCATGTCCATGTGCCCTTAGTGGTAAAATGTTTACCAAACGTCACGCTTACCTGATTTAACTACGTAAATGATAGTAGATTACACAAATTAATTGATTTCTTATATATGCGAGCCGATTAACCTGTGACTATAGTGCTAGACCTTCTCACAGTACGAAATCATGTTAAATCGAGTCAACCGCTGTTTTATTTTTATTCTGTGGGTTTTTTATTATCATTCGAAACTCATGGGAGTCGTAATTTTCAATATAGACAAAAAGAAAAAAGTAGTCAAATACTCTGCCACTTCGAGAGTTTATTGTGCACTGTTTTCTATGTGTTTAATTTTAGTTTCGCTTGGGGTGTTAATTAATTATTTTCTCAATCAGAGCATAAATGATCCGTTTTTGTCACCTAGCAGTATCGCGGAACATACATGTATAACGCTAACATCAATAGCAGCTGTAATAAGTTTGAATTTAAGAAATCGCAAAACCTTCATTATGACAGTAAACCAATTCATCACCAATTCAGAAGATATTTACAAATTGACAAAAAATAAAAATATTTTCCATGCAAAATCCTTGATGCTAGTTGTGATAAAACTTTTGATTTTCGTGTTCCAACTTACTTGTGACATTCCTGAAGTACTGGATAAACAGATTATATATTCAACAGCAGATATATTATCGTGGATAGTATCTCTATTCCAGTGGAATACAATTTTGTGTATTATGAATGCATATTTAATTGGATTCATAGTTGTAATCGAGCAGTACGATCACTTAAGTGAATATTTAAGAAAAATTTCCGAAGAAATTTCTCAAGTGCAATATGAACAGGATCTTATAGATACTTGTGAAAAATTTGAAACAGCCATCCATATTCACACGAAAATTCATAAATCTATTAGTGAATTGAGAAATTTATTTCAAACTCAAGTATTTTTTGCATTCTTTTCCTCATTTTCATCCATTCTTCTAGGATTCTTTTACTTTTATGTCAAAGCCGATCAAGGGAATAAAACATCCCTATATGGATTCCTTTTTGTAGTATCAGAGGTTCTTAACATTACGCTTCTGAATTTCGTTATTGATTTATCAGTTCGAAAATCAATTATTAAGATTGATATGCCTAGAGTACCTATATATTTCACACAGGGCCAGAAGAACTTTGAACGAAATGTATGGAATTTCTAGAATAATTATTGAGAACTTTTTTAACTTCATTATTTCAATTTTATTTTTTTTCAAGGTGAACTTGTTTCATTTGGGACTTGCAGTAGAAAAGTTAAATAATAACGTTTTCGGATTATTCGAATTGAAAAACAGTTTAACAATGGCATTTCTAAGCACATCTGTGACGTATGGTGTTATTTTGATTCAGTTCTATAAGACTAAATAGGTAAAATACTGAAGATACAAACCTAAACCATAATCTATGTAAAACAGATAAAAATTAAATATTTAATAAAGAAAAAAAAATCTGTAATATTTTTGCATTGTAATGTCATTCGATGAAACAAAATGTTGATCTTAGAAGGATGTTTGTGTAGTTTTTTTATTTTAATGCATATAAAATCATTGTGGCTATTCCTCTTCCACAAGTTAAATAACATAGAAAGGGGGATTGAGTTTTACTCTTTCGAGACCCATATAAAATCTACAGGCAATTGTCAGTTTGTTGGCTTACAGTTTGTTGGCTTACAGCCGCAAATCAGAATTTTATGAAGAAATTCTGAGAGTGTACTGTTTGTTTCGATGAGCAATACAGGGTGATCTCATCAGGACAGCAATGAAACCCTGAACTGCCTGCTGTCTACACTACAGTGAACTTAAGTTTATGTAATCACATTTTTTCTAAAGAACTTAATGGCAGTCTCAGTTCTAGGAATGTGCCATTTTTTACATCTTTCTTAAGATCTGTTGATAATACTTTTTTTTCAGTTCCGTGAAAGATATTGGCCTGTATCTAAAATTTGTAATAAAGATCAGTCTTTTATGAAACTGTAAATATAATTTTGTTATACACTGCGCTACAAAGTTATAGACGTACCATGTAATAGTGAGGTAACCCTTCTCTGTACCAAGAATGAGAAAAATGTGTGATGACAAAACACATCTGACTTCTTGTTATCGCTGACACCAAGAAAAGATTTGCCGTTAGAACGGTACTTGTGGAGTAATTCGATAAAAAGTTGCAAAATGAGTGTTACATTATTATAGACGCACTTAACTTCATTTATTTTAACAATAATGAGATATCGAACTATTGCATGGTGCGTCTCTATAACTTTGCAACGCACTGTATTTATAATATATCTTCGATATCCATATCCATAACAAACAATATTTCGAAATTAATAAGAAGCCAATAGTGTTATTTTTGTTATACTTTACATACAGGGTGTCCCGTATGTGGTCTGGCACCCGAAGGTTACAGATAGGTCATACTTAGAAAAACAAAAAATTGTATGGATGAGGGGGGGGGGGGGGTCGTAACGGTTAAGTCAAAGTTAACCTAATGACAAGTTAGGAAGCAGGCGAGATTTCCGAGTGTTTTACATTTAAAATGCCGACGCGACGGCAAGAAAAGGAAGAAAGAAAGAAAAAAATCGAAAAAAAATCAAACTCTCTTTAAAACTTTTATGAATAAAGATAAAAATGTGAAAGCGCAGATTGCATGCAACGAAACAGAATGGCAAATGTCTCATTTTCGTAAATAAATGAGATGGGGCGGAGTTTTCACGTTTTACTCTTATAAAATGTTCCCGCGCTTTTGTGAAAACCGGTTTTTGCTGAAAAATTGAGAGAATCGGCCAATGTTTTTTATAGCATGGCCAATGTTTCTTAGTGTAATTTCTATGCTAATTGAGCAGCACGTGCTTCTGTTTACATTCGTTTTGCTGTCAAGAGATTAAGTGGGAGAAATCTTGCTGAATTCTCTGATATTTTCGGCAAAAGTGAGAATTTCATTCGAGAGGAATTTTACATCTCCTTTCAGCATTTGGAGCAAAGCGAAACTTATCTTTTTCTTAAAAATGGGAGGTAGTGTGACCTGATGTACATTATTATGAATAGTTTGATAGGATTTTGAGGGATTTAATAAGATTTTGTCGAACGGTTAATCATACGTTCTCACGATTTTTGTTTTTAACTCGTTGTCTCAGTTGCACTACAATAGTGCATAGCCAAGTTCATTTCCCCCATTAATGCAAAAGACGAAAGTATATGAAATTACTTGTTTCAGTCTAAAAAACACGAAAAATTTCCTATTTTGTTCGCCTCTGTCTCTACTTATACTTATTTATACTTTGCCGCTGTGCTATCATGGCATGCCGTGGGCTGATGATATCGAATGTAGCTGCCTACAGATTCGGTCTCCGGTTGCACATACACAAATGTAATTATTACTCAACTGAGAGGTATTGAGCGAAATTTTCCAATTTTACTCTACTGCTTCTTAACTTGTCATTAGGTTAACTTTGGTTAAGTTATGGCTCAACAAAGTTTAAATTTCGAAATTTTTACTCGTTTTTCTTTATTTAAATACTATTTTTATCAAAAAACACGTCATCAATGTGAATTTTTGATATTGAATCTAAAAAGCCCAAAAGCTTAGCTTTAAAATGACTTATCACACTCTGTATCCAAAATGTAACCCTTTCTGCGTTTTTTGCACTTTTCTTAAACATCTCCAGCGAAAATGGCTGGAAAAGGTCCTTTCCAAAAGATAATTGCCTACTTTCTGGCACTTATTGAACTCGATAGGGTGACATTTTGCCCCCCCCCCCTCTTGCCATAAAATTTTTACTTGTCTGAACAAGAGGAATTATTTGGCAAAATTTAGTCTGGGACACCCTGTATTTAACTTTTTGATCCATTCTTGCATTCTAGACTGTTACTCATATCTTGATGATCCTTGTTAGTTTGTGGACTCTATTTTCCTTGGTGAAGTGGATTTTTTTAGCGCTATGGCAGGTGTAGAAGATAATCGCAATTATTATTAAAACTATGTAACACATAAGCTGTGTTCTTTTGTGTACCTTGTTCTAGAACTCTCATATACTGGAGAGAACAAATTGTTCGGTGTATTGAAGCGAACTATTTGTACTGTTGGCTTCATTTATAAATCTTCTATGAAAATGTATGAGGCGTTGTTTTGTGTATCTTTTATTCTGCCCTATTCTGCGGACTCAAAAGAACACAGCTATAGTAAACTCTACCATTCCGCTTCGCTGAAGGTAGATATAGTTTTTTGTCTAGTGATCAAAACAAATAATAGTGTTTTCACTGAACTTTCAAGTACACAAATTGTATTTGCTTACAACGTGGAATATAATGACCAGGGGGCCTATTCTTGAATAACGAATGGTTTTAACGTATTCGTTATATAACGAATGGTTGATAACGAATCGTATACACCGTTCGTATTCTTGAACCTCATCGTTATAAAGTCGAAGTGGTGAAAAAGTTTTTCAACATAACGAGTGTGGTAAGATTAGATCTGTCAATTTACAGATTGAATAATGTCAGCTGTTTCATGTTTTAAAGTATAATTTGTAAAAAATGGCAAGCTTCAGTGAGTTGTCATTATTGTTTACGTCTGAAATCATTAAAGAATCTATGGACTATCAATTACGTCAATCGTTAATCAATTCCTGCACCCTTAATTCAAAGCTAAATAGAAAAATGTTGCAGGAGGATCTCCACCAGTGCCATGCAAATGTTTTTTATCTGCCACAGATTTTCCTTTCACCACACATTTTAAATCCTGCCAACTCTGGAAATTTTCTATTAGCTTTGTTTAATATAATATCATAATAAAACTTTTCTGGTTCTTTTGCGCTCCGGGTATGGAATTCAATACTGATTTTATTTTGCCACAATTCCGTGGCATCTTTTGAACTGAAAAAGTTATCGTATTTACCAAATTTCAGTTTCAGGTTTTCCTCTAAAAACTCAATTAGTTTAGTTTTTTGAGCATATGAAATTTTCGCACATCTTTTATCTCCCATTATCACTCGTAAAATAGCAGCTGATTCACTCTTCGTTTGGCATAACGAATGGTTGAACCCATTCGTTAAATAACGAAGGGTTTGCGTTCGGTATATAACGAATGCGGATTTCAAGAATACGATTCCGAATAGTTTTGACAGTATAACGAATACGGAATCTGCCTTCGTTATTCAAGAATAGGACTCCAGGAGTATATCTCCCGACCACGACTGCAACGAGCGGAGCATTTTAACTTTTATATTCCGGACAGCGCAAAGATTTGCGTTTTTTTCATCAAACGATTAGGATGGAATAATTGCCGGCTCGAACTTCAACAGTCAGGTACCTACTCATTTTTTCCACATTATGAGTTTAATGAAAATGGCACTGCTAAAAGGATCCAAATTAGATTTCGATCACATCGATGATATCCGATTAGGAATCAGCCGTGCACAATTCATGAATATATTACAACAGCATCCTCACGTCCGAATACTACTTTGGCTAATTATCTAATAAAGCTGCGAAGCGGTGAAGCTAATGAAAGACTGGCAACTGTTTTTAATATGAACCGACAAACTTTGGAAAGGTACTTAAACATGACTAGAGATTACATATTTACAGAATTTATTCCTTAGAATATATGTAGAATGTACACGAACTTTACAGGTATGAGAACTTCCTGCTCTTTCTATATTCTAAAGTTTATTCCCTGGCTTTTTGGTTGTGACCACATAAGTAGAAGAGAGGTGGCTGACCGTAATCTTCGTGTGCAAATGCAAATTCGAAGATCCAACTGCAGAGCCAAAAGACAGAAAGCTAATCGTAATATACGACGCCACCTGCTTGCAAGTATATATATTCAAAAATCGTCGAACTTTTTATTCCAGAGGAAAACGTGTATTCTACATAAATATAAAAACATTTAAAATCTTTTTTGATAGTGTGCTACGATGGACATATCATCGATATTTTTTAGCTCTTTGCAGCCAACGAGTCCGATTCTATAATTATGAAAAAAAAATGATCGAAGACGAAGAAGGTAGTTTTCGCTGGTTCTTTGAAGATAGAGAAGTATTTATATTGGTTCCTGGTCCTGTCATACCGGACCTTTAAGCTTGTGGCTATGAGGCACACATTGCGAAGTCAAAAAGTCGCAATGAGGACAAGGAGCAAGCTAGCAAGACAAGGTTGGTTACCAAATTCTGTTGGGTTGTGGATGTTATAACCGGTTCGTTCACGCGCGACTATAAACCTTTTTTTCAGAATTTTTTAATCGTGCGTTGAGTCATATGTTTACAAATTTTAAAATCGCGGCTGTGTTGCTTATCAAGCTCCACTGCTCGATAGAATGTACATATATTCATGCTAACATGTTTGTGAACAATATACTGACATAAAGGAACGTTTGCACCAACCAAAAAACCTGGCGGAATAACTTAAACTACTTTTCGCATTGTCTGAAGAAGAATTAATATTATTCGCTCTCGTGCATACTATCATTAAAAAAAGAAACCTTTTTTTATTTTTTATTCAAATTAATATACTTAGTTTTATTGTTAACTTGTTTTTCAACGCAGTAATTAATCTTATAACTTATTTTATGCATTTTTTTTTTAATCTTCATATTTATCTCTCTAAATGTTCTATCTTGTTTAACTTTTTTACTAAAACCACAGAAATATGATTTCATTTGTTAATTATACAACATATATTCACGTATTTGCAGCCCCGGTTCAAACATAAATGCCCACTCATTTTGTAGCAATAATAAGCAAGTTTGAGTAAATTGTAAGCTCTTATGAGCGAGCATTTCCGATAACAGATTTGAAGTCATCTGGGTCGTCGCAAAGACCATAACTATATAATCTAACACTAAATCTACCTATTTCGGTTTGGATTTATTTTTAGTAATTAAGGCGTTTTATTGAGCTAATCTCACCCATATTAGAACTTGAGCTTACAACAAAAAATGTCATCACAACTGCACAAAAGCTCTTTTATTCGTAGGAATTTGCCATATAATTTTACTCCGAATTTTTAATATGTACATAGACTCCATAATATTAAAACTAATTTTGATCATTGCATGTCCGTCTGCTCTCTTCTCGTTAACTCGAGAAAGGTTTTACTTAGAAAGCTGAAATTCTTCACATGGCATTTTTAAAAAATTTGTAGAATTAAGTTCGAAAATAGGACAAAGCTGGTAGCTCCTTTATAGGGTTGCCATACAAAAATTTCGGTTTTCTCTATACATTTGGCACTGCCTGAAAGCACGTCGATGTAGAAGCTGAAAATTTGTATACGGTGTTTTCATAAAAATGGCAAATACAACTTCAAAAATAGTAAATCGGGCAACCACTTTTTAGTGTTGCCATATATAAAATTAGATTTTTTTACGCATACTTTGAAATCGATCAGTCCTAGACGTTTTCATTGTGCTTAAAATTTTTTCAGAAAATAAAATCCTATGAAATTGGTCATAATCATTTTTACTGTCCAACGAACCGCCCTAGAAATATGGTATATACGAAAAACCACTTCAATAATTAAACTTGCACAGAAAGGTGACCATGCGAAATTACTTACCGGTATTCATCTAGCTAGGGGTATCGTAAGAATTGGTTCTAGACCAATTCTAGCTTTTCTCTTGTTTAAGCTAAAAATGTTTTTGCTCCATTCTAGATTTGAGTCTTAATATTCACTCATTTCTCTCCCAATATCATTCTTTCTTATATAATTATTTTGAAAGGGGAATGCTCACATTTTACAACTTTTTTACAACTTTACGCCCGACACCTCCAGACGTAAGATATATCTTAAACGATGCATTATAGTACTCTGAACATATTTTATTAACAATGTTTATTTCAATTAAGCAGGGGAAAGCTTTGGCGATTGGATGTAGCTTGAGCGACTTTCTTGGGTGAAAAGTTGACTTTTCTACTTCTCTTGATTGCTAGGAATTAGTGAGTCGTGAAAAATGACTTACAATGAGAAAAATGTTCACAACAGAGAACTTATGACCATGGAAGAAAGAGCTGTAAAAATATATGCGAAATGTAGTAGCTGGGATGTATGTGACCAAGTATATGAAAATGGGTTTTCCGGCAGCAAAAACGTCCCGACAAAGTTTTCTGAATCGGGAAAAAAATACACCACTCGATAGTACTCGGAGAGACCTTTAATTTAATATGCAACATTCGCTATTATTGGAACCACCTCCCCCCCCCCACCCCGGCGTTTTTACCCTCGACCATAAAAGTATGCAGAGAGTTCTTTTATGAATTGTAGCTGGTAATAAGCTGAGGCGCACACTGAAAGACATTATCCAATCGGACATAACCCTACCGAGCTACAGCCGATCTAAAGGTGAAAACCCAATGCGTGTGTTAACATGCTCTGCGTTTGTTGCGTAAAAGTTAAAAAGTATTGAACTTTTATGCGTTCAACGCATTGCTCATTTGATCAAGTTCCATATAAAAGCCATATTTTAACTTACTTGTCAACGCATTAGCACACGCAATCATTTTCACTTTAAGGTGCGAAAAATCTAGTACCTCAGTTCGAATAATAAACAGGGAAATACTATAAACAGTTAGTATGGGGACGGCTATAAATAGGTATTTAAGCCTCCGATTATATTAGTGTGGGTAATCAAACTTCCTCTCAGGACCTAAGGAATTTGATTCTGTACTAGATTTTTCAAAATTTACTAGATCAAACTTTGACCCCTCCCCCGCCCCAAGACCTCACCCGCTTAATTGAAATAAACATTGTTAATAAAATATTTTCAGAGTATCATAATGCATCGTTTAAGACATCTCTCATGTGTGGAGGTGCCGGGCCATTTTTTTTTTGTCCGACTAGACAAGACAGACGTTGCGCTGCGAGTCCTTTTTACAGTACGTTTGTTGTTATTGTTAAATTTATTTAAACTCGCTGGCATGAGATACGTAATTGAAACATTGAGTGGAAGATATCTTATTTTCACAAATGCAATTAGGTATGTACTAAAAGTGATTCTTATAAGAACATTCACGAACTATTTCACAAAAACAAAAAATATTTGAGGAAGATTACAATCAAATTAACAGGATGTGGAAATTGTAATTTATAGGGAGGGAGATATAAAATTCTTATAGAGAAGCTTTTTGACAGCGGCAACAAGTCAACAAAAATTTATGGAGTCATTACAGCAACTTAATAAATTGATATAAGAGCTCTCTACCTGCTCCCTACTCGTATTTAAGAAAAAAACAATTAAATAGAAAGGCAAATAGATTCTAGGTGAAGTTAAGGGAAAAGCATATTAAAAAGTTATTAAAGATATATGAAATATCAGTTATTCAATTTGGACAGGACTATGTGTATACAACTCATTAGATATAGAAAATGAGTTAAATTACTATTTTGTGAATAGCATCCGCTCTCTACCACACTAATTTCTAATTAAGAAGTTCAATTACAAAAAATATGATTGTAGTTTGAACTTGGATTAATTTATAAGTCTATTTCTGTCGACTCTGTCTTAATAAGAATCATAAATTTGTCTATAGAAACAAAGACTTTTCTCCGATGTTATTGGAAAGAGTCGACAGTTATTCCAATTAATAAAGTGAACAATACAACAATATGCGCACAAATTTGATCAATTAATATGAAGATAATAATGATTTTGTAGCATCGCGTCGTATGGCAAATTAACTCATAGTCGTAAATTAAACAGAAGCTAAGAAATTTCTGATTTAGGATTTATGTGAAATAGCATTAAATTTGTTAATATTTGAATAGATAGAGGAATTGTTATTTTGTAATTTTTACTTTTTCTATCAATTTCTGATTTTTTCCCATCATCAATATCAAATTTCAGGGCGATGTGTTTTCTTTTTAATGAAGTAAAAACTATATATGACATTTGAACAACAAAATGTAAGCCATTTTTTTTTACATAAAAACGCCACATAATTTTTATTACTTCATTAATTAAACACAGCATATGATTTCCATTAACTGTGGCCTAATAGATATTTTGTGTTACTCAACACTATTCAGTAATCACCGTTTTTAACTTGGGAATATTTACTACTGAAAGAATGCTGAGTATAGCTCCAAACCTCAGGCAACAGATCCTGCTTTTTTTATCTCTGTATTGGCAGTTATACGACAGGATTATTAAGCTGTTTAATTTCGGCTCAAGGGCATACTTTAACGCACCGCTCTAATGCCAATTACTTAATGACCAACAGAGGATATGTTTTAATGTAGACGGAAAGGTATCTTACAATTTCCTTCTATCACATAAATAAAAAAATAAATAAAATAAAAACAAAAGAAAAAGTTATAATTGGTCTAAGACCAATAATATTATACCCTTGATGAAAATAAAAGTTAAATAAAGTGACAACTAAATGTTTTGTATGGCAACACCAAGAGTTATCCGGTTTAGTTAATTTTTTAAATTTTATTTACTATTTTTCTGAAAACACTGTGTAGAAAATTTCAGCACACCACGTCGGCGCGTTCTCAGGCAGTTTCCAAATATACATATAGCGAAAAACCAAAGTTTTGTATGGCAACACCAAGAAAAGGTTGCACGATTTGGTCCATTTTTGCAATTTTTTTTACTATTATTATGAAGACACCATGTACTAAATTTCAGCTCACTACTTCGACGCCTTCTCAGGCACTGCCCTAATATATAGTGAACGTGTATGACAATCCTACGAAGGTGTTGCCCGATTGCTCCCATTTCATCACTCTAAATGAACGTGGTATCGAGTTATCGTAAATACCAATAGATTGACAGATAGACGCACATGCAGAAATCAAAATAACTTTTATTATTATGATTGGGTGTCCAACGCGTTTCGCTCTACCAGTATTATTTCTACGCGTTACAAACGGAATGACAAACTTATTTAGTGTACCCTATGATTTCATCACGGATATAATTATACAATATTGGTTATCAATAACGGAAAAAACAAAGATTGCACAATAACTGTTATAGAGGACTGAAAATATCAAAAGTTTATCATAACTATTTTAATGCGACTTAAAAAGAAAATAAATTATAAATAATTGTTACTGCTAGACTTTTATTTAAAAAGTCGTAACCGTTATGACCTATTTTTTTTTTAGAAGAGCACCATACACTTACATAAAAATGGTGCTCACGGAGTGAAATTCAAATAGTTTAAATTATATTTGGATGAAAGTCAACAATATAGTATTATCATACACTCTGGAAGTGTACCTATGTATATGGCGTACCACAAGGATCATTGCTAAGAGTAATTCTTTTTCTAATATACTTAGATTAACAATATTAAAAGTATAATTCAGTTGAAAGCTTTAGTGAATGATTTAAAGCAAGCAAATTAAAATTAGAGATATGTATATCTAAGACTAAAATGTATGAGGTTCAGCTTCGTTTACAATATCTATAATTTGTGTATGAAGTCTAAAGAATATTCGGTCTATATGGATTTGTAAAATTTCTAACAAATAGGATTACTATTCAATCACTTCTAAGATAACAAAAAAACAAGTAAAAAAGATAGAATTGGTCTAAGACCAATTCTTATGATACCCTAGACTAGATGAATACCCATATGAAATTTCGTATGATCACCGATCTAGTTTGATTTTTGAAGTGGTTTTTCGCATATATTTCTAGAACGGTTCTTGGTCGGACAGAAAAAATGATTATAACCAATTTTATAGGATTTCATATTCTGAAGAAGTTTTTAGTACAATAAAAATGTCTAAGACTGATCGTTTTCCCAGTATATGTAAAGAACCCAAATTTTTGTATGGCAACACCAAGAAGGGGTTGCCCGATTTATTCCAGTTTTGAAATTTTATTTGTTATTACTATAAAAACACCATGTACCAAATTTCAGCTCTAAACGTCTACACGTTCTCAGGCAGTGTCCAAATATATGGTGGAAAACGAAATTTTTGTATGGCAACACCACAAAGGAGTTCCCCGATTTGTCTCATTTTCGAACTAAATTTTACTTTTTTTTTAAAGTCCGTGCACAAACTTTCAGCTCTCTAAGTACTTATATGCGTTCTCGAGTTATCGTGCGCACAGACGAACGGACAGACGGACGGACATGCAAAAATCAAAATAACTTTTAATGTTATGCTTGAGTGTCCACTACATTTTGCTCTACCATCATTATTTCTATGCGTTACAAACGGAATGACAAACTTTGTATACCCTATAGATTTCATTTAGGGTATAAAAACTGGTAAAGAAGAGTGAGTTGAATTCTCGCAATCGAGGTTCCGTACCAGAGATTTATCCACGATAATATCAAAATTTTAGCTTTGGAAAACTAGAAGATCAGAGGAGAGCGGTATTTTTTCGCACATTTTGGGCTATATATTTCATAGCCAAGTCACCAAAAATTATACAAAAAAATATGTTATGTTTTTTTTAGGTGGGCCAACTCAACCCCATTCAAAAATAACGAAGACATAACATTCTGCAAAATTTCAAATTCCTATATGACGCTGTTTTCGAGAAAAACGTTTGCTTTGAGGTACTACGTAAACCTAAAAAACGACTATTTAATTTTATATAACGTACTAATTAGGCTTGCTATATTTCTGGATCCGTCTGTATTGAAGATTAAACGAAATAAGAGAAATCCCTTTCAACTCCTTCCTTACAAATGTGGGTGATTCTGAAATACAATGTACAAATACTCGTATATGTATATACCTTTTTCAACATAAACGTAACAGATTTCTAATCAAGTGAAATATTATTCAATTCAAGTGCAACAATATTTACATCAACGGAAACAATTTTGAATTCACTAGCAAAATTTTTAAACTGAAACGCATCAATATGGAAGTCAATTGAAGCATTCATTCAATCAAAAGTACATAATTTTTCATATCAAATTTCACAAATTTTATTTAAATTTTATTCACTTCATATCAATGAAAAGTTTTATTAATTCTACATAAAAACACTTTTAACTTTTAAAGTTATTTTTGTTTTTTACAATGCTGCATTTCACTGATTCCACTTTTAATGCGTATCACCAAGAATCTATTTCGTTATTAGTTGTGGTTTAATTACTACCCGTGATTCAGAGAATAATAATAGTTCAGTATTAAATTAAAGGTATTATAAAGCAATAACTATAGAAATGAGTACAGAATACAGCGGAAAAGCAAACGACTGTAATGGATATGCTAAATCCACAAAACTCGTGAAATTCTAAAATTGGTAGAACAGTTTTTGGATATTTAAAAATATTTAACTACCTTATTCTCTTATGCTGAATCCTATTGAGAATACGTGCTCAAAAATGAAAAATTCATTTATTGCCAAAACATGAACCAGCATCAAATGGACATGATCTGCATTAAATTACATAAATTAAATTACATAAATCATTGATAAATATTGATAAAAATTGTCATTGAATCAAATTGAAATAAATTTTGTGAAATTTTATATGAAAAATTATGTACTTGCTATATTGCTATATTGCTGCACTTGAATATTGTTCCACTTGATTCGGAATCTGTTACGTTTGTGTTGAAAAGGTTAATACTCAGACGCGACTTAGACTTTAAACCTTAAATAACATCCTACGTATAAAGAAACTTTTATATTTTTTTGCATCCAGCCCAACCATATAATTACCTTACAATTTTAGAGTCTATATCCAGCAGACGGAATAGAAGAAACACGTTTAAATCGTTGTTGAATAAATTTTTACTATTTTCTAAAAATTCATCACCAAAATTAAAATTAGAAACAAATAAATATATTCACATGAACGTTTAATTAATATTTCTTCTGAGTTGAATAGTCAAAATGTTGGAACATTTCAAATGAATGGACAAGTTTTTAAAACTAATAGTTAAATTATAATACAAAACAAAATAGCCGAGCTGCACCCGAAGGAAATACTATAATGATGATAACTTGTGTTTTTTTTTCTCCCGAAAAAATTACAAGAAATTCTATATAAAAAAAATCTATTCTCATTCTAACAGCGTTCTAGAAAAATATTGTAAAAAATGTTAAAGACTATGATTTGCTGATTTTAAAAAAAAATCTGAGTTTTTTATTCTATACATCCAGGTTCTATATGCATAACGCCACAATATCAAGGTTTTGTGTTTGAACTGAGTTCATGGCACTAATTTGTTAGCAGATGTCAAGATGTAACTGCTGTTGACAATATTAATTTAACGGCCGCATGTGCATGTTAAAGTCTATTGTGAAAAATATAATTTATAGTTTATCATTAACAAGACATCTATTTGCATAATATTACATTTTGAAGTTTCTATAACAAATGATTAAGCTATTTATGCACAAACAGGGAATTTTTCTTCTATTAAAAGTAAAAGATCTTAAAATAAAAAACAAAAAAATTAAGTTGATATGTGTGATATCCATATACAATATAATATATATATATATATGTATGGATAAATATTTCTTTAAGTGAAATACATGCTTTAAGACATTATTATTACAAGTGAAGGAAGGTAAGTGAGAATTATGCAAGTGCAGAAAAAAAGTAAATATGCACAGCAATTAACTAATCGTAATGTCCCATTTCTCAATAGCGTCGACACTGACAAAGTTGAAAGATAAACAAAAATTGAATAACGTTTGGCTGCCTTAAAATAAGAAAGACGAGTAACGCATATGCTTATCCTTTAATAGTTTCTGTTTGTAAGCTATAGATTTAGGTATATGTGAATAAGCGATGTACAGCATTATCTTAACACTTTATCGATTTTATTATGTTTATATACACATTTACAGATTATTCATATACCTTACAATATTTCCTAAAATAAATTACTTATAATTGGTAATAATTGCAATACCACACGACATTATGTAACATCAAATATTTTATGAGGTAAAATAAAGCAATGTGGATGACGAATTATATAATTTAGAAAAACAAAAAACATAAATAAAAGAATTACCAATAATAATAATAATAATAATATATGTATTATTTAACACAGCACTGCAATTTAATATAAAAATATTAAAGCCATAGGTAAGGTATACACTTCACATTGAGAAACCGAAATAAAAAAAAAATTTATAATAAGCCGCCGTTAACACTGATCACGAAATTTTTAATTTAGGTCACCGTTTTACCCCCTTACCATAAAATTCTACAGTAAAAGTATTGCGAAGCTGAAAAATGTGTTTAAATCTACAACCGGCGTCGAAACCTGCTCAGGTGAAACTAAACTCGAAGATCTCTTCAGTTTTGACTGACTGAGTACTATACTAGGTTGGGGGACTTTTGATTGCTACCATACCATCCATACCAGTTTCATGTTCCACCTCCATTGTAGTAACACAACATTTTAACAATTTCAGTAAACTTACTCTGCTCAAGTAAAAGCATATCAATTGCTTAAAGGCCGAGTAAAAGCAGCAAGGAACAATGCGTTATGAAAGCTCCATCTGAGGTTGGTTGAGACTTGAGACTCTGTCTGCTCTAACATGGATCGAAAGAGTACATAACATATTAAGGCGATGATAATTTTCTTCAAATCTATGTTAAGCGATTATAGAAAATGAGACAGGCAGTTACGTCATGAAATGAGCATTTTCCTATGAATCAATGGTAAGAAATGAAAATTGTTTATGTTTATTCGTTCAGTGGACTGAGTGTAATTTATTTATTTCTATTTTTATTTTTATTTTTATTTCATACCATATTAATTATCAGGTCAGTTAATGAAATCCTTTTCGCAAAAACATCAAAAACTGCTTACTTTACAGCTTATGTTCGTCTATCATTCTTTTTTTAGTTATTTTATCTACTTTTAATTTTGTAATGTTTATATTTCAACAATTGTAAATTGAATTAAAAAGCTGAATATCAATTTTTCTCGATTCTGGACAACAAAGATGCTTTGGTTGATTGGTTAGTTCAAGCTGATAAGCCTACTGTGTGGCCAGACTCCAAATAACACTTAGGAGCTGTTCGAATCCAAGTCTTCGTTTTCATCTGGATATAATTAGAGCTGAAAATTGGATCCGGATTTGCTAATATCCGGATATCCGGATCCGGATCCGGATTAAGCAAAAAAGGCTCAAAATTGTGTTGTTTCATTGAGAAAATGAGAATATCATGAAATTTATTTATTCCCAATGAGGGAAATGTTGACCTTTTTTTGCTTAGTCTGGATCCGGATAGTTCGGATCCGAATCCGGATAGTTTGGATCCGAATACTACGATCCGAATTATCCGGATACCCGGATTTGAGGAATCGGATCCTAATTATCTCGGATAATCCGGATAGTAAATTATCCGGATACTTTCAGCTCTAGTTATAATAGCCAGTAAAGGCACTTTCACATCAAACACAAGAATCGAAAAAATGTAAACCGAAAAACTCAATTTATTCCACTTTAAAACAAAATTTTTGCTGCAATGATTAATAAAATCATGACAAATAGGATAAACTAATAATTTTACTAATAAAATAGTATATTTATGTTAGAACTTTTAAGAAAACACAACTTTTATGATTTATCGGACGAATTTTTCCGCCGAAAAAGTTTTTTGGCCGATAAAACATAAAAGTTGTGTTTTTCTTCAAAATCTGAAATAAATATAATTATTTTCTCAGTAAAATTCTTAGTTTATCCTATTTCTCTGGATTTTATTAATCATTGGAACAAAAAATAATAAAAATTGAGTTTTTCGGTTTACATTTTTCTGTTCTTGTTTTTGATGTGAAGGTGCCTTAACACAATAAACTATGAAACGATAGGAATAGGAATGGTAGGAATAGGATATGCTAGGAATGGTACCTATAGAACCGGTGCATCTACCAGATCTTGATGTTGCGAAAAAGATTTTAAATGGACGATAAAGAACGCAATAAATGTTCATCTGTTTTAACCCTGCACGAAGCAGGCGTAATTAATATTCTTAGAAATTATGTATTTATAAAAATATAAAATAAAACGGAATTTGGTTAAGAAGGGACCTTCGACGCGATTCCTTGCTATAACCTGCCTAGTAGTTTCCAAGTGGTTATTGCGCGTAGTTGAATACATATCTGAGGAAAATAATTAGATTTCATGACAAGTAGAATAAAGGTGGATGTTTGTATATTAAAAATATTTGAGTGATTATGTAGACTATTATTATTAGATTAGATTGTGATTAATATTAATATTATGTGAGCACTTACTCAGTGACTCGTAGGTAGGTCCCGAGAAACCAAAGTTGACATCACACGGAGTGTATTACGTGGGTGGGTCCCGTGTTTGAGTGTGGTTTAATCTCTAGTTGAGACTCCAGCCCGCTCCATAAGAGGAAGATTCTTTAGCGTTGGTACATCCCGCTACCAGTTTATTGTATACTAACGAGTTAGTTTAGTTTGCCTAGAATTTTGTAGATCTTATTTGGAGTGTGTCTTACTCACAAGAACCCTTTTCTTTCTCTTACAGACGATCAGCCTTAAGGTGACATTAATATATATATATATATGTTTAAAGGAATAAAAATTTAATAGTGAAAGGACATCTATGTTTAATTCTTTTTTTTTTACTGACCCTAACATGGAATAGATGGATTTTGTTCTTTAAGCTTCATACATTAAAGCTTTCTTACGTGCCATTAAAATATTGAAAAACCTTCTTCGGAATCTCCTGGATATTTTAGACCAATACTGATTGGTGTAATTTTTTTATCTAAAGTTCTGGAAAAGCTAATTAGCTTCCAGATCTTTTATCACTAGGAAAGTAACAAGCTCTTGTCATGTTGGTTCCGTAGCTCTCACAGCTGCGAGATTGCCATACTAAAAGTGGCTAGTGATAGAAGAGCCGGTTTAGATCTGAATAATTCTATTATTTTAGTTTTTCAAAGGCGTTCAAGTTTCTTGTCAGAACACCACCGACGCGTTAAAGTGGACTATAAGTTATCTCATTCACTCCTTCTCTCGACTGGTGTACCTCAGTGTTCAATCTTGGGACTGCTGCTATTTAGTTTATCAATGACCTTCCTCTAGTTGGCTGCGATGTCAGGATTCAATTACACGCAGATGATGTGCAGCTATATGTGAACAGACCTATTAACTTGTTCGAAGACGGCATCGCATATATTAATGACGATTTGCGGAGAATCAATGCATGGTTCAAGATTAATGAATTGAGATTGAATCCCACAAAAGTCTCAATATATTATTTTGCACAACAGTCCACTACATGTGTTTAATATTTAACCCGTAATTCTGGGCGGTAAAACATTATGTCTTGTTAGTAACGTGAAAAATCCGGGTATCGTGTTGAACAAATATATGAACTGCTATGACAATACAAAATCTAAATTAGCAAAATTTACTCCGAACTCTACAAGCTCTGGCTATTTTGAGGTATGTTGCCAAAAGAAACCCGCTTAAATTTGGTTAAGATACTAATACTGCCATACTTCACGTTTGTACGTGTAGAATGGAGGTCGTATTTAACGATTGCTTCCGCTTCAATTTCGGACTTCGCAGGTATGACCATATCTTGCCTTACCGCGATCAGCTGGTAGAATGTTCTCTTACTACATAACTCAAGAAGAGAACCTTATAGTGCTCTTCTTTAACCAGCAAAAAAATAATAAACCATATTACCTCAGAGAAATGTTTAATTTTACTAATTCACATCGTAACAGGAACAATGTTTCTCCTCGTTTTACAAAACAAGCCATGGAAGACTCTTATTTTGTCCAGTTTTCGCGCTTTTGGAATGCCCCCCCCCATCTAACATTCAGCATGCGCGTACTGTCAATTCCATTAAGAACCTCGTTGATGCCCGTAATTTACTTGATTGTCTTGTTTTTTTTCTATTGATTTAGGAACTCGGTCTATTATTATTTGTTTTGTAGTTCTTTATAACTTGATTTGTTAGCCTTAATATGCATAATTTTTCCTCAGATATTAATTGTAATTTTATTCTAAAGTGCCATATTTATAATTATTAGTATTCTCATTTCTAATAGATTTGATAATATTCTTTGAAGGCCTTCCTCCTCGTTAATAAATGATATGTTAATATTAAAAAAAAGGCATTCTTACTCGATCCAGGCGCTATACTATTAACAATTAATCGAGGCACAGAAGCCAACATATTTAAATGTGATATCTTTAGTGTAAACCAATCACATATGTACTGTTTTATCCACTGACATGTATAATATGGACTGACTATGTTCATAGAAATGCATTGCAAAAAGTGGGCTCACTTCTATATTGCTGACTCTTTCGGTCTAAGCACCAAGTACCAACTGAGAAAGAATAAGTGGGTCCGCCGAAATAAATGTTTTTAAATTAATAATTTAGGGTTATTACTGATAAAATTGTTTTACCAAAGGCAATATATTCATACGATGTGCAGCAGAAATTTGAAACGTTTTATTTTAATCGCTTTTCGAGCTGCGCGCTAATTTTTTCAAATTCTCGCCAATGATTGACACCGCAGAACTTTTTTTACATAAGCACTTGAGCCCACATGAAATAGAAAATTAAGCAGTCCATATTATATATGTCAATGGTTTTATTTTAAACCTGTCAAAAATTGCAGAAGACCCAAGTTTTTGTATTCTTAGCTTAGTCATAAGAGTTCTTTTTCTGCTGCATTCTTAGCTAGATTTGGTTGTTTTTTTTTAACATTAAGTAGTTAGAACATATTACATAAGTCGATATATGTAGTTCCAAAATCCCTATCAAAACTTTTGTAAAAATTATCTCAAAATTAATGTTGCTTTTACTTTCAGATACGTTTCATAACCGCATTGTACAATTAAAAATTCTATTGATATTGACTTGGAACATATGTATCTTTGATTTCCAATTATCATATAAATCATGTATTTAATTCACTCAATTTTTTTGCTTCAAAAATGTTACAGTCATCGCCACGAATTTCTCAAGGAGGGTAATCCCGTTTTGAAAATCGCTGACCGTTTTTCATTATAATCATCATCATTACAGATTTTTTGGTAAATGAATGATAAAGGTCATAAACATATATGTATGTAAATAGCACGGAGTAGAGTTGAGTAAAGTTAAATCTAACTAAGCTCTGAATTGCTTCAAGTCAATTCTGATATACATACCTACATAGGTATATAATTAATATAAAACCTGAATATCTCTCAAGAACATAACCGCAATACAATACAATACATCTTACTTATAAGCACTTCCGTTTTGAATTGCTCAATTATGCTGAATACACTGCTTGATCAGACTAATAAAGTGAAAGAAATCCTATTAAACAAAACGAAGTGCACTATGCTTTTTATGAATGAAATCAGTGGTAGGGGTATTTTTCACATTTTAGTCTAGATCTTAAGTATTTTGAGCTAAAAGAAGACTCCTCACTCTGTTCTCCAACAATATTGTAAATTTAGCGAATAACTCAGGGTAGACAGTAGATACTATTTCATACAAACCCATATTGACTCTTCTTTTATGCTCCCTTGTGTAAAATTATTGACAGTATTGACTAGTGGTTTGTCAAACAATCATTTTAAATGGCGGAAACTGAAATTAAAAGGTAAGATCATTCGTAAATTTATGTTTATACTGTTTAAACCACGGTATACAGAGTAACAAGATATGCCTACTAGTTATTTTGACATTTGAATTGTGACGTCACGGTATCACAATTTATATGAAGAATTCAGAAAAATTATTTAAATAAATGATTTCGTAACGGCTTTGACAAATTACAATGGATAATATCATAGTAAGTAAAAATTTCAATATTTTAAAAAAAATATAAGACTCGCTTGTCAGGTAAGAAAGTACAGACATTTTAATTCGTACATTAAAGTGTTAATATTTTCTTCATGATTGCTGAAATTAATATAAATATAAAATAAAAAATTAATTATACACAATGCCTTTTAGTACAATCGTATGATGACGTGACGTTCAAGATGGCCGGCCGTGGCTCATAACAGTCATAAACAGAAAATTCGTTCTTAAACGTCAATGCGCAGAGAGCACACAAGCATAAAAGAGTAGGGTGGCATGAGTAAAGAGAGCGTCAAAATCGTCAAAGGGGACGACTTTAAAAGCAAGCCCTCAGTGAAATTGGTATGATCATAACGGCGAACTTCTGCCTAGGCAAATTAAGCAGTTGCGTAATGGCCCCAACCTCAGCTTACGCTACGTTACAACGTTAGGTACATCGAGTATATAATAGATATTGGTAATAAGTCGAGAATACAAGGCTTAGAAAAATAACAAAAATGCAACGAACAAACTCATTGCAGTAGAAACTGTCTAGATTGTAGTAAGAATAGCGAGTGATAAAGTTATAGGATTTAAATTAAGGTTGATGTAATGCAAAATATAAGATAAACAAGAATGAAATAAGATAACATAACATAAGAAAAACGAAACTAAAATAGAACAAATCAACAAAAGTATGATGAGTAAAAGAGAGTAACAGATAAGATTAAAACCAAAATAACACACTGATCAATTGCACATAACATAAAGATTCAAATACAAATTAACAGAGAAAAGTAAAGTCTAAAAATAGAAATAAATATAGTAGTGAGTTCAGAGCTGAGCACTTTTTTTTTTTTTTTTAATAGGGATAGGAATAAAGGATATGCTAGCTATAGATCTAAAAGATGTGACATCGCAAGCTCCTTGAACTGATTAGTAGAGGATGTATTTCTGATAGAATCTGGTAACGAATTCCACAGGGAGGTTCCCTGTCCAAATAATCCATTAGAGCAAAAACTTGAAGTATATGCTTGAAGTAATCAAAATATCATGAAAAGGCTCATTCAACGCGTAAATTTCAACCAAAGTAATTGGAAAATTAAATTCAAGAAAAATTCAAGTCAAATAATTGGAATTAATTTAAACAACCGCCCTACCTTAGCTTCAAGTGGTTTTCAAGTCAAGTACTCAAGTATTGATGTAAACGTACATATATGTTAAGCTACTTATAGCAGGAGTAGTTTTAGGCCCAATGAAAGCTTAGTTTACACTTAGATACTTGTATCGGGACTTGTATGACTCACAAGTAAATTCTACAAATGGCGACTGCGAAACAACTGCTCATACATTTTGTTGAGCTCACGCTAATGCTCATACATTTTGTATAATGTTAATTTTCCTCTTGATTTAACTGTCGCGAAACTATTGCGCTTCGTTCGTTCGGAAGTGCAGTTTGTCATGCGTTTAGTTTTGTATTGCCGTTGATTGCTTAAATTAAAAATCATATCTCGTGGTCAAAAGAAAAAGATAAGAAACAGTGATATTTGTAATGTCAGGTTAAAAAATTATAAAAATTTTAACGAAAAAAAATTATGAAATTGCCTAATATACATTTCTCACTATCTCATCTGTTACACTTTAGAAATTCGATGCATATAAATCAAAAATGCAAAAGAATTTTAGTGTAACTGGTATCTGATGCATTTAGAAATCTACTTTCAAAGAATAGTACAATTATTGGTCTGTAATAATATTTAGAGTTGCTAATTTTAGTTTAAGGCTATTTTAAATTGCCTTACCTTAAACATCAGTTTAACTAAAACCGGCCCTAACTTCGGTGTCTACCCTTACCTTCTTTTGCTTTCCCTGTCACGCCCTTACTAGATAGGGGTTGGTCACCATAGACTTTTTCATTTAAAAATCATATTTTGATATAATGGCCGTAGCTATTCGCTTGAAGTAGTAGCAGTGTAGCATACTTACAGGGTCTGGGTTCTACCATTCTCATAGCATGCCGCGTTATTATAACGCTTTGCTGGCAGCAAACTCAACGCCTTCAATAAACCTATCAGCAAAAATAATATAACATACATAAAGATATCGCACAGTCCAAGCTACCTACGCCTGTGCTAAAGTTGGACGAAGAAAATTGTGTTCGGGTTTTATTAGTAGAACCCAGATTCCCCTATTTAAAAAAATACCAACGCTACTGAACACTTTGTTCTCAGCTTTGCCAGCTCTCTGAAATTGTTTTCCTTTCTCATCTCTTTGCAAGTGCATATATTCGCATGCGCACACACAAAACCCTCGAGAATACTTCACAAGCCATGAAACAGACTCACTCCCTCCCACATTCGAGGCCCAACGGAGTCCTTACATTCTAAAATATTTGCAGCGTTCTTATGCAAAACTGACAAAAGTTTGATTTGAATAGCTCCTCGGCCCAAAATTACAATTCATTGTAGGTGCAAGAGCTATATATGCATATGAAAGGCAGAATGGCGATGGGTGGTGCCGTAACCCCCCGGAATATAATACCGACACATTAAAGGGCCTAACGTACCGGGTACAGCATGCAGTAAGAGGCTTTTTGTATACTCGTCATGGAGGAAAAACTAAAATTTCTACTTAAACAGGTCCTAAACCGAAATCTGTCGCTCTCACAGCCAAATATGTTTTCTTTCTAATAGTTTACAAAAAAAAATAGCGTGTAGAACAAATTTATGGAAATTATAGCGTTTGAACAAAATAAAGCAATTTTTATATGAAAAACTCCTTCAGTAAGACAAGCCAAGAAGAATGTGAATGTCGCCTGCAGACCGGCCCGCTACTCTCTTTTTTCGACTTTGTTCATGGCTTGTATCTTGCGGGGGTTTCGGTACAATCCAAGCATGGTCATGCGACATCTTTATGTTATATTATTTTTGCTATTAGTCTTCAGCATGGTATATAGAAGACAAGATATTCCCATTAAAATGTTGACATATTGCAGCTGATAGCCTCTGACGTAATTCTGTGACTAATGTATATACATTTTTATAGGAAAGACAAAGAGAAGAGAGAGTATTGTGTTCTCTGTACCGTACTTTCCTTATATTTTCACAATATTTCGTCATTAATGGCGAAACGTGGTTCATAATGGGAATATTTTATATACCTTGGTCTCCAGTCTCCACTGTCAATTTTATTGGAGAGTATTATATAATTGAAAACGTTGGTGGCGGGTAAGGAAGAAGAAGAAGAAATTAAGTTGTCAAACAAAAGGAATGGATTAAGTTATAGTTGTTAAAGTATTACTCTTAGTCCTTACAAATTATTATTATTAAATGTATTTGCAGGCTATTTCAGCTACATAACCATTTTTGAAACAGTTGCCAATTGGCAAAATCATTGACTTTCATAAAATCGAAACAGCTGAAAGTGCGATTTTTCTTTCAAAAATTCTACCAAAATTAACGAAGTGATGGCTGAAAAAGGAAAATTTTATATGACAAATTCATTTGTAAAACGAAATTTGGTTACAATAGTCATGATACCAAGTCTAATAGCAATGCACTATGGTTGGGTCTTGCTCCAAAATAATGAGGCTCTAATTAAAAAAGAAGAACGCATGGAACTTCCTATAATAACTGTTAGTTTTCTTTATAGATCTGTAAATATTTTACCATGAATACAGTAATTCATTTATAGGCTGTGAAGTACGTGTGGAGTAAAATGCCAGGGGCTTTAGACTTTCAAAACGAATCAAGTAAAAAATAGTGTGTTATGAAGAAATATATATATTTTGTAGATAAATAATGAGTTTACTATAAAAGTTAACGATATAAATGAGTTCATCTACTGTCAGGATGTTCCGCTAAAAACAAGCAGATCACCGTGTATTTGCTTAGAATTATGTCCAACGCGAAGGATTGCTGTCATTCATTTGAGGACGTATCCTTTAAATTTATCCAAAATATTCTTCTGTGTATCTTCTATTAATAGTACACATCCTTTTCAACAGTAATTCCCAGTGTTGGAAAGCAGGTCTCATAAACCTTTCACCCAATGTATTTGATGACGAGACCCATCAGCATAGAACGAGCTATATTAAAGGTATTTGAAGGTCTCACTGCAGATTAAATTGTGCAATAAGTTGATTTTAATGAAAACAGCGTATCAGTGTAGCAAGGGGCACAAGCATTCCACAGTGCTTACTAAGCTAGCTGTGTTGGAAATAATACAATACCTGTATTGCTGCATTTAAGAAAAATAATTTGATTCGTTAGCTTCTACAATCTTCGAACATTGAGATCTGGCGTATAAACATATTACTTTTATGCCTAAACATGTATTTAGGCATGTACGTTTGATAGATAATCTTAGCTTTATGCAAAACTGCTAATGATGGCACGAGTTTTTTATATTAACAAAAAATAAGACTATTAATAAGAAATAAGGAGTCTAGTGAAATTAAGGTGCATAAATCGAAATTTTTTATTAAAACTAAGTAATGTTTTTTGTTGTTTCACGTAGAATTGGAATTTTTTTAATTTGCCGATTTTGTATGTTGCTGGAACTAGGTTCATTATGAAATTGAAATCGAATTAAATGAATCAACTTGTAAGCTAAATCCAATAGGAATTTTTCATGAAATTTCGATTCCATTCACTAAAGTTACCATGAGCCCCTGGATTTCTCGTCTTTACAGCTCTCGTAACGAACTACAATTATTTAAGCGAACCAATTGCTGCTATCTAGGAGTATTGGAATACAAATTGCTTCCAGTCTAGAAAATTCAATTGGGTTTATATGCTTATCGAGTTGACAAAATTCCATCACCTCACATGTGCATAATTCCTGTTCAATTCTTTTGTTTGATTGACTATAAATAACAACCTTGATTTTTTTCATCCATTCAAATAGCTATATGCACAGAAATAAGTCTCGAAATGAGAACTGTAAGAACAGAAATAATGCATAAACCACTCACGAGGCTTCCTGATGTAAACAAAACGTCTGAACACATTAAGCAACCTTGAATAAATGTTAATTCAAATCCTTTCCTAGGTATTGGTCAATATTTTTATTTTCTGCAATATTGCTGTTCCAAGTTACGCAGATCAAGGTGACCTTTTCTTTATCAGAATGTAAAGAATCTTATAGACCTACAATCAATTTGGATCGCAGATGCTCTGTGTATTATCTAAGATTTAAAATTTTTTTTTTTTATATATAAAATACGAAATAATGTAATCATATTTTCTAAGTAGAGGCATAATCAAAAGTAGCACTTAATGTACTTTTAATTACCAGCCAATCGCCTAATATTATATGTGCTTGTGCAAAGCAATTTCATTTTGCTTCGATCTCCAATATATTTGGACATGAACATCCAAAATTACTTATAGAATTACAATAAAATTAGTCTTATTAGCTCTTCTTATATATAAGTTTTTAGTCTACTATTTTGCACAGAAAATATTTTTTTCATATTAATGAAAGGAAAATATGTTAAAAGTTTATAACGTTAGCTTTGCTGTAACAGTTAGACTATCCAATTGCCCGCTGAAAAGGACATCGCTTATTAACTTTTCTGCGATTATCCGTTGCGTTTGACTCATACTTCGCAGTTTGCTAGCAACATTTATACCAACAGCATCGAACTCATCATCATGCTTGTAAGTTGTCGCTGAATTTATGTACGGGATATAGTCGGGCTTATAAAACGACACAGTTTTCATTTGTGGCTCCTTCTCCCCTGTTGCCGTTGTTTCCAGATATTCCTTTTGTACTTGGATGGATTGAGTTATCATTTGTTGAGACTGAGACTCCGGCTGCTCCTCAATATTATTAACTGCCTAAAATTTAATGTTTAAAATTTTATCAGAAGTTGAATTTATTTACATAACATAGGTACCTGTTCTGTTTCTTGATCAGGAATGTCAACAGTTTCTTCTAATATTTTAATATTTTTTTCATTCTTCAGTATAATATCTTCTTCACATAGTTCATCAAATTGACTGCCTTCCTCCGACTCGTCAAAATCCACACTTAGACATTCTGCCTTTAATCGTTTTTTCAAACTGGGCTTTCGCCTTTTCTGATTATACTGTTGTTCTGCGATGAACGACAACATGTCATAATACCATAGTCGTGGTTCATAGCCTTTTCTGAGGCACTTTTTTCTATACTCTCGACGGAATGCTGATCTCAGGGAGTTTATTTTCCTCACCACCATAGATCTGTCCGGATTTGATTCCACTTCCTTTAACTTTTCAATCAGTTTATCATATGCCTGGTTCCGTAGGATGTGGTTGTTATAGTCAGGATGTTTCGTTTGCCATAAACATACCTCAGTTTTATATGTTTCAAGGAATTCCTTAATCCAATGGCGGGAATAACTCCGCAAATCATTAAATATATTCATTTTCGCTTCTATTTTGATGTCGTTTTGATTCCTTTGTATGGAAAATTAATCTTAAAATGCCACCTTGCAACAATTTGTTCGATGAAGTCTCTCTGTATCGTCACAAACATAAATAAAACGTCAAACGTCAGTCTTGTTGCGTCGAATCTAGTACTGACTGTCGCCAAACGAGCCGCAAAACACTTGTTTGAACTTGTTTGTAATCATACCTACATGCCTTTGCCTTCGTTAGAGATATAGGAACTAGGAAGTAGAAAATTTGAGCGGGAAAATATTTAACGGTTAACTTAGAAATTTGTCCAAATTATTTTATGGCATTTCTCTAGATGGTATTTAAATATTTTTACGAATTACTTTGAGATCATCGCAAAGTGTAATTGAGTTTGGTTTTAACCAGAGGCTTTTCCAAATCCAATAAATAATCTGTTTTATCTGCTGTGCCCGAAAAATTAATATGACTGCATTATTTAATGTAATGAAAAACTAAAGTGAGAAAAATTTAAATAAATAGATAAATGAAAAGATCCGAGTCGTGTTTTCGCTCTACGAAAACAAAAACTTGATTCATAAAATTTTTGTTGGTTGAACTCTTTAATTCGAATTAAAGCTCCTCGTAAAGTTATACACTACGACAGCAAATTGTAAATTAAAAAAAAATTAAAGTCCATCCTTAAGTAGAGCAAGGCTCCTCTCAGTAATTTACATAAAAGCTCCCAGCAATCTAAAACGTCGCTAATCCAATTGGAAAGTGATAAAAAACAAATGCTCCGAACAAAAGTTATACAAAAGCAATTGATTCATTTTGCATTTGGTACATCTTTAAATTTAACCACTGTCTTGTCTTATTTTACACGAAAATTTAACTTTAAACCTAAAATAGAGGCTTTCTTTATAATTTATGGAACAAGGCAATTTGCTACTGCGTTTAAAGACTTTATTTTTAAACTGCTCCATTATATTATATTAGTCTTAAAAGTGTGTTCTGTGAAGGTGTCTGATTTGCATTCACTACAATCTGAAAGATCTACATATATTATGAAAACTAGTTTTCAGTTTATCCTAGGTTGAGAATGTTAAAGAATGTTTCGAGGTGAAGCAATTTTCGCCTCGCTATTTTTTACGCAGTTGTAGAGGAAGTATTCCGATGAATAAAAACCAATAGAAGTGGCGGATTTCAACTAAGCTAATCTTATGGTATCCCGCCCCCATCTGCCAATTGTGAACATCATTCAGGCCATTGAAAAGCGGGCCAGGATAAAAACCATCTGGTATGATAGGGTGTGGTCCACCTTCGTCTCCAGTAGATTAATAGAAAATTTGCTGTTTTTCGTACAGCGCCACCTGAAGTACAAGAGAGCTTTTTCACCATAATTCGATTTTCTGCGATGATGCCGAGAAATTACATTTATGGGACTCATAATTTGTTCATGTTCTTATCAAAATTTTCAATATCAAAGGAAATATTTTCTTTATAAACTTGGTAATAAGTATTAAAAATGTTCAGAGCATATTTAATAATTTCCATATAGTTTCTCGTAAGGTATACCTTTCAGTCTAGTCATCAGTAAAATGTGGCTAGCGTGAAGATAGACGACATAAGAAAATTTATGGGAGCCCCGTTGTTTTGGAGTCTACTAGGACTTAAGAAAACTTAATGTTGTAGGAGAAAGAAAAAAAAATTTCTTCGATAATCGTAAATATTCTATAAATTATATTAAAACTTTTTGTAAGTATAAATTTTACTAGCTAGGGCACTCGTACAAGCTAATCAATTTAGAAAAACAAAATCCGCTTTATAGACAATGCAGTGCAGAAAATCTTAGCTCTCTACATTGATGATGAAATCATAGAGTATACTAAATTTGTCATTCCGTTTGTAACACCTAGAGATAATGATGGTAGAGCAAATTGGATTGGACACCCACGCATAATATTAAAAGATATTTTGATTTTTGCATGTTCGTCTGTCCTCACGATAGCTCGATTTACATACAAAAATGAAATTTTGCACATTGGGTTTTTTTGTTTAAGATAAAGTAAATTTAAGTTCGAAAATGGGACAAATCGCGTTACTGTTTCGTGAGGTTGACATACGAAAATTTCGTTTTTCACCATATATTTGGACACTGCCTGAGAACGCGTTAACGTAGAGAGCTAAAATTTTGTACACGGCGTTTTCATAAAAGTAGTAAATATAAATTCAAAAATGTGCTAAATCGGGCAACCCCTTCATGGTGTTACTGTATAAAAATTTAGGAGTTTTACGCATACTGTGAAAACGATCAGTCTTAAGGTATATGTACTTTTACATCAAAAACAAGAACCGAAAAACTCAATTTATTCCACTTTAAAACAAGATTTTTGTTCCAATGAGTAATAAAATCATGGAAAATATAACTTTACTAATATAATATAATATATATCTTATATTTTTAAGAAAAACACAACTTTAATGTTCTTCGGCCGAAAGTGGAATAAATTGAGTTTTTCGGTTTACAATGTTCGGTTCTTGTTTTTGGTGTGAAAATGCCTTAAGACGTTTTTTATTGTACTGTAAAGTTTTTCAGAATATTAAATCCTATGAAATTAGTTATAATCATTTTTCTGTCCGGTGAACTTTTCTAGAAATATATGCAAAAACCACTTCAAAAATATTGTCAAGACAGAAATTCAGTAAATCAGGCAAACAGCCACGCAAAAGAATTCTACTCTGGTTATTAAAAATAAGCGTAATTTATTGATTTTTTCTCAAGAGACGACTCTAGATCACCGTTGTTGTTAGTATTTTGTAACACGTTGGAGTTTTACAAACTCTAATTTATAGTTATGCTTCATGAGTACCTACGTATAATATCAGATATTTATTTTAGTCGCTTCAGCTTGTTGGAATAGTTTATTTTCGTATTATCGAGAGATGGATTCGTTATTGTTAGCTTCTTTCTTTTCGTAAATTTTTTTTAATCGAGGATTCCAGGGGAAGTTTTTGTAATATATTTTGTACTTTAGTTCTTGTTGTTCTGCGTTATTTTCTTGTGTAGTAGCCGTTATTTCGGAAAATGATTGTAACATACTTTTCCATTTTTATAGATTAAGAAGAAAAATATGAATAAATCCCTCAAAAATTAAACTGTTTTGCAAAGCTTTACTTACAAACATCCTGAGCAATGGCGTCTCGTATTTTTTTAGCTATCGTATTAGTTTCTCCGACACTAGTATTAAATGTGGGTTGAACTTTCTGATTTAAAATAGCTTCTTCGGTCCAAGAGCTCCAAACTGCATCATTGTACTTTGCGCAAAAGTTGTGTAAAATGCAGCAAGCTCTAATAATTAGAGCGGCATTATTAATGTTAACTTCTAAACCCCTGCCGATTTTTCTGAATCTGGCCTTTAAATGGCCAAATGCATTTTCAATAACCCTCCTACATTTTGATAAATGGTAATTGAAGTCACGTTCAGCTCTATTTGATGATGTCGGATAGGGTTTCATCAGGAAAGGAGAAAGTCTAAATGCAGAATCTGCAAATAACAGCACAGGTACATTTTCGCCCGATATTGACCTTGAATTATTTTGAAAAAGAGGGTTTGTGATGTGTGTATTTTTCAGGAGTGAACTTTCGAAGATGTATGAGTCATTGTTGCGACCTGGTGATCCCACATTTATATAAGTGAAGCGACATCTTAAAACATATATATTAAAAGATTATTAATATTAAATAATATTTATTGGTACCTGTAATCTGCAATCGCAAGTAGAACCACAGAGTGCCAACCCTTATAATTGTAATAATCGGTGGCATCTTCTTTCTTGAATAACTATTATTGGAAATTTTAGTCTACCTATGGCACCATAGCACTGCGGAAAGCCTAGTGCGGCAAATCCAGCAACATTTTCCTCAATTTTTTGTTGGGTAGGAGGATATCCAACGATAAACTCTTTCTCCATTTTTTTGCAAATTTCCTCGCAAACTTCCCGAACTATTTCACCAACAGTAGACCTCCCAACTCCGAAAACATTGGAAACTGTTCGATATTCCGCAGATGACCCCAGTGCATAAAGTGCTATCGCAACGCGCTTTTTTAGTGGAATTGCATCTCTCATAACAGTGTCATCCCGTCGCAAGGATTGCAAGCGTTCACTTAGCTCTTTAAATAGGCCTCTGCTCATACGAAAGTTCTCTTTAAATTTGTTATTGTCCTGAAGCGGAACATCTTCTTCCCAGAATTTTTTATTTCGGGCCTTAAAAGTTACATAAAAGCATAATAAAATTAATATTAGGTAACAACTACGATTATACTTACTACAGTCCAAATTTTTCTCCTTTTTCTAACAGAATATCGTCTCCACATTGCTGCAAGTATTAACATGCGTCTTCTATTTGCTCTAAGCCTTCGTGTACTATTATAAATATTTCCTTTTAGCTTCTTACGTCTATTTAAAAGAATTGTTAGATATAATAGCTCCTGGTAAAACATTTCAATTGGCTGCTGTCTACTGATACTGGCTGTTGCAAACAAAATTTGACTTAAATGTCAAATTCGTCTGTCACCATATATTTAATTGGAAATTAAAAATAATTTTCAATTACATAATTGGAAATTATTTTTGGTCGTCTGTCGACGGTATAATTTAAAAAGATTATTCAGTCTGCACGACTTGATTCTACAAAAACTTCTGTTCACCAGTGCTGTCATTCTTTAGTTTTATTTAGTTTTATATATATCAGACAAAAAATAATATGCACATAATCCCTAAATAAGCAAATGACCTAGCTGTTACTTTATTCCAATCTTTGAATGTTCGATAGGCATAGGGATAGGGATTCAAGGACTTGGAATAGTTGTGAATATTCCAGCAAACAACACCGTCATCGTAGGCAACAGGTCTAATTACAGCTGTGTATATTGGATACATAGGAAATTGAAATACACTATTCTGATTGACAGCTAACTTCAAAGAATAATTCAAGAATACTTGTAATGTTGCATTTCTGATTCTTCCAGAGGGGGAAGAGTTCACTTTAAAGCTTGTGCCATTATTTGATAAAAAAAATCCTCGACTACGTCTCAGTTATATATTACAGTAGATGGGTTTTCTAAAAGCCAATTACAATGCACGCAACTATAAATATCAACAAAAATTAATCAACTACCAAAATGTTTTTCCATATGCTTCAATATATCAATCAACGGGAAGGACTAAATTTTTCCAAAATGCAGCGGATTTGATTTCATTTACTTATTTAGAAATTTCCGGACCGAATAATTATATTGCAGCTATAAACATGAAATTAAATAATGGTTTAAGAAGCAGTGTTAATTCAACAAATAACTTTGTATAAAGCATATAGAAAACGGTAAATAAATCAAAAAGGAACAATACTTGTAGTAGGTATGTATTTTAATTTGATATTTTTATCCGCTCAGTAGCGGCATTGTAATCAATATATATACCTATTGTATATAAATTGAAAAACTCACCGTGAGAGTAACTGTACATTTTTGAATTTCAAGCGCTTCTGTAAATAGCTGGGTGCATGACTTACGTGCTGTGTGAAAAAAATTCTGTTCTGAATATAACAGTCCTTTTGAATGAGGTCAGTTAAGTTCAAAGAATTGAGGTTCTACTTGAATTTGATACTATTGGTTTATGGCATTTGCACATCGAACACCTTTCCTTATGGTGAATTCTTTTCACCTAAACTGAATCGTAACACGTTCGGTTCCTAAACCTAACTAGTGATGCCAACGTAGGGATTCTATCCCTAGATATAGGGATAATATTCGGTTTTGGGGATTTAGGGATGAAAGTTTCAAAAGTGACGATATCTAGGGATATTTTATGTGCTAAAAGTTTTAATAATTTATTTACTCCAAGCTACAGAGAGCTTCTGCACAGAATGAAAATCACTGGAGTATACATGTCAATCAGTACGTTTACATGAATACTTGAAGTATACTTCAAGTAGAGATCAAGTAATCAAAATATCATGTAAACGTGCGTTGACTTCAAGTAGATATACTCGAGTCAAATAAATCACAAAATTTTGTTCGATTTACTTGGAAAAATTCTTGTAACGTAACTTCAGTACTTGAAAATTTTTCATTTGTGCGAGATATGAAAATGGCAAAGAGGAACAAGAAGATGATTATTGTTGATTTTTCAAGCTGTGATTTCTTAGCACTTTTCTCAAGACCTTTATCTAAAAATCCGTAATTATGTATTAAACTAATGTTGTCAAAGGTAAAGTGTCACTTCAAGTAAATTTAAAGAAAATGTAAGGTCAAGTAATTGGAATTAATTCAACCAAAAACCCTACTTGAGTTTCAAGTGGATTTCAAGTCAAGTATTCATGTAAGCGTACTGCTGGATAATGACTAATTTACATTACTCGAACATTGCTAGAAAATAGAGTAAGTAGTTCCCCCTATCTGAAAATACTTTAGAACGATAAGGACAAAAGATAATCCAGCAAAATGTTACTGAGTTAAATGTCAAATTCCCCGACGAAGGGGAAAATTTTACTGCGATAATTAGCCATAAAAAGGTTCTAGCCAGAAGTATATTTTATGGCAGTAATTTAGCTGTTATGGCAGCAAACTCATACATATAACTACTAGCGTGCACGAATATATACACGCAAACAAATTCAAAATATTTTAAGCAAGATGTAAGTTTTTCATACAAAAATTGTCAGTGATCCCATTTGGCTTAAATATTGCATTAAACTATAGACATTCTATCAATGTTTAGCAGTGCAGACAGTGAAAAGGATGATGGCCTTATTGCTTCTTTGTTAGTTTTCTTATAAAATTTGATTCTATCGCTTATACCAACTATCTATTACTTACTCGATGTACCTAACGTTGTAACGTAGCGTAAGATGAGGTTCTTCAATAAATGCTTTTCTATTCTATTGTTTTGGGAAAACGTTCGTCATGTACTAGCTGGTGTAATAGGATTGCTTTTAGTGCTTGGACAGCAATTTTTAGTTGGATCAGTTGGTAAAACTAACCAAGATAAATATTATACGACTGAATTCAAGAATCTGGATGCCATCTGGGGCATATGCTGATATGAAATTTATACATGTGTTTTCAGGTGATTAGACTAAAGCAGATCATGGCTTAAAGGTATTACATGTACATATAAATCTACGCGCATAAATTTCGAGATCGTTTATTAAATATTTATAGCAACTGCAACCTTTAATTGATGGCAAAAATTCGTCCTACATGAGATGTTCTAATAATTAAGATCTCTATCAAAAAGATAATGGGGAGGAGAAAGGGATTATATCAAGGTCTTAGATAATGGAAAAACTTCAAGCAAGTACTAAACGATCCCTGTTATGAGGTGTGGCTCTGCAAATTTTCTCCAGTTGGGTTGAACTTAGCAACTTGGTCAAAATATTCTTCAGTAGTTGTGTGGAATGTTGACCCACAGAAATTTTAAGTGACCCTAAATAGAACAATTACATATTCATATTTCATTTGTGAACTGGAGCCCAGATTCCAAGCACTATTTACAAATCCCGATGAATTCTTAGAAATTTATGTGCATGTAGTATTGCAGAAAATAAGTTTTTTTTTCAATTTCCCCATTTAATGGATGATAATCTAGCTGTGGAGTAGGTACTAAAAAAGGACGGCACTCGTTTTGTTACTGATAACACACGAGGTAATTTTTTTTTATGCGATCTCAAAGAAACGATATTGGAAAGCTGCGAAGGTTTCCGTGTTTATGGATTTAAGATCCGACAATAAAAGTGTGCTAGCCGCAGATACACATCATCGGATCGGATACGAGGGTATAAATTCCTAAATTAAAATTTCTTCCACTCGAATTTTTATTTTCTAGGTATATTTTCGAAAATCTTCGATCTGATTTCAAATTAATTCACGATCAACTTCAATTATGACGTTCAGCATAAATTCAGCAGATCGTTTGGCACTTCTAAATATTGTAGCTCAAGGGTTGCATTTGTGAGACATCGAAGACAAATGTTTGGTTAGATGTTTCCAGGGAGTAAGCCAGGAAACTTTACCATTTATTCTTGTTTTGGTGGTGTGCATGAATGTTTCGTTGCCAGTAGAAGAGAGGATAACAAAGGCAAATTAAAAAGGAAGATCATCTGGACATAAAAAGCTTGTAAATTTGTGCGTCATGGAATCTGGTCTATATGTCCTTGCTAGCATCCCCGTTGTGACGGCATGGTTAGAATCTCGGGACCAAAATTTATTCAACAAAACCAAGGTTCTGAAACCGATGAATGTTCATTCTGATCATCGTCTTCTTCTTGGAATATGACTACATAATACTTAATTATTATAATTATATCATAAATATTCGAAATATGAAGCACTTAAGATTGTAATCTATTGGCTTTAGTCAAATAATAGCACCGTGATATGTCTTTTGTGGAAACTAGCAATCGAATAATTTCAAATCAAGTAACGTTGTAAAATAACTTACATTCTAAGTAAAACTCTTATCTAAGATATAAGGTGTATTTATTCTTGAGATGAAATCCTTTCACTACCTACTAAAGTTGTATAATGTGGAAAGAATTATTTTGAAGCTATTATTGGAACCTGAAGCAAATTCAACCAGAAGAGACGATTTCGGAGGTTAAGTCCCAACAGGCTCCAAACTTGGCCCACTTCTAGACCCATTGTTTACCCACATGATTTAAGAAATGGCCCGTAAATCTCAGTCAGTCAAGATTTCAAGACTTTCCTCATTGAGTTTAGTTTGGGTTTCTCTCATAGTTTTTTTTCGTTTTTCTGCCGTTATATCATCCAGCCAAGGTTAACATTACTGGCAGTTGACATAGGTCACAATATAAAGGAAGGAAGCCTCTGAGCTTGTTCCAAAACGCAGTTCATCCGCCTCTCAGTTTTCAAATATATTGCTGTAACATAACACCCATAGAAACAGCCCATCATTTGGAACGGCAAGCTGTGATTGCTCTAAGCTGAATATCTGTATAACCTGCGGTAGTGTAATTTTTAGAAAGTTGTAAATAAAGAAATAAAATTTATATTTATTTAAGACTGAATTCGAAAACTAAAACTTTCTGCTTTATTAGTTTTTTTTTTATTGATCTTGAACATCAGGAAGACACGGTGAATAACGACTGTATTCCATGCCTTATGTACTATACCCAAATAAAAAATATATGCATTTGTTATAACAATAAAATCTGAAATACTGTGTATGGTTATGTAGTATGCCAGCAGTAATTAGCTTAATTCTCCTGCATATTCAAACATATTGTTAAGAGGAACTTCAGCATAAATACTGAACTATTTTTGAAGTCGGACTATTTTTTGCAATTGACAATTTGATGAAATGTCACAAGCGACACTAAGCTATTAAAGAGCGGGAAATAATGTTTTTACAGTCAATCACCTCTTCCTTTTTTTCTAATAGTGGAAAGTAATAAGACCCTCTCACTCACTTTGTCTGTAAGGCACTTTCACATCAAAACCGAAAAACTGAATTTATTCCACTTTAAAACAAAGTTTTTGCTCCAATGATTAATAAAATCATGAGAAATAAAATAAATTAATAATTTTACTAATAAAATAGTATATTTATCTCAAATTTTTAAGAAAAACAGAACCTTTATCTTTTTTCGGCGGAAAAACGAAATTTCGGTTGCATCTGTCAATTTCTTTTCGGTTTCCACATGTGGAACGTTTCGGGACGAATATTTCTTCCGGTCGTATAAACCTCACTTTTGTGTTTACATTGAAAACTATATCATTTTATTTTATTATTTATTATATTATTATAATATGGGTAGGGATTTCGAAGTAAAATTAAAATACGCTTTTTCGTATGAGCTCTTACCATACAACTTTATGATAAATAAATATTACTTCTATTTAACCGAAAAAAAGGCTAAGGCGAATTTTCGGTGTAGAACTTATCGGTTTCGATGCGAAAGTGCCTTAAAATCGCATATTCGAGTAATGTAAATTAGCCATAAGTTCGCGATTTTTTTTGAATTTGTATTTCCAACTAGCAAAGCCGTTAGATACATACTATACAAAAATGAAAAATTCTAAAAGGTACATATTTTCTAAATTTTACCGTTGTACTGCATCAAATGCATAGGAGATTGGTTATTTTATCTTTGAAGTTATATTCTTTGTAACTTGTAAATAATAAATAGGCAAATAAATAAAATTATTTATGAAAACACAAAATAATACTGTGTTTCTATTTATTTAGGGATTTCTAGGGATTTGTTTTCTTCACAACACTGACACAGAACTGGCTCCGCATTTGTTTTCTTTTCGCAACGAAATTTCTTGTTCCATGAAAATTTGTGGTTACAGTTCGGAGCTAAAAGTCAAATCATGGGGATGTGTGGACATTTTGTGAAAATAAAATTATTTTATTGAAGTGCTTTATTTTTTTTATTAAATTCATAAAAGACGAACATTTTCCAATATTCTACTTTCTTGCATTCTTTTCAGCTTGTCCCTTCTCGGGACAGGGCTAAGTTCGGTGTAGATCTGACAGATTCTGGTTCAGTTCAGTACCTGTTCTGTTTTGTTGAAAAGAATTCACCATTAATAAGACCGAACATTTTTTTCTCCCCGAAACGTTCCACAGTGTGGAAATCGAAAAGAAATTGAAACCGATATTTCGTTTTTCGGCGGGTAAAACATAAAAGTTGTGTTTTTCTTTAAAATCTGAGCTAAAAATACTATTTTCTTAGTAAAATTCTTAGTTTATCCCATTTTCTTTGATTTTATTAATCATTGGAGCAAAAATCTTGCTTAATTGGGAATAAATAGAGTTTTCCGGTTATGTTTTTGATGTGCAAGTTCCTTTAGAAAAAGTTAATACCGTGTTCATACAACAAGGGAAAAACAACTGTATACAAATGGAGCTGTAAATGTAATGAAAATGGCGTGCTAAATGCCGCTGGATGAGTACGTTCATTAATTATCACATGAGTTTGCATGTAATGTCATTCAAATTACGTCGAAATTACGTGGTTTTGAAATTACGCCAATGTATTGGAAATTACGTGATTTCGAAGGTGTAATTTAAAATTACGTAATTTCGGCGAAGTCTGAACGCCATATAAAGATAAATTCACAAAATTATTATATTTGAAAAATTGTAGACAGCAATTAATTTATTATAATAAAAAAAAAGCTAAGAAATTTCCAAAATCCTTTTGAAACATTAACTGAGCAACGATTTGTTGAATTGTATCGATTTCAATTTTTGGAAATAATTAAACCGTTATTTTGTACCAAGCCACGGAGCAAATTTCTGTGCATCCAAGCAGCAACGCTTCAGCAAAGGCGGTTATTCAATAAATGTCATATATAATAGCTTGCGATTTGAACGGAGGAAGCTTAAGCATGATTTTCACAAGAAAAATGGTCCAAGTAATCTCATTTTAAGCCCTTCATCCCCTCTTGACATGCAATTCAGGATACTTGCACCAGTACTAAGACGAGCTCTACACACTTCAACTATGAATTAAAATATTGTGTTTTGCGTACCTTGAGGAATTATAATCATATGTGGACGACTTAAATTGTCTTTTCTATACCGTTACATAGAAACCCCCCGACAATACTTCCGAAACCCCCGGAATATAATACAAGCCATGAAGCGTAGCCCCCGGAATATAATACAAGCCATGAAGTCGCCGAAGGCACCGACACATTAAAAGGCCTTAACATGCCGGGTGGCGGGTCGTAACCGCCGAAAGATACAAGCCATGAACAAAGTCGAAAAAAGAGAGCAGCAGGCCGGTCAGCAGGAAGGAGTTTTTCATATAAAAGTTGCTTGTATTTTGTGCAAACGCTATAATCTCCGTAAATTTGTTCTAGATGCTATATTTTTTTTAAAACTATTAGCAAGAAAACATATTTGGCTGCAATTTGTTTTGACTTCATTTTGCTGTGGCAGGATAGTTTTGGGCTTTAGGACCTGTATAAATGAAATTTTAGTTTTTCCTCCATGACGAGTATACAAAAAGCAGTGAGAGTGAGCACTTACTGCATGCTGTACCCGGCACGTTAAGGCATTTTAATGTGTCGGTGCCTTCGGCGACTTCATGGCAATTGTATTATATTCCGGGGGTTACGGCCGGGTACAGCATGCAGCAAGAGCATGTAGAACAAATTTACGGAAATTATAGCGTTTGAACAAAATACAAGCAGCTTTTATAGGAAAAACTCCTTCAGTAAGACAAGGCAAGAAGACTGTGAATGTCGCCTGCTGACCGGCCCGCTGCTCTCTTTTTTCGACTTTTTTCATGGCTTGTATCTTGCGGGGGCTACGCATGAAGTCGCCGAAGGCACCGACACATTAAAAATGAAGTTAAAGCAAGTCGAAAAAAGAGAGCAGCGGGCCGGTCAGCAGGCGACATCTACAGTCCTCTTGCCTTGTCTTACTGAAGGAGCTTTTCATAAAAAAGTTGGTTGTATTTTTTTCGAACGCTATAATTTCCGTAAATTCGTTCTACATGCTATATTTCTTTTTAAACTATTAGAAAGAAAACATATTTTGCTGCAATTTGTTTTAACTTCATTTTGCTGTGGGAGCGACAGTTTTGGGCTTTAGGACTTGTTTAAGATGAAATTTTATTTTTTCCTCCATGACGAGTATACAAAAAGCAATGAGAGTGAGCTCTTACTGCATGCTGTACCTGGCACGTTAAAGCATTTTAATGTGTCGGTGTCATCCGCGACTTGATGGCTAGTATTATATTCCGGGGGTTACGGTCCATGGCATCTTTATGAACGAACACTACTTTACGGTCAAACAGCTGTTCAGTTTAAGGAACAATACATTTGTAGGTAGATTGTCGAACTAAACTAATATTTCTTCCCGTATATTGTGCAACTAGCTACCGTTCGCCCATTACTTCCGTAATAGTTCTCTCTTATGGGAGAAATTTTCAGGTCTTTTTTTTGTAATTAAAATGCTAAAATTCACTTTTCAGTAGTTTGTTCTAAGCTGGTCTACTGTATGTATACTCTGACGAAAGTGAAGAGGTCGCGACATTTTTTCTTAATCCGAAAAGGATTGTACTTAAGAATCGAAAACTAAAACCCGTGAATAAATCCTAAGAACAGCGCATGGTAGATTTTCCGGAAAAGAGCGAGTTTTTCTTACAAAAACAAAAGGAAATTTGCTTAGCAAGTGTTGAAGAGGTGAAAACGTAACACAATCTAATATGTGCACGTCTCGAATGATTCTACCCGACCAAATAGAAAGACGCTGAAATTACTAAAAACACATTGCCTGATAAAAACACAAATCGATCTCGCAAAGGAGAAATTAAAATTATATGTCAAGGAATTGTCTTGAAAAGGGGAAACCATGTGGATGGAGGAGCAGACACAGGAGAGCACCCAAGTATGAATTGTCTTCATTATTTTAACCGAGTTATCCTTCTATTGGAGAAATCAACCAATCGCCAACCTCAAACGAAATCAGTCTCCCGAGTTCGGAGATTTCTTCCAATGTGCGACCGATTGGGAGCCCCAATCACGGTTGCCCGTCAATGCAAGCTGTTGCCACGGTCAAGTAAGGCCTAGTTATGTTATGGTCGTAGCGTACTACAGGCAGCAGTATGCTACTCGACGCTAGCAGCAGCACACAGCGTGGGCCACACGGCGAATATGCTGCAGACGAGACTCGACCAGACGTTTGAAGTCTGACTGGGACAAGTGCCCGGAAGACGAGTGAAAAGGGGCGAAAGAAGAAGACTGTGGTGACTTGTAGATTCTTGTAATTCTGAGTACTTTTTTTCCGTCGAAAATATATATATCGTAATTAAATCTGGAAGAAATATTGTAGCTGGAGGATAAATTTAATCATTTTAGTTGGTTGGCAAGTAAATTGTTTATAAGCCAATAGTTTAATTTACTGAGTTCAAGTAACCATGGGGCCTATTCTTGAATTACGAATTGTTTTTTCGAATTCGTTATATAACGAATGGTTGATAACGACTCGAATACCTCGTTCGTATTCTTGAACCTCATCGTTATAAAGTCGAAGTGGTGAAAAAGATTTTCAACATAACGAGTGTGGTAAGATTAAATTTGTCAATTTACAAATTGAATATTGTCAACTGTTTCATGTTTTAAAATATAATTTGTTACAAATGGCTAGCTTCAATGAATTGTCATTATTGTTTGCGTCTGAAATTGTTGTTGCTGCACCTTTAACTCATCGCTGGATAGGAAAAATTTTGCAGGAGCACCTCCACCAGTGCCATGCAAATGTTTTTTTGCTGCCGCAGATTTTCCTTTCACCACACATTTTAAATCCTGCCAACTCTGGAAATTTTCTATTAGCTTTGTTTTGAATATAATATCATAAAAAAAATTAATATGAATTTATATACATAGCTTTCTCAAACTTTTCCAGTCCTTTTGCGCTCCGGGTATGGAACTCAATACTGATGCTAGCTTTTGCCACAATTTAGTGGCATCTTTTAAACTCAAAGAGTTATCGTATTTACCAAATTTCAGTTTCGGGTTTTCCTCTAAAAACTCAATTATTTTAGTTTTTTGAGCATATGACATTTTCGCACATCTTTTATCTCCCATTATCACCCGTAAAATAGCACCTGATTCACTCTTCGTTTGGCATAACGAATTATTGAACTCACTCGTTAAATAACGAAGGGTTTGCGTACGGTATATAACGAATACGGATTTCAAGAATACCACAATTGTCGATTTCGAATGGTTTTGTCAGAATAACGAATAAGGAATGTGCCTTCGTTATTCAAGAATAGGCCCCCATATCTGAGGGGATAAAACCGATAATGTTAAACAGGGAATTTGGTCAAATTCCATAACATCACAACCGACGGAAGCGAAACATAATAAAAAGTACCAGTGGCGGAAATTATATGTGTCACTTAGAAAGGCAACCACGTTACGGTCTATGTATATCTGGTGGGTTGGAAATTATATGTGACACTTAAGAAGGCTGTCCACGATACGGTCTATATCTGTTGGGTTCAACAAAATCCGGATTTGAAGCTGATACGTCTGATGTCGATATGCGTCTAGTATGGCGAAATCCATTTAGATTGATCCAAGAATTGAAGCTGGCTAACGTTACTCTACTGCAAGAGGATCACTCGCAATCTGACGTTTTTTTAGCAGTTCAACTTGGTAGACGCAAAGTCATTATATTGAGATTTACAAATTCTAAGCATAGGTTAGAGGTAGTGATCTAATCAGCTCATACTGGCAGTCTGGACTTCACGTCCAAGTCAATCACTCTTCATACTTCCATAACAGTTAGTCATCATCCGATGTATGCTACATCTTCATGGTGGTGTCCCGGAAATCCAGCAAGGAACCCCGACAAGATTTTTTTAAGGTCATTACTGCTTAAGAAAGTTTAGTTAATCAGTTTTAAAAATAAGAATTTTTGTAGAAAATTACAGCACTTGAAGGCAGGGACACTACACACTAACCGAGTGTAGGCATAGAGTAATCACATATTATATATATACCTATATATTGCAAAATTATGTACTTTCATCATCTAGCGCAGCGGTCGGCAACTAGCGGCCCATGAGGCGTCTTGGTGCGGCCCACAAGGTTCTCGTCGCAATGCACGTGACGGACGATATTATACAAATCGACCAATAGTCGAACACGGCGAGTAGCGGAGTTATTCAAATAAATAAATACATTTGAATATAGCGCCCGCACGATATTTCGTGTTCCACGCGATATTTCGCGTTCCATTCCATTGGGCGGCAGCACTTTCGTCGTCTTAGTGCGATGCGAACAATTCATGTATGGCGGGTTGGCTTCTATAGTTGATAGTTGGTGTATTCTTTGGTCTCATTCCGTTGTCGATCGCCAGTAACACCAGTCCATACCAGTCGTTCGTTCGTGCCACGTTACATTCGCAGCAAGTTTTATTTATTGATAATATATATGTGTTGTTGTTTTTGTGCATTTTCTTAGCGTTCTAGGTAAGTACCTACCTATTTTATGATATTGTATTAAATGGATATATAATTTAATTTTTCTACTGTTTTTTTTTCTACATTATTCATGCGTTTAAAATATTTGCCTTATAAAATTCATTGAAGTCGTAAAATAGAATTTAATGGATTTGTTGTGGCGTGTGGTGATTTGCGCTTGGCGTAGTAAATTATCGGTCGTTATGAATGTTATTTTTTTATTTAGGACGAAACTATGACGCTAATCGTAAAAACAAAAATATTAATTTTATTCCTTATTTTTGCAGATTTATACACCCAAGATGGCTTCTAAAAAAAGGAAGATAGTTGACGAAAGACGGATTTTTAATGAAAACTGGACAAATTTATATTTTTTTATCGATTATAAAGAAAAACCTTTTTGTTTAATATGCCAAAAGAGTATTTCCATAGTAAAGGAATATAATTTGAAGCGGCATTATGATAATGAGCACAAAACTAAATTTGGATGTCTTGAAGGAGAATCTCGAAAAATCAAAATTTTTAACTTAAAATCGTCACTCAAAAATCAGCAGAACACCTTTAAAGTTTTGACAAACAAAAGCGAATCAGCTGTTTGTGCCAGCTACAAAGTAGCAGAGATAATAGCAAAGCATGCTCCCCCATTTACCGACAGTGAACTTGTAAAAGAGTGTGTCTTAGCTATCGCGGAGGAAGTATGCCCGGAACAGAAAAAAAATTCAAAACGTTAGTCTCTCTGCTAGAACTTGCACCCGACGCACCGAAGACTTGGGTCGTAGCTTGCGTGAACAACTTAAGGATAAAACGCAGTCTTTTACGTACTTCTCTATTGTGATGGACGAAAGTACGGACGTGTCGGATACGGCACAATTCCTAATATATGTACGAGGAATTGACAAAAACTTTAATGTTTATGAGGAGCTATTAAAAATGTGCAGTCTCAAAGAAACTACAAAGGGAGAAGATTTATTTCACTACTTGGACCAAGCTCTTGTTTCATTGGCTTGAGCTGGGATAAATTAACCAGCATCACCACGGACGGCGGAAAAAACATGAGCGGTCGTAATAAAGGTGTTGTCGGAAGAGTCAACAGCAAACTGCAAGAGTCTGGATCTGAAATTCCATTTGTATTTCACTATATTGTCCATCAAGAAGTATTGTGTTCAAAGGTTTTATCGTGGAAAGAAATAATGGATACCGTTGTATCTGCTATTAATTACTCACCGCCAGTTCAAAAAGTTTTTGGAAGATGTGGAAGCTGAATATAATGACGTGATGTATTACTGTGAAGTAAGATGGCTAAGTCGAGGAGCAGTACTTCAACGATTTTTTAATTTGAGAAAAGAAATTTGTAACTTCATGGAGATGAAAGGAAAGACAATACACGAACCTTTCAACAAACAGTGGGTTATACATCTTGGATTTTTAACTGACTTGACTGCCGAACTGAATCTACTAAATACACGCTTACAGGGAAAAAATAGATTGATATGCAAATTGTATTCAGATGTTAAATCATTTGAAATGAAACTAAAATTATTTATCAAGCATATTGACGAAAGAAAACTCGATCATTTTCCAAATTGCAAGAAAGCAGTAGAAGAAGCTGGGATAAATTTTATTTGGCAAAATACTAAAATGAAAAGTGCATTAATACAACTTCAAACTGAGTTTGAACACCGGTTTGCTGATTTTGAAAAGATCTCACGTAAGTTGGAGATTTTCGAAAACCCCTTCATAGTGGATATCAATAATGTACCAAGCGAAAAAGCTAGCTTGGTGGATTTTTATGGAAGTTTGCCTTCTGAAAACTATAAGGAGTTAAAAATGTTTTCTCAGCAAATAATTACTATGTTTGGTAGTACATATATTTGTGAGCAAACTTTTTCAATTCTGAATTATCGGAAAAACAAACACTGTTCTCGGCTATCGGATTCACATTTAGACGATATACTACGCATTTCTACTTCAAAAATGCAACCTAATATAAAAAAACTTGTAACTCAAATGCAGCCTCAAAAATCTCATTGATTTTATTAACTACAATAAGTAAATTTATAAGAATATACAATAAAAAATATAAACATATACAACAAGAATTTATTTTTTAAACTTAAATATTTAGGGTCACATGTCATTACAGTACACTGTACTGTAATGACATATGACCCAGGTGCGGCCCGCACTAATCCCCACGTAAAATATTTGGCCGTTTTACAACAAAAGGTTGCCGACCCCTGATCTAGCGTATGACAAATGGCATTGCAGAACATCTTGGAGGCGCCTCTACGATACACTCAAAACAACAAAGTACATGTAAGTTGTTGCCTTGTTATATTATATTTAGTATTATATTGCTATATATATATAATTAGTGGGCTAATTTATATAAAAAAAAGAAAATTTAGCAAAACGAAAAGTAGAGAAAGGAAGGATCCCGAAACCCGTAACTCTATGAACATGATCGGGTTACCTATTTAATTTATCTTGTTTTATAAATTGATTTGAATTAATTCACGACGAGTGTAAATTGTCATATCTTATGAAATAGTCGAAAGTATTTGATGAATAGATCAGGGCAACTTTGCTCTTGAATTGTAAAGTGCATTAACCCACTGCCGAGTCGGAATTATTGCTTCAGGCTAGTTAAACAAGTTTAGAACCTTTGATGAAGAGTGTCATAGATGTTGTAAATTGTTTAATTTCTTAATTGGTCGAAACCTGAATTAAGTGGTTCATATCCTGTTCTGTATCTTGATAATACGCTATTTCATCTGACAGTCTAGAATTTTTGTCCGTATTTGATAAATTGGTTAGTACTTAGTTCAGAGTTTGGGAGAGTAGTGATTTTGATAACCTTTAATGAAAAGTGTTCGAATAAAGTTATGAATTTAAAATTTATGAAGATTATCTGAAACATGTTTAACTTTTGATTTTGCGTTAGTCTGTTGATTATATTTCTTGATTTGTTTAAAGATTATAATCAAGAAAAGATAGAAGTTTCTCATGCATATGAATTCCAGTAGTCATCAATAAAAGCAATATTTATAACGAAATGAGGCTTTAAAGATTTTTCTTTCTCCTCTGACTCTCCTGGAGTCTTCTCTCAGATGAGGGTTTGAATAGGTCGCTCCTCCGCACAAATTTCAGATCAACATAGGGACACTGAATACGATGCTAGCTGCCCTCAGCGTGCGCCTTCGCCGAGGTAAGGGTAAGTGGTGTAAAGGTCCCTTCTGTACCAGATGTGGTTTTTTTTTTAATAGGCGCGAAGATTTTTTTTGAATATGGGTCGTGACATCGGCAGGCGTCGGATAACTCCCCCCCCCCCCCCAATAACTCTTCCGCACTAGTCGAGGTGCTAACGTGCCGCCCTGTGCTATTGCTGGTCACAAGAAGGCTCTGTCAGCTCATGCTGGCAGTTGGGAGTTGACGTTCAAGCTAATCACTCATCATTCAGTACGTTTACATGAATACTTGAGTACTTGACTTGAAATCCACTTGAAGCTCAGGTAGGGCGGTTGGTTGAATTAATTTCAATTACTTGACTTTAATTTATCTTGAATTTAATTTTCCAATTACTTTAGTTGCAATTTACGCGTTGAATGAGCGTTTTCATGATATTGAGGTAAAGTAATCAAAAAAAATTGTTTCGCCGCGAAACAATCCGAAAAGAAATGCACAAATACAACCGAAACTTCGTTTTCGGCAGATAAATATAAAAGTTGCGTTTTCCGTAAGATTACGGGAAAAATATACTAGTTTCTTAGTAAAATTCTTAGTTTATCATATTTTCCTTAAGTTCATTATTCATTGGGGGCAAAAATCCTGTTTTAAAGGGGGTAAAATTAAGTTTTTCGGTTCTTGTTTTTGATGTGCAAGTACCTTTAAGGCACTTTCACATCAAACACAAGAATCGAAAAAATGTAAACCGAAAAACTCAATTTATTCCACTTTAAAACAAGATTTTTGCTCCAATGATTAATAAGATCATGGGAAATAGGATAAACTAATAATTTTACTAATAAAATAGTATATTTATCTTAGAATTTTTAAGAAAACACAACTTTTATGATTTATCGGACGAATTTTTACGCCGAAAAAGTTTTTCGACCGATAAAACATAAAACTTGTGTTTTTCTTCAAAATCTGAAATAAATATAACTATTTTCTCAGTAAAATTCTTAGTTTATCCTATTTCTCTGGATGTTATTAATCATTGGAACAAAAATCTTGTTTTAAAGTGGAATAAATTGAGTTTTTCGGTTTACATTTTTCTGTTCTTGTTTTTGATGTGATAGTGCCTTTAGATGTAAACGAATGGGTCTTCTGACAGCATTTCCGGCGGAAGTAAATGTAACCTTCATACCCATCCCGTTCAATCCCACCCATGAGTACACCGACATGGTAAACTACCATGTTTACATGCAGGGTTGAGCCATGGTTCAACTCGGGTTCAACTACATGTATGTATACGCGGCTCGAGTTGAATTTGGGTCGCCTCGATCGCGCTTGGCTGGCGTAGTCGAGTCGAACTGGTGTCCTATAAACGCGGAGGACTCGAGTTGGCAGCTAACAGTTGGGATTTAGTTTGTTTGCTCTTTACGCAAAAGTTTTGTTACGTTGTGTATTTATTGTGAATTTATTTTGTTTATCTAAACAAAATTTATAACTTCTATAACTCCATCACAAAGAATACCATAAACAAGATGTTATGTTGAACTGTCACTTCAACTATATTTGGACCCGTTCTCAACTGCGTGCTCAACGACACGAGTCGAAAACTCAACTCAATTTCGACTCAATCTTTCAACTCTGCATGTAAACATGGTATAGTCCAATATGATGTGAAATGACGTAGTTTATTATCAAAATCAAAACTCAAAGTTCAACTAAATCTAGTACCTCACTGCTTTTGAGAGATTTTAGTTTTGACATTTATGGAAAAGAAATAAACAAGTCTGTCTTCTTGTCTTGTAAAACTTTTATTTACTTTTACGATTACGAATTTAAGGCGGTGGAGAGTATTCGAGCTTTAAATCAGTCTGAATTCGGAGTTTTTTTTTCAAAATCTATTAAAAATTATAAAATAATACAAATTTTAAGAAAACGTGAACCAGTTGGCTTTAAAGTGTGTGCTATGAACTCGTAAGTAGGTACAATATAATTATATTTCCGAGTACGACGAAAATAATCATATATTATAGCCCCATTACATGTGCGTGATATTGTGAAAATTGAATTTTTGTGTTTTGCCCAAAATCAAAGTTAAGTTATATAATATTTTCTATCAATTAGATCCTGGGACTATAGAACAATGTACATTAATCAAAGATCTCTTGTGGGAGATGTGAACTTTGATCTGCTAAAAAGAAAATATCAAGATCAAACATTTAACAAGATGACTGAATTGAATGTAGGTAGTTCATAACAAGAGAAATATTTAGAAAAAAATATTCTGGTGACGCTTCTGTTTAATCTTGTTTATCTCCGACAGAGCACAATGATTGCTAATTGATAAGAACCTTGCACTCTTGCAGCAGATGATTTGGCATTTTATTGGTGCCATGAAAATAAGCTTTCATATTGTCAAGCTGATTTATTAATTTACGTATGCAAATGCACAGGTTAAGGAGAACAATATTTGTCCAACGTAAATTTTTACATTCGAATTTGCAAAAAAAATCATTTGTGTTTACACTGGTTTCTTTGACGACAGTAAAATTAGAGTCATTAGAATCCTAATATGCTATGTTCCTTCTGCTAAACAAGATTTCATATTTTTATCAACCTGTCGCAAGAGTGAGAGCTGGTCAACATGAAATGAATTAAGGTAATTAATTATGGGTGTGGATGTATATTATATTGTGTATAATATGTAGGCCTGCAATTTTAAGAAACCTGATTCTATGAATTATTATGAAAACTATGTTGAGCCTTGAGCGTTCAGGTCATTAATAATTTTAAAATAGACTGCATAGAAGCACACGTGATGCTATTTCGGTTACATATATTTGATAATTGTGTGAATTATTAAAAGAAATATTGCGAATTGAAATTTCCTGTTAATTGTGGAAGTAGCTTTTCCGGAAAGTAACAACAAAAATAATCTCAAAAATTTAAACACATTTAACTCGAAAATGTTAATTTTATTAAATTTGAATTTTTTTCATTCCTGGCTTGGCTGTAATTTTTTTTTTTTTTTAGTATACTCGGGGCCATATTCACCAAGCCATTTAATTGAAATTTAATTTAATTTCTGTTTTAGTACTCCCATTAGAGAGGATTTGGGCCCACTTGAATAAAAATTAAAGTTATATATCCGTTATTGTAACATAAAATAACCCAAATTTAATTTTAAGTGTGCCCTAACCTAACCCTCTTACAGGTGTACTAAAACAGAAATTAAATTAAATTTCAATTACAAGGCTTGGTGAATACGACCCTTAGACTTCTAGAGCTTAATAAATGTTTTTATATTTATGTAAATTGAATAAAATTCAAAATTCGAAATTTTTGCAAATTGTAACGAAAGTTCGCACAAAGGCTTTCAACTGCGATCACGAATGTAAATTTTTTTTTTAATAATATGCAATTTCTTAAGTCAAAACAAAAATTAAAAATAATCAAAAATTTATTATAAAAGATACAGAAAAAAGAATAGAAATTCCTGTAAAAAAAATCGTAAGAAATCGGTGGGCATTATCATCCCTTATTAGATCTGTTTAATGAACTCTAAAAAAGCTCAGAACAGGGGTCTATTCTTGAATTACAAATGGTTTTTACGAATTCGTTATATAACGAATCGAATACCCCGTTCGTATTCTTGAACCTCATCGTTATAAAGTCGAAGTGGTGAAAAACTTTTTCAACATAACGAGTGTGGTAAGATTAAATCTGTCAATTTACAAATTGAATATTATCAGTTATTCATGTTTTAAAATATAATTTGTAAAAAATGGCTAGCTTCAGTGAATTTTCATTATTGTTTGCGTGTCTGAAATCGTTAAAGAATCTATGGGCTATCAATTACGTCGATCGTTAATCAATTCCTGTACCCTTAATTCAACGCTAGATAGAAAAAATGTTGCTGGAGGATCTCCACCAGTGCCATGCAAATGTTTTTTTTTGAATATAATATCATAAAAAAACTTTTCTTGTTCTTTTGCGCTCCGGGTATAGAATTTAATACTTATTTTATTTTGCCACAATTCCGTGGCATCTTTTGAACTGAAAGAATTATCGTATATACCAAATTTCAGTTTCGGGTTTTCCTCTAAATACTCAATTAGTTTAGTTTCCGTAAGTAGCTGTGTACACTTAAGAGCTGAATGAAAATTTAATTTTTGTTGTTTTAAAATTATCAATAAGAAAACAGTCCTATTTAAAGTGTTGAGTTTAGTTGAAATAAAGGATTTTTTACATAAATTCACTAGTATTAAGGCGACTACGGCTTAGTTCAGAGAAAGGTAAAGATAAATTCAAAAATGTGGGATAATTTTAAACATTCTAGGCACCATTTGATTTTAATATGAAGGAAGTTAAAGGATTCCCAAAATCCCTTTGAAATTGTCAGTGAAAAAAACGATTTGTTGAATTTTGTCAGTTTCTAAAACATGCGCGTGCAAACTGGCGAAAATTTTTGTTATCATTGATGATGAAAGTGGTGATAATATACAATATACGTTATCAAAATGAAGATGTGTTGTCAAATAATTGTAAACAACAACTTTTTGTTTTGTTTCTTCTAATTCTAATTTTTTTAATTTTTACATCTAATTCTTCAAAATTCATGAACAAAATTACCGTGAGAAAATATCGGTTACCGTGTACTATACACAATTTTGAAAGAGAAAACCTTAAAACATATAACTAAAGCAAGCGCAATAAGCTCGAAAAAATGCGGCATTTCCCACTAATTGGTGGAATTCTGTTTATGGATGCGTTATGCTCATGGTAGTAAATCTGAAAAAAATTTGAAGGGGATTTGGTGATATTATTAAAAAAGATTGTGAACTTCCACTGACACATTGAACAACAAAATAAAAAAATTGGAAACAGAAAAACGTAAACAAAGAAATATTTTGAGCACTTACCTTGATATTTTTGTTTCCCTTCCTTTTTTTACTTTTTTTGCACGTACTTGCCGAAAAGAAACTTTCTAGTTTAATTTCAGGATTTCAACTTGTCTTTCCGGGACTATTTCGGCACAGCACAATTCATTGTTGATATATTCTCCCCTTGTGTCCAAGGCTTAATCACTATTATCACTTCCAGTATTTTTATTTAATATTAACACAATTAACGGAACCCTAGGGCGTGTATCTTTATTCTGCTCAGAGCACTACCGACCGCTCTGAACACCGATTTCTTGTATCTTTATTTACTTTCAGAGTACTCTGAGCGCTCTGAACGTGTATCTTTATTATTGCTCAGAGTGCTCTAACTGATCGTAGATAAACCTTGGAGCGTTTGGAACAATCCGTCAGTAATACCAATAGAGCGCAAAGAAATCCTATTGAAAATGTGAATACTTTTTAAAATTCCATATTTCCTTCCGTTCCTTCACCCCTTACTTATTTTTATAAGTTTATTATTATTATTTATTTATTTTTATAAAGAATTTTGTATTATCAATAGATTTTTCACAAATCATAAGTGTTGCCAATATAAAAAAAAACTACCAGAACACTCAGAGCACTCCGGATTTGTATCTTCTTTCCAGAGTGCTCTGAGCGTTCTAAAAAATCTGTTCGATCTACGGAGCGGAAAAAAGATACATGCCCCTAGACACACAGCACGAACTAATGAATCATTTGTACTAACTATTCATTAAAATACCGTGTGTCACATAGGGCGTGTATCTTTATTCTGCTCAAAGCACTCCGAGCGCTCTGAGCACAGATTTATCTTTATTTACTTTCAGAGTACTCTGAGCGCTCTGAACGTGTATCTTTATTATTTCTCAGAGTGCTCTAACTAATCGTAGATAATGCCTTGACGCACAGCACTCTTAATGAAGAAATAACTAACGACTCATTAGTCTATAATGATTCAATATAAACTGCGGACACACAGCCATTTCTTTAATTAAGTTGTGCTGTCAAACTGGTTTTGATGAACTTATCACCTTAAAGAAGCAATATGGATCGAATTAACGCGATAAACTTTGTTTTCATTTATTTTATTTTCAATTTAACAATTTCGAAATGAGAAAAACATTATATTTAAAAAAATATTAATAATATAATTTGTGATTTGCATTTCTTTGCATTTCTTCATCTTATTTTTCAAATCGGCAGATGCACAGCGGAGCTCCAAATTTACATTATATGCCATATCTAGCACATTTTTCCTCATTATAGCTATAATGGGCGCGTTTAGGCGGACACCAAACCAGTTTGGAAGAATTGGTAGCGTTTGGTCACATCATGTAAAAATACCAACCATTCCGGTATGGTTTGTAATTATGCGGGGGAAAAATCGGTAATTTTGACCGGTTTGGTCTCCGCCTAAACACGCCCATGAAGGAGGAAAACACTTCATTAGTGTACTTCATTATCATCTGAGTTCGAGCTATAATGACGTATACTATGTAACACACGGCATTTTACTGAATGGTTAGTACAAATGATTCATTAGTTCGTGCTGTGTGTCTAGGGTTACTTCTGAGCCTTTGGAGCAATCCGTCAGTAATACCAATAGGCCGCAAAAAAATCCTATTGAAAATGTGAATACTTTTTTTTTAAATTCCATATATTCTTCCTTTCCTTCACCCCTTATTTATTTTTATAGCTTTATTATTATTATTTATTTATTTTTATAAAGAATTTTGTATTATCAATAGATATTTCACAAATCGTAAGTGTTGTCAATATAAAGAAAAATTACCAGAACACTCAGAGCACTCCGGATTTGTATCTTTTTTCCAGAGTGCTCTGAACGTTCTAAAATATCTGTTCTATCTACGGAGCGGAAAAAAGATACACGCCCATAGTATACGTCATTATAGCTTGAATATCAGATGATAATGAGGTACACTAATGAAGTATTTTCCTCCTTCATTATAGCTATAATGAGGAAAAATGTGCTAGATTTGGCATATAATGTAAGTCTGGAGCTCCGCTGTGCATCTGCCGATTTGAAAAAATAAGAAGAAGAAATGCAAGTCACAAATTATATTATCAATATTCTTGTTAATATAATGTTTTTCTCATTTGTAAATTGTTAAATTGAAAAATAAAATAAATAAAAACAAAGCTTATCGCGTTAATTCGATCCATCTTGCTTCTTTAATGTGATAAGTTTATCAAAACCACTGTCAACTTAGTTAAAGAATTGGCTGTGTGTCTGCAGTTTATAATGAATCTTATAGACTAATGAGTCGTTAATTATTTCTTCATTAAGAGCGCTGTGTATTGTATAAATTGTGCATGAATCCAGACGCGTTCTTCCAAATGATAAATTCGTGTATCATAGATAACAAATAAGCAAAGCTATTGTCTTCTTGCTTCCACATTTAAAATCAGAAAACAATATTGTCTGTAATTTCATCTTCTTTTCATCTACGCAAGACAAGGAAAAATCATTTCACCGTACTTCTTTAATTTCGCGTGGAAGATACTTTGGCAATATCATCCACATCGCTCTGAAGATTTTTCATTCAAATGTTTGCTTAGCTTTATGGAAAAAAACGGGACTGAAACTATCACAAAAATACATCACGAGAATAACAGGGATGGAAACACATCATGAGAGTATGTGAAACGAAAAAATTTACAGAAATACATCATGAAGGTGTGCGGAGGAAAGGAAAGCAACTGGTTGCAACTAGTGGACAACCTGAAACAAGTCCCAGAGATACATCACGGGAACTTCTATCTTGTCGGCAGCCAGCTACCGACTAAGCTTTCAAATGAATGCCTGCTTTTATACTTTTTTCTAGCGACAGTTACTAGAACAATTTCTGTATTGTTTTTGAGTCGAGGCAGGGCTAGGAATGGGAAGATTACAGTCGGTTATCGAATTAGTGATTTAACTCAAAATACAGTCAGGTCTAGAATTATACAATTATAGTTAACTTTGGTCAAGAAAAGAGGTGACTTGGAAATGGATCGTTTCAAGGTGATTCCAAGAAAATTATATATTTGTATCTTTTCATTTCCTCTTCACTTAGTCCAGTCAGGAGGCTTCTCTCAGCACTCTTAGCGCATCATCCAATCCAAATTTCCTGTTACCGACTATATAAAGGAGAAATTACTAAAATTAGGAAATATAAATGAAGAGTTCTTCTGTCAGTATTCTCCAATTCGGTGAATACTCCATATATTCGTTAGATGAATAAAGAAAAAACTGGGTTAAATATGCCACTATTTATTTAAAAAAAATTTAAATATAATCTTATTTGTAGTTTGTAGTCTACTATTTTCATTTACATAAATAAAATTACTTTGTAGCATTTAACAATGAGCCGCTTTGTTGAGAAACAAGGCGTAACGATGTCAATCAAAACAACCCCAATGCAAGGAACCACTCAGAATGCTTCACATGGCGAAAATATAAAAGGTAAATGCAAAGAAAATTTTCAGTAAATCTCAATTATTAACTAATTAATTTCTTGACATTATATTTATTTATTTAGATGTTAAATCGAATTTGGATAATGTGGACGTTGTAATCACTAGTCTTCTTGCCGGCGCAGCTGCCGGAGCTTTAGCTAAAACAACTATTGCTCCCTTAGATAGGACAAAAATAAATTTTCAAATTAAGTAAAATTACATTTTCTTTATATTTATTTTATTATATTATTAATAGTTCTTAAAGTAAGGATATCCCGTATTCATTTCGAGCTGCTGTTGCGTTCTTAAATGGAACATTTCAGAAGGAGGGATTTTTTGCTCTATGGCGTGGAAATTCAGCTACAATGGCTCGTATCATTCCATATGCAGCTATTCAATTCACAGCTCATGAACAATGGAGAAAAATTTTAAAAGTTGATCAAAACAAAAAGTAAGATAGATAGATTTCAAGTATTATTATTTTCTTATAACTTATTTATACATTGACAGCACTAATATAAGGCGATTTGCAGCGGGATCATTAGCTGGAGTTACTTCACAATCACTAACATATCCTCTAGACTTGGCAAGAGCACGAATGGCAGTGACCGACAAGTATACAGGATATAAGTAAATAATCTACCAATATATTTCACTAAAGCTAAAATTTAATTAAAATTATTTATTTATTTCGCAGAACTCTTAGGCAAGTTTTTGTAAATATTTGGGTAGATGAAGGACCTAGAACGTTATATCGAGGGTATTGGGCGACGATATTGGGTGTTATACCATATGCTGGTACATCATTCTTTACATACGATACACTCAAGAAAAAATATTGCGGTAAGTTTTTAAGGAAACTATATTATTTTCCTACAAACAAAACTCATATATTTTTATTTCTAATAGAAGTTACAGGAAGTAGAACACCGAATTCTTTCTATACTTTAATATTCGGAGCTATTGCTGGCCTAGCCGGTCAAACGTCCAGTTATCCACTAGATATTGTTCGTAGGAGAATGCAAACAATGGGAATAAAGAAAAATTCTGAAGGTTATCCAACTATAATTTCAATTCTAAAAAAAATTTACAGGTAATTTCCACTGTTAGATTTTGTTTATGTTTAAACATTTTTTCACCAAGAGCCCATTTCTAGAGAGGAGGGAATAAAGAATGGTTTCTTCAAAGGTTTAAGTATGAACTGGATAAAAGGGCCCATAGCTGTCGGTATCAGTTTTTCAACATATGATTTTATAAAGGAATTTCTTAGAGAATTAGCTCACCTTAAAAAAGGAAGATCTAACTGAGGAATAATAGAAGGCTTCGGGAGCCAAATTTTTGTTGAACTAGTTCTAAAGGCAAAAGTGAGTTCCTTATAAAGTGCAAGAATTGATTATTATGGAAACGTAAGTTTCAAATCATTTATCTGTATGTTTTACAACGTTTTATTATGTCGGATTAATGAATTAGTGTCGGACGTGAAATTTAATTGCGTAGTTTTTTTTTATTAGTTAACTACTGAGTTGGCTTCATAGGGGCTATGTCAAGCCTATACAACTTCATAAGCTCCAATCTCAAATCACCAAAAAATTGCGCAATTAACTTTGCTTTCGAAAAAAGAAAAATACATAATCTTTTTGTTTTTTTAATATTGATTTACAAAGAAGTTTATTTTAATTAACATAGCTAATATAATATGTCTAGATCCTGCTTAAATTTAAAAAAAGCACAATGCAAAGACAATAAAACACTTTTAATTTTCGTAAAATGTATGTATACTTGGCTTTGGAAGAACATACTTGTACTTTTGTAGTAGTTTTTCTAAATATCAATAATTGTAAATAAATGTTATTTTCGAAAAATATTCTTTATTTCTTGTGATTTTATTTAGAATTTTTAAACATGCTGCCTTTCGTAGATATCGTATTGTATCTTATGGAATAGAAGAATTTTTTGGAGAGCCGGTAGAAATTTCTCTTATCGAAAGTATTGTTAAACAAACGCATGCAAATTGCTCTAAAAGTGGAAGGTTCAGTAATATTGCATGCTTGATTATCGTTTATATTAAATATATTAAATTCTTTTTGGATACAAGAAAACTCAACAAACTGATAGGTTGGTAATCAGATAAACTGCTCGGAGAATTATTTTTAATAACAGTAATAACAAAAGCTTTTCTCTAATTAATAAGGGAAATTATAAAATTGTATTGAAGAGATGAGTTATTTCAGGAAGCACCACAGGTACGACTAGTTTTAAGAAGTGAGCAGGAATGTCGTCTGGACTGATACTCTAGCACTCGACTTAATCGAATTAATGACGATCAATGTTTCGTTGTCAGTAACACACCGGAAGGCAAAACTATCAGATGCAGATTGCAAAATATAACTATATAGCTCTTAGCCTTTTATATCTCCGAAATAGAAACTCCCGTTCCGTAATTAAGATTTCAATTTCTTCAGAAAACCATGGAAATGACTGCAAGCGTTTGCGCGCCCTTCGCATGCTTATTACGGAGATAGTGGGTTAGTGAGCAATCATTTAACAAAGCATCATGATTTATACGACTATAATTGCAGTATGATTCCAATTAGCATTTGTAGTAGTTAATGAGGATCTAAGTGTTAAAAATAATAAATCATGGTCCAGAAAACTTGGTGGGCTAAGCTGGTCGAAAAATAAAACCTTATGTTCTTCTGTTACCAAAACCATGGCAAGAACCAGAATTTGACTACGTTAAATTTGGTTTATCACACTTCCTGTACTCTCTATATTCTAAGCAGTGAAGAAACACAAGAAAAGGTATACGCAAATTCTCAAGAGGCGTCATGTAAGTAGAAGCAGAGATGGTTCAAGTTGTGGAACGTGACGCATTTAATTTCAGAGGCGATAATGCCAATAAGCACAGATTCCTTAGAAGCAACAGACGACCAAACCGCAAGATCATTCTTGACCGGATATTGTGTTGAATATCTTAAATGATTGGATCGGCACCAGGTAGTGAAAAAGGCGCGTTGCAATAGTTAGCGTGGTGCGAAGATCATCAACACTGGATGTCAGGCATCCAAGGCGAGTAAAGAGAGAATGTGACTTACAAAGTAAAAGAGATGAGTTTGAACTAAACGCCTCCTAAAAATTAAGCTTGTCGAGTTTTAAGTTAAAAGTATTGGGGTCCTCGAAGTAAGCATTGAAGTACGACCATGTGCTTAACATTATCATCAACAAGATTGGTCGCTGGGGAAAGCATCGAAGATACCTCTAATAAGTCGCAGAACATGGCATACAGTACGTTTACATGAATACTTGACTTGAAATCCACTTGAAACAAGTAGGGGTTTTAGTTGAATTAATTAAAATTACATTTTACCTTTGACAACTCTGCATTAGGTTTAATCACTGACTTATAACAATGGACTGAGCGTATTGTAATTTTCCTATAGAAAGCATGGCACAAGTTTTATAGTTCTCTCTTTCGCCCTATGGCAGAGTTGGAGCTACCAACACAAAATATTGCATTCTGGAACGTTTGCTTATGCGATTTGATGTTTTTATGTTGGCTACAGATGCAATCACCGCAGAAGAAATAAGGTAAAGATAGTGTTTACCATGCTCCTTCTCTCTTGCCCATAAGCAGGATTCAGTTAAAGGCGATTACACAATGGTGGCTTCGGCTCTCGCTCTAGCTTCGGAGCCGAAGCCTGTCCAAAAAAAAATGTGAGTATAGCAGTGCTACTTAACCCAATGGCGGCTTCGATTTGGGAGCCGCAGCCGCTATCAGTTGATATTTGATTTTCAGCGGCTTCACAATGTCATACGAAGAAAAATTGATTGAAATGGTGAAGGAAAATTCCTTGTTGTACGTGAAAAGCGACAAAGAATACAACAATAATTTTAAAAAGGAAAAGTGTCGAAAAGAATAAGCGAGGAAATTGGTATTCCTAGTGAGTGTGCTTTTATTTTAATTCATTTTTGTGTTTTTTATTGTATTGTATTGCTCTTTTAATTAATTATTAGTTTTCAACATTTTTCTTTCCATTTGAAAACTTAATAATATAAAAGATTTCAAAATCAAGTAACCGTAACTAGCCATCGCAACTAAATTCAACACTTGCACCCGTTTATTATTATTCGTTTTATTTTTCTTCAATTCCCTCTGTATTTAACTACTTCTTTACGAATCTACGAAGCCGCCATTCCTTGTGCGCTGGAAAATCAATTTGTTAGTAGTAATTAATATTTATAGCTGTGTTCTTTTGGATCCAAATGTAAAATTAGAACTTGATAAATTTCGAGACAAAGTTTGACAGGTTTAATGTATTCTTATAAAATTCTGGCAGTTTGATTATTTTCTCTATATTTTCAAAAAAAAAAAATAGTACTTCTATAGTTTGTAGAACATCGCACGGAACCAAAAAAACACAGCTTAATTTACTTACCATTTCTAAAATAAAATCGCTGCTCGATGATTTCACTCCCACTCACCGCAAAATTGACGGTGAGTGAAGTGACGTGAGTGAGTGAATTTATTAGCAGAATCAAATTTGCAGAAAAGTGACTCACTTCACTCACTTTTTGCCAATTTCGACTTAGCTGAATCTCGGTACAGTACAATCTCCCAAGTGTTAGGTTAAATTGAACGCGTATGCGACGAAAAGTAGCAGTTCGCCCGATTTCTGCGTCGCGAGCGTCGCGCGCGGTGGTAATCTAAACACTCCCCATACTACAAGCGTATATTCGATGTTACCTGTCAACGCGAGCTACGCGTTTGAAATTTTCAATCTTACTCCAGGGGGGTGATTCTGATCTCTTTGTCGTAGCTTATACCGATTTCCATTGATCACGTTTTCTAGCAGAAGTGTTACACTTTTCTTGTAGTGTTACACCAACATTGTTCCATTGACCTGCACTGCTAGAAATGGTGTACGTCAAAACGCCTGTGGTGCTACACTCGAAAAATCGGCGGTGTTACACTGGAATACGCACACATCTATCTGAGAAATGTCACAACTGAATGTCATTGAGCATCTCATATAAATCTTCAACTACTACTCTACCAAATTCATCCAAATCACGCCAAAATCTTTTAAATTACAATTTTCATAATTTTTACGTTAATAGTGATGTTATTGTTCCCAGAAAATTTCAATCTGACAAATTACACGGATATGGGCTACTATTACATTCTCATCGCGTCAAAAGTTGTTCCATTGAACTCGTTTTTCATTGATTGACGTGCACTTTTCTTGAAATATCAATGGAAATCGACATTAGGCGTATATTTTGACATTTCACCTCAAATTTGTCGTACTTTTATATTCACCATATTCATTTTAATTTATCCTTTTCATCAACCACAAAATAAACTAAAATGAAATTGCATGAATTAATGTCAAAATACACGCCTAAAAGTACGACAAATTAGTCAACTGCTTCCGAGGTTGTGACAAAATTTTTATATTGTGGTAGATTTATATTCTATATCTAATTAGAGCATACAAGTGCTTAAATTCGAAATTATATTTTGATTTTGTAATGTGAAGTGTCATTTTTAGTTCATTCTACGTAATGCAAGGCTTGCTAAGCTGGATAAAAACACGAACAAATCAGTAGAAAAGTTCATTTCATTTAGGCGTATATTTTGACATTAAAGTACGACAAAAAATCAGAATCACCCTCCAGGGGAGTGATTTTGATCTCTTTGTCATAGCTTAGGCGTATATTTTAGTCACATATTTTGACATTTTACCTCAAATTTTTCGTACTTTTATATTCACTATATTCATTTTAATTTATCCTTTTCATCAACCGCAAAATAAACTAAAATGAATTTGCATGAATTAATGTCAGAATACACGCCTAAAAGTACGACAAACTAGTCAACTGCTTCCGAGGTTGTGACAAAAATTTTATATTGTGGTAGATTTATATTCTATATCTAATTAGAGCATACAAGTGCTTAAATTCGAAATTATATTTTGATTTTGTAATGTGAAGTGTCATTTTTAGTTCATTCTACGTAATGCAAGGCTTGCTAAGCTGGATAAAAACACGAACAAATCAGTAGAAAAATTCATTTCATTTAGGCGTATATTTTGACATTAAAGTACGACAAAAAATCAGAATCACCCCCCCAGGGGAGTGATTCTGATCTCTTTGTCGTAGCTTAGGCGTATATTTTAGTCACATATTTTGACATTTTACCTCAAATTTGTCGTACTTTTATATTCACCATATTCATTTTAATTTATCCTTTTCATCAACCGCAAAATAAACTAAAATGAATTTGCATGAATTAATGTCAGAATACACGCCTAAAAGTACGACAAATTAGTCAATTGCTTCCGAGGTTGTGACAAAAATTTTATATTGTGGTAAATTTATATTCTACATTTAATTAGAGCAATACAAGTGCTTATAAGATAAGATAAGAAACTCCCTGTTGTGAGCGCCATATTATGGATTTCCGGCCAGCTGTTAACATAGGGCAATACTATAAATAATATTTTAAGCAACAGAAAAATAAAATAGCTCATTTTTCTAAAGTTGGTATGGTAGCACAGTTTTTTAAATGGCCGTCGACTGTGGGAGTTTTGGGCTATTTTTGCCGTGTAAATTGAGTTTTATTTGTTGATTTACTGTGACTATATTTTTCTCGAATGTGGCTTCGAACAATTGTGCTTGTCCATAAGACTATTAAGTGAAATAGCTAGGTACTGTAAAAGGTAATTACTACAAATTATGAGAAGGCAATCCAGAGATGGCTCCAGTGTTTTTTTTTTTAATTTTTGTTCAGTTTGAGTCACATCTCTTGAAAGTGTTGTGCTAGTATTATTTGTTTATTCTTTTTTCTTCCGGTAGTTTTGGTCAATGTGATAAGATGCAATGATAAGAGTTAAGTATGCCTAAGTTTATTTTCTTGGTCGGTGGGGGGCTAGTTATTATTATCATGTATAGGGTTAACACGCCTTACCTCGAGAAAGGCAGCGTCAATATATGACGACCTAGAGACCTTGGCAAATAAAACGTTGTACCAACTCTCATAATAAGTCGTGTGGCATTTCAGTTCACTAGCGATTGGAGCACATTTTAATCTCTCATTTCTTGTCTCTAGTCTTTTTTATTTATTACCAACGATAGGTGTTCCATAACAAGAATTTTTGCTTATGCCATGCTCAGGTGCTTTTCTTCATCCATGTCATAACATAGTGACGGGATTGTCGCCCCGAGCGACAATAATGAAATTCGACTCTACCTGGCGTGTTGCTTCAAGATAAGTATTGGTTTATAAATTGCTATAAATGTAATTGTTTAATGATTCTTTTTCTTAGAAAAGATTTTCCAGAAAAATGTTTAATCTAAATAAAATAAAATAAAATTATTTTGACTTCGATTTTTATTCTGCGTTCGTTGGCCAACACTCAGCCTATGAACTTTTTAGTTCTGTCACTCTAAATGAAGCTCAATTGAGCGCATATTCTATTAATTAAGAATATACCCACCGTTCATTGATGTTGCCTTGGCCAGGGTCTTCTGATAATATTTGTTGTATTCGTATTTGCATTTCTTTTGCAAAAATCAAGGTTGAAGGTTGAGTTTACCCAGTTTTTTTTTTGGATCCTAAATTTGGAAAACATGCTATGATTGCCTCATGGCTGCTTCGATCTTATAAAGAGGCCTAAACGAAGGTTTCCAAACATCTGCTTGAATTAGTTGTATATAAATAGTACCGACATGATGACGAGAATTCTTACATTTTTGCAATGAAGTGCACATGAAATCTATTTCCTGCATAATTGTCTTTTTAAAATTCCAATAAGTATCTTATAATTTGATAGATCTTTAGTTTTAACTAGCTTATGAGGCATTTGAATTAACATAAATATTCACAACCCATTCAAAATCTATCACGCCAGAAAGTTTAGCTGGAGAGGCTTTGTGTCTTGCATAATGCTAAGTAGGCAAGTTATTATTGATAAGCGGAAGCAATGCAAATTTGTTAAACTGCTTAAATGTGTTATTGTTTTAATACATTTCAGCAGAGGTATTTGTTCAAACAAACTGAACTGAAGTGGACACGCGTTCTGGAAAGATCAATTTATTGAGGCTGCTCTGCTCATAAAATTTAGAGAGCCGATCAGGCATGGACATCACAAAAGGTAGCAAAAGGAATGTAGCCCATTAGCAGCGGGCACACATAATATTCCTTAAGTAGTGAAGTGAAACAGGAATAAGTTGGTCAATTAAGCTATTTATAGGTAAGACTTTCAGTGCGAACTAAAGAGTCGTACTGAAAGTCCTAATGTGTTTATAGACAAGGAAGAACATTTGGACTAAAAGGGCAGAGTAACTTCAATTCTGAATTGACCCATCAATTTTAATATTCCGGCAGTATTCTCCGATGATTTCATTCTCGTAAGACGGTTTGATTCTGAAGGAAGAACTGTCGTTGATGTCCTATGTACTGAGACGACTTTGAAGAGGGACTGTTCGGTAGTGTGAGGAGCTTATGGAAAAAGCATGAAAGCTCTGAATATTTATATTTCCAGTTTGTTGTGACAGCCAGATGACAAACTTCTTTTCATATAAAGTCTGGAAGTGTTTATAGGGACATTTTAAAGTCGCTGACTGAAAGTCCAGTCCCGATTAAAAGTGAGACTGGGCTTGCTCTTTCAGTACCGGTTTATAGGTTTTAGTTTGGATGGAACCTTTAGTCCCCTATAAACGTAGTAATTGAGAATGGAATGAGAAAAAAGTTGCCTCACTCTTGGTTATTTGAGTTGACGGCACAAATAGTCCAAAATTCGATAGAACAATATGATGAATTTTATTGAAATTAATAAACCTTGCAATGTAGAATGGAACATTCTCGTGCTGGAAGGAATCGTTAGTAATCCCAATGAAAAAGTCCTATCAATGTGTTGCCGATTTATGAAAAAATAATTGAAAGATTTGTTGGTAATCAACTAGAAAAATATATAGAAGTTAATGGGCGCGTTCACTGCCACCGAAATAGTGACCTTTTGTCGACTACGAGTCACTACCGAGCGTTCACTGCGCAAATTTTGACAGTAAACGACTACGCTTGACTACGACTATCGTTCACTCCGCACTTTGAATGTACCAAATAGTGGACTACATTCGACTACGCTCAGGAGGATAGTCGATCGTAGTCGGTTTGACAGAACTACAGTACGACCTTTGTACAAAATCGATTTTTGTGTATTCTGAGTCTATTCCATGCAACTTGAAGCAGTGATTTCTTCGCAGGCTGGTTGGGTTAGACGTCCCCAACATATACACTATTTCTGCATAAATATCCAGGCATTTCATTATTTTTTATCTTAAACACAAAAATCATAGCGTTATAGGTCAAGCGTTGATTTATATTCATCCATTGGGGAATCTCTAACATGCATCGCGTGAGCACTTCAGTATACTCCGCATGGCTTTAAATTGCAGATGTTGAAGCCTATGTCTGTAAATTGGTTTATTTTTGAGTGGAAAAAGTAAACGGACTAGGGTAAAAAGTGATCAAGAAGATTGCGAAAAAAATGGATTTCTTTCTCTATCCGGAGAGTCCTGAACATAAATAGCGCAATACGTTTATAACCCAAATAGACATGGTGTATATCAACATTACAAGTGCTAATCCAATAGCTTATCCTTAGCTTAGTTACCTCTTGACACATAAATTAATTACAGTGAACAGAAAATTATAACATATGCTAAGTATGATAAGGAACTTTTATTAAATATTTTAAGTGATATAAATTGGTCTGAAATAATTCTACTACGGAGTGTTGATTCAATAAGTGATGCACTAAAAAATGTATTAACAAATATCAAAAAACTAAAGCAAACAAGAGTGGACCTGAATAATCCATGGTTTAATAGATATTAACAAACATTAAAAAATGAGAAATAACAAATTCTGGAGTACAGTGGTTTCCATACATTATAAGTTAGGGGAATAAATATAAGTACGCAATAAAGGAAGCTAAAAAACTATATAAAAGGTAAAATTATAGATGCGAAAGGAGACCAAAAAGGTATGTCGAAAATTTTTAATGAAATGACTATTATAAAGATCAAAATGATATTAAGGAACTTATATATAAAGATGGAGTCATTAAAGAACCTAAATTAAATATTTTTTTCGTGGAAAGTATCGCTGAAATTCAAAACAAAATAAATAACATACCGTTTGAGTTCAAAGGGAATGAATACTACACTCAATTCAAATTTAAACTGTAGATAGAGATATGGCTGGATTACGTTAACAATACCGGCGTGGTGGTCGTCGTCAAACGCCGAAAAAAAGCCGAGCAAGTTACATTAACTTTGGGCGGCAGCGCCATACATTAATTTCCCTTACATTTTACGGTTGAGTTATTTGCTTGTAATCTCTGCAGGTTTGCAATAAAATTTTAAATAATAATAAAAAAGATATTTTCCGTTCTTTCAAGTCCACATTTTTTTAATATAAAATCATTTATTTTCAGAAATTCAAATATCGTTTCATTTTTTCATGTTTTTATACCCTAGATGAAATCTATAAGGTATGCTAAGTAAAACCTCGAAATACTTATGGTAGAGCAAAATGGATTAAATACCCACGCATAATATTAACAGTTATTTTGATTTTTACATGTCCGTCCGGTCTGTCCGTTTTTGCGCACGATAACTCGAGAACGCGTATACTTAGAGAGCTGAAATTTTGTACATGGACTTTAAAAAAAAGTAAAATTAAGTTCGAAAATGAGACAAATCGGGCAACTCCTTCGTGGGGTTGCCATACAAAAATTTCGTTTTCCACTATATATTTGGACACTGCCTGAGAGCATGTCAACGTAGAGAACTCAAGTTTTGTACACGGCGTTTTCATAAAAATAGTAAATATAACGTCAAAAATGGGCTAAATCGGGCAACCTCTTCCTAGTGTTACCATAAAAAAATTTGGGTTTTTTTTACGTATACTATGAAAACGATCAGTCCTAGACGTTTTTATTGTACTGAGAAGTTTTTCAGAATATAAAATCCCTTCAAATTGGTTATAATCATTTTTACTGTCCGACGAACTGTTCTCTAGAACAGATACGAAAAACTATTTAAACAATCATACTTGCACAGATGGGTGACTATAGGAAATTACATACGACATTTATCTAGGGTATCTAGGATCTTAGAACAATACAATTCTATCCTTTTTACTTGTTTTTTTTTATACTCTTACTAAAATACTTAAATAAAACTTTTACTTTTATTAAATTTTATTTAGAATAAGTCTGTTACTTTTATTAATGCAACCGAATCGCGGGTTGGATGAAGCACAAATTGTAACTTAGCTGGCTGTCACATTTAAGCCCGGTATGGTAGAGCAAGGAATTTTTGTTAATATACAAAAACCATGTAAAAAAAAAATCATGGAATGCTCAAGGATTTTTTTCTTTGCCGATTCCTTGAAGTAGTATGCTAGAGAAAAGAAATTCGAATAGAAAAATCTACTTCTCGATTGACAAAAAGGTGTCCTTCTTTTTTGAAAAATCCATTAATGTCAATATTTCTTAAGGAAATAAGTACCGATACACTTATTTCTGTAAGGAATTTTGCCGTTGGTGGAGTAATTGAAAAATTGAAGGAGGAACGTCGATTTCGCAAGAGGTGAATCAATTTTAAACTGACAAATGGAGAAATAAAAATTGTTTTACGTATATCTTCATTTTTCATTGGAAATTTTCCATTTCTTTACTTTCTTTATTGCCTGCGATACCACACAATTATAAAATCCAAATTGTCAGAAATTTCTTGATCTAATGTGATCTTTTCTTCAAGAAATAAGCGGAAAAATTCCTTGGCCGAATTCATTAGCTCTAGCATACCGGTCTTAATTTATTACTGTATTGTATTTAAGCCTAGTATGTAGATCCGGAATTGGTGAAATTTGTCGCGGTCTCCAAAAAATAGCATTTTAACGCTGGTAAAAAGTAGACGTAATCGAGACTAAATCGAGCAGCTCCTTTGTGTTGCCATATAAAAATTTAGGTTTTTTACGTATACTGTGAAAAAGATCAGTCCAAGACATTTTTATTGTACTAAAAACGAAATGCTATAAAATTGGTTATAATAATTTTTTCTGTCCGACAAACCGTTCTAGAAATATATGTAAAAAACCATTTCAAAATGCAACTTGCACAGAAGGGTGGCAATACGAAATTTCATAAGGGAATTCATCTAGATTCTAGGGTATCATAAGAATTCGTCTTAGACCAATTCTAGCTTTTTTACTTGTTTCATAATAGATTTAGATTCTGCATATTGGCAGCAATGGATCGCCAGTGTTAAAATTAGGATTAGAGATGGGTCGACGACGACGACGCGGGCTTGGGTAATGTAACGCATTTAATACATGCAGTACTGTCTAAATATTTTTGACATAAAACGGCGACCACAACCGCATCGACGTTGTTAATGTAATCCGGCCAAGTCTATTAAAAGTGTTGTCGAAACTTTAAAAAAAATACGATTCGTGGTTAATAAATGTCCAAATGTTGAAAGATACTGAGCAATATCTATGTACTATCATAGAAAAGATCGTGAGCCAGTCGCTCACTGAGGAAGTATGCTGATTATTAAGAAATGTATAGAGAAAGTAGTGCAAATGCAACTAGAAGCATATTTGGAGGAAAACAAAATTATTAATAAGCATCAACCAGGGTTTAGAAAGCAACACTCTTGTGAAACGCAATTAAATTACATAGTTATGGAATGAAAAACATTGATAGATGATGCTAATACAATAGTGGCTGGCAGGGAAATACTCATAAGAAAACTAAGAAAGTACGGAATAAGAGGAACCAGGAACAATTGGTTCAAATCGTATTTATCTCACCGCACTCAGATACCAAAATTAGATAAGAATAAATCAAACCCGCTTAGCGTTAACATAAGAGTGCACAAGGTACAATTTTATCCACCTTTCTTTTTATACTATATATAAATGATTTGCAAAATACTCTCAAAAATGCAAAGATTGTATTATTCGCAGACGACACACTATTATACGTAGTCGGGAAAGACATTCAACAATGCCAAAGAATAATTCAAGACGAACTAAACGGAGTAACGCAATGGATGAACATGAATAAACTAATCCTAAATGTGTCTAAAACAGAATGTATGGTGCTAAATTATGTTAACAGGATAAGACTATCATTAAATGACGAAGACATTACCCAGGAATATATAATCAATTATCTGGGCGTAATGGTTGACAACAAATTGAAATTCTGTTCTGTTGTTGAATCAAGACTGAAGGATGATTAAAACTTTCGGTGTGAATGCAGCCTTAGAAGAAATGAAGAATTTTGAATTGAGAGACAAGTTCCACTCAAAATTCGTTGATGTACAGAGGACTACAGTTTTTTTAACAACTTGCCAATTTCCATTAAAACTGAAAAAGGAGTTGGGATTTTTAAAAATAAAATAAAAGAGTTCATCATTTGTAATGTGTAAAAAAGGCATAGCTTCGTAATAATAAATTTAATTAAGTCGTTAGATTTGTACAAAGTTTATTAAACTAATAAAATATGTCATTAATATATAATAAAGATAATAAAGCTGTCAAAAAAGTCCATTGCGGAATATCTAATGTCGACAATATGTCATTTAGCTACGCCTTTTAAATTCTGTCAGACATACTTTTTGAAATTATATTGTAATATTGGACTATCACAGTTTTAACATTTTACTTTATCGAAATTCCGAAATATTTTAAGTGCAGGAGAAATTTTGCAGTTCTAGGTTATTCAACATCTTTCGCGAAAAATATAAAAATATATGCCATTAGGCTTTTAAACGTCTCAAGGGTTCCAATTGTTGCCTTGAATTCATTTGAATTTCGGATAATCACAACACAGATTTTTAATTGCAAATTAGTGTGTTTAAAACATTTAAGAATGCAATGCGAATTCTGATGCCCTGGTAATTATGAACCTTTCAAAGTTTTATGTTTTATGCTACTTTCATATTTATCAGCGCAACCAACATTGCAAACATTTTAATGTTGGTTGAAATCCACGAATTGGTGATTTAGTTTGATGTTATACTCTCAGAATTTCTATATTTTATTTGCATTTTTTTGTGATGATCTCTGCAGCCCGACAAATACTACTCGACCACGTTTCGCCTGCGTAAGGTTTGAAGCCGCTACTAATGAAAAAGAAGCGGACTATAACATACCAAATGGATTTTTGTGTCACGAAACGTGTGTTCTAACACAGAATTTGCCCGCTTATCCGCCCCGATTGTTCATCGTCTAGCAATTTTTGAAGGGTTTATGAACTACATTTTGGATAGATATGCACCTGTGAAAACTAAATGCTTGAGATCCACCAGTAATCTATGGTTCTTCAGAGAGATTCACTATCTGATAGAGGGGAGAGAGTATTTAGACCATATTTATAAGAGATCACGTGACACAGTTATGCCGTATATCTACATATAGAAGAACGCGGAATAGGATAACGTCTGCTATCCGCAAAACAAAGCGCGAATACTTTCATTCGAGACTTGATAACTTGGGTTCAAGGCTTCTGTGAAGTTACTTAAAAATGACCGGGCTATGCAATAAAGAGAAGACATGCTGCAATCTTCATCCTGATGAGCTAAATGAATATTTTACTTCTGATGTAGTTCCTGTGCGTCCACAATCATTGGCAGGGATCACAGTCGAAACTTCGGTACAATCATTAGTAAACTCTGCGGCATCAGGGTTACAAGCTCGTTTTCTTTTAGGTACGTTGATTGTGATGAGGTGTCCCAGGCCATTTTTTTTTATAAAATCTGATACTGTTGAACCTTCTCGCTTTCTTAAATGTATTTTTCGTAGCATCCAAACTGCAATCCTGCACCTATTCAGGCGACTGTCATCCCAACTTTGACTTCCGCCCGATAAGTATTTTATGCGTTCTGGCGAAAGCCCTTGAAAAACTCATGTATTGGCAATGTATACTTTTTTTTTCGAGGAAAATGGTATGATATCGCCCTGGCGGTAGGGCTTTCGCTCCGCCACAGTTGTTGGGCAACTGCCTTATTATGCGTTACTTCCGATTTGCGAGCGGCACTTGACAGTGATGAGTTTACAATATTGATATTGCTGGAATTTTCAAAGGCCTTTGATAGCGTAAACCATTTTAAACTTTATATAAATTAAAATATATTTTTAATTTCTCTAGTTCAGCCTGTAGACTTGTGATTAGCTTGCTGTCAAATCGAAAGCAACGAATGAAAGTGGATGGGGAGTTTTCTAGTCTATTATCTTTAATAGAGGTGTCCCACAGGGCTTATTTTTGGATATCTTCTTTTCTCTCTATTTATAAATGATCTGCCACAGAAAATCCAATTCGCTTAAGTTCATTTGTATACGGAAGACGTGCAGATTTACATTAGTAGTTCTATCGGCCTAATGGATCACTGTTTCGAGTGCATTAACGAGGATCTAGCTAACTTATCTGAGTGGGCTCGTATTAATAATAGAAGGTTGAATCCAATACACAACCCAGAGTTTTGACCCTGCTCAGCTTCCACCAGTTTGTTACGACTCTGTAACCCTATCAATTCCAATTTAAAGTGTACAGATTAGCGCACACTTGATAATTAATGGTTCTCTATATCTTCCTGTTTTTTTTTATTAAATTTATTAATTTAATCGTATAGTATAAGTTACAATAATTATTAATTTTAAAATCATTTGTTGGCATTATTAATGTATAAGAATGTATTTTATAAGATGAATATCTTGTATACAACTTTTTTGAATAAATATGAATATGAATATATGCAGCAACCGAGATTCCTCGATAATTTCAATCATCTGGCTTTCTGAAGTATGTTTGCGTGTGCAGTAGGATAACGGAATCAAAAAAAACTGTTAAGAAAAAATTAACCTCTATATTCGTCGCTTTTCAGCTCAGTTCAATAATAATAGTGCTATGCTATGCCTAATTTCTGCTAATCGGTAGAGCCACTGAAGTGAATAATTTATTCTTTAAAGAATTGAAAATACATAGGCTAGTAACCAAGCCGCAACAATTACAGAAATTCTTAGAGATACCAACTGTCTTGTGCAAGATAATCATGTAGAGAAAGAAATATATGGCATAATAAAGAAACCCCTTCCTAATCAGTACTAGAGACAAACTTAGGCAATTAAAGGAATGACTTATATAAGACAGGGCTCTAAAACAACATTAAAAATAACGCTATTCTTTCGTTATAATGTTAACATATGACAACGAGGTATTATATAACAAATTGATTTCGTTTTAAATTATAACATTATGAATTATATTATACTTTTCTTAAGATTTCAGATTTCATAGAATTAAATACGACTAACGCGAGGAGAAAACGTAGACTTTATTTTAATATTATATAAATTTTTTCATTCTTTACTTAGGTTTTTAGCACATAATGGCGCTGTGGCAAAAAATTGCTAGTAAACCAGAATTTGTTTTGTATATGAATAATTATTATAAGGAACAACATCAAGCAGAAATTCGTGATTTGTTTGCGCACTGGATTGAGCAGAGAATCATGTAAGTCAAGAATTTAATACATATCGGTGCTCCCTGAGAAGATCATTGTAATTTAACTTACGAATAATGCAGTTCACCTTCTTATAAAATCGTATACATATTTAATACTTATTAGTATAACAATCTGCTTAGTTAATTTGCAAAACTTCAAACGTCTCTTTTGAAATGTATATTTTTGAGTTACTATAGTCTTCCTCGGGGCAGTGGATTTTCTTAATTATTTCTAAGTTATTGAATTTTTATAGGAACGATAGAGTTGAAGGTGGTAATACAGCTGCTTTTGAGCATGCGGCTGTAAATTTTTGCGAAGATTTACAGGCTAAGCTTTCAAGTTATACCAATGAACCAATGACTAGAATACAATTGACTGAAATATCTCAAAGGATTAGTCAAATATCTCCAATAGAATTTTACGGTCACTTACGAAACGGTATTCAACGAGAATTACAACTTGTTGAAAGATATAATACAAATGCCATGTCAATGGCAACCGATATGGATCAATGCGACGATATGTTTAAAACCACTGCTCGCATTCAGGAATTGTATGCTACAGTAAATTTTTGTACACAAGAGGTGCATAAATTTCAAATGGACTGCGAGCAATTCCAAATTCAATATAACGATTATAATCGTCGAGAAACATTAATAAATACTCCACATGCTCCTCAAATAAACGCATTAAAAATTAAAGTTGAAGAGGGGTATAGACAAATTTATACAAGCAGAATATCTATTGCTAACACACTAAAGAAGATAATAACAGAGTACGATGACCTGCAAAGTTGCGTTATCGACAAGGAATTAAAAAATTGGCAACGAAATCAAGCTTTAGCGGGAAATGGAGCTCCCTTTAAAGATAATCTTGATGATATCCAGAGATGTATTGAACTGTTGGTTGAAATCGTGTGTAAAATGCGAGGCTTAATAAGCACTACTTTGATGATCAGCAGTCAATGTAGTTTGAATGTTGCTGATAATTCTGAAATTACAGAATTATTGCAGCATGTAAAACATGCTCAAGAACGATTGATTTTATCCGCTTTTATTGTTGAAAAGCAACCGCCGCAAGTTATGAAGACGAATACAAGGTATATTTGTACAATAATTTGTTGCCTTTTCATTTTATAAATATTTCATGCAGATTTGCGGCAACGGTAAGATGGCTCATTGGTAATCAGCTGGGAATTAGCATGGCAAATCCTACTGTTGAATGCATTATATTTTCGGGTATGTATAATATTTTAACGATTTCATTATCTACACTATTTTTCTGACCTGACATTATATTCTATGTATATCCTCTCCTATTTAATGACCTTTTTGTTGGATAAATTGACTTCAAAAAATTTTTCGCTAAAAAACTCGCAAAATAAATGAATAACCGACTAAATAAAATTAATTGTAAATTTGCGGAGTTTATAAGCTAATTAATTGATTGTTCTAATTTCGGGGTCCGATTAGTCAGTAGTTAGCCATTAAGTATATCAAACAGAAGGTTCTGGGTTCAAAAAAATTTAAAGTGGTGTACTCCGGAAACTTTGTAAACTGTCATTTACCGTCCCTCTTAATTATCCGTTAATACATATCTAATACTATACCCGCTGCCAATGAAGCAATATCTGATGAGATTAAAAATACTTTAGGACTACCTGAAGGTGAAAACCCAATGAACGCGGCAGGCGTCGCGTCGCTTTGACAGTTTTCCGCGGCAGACGAGTGTAGAATTTATTTATATAAAAAAAACAGTGCTAGAAAAGCTTGAGTTATTATTTAAAAGTGAAATAGTGGATATATCAGAGTTATTAGATGAGACAGTTCTTGCATTTGCAGCTTACCAAGCATATAGACAGTTTAAAATCAATCAAAAGAATTGTCAAAGCGTCTGACGCGCGTTAAAAGTAGAACATTGCTCTTCTTTCGCGTTGAGTCCGGTAAGCGCGGCAGCCATTTGACCAGCAGGAACTTAAAGATGTATATTCTATTGAACTGTCAAAGCGACGCGACGCCTGCCGCGTTCATTGGGTTTTCACCTTAAGGCTAGGTAGATGAGCAACTTTAAAATTTTTGAAACGCTGATGCCAACATTTTTTGGACTATTTCAAACGAACGTGACTGTTTTTTTAAATTCTGATTTGAGGGCCTTTCACAAATGAAACTCTATTGATTATTTTAACACAAAAGAAATCCCCTGTACTTCAATCTTACCAATAGCAAACTCATTATCTAGACAAGACTTAGGTGTTTTTTCTTATATCATTGGACACCTTTGAAAATATATTGTTTCCATGAGTGTTTTTTTCTAGGTTTTCTGCGAGGTATATTAATTCCAGAATTACTTGACAGCTTATATCTATTTTTGTGCATAACCTAAGGAGTCGAAATAAAAACATACAACATTGTCAAGAAATAGGTGAAGCTTGTCTGCTCCACTGACATGTATATAAATGGACTGACTGATCTCCTGTTTCATGTGGCACCAGTTTTGATTTCAGAAAGTATGCTCTCACTGTCAATTCTACCAACTGCCGTAAACTGGGGCTATATTTAAATTGTTTGGGAATTTACTTATATGCATGTCAGTGGAATTACCGAATTTACCACAAAAGTATTTGGGACTATTTGTTTTATTAAATTTTAATTATGAGCCGAAGGAAATGTTTTTTAAAGCTGTTTAGGTAGGAAAGTTGTGAAACCAAGCTCTAGTTGTGAAACCAAGTTCTAGAAATACTGCTGAACTTCAAGGAATTTCTCGTTCCCAATCGTTATTGAGAAAGTATGCTCTCACGGAAAGAGACAGGAATATGAAAGTGGTGCAATTTGCTTTTATGCATTTTTGGTTCAACGAGCAGTCCATTTATATACATGTCAATGGTCTGCTCTTAACTGCCTCAAGACAGGTAATGGGGATAGTTTACTCCTTTTTTTTTTCTTGAAAATTTCATATAAAATTTGACCAAAATTGATGCGACGAAACTACTATAACGTACTAGTCAATACATGTTGTGTCAAGTGCCAATCGACTGGTGAGGACAAAATTAGCAATCAAAACTAGCTGTAACGAAATCCTATCACCATGGTTGACAGCTTGGTTATATAAATTATTTTTCTCAGATGAATCATTGAAAAAGTGTATTTATTGATTTGTCGGAATTTGAAGAAAAACCTGCTACATTTTTGGAACGTAGTGTGATATATTTTATTTCAAAGCAAAGGTTTTTGGAATTTTTAATTCCGATATGAAAAACTGATGTTGAAGAAAATACTAGTTGATAGCTAGTTTGATCCATAACGTAAAATAGAGGAGAGGAGGAGAAAAAGCTTTAATAATGTGAAGCCCCAACAATTATTTATCTAAGAAATTTGAGATCATCATTGGGTGTATTGTTCGTGAGCTATAAAGAGATACATAAAATATTAAGAAATCATATTTAATCACCTCCTACCTTCCAAACGGCGCATATGACCACGCCATAAAAGGTTTTGTTTTTTTTTTAGATTGAGAGGACGCACCTGACAAGGGATACATATATAGACTGGACAGTTTGATGTGTGTATCAGAAAAGATGGATTTTATGTTGAAAGAGGAGGGTATACAAGGAAAAAATTGATCGATGATAAACTTTATAGAAATAAGTGATGAATCGCATTGTACTTTTTGCGGCTGGAATATTCAATATTCTGTCTGTCAGTTTTCAGGTAATGTGCAAGAAATAATAGGTCTGCTCGCGTACTTCTCGTGCAAAAACTTTCTGGGAAAAAACTTATTCGTGTGGTGCGGGAAGAATCTAAAATGCATAAAAAAGTAAACGAACGCTTTTCATGCAACTTCGAGAAAAACAAGAAGAAGTGTGGAATAACATTTGCGAATTGAGTATTCTTTTATTTTTTTGTAACTTGTTGCACTCTTGCAAAGTCCCACGAGAGCATTGAATAGTCAAACTGTCTTCATTCGACATTTTATTGCGCTTTAAAAACTTTTCAGAAAATTAAAAAAAAAAACTTTCCTGACAGCTGTCAATTTTCCTTGCAAGAATGGTGCAGTAACTAAAAACTTCGGGTCAATTCATGTTAGAGGGGAAGCTGTGACATATGCAAAACTCGTGTAATTTTGTGTGCTCGAGAAAGTAAATGAACGGAAAATTTGTAAGTTCGTGCAAATTCATTGCTATGCATTGTCCCAAAACTGAGTACGCGAATAGACCTATAGGCTGACATGATGAAGACGATAGTGGAGCCCATAAACATACGTTGTAAAAATTTAACGGTACATTAATGCGATTTGTACTTGGTGAAACTCAAGGCGAGCATTTCCACTGTTTTATTTACGTCTGGGAGGGTTAAGCTGTATCTAAAACATTTGGGTTGTATATATTCAGAATAAGAATTTCTGCTTTTCTTTGATGTAGATTGTGCGAGATTACTTGAATATGCCAGTTTCGAACATTTTCCGTATTATAGCTACGCATGGCAAGCTTTTAGATATGTATCTGGGATCTTACGCTGCAAATAATGGTATGGTATGTCTTTCATAAAACTTACTTTAATAGAGGTGCATAAGTTTTTGAAGATTGTAAAATCCGGATTAAGTTTTTAACCATATAAATTGTGAAGAGTTTTCCGGTACTTCAATGTGATGCAATTTTCACCCTTGCCTCATATATTATCCTTATACAGTTAGTTCATGGTTGTAAATTAAACACGACAAGAGAACGCGAATACAACACAATAATCACAAACTATCAATACAGTAGGACATGCTTATTATAGATATTAAATGGAGTTTTCGAAAAAACGTATTTGATCTTTTGAATTCAGGGATAATCCATCCAAAATTCATGTGGGTAACGTACACACTGGTTGGTTGTTTTGCTGCTCACCTTAACTTCATAGAGGTTTGGTGTTGTGTAAAGAGGGTACAGCTCCATTTTTTTATTATGTCACAAGACTCTTTGTTGGAAAGCTTTTTAAAGAAGTAGCCCTTCTCATTCCACACATATCCACTGTGCTGAATATGCAGCGAAACTAGCTACAAAAACATTTTTCTTTATAACTAATATGAATTTTGATTAGCATCATAACGGTACTGCTCTCTAACTTCAACGGACTGAGTTACTCTTTTCTCCTTTCCTCTCCAATTTTTTTCCTGCCTCAGCCATGCAAATTCATTAGTTCAATCTTATACATCACAATATTTATTTTCCAGATTGGAGTTTGTTGGGCCCCCACGTTTCCCACTTAATCTAATTATCCCTCGTCATTCATCGCAAAGTTCTGAAGACCTCTTTCTTTGTTCGTGTTATTCCCGTTGTTCGCTGCTGTTCTCTATTGGAATTTCTTTAACACTGACTAAAAAATTGATTTCGAATATGTAGTATGTGACCGTAATCGAGCCACTATTACTTTTCTTAAATATGTATTTACAGTAGAAAGCGTTCCCATTGTAATATTTTTTCTGCTTTAATCTTCCTTAAGATTCTCTACTATACACAGTTCATACAAAAAGTTCGGGGACTATTTTTTTTACGAGAAGAAAAAAGAGTTTAGAAATTTTTTTTATATAATTTTCAACATAATTCCCTCCTCTTTCTATACAAATTTTACAACGCTCATATAGCTGCTGAAACGACCTGGAGAACTCTTCTTTTGGAATGGCTTGTAGAACCATGGTCACATTCCTTTTAATCGCCTCAACATCTTCAAAACGGTCTCCCTTCATCGCGATTTTCAGCTTGGGAAACAGGAAAATGTTCGCTGGAGCGAGGTCTGGTGAAAACACGAAATTTTCATGCGTGTCAGCCCAATTAAGAAAAATGCGTGACGCTTGCAGTCGGCACTTTTTCTTATCCAGCATTAACGAGTGCGCAACGAACTTTGCACACACCATTTTTTTTCAAGAACGTCGTGCTGATGTTTAGTTTTTTTGACAACTCTTCTACCGAAACTCGTGGATTAGAAGATAGTACGGCGTGTAGTCGTTCGACATTCTCGTCGGTAGTCGAGGTGGAGGGACGTCCTTCACGAGGAACGTCGTCTAGCGACTCTCGACCGTTTTTAAACCGCCGGCTTAAACAGTCATCGCCATACGCAGTTTTCAACGTTTCGTACGTTTTGGAACCACTTTTTCCTAATTTAAAACAAAATTTGATAGCCGCACGTTGCTCCATCGCGTAAATTGTGACACCGCAATAAAACCACGTTTATTCGAACGAACACAGGTTGGCTGGTTGGAGCGCTAAAATCTCGTATGAATAATACTACATAGTTCCGTCGTTAAATAATAGACAACGTTGATTATAGATTTTATACAAAATTAGTCCCGGAACTTTTTGAATGAACCTTGTAGAACACAATGCCTATAGCCTTTGTGGTTCTTTGGTATTTGATGATCCTATGTATATAAGAATATATTATACTTCTTTTTTGTTAATTGTAGAGGCACAAGCACAAAGGCATTGTGCTCAAAGACAAATGAGTGAGTCAACTCCTCAATCATCCGGAGAAATATTAAACAATGTCGGGAACATGGAGTATCAACAGCAAACGAGACATTTATCGGCAAGTTTCAGGTAATCATCGCAAGATAATTGTGATCGTTTCTTAATCATAAATATATTATTTCGTTTTTATCCAGAAACATGCAACTGAAAAAAATAAAAAGAGCTGAAAAAAAAGGAACGGAGAGTGTCATGGATGAGAAATTTGCTCTTCTGTTTTATACAACTTCTGTTGTAAATGATTACCGAATCAGAGTAAGATAACCGTTAAAAAATACATATTTTTGTCTAAAATAAAATTACCTTTTTATTATGAAGGCTTGGACTCTTTCGTTACCCGTAGTTGTAATTGTTCACGGGAATCAGGAACCACAATCATGGGCAACGATAACATGGGACAATGCGTTCTCGGAAATAAATCGGGAACCATTTCAAGTTCCCGATAAGGTTTTGTGGAATCAGTTGTCGTGCGCGTTGAATACTAAATTCTGCTCTGCAACTAGACGTCCGTTGTCTGAAGAGAACATGCAGTTCTTATGTAAGTTATATATTTGAACACTAATTGCTGATCAAAAACAATTTTTTCTTATTAAATGGAATCAGATGAGAAAATATTTCGCGGTGATATTATGGGCGATCATAAGGATTACGTGACATGGGCGCAATTTTGTAAAGAACCTTTACCTGATCGTACTTTTACCTTTTGGGATTGGTTTTTTGCGATTATGAAATTGACAAAAGACCATCTTCTAGGACCCTGGGAAGCAGGTCGTATAATTGGATTTATTAATAAGAAGAAAACAACAGACGAAATTCTGAAACAATGCCCAGAAGGGACATTTTTACTTAGATTTTCGGATAGCGAATTAGGTAATTTAGTGCTTACTGAATACATAACAATAAAACTGTCTGACAGATTACATCTTACAGGTGGGATTACAATCGCTTGGGTAAATGAATGTGCTCAGGTGTATATGTTACAGCCTTGGACGGCAAAGGACTTAAATGTTAGAGGATTGGCGGATAGGATCCAGGACTTGCAGCATCTACGGTATTTGTACCCAAATTTAAATAAAGATGAAGCATTCGGAGAATTTTATTCGCCTGTAACAGGTAAGAAGAAATTAAAATTAAATGAAGATGTATATATAATGCTTCAAAATTAACAAGATATATCAAATTCGCCAATCATGGCCTTGGTTGGGACTTTATTAGAGATTTGATGACATTTCTTAAATTAATTGCTCCGGAAATATTACGAGTTCTTACGCATATATTTAACCACTGTCTTTCAACTTCACAGTTTCCTGCCCGTTGGAAGCAGGATCTTATTGTTCCAATTCCAAAGAAGTCTTCCGCCTTACATATGGGAGATTTTCGTCCAATCAGTCTGTTTTGCTTTCTAGGAAAAATCTTTAAAATGCAAATGTATTTGCAAATTATGAATTATATAAACAGAAATTCTATGTTATCAACTTTTCCATCAGGATACCGTTGAAGGTAACTTCAGATATACAATCAGCTCCGCGAAATGACGCCCAAAATTGATAGTGAAATAAAACCCAAAAATTCCATACAAATTTTAACGTGTCAAATGTGGAATAATGCCCAACATTTTTGGGTGCTATTTCACACTTTTGAGTTTTATTTCACTTATCGATTTATGGCATTATTTCATAATGATATAAAAACCAAAAATTCGTAAATGAATTAAAGCCCAAGAAACAAAATTGAGCCAGATGAAATAATGCCCAAAAATTATTTCAGAAAATGAAGGAAATATTTCCCAACGATCTGTGTAAAGTAAAAACGCGTCGGTGGGCGAGCGGGGAAGGGGCGGGGGCAAGGGGTGCAGACTGCATTGATATTCGATTTAAAGAAAGAACGCGTCGCGCGAGGCGGGCGGCGATAGGTGGGGCGTCGGCAAGGCATGCAGGCGGCGCGTTCTTACTTTACACATATCATTATCAATATTTTGGGCTTTCTTTCATTTACTTGTTCTCTTGACCTGAATTTTGGGCTTTGGTTCACTTTTTTGTTGGGCCTTTTTTCACCTACTTTTAGTTTTATTTCACATTTGCTTTCGGGCCTTATTTCATTTGGAAATAAGGGGTTTTATTTCACTTATCACTTTTGGGCGTTATTTCGCGGAGCCCCTGCAATCGACCAGACATGAAAACCTTTTGATTCCTCGATGCAGGAGTCAATATGGTGAGCGCTCTTTCTTCGTTCAGTGTGCTAGGAGGTGGAATCAGCGCACGGCTTCCAACAGAAACTTTTGTAGGTTCATTAATCATGCAAACCTTTCTATTTAGTAATGGTGACGCACATTTGGGGTCTTTGTGTTTTTTTTCTCTCTCTCTTGTACGCTATTTTTAGTTTTAGTCTATAGTCTCTACTGTTCTTTTCTTTACTTTATTTTTTATTACTTCCATTACATGATCAAATCTTTTATGTTTTCTCTATTTTACATTGCTTAGTTCGTAGTTGTATTGTAGTAACAATGAATTTAATTTAACCACTGAACTTTGTACAATCTAAGATAGCATATGTATCTTTGTACCTAGCCAAATAAAGAATTATTATAATTATTCCTGTTAGTTTATTGGAATGGCAGTCACTAACTTTACTGAATCCATTGCAAATATCCAGACTTTCCACAAAGTTTATTCATTTACTTTTACTTGATTAAAATGTCCTTAACTGAGTGCACAGAGTTTCTTGTGCTGATCAAGCTAAATTTAACACACTAGGACCTCACAATTTTACACCAACTGTGAATTTGGACTGGTAGTCAAATCATAATACAGCCATGTTTGCTTCCAGCTGGCATTAACCAGGAACGATGAAAGTGCACAAATAAATTGTAAATTCAATTTTATTTATTTTTCCCGGACGGAAATCGAACCTACACTTGTTAGAATGGATCAAAGATGGAGAATAGTGGAATTTTATGGACTTTTATTTTTCAAACGGGAGAAGCCTGTTGTTTTTCCTCTTGTATTTATGATTTGATTTAGAACCGTTAAAAATAAATGTTCTTAAAATTCTTCCATTCTCCATCTTTGACCGATTCTAACAAATGTGGATTCGTTTCCCGTCTGGGAAATATAAAAAAAAAATTGTTTGAATTTCACTCAGACGATCGGATATTTCGACTGCTCCAACACAATGGTTGATACGAATAAAAATAAGCATAAAGTATCAAATTTGTGAAGTGAATATATACCTGAAATCTTATGAATAAAGCTCTACTAATAAGGGCCTGTGCGAATCCAAATCTTTGTCTTCGATTTCGTGTTGTTGTAACAGCCAGGGACCTCACACAACAATCTCAGCTATTGTAAGAATTGGACGAAGCCAAAGCTAACCTGTCCCAATTTGTTTAGTTTTTTTTTTAGTTTGATATTTGATGTTTTATTGAGCTTGTGCTGTTTCACATGATGTTTGTAGACCTCCCTGCGTGTATTAATCAACTTGAAAACATGCAGTCTTGTCCGTGAAATGTAAAATGCGTTTGATTTATAGTGTACTATCCAATAAGCTATAATGCAAATAAAAACGACTAATTTTATTACAGCCGCAATCGGCGGTCAAGCTAACCAAATGTGTACAAAGTAACAAAGCTCGGTTCCATAGACTTGGATTCGGACAGGCCCTTAGTTTGCCATTCCGTTTGTAACGCACAGAAATAATGCTAGTAGAACAAAATGGGTTTGACACCCACGCATATTATTAAAAGTTATTTTGATTTTTGTATATCCGTTCTCTGCCTGTGTGTTCGTCCGCACGATAACTCCAGAACGCGTTGACTTATCGAGAACTGAAATTATGCACACGACATTTTAAATAATATTGTAGATTTTCGAAAATGGGACAAATCAAGTAACTGCTAACTTTTTACTACATATTTGGACCTGAAAACGCGTCGACGTAGAGATCTAAAATTTTGTATACGGCTTTTTCATAAAAATTGTAAATACAATTTCAAAAATGGACTACGTTGGGCAACCCCTTCTTAATGTTGTCATATAAAAATTTAGGTTGGTAAAAACGATCAGTCCTAGACGTTTTTATTGTACTGAAAAAATCTTCAATATACAAAATCCTCTGCAATTTGTTGTAAATATTTTTACTGTCCGACGAACCGTTCTAGAAATAGATGCGAAAAACTACTTTAATAATCAAATTTGCGCAGAGCATACGAAATTACATACGGGTATTCCTCTAGGGTCTTAGACCAATTTTAGCTTTTTTCCTTAATATTTAATCATCCAATATAATTACTGCTCCTTTTTATACTAACCACTGTGCCATATAGTAGGTGTCATTAGGAGTAGTAATTTTGTGTTTGTCTCTGCTTTCTGGCCTGGCCATACTTTCAAAGAAGAATAAAAGTTATACTTATATTGTCAAATTATAAATGATACCCACTTCCAAAATATACTGTCTTCTTTAAATGTATAAATGTTTCATATTTCTTCCAGACGAACAGAGAAGCACAGACGGCTATGTGCGAAATAGCATCAGAGCACATGTACCTGGTATAACACCAGCTTACCCTAGTACGCCACAACATATCATGCAGTCTCCAAATCCAACAAGAGACATTCAGCCTATAACGAGGTAATTTTACACTGATATAATTTTATTTAAATTGTGGCAATTAACAATATTATTTAAGACTCATTATAGCTAAACAAGAGTTTGTTTAATCACTCAAATAATATAGTTTTTAATTAGATGCTTTTTATCTGTATTATTTCAGCATCCAGAATAGCACCATAATGCATCTCTAAAGATTTTTAATATAATTCGTATAGTCAAAAGATAGTTTTCATGAAGTTTCACTAACATTCCATTATTATTATGATCAGTAAACCAACTAAATGTAGATAAATGCAATAATTCTGTGAAGTCTGGCGGGGGTACGCTATTAAAATTGTTAATTGGATTCACTAGTTAATTATCTATGTACCTCGAGGTAGTATCAATCTATGGAATCTCAGATTCGTTAGAAATTATTTGATAAGACGATGTCTGTAGAATCATAATTATATTTATTTGAATTGATGTTTGAATTTCGCGACAGAAGAAAACAGGATCAATAATTTTTTAGTTATTATTATTTATTTTTATTATGTCTATTTGCAATCTACAGAGTGACAGAAGTATCTACCCATCACTAATTACTATGTAGTAGTAATTAAATTTATTTACATATATTCATTAATGGCAATAGCTAAGCAAAATTATTTCAAATACATAAATGGGTTAATGTTTTTACACCTGCAAACGAACTTTTGGTGCATACATGTGGAAATTATGTCTAATGTCATTATATAAATTCATGTTTATTGTCATATTTTCCTAACAGTTGAAAAGTTGCCACTGTTTTACTCATTCCGAAAAAACCTTTTCCTGAATATTTGACTGACCTTGGCCCAATAAGCATACTACGTTTTGTCTCAAGTGCTGGAAAAGGTTATGTTCAAGCAAATTCTTACTTATGTCGAAGACTTGTTGGCGCATTGACAATCCGCCCAAACCATAGTGGCGAAACTCACGATGTTGATATTACTGGTTTTCTCTAAAGCTGTCGACTGTGTTTAATATATTTTACTTAACAGAGAAACTTCATAATTTTTTTAACTTAGTAGCAGTGACGTCGCCATGGTGGACAGGTATTTGTCAGATCGTAGCCAGAGGGTTTAAGTCAATGGTATAATGTCTAATATTTGTTCTCTCACGTGTGGTGTACCACAAGTCTCAATATGCGGTCCACTACTATATAGCTTTTTCATTAACGATTTTCCAGATGTGGTTCGCGATGTCAAAATCCGTATTTACGCCGATGACGTACAGTCCAATCGGTCTTCTTGAGGATTGCATCGCACGCATTAATGCTGACCTAAACAGAATACATAATTGATCTACGTGTAATCGTATGTTATTGAATCCTTGGAAGTCCCAATGTGTAACATTCTAAAGTAGAGTCAATTGGAATAGGTTCATTGAATTTTTTAAAGATAATTAAAAACAGGGCCTCATAGTTTTTATTTTTATATATTTTATCTATCGCTAATATATAAAAAATAACAGACTTAAATTTTTTCTCAATTTTAATTTTAACTAACATAAACAATTCAAAATAAATAAAAAATAAGGAGGAGATTAATTTAGCCTCATCAAAAATTATATTAAATATGAATGCCGGCTTAATATTGAGTATGTTTTCCTTGCTGTTTGATAACCTCAAATATCCTGTTAGGCATCGAATCAATTAATTTTCGGAAAATTTCAATGGGATTTCAATCCAAACTTGCTAATCCTATTTCTTAACTCCTGAACTGAGTGGAATTTCTTCTCGTTTTCGTATACTTTACGAGAAATTATTCCTCATAGGTTTTCTATGGAGTTTTGGTCTGGGCTACAAGCTGGTCAATCTAAAGCTTCAATTTTTCTTTCAGCAAGTCAAGCCTTTGTCAGTTGGAGTTGTGTATTGCAGCATTTTCATGCTGAAATACAACATCTTCGCCCATTTGTTGAAATTCAAACTAGAGGAATCTTACGCTGACTTAAAAATTCCCTGAGACGCATTCTTTCACTCATGGGTCTAAGCCATGTATTTTTTCGCCAAATTTATCCGGCGTTTAATGTGTGTAGGTTTTGGTGTCTTCTTTTGCCATTTTGTTTGTGGATGATCCTTCAAAATCTGCCTGACACGTCGCGTAGTCGCTGTCATCTGTTTTTTTGTACTACACGGTGAAATATAGCGCGAACGGTCCTATGATCTATTTAGCCCTTTCGTCCCATTTTCTGTTTTGTGCCGTGAACGAGAGAATTAATTTGAAGTAATTATTTATTACTTTGGCCAGCCGTTTCAATTTTAATTTTTTATATCTTGTAAAATAATGTATTTTAATTCTAAATAATACTCTACTGAAATCAACTAACTCACCAAAACTTCAAAAAATACTTCTGAAATGCAAACATCTAATAAATTTTAATTACTGTGGCCTTTTTTAAATTTCCTCTTCGAAAAACACTATAGAACTGAAAAATTGGAAATACGCTTTCTTTTCTCAATCGATAGTAAACAAACATGTTCCAACATCAACATTCCTGTTTGCTATAATATTCTAAGGTGACAACATTAGTGTGAAAATTAAAAAAATATTTGCAGTACATTCTGCAAAGATTATAGCTTTCAGCTAACATTTGTCAAGTAGCACACGTTGTGAAATAGTAAAAACATTGATATTGCCTCATTTCATTTTCGGCTATTTGATTTTTCCTCGATTGGATAGATTTGGATACATTTGCACTTAAGTTCGAGGTTGCTTTTAATAACTGCATTTGACTCATTTATGGATTAGAAGGTTCGATCATATCTCAACTTTTCGACTTCGTTTAGTCACTGATGTCGTTTTTTAATCAAGGAAAATTGGTATTTTTGTATAACTTCAGTCGAATAAGCCAGAGTCAAATCATCATCCAGGCACAATAAATATCTACTCCTACCGCGCTTCTATATAAATCAGTAATGGAGAGTTCTTATCTTGATGATTTGTATATCTTTTTTTTATATATTCTCCACTGTCTCTTTGTATTGGAAAAATAATATTAACTTATTTTGTTATTACTTTCCCAATTAATAATTATTCGTATTATTTATTGTTATTAATATTAATAACTTTATGCGTAGAGGTCTGTAAAATTCTCTGTACATTTCAAGTAATAATGAAATAAATTTTGTCTTAAATTTTAGTTGCCACCCGTTATAATAAATAAGAAGTTCTTGGCTATCAATTCAATTCAAAAGCTTTAATTAATTTGTTGTTCCTTAATGATCGCTGACTATTGTCATTGCAAACATACTTTCGATCAAGGAAAATGTTGTGTATGTGATCAGATCGTAGTACATTTTGTTGCACTGTAGTTAATTTTTGTTGCATGTATAATTAAACTACTTATCACTAACGTTGTACACAATATTCCAAAACACTAGTTGTTTTTACTATTAATTTTTATATTATTTTTTACTATGTAGTGAATCGTTATTCCACGACAATACCATTGACTTCGCTGATATACCTTGGAACTAAATCAATATGAAGGATGTCCTTAGAGAAAATCTAAAACCATAAAAAAACAATTAAATAAGAAGCCTACAACGAAAAATAGTGATAATATTTTTGTAAAAATAAATCTTAAATCGAACGATTGCGCATCCATATCTACTTATTTGCATGGTACGTATACATATTTTTCTTTCACATTACATTTTATTTATATTGTCTTCAATTATCGCTTATAAATAAAATTATATTTCTATGATTTATTATATTTATAAGCATGACTGATCGGTCGGCCTCCACGATCTAATCTAATCTACACGGAATGAAATTATAATAGAGAGTAGTTCGCATATAAAATGTTTGGCAAGAATGTACAACATTCATAAACAAAGTACAACATGTGCCTCTTCTAATAGTACATATTTAGCTCACTTAAGTTTTTCATTATTTATTTAATTCATACGTAAAAAAATAAGTTTGTCCTAACGTATGTTACTACTACGTACAACGTACAAACATTTTTATAGCTATTTTTATTAGGTCTGTTAGGATGAAAGGTAATCTAAGCGCGATAACATGATTCTGACAGTTGTAAATAGCCCCCAATCAGTGTACAGATGTATAAAAATCTATCACTTATATTCAAAACCAGCAATAGCACCTGAAAAAGGTGTAAGTTCAAGTTGTTAAGGTTGCTGCAGTGTTAATAGTAATATTTCCTGGTGGTAAATCTATTGTTGACTTGCAAAAACGCTGGAATCTTAATGCATTCCCACCTCAATATTTTGCGCACATCTGTGGGAGTTTAGCTCAGGTGCGTACAGAACCAAGTCAATACATTCATGGCATGTATTTAATTGCAATTCATGCCACTACAGAATTAGCGATACTGTGATTATGTGATAAAACGTGGTCTTATTTTCTCTAGACATGAAAAAGGTGTTATCGACCGATTACGTTCTTGTATTCCAAATGTATCGTCATAAGATCATTTGTTTGGTTGGTCTTATCATTCTCATCATTGTCTGTTACCACACGTAGAGTCTTAGACGCTTCGTCATCTTTCTCGAGCACATTCTATCTAATTCTTTAAATCATCCAGCCACCTGATGCTGAGCCTTCAACGTTTGCTTGGGAGCTTTCAGGACTACCTAGCCTCTATTTGTTCTTAATTTCCGCATACGCTTCAACTATATAGTATATACAAAATTAGAATTTTGTAGCCTTCAACATTTTAATATCTCCGTTAAATAAAGATAAAATTAAAAAATAAAACGGGAGTTTTCAATCATTTTGACGTAATATGTACACATGGTTTAACAAATCTATTCCTATACGCATTCATGGGCTTGATATTGATTGATTGAAAATTGAGGCTGAGGCCACTTGTGGGCGCTCTGGAACGTAGGCCATAAAATGCTCATTGTTCACCCTCCAGACTTATCAGCAATTGCTTATAGGTCCCAACCGGACGCTCTTACGAATTTAAGTATTGGCTCCCAGCCGTACTTGCCGGCTTCGTGCAGCTCTTCGAGGAGGTGCGAGCCAGAAATCTGCTACGCTTTCCCGAGGGAGGTGGACAGTGACAGAGAAGCCTCGTATTTATTGCGACTTGAATGATCTATTGTGAATCCCCGTTCAATTCACTCTCTTTCTAGTTTTAGACTACTAATAAAGTTCAGAACCATTTTGGAATTGAGATTCCAAACATAATTTGTTGCAGGAAAGCATGTGCGAGGTGGCGTAATCTTCGCCTGGTCAATGCTTAACAATTCCAGAGCACATGCTCCGAGGTTTCATGAGCATCCTGACAGAAGCGGCGGGAAGAAGTCTCAGCTAAGCCCATCTTTAGTGGATTGAGAGGAGCTTTTAGGAGTTTTTATTTTGTTTCTCCGCCAGAGGTGTCGATAAACTTTAATGCGTGGCGAAGTCCTTTTAGCCTTTCTCAATAAAGGATTTTTGTTTGTTCTCCCAGCTATTTAGGGTAACTCAGATAACACTTGAAGTGCCACAAAGAATCACTTTGTTTCTCCTTGATAAATTTGTAGGTGTTTTCATGCGCTCTTAGACTATCCTCGACTTAATAGTGAAGGACGTTAAGGTATTGAGAGTGGCTTGACTATCCGAAAGAATATTGATGGTTGAGCCCAAAGCCCTCGAGAATACTTCCCAAGCCATGAAACAGAAATCTATATGTGTGCGTTGGGAGTCCGTTCTCTAAAATGTTCTATATTGATACTTAAGGAAAAGTGCCAAATATTGACTTTATATATGCTATAGAGCCTAAACTAATATCCATACAGGAAAATAGTCTTATAGTAATTTACAGCTTGGTTCCTTACTTTCCCAAAGGCTACACTTACTATATACCTTACTTAAAAAAATAATAAAATAGTTTTGAATACAAAGTAGCCTTACCATTTTATGCTCACTAACTCTCAGCTCAGAATCTGTAGGTAGGTACATTCGATATCCTCAGCCCACTGCATGCCATGACGGCACAGCGACATATACAATGATTACTCAGCTGAGAGTTTTTGTTTGAGGAATCGTTATCATTTGGTTCAGATAATTTTCTTTAAATAATTTTGTTAGGATAGGTATAAAAATATAAGGTTTGTTCGATGAAAACATCGTGTAAATTTTCCCCTAATTTACCCGGGGCTTTGTGCACTCATCGAACAAGTTTATAAAACACCGGGTAAATCTAATGTAATGACATTTCTCTGACAGTTCTCCTGAATATAATTAATTGTAAAAAGTTATTTATAAAATGGGTGAATACAAATAAAATGTGCTCTAGATATTTTTCTATTTCTTTTCTTCTAATTTTTGCATATTTCTGCTCAAAAAGTAATTTATATGTCCCAATCAACACCAAATTGCAAGTGACAGTTCTCAAGTGACAACTGTCAAACCATTATCCCGAGAAATTTTTAGTGTAAGCACGGGGTAGCCCAGGTTTTTCAAAAAACAAGATAGTCTAGCCCGGGGTTTACCCGGGGTTTTCATCAAACAGACCTATAAGTTCGGTTCGGAAAATAAGAAAGGAAGCTTAAGATTATCAGAACACCATTTTCCTGTATGAATAGTAGTTTAGGGCGGATGAGCTATTCAAATCAATCGTCAGTTTTACATAAGAACACTCCAAATATTTTAGAATTTAAGAACTCCGTTGGGGCTCTCATTTGATAGTGAGGGAGTCTGTTTCATGGCCTGTGAAGTATTCTCGAGGGTTTTCTTGAGCCACTTATTACTCTTTTAATGCAGGTATTGGCACATTCTTCTAATGGCTACCTTTGCTTGGAATACGGTAGAGGTAGAACCCAGGGTCTTTGAGATATGGCATATGGAGCCGTATACGCCCAGTCCGACTCCACTATTTGTTTTTATTGAAGTTAGGTTTTTTCAAAAGAATTTAATTAAAGAAACTTTGATGTGGCTGTGTTTGTTGCAATGAATGTTTAATAATATTCTTGATGCTTCAAATTCTAAATGTTTCGTCGTACCTGCTTTCACAATTAAATCAAATCTTGTTGGTAATTGAAATAAATTACCTAAATGTATTAATGTAGAATAATTTTGGGATTGTAATGGATGTTTTTGCATGAATATATCACAACTGTTGTATAGTATATTGCTAAATATTGTCGCCGTTGTTACGGTAAAATAAAAGTAGTTTTGTTGTTGAAAAATGGGATAAATGTTGTACTCAGACGAGAAATAGCTTTTATAGAGTATATAAATGTTATGTGATGTGTTTTATGAAGCCGTCTTACATACCCGATAGAAATCACTCACCATGTATTGAAATCGCTCTCTTCTGCGTTCGAAGAGTTTTGTTTTTATATAATTCCGTAGAACATTTGATGTTGATGTAATATGCGACTGAACATTTCCATAATTTTATTTCAATAAGAAAATAATTCAGCCATTCATCGAACTATTCATTTTGGCATAAAATAACGGGAAGAAAAAACTATATATAATATAACGATTGTTCATCAGGGTAATCATTGTGATTTTATTGATGAAATTAAATAATTATGGCGATAAATATGCATCAACTGCTTGACGTGCTCATTAACTGATAATGAAAAAGCTCATTGTAACTAATAAAAGTGCATAGTCATTTTAGTCCTGGGTCTAGAACAAAATTCATCATTACCTTCATCTACCGAGTCGAGATGATGAATTCATCGGATCGTTGCTACTATATTACAAAGTAACATTGTAACACATCTACGTACATATATGCCAAATTGCACCAGAGCGTGGGTGATTTTTTTGATATTGTGAAAAAAAAAATTGAATTTAAAATGGTTCAAATGTTTACATCTGTTGTATGTGGAGATCTGTAACAAAATGTTAGGTATATAACTTATTTATTAATTATAAGAGTGAAATTCATGATTAAAATTAATGCAAAACATTTATTTTCAAAAACGCGAGAAAGCAAATGTTAGTTCTAATTACTTGTGGTTCTCGCTGACATAAGCTATGAATTATTCATGGAAGTGTTATATGTATAATAAAACCAATAATCACATGGGTTGTAAAAATTCACGTTCTCGCAACGAAATTGATTCTTTCTTGTGTATCTGTTTGGTGCTTCGTATAATGACTATATATAGCTGTTTAAGTATGCTTAGCCGTTTTTATGTAATATTAAAATGTAAAACAATAACTTAAATAATGTCAGATTTGTGAATTACTGATCATAGACATATTCGTCCAAAAATATACGATATATGTATATGTATAATATATTTACAAGAAGAAAAGATAAAAGGATTTAATGTTGTGATATTTAAATTATATATAAATAGATACATTGTATGTATTCATAATAATGTATTTTCTTGATACAAATGGATGGATATATGTATGTTAAAGTGTCTCTTCATATTTATTGGTGTACTCCATACGAAATGAGACAAACGGGAACGAATTTTTATTTGTTTAATTAAAACCTTGTAATGAGTGCCTCAAAGCACAATATAGCTTTAAAATATATTTTCTTTGAAAACATGGAAAAAAATCTATAAGATTGCTTAATTTTCTTTATGTGAAACTCTTCGAGATTCAACTATAGGTAAATAATAAATTTTTAGAATTTTTTAAAAACTAAGTTTTATAAAACTGAACTCCATTGCATTGCTGAGATTTAGATATTTAAAATTTTAAACTGAATTGCATTGCAAACCAATACGAAATGTTTTTTTATTAGATAGAATCAATATTCAGATGCATTTAATTCTTGCCACCATCATAAACTACGTATTTATTTAGAAAATTTAATATTATATAACTTGTACGAAATCATATATAACACAGGGAACAAAATTACAACGAAAACAAAAAATAGTAGCTTTTGCGTAGTCAACAAAATATTTGTATATATTCATTTTTTTATTTTTTATTTTTTACGAAGGACGTTCCGAAAGCATTGCCTTCATTGCAAAATAGATTGACCCGGTTTTTGGGTGTAATTGAAAGTAAAAAATAATAGTCTAATATTTTTTCAAAAACAATAAAAGAAGAAAAATCAAGGTAAACAACAGATTTTCAGTTCAAATTGAATAACGATTATTTATTAATGAATTAAAAAAAAGTAAACTAGAATTGAAAAAAATTAGGACTGAGATTCTACAAAAATTATTTTGACTATGCTTAATTAATATTCAGTTCTAATAAACCAGAGAATGGATAGATTCTGACTTCAAAAGGTTAAGGAAAGCTCTAATTTGCTAGTTTTGTACAGTTTGCTGTCCTAATAAATATTCCGAGTTTGAGACTTTGAGCGACAGCCGCTCGTGTCACATCATATTGGAAAAATTGTACCGCAAAACAGCTTTTCGAGAGCATTTTCCCTCCAGCGCCATCTAGGTCAAAAATAGCTAGTATAAAAATTATACATCATGAAATTTCATGCAACTGCTGTAGGAAACATTTTTCAATCAGATGAATAGTTCACGATTTATAGTGAATACACATTACTTAATAAGTTAAATTCTTTTTTTTTATCCATTTCCGCACCATCATGCGGTAGAGTGAGAGGCGCGTTTTTTTTAATGTAGTATCCCCAGTAGGCCTAATCCACGATGTCTTTTCTTTCGTTTTTTTACCCCAGATGGTCCAGGCTCACTGATACAATATCTTCTTTCAAATTTCTTTCCTCCTCTTCCAAGTCTTTATTCTCGTTTCCTCCTTCTTCAGAGCCCGCGAAAATCTCTGCGCTATTTTCCCACACATCTCCATGGCAGCATGTGCAGATAATAGAGCACTTTAAGCCTGTTTTTCTACACCCACATTCTCGACTGCACCCTTTCTTGCACTTGCACGAAATGAATTTAAGGAGTACTTCGGGTACCGGATCTTTTGTGGATTTCACTGGAGTAATCCCAATCTTGCTTTTTCCACAACCCCATTGCTCTGGATTCTCTTGTATATCATACCAAGCCTGAACTTAGTGGTAGGTCCGAAGGGAATGCTGCCGAGCAGCTTCTCTTATATGGGGTAATGTAGCAAGATTGAATTTAATTTTCGTTGCGAATTTGTTTTCTTTGGAAACGGCAGATGTTCGTAAAGATTTGGGCCAGAGAGAGGGAATAGCAGACTCTCCAAGGGTCTTTTGTACTGGCTCCAACCGAGATAATGTTGACCTGCTCTGTTCTGAAGTCCTTTTCGCTAATATTCGTTTAGTCCTTAAAAATCATACAACAGCTGCTTTATCTCTGTGATCTGATCAGAATCAGATTAAGGTCTTGTATATGCGATTTCGCCGATTTTCGAAGGTACTTTTCTAGACGCGGTTAAACAAAAAAATATAAAAAAAAAATCTAAATCATATATATTTGTTTTGTTTTTTTTTTTTTTTTTTTTTTTTAGAAAATGGTTTTTTAGCTTCTGTTGCTACAAATCTTTTTTTCAATTTTATTTTTCTTATGTAATCCCGAATAGTACTTACGTAACCTGTTGCTTTAAATTCTAAGCCAACTGCTCCAGCTTGGAAGAAAATGTTACATTTTGTGGAACCACGAATATAAAATTAATACTTAGCGCCCAACTTTAACTGACTGTACTAAAAAAATGTACTACGCCAGTTTGGAAAGTAATTTTAAAAGTTGACGCATTTAATAAGGTTTCTAAAATGGTATAACACTTGCTACATTTTTTTCTTAGATTACGGGAAAAAGTTCTTTTTACCTACTAAAAATGATTCTAGTGTACCTAAAGCTTGCCTTAAGCCCATAACTTTAAGATTCTAGATTGAGTGAGACGGAGAGTCGTGAACTCTTTATTTATCTGATTGAAAAACGTTTCCTACAAAAGTTGCATGAAATTACATGCTGTATAGGTGGCGCTGCAGAGAAAATGCTCTCGAAAAAACTGGTTTTCAGTATCATCAAGGTCTCAAACTCGGAATATTAATTAGAACACCAAACTGTACAAAATTAGAACTTTCCTTAACCTTTTGTCAGAACCTACATCCAAAAGTTTGGGACTGATTGCTAATTTTGTGATTGCATAGTAATATTAAATATTTCGTATATATCTCTAGAATTAAAAATGGGAATAATATAAGAAATTTATGCGTGACAGCATAGTTTCATACAAATCCAGACTATGCTTCCACATATCTATTATTCTTTTTATAATCCTTTTTACATTGTTTGCCTTCGGTTTTTATTTTATTTTATCGATTTTCTACCCTTATTTTCTTAAAGATGCATTAAACTCGTGGTGAAAATATTGATTTGTGATCTCAGTTACTCTTCCTTATTATTGTAACTAGTTTTTTCATTAATAGGCAGAGATGAGCATCCCAATCTTGACACTTCCGTATAATACTCGAATAAAGCCTTAAACACAGTTGCGACTGCAATGGTCGTTGGTCACTGGTCGTCGCAATTGTGTTTAAGGGCGGGGTAAGGTTTTAAAAGCGAAAAAAGCGCATATTTTCGTGATTTTTTTGCGGCGACATGAGCAATATTGTTTTATTCAATTTATCTACATATTGTGGTACAACTTCTAAAGTAAGTCGGAAATAAAAAATATTGATAAATACGCCAGCGACAGCGATTCTCCGGAGGCGCCTTGAATAAAAGTTGTTTTGCGGTGAACATTACAACTCGTTACCGGATCATCAGAAACAAAAAAATCGATATGCGTTTTAAACCAGGTAATCAGGGAGAGTTTATTTTTTTTATTTTTTGCAGCATTTGGAAGTGAAAAACGCGATTTTATAGGTAAAAAAAAAATTCGATTAATTTGTTAATAACAAATAGAAAAAATGGTAAATAAGAAAATCTCTTCCTGATTACCTGTTGATTTATGCATAGAAGTAGTGTTTAAATTTTCAAGAGGATCGGTTAAGTGGATTTTGAGTTATAATGTTCACGAACTTCAAAAATGACGTTTTCGGGGAAATCGATTTAAAGTTTTTTATAATTTTAATTTTAGCTCTATATACAACCGTTCAGCAGAAAGTGTGCCTGTAAACTGAGTAATATTCGAATCGAAGTACCACACAAGGTCAGTTTATATACTTTCAAAGACCCATAGAAGGAGAAAGGAATTCGGGGAAACAAAGGGACTTGAAGCTGCTTCCTAATAGGGGTTCGCGCAGCTGCTTTAGCTCCGTTAGTTTTGCTCCGATTGACTTGAAATTTATTCACAATACTCCCGACATATTGTACATTAAAAAAAAAGTTTTAAAACCTTACCCGCCCTTAAAAGACGGTATGCTAGAACCAATGAATTCCTGGTCCTATACAAAAACTATGTAAAAAAAAAGTTCAAAGAATGCTCAGGAATTTTTTCAGTGCCTTTTCTCTTCAAGTAGTGTGCTAGAGAAAAGAAATTTGAACTGGAAAACTCTAGCTTTCGATTGACAAACAGTTGTCGTTCATTTTCTAGAAATGCTTTATATCAATATTTCTGTTAGGAATTGCGACGTTTGTGGAATAATGAGAACAATAGGGCCTTGAACGACATTCATTTGCTTGTGCTCCCAATTTCATTAGTTAAATTAAAATTAAACATGGTCATGAATTGTTGTGTACCCCAGTGCTCTAAAAAATTCGAGAAAAACAAGCGCGTCAAATTTCATCTGTTTCCCAAGGACGAAATACTTAGTTGTTTTTAAGTATCGGCACAACTGCGACTTTTTTTTTTTTTGTACAAAATCTGTTTTGTATACTTAGGTAAATATATAGCATCAAATTTGTTAGCAAAAATACAGAGAGGGTTTTCGTAACACTTAAAAGTATAAACTTCTGGAATCTTTCCAAAAATTCATTTTGCCGTGCTGTAATAATACATACGTTTTTTACAGAAATTGTGATGGAGATAGTTTATTGAAATTTAAATGCTGTCGAAGCAATCACTGCAATACCTCACACGTGAACTTCCCTCTAGTTTTTATAGTAAAAATTTCAGACTATCAAACAAGACAAAGGAGTACCTCCGAAATAACTTCAATGCTTTGATAAACAAATATTAAAAATCTTTCAATTGCGAAGTATTTAATTATAAATTGAAAACGTAGTTTTATTTTGTTCCATTTTGAAGGCATGCAATTTAATAAATATTTGCTATAAAATCATAGTAAAACGTGTTGCCAGTAGTCAAAATTGACGGATTAGGTGTGTCAGTAACAATGTTTTAATTTTAGTAACTATAAAAACTTACTATGATTGAGAACTTTTTTGGGTCTGGTTACGCTCACATTGATACATCGAGGTCTGGAAAAAATGCAGAGCGCGTTTTCTTCTCTCGTCACTCATAAATAAATATCTGTATACGATGTACTATCTCCCTCACAATTTCTGTAAAAAATGGGTGCCATCATAATGTAAATCCTGCTATAGACTACGTAATTTGGTGTAGAAAAATCTGAAAATCTGGTCTTTCATCAGGTTACCTTCTCTTCATACAAAAATAGACCAACATTCAAGCTCTTAATTGCAGTTGATGACAACAGTTTTGTATTTTTTGTGTCAGATACGTTTGTTGGCTCCATCAGTGATCGAGAAATATTTGTAAAAAGCAATATTATTGAACATTTCAAGAGGGGCGATATTGTTATGGCTGATCGCGGTATAGAGAAGAAACTTTAAACATGCTTTAAGAGGAGTCAGTACCAAGATTTGCAAGTTTCGTACATTTTTCAATGCGAATTTCTGGCAAACTATTTGTAGCAGAATAATAATTTATATCTTAAATTAAAGGTAACGAAGAAGTGTAATAAATAACGTCGGCAAGAATTAAAAAAAATCTTGGAATGGAAATATTTGGGCGGAAACTTGTAAAAAATGGTACAAATTGAAGTTTTTTGAATCAAATTCCTCTTAGTAGGTATTCTCATTTTTTAGATTGTGACTATTTTAGAAAGATAAAGCCTAGATCTAGCAAGAGCGTCGAGTTTTTTTCATTTTTAGTGGCGCTTTTTATAATTATTTAACTCTAATAGCACTTGTTTTTTCTCCCGATATTTCATAGACGGGAAATTGCAGTTTCGTTGAAAGTTGTTGAAATACAAATATTTAACAATTATTTGCAAAAAATGTTTAGAAGAGTTAATTCTCGTTAAAAATTTTCAATTTATTTGAAATGCAAATATTCATTTTTCGTCTTAAATTGTATAATTTGTCGCATGTTGGGTTTCTGTCTTTTACGCTAGATGTCTTTATTGTGGTCTAAGCTAATTTTGAATTTTCTCACTTTCAAGACACAATCCTACGTATAGTAAATTTTATTGCCTACAGGATCGCTGGTATCTAAATTGAAACTTTTGCAGAGTACTGTGTTACGATTACCTACACGTAGGTAAAAGGGATTAACTCCGGGACAGGTGGAAATTTAGGAAACTGAATTGAAATGTAACTCTTCTTTTACAACACAAACTATTTTATTCAATCACTTTATTTTTAAGAAAAAATACGAATTAATAGTAATACAAAAGTAACTTGTAAACTCTACGCGGCGGCAACCCGAAGTCAACTCGCCGGTTATCAGTTTCAGAGCATGGAGTATGGTTCTTTCACACACATTAGTACCTGACTCAGCGATAATGCTTTCTTGCAACTTCGAAATTAGAGCTCATATGGTTCGCATTTATGAAATGAATTGTGTACACTTTGGTAACATGAGTGAACACTTGACTCAGCGATTTGTGTGCAACATAGAGCGATAAATTATGATTTTTGTTTATTCGGTACTGAATTAGTAAAATTTATGTGGCACGGGTATCTTTTAAAATGTGCACATGAAACCCGAGACTTGTAATTCGTGAGAACCATGCACCATGCTCTTGCTTCATAACATTCCTCCCCCTTTACAAAGATAAAAGAAAACTTTTAGGCTATGTCTACAATTTTTTTTTTTGTGTTTTATTTATATATATATATAATTACTCCTCTAAAGAAAAAGAAACTACTTCTACAAAATATATTTTTTTTTTTTTTGTTTTAACACCGTATTAATATTAACATCCAAAAATGTAAGGATATGTACTACATCCAGAACATTATTATTGAATAAAATTAGGAAAAGATTTGGTTTGTTTTTTTTTTTTTTTATTTTTGTGTTTTATTTTTTTTTTTTTTATTTTTTTTTCTTTTATGAATTTTCAGTATTGACGTTAATTTTACATTTAATATATCTCTTATAAAGTAAATACATAATGGGGAAAGATACGACTATGGAAAGTAAAATTATAATAGTGGTAAAAATGTTATTTGATATTTGAGGGGTGGAATTTTCGTTATGCAGCTTGGTTTCGTCCCTTAATTTTTTTAGACTTATGCTCATCTTTTCGAAATCAGAGCTATCTATATGAGCTCTCACAAGAGCGTTAAATGAGGTTTTGTTATAATTTACTGTAATATTTCTGATATCGTTTGCAATAATACTATCAAAGTATTCTATTATTAAATTTGATTCATTAACTTCCTTTTTGGTTTCAAGGTTAATATACTTTGTTGATGCTCTACATCCTGGAAACAGTTCCAAAATACCACTCTTCGAAATTTTTATAGAATATGCAGTGTCATTACAAATTATCCTAACGTTACTTTGTTCCGGAAGTACATACAACCATGTATTGGCTTTAATTAACGCATACCATTTTTCCTGAGTGGCTTTAAAGATTCTAACTTCGCAGGTGTCTACTTCTTTGTAGCCTAGGTTCAATCGTATTATGCAATTTTGGTTATTTTCATTATATGTCAGGTAGTTTTCGTTACAAATATAAAAATTATGATTCACATTTTGGCATCTGTCGAATTCATTTTGTTTCAAAAATATGTATTGTCTTAATTTTTCGTTGATGCCTACAAAGTCAGACTCTGGTCTAATGAAATAGTACAAGTGGTTCATATAGGTTGCAGGAATGCTGGTTAGTTTATACAATTTAAAAAGGTCACCGATTAGGGGAATTTCTATATTAAGTACTAAAGAATTAGAAGTATATAATGGAATTACTCGAGAAATTTTCTCTATTTCTGGCAAATTTTCAACAGATGGTTTTACTGGCAATTTTAAGTCATGTTGTAGCTCAAGTTGTATTTCCTTAAGTACTTGAACAAAGCTTTGCGAACTCGACAGGTGCTTATCCATTTTTCCCAATTTAGCTTCATGAATTATACCACTTAATTCTTCCTGTTTTGAGAGAAATCTTCCTAGGGAGAGTGTCATAATGTTTGCCAATTCGTCGAAGAAATGTAAAGTTTGCATCGCCCTAGTTCGGTTATTGAAATTCTCTGTTAAGGTGTGTAGAACTGTTTCGATCTCTTGAAAACGTTGATTTAACACTATTTCGGACTTATTTAAGGTTTCGATTACGTTTAATATGATCGAGGTTTGCGATACCACAGAGTGGTGTAATATTTTTTGGTTCTCCTTGAGTGTACTTACCATACTCTCGATTCTATTCGAATCTTCGTCATCCATTGTTCCGAAGAGGAATTTCGACAATCTACCTATTCCATTGATGATGCCTCTTGGTTTCCTGCGTTCTTGTTTGGGGTAGAATACTTGTCGGAGGATATTATTATTTTCCACAACCTCGTTGAACGTTGCGTTTATTACCTTGAGAGTGAATTTACAAGGATCCATCACGAACGATCTGAGTTCATCACAGAACTTGGAGAGTTCAGCATATTGCCATCGAAGTTGGTCCTCTTCTTCTTCATATTTGGTTAAGTCGAAATATACAACCAAGTTCCAGAATGATGTCGATTTCCCAAGTGTCCCTGTTTCCTCAAAAAAAATTCCACTGGAGTTACTGATAGGTGTGTTCACATGTTTTGGTTCGGTAATTCGACCATGGGCTTCGTAGAAAGACAATACCAGAATGATCCTGTAAGGAATGTAATGCTTGTAGATGATAATTTTGCTTTGAGGTGGAAAGGTTAAAAGTTCGGTTAGAGATAGTTAGATAAAGGAAGTCTTTAGGTGAATTGCTCACATTGTATAATTTATATCTCAGGAAATGAAAGTTTTGAGCAGGTTGTTATGTACAAGTTTGGTTTTTCTTCCAATCTGTATCAATGATGTTTCCGGAGATGGAGTCTCTATAACTTCGTATGGGCCTTCATATAGCATTGAGAGTTTTCTGTTCTTCTTTATTTTCTGTTCCAGCAATACTTTGTCTCCTGCTGTAAAAATGTTTCCTTTAACACCACGATCATAGTACATTTTTGAGCGTTCTTTTGCTTTGATTTGATTCTCACGGGCTAGTGCGTAGCTGTTCTGAAGTCTGGCCTTTAGTTCTATGACAAAGTCATCGTAGTTATAGACTGGTTCCACCGCCTTAGCTACAGAAGATGGAATTTCCGGTTTCACCCCGAATAAAATTTCATAAGGAGAGTAATTAGTTGCAGAATTTGGAGTAGTATTATAGCAGAACATAGCAAAATCTATCCACGTATCCCAATTATTGGGATCTTTTGTTGCATAACTTCTGAGATAGTCACCTAAAGTGCGATGACATCTTTCAAGCGATCCATTGGACTGCGGGTGATAAGCCGTCGTTTGCATTTTTCGTATCTTTAGTAACTTACAAGTTTTCTTAAATAAGTCACTAAGAAAGTTGGTTCCCTGATCCGTCAATAAACACTGTGGGGTACCGAAAAGACATATTATCTTCCGAACATAGACGTCTGCAATCGTCTCCGCTTCCTGGTTAGGAATAGGGATTGCCTGTATGAACTTCGTCAGATCGTCTTGAAAAGTGAGGATATACTTATTCCCACTTTCCGATACTGGTAACGGTCCCACGACATCCAAGGATACACGTTCAAACGGTTTTTTAGATGTAGTAGTGATCTTCATTGGGATTTTTATTTTATGGGTCACCTTACTTTTCTGACATGTCTCACAAGAGGATATAAAAGTTTTTATATCTTTGTACATATTTTTCCAATGGTATTTCTGCCTAATTCGCTTTATGGTTCGAGCTATTCCCTGGTGTCCACCAGTTGGGGAAAAATGATATTCACGAAGAACTCGCTTAATTTCTTCTTCGTTGTTTAAAATTATTGGGCTTGATGTAAATCTGTGATTATTACGAGTTTCGTTTGAAGTAAAGGTAGCCTCGTTGCTGCCATTTAGGGTGCCATCTGTATGTTCTTTCAGGTCTTGAACTGGAATTTCTGCTCTATTCACCTTCGACGTCGAGCTGGCGGTGTTCTCTTTACTTGCATTATTATTATTGTTTAAATTAACTTCCGAGTCAGTTTTTGTTTGGGATCTAGTAACGACATTAATATCTTCTATATTTAATCGAGATAGAGCATCGGCATTTGTATTTAAGTGACCCGATTTATGAACAACTTTGAAATCATATTCCTCGAGCTTGATTCTCCAACGCATAATCCTGGAGGAAGGATCTTTTAAGTTAAAAATCCAAACCAGTGGCCTATGATCCGTTACCACAGTAAACTTTCTGCCGTATACGTATGGTCTGAAATGTTTGGTCGCCCATACAACCGCGAGCGCTTCCTTTTCTATCGTTGAATAATTCTTTTCGGCCTTGTTCAGGACCCTACTTGCAAATGCAATAGGTAAATCCGTACCATCAGAATCTGTTCGTTGCGAAAGCACCGCGCCTATGGCTGCATTGCTGGCGTCTGTAGTAATGAAGAAATGCTTTTCAAAGTTAGGATATTGTAGAACAGGGGCTTGGATAATTGCTTTTTTTAACAATCCAAAAGACTCATCGCAATGAGCGTCCCAATTGAAGGGAACATCTTTCTTTAGCAGATTATTTAAGGGGTTAGCAATTTTTGAAAATTTGGGAATAAACTTCCTGTAATATCCCACGAGTCCCAAATAAGATTTTAACTGTTTAGTATTCTTTGGTGGATTTATAGCTTCGACAGCTGAGATCTTTTGCGGGTCGGGCTTTATTCCTTGGTCAGTTATAATATGCCCCAAGTAACTAACTTCTTTGCTAAGGAATTTACACTTATTGGGCTGAAGTTTGAGATTATGCCGCCTTAAACATTCGAATACTTCTCGCAGTTTTCGGTTGTGGTCATCTAAATCCCTGCCATATATGACCACGTCGTCCAAATAGACGAAACAACGTATACCCTGTAGCCCTGTTAGTACTTTATTCATTAATCGCTGAAATGTAGGTGGGGCATTTCGTAAGCCAAAAGGCATGCGATTAAATTCGAAATGCCCATGTGGCGTACTGAATGCTGTCTTTTGTTTGTCAGCTTCTGCTACTTGGATCTGGTGGTAGCCATTTGCCAGATCTAATGTACTAAAATATTTTGAATCTCCTAGCTGATTGAGTATTTCCTCGATGTTAGGAAGAGGGTGTGCATCAGCCAAAGTTAAATCATTGAGTTTGCGAAAGTCTACTACGACTCGCCATTTCTGGTTTCCCTGAGAATCTGGTTTTTTGGGAACGACCAATAAAGGAGCATTCCATGGGCTGGTACTATGTCGTACAATTCCGTCCTCCAACATTTCATTTACTTGATTCCTAATTTCACTCTTATGAATCTCGGGTAAACGATATGGTCTCACGTTTACAGGACTTTGATTCGACACCGTGGGAATGGTATGGGAAATGGTAGGGGTAAAAGTCAGTTTATCACCCTCCAGAAAGAAAATTTCGTTGAATTCTCGGCAGATATTCTCGATCGATTGTTTTTCTTCTACGTTCAGGTGTTGTAGATCTAAAACAGAAGCAAGTTTCGAAAGTCGCTCTTCTATTTTATTGTAGGTATGGACACCAGTGAGGCTATACACTTCGTAGCAGTGGAGTTTTTCATATTCTAAATCGACATCGTTACTGATTTCTACGTTATTCTCAGTTGCGTTTATTACGGCTACCGCAATGTATCCATTCTTTGGTTTAGCAATACATCCGGAGGTATATACCTGAGGTGCTATTTCTGTAGGAAAACATACTACCTCCTCATTGTCAACTATAGGCCCAAATCGCAGTACCGTTTCGGTCCTGCCAGGTATTGAAATATTTTTTTTTAAATATTTGAAAGGAAGCTCTACCTCTTCGTCTTTAATGTTCAATATCAGAGTTTGAGTTTTGTAACTAAGAACAGAATTCGTTCTTGAGAAGAAATCTTCTCCTATAATACCGTCTCCGTTTATAGGGAAATTTTTAGGGACTACATGGAAAGGATGCTTCAATGAGATCCTTTCAGTTAGTTGGATGTGCAAATGGCAGATACCTTTTGTGTTAATGGACTGGGTAGAAATCCCTCTAAGTGGAACAGCCCAGTCAGTGTACACGTCTACGTCTGGTTTAAGTGCACTAATTTTTATTAAACTTATGGACGCTCCCGTATCCAGAAGGAAAGAGTTTTTTGGAGAAGCACAATTTAAAATGTTCAGAACAATTTCACTCTGAAAGGTTGTACGAGTGTCAAGATTTAGAATTGGACTAGGTTTTGCGTTAACGTTAAATGTTGTAGATTTAGTAGTTTCGAATTTACGGTTAAAACTGTTTCTTGAATTGGTTTCGATTGGATTGGCAAAGTAGTTTTCACGTCGACACTCTAATTCAATTCGCGAACCTGGACAACCGTGCCGCTGGTGCCAGGCATATTGGCGTTTCCCTGATTTGTACCTCGTATGAGTCTCTCGTTTGATCTTGTTTGCATTTGCATTTGCACATTATTTGAATTTGTTCGAGAAGAGTTATTGCTATAAGAGTTTGGCGAAACGATATTTGGAGAGTTGTTCCGTGAGTTGTTGTATTGTCTTTTCTTGCAATTTTGTATAGAGTGGCCCAGATTTTTGCAATACCTGCACCGTTGCTCACTCTGAACAGTATTGATGCGTTGATTTGGAAATTTAGGAAACATTGGACGATTTTCTTTATTAAGGAAAGATGAGGTGGTTTGGCTTTTCAGTTTCCTGCACTCATTTGTACTATGTCCAGGAATCTTGCAGTAATTGCACCTTGGCATTTCTGTTTTGATGTTTTCACTTTCAGCAATATTTTCCTCTTCCAAGGCATATTCAATTGCTGAAGTGATAGATTCGTGTTTTGTAGATTTAACGATTAGTTTCAGAGGTGGCTTAAGTCCCCTTTTGAAATTGTTTATTGCTGTCTTTTCGTTAAGCTTTCTTATGGCTTTGGAGCCTTCGGAAGACTCACCTTGTGTACTTGATATATTTAGTTCATCAAGCAACCTTTCTACCTTACCCGCGTAATCTGAAACTGTTTCACGAGATGCCTGTTTGATCGTAAAAAGTTCCGCTTGAATAACTTGTGCTGACCTGAACTTAGTAAAATTTTTGTTAATTGCAGCTTCCAAGTCACCCCAATTATCATAATCATTGTATCTCAGAATAGCATTATACGCTTTTCCCGTGAGCTTTGATTTAATTAAATCTACGAACTCGGCTTTATCCGCATTAGTGGAGGCTTTGGTATAATGTATTTTAGCTATTTGGAGAAATCTAGTGAGAGTTGTGGCGTCCCCATCGAACTCTGGAATAAGCTTAATAGCGTGAGATATATTAAAAGTATTGTTTGGAATCGTCATTTTTGATAAAATGTCCGACTCTTGGAAAGAAGATGAGGAGTCCGCACTTTTCTCGGTTTCACTAGGCTCGTCTTCACGACCGGAAACAAAACTATCGGAATCGTTGAGTTCAGCTTCTTCAGATTCGCTGGTTTTTTTAATTTTCTTCCCGTTCCTTAAAGAAAGGTTTACCGAGATCGACATGTGCTTTTTATTCACCCTTTATGGAGAACTTGTACCAGAGAGGTTTTGTTAAGACACGAGTATACTATTTATGATTTTACATTTACGAGAACAACTATTCATCGACGAAGACCAAAATACGCACTACTAAATTTTGTAATCACATTTGAGCCATTGAACGAACACAACCTGACAGTATTCCGTATGTGTATACCAATGTACATATTATGTAGTACAGAATTCAAGGAGTAGTATAACTAATATGGCAAAAGTCAATATACAACTTTCAATAGGAATCAATTACGGTTACTGAAGCATTAATTTTACACTTTTAACACAAGAACCTACTATCACAGGCGATGCATTGAAAACGGATATATGAAATAAAACCTCATTTCTGCGTTGAACTACGCACGTACATATTTCATTGCAAAGTGGGACATAATTTACTTAAAAAAAATGATTTTTTTTTTTGAATTTTGTTTGATACATAAAAAACTATTGCACTGGTTTGTGTGTGTGTGTGTGTGTAGGCGTCGAACATCAACAATTAATAAAAAGAAGAAAAACTAACGAATAAAAAGTTAATTTCATAACGAAAACAAATTGCAACAAAACAGAAATATCACTTTCACAGTAAAAAAAAAATGTTAAAATAGCACATACCTGTTTGTGAATATACATAATATAGAATCTTGACAAAAGATCTATGTGATACTTTAGATATTTTAATTATATATTTTTTTCTAAACAAAAGAGATAAGAAGACAAAAGATTTTTTTTTTTTTTTTTTTTTTGTGTTTACTATTTACGTGCTGTCCGCAAGACTATTAATACTCATTAAAAGTAGAAATTTCTTTTCAAATATTGATATAAGTATATAAATCTCACAAAACTATTTATTTATTATATAAAAGACCTTTTGATATTCTGTTTTAAAATTAGTGCCATATCATGTAATCTAGGTACTTTAGATGAAAGAACATACAAATAGAAATCAAAAAAATATGATTTGGTTCAGAGAATTTAGATGAAAGTACATACAAATTGAAATCAAAAAGAAATATTGATTTTGGTCCAGAGCTAGACACCACTCACGCTAATATCCTTCTGCATTCCATTATTTCCATTACGCTTGATAACGCTAGTTAACATATGTATGTAGGTAGGTACTGCTGTTGTACTGGGATTTTGTGTAATAATTCCAATTTTCCTTGATTCGAGCTCTGATGAATTCAGATTGCACACAAGCAAGATTTAGACACTTTTAGATTTAGATTTTTTTTGTTATTTCTGCCGCCGCTGATTAGTAATGAATTAGTTACGTAATTGGTAGATCCGCGCGCTATTCTTGCGACATGGACCGCACCGCTGCCACCAGTTGTTACGATTACCTACACGTAGGTAAAAGGGATTAACTCCGGGACAGGTGGAAATTAGGAAACTGAATTGAAATGTAACTCTCTTTTACAACACAAACTATTTTATTCAATCACTTTATTTTTAAGAAAAAAATACGAATTAATAGTAATACAAAAGTAAACTGTAAACTCTACGCGGCGGCAACACCGAAGTCAACTCGCCGGTTATCAGTTTCAGAGCATGGAGTATGGTTCTTTCACACACATTAGTACCTGACTCAGCGATAATGCTTTCTTGCAACTTCGAAATTAGAGCTCATATGGTTCGCATTTATGAAATGAATTGTGTACACTTTGGGTAAACATGAGTGAACACTTGACTCAGCGATTTGTGTGCAACATAGAGCGATAAATTATGATTTTTGTTTATTCGGTACTGAATTAGTAAAATTATATGTGGCACGGGTATCTTTTAAAATGTGCACATGAAACCCCGAGACTTGTAATTCGTGAGAACCATGCACCATGCTCTTGCTTCATAACAACTGACTCTTCTTAAGCATTCCGCTTTTTTTTTAAAGAGGAAAAAAGCAGTTAAATGAATCGGACACAAGTGTATTGCAATAAGCGAGTAATTGTTGAAAGGGTAACTGATTTTTGCAACATGGAAACAGAGTTTTTCTTTAAGTTATTTCATATCTGTTGACTGACTATATTTTCTGTCTTGAAATATAAATATTGCACTGATTTTACAGCCAAAAAGAACCGGCAGTCCATAAACCCGATGGTGCGTCCTAGATATTCAGTTTACAACTATTTGCATGCCTCATTAACCCATTCGAGACAACACATATTTTTGAAGACAACCCCCAGAATCAAAAATTTTTTTTTTTGTAGAAATCACTCGCTTTGTAACTCTTTTATGCAAATAAAACCAACACCAAATTTTATTTTCACATACTTCTAGATAATTTGTATTTTAAACCAGTCTTGTCCTGACCTGCTGCTTTTTCCATACTGACTGATAATTACAATTCAATATCATTGCATACACGGTGTGCTACCTGTCTTTTTGGCTCGAAATGCATTACATACAGGTTGTGCAGTCGGTCTCGAATGGGTTAAGCAAGGAACGGTGATTTTTGCAAAAATAAATCAATTTTAAAGTAACAAATGGGGAGGAATAAAATTGTTTTACGTGTATCTTATGTACAATGTGGCGACATTTCAGCCTCGAGACTACAGAGAAACCAATGGAGCTACATATTTGTAGTGCTTACCGCATTATGCAATATGCAGAATATGTATTGAGGAAAATTGTTTATAAGAATATTGTTGTGGGGAAAAGTCCTACACGGTCGAAAACGACTAATAAATTTAACTCAGTTAGTATGGTATTTGCATATTGCTGGGAATTTATCTTGTGATTTCTCGTTCGTTTTATTAATTGTTTTTTTCTTTTTAAAACACACATTCTTTTTTTTTTTGGTTATTTATTAATGATTATCTTTATTTTACAGTCAAGTTATGAAGTTTCACCTCGTGTCTTAAAAAAATCAATATTGTTATCCGGATTAAGTAAGAGAAATTATTATTTTTAAGTATAACAGTAAAGGGGTCCTATTAATGAGTATAAAGAAGTATGTATCTCTAGAAAGAAAAATTGTTTTTTGTAATCATTCTTTATTTTAAGATTGTTAAGAATTTGAAAAAAATTCATTTTTATAAAAGGAGAGGAGATTTTCCTTTTTTG